>OZ024929.1:169613710-170974960 GCA_964017235.1 Sabellastarte sp. h YS-2021 | reverse complement strand
TAACCTTCTTCAATGACACATAAACATGGAAAATTTTGATGCTTATGTTGACATGTCTTTGAATGTCTGGTACTCCTGGAAGGCCACCCTGAAATGTTACCTTAGAGTAGCAGATTAAACTGCACAGTAGCCATGCACTTTGAATGAATGTTGGACTTTTCAGGACTGCTGGCAGGACTAGGGACTTGCCTTGCTGTTGCCTGTTGCTATGGAAGCTCAATTCTTTCCAAGGCAGGGTGTCATACTTTCCAGTTGCTGGGCTGGAGCTGGAAAAGGAACGTGTGTCTTTCCAGAGAAGCAGCTAGTTCAGTTGGAGGGAGACTGAGGTGGGTATCAAAATAAATGAAATCTGTCCATTCAACAGCATTGTTGGATCATCAGTAGAATGCTTGCCTGCCGTGCTGGTTCCCTAGTTCAATGCATGTCAAAGACAGAAAAAAACAGCATCGGTGGTTCAGTGGTAGAATGCTCGCCTGCCACGCGGGCGGCCCGGGTTCGATTCCCGGCCGATGCATATCTGTTTTGTTTTATTCAAAATTAAGCACATTTCAACTTAAAATGTTATAATCTCCCCGTCGGGGAATCGAACCCCGGTCTCCCGCATGACAGGCGGGGATACTCACCACTATACTAACGAGGACCTGTTTCTTCCAGCAAATTCATTTTAATGGAACGTCTTGATATGAACAATATTCAAATTTATTTAACCTTCTTCAATGACACATAAACATGGAAAATTTTGATGCTTATGTTGACATGTCTTTGAATGTCTGGTACTCCTGGAAGGCCACCCTGAAATGTTACCTTAGAGTAGCAGATTAAACTGCACAGTAGCCATGCACTTTGAATGAATGTTGGACTTTTCAGGACTGCTGGCAGGACTAGGGACTTGCCTTGCTGTTGCCTGTTGCTATGGAAGCTCAATTCTTTCCAAGGCAGGGTGTCATACTTTCCAGTTGCTGGGCTGGAGCTGGAAAAGGAACGTGTGTCTTTCCAGAGAAGCAGCTAGTTCAGTTGGAGGGAGACTGAGGTGGGTATCAAAATAAATGAAATCTGTCCATTCAACAGCATTGTTGGATCATCAGTAGAATGCTTGCCTGCCGTGCTGGTTCCCTACGTTCAATGCATGTCAAAGACAGAAAAAAACAGCATCGGTGGTTCAGTGGTAGAATGCTCGCCTGCCACGCAGGCGGCCCGGGTTCGATTCCCGGCCGATGCATATCTGTTTTGTTTTATTCAAAATTAAGCACATTTCAACTTAAAATGTTATAATCTCCCCGTCGGGGAATCGAACCCCGGTCTCCCGCGTGACAGGCGGGGATACTCACCACTATACTAACGAGGACCTGTTTCTTCCAGTAAATTCATTTTAATGGAACGTCTTGATATGAACAATATTCAAATTTATTTAACCTTCTTCAATGACACATAAACATGGAAAATTTTGATGCTTATGTTGACATGTCTTTGAATGTCTGGTACTCCTGGAAGGCCACCCTGAAATGTTACCTTAGAGTAGCAGATTAAACTGCACAGTAGCCATGCACTTTGAATGAATGTTGGACTTTTCAGGACTGCTGGCAGGACTAGGGACTTGCCTTGCTGTTGCCTGTTGCTATGGAAGCTCAATTCTTTCCAAGGCAGGGTGTCATACTTTCCAGTTGCTGGGCTGGAGCTGGAAAAGGAACGTGTGTCTTTCCAGAGAAGCAGCTAGTTCAGTTGGAGGGAGACTGAGGTGGGTATCAAAATAAATGAAATCTGTCCATTCAACAGCATTGTTGGATCATCAGTAGAATGCTTGCCTGCCGTGCTGGTTCCCTACGTTCAATGCATGTCAAAGACAGAAAAAAACAGCATCGGTGGTTCAGTGGTAGAATGCTCGCCTGCCACGCGGGCGGCCCGGGTTCGATTCCCGGCCGATGCATATCTGTTTTGTTTTATTCAAAATTAAGCACATTTCAACTTAAAATGTTATAATCTCCCCGTCGGGGAATCGAACCCCGGTCTCCCGCGTGACAGGCGGGGATACTCACCACTATACTAACGAGGACCTGTTTCTTCCAGTAAATTCATTTTAATGGAACGTCTTGATATGAACAATATTCAAATTTATTTAACCTTCTTCAATGACACATAAACATGGAAAATTTTGATGCTTATGTTGACATGTCTTTGAATGTCTGGTACTCCTGGAAGGCCACCCTGAAATGTTACCTTAGAGTAGCAGATTAAACTGCACAGTAGCCATGCACTTTGAATGAATGTTGGACTTTTCAGGACTGCTGGCAGGACTAGGGACTTGCCTTGCTGTTGCCTGTTGCTATGGAAGCTCAATTCTTTCCAAGGCAGGGTGTCATACTTTCCAGTTGCTGGGCTGGAGCTGGAAAAGGAACGTGTGTCTTTCCAGAGAAGCAGCTAGTTCAGTTGGAGGGAGACTGAGGTGGGTATCAAAATAAATGAAATCTGTCCATTCAACAGCATTGTTGGATCATCAGTAGAATGCTTGCCTGCCGTGCTGGTTCCCTACGTTCAATGCATGTCAAAGACAGAAAAAAACAGCATCGGTGGTTCAGTGGTAGAATGCTCGCCTGCCACGCAGGCGGCCCGGGTTCGATTCCCGGCCGATGCATATCTGTTTTGTTTTATTCAAAATTAAGCACATTTCAACTTAAAATGTTATAATCTCCCCGTCGGGGAATCGAACCCCGGTCTCCCGCGTGACAGGCGGGGATACTCACCACTATACTAACGAGGACCTGTTTCTTCCAGTAAATTCATTTTAATGGAACGTCTTGATATGAACAATATTCAAATTTATTTAACCTTCTTCAATGACACATAAACATGGAAAATTTTGATGCTTATGTTGACATGTCTTTGAATGTCTGGTACTCCTGGAAGGCCACCCTGAAATGTTACCTTAGAGTAGCAGATTAAACTGCACAGTAGCCATGCACTTTGAATGAATGTTGGACTTTTCAGGACTGCTGGCAGGACTAGGGACTTGCCTTGCTGTTGCCTGTTGCTATGGAAGCTCAATTCTTTCCAAGGCAGGGTGTCATACTTTCCAGTTGCTGGGCTGGAGCTGGAAAAGGAACGTGTGTCTTTCCAGAGAAGCAGCTAGTTCAGTTGGAGGGAGACTGAGGTGGGTATCAAAATAAATGAAATCTGTCCATTCAACAGCATTGTTGGATCATCAGTAGAATGCTTGCCTGCCGTGCTGGTTCCCTACGTTCAATGCATGTCAAAGACAGAAAAAAACAGCATCGGTGGTTCAGTGGTAGAATGCTCGCCTGCCACGCGGGCGGCCCGGGTTCGATTCCCGGCCGATGCATATCTGTTTTGTTTTATTCAAAATTAAGCACATTTCAACTTAAAATGTTATAATCTCCCCGTCGGGAATCGAACCCCGGTCTCCCGCATGACAGGCGGGGATACTCACCACTATACTAACGAGGACCTGTTTCTTCCAGCAAATTCATTTTAATGGAACGTCTTGATATGAACAATATTCAAATTTATTTAACCTTCTTCAATGACACATAAACATGGAAAATTTTGATGCTTATGTTGACATGTCTTTGAATGTCTGGTACTCCTGGAAGGCCACCCTGAAATGTTACCTTAGAGTAGCAGATTAAACTGCACAGTAGCCATGCACTTTGAATGAATGTTGGACTTTTCAGGACTGCTGGCAGGACTAGGGACTTGCCTTGCTGTTGCCTGTTGCTATGGAAGCTCAATTCTTTCCAAGGCAGGGTGTCATACTTTCCAGTTGCTGGGCTGGAGCTGGAAAAGGAACGTGTGTCTTTCCAGAGAAGCAGCTAGTTCAGTTGGAGGGAGACTGAGGTGGGTATCAAAATAAATGAAATCTGTCCATTCAACAGCATTGTTGGATCATCAGTAGAATGCTTGCCTACCGTGCTGGTTCCCTACGTTCAATGCATGTCAAAGACAGAAAAAACAGCATCGGTGGTTCAGTGGTAGAATGCTCGCCTGCCACGGGGGCGGCCCGGGTTCGATTCCCGGCCGATGCATATCTGTTTTGTTTTATTCAAAATTAAGCACATTTCAACTTAAAATGTTATAATCTCCCCGTCGGGGAATCGAACCCCGGTCTCCCGCGTGACAGGCGGGGATACTCACCACTATACTAACGAGGACCTGTTTCTTCCAGCAAATTCATTTTAATGGAACGTCTTGATATGAACAATATTCAAATTTATTTAACCTTCTTCAATGACACATAAACATGGAAAATTTTGATGCTTATGTTGACATGTCTTTGAATGTCTGGTACTACTGGAAGGCCACCCTGAAATGTTACCTTAGAGTAGCAGATTAAACTGCACAGTAGCCATGCACTTTGAATGAATGTTGGACTTTTCAGGACTGCTGGCAGGACTAGGGACTTGCCTTGCTGTTGCCTGTTGCTATGGAAGCTCAATTCTTTCCAAGGCAGGGTGTCATACTTTCCAGTTGCTGGGCTGGAGCTGGAAAAGGAACGTGTGTCTTTCCAGAGAAGCAGCTAGTTCAGTTGGAGGGAGACTGAGGTGGGTATCAAAATAAATGAAATCTGTCCATTCAACAGCATTGTTGGATCATCAGTAGAATGCTTGCCTGCCATGCTGGTTCCCTACGTTCAATGCATGTCAAAGACAGAAAAAAACAGCATCGGTGGTTCAGTGGTAGAATGCTCGCCTGCCACGCGGGTGGCCTGGGTTCGATTCCCGGCCGATGCATATCTGTTTTGTTTTATTCAAAATTAAGCACATTTCAACTTAAAATGTTATAATCTCCCCGTCGGGGAATTGAACCCCGGTCTCCCGCGTGACAGGCGGGGATACTCACCACTATACTAACGAGGACCTGTTTCTTCCAGCAAATTCATTTTAATGGAACGTCTTGATATGAACAATATTCAAATTTATTTAACCTTCTTCAATGACACATAAACATGGAAAATTTTGATGCTTATGTTGACATGTCTTTGAATGTCTGGTACTCCTGGAAGGCCACCCTGAAATGTTACCTTAGAGTAGCAGATTAAACTGCACAGTAGCCATGCACTTTGAATGAATGTTGGACTTTTCAGGACTGCTGGCAGGACTAGGGACTTGCCTTGCTGTTGCCTGTTGCTATGGAAGCTCAATTCTTTCCAAGGCAGGGTGTCATACTTTCCAGTTGCTGGGCTGGAGCTGGAAAAGGAACGTGTGTCTTTCCAGAGAAGCAGCTAGTTCAGTTGGAGGGAGACTGAGGTGGGTATCAAAATAAATGAAATCTGTCCATTCAACAGCATTGTTGGATCATCAGTAGAATGCTTGCCTGCCGTGCTGGTTCCCTACGTTCAATGCATGTCAAAGACAGAAAAAAACAGCATCGGTGGTTCAGTGGTAGAATGCTCGCCTGCCACGCGGGCGGCCCGGGTTCGATTCCCGGCCGATGCATATCTGTTTTGTTTTATTCAAAATTAAGCACATTTCAACTTAAAATGTTATAATCTCCCCGTCGGGGAATCGAACCCCGGTCTCCCGCATGACAGGCGGGGATACTCACCACTATACTAACGAGGACCTGTTTCTTCCAGCAAATTCATTTTAATGGAACGTCTTGATATGAACAATATTCAAATTTATTTAACCTTCTTCAATGACACATAAACATGGAAAATTTTGATGCTTATGTTGACATGTCTTTGAATGTCTGGTACTCCTGGAAGGCCACCCTGAAATGTTACCTTAGAGTAGCAGATTAAACTGCACAGTAGCCATGCACTTTGAATGAATGTTGGACTTTTCAGGACTGCTGGCAGGACTAGGGACTTGCCTTGCTGTTGCCTGTTGCTATGGAAGCTCAATTCTTTCCAAGGCAGGGTGTCATACTTTCCAGTTGCTGGGCTGGAGCTGGAAAAGGAACGTGTGTCTTTCCAGAGAAGCAGCTAGTTCAGTTGGAGGGAGACTGAGGTGGGTATCAAAATAAATGAAATCTGTCCATTCAACAGCATTGTTGGATCATCAGTAGAATGCTTGCCTACCGTGCTGGTTCCCTACGTTCAGTGCATGTCAAAGACAGAAAAAACAGCATCGGTGGTTCAGTGGTAGAATGCTCGCCTGCCACGGGGGCGGCCCGGGTTCGATTCCCGGCCGATGCATATCTGTTTTGTTTTATTCAAAATTAAGCACATTTCAACTTAAAATGTTATAATCTCCCCGTCGGGGAATCGAACCCCGGTCTCCCGCGTGACAGGCGGGGATACTCACCACTATACTAACGAGGACCTGTTTCTTCCAGCAAATTCATTTTAATGGAACGTCTTGATATGAACAATATTCAAATTTATTTAACCTTCTTCAATGACACATAAACATGGAAAATTTTGATGCTTATGTTGACATGTCTTTGAATGTCTGGTACTACTGGAAGGCCACCCTGAAATGTTACCTTAGAGTAGCAGATTAAACTGCACAGTAGCCATGCACTTTGAATGAATGTTGGACTTTTCAGGACTGCTGGCAGGACTAGGGACTTGCCTTGCTGTTGCCTGTTGCTATGGAAGCTCAATTCTTTCCAAGGCAGGGTGTCATACTTTCCAGTTGCTGGGCTGGAGCTGGAAAAGGAACGTGTGTCTTTCCAGAGAAGCAGCTAGTTCAGTTGGAGGGAGACTGAGGTGGGTATCAAAATAAATGAAATCTGTCCATTCAACAGCATTGTTGGATCATCAGTAGAATGCTTGCCTGCCATGCTGGTTCCCTACGTTCAATGCATGTCAAAGACAGAAAAAAACAGCATCGGTGGTTCAGTGGTAGAATGCTCGCCTGCCACGCGGGTGGCCTGGGTTCGATTCCCGGCCGATGCATATCTGTTTTGTTTTATTCAAAATTAAGCACATTTCAACTTAAAATGTTATAATCTCCCCGTCGGGGAATTGAACCCCGGTCTCCCGCGTGACAGGCGGGGATACTCACCACTATACTAACGAGGACCTGTTTCTTCCAGCAAATTCATTTTAATGGAACGTCTTGATATGAACAATATTCAAATTTATTTAACCTTCTTCAATGACACATAAACATGGAAAATTTTGATGCTTATGTTGACATGTCTTTGAATGTCTGGTACTCCTGGAAGGCCACCCTGAAATGTTACCTTAGAGTAGCAGATTAAACTGCACAGTAGCCATGCACTTTGAATGAATGTTGGACTTTTCAGGACTGCTGGCAGGACTAGGGACTTGCCTTGCTGTTGCCTGTTGCTATGGAAGCTCAATTCTTTCCAAGGCAGGGTGTCATACTTTCCAGTTGCTGGGCTGGAGCTGGAAAAGGAACGTGTGTCTTTCCAGAGAAGCAGCTAGTTCAGTTGGAGGGAGACTGAGGTGGGTATCAAAATAAATGAAATCTGTCCATTCAACAGCATTGTTGGATCATCAGTAGAATGCTTGCCTGCCGTGCTGGTTCCCTACGTTCAATGCATGTCAAAGACAGAAAAAAACAGCATCGGTGGTTCAGTGGTAGAATGCTCGCCTGCCACGCGGGCGGCCCGGGTTCGATTCCCGGCCGATGCATATCTGTTTTGTTTTATTCAAAATTAAGCACATTTCAACTTAAAATGTTATAATCTCCCCGTCGGGGAATCGAACCCCGGTCTCCCGCATGACAGGCGGGGATACTCACCACTATACTAACGAGGACCTGTTTCTTCCAGCAAATTCATTTTAATGGAACGTCTTGATATGAACAATATTCAAATTTATTTAACCTTCTTCAATGACACATAAACATGGAAAATTTTGATGCTTATGTTGACATGTCTTTGAATGTCTGGTACTCCTGGAAGGCCACCCTGAAATGTTACCTTAGAGTAGCAGATTAAACTGCACAGTAGCCATGCACTTTGAATGAATGTTGGACTTTTCAGGACTGCTGGCAGGACTAGGGACTTGCCTTGCTGTTGCCTGTTGCTATGGAAGCTCAATTCTTTCCAAGGCAGGGTGTCATACTTTCCAGTTGCTGGGCTGGAGCTGGAAAAGGAACGTGTGTCTTTCCAGAGAAGCAGCTAGTTCAGTTGGAGGGAGACTGAGGTGGGTATCAAAATAAATGAAATCTGTCCATTCAACAGCATTGTTGGATCATCAGTAGAATGCTTGCCTACCGTGCTGGTTCCCTACGTTCAATGCATGTCAAAGACAGAAAAAACAGCATCGGTGGTTCAGTGGTAGAATGCTCGCCTGCCACGGGGGCGGCCCGGGTTCGATTCCCGGCCGATGCATATCTGTTTTGTTTTATTCAAAATTAAGCACATTTCAACTTAAAATGTTATAATCTCCCCGTCGGGGAATCGAACCCCGGTCTCCCGCGTGACAGGCGGGGATACTCACCACTATACTAACGAGGACCTGTTTCTTCCAGCAAATTCATTTTAATGGAACGTCTTGATATGAACAATATTCAAATTTATTTAACCTTCTTCAATGACACATAAACATGGAAAATTTTGATGCTTATGTTGACATGTCTTTGAATGTCTGGTACTACTGGAAGGCCACCCTGAAATGTTACCTTAGAGTAGCAGATTAAACTGCACAGTAGCCATGCACTTTGAATGAATGTTGGACTTTTCAGGACTGCTGGCAGGACTAGGGACTTGCCTTGCTGTTGCCTGTTGCTATGGAAGCTCAATTCTTTCCAAGGCAGGGTGTCATACTTTCCAGTTGCTGGGCTGGAGCTGGAAAAGGAACGTGTGTCTTTCCAGAGAAGCAGCTAGTTCAGTTGGAGGGAGACTGAGGTGGGTATCAAAATAAATGAAATCTGTCCATTCAACAGCATTGTTGGATCATCAGTAGAATGCTTGCCTGCCATGCTGGTTCCCTACGTTCAATGCATGTCAAAGACAGAAAAAAACAGCATCGGTGGTTCAGTGGTAGAATGCTCGCCTGCCACGCGGGTGGCCTGGGTTCGATTCCCGGCCGATGCATATCTGTTTTGTTTTATTCAAAATTAAGCACATTTCAACTTAAAATGTTATAATCTCCCCGTCGGGGAATTGAACCCCGGTCTCCCGCGTGACAGGCGGGGATACTCACCACTATACTAACGAGGACCTGTTTCTTCCAGCAAATTCATTTTAATGGAACGTCTTGATATGAACAATATTCAAATTTATTTAACCTTCTTCAATGACACATAAACATGGAAAATTTTGATGCTTATGTTGACATGTCTTTGAATGTCTGGTACTCCTGGAAGGCCACCCTGAAATGTTACCTTAGAGTAGCAGATTAAACTGCACAGTAGCCATGCACTTTGAATGAATGTTGGACTTTTCAGGACTGCTGGCAGGACTAGGGACTTGCCTTGCTGTTGCCTGTTGCTATGGAAGCTCAATTCTTTCCAAGGCAGGGTGTCATACTTTCCAGTTGCTGGGCTGGAGCTGGAAAAGGAACGTGTGTCTTTCCAGAGAAGCAGCTAGTTCAGTTGGAGGGAGACTGAGGTGGGTATCAAAATAAATGAAATCTGTCCATTCAACAGCATTGTTGGATCATCAGTAGAATGCTTGCCTGCCGTGCTGGTTCCCTACGTTCAATGCATGTCAAAGACAGAAAAAAACAGCATCGGTGGTTCAGTGGTAGAATGCTCGCCTGCCACGCAGGCGGCCTGGGTTCGATTCCCGGCCGATGCATATCTGTTTTGTTTTATTCAAAATTAAGCACATTTCAACTTAAAATGTTATAATCTCCCCGTCGGGGAATCGAACCCCGGTCTCCCGCGTGACAGGCGGGGATACTCACCACTATACTAACGAGGACCTGTTTCTTCCAGCAAATTCATTTTAATGGAACGTCTTGATATGAACAATATTCAAATTTATTTAACCTTCTTCAATGACACATAAACATGGAAAATTTTGATGCTTATGTTGACATGTCTTTGAATGTCTGGTACTCCTGGAAGGCCACCCTGAAATGTTACCTTAGAGTAGCAGATTAAACTGCACAGTAGCCATGCACTTTGAATGAATGTTGGACTTTTCAGGACTGCTGGCAGGACTAGGGACTTGCCTTGCTGTTGCCTGTTGCTATGGAAGCTCAATTCTTTCCAAGGCAGGGTGTCATACTTTCCAGTTGCTGGGCTGGAGCTGGAAAAGGAACGTGTGTCTTTCCAGAGAAGCAGCTAGTTCAGTTGGAGGGAGACTGAGGTGGGTATCAAAATAAATGAAATCTGTCCATTCAACAGCATTGTTGGATCATCAGTAGAATGCTTGCCTGCCGTGCTGGTTCCCTACGTTCAATGCATGTCAAAGACAGAAAAAAACAGCATCGGTGGTTCAGTGGTAGAATGCTCGCCTGCCACGCGGGCGGCCCGGGTTCGATTCCCGGCCGATGCATATCTGTTTTGTTTTATTTAAAATTAAGCACATTTCAACTTAAAATGTTATAATCTCCCCGTCGGGGAATTGAACCCCGGTCTCCCGCGTGACAGGCGGGGATACTCACCACTATACTAACGAGGACCTGTTTCTTCCAGCAAATTCATTTTAATGGAACGTCTTGATATGAACAATATTCAAATTTATTTAACCTTCTTCAATGACACATAAACATGGAAAATTTTGATGCTTATGTTGACATGTCTTTGAATGTCTGGTACTCCTGGAAGGCCACCCTGAAATGTTACCTTAGAGTAGCAGATTAAAATGCACAGTAGCCATGCACTTTGAATGAATGTTGGACTTTTCAGGACTGCTGGCAGGACTAGGGACTTGCCTTGCTGTTGCCTGTTGCTATGGAAGCTCAATTCTTTCCAAGGCAGGGTGTCATACTTTCCAGTTGCTGGGCTGGAGCTGGAAAAGGAACGTATGTCTTTCCAGAGAAGCAGCTAGTTCAGTTGGAGGGAGACTGAGGTGGGTATCAAAATAAATGAAATCTGTCCATTCAACAGCATTGTTGGATCATCAGTAGAATGCTTGCCTGCCGTGCTGGTTCCC
Organism: Sabellastarte sp. h YS-2021; assembly: GCA_964017235.1. Classification (NCBI taxonomy): domain Eukaryota; kingdom Metazoa; phylum Annelida; class Polychaeta; order Sabellida; family Sabellidae; genus Sabellastarte; species Sabellastarte sp. h YS-2021. The sequence goes on along the minus strand of OZ024929.1, from coordinate 170,963,980 downwards.
TACGTTCAATGCATGTCAAAGACAGAAAAAAACAGCATCGGTGGTTCAGTGGTAGAATGCTCGCCTGCCACGCAGGCGGCCCGGGTTCGATTCCTGGCCGATGCATATCTGTTTTGTTTTATTCAAAATTAAGCACATTTCAACTTAAAATGTTATAATCTCCCCGTCGGGGAATCGAACCCCGGTCTCCCGCGTGACAGGCGGGGATACTCACCACTATACTAACGAGGACCTGTTTCTTCCAGCAAATTCATTTTAATGGAACGTCTTGATATGAACAATATTCAAATTTATTTAACCTTCTTCAATGACACATAAACATGGAAAATTTTGATGCTTATGTTGACATGTCTTTGAATGTCTGGTACTCCTGGAAGGCCACCCTGAAATGTTACCTTAGAGTAGCAGATTAAACTGCACAGTAGCCATGCACTTTGAATGAATGTTGGACTTTTCAGGACTGCTGGCAGGACTAGGGACTTGCCTTGCTGTTGCCTATTGCTATGGAAGCTCAATTCTTTCCAAGGCAGGGTGTCATACTTTCCAGTTGCTGGGCTGGAGCTGGAAAAGGAACGTGTGTCTTTCCAGAGAAGCAGCTAGTTCAGTTGGAGGGAGACTGAGGTGGGTATCAAAATAAATGAAATCTGTCCATTCAACAGCATTGTTGGATCATCAGTAGAATGCTTGCCTACCGTGCTGGGTCCCTACGTTCAATGCATGTCAAAGACAGAAAAAAACAGCATCGGTGGTTCAGTGGTAGAATGCTCGCCTGCCACGCGGGCGGCCCGGGTTCGATTCCCGGCCGATCCATATCTGTTTTGTTTTATTCAAAATTAAGCACATTTCAACTTAAAATGTTATAATCTCCCCGTCGGGGAATTGAACCCCGGTCTCCGCGTGACAGGCGGGGATACTCACCACTATACTAACGAGGACCTGTTTCTTCCAGCAAATTCATTTTAATGGAACGTCTTGATATGAACAATATTCAAATTTATTTAACCTTCTTCAATGACACATAAACATGGAAAATTTTGATGCTTATGTTGACATGTCTTTGAATGTCTGGTACTCCTGGAAGGCCACCCTGAAATGTTACCTTAGAGTAGCAGATTAAACTGCACAGTAGCCATGCACTTTGAATGAATGTTGGACTTTTCAGGACTGCTGGCAGGACTAGGGACTTGCCTTGCTGTTGCCTGTTGCTATGGAAGCTCAATTCTTTCCAAGGCAGGGTGTCATACTTTCCAGTTGCTGGGCTGGAGCTGGAAAAGGAACGTGTGTCTTTCCAGAGAAGCAGCTAGTTCAGTTGGAGGGAGACTGAGGTGGGTATCAAAGTAAATGAAATCTGTCCATTCAACAGCATTGTTGGATCATCAGTAGAATGCTTGCCTGCCGTGCTGGTTCCCTACGTTCAATGCATGTCAAAGACAGAAAAAAACAGCATCGGTGGTTCAGTGGTAGAATGCTCGCCTGCCACGCGGGCGGCCCGGGTTCGATTCCTGGCCGATGCATATCTGTTTTGTTTTATTCAAAATTAAGCACATTTCAACTTAAAATGTTATAATCTCCCCGTCGGGGAATCGAACCCCGGTCTCCCGCGTGACAGGCGGGGATACTCACCACTATACTAACGAGGACCTGTTTCTTCCAGCAAATTCATTTTAATGGAACGTCTTGATATGAACAATATTCAAATTTATTTAACCTTCTTCAATGACACATAAACATGGAAAATTTTGATGCTTATGTTGACATGTCTTTGAATGTCTGGTACTCCTGGAAGACCACCCTGAAATGTTACCTTAGAGTAGCAGATTAAACTGCACAGTAGCCATGCACTTTGAATGAATGTTGGACTTTTCAGGACTGCTGGCAGGACTAGGGACTTGCCTTGCTGTTGCCTATTGCTATGGAAGCTCAATTCTTTCCAAGGCAGGGTGTCATACTTTCCAGTTGCTGGGCTGGAGCTGGAAAAGGAACGTGTGTCTTTCCAGAGAAGCAGCTAGTTCAGTTGGAGGGAGACTGAGGTGGGTATCAAAATAAATGAAATCTGTCCATTCAACAGCATTGTTGGATCATCAGTAGAATGCTTGCCTGCCGTGCTGGTTCCCTACGTTCAATGCATGTCAAAGACAGAAAAAAACAGCATCGGTGGTTCAGTGGTAGAATGCTCGCCTGCCACGCGGGCGGCCCGGGTTCGATTCCTGGCCGATGCATATCTGTTTTGTTTTATTCAAAATTAAGCACATTTCAACTTAAAATGTTATATTCTCCCCGTCGGGGAATCGAACCGCGGTCTCCCACGTGACAGGCGGGGATACTCACCACTATACTAACGAGGACCTGTTTCTTCCAGCAAATTCATTTTAATGGAACGTCTTGATATGAACAATATTCAAATTTATTTAACCTTCTTCAATGACACATAAACATGGAAAATTTTGATGCTTATGTTGACATGTCTTTGAATGTCTGGTACTCCTGGAAGGCCACCCTGAAATGTTACCTTAGAGTAGCAGATTAAACTGCACAGTAGCCATGCACTTTGAATGAATGTTGGACTTTTCAGGACTGCTGGCAGGACTAGGGACTTGCCTTGCTGTTGCCTGTTGCTATGGAAGCTCAATTCTTTCCAAGGCAGGGTGTCATACTTTCCAGTTGCTGGGCTGGAGCTGGAAAAGGAACGTGTGTCTTTCCAGAGAAGCAGCTAGTTCAGTTGGAGGGAGACTGAGGTGGGTATCAAAATAAATGAAATCTGTCCATTCAACAGCATTGTTGGATCATCAGTAGAATGCTTGCCTGCCGTGCTGGTTCCCTACGTTCAATGCATGTCAAAGACAGAAAAAAACAACATCGGTGGTTCAGTGGTAGAATGCTCTCCTTCCACGCGGGCGGCCCGGGTTCGATTCCCGGCCGATGCATATCTGTTTTGTTTTATTCAAAATTAAGCACATTTCAACTTAAAATGTTATAATCTCCCCGTCGGGGAATCGAACCCCGGTCTCCCGCGTGACAGGCGGGGATACTCACCACTATACTAACGAGGACCTGTTTCTTCCAGCAAATTCATTTTAATGGAACGTCTTGATATGAACAATATTCAAATTTATTTAACCTTCTTCAATGACACATAAACATGGAAAATTTTGATGCTTATGTTGACATGTCTTTGAATGTCTGGTACTCCTGGAAGGCCACCCTGAAATGTTACCTTAGAGTAGCAGATTAAACTGCACAGTAGCCATGCACTTTGAATGAATGTTGGACTTTTCAGGACTGCTGGCAGGACTAGGGACTTGCCTTGCTGTTGCCTGTTGCTATGGAAGCTCAATTCTTTCCAAGGCAGGGTGTCATACTTTCCAGTTGCTGGGCTGGAGCTGGAAAAGGAACGTGTGTCTTTCCAGAGAAGCAGCTAGTTCAGTTGGAGGGAGACTGAGGTGGGTATCAAAATAAATGAAATCTGTCCATTCAACAGCATTGTTGGATCATCAGTAGAATGCTTGCCTGCCGTGCTGGTTCCCTACGTTCAATGCATGTCAAAGACAGAAAAAAACAGCATCGGTGGTTCAGTGGTAGAATGCTCGCCTGCCACGCAGGCGGCCTGGGTTCGATTCCCGGCCGATGCATATCTGTTTTGTTTTATTCAAAATTAAGCACATTTCAACTTAAAATGTTATAATCTCCCCGTCGGGGAATCGAACCCCGGTCTCCCGCGTGACAGGCGGGGATACTCACCACTATACTAACGAGGACTTGTTTCTTCCAGCAAATTCATTTTAATGGAACGTCTTGATATGAACAATATTCAAATTTATTTAACCTTCTTCAATGACACATAAACATGGAAAATTTTGATGCTTATGTTGACATGTCTTTGAATGTCTGGTACTCCTGGAAGGCCACCCTGAAATGTTACCTTAGAGTAGCAGATTAAACTGCACAGTAGCCATGCACTTTGAATGAATGTTGGACTTTTCAGGACTGCTGGCAGGACTAGGGACTTGCCTTGCTGTTGCCTGTTGCTATGGAAGCTCAATTCTTTCCAAGGCAGGGTGTCATACTTTCCAGTTGCTGGGCTGGAGCTGGAAAAGGAACGTGTGTCTTTCCAGAGAAGCAGCTAGTTCAGTTGGAGGGAGACTGAGGTGGGTATCAAAATAAATGAAATCTGTCCATTCAACAGCATTGTTGGATCATCAGTAGAATGCTTGCCTGCCGTGCTGGTTCCCTACGTTCAATGCATGTCAAAGACAGAAAAAAACAGCATCGGTGGTTCAGTGGTAGAATGCTCGCCTGCCACGCGGGCGGCCCGGGTTCGATTCCTGGCCGATGCATATCTGTTTTGTTTTATTCAAAATTAAGCACATTTCAACTTAAAATGTTATATTCTCCCCGTCGGGGAATCGAACCCCGGTCTCCCACGTGACAGGCGGGGATACTCACCACTATACTAACGAGGACCTGTTTCTTCCAGCAAATTCATTTTAATGGAACGTCTTGATATGAACAATATTCAAATTTATTTAACCTTCTTCAATGACACATAAACATGGAAAATTTTGATGCTTATGTTGACATGTCTTTGAATGTCTGGTACTCCTGGAAGGCCACCCTGAAATGTTACCTTAGAGTAGCAGATTAAACTGCACAGTAGCCATGCACTTTGAATGAATGTTGGACTTTTCAGGACTGCTGGCAGGACTAGGGACTTGCCTTGCTGTTGCCTGTTGCTATGGAAGCTCAATTCTTTCCAAGGCAGGGTGTCATACTTTCCAGTTGCTGGGCTGGAGCTGGAAAAGGAACGTGTGTCTTTCCAGAGAAGCAGCTAGTTCAGTTGGAGGGAGACTGAGGTGGGTATCAAAATAAATGAAATCTGTCCATTCAACAGCATTGTTGGATCATCAGTAGAATGCTTGCCTGCCGTGCTGGTTCCCTACGTTCAATGCATGTCAAAGACAGAAAAAAACAACATCGGTGGTTCAGTGGTAGAATGCTCTCCTTCCACGCGGGCGGCCCGGGTTCGATTCCCGGCCGATGCATATCTGTTTTGTTTTATTCAAAATTAAGCACATTTCAACTTAAAATGTTATAATCTCCCCGTCGGGGAATCGAACCCCGGTCTCCCGCGTGACAGGCGGGGATACTCACCACTATACTAACGAGGACCTGTTTCTTCCAGCAAATTCATTTTAATGGAACGTCTTGATATGAACAATATTCAAATTTATTTAACCTTCTTCAATGACACATAAACATGGAAAATTTTGATGCTTATGTTGACATGTCTTTGAATGTCTGGTACTCCTGGAAGGCCACCCTGAAATGTTACCTTAGAGTAGCAGATTAAACTGCACAGTAGCCATGCACTTTGAATGAATGTTGGACTTTTCAGGACTGCTGGCAGGACTAGGGACTTGCCTTGCTGTTGCCTGTTGCTATGGAAGCTCAATTCTTTCCAAGGCAGGGTGTCATACTTTCCAGTTGCTGGGCTGGAGCTGGAAAAGGAACGTGTGTCTTTCCAGAGAAGCAGCTAGTTCAGTTGGAGGGAGACTGAGGTGGGTATCAAAATAAATGAAATCTGTCCATTCAACAGCATTGTTGGATCATCAGTAGAATGCTTGCCTGCCGTGCTGGTTCCCTACGTTCAATGCATGTCAAAGACAGAAAAAAACAGCATCGGTGGTTCAGTGGTAGAATGCTCGCCTGCCACGCAGGCGGCCTGGGTTCGATTCCCGGCCGATGCATATCTGTTTTGTTTTATTCAAAATTAAGCACATTTCAACTTAAAATGTTATAATCTCCCCGTCGGGGAATCGAACCCCGGTCTCCCGCGTGACAGGCGGGGATACTCACCACTATACTAACGAGGACCTGTTTCTTCCAGCAAATTCATTTTAATGGAACGTCTTGATATGAACAATATTCAAATTTATTTAACCTTCTTCAATGACACATAAACATGGAAAATTTTGATGCTTATGTTGACATGTCTTTGAATGTCTGGTACTCCTGGAAGGCCACCCTGAAATGTTACCTTAGAGTAGCAGATTAAACTGCACAGTAGCCATGCACTTTGAATGAATGTTGGACTTTTCAGGACTGCTGGCAGGACTAGGGACTTGCCTTGCTGTTGCCTGTTGCTATGGAAGCTCAATTCTTTCCAAGGCAGGGTGTCATACTTTCCAGTTGCTGGGCTGGAGCTGGAAAAGGAACGTGTGTCTTTCCAGAGAAGCAGCTAGTTCAGTTGGAGGGAGACTGAGGTGGGTATCAAAATAAATGAAATCTGTCCATTCAACAGCATTGTTGGATCATCAGTAGAATGCTTGCCTGCCGTGCTGGTTCCCTACGTTCAATGCATGTCAAAGACAGAAAAAAACAGCATCGGTGGTTCAGTGGTAGAATGCTCGCCTGCCACGCGGGCGGCCCGGGTTCGATTCCCGGCCGATGCATATCTGTTTTGTTTTATTCAAAATTAAGCACATTTCAACTTAAAATGTTATAATCTCCCCGTCGGGGAATTGAACCCCGGTCTCCCGCGTGACAGGCGGGGATACTCACCACTATACTAACGAGGACCTGTTTCTTCCAGCAAATTCATTTTAATGGAACGTCTTGATATGAACAATATTCAAATTTATTTAACCTTCTTCAATGACACATAAACATGGAAAATTTTGATGCTTATGTTGACATGTCTTTGAATGTCTGGTACTCCTGGAAGGCCACCCTGAAATGTTACCTTAGAGTAGCAGATTAAAATGCAGAGTAGCCATGCACTTTGAATGAATGTTGGACTTTTCAGGACTGCTGGCAGGACTAGGGACTTGCCTTGCTGTTGCCTGTTGCTATGGAAGCTCAATTCTTTCCAAGGCAGGGTGTCATACTTTCCAGTTGCTGGGCTGGAGCTGGAAAAGGAACGTATGTCTTTCCAGAGAAGCAGCTAGTTCAGTTGGAGGGAGACTGAGGTGGGTATCAAAATAAATGAAATCTGTCCATTCAACAGCATTGTTGGATCATCAGTAGAATGCTTGCCTGCCGTGCTGGTTCCCTACGTTCAATGCATGTCAAAGACAGAAAAAAACAGCATCGGTGGTTCAGTGGTAGAATGCTCGCCTGCCACGCAGGCGGCCCGGGTTCGATTCCTGGCCGATGCATATCTGTTTTGTTTTATTCAAAATTAAGCACATTTCAACTTAAAATGTTATAATCTCCCCGTCGGGGAATCGAACCCCGGTCTCCCGCGTGACAGGCGGGGATACTCACCACTATACTAACGAGGACCTGTTTCTTCCAGCAAATTCATTTTAATGGAACGTCTTGATATGAACAATATTCAAATTTATTTAACCTTCTTCAATGACACATAAACATGGAAAATTTTGATGCTTATGTTGACATGTCTTTGAATGTCTGGTACTCCTGGAAGGCCACCCTGAAATGTTACCTTAGAGTAGCAGATTAAACTGCACAGTAGCCATGCACTTTGAATGAATGTTGGACTTTTCAGGACTGCTGGCAGGACTAGGGACTTGCCTTGCTGTTGCCTATTGCTATGGAAGCTCAATTCTTTCCAAGGCAGCTTGTCATACTTTCCAGTTGCTGGGCTGGAGCTGGAAAAGGAACGTGTGTCTTTCCAGAGAAGCAGCTAGTTCAGTTGGAGGGAGACTGAGGTGGGTATCAAAATAAATGAAATCTGTCCATTCAACAGCATTGTTGGATCATCAGTAGAATGCTTGCCTGCCGTGCTGGTTCCCTACGTTCAATGCATGTCAAAGACAGAAAAAAATAGCATCGGTGGTTCAGTGGTAGAATGCTCGCCTGCCACGCGGGCGGCCCGGGTTCGATTCCCGGCCGATCCATATCTGTTTTGTTTTATTCAAAATTAAGCACATTTCAACTTAAAATGTTATAATCTCCCCGTCGGGGAATTGAACCCCGGTCTCCCGCGTGACAGGCGGGGATACTCACCACTATACTAACGAGGACCTGTTTCTTCCAGCAAATTCATTTTAATGGAACGTCTTGATATGAACAATATTCAAATTTATTTAACCTTCTTCAATGACACATAAACATGGAAAATTTTGATGCTTATGTTGACATGTCTTTGAATGTCTGGTACTCCTGGAAGGCCACCCTGAAATGTTACCTTAGAGTAGCAGATTAAAATGCACAGTAGCCATGCACTTTGAATGAATGTTGGACTTTTCAGGACTGCTGGCAGGACTAGGGACTTGCCTTGCTGTTGCCTGTTGCTATGGAAGCTCAATTCTTTCCAAGGCAGGGTGTCATACTTTCCAGTTGCTGGGCTGGAGCTGGAAAAGGAACATGTGTCTTTCCAGAGAAGCAGCTAGTTCAGTTGGAGGGAGACTGAGGTGGGTATCAAAATAAATGAAATCTGTCCATTCAACAGCATTGTTGGATCATCAGTAGAATGCTTGCCTGCCGTGCTGGTTCCCTACGTTCAATGCATGTCAAAGACAGAAAAAAACAGCATCGGTGGTTCAGTGGTAGAATGCTCGCCTGCCACGCGGGCGGCCCGGGTTCGATTCCCGGCCGATGCATATCTGTTTTGTTTTATTCAAAATTAAGCACATTTCAACTTAAAATGTTATAATCTCCCCGTCGGGGAATTGAACCCCGGTCTCCCGCGTGACAGGCGGGGATACTCACCACTATACTAACGAGGACCTGTTTCTTCCAGCAAATTCATTTTAATGGAACGTCTTGATATGAACAATATTCAAATTTATTTAACCTTCTTCAATGACACATAAACATGGAAAATTTTGATGCTTATGTTGACATGTCTTTGAATGTCTGGTACTCCTGGAAGGCCACCCTGAAATGTTACCTTAGAGTAGCAGATTAAAATGCAGAGTAGCCATGCACTTTGAATGAATGTTGGACTTTTCAGGACTGCTGGCAGGACTAGGGACTTGCCTTGCTGTTACCTGTTGCTATGGAAGCTCAATTCTTTCCAAGGCAGGGTGTCATACTTTCCAGTTGCTGGGCTGGAGCTGGAAAAGGAACTTATGTCTTTCCAGAGAAGCAGCTAGTTCAGTTGGAGGGAGACTGAGGTGGGTATCAAAATAAATGAAATCTGTCCATTCAACAGCATTGTTGGATCATCAGTAGAATGCTTGCCTGCCGTGCTGGTTCCCTACGTTCAATGCATGTCAAAGACAGAAAAAAACAGCATCGGTGGTTCAGTGGTAGAATGCTCGCCTGCCACGCAGGCGGCCCGGGTTCGATTCCTGGCCGATGCATATCTGTTTTGTTTTATTCAAAATTAAGCACATTTCAACTTAAAATGTTATAATCTCCCCGTCGGGGAATCGAACCCCGGTCTCCCGCGTGACAGGCGGGGATACTCACCACTATACTAACGAGGACCTGTTTCTTCCAGCAAATTCATTTTAATGGAACGTCTTGATATGAACAATATTCAAATTTATTTAACCTTCTTCAATGACACATAAACATGGAAAATTTTGATGCTTATGTTGACATGTCTTTGAATGTCTGGTACTCCTGGAAGGCCACCCTGAAATGTTACCTTAGAGTAGCAGATTAAACTGCACAGTAGCCATGCACTTTGAATGAATGTTGGACTTTTCAGGACTGCTGGCAGGACTAGGGACTTGCCTTGCTGTTGCCTATTGCTATGGAAGCTCAATTCTTTCCAAGGTAGCTTGTCATACTTTCCAGTTGCTGGGCTGGAGCTGGAAAAGGAACGTGTGTCTTTCCAGAGAAGCAGCTAGTTCAGTTGGAGGGAGACTGAGGTGGGTATCAAAATAAATGAAATCTGTCCATTCAACAGCATTGTTGGATCATCAGTAGAATGCTTGCCTGCCGTGCTGGTTCCCTACGTTCAATGCATGTCAAAGACAGAAAAAAACAGCATCGGTGGTTCAGTGGTAGAATGCTCGCCTGCCACGCGGGCGGCCCGGGTTCGATTCCCGGCCGATCCATATCTGTTTTGTTTTATTCAAAATTAAGCACATTTCAACTTAAAATGTTATAATCTCCCCGTCGGGGAATTGAACCCCGGTCTCCCGCGTGACAGGCGGGGATACTCACCACTATACTAACGAGGACCTGTTTCTTCCAGCAAATTCATTTTAATGGAACGTCTTGATATGAACAATATTCAAATTTATTTAACCTTCTTCAATGACACATAAACATGGAAAATTTTGATGCTTATGTTGACATGTCTTTGAATGTCTGGTACTCCTGGAAGGCCACCCTGAAATGTTACCTTAGAGTAGCAGATTAAAATGCACAGTAGGCATGCACTTTGAATGAATGTTGGACTTTTCAGGACTGCTGGCAGGACTAGGGACTTGCCTTGCTGTTGCCTGTTGCTATGGAAGCTCAATTCTTTCCAAGGCAGGGTGTCATACTTTCCAGTTGCTGGGCTGGAGCTGGAAAAGGAACATGTGTCTTTCCAGAGAAGCAGCTAGTTCAGTTGGAGGGAGACTGAGGTGGGTATCAAAATAAATGAAATCTGTCCATTCAACAGCATTGTTGGATCATCAGTAGAATGCTTGCCTGCCGTGCTGGTTCCCTACGTTCAATGCATGTCAAAGACAGAAAAAAACAGCATCGGTGGTTCAGTGGTAGAATGCTCGCCTGCCACGCGGGCGGCCCGGGTTCGATTCCCGGCCGATGCATATCTGTTTTGTTTTATTCAAAATTAAGCACATTTCAACTTAAAATGTTATAATCTCCCCGTCGGGGAATCGAACCCCGGTCTCCCACGTGACAGGCGGGGATACTCACCACTATACTAACGAGGACCTGTTTCTTCCAGCAAATTCATTTTAATGGAACGTCTTGATATGAACAATATTCAAATTTATTTAACCTTCTTCAATGACACATAAACATGGAAAATTTTGATGCTTATGTTGACATGTCTTTGAATGTCTGGTACTCCTGGAAGGCCACCCTGAAATGTTACCTTAGAATAGCAGATTAAACTGCACAGTAGCCATGCACTTTGAATGAATGTTGGACTTTTCAGGACTGCTGGCAGGACTAGGGACTTGCCTTGCTGTTGCCTGTTGCTATGGAAGCTCAATTCTTTCCAAGGCAGGGTGTCATACTTTCCAGTTGCTGGGCTGGAGCTGGAAAAGGAACATGTGTCTTTCCAGAGAAGCAGCTAGTTCAGTTGGAGGGAGACTGAGGTGGGTATCAAAATAAATGAAATCTGTCCATTCAACAGCATTGTTGGATCATCAGTAGAATGCTTGCCTGCCGTGCTGGTTCCCTACGTTCAATGCATGTCAAAGACAGAAAAAAACAGCATCGGTGGTTCAGTGGTAGAATGCTCGCCTGCCACGCGGGCGGCCCGGGTTGGATTCCCGGCCAATGCATATCTGTTTTGTTTTATTCAAAATTAAGCACATTTCAACTTAAAATGTTATAATCTCCCCGTCGGGGAATCGAACCCCGGTCTCCCGCGTGACAGGCGGGGATACTCACCACTATACTAACGAGGACCTGTTTCTTCCAGCAAATTCATTTTAATGGAACGTCTTGATATGAACAATATTCAAATTTATTTAACCTTCTTCAATGACACATAAACATGGAAAATTTTGATGCTTATGTTGACATGTCTTTGAATGTCTGGTACTCCTGGAAGGCCACCCTGAAATGTTACCTTAGAGTAGCAGATTAAACTGCACAGTAGCCATGCACTTTGAATGAATGTTGGACTTTTCAGGACTGCTGGCAGGACTAGGGACTTGCCTTGCTGTTGCCTGTTGCTATGGAAGCTCAATTCTTTCCAAGGCAGGGTGTCATACTTTCCAGTTGCTGGGCTGGAGCTGGAAAAGGAACGTGTGTCTTTCCAGAGAAGCAGCTAGTTCAGTTGGAGGGAGACTGAGGTGGGTATCAAAATAAATGAAATCTGTCCATTCAACAGCATTGTTGGATCATCAGTAGAATGCTTGCCTGCCGTGCTGGTTCCCTACATTCAATGCATGTCAAAGACAGAAAAAAACAGCATCGGTGGTTCAGTGGTAGAATGCTCGCCTGCCACGCGGGCGGCCCGGGTTCGATTCCCGGCCGATGCATATCTGTTTTGTTTTATTCAAAATTAAGCACATTTCAACTTAAAATGTTATAATCTCCCCGTCGGGGAATTGAACCCCGGTCTCCCGCGTGACAGGCGGGGATACTCACCACTATACTAACGAGGACCTGTTTCTTCCAGCAAATTCATTTTAATGGAACGTCTTGATATGAACAATATTCAAATTTATTTAACCTTCTTCAATGACACATAAACATGGAAAATTTTGATGCTTATGTTGACATGTCTTTGAATGTCTGGTACTCCTGGAAGGCCACCCTGAAATGTTACCTTAGAGTAGCAGATTAAAATGCAGAGTAGCCATGCACTTTGAATGAATGTTGGACTTTTCAGGACTGCTGGCAGGACTAGGGACTTGCCTTGCTGTTGCCTGTTGCTATGGAAGCTCAATTCTTTCCAAGGCAGGGTGTCATACTTTCCAGTTGCTGGGCTGGAGCTGGAAAAGGAACGTATGTCTTTCCAGAGAAGCAGCTAGTTCAGTTGGAGGGAGACTGAGGTGGGTATCAAAATAAATGAAATCTGTCCATTCAACAGCATTGTTGGATCATCAGTAGAATGCTTGCCTGCCGTGCTGGTTCCCTACGTTCAATGCATGTCAAAGACAGAAAAAAACAGCATCGGTGGTTCAGTGGTAGAATGCTCGCCTGCCACGCGGGCGGCCCGGGTTCGATTCCCGGCCGATGCATATCTGTTTTGTTTTATTCAAAATTAAGCACATTTCAACTTAAAATGTTATAATCTCCCCGTCGGGGAATTGAACCCCGGTCTCCCGCGTGACAGGCGGGGATACTCACCACTATACTAACGAGGACCTGTTTCTTCCAGCAAATTCATTTTAATGGAACGTCTTGATATGAACAATATTCAAATTTATTTAACCTTCTTCAATGACACATAAACATGGAAAATTTTGATGCTTATGTTGACATGTCTTTGAATGTCTGGTACTCCTGGAAGGCCACCCTGAAATGTTACCTTAGAGTAGCAGATTAAAATGCAGAGTAGCCATGCACTTTGAATGAATGTTGGACTTTTCAGGACTGCTGGCAGGACTAGGGACTTGCCTTGCTGTTGCCTGTTGCTATGGAAGCTCAATTCTTTCCAAGGCAGGGTGTCATACTTTCCAGTTGCTGGGCTGGAGCTGGAAAAGGAACGTATGTCTTTCCAGAGAAGCAGCTAGTTCAGTTGGAGGGAGACTGAGGTGGGTATCAAAATAAATGAAATCTGTCCATTCAACAGCATTGTTGGATCATCAGTAGAATGCTTGCCTGCCGTGCTGGTTCCCTACGTTCAATGCATGTCAAAGACAGAAAAAAACAGCATCGGTGGTTCAGTGGTAGAATGCTCGCCTGCCACGCGGGCGGCCCGGGTTCGATTCCCGGCCGATGCATATCTGTTTTGTTTTATTCAAAATTAAGCACATTTCAACTTAAAATGTTATAATCTCCCCGTCGGAGAATTGAACCCCGGTCTCCCGCGTGACAGGCGGGGATACTCACCACTATACTAACGAGGACCTGTTTCTTCCAGCAAATTCATTTTAATGGAACGTCTTGATATGAACAATATTCAAATTTATTTAACCTTCTTCAATGACACATAAACATGGAAAATTTTGATGCTTATGTTGACATGTCTTTGAATGTCTGGTACTCCTGGAAGGCCACCCTGAAATGTTACCTTAGAGTAGCAGATTAAAATGCAGAGTAGCCATGCACTTTGAATGAATGTTGGACTTTTCAGGACTGCTGGCAGGACTAGGGACTTGCCTTGCTGTTGCCTGTTGCTATGGAAGCTCAATTCTTTCCAAGGCAGGGTGTCATACTTTCCAGTTGCTGGGCTGGAGCTGGAAAAGGAACGTATGTCTTTCCAGAGAAGCAGCTAGTTCAGTTGGAGGGAGACTGAGGTGGGTATCAAAATAAATGAAATCTGTCCATTCAACAGCATTGTTGGATCATCAGTAGAATGCTTGCCTGCCGTGCTGGTTCCCTACGTTCAATGCATGTCAAAGACAGAAAAAAACAGCATCGGTGGTTCAGTGGTAGAATGCTCGCCTGCCACGCAGGCGGCCCGGGTTCGATTCCTGGCCGATGCATATCTGTTTTGTTTTATTCAAAATTAAGCACATTTCAACTTAAAATGTTATAATCTCCCCGTCGGGGAATCGAACCCTGGTCTCCCGCGTGACAGGCGGGGATACTCACCACTATACTAACGAGGACCTGTTTCTTCCAGCAAATTCATTTTAATGGAACGTCTTGATATGAACAATATTCAAATTTATTTAACCTTCTTCAATGACACATAAACATGGAAAATTTTGATGCTTATGTTGACATGTCTTTGAATGTCTGGTACTCCTGGAAGGCCACCCTGAAATGTTACCTTAGAGTAGCAGATTAAACTGCACAGTAGCCATGCACTTTGAATGAATGTTGGACTTTTCAGGACTGCTGGCAGGACTAGGGACTTGCCTTGCTGTTGCCTATTGCTATGGAAGCTCAATTCTTTCCAAGGCAGGGTGTCATACTTTCCAGTTGCTGGGCTGGAGCTGGAAAAGGAACGTGTGTCTTTCCAGAGAAGCAGCTAGTTCAGTTGGAGGGAGACTGAGGTGGGTATCAAAATAAATGAAATCTGTCCATTCAACAGCATTGTTGGATCATCAGTAGAATGCTTGCCTGCTGTGCTGGTTCCCTACGTTCAATGCATGTCAAAGACAGAAAAAAACAGCATCGGTGGTTCAGTGGTAGAATGCTCGCCTGCCACGCGGGCGGCCCGGGTTCGATTCCCGGCCGATCCATATCTGTTTTGTTTTATTCAAAATTAAGCACATTTCAACTTAAAATGTTATAATCTCCCCGTCGGGGAATTGAACCCCGGTCTCCCGCGTGACAGGCGGGGATACTCACCACTATACTAACGAGGACCTGTTTCTTCCAGCAAATTCATTTTAATGGAACGTCTTGATATGAACAATATTCAAATTTATTTAACCTTCTTCAATGACACATAAACATGGAAAATTTTGATGCTTATGTTGACATGTCTTTGAATGTCTGGTACTCCTGGAAGGCCACCCTGAAATGTTACCTTAGAGTAGCAGATTAAAATGCACAGTAGCCATGCACTTTGAATGAATGTTGGACTTTTCAGGACTGCTGGCAGGACTAGGGACTTGCCTTGCTGTTGCCTGTTGCTATGGAAGCTCAATTCTTTCCAAGGCAGGGTGTCATACTTTCCAGTTGCTGGGCTGGAGCTGGAAAAGGAACATGTGTCTTTCCAGAGAAGCAGCTAGTTCAGTTGGAGGGAGACTGAGGTGGGTATCAAAATAAATGAAATCTGTCCATTCAACAGCATTGTTGGATCATCAGTAGAATGCTTGCCTGCCGTGCTGGTTCCCTACGTTCAATGCATGTCAAAGACAGAAAAAAACAGCATCGGTGGTTCAGTGGTAGAATGCTCGCCTGCCACGCGGGCGGCCCGGGTTCGATTCCCGGCCGATGCATATCTGTTTTGTTTTATTCAAAATTAAGCACATTTCAACTTAAAATGTTATAATCTCCCCGTCGGGGAATCGAACCCCGGTCTCCCACGTGACAGGCGGGGATACTCACCACTATACTAACGAGGACCTGTTTCTTCCAGCAAATTCATTTTAATGGAACGTCTTGATATGAACAATATTCAAATTTATTTAACCTTCTTCAATGACACATAAACATGGAAAATTTTGATGCTTATGTTGACATGTCTTTGAATGTCTGGTACTCCTGGAAGGCCACCCTGAAATGTTACCTTAGAGTAGCAGATTAAACTGCACAGTAGCCATGCACTTTGAATGAATGTTGGACTTTTCAGGACTGCTGGCAGGACTAGGGACTTGCCTTGCTGTTGCCTATTGCTATGGAAGCTCAATTCTTTCCAAGGCAGGGTGTCATACTTTCCAGTTGCTGGGCTGGAGCTGGAAAAGGAACGTGTGTCTTTCCAGAGAAGCAGCTAGTTCAGTTGGAGGGAGACTGAGGTGGGTATCAAAATAAATGAAATCTGTCCATTCAACAGCATTGTTGGATCATCAGTAGAATGCTTGCCTGCTGTGCTGGTTCCCTACGTTCAATGCATGTCAAAGACAGAAAAAAACAGCATCGGTGGTTCAGTGGTAGAATGCTCGCCTGCCACGCGGGCGGCCCGGGTTCGATTCCCGGCCGATCCATATCTGTTTTGTTTTATTCAAAATTAAGCACATTTCAACTTAAAATGTTATAATCTCCCCGTCGGGGAATTGAACCCCGGTCTCCCGCGTGACAGGCGGGGATACTCACCACTATACTAACGAGGACCTGTTTCTTCCAGCAAATTCATTTTAATGGAACGTCTTGATATGAACAATATTCAAATTTATTTAACCTTCTTCAATGACACATAAACATGGAAAATTTTGATGCTTATGTTGACATGTCTTTGAATGTCTGGTACTCCTGGAAGGCCACCCTGAAATGTTACCTTAGAGTAGCAGATTAAAATGCACAGTAGCCATGCACTTTGAATGAATGTTGGACTTTTCAGGACTGCTGGCAGGACTAGGGACTTGCCTTGCTGTTGCCTGTTGCTATGGAAGCTCAATTCTTTCCAAGGCAGGGTGTCATACTTTCCAGTTGCTGGGCTGGAGCTGGAAAAGGAACATGTGTCTTTCCAGAGAAGCAGCTAGTTCAGTTGGAGGGAGACTGAGGTGGGTATCAAAATAAATGAAATCTGTCCATTCAACAGCATTGTTGGATCATCAGTAGAATGCTTGCCTGCCGTGCTGGTTCCCTACGTTCAATGCATGTCAAAGACAGAAAAAAACAGCATCGGTGGTTCAGTGGTAGAATGCTCGCCTGCCACGCGGGCGGCCCGGGTTCGATTCCCGGCCGATGCATATCTGTTTTGTTTTATTCAAAATTAAGCACATTTCAACTTAAAATGTTATAATTTCCCCGTCGGGGAATCGAACCCCGGTCTCCCACGTGACAGGCGGGGATACTCACCACTATACTAACGAGGACCTGTTTCTTCCAGCAAATTCATTTTAATGGAACGTCTTGATATGAACAATATTCAAATTTATTTAACCTTCTTCAATGACACATAAACATGGAAAATTTTGATGCTTATGTTGACATGTCTTTGAATGTCTGGTACTCCTGGAAGGCCACCCTGAAATGTTACCTTAGAATAGCAGATTAAACTGCACAGTAGCCATGCACTTTGAATGAATGTTGGACTTTTCAGGACTGCTGGCAGGACTAGGGACTTGCCTTGCTGTTGCCTGTTGCTATGGAAGCTCAATTCTTTCCAAGGCAGGGTGTCATACTTTCCAGTTGCTGGGCTGGAGCTGGAAAAGGAACATGTGTCTTTCCAGAGAAGCAGCTAGTTCAGTTGGAGGGAGACTGAGGTGGGTATCAAAATAAATGAAATCTGTCCATTCAACAGCATTGTTGGATCATCAGTAGAATGCTTGCCTGCCGTGCTGGTTCCCTACGTTCAATGCATGTCAAAGACAGAAAAAAACAGCATCGGTGGTTCAGTGGTAGAATGCTCGCCTGCCACGCGGGCGGCCCGGGTTGGATTCCCGGCCAATGCATATCTGTTTTGTTTTATTCAAAATTAAGCACATTTCAACTTAAAATGTTATAATCTCCCCGTCGGGGAATCGAACCCCGGTCTCCCGCGTGACAGGCGGGGATACTCACCACTATACTAACGAGGACCTGTTTCTTCCAGCAAATTCATTTTAATGGAACGTCTTGATATGAACAATATTCAAATTTATTTAACCTTCTTCAATGACACATAAACATGGAAAATTTTGATGCTTATGTTGACATGTCTTTGAATGTCTGGTACTCCTGGAAGGCCACTCTGAAATGTTACCTTAGAGTAGCAGATTAAACTGCACAGTAGCCATGCACTTTGAATGAATGTTGGACTTTTCAGGACTGCTGGCAGGACTAGGGACTTGCCTTGCTGTTGCCTATTGCTATGGAAGCTCAATTCTTTCCAAGGCAGGGTGTCATACTTTCCAGTTGCTGGGCTGGAGCTGGAAAAGGAACGTGTGTCTTTCCAGAGAAGCAGCTAGTTCAGTTGGAGGGAGACTGAGGTGGGTATCAAAATAAATGAAATCTGTCCATTCAACAGCATTGTTGGATCATCAGTAGAATGCTTGCCTGCCGTGCTGGTTCCCTACGTTCAATGCATGTCAAAGACAGAAAAAAACAGCATCGGTGGTTCAGTGGTAGAATGCTCGCCTGCCACGCGGGCGGCCCGGGTTCGATTCCTGGCCGATGCATATCTGTTTTGTTTTATTCAAAATTAAGCACATTTTAACTTAAAATGTTATAATCTCCCCGTCGGGGAATCGAACCCCGGTCTCCCGCGTGACAGGCGGGGATACTCACCACTATACTAGCGAGGACCTGTTGCTTCCAGCAAATTCATTTTAATGGAACGTCTTGATATGAACAATATTCAAATTTATTTAACCTTCTTCAATGACACATAAACATGGAAAATTTTGATGCTTATGTTGACATGTCTTTGAATGTCTGGTACTCCTGGAAGGCCACCCTGAAATGTTACCTTAGAGTAGCAGATTAAACTGCACAGTAGCCATGCACTTTGAATGAATGTTGGACTTTTCAGGACTGCTGGCAGGACTAGGGACTTGCCTTGCTGTTGCCTGTTGCTATGGAAGCTCAATTCTTTCCAAGGCAGGGTGTCATACTTTCCAGTTGCTGGGCTGGAGCTGGAAAAGGAACATGTGTCTTTCCAGAGAAGCAGCTAGTTCAGTTGGAGGGAGACTGAGGTGGGTATCAAAATAAATGAAATCTGTCCATTCAACAGCATTGTTGGATCATCAGTAGAATGCTTGCCTGCCGTGCTGATTCCCTACGTTCAATGCATGTCAAAGACAGAAAAAAACAGCATCGGTGGTTCAGTGGTAGAATGCTCGCCTGCCACGCGGGCGGCCCGGGTTCGATTCCCGGCCGATGCATATCTGTTTTGTTTTATTCAAAATTAAGCACATTTCAACTTAAAATGTTATAATCTCCCCGTCGGGGAATCGAACCCCGGTCTCCCGCGTGACAGGCGGGGATACTCACCACTATACTAACGAGGACCTGTTTCTTCCAGCAAATTCATTTTAATGGAACGTCTTGATATGAAATTTATTTAACCTTCTTCAATGACACATAAACATGGAAAATTTTGATGCTTATGTTGACATGTCTTTGAATGTCTGGTACTCCTGGAAGGCCACCCTGAAATGTTACCTTAGAGTAGCAGATTAAACTGCACAGTAGCCATGCACTTTGAATGAATGTTGGACTTTTCAGGACTGCTGGCAGGACTAGGGACTTGCCTTGCTGTTGCCTGTTGCTATGGAAGCTCAATTCTTTCCAAGGCAGGGTGTCATACTTTCCAGTTGCTGGGCTGGAGCTGGAAAAGGAACATGTGTCTTTCCAGAGAAGCAGCTAGTTCAGTTGGAGGGAGACTGAGGTGGGTATCAAAATAAATGAAATCTGTCCATTCAACAGCATTGTTGGATCATCAGTAGAATGCTTGCCTGCCGTGCTGATTCCCTACGTTCAATGCATGTCAAAGACAGAAAAAAACAGCATCGGTGGTTCAGTGGTAGAATGCTCGCCTGCCACGCGGGCGGCCCGGGTTCGATTCCCGGCCGATGCATATCTGTTTTGTTTTATTCAAAATTAAGCACATTTCAACTTAAAATGTTATAATCTCCCCGTCGGGGAATCGAACCCCGGTCTCCCGCGTGACAGGCGGGGATACTCACCACTATACTAACGAGGACCTGTTTCTTCCAGCAAATTCATTTTAATGGAACGTCTTGATATGAAATTTATTTAACCTTCTTCAATGACACATAAACATGGAAAATTTTGATGCTTATGTTGACATGTCTTTGAATGTCTGGTACTCCTGGAAGGCCACCCTGAAATGTTACCTTAGAATAGCAGATTAAACTGCACAGTAGCCATGCACTTTGAATGAATGTTGGACTTTTCAGGACTGCTGGCAGGACTAGGGACTTGCCTTGCTGTTGCCTGTTGCTATGGAAGCTCAATTCTTTCCAAGGCAGGGTGTCATACTTTCCAGTTGCTGGGCTGGAGCTGGAAAAGGAACATGTGTCTTTCCAGAGAAGCAGCTAGTTCAGTTGGAGGGAGACTGAGGTGGGTATCAAAATAAATGAAATCTGTCCATTCAACAGCATTGTTGGATCATCAGTAGAATGCTTGCCTGCCGTGCTGATTCCCTACGTTCAATGCATGTCAAAGACAGAAAAAAACAGCATCGGTGGTTCAGTGGTAGAATGCTCGCCTGCCACGCGGGCGGCCCGGGTTCGATTCCCGGCCGATGCATATCTGTTTTGTTTTATTCAAAATTAAGCACATTTCAACTTAAAATGTTATAATCTCCCCGTCGGGGAATCGAACCCCGGTCTCCCGCGTGACAGGCGGGGATACTCACCACTATACTAACGAGGACCTGTTTCTTCCAGCAAATTCATTTTAATGGAACGTCTTGATATGAACAATATTCAAATTTATTTAACCTTCTTCAATGACACATAAACATGGAAAATTTTGATGCTTATGTTGACATGTCTTTGAATGTCTGGTACTCCTGGAAGGCCACCCTGAAATGTTACCTTAGAATAGCAGATTAAACTGCACAGTAGCCATGCACTTTGAATGAATGTTGGACTTTTCAGGACTGCTGGCAGGACTAGGGACTTGCCTTGCTGTTGCCTGTTGCTATGGAAGCTCAATTCTTTCCAAGGCAGGGTGTCATACTTTCCAGTTGCTGGGCTGGAGCTGGAAAAGGAACATGTGTCTTTCCAGAGAAGCAGCTAGTTCAGTTGGAGGGAGACTGAGGTGGGTATCAAAATAAATGAAATCTGTCCATTCAACAGCATTGTTGGATCATCAGTAGAATGCTTGCCTGCCGTGCTGGTTCCCTACGTTCAATGCATGTCAAAGACAGAAAAAAACAGCATCGGTGGTTCAGTGGTAGAATGCTCGCCTGCCACGCGGGCGGCCCGGGTTGGATTCCCGGCCAATGCATATCTGTTTTGTTTTATTCAAAATTAAGCACATTTTAACTTAAAATGTTATAATCTCCCCGTCGGGGAATCGAACCCCGGTCTCCCGCGTGACAGGCGGGGATACTCACCACTATACTAACGAGGACCTGTTTCTTCCAGCAAATTCATTTTAATGGAACGTCTTGATATGAACAATATTCAAATTTATTTAACCTTCTTCAATGACACATAAACATGGAAAATTTTGATGCTTATGTTGACATGTCTTTGAATGTCTGGTACTCCTGGAAGGCCACCCTGAAATGTTACCTTAGAGTAGCAGATTAAACTGCACAGTAGCCATGCACTTTGAATGAATGTTGGACTTTTCAGGACTGCTGGCAGGACTAGGGACTTGCCTTGCTGTTGCCTGTTGCTATGGAAGCTCAATTCTTTCCAAGGCAGGGTGTCATACTTTCCAGTTGCTGGGCTGGAGCTGGAAAAGGAACGTGTGTCTTTCCAGAGAAGCAGCTAGTTCAGTTGGAGGGAGACTGAGGTGGGTATCAAAATAAATGAAATCTGTCCATTCAACAGCATTGTTGGATCATCAGTAGAATGCTTGCCTGCCGTGCTGGTTCCCTACGTTCAATGCATGTCAAAGACAGAAAAAAACAGCATCGGTGGTTCAGTGGTAGAATGCTCGCCTGCCACGCGGGCGGCCCGGGTTCGATTCCCGGCCGATGCATATCTGTTTTGTTTTATTCAAAATTAAGCACATTTCAACTTAAAATGTTATAATCTCGCCGTCGGGGAATCGAACCCCGGTCTCCCGCGTGACAGGCGGGGATACTCACCACTATACTAGCGAGGACCTGTTGCTTCCAGCAAATTCATTTTAATGGAACGTCTTGATATGAACAATATTCAAATTTATTTAACCTTCTTCAATGACACATAAACATGGAAAATTTTGATGCTTATGTTGACATGTCTTTGAATGTCTGGTACTCCTGGAAGGCCACCCTGAAATGTTACCTTAGAGTAGCAGATTAAAATGCACAGTAGCCATGCACTTTGAATGAATGTTGGACTTTTCAGGACTGCTGGCAGGACTAGGGACTTGCCTTGCTGTTGCCTGTTGCTATGGAAGCTCAATTCTTTCCAAGGCAGGGTGTCATACTTTCCAGTTGCTGGGCTGGAGCTGGAAAAGGAACATGTGTCTTTCCAGAGAAGCAGCTAGTTCAGTTGGAGGGAGACTGAGGTGGGTATCAAAATAAATGAAATCTGTCCATTCAACAGCATTGTTGGATCATCAGTAGAATGCTTGCCTGCCGTGCTGGTTCCCTACGTTCAATGCATGTCAAAGACAGAAAAAAACAGCATCGGTGGTTCAGTGGTAGAATGCTCGCCTGCCACGCGGGCGGCCCGGGTTCGATTCCTGGCCGATGCATATCTGTTTTGTTTTATTCAAAATTAAGCACATTTCAACTTAAAATGTTATAATCTCCCCGTCGGGGAATCGAACCCCGTTCTCCCGCGTGACAGGCGGGGATACTCACCACTATACTAACGAGGACCTGTTTCTTCCAGCAAATTCATTTTAATGGAACGTCTTGATATGAACAATATTCAAATTTATTTAACCTTCTTCAATGACACATAAACATGGAAAATTTTGATGCTTATGTTGACATGTCTTTGAATGTCTGGTACTCCTGGAAGGCCACCCTGAAATGTTACCTTAGAGTAGCAGATTAAAATGCACAGTAGCCATGCACTTTGAATGAATGTTGGACTTTTCAGGACTGCTGGCAGGACTAGGGACTTGCCTTGCTGTTGCCTGTTGCTATGGAAGCTCAATTCTTTCCAAGGCAGGGTGTCATACTTTCCAGTTGCTGGGCTGGAGCTGGAAAAGGAACATGTGTCTTTCCAGAGAAGCAGCTAGTTCAGTTGGAGGGAGACTGAGGTGGGTATCAAAATAAATGAAATCTGTCCATTCAACAGCATTGTTGGATCATCAGTAGAATGCTTGCCTGCCGTGCTGGTTCCCTACGTTCAATGCATGTCAAAGACAGAAAAAAACAGCATCGGTGGTTCAGTGGTAGAATGCTCGCCTGCCACGCGGGCGGCCCAGGTTCGATTCCCGGCCGATGCATATCTGTTTTGTTTTATTCAAAATTAAGCACATTTCAACTTAAAATGTTATAATCTCGCCGTCGGGGAATCGAACCCCGGTCTCCCGCGTGACAGGCGGGGATACTCACCACTATACTAGCGAGGACCTGTTGCTTCCAGCAAATTCATTTTAATGGAACGTCTTGATATGAACAATATTCAAATTTATTTAACCTTCTTCAATGACACATAAACATGGAAAATTTTGATGCTTATGTTGACATGTCTTTGAATGTCTGGTACTCCTGGAAGGCCACCCTGAAATGTTACCTTAGAGTAGCAGATTAAACTGCACAGTAGCCATGCACTTTGAATGAATGTTGGACTTTTCAGGACTGCTGGCAGGACTAGGGACTTGCCTTGCTGTTGCCTGTTGCTATGGAAGCTCAATTCTTTCCAAGGCAGGGTGTCATACTTTCCAGTTGCTGGGCTGGAGCTGGAAAAGGAACATGTGTCTTTCCAGAGAAGCAGCTAGTTCAGTTGGAGGGAGACTGAGGTGGGTATCAAAATAAATGAAATCTGTCCATTCAACAGCATTGTTGGATCATCAGTAGAATGCTTGCCTGCCGTGCTGATTCCCTACGTTCAATGCATGTCAAAGACAGAAAAAAACAGCATCGGTGGTTCAGTGGTAGAATGCTGGCCTGCCACGCGGGCGGCCCGGGTTCGATTCCCGGCCGATGCATATCTGTTTTGTTTTATTCAAAATTAAGCACATTTCAACTTAAAATGTTATAATCTCCCCGTCGGGGAATCGAACCCCGGTCTCCCGCGTGACAGGCGGGGATACTCACCACTATACTAACGAGGACCTGTTTCTTCCAGCAAATTCATTTTAATGGAACGTCTTGATATGAACAATATTCAAATTTATTTAACCTTCTTCAATGACACATAAACATGGAAAATTTTGATGCTTATGTTGACATGTCTTTGAATGTCTGGTACTCCTGGAAGGCCACCCTGAAATGTTACCTTAGAATAGCAGATTAAACTGCACAGTAGCCATGCACTTTGAATGAATGTTGGACTTTTCAGGACTGCTGGCAGGACTAGGGACTTGCCTTGCTGTTGCCTGTTGCTATGGAAGCTCAATTCTTTCCAAGGCAGGGTGTCATACTTTCCAGTTGCTGGGCTGGAGCTGGAAAAGGAACATGTGTCTTTCCAGAGAAGCAGCTAGTTCAGTTGGAGGGAGACTGAGGTGGGTATCAAAATAAATGAAATCTGTCCATTCAACAGCATTGTTGGATCATCAGTAGAATGCTTGCCTGCCGTGCTGGTTCCCTACGTTCAATGCATGTCAAAGACAGAAAAAAACAGCATCGGTGGTTCAGTGGTAGAATGCTCGCCTGCCACGCGGGCGGCCCGGGTTGGATTCCCGGCCAATGCATATCTGTTTTGTTTTATTCAAAATTAAGCACATTTTAACTTAAAATGTTATAATCTCCCCGTCGGGGAATCGAACCCCGGTCTCCCGCGTGACAGGCGGGGATACTCACCACTATACTAACGAGGACCTGTTTCTTCCAGCAAATTCATTTTAATGGAACGTCTTGATATGAACAATATTCAAATTTATTTAACCTTCTTCAATGACACATAAACATGGAAAATTTTGATGCTTATGTTGACATGTCTTTGAATGTCTGGTACTCCTGGAAGGCCACCCTGAAATGTTACCTTAGAGTAGCAGATTAAACTGCACAGTAGCCATGCACTTTGAATGAATGTTGGACTTTTCAGGACTGCTGGCAGGACTAGGGACTTGCCTTGCTGTTGCCTGTTGCTATGGAAGCTCAATTCTTTCCAAGGCAGGGTGTCATACTTTCCAGTTGCTGGGCTGGAGCTGGAAAAGGAACGTGTGTCTTTCCAGAGAAGCAGCTAGTTCAGTTGGAGGGAGACTGAGGTGGGTATCAAAATAAATGAAATCTGTCCATTCAACAGCATTGTTGGATCATCAGTAGAATGCTTGCCTGCCGTGCTGGTTCCCTACGTTCAATGCATGTCAAAGACAGAAAAAAACAGCATCGGTGGTTCAGTGGTAGAATGCTCGCCTGCCACGCGGGCGGCCCGGGTTCGATTCCCGGCCGATGCATATCTGTTTTGTTTTATTCAAAATTCAGCACATTTCAACTTAAAATGTTATAATCTCCCCGTCGGGGAATCGAACCCCGGTCTCCCGCGTGACAGGCGGGGATACTCACCACTATACTAACGAGGACCTGTTTCTTCCAGCAAATTCATTTTAATGGAACGTCTTGATATGAACAATATTCAAATTTATTTAACCTTCTTCAATGACACATAAACATGGAAAATTTTGATGCTTATGTTGACATGTCTTTGAATGTCTGGTACTCCTGGAAGGCCACCCTGAAATGTTACCTTAGAGTAGCAGATTAAACTGCACAGTAGCCATGCACTTTGAATGAATGTTGGACTTTTCAGGACTGCTGGCAGGACTAGGGACTTGCCTTGCTGTTGCCTATTACTATGGAAGCTCAATTCTTTCCAAGGCAGGGTGTCATACTTTCCAGTTGCTGGGCTGGAGCTGGAAAAGGAACGTGTGTCTTTCCAGAGAAGCAGCTAGTTCAGTTGGAGGGAGACTGAGGTGGGTATCAAAATAAATGAAATCTGTCCATTCAACAGCATTGTTGGATCATCAGTAGAATGCTTGCCTGCCGTGCTGGTTCCCTACGTTCAATGCATGTCAAAGACAGAAAAAAACAGCATCGGTGGTTCAGTGGTAGAATGCTCGCCTGCCACGTAGGCGGCCTGGGTTCGATTCCCGGCCGATGCATATCTGTTTTGTTTTATTCAAAATTAAGCACATTTCAACTTAAAATGTTATAATCTCCCCGTCTGGGAATCGAACCCCGGTCTCCCGCGTGACAGGCGGGGATACTCACCACTATACTAACGAGGACCTGTTTCTTCCAGCAAATTCATTTTAATGGAACGTCTTGATATGAACAATATTCAAATTTATTTAACCTTCTTCAATGACACATAAACATGGAAAATTTTGATGCTTATGTTGACATGTCTTTGAATGTCTGGTACTCCTGGAAGGCCACCCTGAAATGTTACCTTAGAGTAGCAGATTAAACTGCACAGTAGCCATGCACTTTGAATGAATGTTGGACTTTTCAGGACTGCTGGCAGGACTAGGGACTTGCCTTGCTGTTGCCTGTTGCTATGGAAGCTCAATTCTTTCCAAGGCAGGGTGTCATACTTTCCAGTTGCTGGGCTGGAGCTGGAAAAGGAACGTGTGTCTTTCCAGAGAAGCAGCTAGTTCAGTTGGAGGGAGACTGAGGTGGGTATCAAAATAAATGAAATCTGTCCATTCAACAGCATTGTTGGATCATCAGTAGAATGCTTGCCTGCCGTGCTGGTTCCCTACGTTCAATGCATGTCAAAGACAGAAAAAAACAGCATCGGTGGTTCAGTGGTAGAATGCTCGCCTGCCACGCGGGCGGCCCGGGTTCGATTCCTGGCCGATGCATATCTGTTTTGTTTTATTCAAAATTAAGCACATTTCAACTTAAAATGTTATAATCTCCCCGTCGGGGAATCGAACCCCGGTCTGCCGCGTGACAGGCGGGGATACTCACCACTATACTAACGAGGACCTGTTTCTTCCAGCAAATTCATTTTAATGGAACGTCTTGATATGAACAATATTCAAATTTATTTAACCTTCTTCAATGACACATAAACATGGAAAATTTTGATGCTTATATTGACATGTCTTTGAATGTCTGGTACTCCTGGAAGGCCACCCTGAAATGTTACCTTAGAGTAGCAGATTAAACTGCACAGTAGCCATGCACTTTGAATGAATGTTGGACTTTTCAGGACTGCTGGCAGGACTAGGGACTTGCCTTGCTGTTGCCTGTTGCTATGGAAGCTCAATTCTTTCCAAGGCAGGGTGTCATACTTTCCAGTTGCTGGACTGGAGCTGGAAAAGGAACATGTGTCTTTCCAGAGAAGCAGCTAGTTCAGTTGGAGGGAGACTGAGGTGGGTATCAAAATAAATGAAATCTGTCCATTCAACAGCATTGTTGGATCATCAGTAGAATGCTTGCCTGCCGTGCTGGTTCCCTACGTTCAATGCATGTCAAAGACAGAAAAAAACAGCATCAGTGGTTCAGTGGTAGAATGCTCGCCTGCCACGCGGGCGGCCCGGGTTCGATTCCTGGCCGATGCATATCTGTTTTGTTTTATTCAAAATTAAGCACATTTCAACTTAAAATGTTATAATCTCCCCGTCGGGGAATCGAACCCCGGTCTCCCGCGTGACAGGCGGGGATACTCACCACTATACTAACGAGGACCTGTTTCTTCCAGCAAATTCATTTTAATGGAACGTCTTGATATGAACAATATTCAAATTTATTTAACCTTCTTCAATGACACATAAACATGGAAAATTTTGATGCTTATGTTGACATGTCTTTGAATGTCTGGTACTCCTGGAAGGCCACCCTGAAATGTTACCTTAGAGTAGCAGATTAAACTGCACAGTAGCCATGCACTTTGAATGAATGTTGGACTTTTCAGGACTGCTGGCAGGACTAGGGACTTGCCTTGCTGTTGCCTATTGCTATGGAAGCTCAATTCTTTCCAAGGCAGGGTGTCATACTTTCCAGTTGCTGGGCTGGAGCTGGAAAAGGAACGTGTGTCTTTCCAGAGAAGCAGCTAGTTCAGTTGGAGGGAGACTGAGGTGGGTATCAAAATAAATGAAATCTGTCCATTCAACAGCATTGTTGGATCATCAGTAGAATGCTTGCCTGCCGTGCTGGTTCCCTACGTTCAATGCATGTCAAAGACAGAAAAAAAACAGCATCGGTGGTTCAGTGGTAGAATGCTCGCCTGCCACGCAGGCGGCCCGGGTTCGATTCCCGGCCGATGCATATCTGTTTTGTTTTATTCAAAATTAAGCACATTTCAACTTAAAATGTTATAATCTCCCCGTCTGGGAATCGAACCCCGGTCTCCCGCGTGACAGGCGGGGATACTCACCACTATACTAACGAGGACCTGTTTCTTCCAGCAAATTCATTTTAATGGAACGTCTTGATATGAACAATATTCAAATTTATTTAACCTTCTTCAATGACACATAAACATGGAAAATTTTGATGCTTATGTTGACATGTCTTTGAATGTCTGGTACTCCTGGAAGGCCACCCTGAAATGTTACCTTAGAGTAGCAGATTAAACTGCACAGTAGCCATGCACTTTGAATGAATGTTGGACTTTTCAGGACTGCTGGCAGGACTAGGGACTTGCCTTGCTGTTGCCTGTTGCTATGGAAGCTCAATTCTTTCCAAGGCAGGGTGTCATACTTTCCAGTTGCTGGGCTGGAGCTGGAAAAGGAACGTGTGTCTTTCCAGAGAAGCAGCTAGTTCAGTTGGAGGGAGACTGAGGTGGGTATCAAAATAAATGAAATCTGTCCATTCAACAGCATTGTTGGATCATCAGTAGAATGCTTGCCTGCCGTGCTGGTTCCCTACGTTCAATGCATGTCAAAGACAGAAAAAAAACAGCATCGGTGGTTCAGTGGTAGAATGCTCGCCTGCCACGCAGGCGGCCCGGGTTCGATTCCCGGCCGATGCATATCTGTTTTGTTTTATTCAAAATTAAGCACATTTCAACTTAAAATGTTATAATCTCCCCGTCTGGGAATCGAACCCCGGTCTCCCGCGTGACAGGCGGGGATACTCACCACTATACTAACGAGGACCTGTTTCTTCCAGCAAATTCATTTTAATGGAACGTCTTGATATGAACAATATTCAAATTTATTTAACCTTCTTCAATGACACATAAACATGGAAAATTTTGATGCTTATGTTGACATGTCTTTGAATGTCTGGTACTCCTGGAAGGCCACCCTGAAATGTTACCTTAGAGTAGCAGATTAAACTGCACAGTAGCCATGCACTTTGAATGAATGTTGGACTTTTCAGGACTGCTGGCAGGACTAGGGACTTGCCTTGCTGTTGCCTGTAACTATGGAAGCTCAATTCTTTCCAAGGCAGGGTGTCATACTTTCCAGTTGCTGGGCTGGAGCTGGAAAAGGAACGTGTGTCTTTCCAGAGAAGCAGCTAGTTCAGTTGGAGGGAGACTGAGGTGGGTATCAAAATAAATTAAATCTGTCCATTCAACAGCATTGTTGGATCATCAGTAGAATGCTTGCCTGCCGTGCTGGTTCCCTACGTTCAATGCATGTCAAAGACAGAAAAAAACAGCATCGGTGGTTCAGTGGTCGAATGCTCGCATGCCACGCGGGCGGCCCGAGTTCGATTCCCGGCCGATGCATATCTGTTTTGTTTTATTCAAAATTAAGCACATTTCAACTTAAAATGTTATAATCTCCCCGTCGGGGAATCAAACCCCGGTCTCCCGCGTGACAGGCGGGGATACTCACCACTATACTAACGAGGACCTGTTTCTTCCAGCAAATTCATTTTAATGGAACGTCTTGATATGAACAATATTCAAATTTATTTAACCTTCTTCAATGACACATAAACATGGAAAATTTTGATGCTTATGTTGACATGTCTTTGAATGTCTGGTATTCCTGGAAGGCCACCCTGAAATGTTACCTTAGAGTAGCAGATTAAACTGCACAGTAGCCATGCACTTTGAATGAATGTTGGACTTTTCAGGACTGCTGGCAGGACTAGGGACTTGCCTTGCTGTTGCCTGTTGCTATGGAAGCTCAATTCTTTCCAAGGCAGGGTGTCATACTTTCCAGTTGCTGGGCTGGAGCTGGAAAAGGAACGTGTGTCTTTCCAGAGAAGCAGCTAGTTCAGTTGGAGGGAGACTGAGGTGGGTATCAAAATAAATGAAATCTGTCCATTCAACAGCATTGTTGGATCATCAGTAGAATGCTTGCCTGCCATGCTGGTTCCCTACGTTCAATGCATGTCAAAGACAGAAAAAACAGCATCGGTGGTTCAGTGGTAGAATGCTCGCCTGCCACGCGGGCGGCCCGGGTTCGATTCCCGGCCGATGCATATCTGTTTTGTTTTATTCAAAATTAAGCACATTTCAACTTAAAATGTTATAATCTCCCCGTCTGGGAATCGAACCCCGGTCTCCCGCGTGACAGGCGGGGATACTCACCACTATACTAACGAGGACCTGTTTCTTCCAGCAAATTCATTTTAATGGAACGTCTTGATATGAACAATATTCAAATTTATTTAACCTTCTTCAATGACACATAAACATGGAAAATTTTGATGCTTATGTTGACATGTCTTTGAATGTCTGGTACTCCTGGAAGGCCACCCTGAAATGTTACCTTAGAGTAGCAGATTAAACTGCACAGTAGCCATGCACTTTGAATGAATGTTGGACTTTTCAGGACTGCTGGCAGGACTAGGGACTTGCCTTGCTGTTGCCTGTTGCTATGGAAGCTCAATTCTTTCCAAGGCAGGGTGTCATACTTTCCAGTTGCTGGGCTGGAGCTGGAAAAGGAACGTGTGTCTTTCCAGAGAAGCAGCTAGTTCAGTGGGAGGGAGACTGAGGTGGGTATCAAAATAAATGAAATCTGTCCATTCAACAGCATTGTTGGATCATCAGTAGAATGCTTGCCTGCCGTGCTGGTTCCCTACGTTCAATGCATGTCAAAGACAGAAAAAACAGCATCGGTGGTTCAGTGGTAGAATGCTCGCCTGCCACGCGGGCGGCCCGGGTTCGATTCCCGGCCGATGCATATCTGTTTTGTTTTATTCAAAATTAAGCACATTTCAACTTAAAATGTTATAATCTCCCCGTCGGGGAATCGAACCCCGGTCTCCCGCGTGACAGGCGGGGATACTCACCACTATACTAACGAGGACCTGTTTCTTCCAGCAAATTCATTTTAATGGAACGTCTTGATATGAACAATATTCAAATTTATTTAACCTTCTTCAATGACACATAAACATGGAAAATTTTGATGCTTATGTTGACATGTCTTTGAATGTCTGGTACTCCTGGAAGGCCACCCTGAAATGTTACCTTAGAGTAGCAGATTAAACTGCACAGTAGCCATGCACTTTGAATGAATGTTGGACTTTTCAGGACTGCTGGCAGGACTAGGGACTTGCCTTGCTGTTGCCTGTTGCTATGGAAGCTCAATTCTTTCCAAGGCAGGGTGTCATACTTTCCAGTTGCTGGGCTGGAGCTGGAAAAGGAACGTGTGTCTTTCCAGAGAAGCAGCTAGTTCAGTGGGAGGGAGACTGAGGTGGGTATCAAAATAAATGAAATCTGTCCATTCAACAGCATTGTTGGATCATCAGTAGAATGCTTGCCTGCCGTGCTGGTTCCCTACGTTCAATGCATGTCAAAGACAGAAAAAACAGCATCGGTGGTTCAGTGGTAGAATGCTCGCCTGCCACGCGGGCGGCCCGGGTTCGATTCCCGGCCGATGCATATCTGTTTTGTTTTATTCAAAATTAAGCACATTTCAACTTAAAATGTTATAATCTCCCCGTCGGGGAATCGAACCCCGGTCTCCCGCGTGACAGTCGGGGATACTCACCACTATACTAACGAGGACCTGTTTCTTCCAGCAAATTCATTTTAATGGAACGTCTTGATATGAACAATATTCAAATTTATTTAACCTTCTTCAATGACACATAAACATGGAAAATTTTGATGCTTATGTTGACATGTCTTTGAATGTCTGGTACTCCTGGAAGGCCACCCTGAAATGTTACCTTAGAGTAGCAGATTAAACTGCACAGTAGCCATGCACTTTGAATGAATGTTGGACTTTTCAGGACTGCTGGCAGGACTAGGGACTTGCCTTTCTGTTGCCTGTTGCTATGGAAGCTCAATTCTTTCCAAGGCAGGGTGTCATACTTTCCAGTTGCTGGGCTGGAGCTGGAAAAGGAACGTGTGTCTTTCCAGAGAAGCAGCTAGTTCAGTTGGAGGGAGACTGAGGTGGGTATCAAAATAAATGAAATCTGTCCATTCAACAGCATTGTTGGATCATCAGTAGAATGCTTGCCTGCCATGCTGGTTCCCTACGTTCAATGCATGTCAAAGACAGAAAAAAACAGCATCGGTGGTTCAGTGGTAGAATGCTCGCCTGCCACGCGGGCGGCCCGGGTTCGATTCCCGGCCGATGCATATCTGTTTTGTTTTATTCAAAATTAAGCACATTTCAACTTAAAATGTTATAATCTCCCCGTCGGGGAATCGAACCCCGGTCTCCCGCATGACAGGCGGGGATACTCACCACTATACTAACGAGGACCTGTTTCTTCCAGCAAATTCATTTTAATGGAACGTCTTGATATGAACAATATTCAAATTTATTTAACCTTCTTCAATGACACATAAACATGGAAAATTTTGATACTTATGTTGACATGTCTTTGAATGTCTGGTATTCCTGGAAGGCCACCCTGAAATGTTACCTTAGAGTAGCAGATTAAACTGCACAGTAGCCATGCACTTTGAATGAATGTTGGACTTTTCAGGACTGCTGGCAGGACTAGGGACTTGCCTTGCTGTTGCCTGTTGCTATGGAAGCTCAATTCTTTCCAAGGCAGGGTGTCATACTTTCCAGTTGCTGGGCTGGAGCTGGAAAAGGAACGTGTGTCTTTCCAGAGAAGCAGCTAGTTCAGTTGGAGGGAGACTGAGGTGGGTATCAAAATAAATGAAATCTGTCCATTCAACAGCATTGTTGGATCATCAGTAGAATGCTTGCCTGCCGTGCTGGTTCCCTACGTTCAATGCATGTCAAAGACAGAAAAAACAGCATCGGTGTTTCAGTGGTAGAATGCTCGCCTGCCACGCGGGCGGCCTGGGTTCGATTCCCGGCCGATGCATATCTGTTTTGTTTTATTCAAAATTAAGCACATTTCAACTTAAAATGTTATAATCTCCCCGTCGGGGAATCGAACCCCGGTCTCCCGCGTGACAGGCGGGGATACTCACCACTATACTAACGAGGACCTGTTTCTTCCAGCAAATTCATTTTAATGGAACGTCTTGATATGAACAATATTCAAATTTATTTAACCTTCTTCAATGACACATAAACATGGAAAATTTTGATGCTTATGTTGACATGTCTTTGAATGTCTGGTACTCCTGGAAGGCCACCCTGAAATGTTACCTTAGAGTAGCAGATTAAACTGCACAGTAGCCATGCACTTTGAATGAATGTTGGACTTTTCAGGACTGCTGGCAGGACTAGGGACTTGCCTTGCTGTTGCCTGTTGCTATGGAAGCTCAATTCTTTCCAAGGCAGGGTGTCATACTTTCCAGTTGCTGGGCTGGAGCTGGAAAAGGAACGTGTGTCTTTCCAGAGAAGCAGCTAGTTCAGTTGGAGGGAGACTGAGGTGGGTATCAAAATAAATGAAATCTGTCCATTCAACAGCATTGTTGGATCATCAGTAGAATGCTTGCCTGCCATGCTGGTTCCCTACGTTCAATGCATGTCAAAGACAGAAAAAAACAGCATCGGTGGTTCAGTGGTAGAATGCTCGCCTGCCACGCGGGCGGCCCGGGTTCGATTCCCGGCCGATGCATATCTGTTTTGTTTTATTCAAAATTAAGCACATTTCAACTTAAAATGTTATAATCTCCCCGTCGGGGAATCGAACCCCGGTCTCCCGCATGACAGGCGGGGATACTCACCACTATACTAACGAGGACCTGTTTCTTCCAGCAAATTCATTTTAATGGAACGTCTTGATATGAACAATATTCAAATTTATTTAACCTTCTTCAATGACACATAAACATGGAAAATTTTGATACTTATGTTGACATGTCTTTGAATGTCTGGTATTCCTGGAAGGCCACCCTGAAATGTTACCTTAGAGTAGCAGATTAAACTGCACAGTAGCCATGCACTTTGAATGAATGTTGGACTTTTCAGGACTGCTGGCAGGACTAGGGACTTGCCTTGCTGTTGCCTGTTGCTATGGAAGCTCAATTCTTTCCAAGGCAGGGTGTCATACTTTCCAGTTGCTGGGCTGGAGCTGGAAAAGGAACGTGTGTCTTTCCAGAGAAGCAGCTAGTTCAGTTGGAGGGAGACTGAGGTGGGTATCAAAATAAATGAAATCTGTCCATTCAACAGCATTGTTGGATCATCAGTAGAATGCTTGCCTGCCGTGCTGGTTCCCTACGTTCAATGCATGTCAAAGACAGAAAAAACAGCATCGGTGGTTCAGTGGTAGAATGCTCGCCTGCCACGCGGGCGGCCCGGGTTCGATTCCCGGCCGATGCATATCTGTTTTGTTTTATTCAAAATTAAGCACATTTCAACTTAAAATGTTATAATCTCCCCGTCGGGGAATCGAACCCCGGTCTCCCGCGTGACAGGCGGGGATACTCACCACTATACTAACGAGGACCTGTTTCTTCCAGCAAATTCATTTTAATGGAACGTCTTGATATGAACAATATTCAAATTTATTTAACCTTCTTCAATGACACATAAACATGGAAAATTTTGATGCTTATGTTGACATGTCTTTGAATGTCTGGTACTCCTGGAAGGCCACCCTGAAATGTTACCTTAGAGTAGCAGATTAAACTGCACAGTAGCCATGCACTTTGAATGAATGTTGGACTTTTCAGGACTGCTGGCAGGACTAGGGACTTGCCTTGCTGTTGCCTGTTGCTATGGAAGCTCAATTCTTTCCAAGGCAGGGTGTCATACTTTCCAGTTGCTGGGCTGGAGCTGGAAAAGGAACGTGTGTCTTTCCAGAGAAGCAGCTAGTTCAGTTGGAGGGAGACTGAGGTGGGTATCAAAATAAATGAAATCTGTCCATTCAACAGCATTGTTGGATCATCAGTAGAATGCTTGCCTGCCATGCTGGTTCCCTACGTTCAATGCATGTCAAAGACAGAAAAAAACAGCATCGGTGGTTCAGTGGTAGAATGCTCGCCTGCCACGCGGGCGGCCCGGGTTCGATTCCCGGCCGATGCATATCTGTTTTGTTTTATTCAAAATTAAGCACATTTCAACTTAAAATGTTATAATCTCCCCGTCGGGGAATCGAACCCCGGTCTCCCGCGTGACAGGCGGGGATACTCACCACTATACTAACGAGGACCTGTTTCTTCCAGCAAATTCATTTTAATGGAACGTCTTGATATGAACAATATTCAAATTTATTTAACCTTCTTCAATGACACATAAACATGGAAAATTTTGATGCTTATGTTGACATGTCTTTGAATGTCTGGTACTCCTGGAAGGCCACCCTGAAATGTTACCTTAGAGTAGCAGATTAAACTGCACAGTAGCCATGCACTTTGAATGAATGTTGGACTTTTCAGGACTGCTGGCAGGACTAGGGACTTGCCTTGCTGTTGCCTGTTGCTATGGAAGCTCAATTCTTTCCAAGGCAGGGTGTCATACTTTCCAGTTGCTGGGCTGGAGCTGGAAAAGGAACGTGTGTCTTTCCAGAGAAGCAGCTAGTTCAGTTGGAGGGAGACTGAGGTGGGTATCAAAATAAATGAAATCTGTCCATTCAACAGCATTGTTGGATCATCAGTAGAATGCTTGCCTGCCGTGCTGGTTCCCTACGTTCAATGCATGTCAAAGACAGAAAAGAACAGCATCAGTGGTTCAGTGGTAGAATGCTCACCTGCCACGCGGGTGGCCCGGGTTCGATTCCCGGCCGATGCATATCTGTTTTGTTTTATTCAAAATTAAGCACATTTCAACTTAAAATGTTATAATCTCCCCGTCGGGGAATCGAACCCCGGTCTCCCGCGTGACAGGCGGGGATACTCACCACTATACTAACGAGGACCTGTTTCTTCCAGCAAATTCATTTTAATGGAATGTCTTGATATGAACAATATTCAAATTTATTTAACCTTCTTCAATGACACATAAACATGGAAAATTTTGATGCTTATGTTGACATGTCTTTGAATGTCTGGTACTCCTGGAAGGCCACCCTGAAATGTTACCTTAGAGTAGCAGATTAAACTGCACAGTAGCCATGCACTTTGGATGAATGTTGGACTTTTCAGGACTGCTGGCAGGACTAGTGACTTGCCTTGCTGTTGCCTATTGCTATGGAAGCTCAATTCTTTCCAAGGCAGGGTGTCATACTTTCCAGTTGCTGGGCTGGAGCTGGAAAAGGAACGTGTGTCTTTCCAGAGAAGCAGCTAGTTCAGTTGGAGGGAGACTGAGGTGGGTATCAAAATAAATGAAATCTGTCCATTCAACAGCATTGTTGGATCATCAGTAGAATGCTTGCCTGCCGTGCTGGTTCCCTACGTTCAATGCATGTCAAAGACAGAAAAAAACAGCATCGGTGGTTCAGTGGTAGAATGCTCGCCTGCCACGCAGGCGGCCTCGGTTCGATTCCCGGCCGATGCATATCTGTTTTGTTTTATTCAAAATTAAGCACATTTCAACTTAAAATGTTATAATCTCCCCGTCGGGGAATCGAACCCCGGTCTCCCGCGTGACAGGCGGGGATACTCACCACTATACTAACGAGGACCTGTTTCTTCCAGCAAATTCATTTTAATGGAACGTCTTGATATGAACAATATTCAAATTTATTTAACCTTCTTCAATGACACATAAACATGGAAAATTTTGATGCTTATGTTGACATGTCTTTGAATGTCTGGTACTCCTGGAAGGCCACCCTGAAATGTTACCTTAGAGTAGCAGATTAAACTGCACAGTAGCCATGCACTTTGAATGAATGTTGGACTTTTCAGGACTGCTGGCAGGACTAGGGACTTGCCTTGCTGTTGCCTGTTGCTATGGAAGCTCAATTCTTTCCAAGGCAGGGTGTCATACTTTCCAGTTGCTGGGCTGGAGCTGGAAAAGGAACGTGTGTCTTTCCAGAGAAGCAGCTAGTTCAGTTGGAGGGAGACTGAGGTGGGTATCAAAATAAATGAAATCTGTCCATTCAACAGCATTGTTGGATCATCAGTAGAATGCTTGCCTGCCATGCTGGTTCCCTACGTTCAATGCATGTCAAAGACAGAAAAAAACAGCATCGGTGGTTCAGTGGTAGAATGCTCGCCTGCCACGCGGGCGGCCCGGGTTCGATTCCCGGCCGATGCATATCTGTTTTGTTTTATTCAAAATTAAGCACATTTCAACTTAAAATGTTATAATCTCCCCGTCGGGGAATCGAACCCCGGTCTCCCGCGTGACAGGCGGGGATACTCACCACTATACTAACGAGGACCTGTTTCTTCCAGCAAATTCATTTTAATGGAACGTCTTGATATGAACAATATTCAAATTTATTTAACCTTCTTCAATGACACATAAACATGGAAAATTTTGATGCTTATGTTGACATGTCTTTGAATGTCTGGTACTCCTGGAAGGCCACCCTGAAATGTTACCTTAGAGTAGCAGATTAAACTGCACAGTAGCCATGCACTTTGAATGAATGTTGGACTTTTCAGGACTGCTGGCAGGACTAGGGACTTGCCTTGCTGTTGCCTGTTGCTATGGAAGCTCAATTCTTTCCAAGGCAGGGTGTCATACTTTCCAGTTGCTGGGCTGGAGCTGGAAAAGGAACGTGTGTCTTTCCAGAGAAGCAGCTAGTTCAGTTGGAGGGAGACTGAGGTGGGTATCAAAATAAATGAAATCTGTCCATTCAACAGCATTGTTGGATCATCAGTAGAATGCTTGCCTGCCGTGCTGGTTCCCTACGTTCAATGCATGTCAAAGACAGAAAAGAACAGCATCAGTGGTTCAGTGGTAGAATGCTCACCTGCCACGCGGGTGGCCCGGGTTCGATTCCCGGCCGATGCATATCTGTTTTGTTTTATTCAAAATTAAGCACATTTCAACTTAAAATGTTATAATCTCCCCGTCGGGGAATCGAACCCCGGTCTCCCGCGTGACAGGCGGGGATACTCACCACTATACTAACGAGGACCTGTTTCTTCCAGCAAATTCATTTTAATGGAATGTCTTGATATGAACAATATTCAAATTTATTTAACCTTCTTCAATGACACATAAACATGGAAAATTTTGATGCTTATGTTGACATGTCTTTGAATGTCTGGTACTCCTGGAAGGCCACCCTGAAATGTTACCTTAGAGTAGCAGATTAAACTGCACAGTAGCCATGCACTTTGGATGAATGTTGGACTTTTCAGGACTGCTGGCAGGACTAGTGACTTGCCTTGCTGTTGCCTATTGCTATGGAAGCTCAATTCTTTCCAAGGCAGGGTGTCATACTTTCCAGTTGCTGGGCTGGAGCTGGAAAAGGAACGTGTGTCTTTCCAGAGAAGCAGCTAGTTCAGTTGGAGGGAGACTGAGGTGGGTATCAAAATAAATGAAATCTGTCCATTCAACAGCATTGTTGGATCATCAGTAGAATGCTTGCCTGCCGTGCTGGTTCCCTACGTTCAATGCATGTCAAAGACAGAAAAAAACAGCATCGGTGGTTCAGTGGTAGAATGCTCGCCTGCCACGCAGGCGGCCTCGGTTCGATTCCCGGCCGATGCATATCTGTTTTGTTTTATTCAAAATTAAGCACATTTCAACTTAAAATGTTATAATCTCCCCGTCGGGGAATCGAACCCCGGTCTCCCGCGTGACAGGCGGGGATACTCACCACTATACTAACGAGGACCTGTTTCTTCCAGCAAATTCATTTTAATGGAACGTCTTGATATGAACAATATTCAAATTTATTTAACCTTCTTCAATGACACATAAACATGGAAAATTTTGATGCTTATGTTGACATGTCTTTGAATGTCTGGTACTCCTGGAAGGCCACCCTGAAATGTTACCTTAGAGTAGCAGATTAAACTGCACAGTAGCCATGCACTTTGAATGAATGTTGGACTTTTCAGGACTGCTGGCAGGACTAGGGACTTGCCTTGCTGTTGCCTGTTGCTATGGAAGCTCAATTCTTTCCAAGGCAGGGTGTCATACTTTCCAGTTGCTGGGCTGGAGCTGGAAAAGGAACGTGTGTCTTTCCAGAGAAGCAGCTAGTTCAGTTGGAGGGAGACTGAGGTGGGTATCAAAATAAATGAAATCTGTCCATTCAACAGCATTGTTGGATCATCAGTAGAATGCTTGCCTGCCGTGCTGGTTCCCTACGTTCAATGCATGTCAAAGACAGAAAAAACAGCATCGGTGGTTCAGTGGTAGAATGCTCGCCTGCCACGCGGGCGGCCCGGGTTCGATTCCCGGCCGATGCATATCTGTTTTGTTTTATTCAAAATTAAGCACATTTCAACTTAAAATGTTATAATCTCCCCGTCGGGGAATCGAACCCCGGTCTCCCGCGTGACAGGCGGGGATACTCACCACTATACTAACGAGGACCTGTTTCTTCCAGCAAATTCATTTTAATGGAACGTCTTGATATGAACAATATTCAAATTTATTTAACCTTCTTCAATGACACATAAACATGGAAAATTTTGATGCTTATGTTGACATGTCTTTGAATGTCTGGTACTCCTGGAAGGCCACCCTGAAATGTTACCTTAGAGTAGCAGATTAAACTGCACAGTAGCCATGCACTTTGAATGAATGTTGGACTTTTCAGGACTGCTGGCAGGACTAGGGACTTGCCTTGCTGTTGCCTGTTGCTATGGAAGCTCAATTCTTTCCAAGGCAGGGTGTCATACTTTCCAGTTGCTGGGCTGGAGCTGGAAAAGGAACATGTGTCTTTCCAGAGAAGCAGCTAGTTCAGTTGGAGGGAGACTGAGGTGGGTATCAAAATAAATGAAATCTGTCCATTCAACAGCATTGTTGGATCATCAGTAGAATGCTTGCCTGCCGTGCTGGTTCCCTACGTTCAATGCATGTCAAAGACAGAAAAGAACAGCATCAGTGGTTCAGTGGTAGAATGCTCACCTGCCACGCAGGTGGCCCGGGTTCGATTCCTGGCCGATGCATATCTGTTTTGTTTTATTCAAAATTAAGCACATTTCAACTTAAAATGTTATAATCTCCCCGTCGGGGAATCGAACCCCGGTCTCCCGCGTGACAGGCGGGGATACTCACCACTATACTAACGAGGACCTGTTTCTTCCAGCAAATTCATTTTAATGGAATGTCTTGATATGAACAATATTCAAATTTATTTAACCTTCTTCAATGACACATAAACATGGAAAATTTTGATGCTTATGTTGACATGTCTTTGAATGTCTGGTACTCCTGGAAGGCCACCCTGAAATGTTACCTTAGAGTAGCAGATTAAACTGCACAGTAGCCATGCACTTTGGATGAATGTTGGACTTTTCAGGACTGCTGGCAGGACTAGGGACTTGCCTTGCTGTTGCCTATTGCTATGGAAGCTCAATTCTTTCCAAGGCAGGGTGTCATACTTTCCAGTTGCTGGGCTGGAGCTGGAAAAGGAACGTGTGTCTTTCCAGAGAAGCAGCTAGTTCAGTTGGAGGGAGACTGAGGTGGGTATCAAAATAAATGAAATCTGTCCATTCAACAGCATTGTTGGATCATCAGTAGAATGCTTGCCTGCCGTGCTGGTTCCCTACGTTCAATGCATGTCAAAGACAGAAAAAAACAGCATCGGTGGTTCAGTGGTAGAATGCTCGCCTGCCACGCAGGTGGCCTCGGTTCGATTCCCGGCCGATGCATATCTGTTTTGTTTTATTCAAAATTAAGCACATTTCAACTTAAAATGTTATAATCTCCCCGTCGGGGAATCGAACCCTGGTCTCCCGCGTGACAGGCGGGGATACTCACCACTATACTAACGAGGACCTGTTTCTTCCAGCAAATTCATTTTAATGGAACGTCTTGATATGAACAATATTCAAATTTATTTAACCTTCTTCAATGACACATAAACATGGAAAATTTTGATGCTTATGTTGACATGTCTTTGAATGTCTGGTACTCCTGGAAGGCCACCCTGAAATGTTACCTTAGAGTAGCAGATTAAACTGCACAGTAGCCATGCACTTTGAATGAATGTTGGACTTTTCAGGACTGCTGGCAGGACTAGGGACTTGCCTTGCTGTTGCCTGTTGCTATGGAAGCTCAATTCTTTCCAAGGCAGGGTGTCATACTTTCCAGTTGCTGGGCTGGAGCTGGAAAAGGAACGTGTGTCTTTCCAGAGAAGCAGCTAGTTCAGTTGGAGGGAGACTGAGGTGGGTATCAAAATAAATGAAGTCTGTCCATTCAACAGCATTGTTGGATCATCAGTAGAATGCTTGCCTGCCGTGCTGGTTCCCTACGTTCAATGCATGTCAAAGACAGAAAAAACAGCATCGGTGGTTCAGTGGTAGAATGCTCGCCTGCCACGCGGGCGGCCCGGGTTCGATTCCCGGCCGATGCATATCTGTTTTGTTTTATTCAAAATTAAGCACATTTCAACTTAAAATGTTATAATCTCCCCGTCGGGGAATCGAACCCCGGTCTCCCGCGTGACAGGCGGGGATACTCACCACTATACTAACGAGGACCTGTTTCTTCCAGCAAATTCATTTTAATGGAACGTCTTGATATGAACAATATTCAAATTTATTTAACCTTCTTCAATGACACATAAACATGGAAAATTTTGATGCTTATGTTGACATGTCTTTGAATGTCTGGTACTCCTGGAAGGCCACCCTGAAATGTTACCTTAGA
Organism: Sabellastarte sp. h YS-2021; assembly: GCA_964017235.1. NCBI lineage: Eukaryota > Metazoa > Annelida > Polychaeta > Sabellida > Sabellidae > Sabellastarte > Sabellastarte sp. h YS-2021. The sequence goes on along the minus strand of OZ024929.1, from coordinate 170,922,010 downwards.
GTAGCAGATTAAACTGCACAGTAGCCATGCACTTTGAATGAATGTTGGACTTTTCAGGACTGCTGGCAGGACTAGGGACTTGCCTTGCTGTTGCCTGTTGCTATGGAAGCTCAATTCTTTCCAAGGCAGGGTGTCATACTTTCCAGTTGCTGGGCTGGAGCTGGAAAAGGAACGTGTGTCTTTCCAGAGAAGCAGCTAGTTCAGTTGGAGGGAGACTGAGGTGGGTATCAAAATAAATGAAATCTGTCCATTCAACAGCATTGTTGGATCATCAGTAGAATGCTTGCCTGCCATGCTGGTTCCCTACGTTCAATGCATGTCAAAGACAGAAAAAAACAGCATCGGTGGTTCAGTGGTCGAATGCTCGCATGCCACGCGGGCGGCCCGAGTTCGATTCCCGGCCGATGCATATCTGTTTTGTTTTATTCAAAATTAAGCACATTTCAACTTAAAATGTTATAATCTCCCCGTCGGGGAATCGAACCCCGGTCTCCCGCGTGACAGGCAGGGATACTCACCACTATACTAACGAGAACCTGTTTCTTCCAGCAAATTCATTTTAATGGAACGTCTTGATATGAACAATATTCAAATTTATTTAACCTTCTTCAATGACACATAAACATGGAAAATTTTGATGCTTATGTTGACATGTCTTTGAATGTCTGGTATTCCTGGAAGGCCACCCTGAAATGTTACCTTAGAGTAGCAGATTAAACTGCACAGTAGCCATGCACTTTGAATGAATGTTGGACTTTTCAGGACTGCTGGCAGGACTAGGGACTTGCCTTGCTGTTGCCTGTTGCTATGGAAGCTCAATTCTTTCCAAGGCAGGGTGTCATACTTTCCAGTTGCTGGGCTGGAGCTGGAAAAGGAACGTGTGTCTTTCCAGAGAAGCAGCTAGTTCAGTTGGAGGGAGACTGAGGTGGGTATCAAAATAAATGAAATCTGTCCATTCAACAGCATTGTTGGATCATCAGTAGAATGCTTGCCTGCCGTGCTGGTTCCCTACGTTCAATGCATGTCAAAGACAGAAAAAACAGCATCGGTGGTTCAGTGGTAGAATGCTCGCCTGCCACGCGGGCGGCCCGGGTTCGATTCCCGGCCGATGCATATCTGTTTTGTTTTATTCAAAATTAAGCACATTTCAACTTAAAATGTTATAATCTCCCCGTCGGGGAATCGAACCCCGGTCTCCCGCGTGACAGGCGGGGATACTCACCACTATACTAACGAGGACCTGTTTCTTCCAGCAAATTCATTTTAATGGAACGTCTTGATATGAACAATATTCAAATTTATTTAACCTTCTTCAATGACACATAAACATGGAAAATTTTGATGCTTATGTTGACATGTCTTTGAATGTCTGGTATTCCTGGAAGGCCACCCTGAAATGTTACCTTAGAGTAGCAGATTAAACTGCACAGTAGCCATGCACTTTGAATGAATGTTGGACTTTTCAGGACTGCTGGCAGGACTAGGGACTTGCCTTGCTGTTGCCTGTTGCTATGGAAGCTCAATTCTTTCCAAGGCAGGGTGTCATACTTTCCAGTTGCTGGGCTGGAGCTGGAAAAGGAACGTGTGTCTTTCCAGAGAAGCAGCTAGTTCAGTTGGAGGGAGACTGAGGTGGGTATCAAAATAAATGAAATCTGTCCATTCAACAGCATTGTTGGATCATCAGTAGAATGCTTGCCTGCCATGCTGGTTCCCTACGTTCAATGCATGTCAAAGACAGAAAAAAACAGCATCGGTGGTTCAGTGGTAGAATGCTCGCCTGCCACGCGGGCGGCCCGGGTTCGATTCCCGGCCGATGCATATCTGTTTTGTTTTATTCAAAATTAAGCACATTTCAACTTAAAATGTTATAATCTCCCCGTCGGGGAATCGAACCCCGGTCTCCCGCGTGACAGGCGGGGATACTCACCACTATACTAACGAGGACCTGTTTCTTCCAGCAAATTCATTTTAATGGAACGTCTTGATATGAACAATATTCAAATTTATTTAACCTTCTTCAATGACACATAAACATGGAAAATTTTGATGCTTATGTTGACATGTCTTTGAATGTCTGGTACTCCTGGAAGGCCACCCTGAAATGTTACCTTAGAGTAGCAGATTAAACTGCACAGTAGCCATGCACTTTGAATGAATGTTGGACTTTTCAGGACTGCTGGCAGGACTAGGGACTTGCCTTGCTGTTGCCTGTTGCTATGGAAGCTCAATTCTTTCCAAGGCAGGGTGTCATACTTTCCAGTTGCTGGGCTGGAGCTGGAAAAGGAACGTGTGTCTTTCCAGAGAAGCAGCTAGTTCAGTTGGAGGGAGACTGAGGTGGGTATCAAAATAAATGAAATCTGTCCATTCAACAGCATTGTTGGATCATCAGTAGAATGCTTGCCTGCCGTGCTGGTTCCCTACGTTCAATGCATGTCAAAGACAGAAAAGAACAGCATCAGTGGTTCAGTGGTAGAATGCTCGCCTGCCACGCGGGCGGCCCGGGTTCGATTCCTGGCCGATGCATATCTGTTTTGTTTTATTCAAAATTAAGCACATTTCAACTTAAAATGTTATAATCTCCCCGTCGGGGAATCGAACCCCGGTCTCCCGCGTGACAGGCGGGGATACTCACCACTATACTAACGAGGACCTGTTTCTTCCAGCAAATTCATTTTAATGGAACGTCTTGATATGAACAATATTCAAATTTATTTAACCTTCTTCAATGACACATAAACATGGAAAATTTTGATGCTTATGTTGACATGTCTTTGAATGTCTGGTATTCCTGGAAGGCCACCCTGAAATGTTACCTTAGAGTAGCAGATTAAACTGCACAGTAGCCATGCACTTTGAATGAATGTTGGACTTTTCAGGACTGCTGGCAGGACTAGGGACTTGCCTTGCTGTTGCCTGTTGCTATGGAAGCTCAATTCTTTCCAAGGCAGGGTGTCATACTTTCCAGTTGCTGGGCTGGAGCTGGAAAAGGAACGTGTGTCTTTCCAGAGAAGCAGCTAGTTCAGTTGGAGGGAGACTGAGGTGGGTATCAAAATAAATGAAATCTGTCCATTCAACAGCATTGTTGGATCATCAGTAGAATGCTTGCCTGCCGTGCTGGTTCCCTACGTTCAATGCATGTCAAAGACAGAAAAAACAGCATCGGTGGTTCAGTGGTAGAATGCTCGCCTGCCACGCGGGCGGCCCGGGTTCGATTCCCGGCCGATGCATATCTGTTTTGTTTTATTCAAAATTAAGCACATTTCAACTTAAAATGTTATAATCTCCCCGTCGGGGAATCGAACCCCGGTATCCCGCGTGACAGGCGGGGATACTCACCACTATACTAATGAGGACCTGTTTCTTCCAGCAAATTCATTTTAATGGAACGTCTTGATATGAACAATATTCAAATTTATTTAACCTTCTTCAATGACACATAAACATGGAAAATTTTGATGCTTATGTTGACATGTCTTTGAATGTCTGGTACTCCTGGAAGGCCACCCTGAAATGTTACCTTAGAGTAGCAGATTAAACTGCACAGTAGCCATGCACTTTGAATGAATGTTGGACTTTTCAGGACTGCTGGCAGGACTAGGGACTTGCCTTGCTGTTGCCTGTTGCTATGGAAGCTCAATTCTTTCCAAGGCAGGGTGTCATACTTTCCAGTTGCTGGGCTGGAGCTGGAAAAGAAACGTGTGTCTTTCCAGAGAAGCAGCTAGTTCAGTTGGAGGGAGACTGAGGTGGGTATCAAAATAAATGAAATCTGTCCATTCAACAGCATTGTTGGATCATCAGTAGAATGCTTGCCTGCCATGCTGGTTCCCTACGTTCAATGCATGTCAAAGACAGAAAAAAACAGCATCGGTGGTTCAGTGGTAGAATGCTCGCCTGCCACGCGGGCGGCCCGGGTTCGATTCCCGGCCGATGCATATCTGTTTTGTTTTATTCAAAATTAAGCACATTTCAACTTAAAATGTTATAATCTCCCCGTCGGGGAATCGAACCCCGGTCTCCCGCGTGACAGGCGGGGATACTCACCACTATACTAACGAGGACCTGTTTCTTCCAGCAAATTCATTTTAATGGAACGTCTTGATATGAACAATATTCAAATTTATTTAACCTTCTTCAATGACACATAAACATGGAAAATTTTGATGCTTATGTTGACATGTCTTTGAATGTCTGGTATTCCTGGAAGGCCACCCTGAAATGTTACCTTAGAGTAGCAGATTAAACTGCACAGTAGCCATGCACTTTGAATGAATGTTAGACTTTTCAGGACTGCTGGCAGGACTAGGGACTTGCCTTGCTGTTGCCTGTTGCTATGGAAGCTCAATTCTTTCCAAGGCAGGGTGTCATACTTTCCAGTTGCTGGGCTGGAGCTGGAAAAGGAACGTGTGTCTTTCCAGAGAAGCAGCTAGTTCAGTTGGAGGGAGACTGAGGTGGGTATCAAAATAAATGAAATCTGTCCATTCAACAGCATTGTTGGATCATCAGTAGAATGCTTGCCTGCCATGCTGGTTCCCTACGTTCAATGCATGTCAAAGACAGAAAAAAACAGCATCGGTGGTTCAGTGGTAGAATGCTCGCCTGCCACGCGGGCGGCCCGGGTTCGATTCCCGGCCGATGCATATCTGTTTTGTTTTATTCAAAATTAAGCACATTTCAACTTAAAATGTTATAATCTCCCCGTCGGGGAATCGAACCCCGGTCTCCCGCGTGACAGGCGGGGATACTCACCACTATACTAACGAGGACCTGTTTCTTCCAGCAAATTCATTTTAATGGAACGTCTTGATATGAACAATATTCAAATTTATTTAACCTTCTTCAATGACACATAAACATGGAAAATTTTGATGCTTATGTTGACATGTCTTTGAATGTCTGGTACTCCTGGAAGGCCACCCTGAAATGTTACCTTAGAGTAGCAGATTAAACTGCACAGTAGCCATGCACTTTGAATGAATGTTGGACTTTTCAGGACTGCTGGCAGGACTAGGGACTTGCCTTGCTGTTGCCTGTTGCTATGGAAGCTCAATTCTTTCCAAGGCAGGGTGTCATACTTTCCAGTTGCTGGGCTGGAGCTGGAAAAGGAACGTGTGTCTTTCCAGAGAAGCAGCTAGTTCAGTTGGAGGGAGACTGAGGTGGGTATCAAAATAAATGAAATCTGTCCATTCAACAGCATTGTTGGATCATCAGTAGAATGCTTGCCTGCCGTGCTGGTTCCCTACGTTCAATGCATGTCAAAGACAGAAAAGAACAGCATCAGTGGTTCAGTGGTAGAATGCTCGCCTGCCACGCGGGCGGCCCGGGTTCGATTCCTGGCCGATGCATATCTGTTTTGTTTTATTCAAAATTAAGCACATTTCAGCTTAAAATGTTATAATCTCCCCGTCGGGGAATCGAACCCCGGTCTCCCGCATGACAGGCGGGGATACTCACCACTATACTAACGAGGACCTGTTTCTTCCAGCAAATTCATTTTAATGGAATGTCTTGATATGAACAATATTCAAATTTATTTAACCTTCTTCAATGACACATAAACATGGAAAATTTTGATGCTTATGTTGACATGTCTTTGAATGTCTGGTACTCCTGGAAGGCCACCCTGAAATGTTACCTTAGAGTAGCAGATTAAACTGCACAGTAGCCATGCACTTTGGATGAATGTTGGACTTTTCAGGACTGCTGGCAGGACTAGTGACTTGCCTTGCTGTTGCCTATTGCTATGGAAGCTCAATTCTTTCCAAGGCAGGGTGTCATACTTTCCAGTTGCTGGGCTGGAGCTGGAAAAGGAACGTGTGTCTTTCCAGAGAAGCAGCTAGTTCAGTTGGAGGGAGACTGAGGTGGGTATCAAAATAAATGAAATCTGTCCATTCAACAGCATTGTTGGATCATCAGTAGAATGCTTGCCTGCCGTGCTGGTTCCCTACGTTCAATGCATGTCAAAGACACAAAAAACAGCATCGGTGGTTCAGTGGTAGAATGCTCGCCTGCCACGCGGGCGGCCCGGGTTCGATTCCCGGCCGATGCATATCTGTTTTGTTTGATTCAAAATTAAGCACATTTCAACTTAAAATGTTATAATCTCCCCGTCGGGGAATCGAAACCCGGTCTCCCGCGTGACAGGCGGGGATACTCACCACTATACTAACGAGGACCTGTTTCTTCCAGCAAATTCATTTTAATGGAACGTCTTGATATGAACAATATTCAAATTTATTTAACCTTCTTCAATGACACATAAACATGGAAAATTTTGATGCTTATGTTGACATGTCTTTGAATGTCTGGTATTCCTGGAAGGCCACCCTGAAATGTTACCTTAGAGTAGCAGATTAAACTGCACAGTAGCCATGCACTTTGAATGAATGTTGGACTTTTCAGGACTGCTGGCAGGACTAGGGACTTGCCTTGCTGTTGCCTGTTGCTATGGAAGCTCAATTCTTTCCAAGGCAGGGTGTCATACTTTCCAGTTGCTGGGCTGGAGCTGGAAAAGGAACATGTGTCTTTCCAGAGAAGCAGCTAGTTCAGTTGGAGGGAGACTGAGGTGGGTATCAAAATAAATGAAATCTGTCCATTCAACAGCATTGTTGGATCATCAGTAGAATGCTTGCCTGCCGTGCTGGTTCCCTACGTTCAATGCATGTCAAAGACAGAAAAAACAGCATCGGTGGTTCAGTGGTAGAATGCTCGCCTGCCACGCGGGCGGCCCGGGTTCGATTCCCGGCCGATGCATATCTGTTTTGTTTTATTCAAAATTAAGCACATTTCAACTTAAAATGTTATAATCTCCCCGTCGGGGAATCGAACCCCGGTCTCCCGCGTGACAGGCGGGGATACTCACCACTATACTAATGAGGACCTGTTTCTTCCAGCAAATTCATTTTAATGGAACGTCTTGATATGAACAATATTCAAATTTATTTAACCTTCTTCAATGACACATAAACATGGAAAATTTTGATGCTTATGTTGACATGTCTTTGAATGTCTGGTACTCCTGGAAGGCCACCCTGAAATGTTACCTTAGAGTAGCAGATTAAACTGCACAGTAGCCATGCACTTTGAATGAATGTTGGACTTTTCAGGACTGCTGGCAGGACTAGGGACTTGCCTTGCTGTTGCCTGTTGCTATGGAAGCTCAATTCTTTCCAAGGCAGGGTGTCATACTTTCCAGTTGCTGGGCTGGAGCTGGAAAAGAAACGTGTGTCTTTCCAGAGAAGCAGCTAGTTCAGTTGGAGGGAGACTGAGGTGGGTATCAAAATAAATGAAATCTGTCCATTCAACAGCATTGTTGGATCATCAGTAGAATGCTTGCCTGCCATGCTGGTTCCCTACGTTCAATGCATGTCAAAGACAGAAAAAAACAGCATCGGTGGTTCAGTGGTAGAATGCTCGCCTGCCACGCGGGCGGCCCGGGTTCGATTCCCGGCCGATGCATATCTGTTTTGTTTTATTCAAAATTAAGCACATTTCAACTTAAAATGTTATAATCTCCCCGTCGGGGAATCGAACCCCGGTCTCCCGCGTGACAGGCGGGGATACTCATCACTATACTAACGAGGACCTGTTTCTTCCAGCAAATTCATTTTAATGGAACGTCTTGATATGAACAATATTCAAATTTATTTAACCTTCTTCAATGACACATAAACATGGAAAATTTTGATGCTTATGTTGACATGTCTTTGAATGTCTGGTACTCCTGGAAGGCCACCCTGAAATGTTACCTTAGAGTAGCAGATTAAACTGCACAGTAGCCATGCACTTTGAATGAATGTTGGACTTTTCAGGACTGCTGGCAGGACTAGGGACTTGCCTTGCTGTTGCCTGTTGCTATGGAAGCTCAATTCTTTCCAAGGCAGGGTGTCATACTTTCCAGTTGCTGGGCTGGAGCTGGAAAAGGAACGTGTGTCTTTCCAGAGAAGCAGCTAGTTCAGTTGGAGGGAGACTGAGGTGGGTATCAAAATAAATGAAATCTGTCCATTCAACAGCATTGTTGGATCATCAGTAGAATGCTTGCCTGCCGTGCTGGTTCCCTACGTTCAATGCATGTCAAAGACAGAAAAAAACAGCATCGGTGGTTCAGTGGTAGAATGCTCGCCTGCCACGCAGGCGGCCTCGGTTCGATTCCCGGCCGATGCATATCTGTTTTGTTTTATTCAAAATTAAGCACATTTCAACTTAAAATGTTATAATCTCCCCGTCGGGGAATCGAACCCCGGTCTCCCGCGTGACAGGCGGGGATACTCACCACTATACTAACGAGGACCTGTTTCTTCCAGCAAATTCATTTTAATGGAACGTCTTGATATGAACAATATTCAAATTTATTTAACCTTCTTCAATGACACATAAACATGGAAAATTTTGATGCTTATGTTGACATGTCTTTGAATGTCTGGTACTCCTGGAAGGCCACCCTGAAATGTTACCTTAGAGTAGCAGATTAAACTGCACAGTAGCCATGCACTTTGAATGAATGTTGGACTTTTCAGGACTGCTGGCAGGACTAGGGACTTGCCTTGCTGTTGCCTGTTGCTATGGAAGCTCAATTCTTTCCAAGGCAGGGTGTCATACTTTCCAGTTGCTGGGCTGGAGCTGGAAAAGGAACGTGTGTCTTTCCAGAGAAGCAGCTAGTTCAGTTGGAGGGAGACTGAGGTGGGTATCAAAATAAATGAAATCTGTCCATTCAACAGCATTGTTGGATCATCAGTAGAATGCTTGCCTGCCGTGCTGGTTCCCTACGTTCAATGCATGTCAAAGACAGAAAAAAACAGCATCGGTGGTTCAGTGGTCGAATGCTCGCCTGCCACGCGGGCGGCCCGGGTTCGATTCCCGGCTGATGCATATCTGTTTTGTTTTATTCAAAATTAAGCACATTTCAACTTAAAATGTTATAATCTCCCCGTCGGGGAATCGAACCTCGGTCTCCCGCGTGACAGGCGGGGATACTCACCACTATACTAATGAGGACCTGTTTCTTCCAGCAAATTCATTTTAATGGAACGTCTTGATATGAACAATATTCAAATTTATTTAACCTTCTTCAATGACACATAAACATGGAAAATTTTGATGCTTATGTTGACATGTCTTTGAATGTCTGGTACTCCTGGAAGGCCACCCTGAAATGTTACCTTAGAGTAGCAGATTAAACTGCACAGTAGCCATGCACTTTGGATGAATGTTGGACTTTTCAGGACTGCTGGCAGGACTAGGGACTTGCCTTGCTGTTGCCTGTTGCTATGGAAGCTCAATTCTTTCCAAGGCAGGGTGTCATACTTTCCAGTTGCTGGGCTGGAGCTGGAAAAGGAACGTGTGTCTTTCCAGAGAAACAGCTAGTTCAGTTGGAGGGAGACTGAGGTGGGTATCAAAATAAATGAAATCTGTCCATTCAACAGCATTGTTGGATCATCAGTAGAATGCTTGCCTGCCGTGCTGGTTCCCTACGTTCAATGCATGTCAAAGACAGAAAAAAACAGCATCGGTGGTTCAGTGGTAGAATGCTCGCCTGCCACGCGGGCGGCCCGGGTTTGATTCCTGGCCGATGCATATCTGTTTTGTTTTATTCAAAATTAAGCACATTTCAACTTAAAATGTTATAATCTCCCCGTCGGGGAATCGAACCCCGGTCTCCCGCGTGACAGGCGGGGATACTCACCACTATACTAACGAGGACCTGTTTCTTCCAGCAAATTCATTTTAATGGAACGTCTTGATATGAACAATATTCAAATTTATTTAACCTTCTTCAATGACACATAAACATGGAAAATTTTGATGCTTATGTTGACATGTCTTTGAATGTCTGGTACTCCTGGAAGGCCACCCTGAAATGTTACCTTAGAGTAGCAGATTAAACTGCACAGTAGCCATGCACTTTGGATGAATGTTGGACTTTTCAGGACTGCTGGCAGGACTAGGGACTTGCCTTGCTGTTGCCTGTTGCTATGGAAGCTCAATTCTTTCCAAGGCAGGGTGTCATACTTTCCAGTTGCTGGGCTGGAGCTGGAAAAGGAACGTGTGTCTTTCCAGAGAAGCAGCTAGTTCAGTTGGAGGGAGACTGAGGTGGGTATCAAAATAAATGAAATCTGTCCATTCAACAGCATTGTTGGATCATCAGTAGAATGCTTGCCTGCCGTGCTGGTTCCCTACGTTCAATGCATGTCAAAGACAGAAAAGAACAGCATCGGTGGTTCAGTGGTAGAATGCTCGCCTGCCACGCGGGCGGCCCGGGTTCGATTCCCGGCCGATGCATATCTGTTTTGTTTTATTCAAAATTAAGCACATTTCAACTTAAAATGTTATAATCTCCCCGTCGGGGAATCGAACCCCGGTCTCCCGCGTGACAGGCGGGGATACTCACCACTATACTAACGAGGACCTGTTTCTTCCAGCAAATTCATTTTAATGGAACGTCTTGATATGAACAATATTCAAATTTATTTAACCTTCTTCAATGACACATAAACATGGAAAATTTTGATGCTTATGTTGACATGTCTTTGAATGTCTGGTACTCCTGGAAGGCCACCCTGAAATGTTACCTTAGAGTAGCAGATTAAACTGCACAGTAGCCATGCACTTTGAATGAATGTTGGACTTTTCAGGACTGCTGGCAGGACTAGGGACTTGCCTTGCTGTTGCCTGTTGCTATGGAAGCTCAATTCTTTCCAAGGCAGGGTGTCATACTTTCCAGTTGCTGGGCTGGAGCTGGAAAAGGAACGTGTGTCTTTCCAGAGAAGCAGCTAGTTCAGTTGGAGGGAGACTGAGGTGGGTATCAAAATAAATGAAATCTGTCCATTCAACAGCATTGTTGGATCATCAGTAGAATGCTTGCCTGCCGTGCTGGTTCCCTACGTTCAATGCATGTCAAAGACAGAAAAGAACAGCATCAGCGGTTCAGTGGTAGAATGCTCGCCTGCCACGCGGGCGGCCCGGGTTCGATTCCTGGCCGATGCATATCTGTTTTGTTTTATTCAAAATTAAGCACATTTCAACTTAAAATGTTATAATCTCCCCGTCGGGGAATCGAACCCCGGTCTCCCGCGTGACAGGCGGGGATACTCACCACTATACTAACGAGGACCTGTTTCTTCCAGCAAATTCATTTTAATGGAATGTCTTGATATGAACAATATTCAAATTTATTTAACCTTCTTCAATGACACATAAACATGGAAAATTTTGATGCTTATGTTGACATGTCTTTGAATGTCTGGTACTCCTGGAAGGCCACCCTGAAATGTTACCTTAGAGTAGCAGATTAAACTGCACAGTAGCCATGCACTTTGGATGAATGTTGGACTTTTCAGGACTGCTGGCAGGACTAGTGACTTGCCTTGCTGTTCCCTATTGCTATGGAAGCTCAATTCTTTCCAAGGCAGGGTGTCATACTTTCCAGTTGCTGGGCTGGAGCTGGAAAAGGAACGTGTGTCTTTCCAGAGAAGCAGCTAGTTCAGTTGGAGGGAGACTGAGGTGGGTATCAAAATAAATGAAATCTGTCCATTCAACAGCATTGTTGGATCATCAGTAGAATGCTTGCCTGCCGTGCTGGTTCCCTACGTTCAATGCATGTCAAAGACAGAAAAAACAGCATCGGTGGTTCAGTGGTAGAATGCTCGCCTGCCACGCAGGCGGCCTCGGTTCGATTCCCGGCCGATGCATATCTGTTTTGTTTTATTCAAAATTAAGCACATTTCAACTTAAAATGTTATAATCTCCCCGTCGGGGAATCGAACCCCGGTCTCCCGCGTGACAGGCGGGGATACTCACCACTATACTAACGAGGACCTGTGTCTTCCAGCAAATTCATTTTAATGGAACGTCTTGATATGAACAATATTCAAATTTATTTAACCTTCTTCAATGACACATAAACATGGAAAATTTTGATGCTTATGTTGACATGTCTTTGAATGTCTGGTACTCCTGGGAGGCCACCCTGAAATGTTACCTTAGAGTAGCAGATTAAACTGCACAGTAGCCATGCACTTTGAATGAATGTTGGACTTTTCAGGACTGCTGGCAGGACTAGGGACTTGCCTTGCTGTTGCCTGTTGCTATGGAAGCTCAATTCTTTCCAAGGCAGGGTGTCATACTTTCCAGTTGCTGGGCTGGAGCTGGAAAAGGAACGTATGTCTTTCCAGAGAAGCAGCTAGTTCAGTTGGAGGGAGACTGAGGTGGGTATCAAAATAAATGAAATCTGTCCATTCAACAGCATTGTTGGATCATCAGTAGAATGCTTGCCTGCCGTGCTGGTTCCCTACGTTCAATGCATGTCAAAGACAGAAAAGAACAGCATCAGCGGTTCAGTGGTAGAATGCTCGCCTGCCACGCGGGCGGCCCGGGTTCGATTCCTGGCCGATGCATATCTGTTTTGTTTTATTCAAAATTAAGCACATTTCAACTTAAAATGTTATAATCTCCCCGTCGGGGAATCGAACCCCGGTCTCCCGCGTGACAGGCGGGGATACTCACCACTATACTAACGAGGACCTGTTTCTTCCAGCAAATTCATTTTAATGGAATGTCTTGATATGAACAATATTCAAATTTATTTAACCTTCTTCAATGACACATAAACATGGAAAATTTTGATGCTTATGTTGACATGTCTTTGAATGTCTGGTACTCCTGGAAGGCCACCCTGAAATGTTACCTTAGAGTAGCAGATTAAACTGCACAGTAGCCATGCACTTTGGATGAATGTTGGACTTTTCAGGACTGCTGGCAGGACTAGTGACTTGCCTTGCTGTTCCCTATTGCTATGGAAGCTCAATTCTTTCCAAGGCAGGGTGTCATACTTTCCAGTTGCTGGGCTGGAGCTGGAAAAGGAACGTGTGTCTTTCCAGAGAAGCAGCTAGTTCAGTTGGAGGGAGACTGAGGTGGGTATCAAAATAAATGAAATCTGTCCATTCAACAGCATTGTTGGATCATCAGTAGAATGCTTGCCTGCCGTGCTGGTTCCCTACGTTCAATGCATGTCAAAGACAGAAAAAAACAGCATCGGTGGTTCAGTGGTAGAATGCTTGCGTGCCACGCAGGCGGCCTCGGTTCGATTCCCGGCCGATGCATATCTGTTTTGTTTTATTCAAAATTAAGCACATTTCAACTTAAAATGTTATAATCTCCCCGTCGGGGAATCGAACCCCGGTCTCCCGCGTGACAGGCGGGGATACTCACCACTATACTAACGAGGACCTGTGTCTTCCAGCAAATTCATTTTAATGGAACGTCTTGATATGAACAATATTCAAATTTATTTAACCTTCTTCAATGACACATAAACATGGAAAATTTTGATGCTTATGTTGACATGTCTTTGAATGTCTGGTACTCCTGGAAGGCCACCCTGAAATGTTACCTTAGAGTAGCAGATTAAACTGCACAGTAGCCATGCACTTTGAATGAATGTTGGACTTTTCAGGACTGCTGGCAGGACTAGGGACTTGCCTTGCTGTTGCCTGTTGCTATGGAAGCTCAATTCTTTCCAAGGCAGGGTGTCATACTTTCCAGTTGCTGGGCTGGAGCTGGAAAAGGAACGTATGTCTTTCCAGAGAAGCAGCTAGTTCAGTTGGAGGGAGACTGAGGTGGGTATCAAAATAAATGAAATCTGTCCATTCAACAGCATTGTTGGATCATCAGTAGAATGCTTGCCTGCCGTGCTGGTTCCCTACGTTCAATGCATGTCGAAGACAGAAAAAAACAGCATCGGTGGTTCAGTGGTCGAATGCTCGCCTGCCACGCGGGCGGCCCGGGTTCGATTCCCGGCCGATGCATATCTGTTTTGTTTTATTCAAAATTAAGCACATTTCAACTTAAAATGTTATAATCTCCCCGTCGGGGAATCGAACCCCGGTCTCCCGCGTGACAGGCGGGGATACTCACCACTATACTAACGAGGACCTGTTTCTTCCAGCAAATTCATTTTAATGGAACGTCTTGATATGAACAATATTCAAATTTATTTAACCTTCTTCAATGACACATAAACATGGAAAATTTTGATGCTTATGTTGACATGTCTTTGAATGTCTGGTACTCCTGGAAGGCCACCCTGAAATGTTACCTTAGAGTAGCAGATTAAACTGCACAGTAGCCATGCACTTTGGATGAATGTTGGACTTTTCAGGACTGCTGGCAGGACTAGGGACTTGCCTTGCTGTTGCCTGTTGCTATGGAAGCTCAATTCTTTCCAAGGCAGGGTGTCATACTTTCCAGTTGCTGGGCTGGAGCTGGAAAAGGAACGTGTGTCTGTCCAGAGAAGCAGCTAGTTCAGTTGGAGGGAGACTGAGGTGGGTATCAAAATAAATGAAATCTGTCCATTCAACAGCATTGTTGGATCATCAGTAGAATGCTTGCCTGCCGTGCTGGTTCCCTACGTTCAATGCATGTCAAAGACAGAAAAACACAGCATCGGTGGTTCAGTGGTAGAATGCTCGCCTGCCAAGCGGGCGGCCTGGGTTCGATTCCCGGCCGATGCATATCTGTTTTGTTTTATTCAAAATTAAGCACATTTCAACTTAAAATGTTATAATCTCCCCGTCGGGGAATCGAACCCCGGTCTCCCGCGTGACAGGCGGGGATACTCACCACTATACTAACAAGGACCTGTTTCTTCCAGCAAATTCATTTTAATGGAACGTCTTGATATGAACAATATTCAAATTTATTTAACCTTCTTCAATGACACATAAACATGGAAAATTTTGATGCTTATGTTGACATGTCTTTGAATGTCTGGTACTCCTGGAAGGCCACCCTGAAATGTTACCTTAGAGTAGCAGATTAAACTGCACAGTAGCCATGCACTTTGAATGAATGTTGGACTTTTCAGGACTGCTGGCAGGACTAGGGACTTGCCTTGCTGTTGCCTGTTGCTATGGAAGCTCAATTCTTTCCAAGGCAGGGTGTCATACTTTCCAGTTGCTGGACTGGAGCTGGAAAAGGAACGTGTGTCTTTCCAGAGAAGCAGCTAGTTCAGTTGGAGGGAGACTGAGGTGGGTATCAAAATAAATGAAATCTGTCCATTCAACAGCATTGTTGGATCATCAGTAGAATGCTTGCCTGCCGTGCTGGTTCCCTACGTTCAATGCATGTCAAAGACAGAAAAAAACAGCATCGGTGGTTCAGTGGTCGAATGCTCGCCTGCCACGCGGGCGGCCCAGGTTCGATTCCCGGCCGATGCATATCTGTTTTGTTTTATTCAAAATTAAGCACATTTCAACTTAAAATGTTATAATCTCCCCGTCGGGGAATCGAACCCCGGTCTCCCGCGTGACAGGCGGGGATACTCACCACTATACTAACGAGGACCTGTTTCTTCCAGCAAATTCATTTTAATGGAACGTCTTGATATGAACAATATTCAAATTTATTTAACCTTCTTCAATGACACATAAACATGGAAAATTTTGATGCTTATGTTGACATGTCTTTGAATGTCTGGTACTCCTGGAAGGCCACCCTGAAATGTTACCTTAGAGTAGCAGATTAAACTGCACAGTAGCCATGCACTTTGAATGAATGTTGGACTTTTCAGGACTGCTGGCAGGACTAGGGACTTGCCTTGCTGTTGCCTGTTGCTATGGAAGCTCAATTCTTTCCAAGGCAGGGTGTCATACTTTCCAGTTGCTGGGCTGGAGCTGGAAAAGGAACGTGTGTCTTTCCAGAGAAGCAGCTAGTTCAGTTGGAGGGAGACTGAGGTGGGTATCAAAATAAATGAAATCTGTCCATTCAACAGCATTGTTGGATCATCAGTAGAATGCTTGCCTGCCGTGCTGGTTCCCTACGTTCAATGCATGTCAAAGACAGAAAAAAACAGCATCGGTGGTTCAGTGGTAGAATGCTCGCCTGCCACGCGGGCGGCCCGGGTTCGATTCCCGGCCGATGAATATCTGTTTTGTTTTATTCAAAATTAAGCACATTTCAACTTAAAATGTTATAATCTCCCCGTCGGGGAATCGAACCCCGGTCTCCCGCGTGACAGGCGGGGATACTCACCACTATACTAACGAGGACCTGTTTCTTCCAGCAAATTCATTTTAATGGAACGTCTTGATATGAACAATATTCAAATTTATTTAACCTTCTTCAATGACACATAAACATGGAAAATTTTGATGCTTATGTTGACATGTCTTTGAATGTCTGGTACTCCTGGAAGGCCACCCTGAAATGTTACCTTAGAGTAGCAGATTAAACTGCACAGTAGCCATGCACTTTGAATGAATGTTGGACTTTTCAGGACTGCTGGCAGGACTAGGGACTTGCCTTGCTGTTGCCTGTTGCTATGGAAGCTCAATTCTTTCCAAGGCAGGGTGTCATACTTTCCAGTTGCTGGGCTGGAGCTGGAAAAGGAACGTATGTCTTTCCAGAGAAGCAGCTAGTTCAGTTGGAGGGAGACTGAGGTGGGTATCAAAATAAATGAAATCTGTCCATTCAACAGCATTGTTGGATCATCAGTAGAATGCTTGCCAACTTAAAATGTTATAATCTCCCCGTCGGGGAATCGAACCCCGGTCTCCCGCGTGACAGGCGGGGATACTCACCACTATACTAACGAGGACCTGTTTCTTCCAGCAAATTCATTTTAATGGAACGTCTTGATATGAACAATATTCAAATTTATTTAACCTTCTTCAATGACACATAAACATGGAAAATTTTGATGCTTATGTTGACATGTCTTTGAATGTCTGGTACTCCTGGAAGGCCACCCTGAAATGTTACCTTAGAGTAGCAGATTAAACTGCACAGTAGCCATGCACTTTGGATGAATGTTGGACTTTTCAGGACTGCTGGCAGGACTAGGGACTTGCCTTGCTGTTGCCTGTTGCTATGGAAGCTCAATTCTTTCCAAGGCAGGGTGTCATACTTTCCAGTTGCTGGGCTGGAGCTGGAAAAGGAACGTGTGTCTGTCCAGAGAAGCAGCTAGTTCAGTTGGAGGGAGACTGAGGTGGGTATCAAAATAAATGAAATCTGTCCATTCAACAGCATTGTTGGATCATCAGTAGAATGCTTGCCTGCCGTGCTGGTTCCCTACGTTCAATGCATGTCAAAGACAGAAAAACACAGCATCGGTGGTTCAGTGGTAGAATGCTCGCCTGCCAAGCGGGCGGCCTGGGTTCGATTCCCGGCCGATGCATATCTGTTTTGTTTTATTCAAAATTAAGCACATTTCAACTTAAAATGTTATAATCTCCCCGTCGGGGAATCGAACCCCGGTCTCCCGCGTGACAGGCGGGGATACTCACCACTATACTAACAAGGACCTGTTTCTTCCAGCAAATTCATTTTAATGGAACGTCTTGATATGAACAATATTCAAATTTATTTAACCTTCTTCAATGACACATAAACATGGAAAATTTTGATGCTTATGTTGACATGTCTTTGAATGTCTGGTACTCCTGGAAGGCCACCCTGAAATGTTACCTTAGAGTAGCAGATTAAACTGCACAGTAGCCATGCACTTTGAATGAATGTTGGACTTTTCAGGACTGCTGGCAGGACTAGGGACTTGCCTTGCTGTTGCCTGTTGCTATGGAAGCTCAATTCTTTCCAAGGCAGGGTGTCATACTTTCCAGTTGCTGGGCTGGAGCTGGAAAAGGAACGTGTGTCTTTCCAGAGAAGCAGCTAGTTCAGTTGGAGGGAGACTGAGGTGGGTATCAAAATAAATGAAATCTGTCCATTCAACAGCATTGTTGGATCATCAGTAGAATGCTTGCCTGCCGTGCTGGTTCCCTACGTTCAATGCATGTCAAAGACAGAAAAAAACAGCATCGGTGGTTCAGTGGTCGAATGCTCGCCTGCCACGCGGGCGGCCCAGGTTCGATTCCCGGCCGATGCATATCTGTTTTGTTTTATTCAAAATTAAGCACATTTCAACTTAAAATGTTATAATCTCCCCGTCGGGGAATCGAACCCCGGTCTCCCGCGTGACAGGCGGGGATACTCACCACTATACTAACGAGGACCTGTTTCTTCCAGCAAATTCATTTTAATGGAACGTCTTGATATGAACAATATTCAAATTTATTTAACCTTCTTCAATGACACATAAACATGGAAAATTTTGATGCTTATGTTGACATGTCTTTGAATGTCTGGTACTCCTGGAAGGCCACCCTGAAATGTTACCTTAGAGTAGCAGATTAAACTGCACAGTAGCCATGCACTTTGAATGAATGTTGGACTTTTCAGGACTGCTGGCAGGACTAGGGACTTGCCTTGCTGTTGCCTGTTGCTATGGAAGCTCAATTCTTTCCAAGGCAGGGTGTCATACTTTCCAGTTGCTGGGCTGGAGCTGGAAAAGGAACGTGTGTCTTTCCAGAGAAGCAGCTAGTTCAGTTGGAGGGAGACTGAGGTGGGTATCAAAATAAATGAAATCTGTCCATTCAACAGCATTGTTGCATCATCAGTAGAATGCTTGCCTGCCGTGCTGGTTCCCTACGTTCAATGCATGTCAAAGACAGAAAAAAACAGCATCGGTGGTTCAGTGGTAGAATGCTCGCCTGCCACGCGGGCGGCCCGGGTTCGATTCCCGGCCGATGAATATCTGTTTTGTTTTATTCAAAATTAAGCACATTTCAACTTAAAATGTTATAATCTCCCCGTCGGGGAATCGAACCCCGGTCTCCCGCGTGACAGGCGGGGATACTCACCACTATACTAACGAGGACCTGTTTCTTCCAGCAAATTCATTTTAATGGAACGTCTTGATATGAACAATATTCAAATTTATTTAACCTTCTTCAATGACACATAAACATGGAAAATTTTGATGCTTATGTTGACATGTCTTTGAATGTCTGGTACTCCTGGAAGGCCACCCTGAAATGTTACCTTAGAGTAGCAGATTAAACTGCACAGTAGCCATGCACTTTGAATGAATGTTGGACTTTTCAGGACTGCTGGCAGGACTAGGGACTTGCCTTGCTGTTGCCTGTTGCTATGGAAGCTCAATTCTTTCCAAGGCAGGGTGTCATACTTTCCAGTTGCTGGGCTGGAGCTGGAAAAGGAACGTATGTCTTTCCAGAGAAGCAGCTAGTTCAGTTGGAGGGAGACTGAGGTGGGTATCAAAATAAATGAAATCTGTCCATTCAACAGCATTGTTGGATCATCAGTAGAATGCTTGCCTGCCGTGCTGGTTCCCTACGTTCAATGCATGTCAAAGACAGAAAAAAACAGCATCGGTGGTTCAGTGGTAGAATGCTCGCCTGCCACGCGGGCGGCCCGGGTTCGATTCCTGGCCGATGCATATCTGTTTTGTTTTATTCAAAATTAAGCACATTTCAACTTAAAATGTTATAATCTCCCCGTCGGGGAATCGAACCCCGGTCTCCCGCGTGACAGGCGGGGATACTCACCACTATACTAACGAGGACCTGTTTCTTCCAGCAAATTCATTTTAATGGAACGTCTTGATATGAACAATATTCAAATTTATTTAACCTTCTTCAATGACACATAAACATGGAAAATTTTGATGCTTATGTTGACATGTCTTTGAATGTCTGGTACTCCTGGAAGGCCACCCTGAAATGTTACCTTAGAGTAGCAGATTAAACTGCACAGTAGCCATGCACTTTGAATGAATGTTGGACTTTTCAGGACTGCTGGCAGGACTAGGGACTTGCCTTGCTCTTGCCTATTGCTATGGAAGCTCAATTCTTTCCAAGGCAGGGTGTCATACTTTCCAGTTGCTGGGCTGGAGCTGGAAAAGGAACGTGTGTCTTTCCAGAGAAGCAGCTAGTTCAGTTGGAGGGAGACTGAGGTGGGTATCAAAATAAATGAAATCTGTCCATTCAACAGCATTGTTGGATCATCAGTAGAATGCTTGCCTGCCGTGCTGGTTCCCTACGTTCAATGCATGTCAAAGACAGAAAAAAACAGCATCGGTGGTTCAGTGGTAGAATGCTCGCCTGCCACGCAGGCGGCCTGGGTTCGATTCCCGGCCGATGCATATCTGTTTTGTTTTATTCAAAATTAAGCACATTTCAACTTAAAATGTTATAATCTCCCCGTCGGGGAATCGAACCCCGGTCTCCCGCGTGACAGGCGGGGATACTCACCACTATACTAGCGAGGACCTGTTTCTTCCAGCAAATTCATTTTAATGGAACGTCTTGATATGAACAATATTCAAATTTATTTAACCTTCTTCAATGACACATAAACATGGAAAATTTTGATGCTTATGTTGACATGTCTTTGAATGTCTGGTACTCCTGGAAGGCCACCCTGAAATGTTACCTTAGAGTAGCAGATTAAACTGCACAGTAGCCATGCACTTTGAATGAATGTTGGACTTTTCAGGACTGCTGGCAGGACTAGGGACTTGCCTTGCTGTTGCCTGTTGCTATGGAAGCTCAATTCTTTCCAAGGCAGGGTGTCATACTTTCCAGTTGCTGGGCTGGAGCTGGAAAAGGAACATGTGTCTTTCCAGAGAAGCAGCTAGTTCAGTTGGAGGGAGACTGAGGTGGGTATCAAAATAAATGAAATCTGTCCATTCAACAGCATTGTTGGATCATCAGTAGAATGCTTGCCTGCCGTGCTGGTTCCCTACGTTCAATGCATGTCAAAGACAGAAAAAAACAGCATCGGTGGTTCAGTGGTAGAATGCTCGCCTGCCACGCGGGCGGCCCGGGTTCGATTCCCGGCTGATGCATATCTGTTTTGTTTTATTCAAAATTAAGCACATTTCAACTTAAAATGTTATAATCTCCCCGTCGGAGAATCAAACCCCAGTCTCCCGCGTGACAGGCGGGGATACTCACCACTATACTAACGAGGACCTGTTTCTTCCAGCAAATTCATTTTAATGGAACGTCTTGATATGAACAATATTCAAATTTATTTAACCTTCTTCAATGACACATAAACATGGAAAATTTTGATGCTTATGTTGACATGTCTTTGAATGTCTGGTACTCCTGGAAGGCCACCCTGAAATGTTACCTTAGAGTAGCAGATTAAACTGCACAGTAGCCATGCACTTTGAATGAATGTTGGACTTTTCAGGACTGCTGGCAGGACTAGGGACTTGCCTTGCTGTTGCCTGTTGCTATGGAAGCTCAATTCTTTCCAAGGCAGGGTGTCATACTTTCCAGTTGCTGGGCTGGAGCTGGAAAAGGAACGTGTGTCTTTCCAGAGAAGCAGCTAGTTCAGTTGGAGGGACACTGAGGTGGGTATCAAAATAAATGAAATCTGTCCATTCAACAGCATTGTTGGATCATCAGTAGAATGCTTGCCTGCCGTGCTGGTTCCCTACGTTCAATGCATGTCAAAGACAGAAAAAAACAGCATCGGTGGTTCAGTGGTAGAATGCTCGCCTGCCAAGCGGGCGGCCTGGGTTCGATTCCTGGCCGATGCATATCTGTTTTGTTTTATTCAAAATTAAGCACATTTCAACTTAAAATGTTATAATCTCCCCGTCGGGGAATCGAACCCCGGTCTCCCGCGTGACAGGCGGGGATACTCACCACTATACTAACGAGGACCTGTTTCTTCCAGCAAATTCATTTTAATGGAACGTCTTGATATGAACAATATTCAAATTTATTAAACCTTCTTCAATGACACATAAACATGGAAAATTTTGATGCTTATGTTGACATGTCTTTGAATGTCTGGTACTCCTGGAAGGCCACCCTGAAATGTTACCTTAGAGTAGCAGATTAAACTGCACAGTAGCCATGCACTTTGAATGAATGTTGGACTTTTCAGGACTGCTGGCAGGACTAGGGACTTGCCTTGCTGTTGCCTATTGCTATGGAAGCTCAATTCTTTCCAAGGCAGGGTGTCATACTTTCCAGTTGCTGGGCTGGAGCTGGAAAAGGAACGTGTGTCTTTCCAGAGAAGCAGCTAGTTCAGTTGGAGGGAGACTGAGGTGGGTATCAAAATAAATGAAATCTGTCCATTCAACAGCATTGTTGGATCATCAGTAGAATGCTTGCCTGCCGTGCTGGTTCCCTACGTTCAATGCATGTCAAAGACAGAAAAAAACAGCATCGGTGGTTCAGTGGTAGAATGCTCGCCTGCCACGCAGGCGGCCCGGGTTCGATTCCCGGCCGATGCATATCTGTTTTGTTTTATTCAAAATTAAGCACATTTCAACTTAAAATTTTATAATTTCCCCGTCGGGGAATCGAACCCCGGTCTCCCGCGTGACAGGCGGGGATACTCACCACTATACTAGCGAGGACCTGTTTCTTCCAGCAAATTCATTTTAATGGAACGTCTTGATATGAACAATATTCAAATTTATTTAACCTTCTTCAATGACACATAAACATGGAAAATTTTGATGCTTATGTTGACATGTCTTTGAATGTCTGGTACTCCAGGAACGCCACCCTGAAATGTTACCTTAGAGTAGCAGATTAAACTGCACAGTAGCCATGCACTTTGAATGAATGTTGGACTTTTCAGGACTGCTGGCAGGACTAGCGACTTGCCTTGCTGTTGCCTGTTGCTATGGAAGCTCAATTCTTTCCAAGGCAGGGTGTCATACTTTCCAGTTGCTGGGCTGGAGCTGGAAAAGGAACGTGTGTCTTTCCAGAGAAGCAGCTAGTTCAGTTGGAGGGAGACTGAGGTGGGTATCAAAATAAATGAAATCTGTCCATTCAACAGCATTGTTGGATCATCAGTAGAATGTTTGCCTGCCGTGCTGGTTCCCTACGTTCAATGCATGTCAAAGACAGAAAAAAACAGCATCGGTGGTTCAGTGGTAGAATGCTCGCCTGCCACGCAGGCGGCCTGGGTTCGATTCCCGGCCGATGCATATCTGTTTTGTTTTATTCAAAATCAAGCACATTTCAACTTAAAATGTTATAATCTCCCCGTCGGGGAATCGAACCCCGGTCTCCCGCGTGACAGGCGGGGATACTCACCACTATACTAACGAGGACCTGTTTCTTCCAGCAAATTCATTTTAATGGAACGTCTTGATATGAACAATATTCAAATTTATTTAACCTTCTTCAATGACACATAAACATGGAAAATTTTGATGCTTATGTTGACATGTCTTTGAATGTCTGGTACTCCTGGAAGGCCACCCTGAAATGTTACCTTAGAGTAGCAGATTAAACTGCACAGTAGCCATGCACTTTGAATGAATGTTGGACTTTTCAGGACTGCTGGCAGGACTAGGGACTTGCCTTGCTGTTGCCTGTTGCTATGGAAGCTCAATTCTTTCCAAGGCAGGGTGTCATACTTTCCAGTTGCTGGGCTGGAGCTGGAAAAGGAACGTGTGTCTTTCCAGAGAAGCAGCTAGTTCAGTTGGAGGGAGACTGAGGTGGGTATCAAAATAAATGAAATCTGTCCATTCAACAGCATTGTTGGATCATCAGTAGAATGCTTGCCTGCCGTGCTGGTTCCCTACGTTCAATGCATGTCAAAGACAGAAAAAAACAGCATCGGTGGTTCAGTGGTAGAATGCTCGCCTGCCACGCAGGCGGCCTGGGTTCGATTCCCGGCCGATGCATATCTGTTTTGTTTTATTCAAAATTAAGCACATTTCAACTTAAAATGTTATAATCTCCCCGTCGGGGAATCGAACCCCGGTCTCCCGCATGACAGGCGGGGATACTCACCACTATACTAACGAGGACCTGTTTCTTCCAGCAAATTCATTTTAATGGAACGTCTTGATATGAACAATATTCAAATTTATTTAACCTTCTTCAATGACACATAAACATGGAAAATTTTGATGCTTATGTTGACATGTCTTTGAATGTCTGGTACTCCTGGAAGGCCACCCTGAAATGTTACCTTAGAGTAGCAGATTAAACTGCACAGTAGCCATGCACTTTGAATGAATGTTGGACTTTTCAGGACTGCTGGCAGGACTAGGGACTTGCCTTGCTGTTGCCTGTTGCTATGGAAGCTCAATTCTTTCCAAGGCAGGGTGTCATACTTTCCAGTTGCTGGGCTGGAGCTGGAAAAGGAACGTGTGTCTTTCCAGAGAAGCAGCTAGTTCAGTTGGACGGAGACTGAGGTGGGTATCAAAATAAATGAAATCTGTCCATTCAACAGCATTGTTGGATCATCAGTAGAATGCTTGCCTGCCGTGCTGGTTCCCTACGTTCAATGCATGTCAAAGACAGAAAAAAACAGCATCGGTGGTTCAGTGGTAGAATGCTCGCCTGCCACGCGGGCGGCCCAGGTTCGATTCCTGGCCGATGCATATCTGTTTTGTTTTATTCAAAATTAAGCACATTTCAACTTAAAATGTTATAATCTCCCCGTCGGGGAATCGAACCCCAGTCTCCCGCGTGACAGGCGGGGATACTCACCACTATACTAACGAGGACCTGTTTCTTCCAGCAAATTCATTTTAATGGAACGTCTTGATATGAACAATATTCAAATTTATTAAACCTTCTTCAATGACACATAAACATGGAAAATTTTGATGCTTATGTTGACATGTCTTTGAATGTCTGGTACTCCTGGAAGGCCACCCTGAAATGTTACCTTAGAGTAGCAGATTAAACTGCACAGTAGCCATGCACTTTGAATGAATGTTGGACTTTTCAGGACTGCTGGCAGGACTAGGGACTTGCCTTGCTGTTGCCTGTTGCTATGGAAGCTCAATTCTTTCCAAGGCAGGGTGTCATACTTTCCAGTTGCTGGGCTGGAGCTGGAAAAGGAACGTGTGTCTTTCCAGAGAAGCAGCTAGTTCAGTTGGAGGGAGACTGAGGTGGGTATCAAAATAAATGAAATCTGTCCATTCAACAGCATTGTTGGATCATCAGTAGAATGCTTGCCTGCCATGCTGGTTCCCTACGTTCAATGCATGTCAAAGACAGAAAAAAACAGCATCGGTGGTTCAGTGGTAGAATGCTCGCCTGCCACGCGGGCGGCCCGGGTTCGATTCCCGGCCGATGCATATCTGTTTTGTTTTATTCAAAATTAAGCACATTTCAACTTAAAATGTTATAATCTCCCCGTCGGGGAATCGAACCCCGGTCTCCCGCGTGACACGCAGGGATACTCACCACTATACTAACGAGGACCTGTTTCTTCCAGCAAATTCATTTTAATGGAACGTCTTGATATGAACAATATTCAAATTTATTTAACCTTCTTCAATGACACATAAACATGGAAAATTTTGATGCTTATGTTGACATGTCTTTGAATGTCTGGTACTCCTGGAAGGCCACCCTGAAATGTTACCTTAGAGTAGCAGATTAAACTGCACAGTAGCCATGCACTTTGAATGAATGTTGGACTTTTCAGGACTGCTGGCAGGACTAGGGACTTGCCTTGCTGTTGCCTGTTGCTATGGAAGCTCAATTCTTTCCAAGGCAGGGTGTCATACTTTCCAGTTGCTGGGCTGGAGCTGGAAAAGGAACGTGTGTCTTTCCAGAGAAGCAGCTAGTTCAGTTGGAGGGAGACTGAGGTGGGTATCAAAATAAATGAAATCTGTCCATTCAACAGCATTGTTGGATCATCAGTAGAATGCTTGCCTGCCGTGCTGGTTCCCTACGTTCAATGCATGTCAAAGACAGAAAAAAACAGCATCGGTGGTTCAGTGGTAGAATGCTCGCCTGCCACGCAGGAGGCCTGGGTTCGATTCCCGGCTGATGCATATCTGTTTTGTTTTATTCAAAATTAAGCACATTTCAACTTAAAATGTTATAATCTCCCCGTCGGGGAATCGAACCCCGGTCTCCCGCGTGACAGGCGGGGATACTCACCACTATACTAACGAGGACCTGTTTCTTCCAGCAAATTCATTTTAATGGAACGTCTTGATATGAACAATATTCAAATTTATTTAACCTTCTTCAATGACACATAAACATGGAAAATTTTGATGCTTATGTTGACATGTCTTTGAATGTCTGGTACTCCTGGAAGGCCACCCTGAAATGTTACCTTAGAGTAGCAGATTAAACTGCACAGTAGCCATGCACTTTGAATGAATGTTGGACTTTTCAGGACTGCTGGCAGGACTAGGGACTTGCCTTGCTGTTGCCTGTTGCTATGGAAGCTCAATTCTTTCCAAGGCAGGGTGTCATACTTTCCAGTTGCTGGGCTGGAGCTGGAAAAGGAACGTGTGTCTTTCCAGAGAAGCAGCTAGTTCAGTTGGAGGGAGACTGAGGTGGGTATCAAAATAAATGAAATCTGTCCATTCAACAGCATTGTTGGATCATCAGTAGAATGCTTGCCTGCCATGCTGGTTCCCTACGTTCAATGCATGTCAAAGACAGAAAAAAACAGCATCGGTGGTTCAGTGGTAAAATGCTCGCCTGCCACGCGGGCGGCCCGGGTTCGATTCCCGGCCGATGCATATCTGTTTTGTTTTATTCAAAATTAAGCACATTTCAACTTAAAATGTTATAATCTCCCCGTCGGGGAATCGAACCCCGGTCTCCCGCGTGACAGGCGGGGATACTCACCACTATACTAACGAGGACCTGTTTCTTCCAGCAAATTCATTTTAATGGAACGTCTTGATATGAACAATATTCAAATTTATTTAACCTTCTTCAATGACACATAAACATGGAAAATTTTGATGCTTATGTTGACATGTCTTTGAATGTCTGGTACTCCTGGAAGGCCACCCTGAAATGTTACCTTAGAGTAGCAGATTAAACTGCACAGTAGCCATGCACTTTGAATGAATGTTGGACTTTTCAGGACTGCTGGCAGGACTAGGGACTTGCCTTGCTGTTGCCTGTTGCTATGGAAGCTCAATTCTTTCCAAGGCAGGGTGTCATACTTTCCAGTTGCTGGGCTGGAGCTGGAAAAGGAACGTGTGTCTTTCCAGAGAAGCAGCTAGTTCAGTTGGAGGGAGACTGAGGTGGGTATCAAAATAAATGAAATCTGTCCATTCAACAGCATTGTTGGATCATCAGTAGAATGCTTGCCTGCCATGCTGGTTCCCTACGTTCAATGCATGTCAAAGACAGAAAAAAACAGCATCGGTGGTTCAGTGGTAAAATGCTCGCCTGCCACGCGGGCGGCCCGGGTTCGATTCCCGGCCGATGCATATCTGTTTTGTTTTATTCAAAATTAAGCACATTTCAACTTAAAATGTTATAATCTCCCCGTCGGGGAATCGAACCCCGGTCTCCCGCGTGACAGGCGGGGATACTCACCACTATACTAACGAGGACCTGTTTCTTCCAGCAAATTCATTTTAATGGAACGTCTTGATATGAACAATATTCAAATTTATTTAACCTTCTTCAATGACACATAAACATGGAAAATTTTGATGCTTATGTTGACATGTCTTTGAATGTCTGGTACTCCTGGAAGGCCACCCTGAAATGTTACCTTAGAGTAGCAGATTAAACTGCACAGTAGCCATGCACTTTGAATGAATGTTGGACTTTTCAGGACTGCTGGCAGGACTAGGGACTTGCCTTGCTGTTGCCTGTTGCTATGGAAGCTCAATTCTTTCCAAGGCAGGGTGTCATACTTTCCAGTTGCTGGGCTGGAGCTGGAAAAGGAACGTGTGTCTTTCCAGAGAAGCAGCTAGTTCAGTTGGAGGGAGACTGAGGTGGGTATCAAAATAAATGAAATCTGTCCATTCAACAGCATTGTTGGATCATCAGTAGAATGCTTGCCTGCCATGCTGGTTCCCTACGTTCAATGCATGTCAAAGACAGAAAAAAACAGCATCGGTGGTTCAGTGGTAAAATGCTCGCCTGCCACGCGGGCGGCCCGGGTTCGATTCCCGGCCGATGCATATCTGTTTTGTTTTATTCAAAATTAAGCACATTTCAACTTAAAATGTTATAATCTCCCCGTCGGGGAATCGAACCCCGGTCTCCCGCGTGACAGGCGGGGATACTCACCACTATACTAACGAGGACCTGTTTCTTCCAGCAAATTCATTTTAATGGAACGTCTTGATATGAACAATATTCAAATTTATTTAACCTTCTTCAATGACACATAAACATGGAAAATTTTGATGCTTATGTTGACATGTCTTTGAATGTCTGGTACTCCTGGAAGGCCACCCTGAAATGTTACCTTAGAGTAGCAGATTAAACTGCACAGTAGCCATGCACTTTGAATGAATGTTGGACTTTTCAGGACTGCTGGCAGGACTAGGGACTTGCCTTGCTGTTGCCTATTGCTATGGAAGCTCAATTCTTTCCAAGGCAGGGTGTCATACTTTCCAGTTGCTGGGCTGGAGCTGGAAAAGGAACGTGTGTCTTTCCAGAGAAGCAGCTAGTTCAGTTGGAGGGAGACTGAGGTGGGTATCAAAATAAATGAAATCTGTCCATTCAACAGCATTGTTGGATCATCAGTAGAATGCTTGCCTGCCGTGCTGGTTCCCTACGTTCAATGCATGTCAAAGACAGAAAAAAACAGCATCGGTGGTTCAGTGGTAGAATGCTCGCCTGCCACGCGGGCGGCCCGGGTTCGATTCCCGGCCGATGCATATCTGTTTTGTTTTATTCAAAATTAAGCACATTTCAACTTAAAATGTTACAATCTCCCCGTCGGGGAATCGAACCCCGGTCTCCCGCGTGACAGGCGGGGATACTCACCACTATACTAACGAGGACCTGCTTCTTCCAGCAAATTCATTTTAATGGAACGTCTTGATATGAACAATATTCAAATTTATTTAACCTTCTTCAATGACACATAAACATGGAAAATTTTGATGCTTATGTTGACATGTCTTTGAATGTCTGGTACTCCTGGAAGGCCACCCTGAAATGTTACCTTAGAGTAGCAGATTAAACTGCACAGTAGCCATGCACTTTGAATGAATGTTGGACTTTTCAGGACTGCTGGCAGGACTAGGGACTTGCCTTGCTGTTGCCTGTTGCTATGGAAGCTCAATTCTTTCCAAGGCAGGGTGTCATACTTTCCAGTTGCTGGGCTGGAGCTGGAAAAGGAACGTGTGTCTTTCCAGAGAAGCAGCTAGTTCAGTTGGAGGGAGACTGAGGTGGGTATCAAAATAAATGAAATCTGTCCATTCAACAGCATTGTTGGATCATCAGTAGAATGCTTGCCTGCCGTGCTGGTTCCCTACGTTCAATGCATGTCAAAGACAGAAAAAAACAGCATCGGTGGTTCAGTGGTAGAATGCTCGCCTGCCACGCAGGCGGCCTGGGTTCGATTCCCGGCTGATGCATATCTGTTTTGTTTTATTCAAAATTAAGCACATTTCAACTTAAAATGTTATAATCTCCCCGTCGGGGAATCGAACCCCGGTCTCCCGCGTGACAGGCGGGGATACTCACCACTATACTAACGAGGACCTGTTTCTTCCAGCAAATTCATTTTAATGGAACGTCTTGATATGAACAATATTCAAATTTATTTAACCTTCTTCAATGACACATAAACATGGAAAATTTTGATGCTTATGTTGACATGTCTTTGAATGTCTGGTACTCCTGGAAGGCCACCCTGAAATGTTACCTTAGAGTAGCAGATTAAACTGCACAGTAGCCATGCACTTTGAATGAATGTTGGACTTTTCAGGACTGCTGGCAGGACTAGGGACTTGCCTTGCTGTTGCCTGTTGCTATGGAAGCTCAATTCTTTCCAAGGCAGGGTGTCATACTTTCCAGTTGCTGGGCTGGAGCTGGAAAAGGAACGTGTGTCTTTCCAGAGAAGCAGCTAGTTCAGTTGGAGGGAGACTGAGGTGGGTATCAAAATAAATGAAATCTGTCCATTCAACAGCATTGTTGGATCATCAGTAGAATGCTTGCCTGCCATGCTGGTTCCCTACGTTCAATGCATGTCAAAGACAGAAAAAAACAGCATCGGTGGTTCAGTGGTAAAATGCTCGCCTGCCACGCGGGCGGCCCGGGTTCGATTCCCGGCCGATGCATATCTGTTTTGTTTTATTCAAAATTAAGCACATTTCAACTTAAAATGTCATAATCTCCCCATCGGGGAATCGAACCCCGGTCTCCCGCGTGACAGGCGGGGATACTCACCACTATACTAACGAGGACCTGTTTCTTCCAGCAAATTCATTTTAATGGAACGTCTTGATATGAACAATATTCAAATTTATTTAACCTTCTTCAATGACACATAAACATGGAAAATTTTGATGCTTATGTTGACATGTCTTTGAATGTCTGGTACTCCTGGAAGGCCACCCTGAAATGTTACCTTAGAGTAGCAGATTAAACTGCACAGTAGCCATGCACTTTGAATGAATGTTGGACTTTTCAGGACTGCTGGCAGGACTAGGGACTTGCCTTGCTTTTGCCTATTGCTATGGAAGCTCAATTCTTTCCAAGGCAGGGTGTCATACTTTCCAGTTGCTGGGCTGGAGCTGGAAAAGGAACGTGTGTCTTTCCAGAAAAGCAGCTAGTTCAGTTGGAGGGAGACTGAGGTGGGTATCAAAATAAATGAAATCTGTCCATTCAACAGCATTGTTGGATCATCAGTAGAATGCTTGCCTGCCGTGCTGGTTCCCTACGTTCAATGCATGTCAAAGACAGAAAAAAACAGCATCGGTGGTTCAGTGGTAGAATGCTTGCCTGCCACGCGGGCGGCCCGGGTTCGATTCCCGGCCGATGCATATCTGTTTTGTTTTATTCAAAATTAAGCACATTTCAACTTAAAATGTTACAATCTCCCCGTCGGGGAATCGAACCCCGGTCTCCCGCGTGACAGGCGGGGATACTCACCACTATACTAACGAGGACCTGCTTCTTCCAGCAAGTTCATTTTAATGGAACGTCTTGATATGAACAATATTCAAATTTATTTAACCTTCTTCAATGACACATAAACATGGAAAATTTTGATGCTTATGTTGACATGTCTTTGAATGTCTGGTACTCCTGGAAGGCCACCCTGAAATGTTACCTTAGAGTAGCAGATTAAACTGCACAGTAGCCATGCACTTTGAATGAATGTTGGACTTTTCAGGACTGCTGGCAGGACTAGGGACTTGCCTTGCTGTTGCCTATTGCTATGGAAGCTCAATTCTTTCCAAGGCAGGGTGTCATACTTCCAATTGCTGGGCTGGAGCTGGAAAAGGAACGTGTGTCTTTCCAGAGAAGCAGCTAGTTCAGTTGGAGGGAGACTGAGGTGGGTATCAAAATAAATGAAATCTGTCCATTCAACAGCATTGTTGGATCATCAGTAGAATGCTTGCCTGCTGTGCTGGTTCCCTACGTTCAATGCATGTCAAAGACAGAAAAAAACAGCATCGGTGGTTCAGTGGTAGAATGCTCGCCTGCCATGCAGGCGGCCCGGGTTCGATTCCCGGCCAATGCATATCTGTTTTGTTTTATTCAAAATTAAGCACATTTCAACTTAAAATGTTATAATCTCCCCGTCGGGGAATCGAACCCCGGTCTCCCGCGTGACAGGCGGGGATACTCACCACTATACTAACGAGGCCCTGTTTCTTCCAGCAAATTCATTTTAATGGAACGTCTTGATATGAACAATATTCAAATTTATTTAACCTTCTTCAATGACACATAAACATGGAAAATTTTGATGCTTATGTTGACATGTCTTTGAATGTCTGGTACTCCTGGCAGGCCACCCTGAAATGTTACCTTAGAGTAGCAGATTAAACTGCACAGTAGCCATGCACTTTGAATGAATGTTGGACTTTTCAGGACTGCTGGCAGGACTAGGGACTTGCCTTGCTGTTGCCTGTTGCTATGGAAGCTCAATTCTTTCCAAGGCAGGGTGTCATACTTTCCAGTTGCTGGGCTGGAGCTGGAAAAGGAACGTGTGTCTTTCCAGAGAAGCAGCTAGTTCAGTTGGAGGGAGACTGAGGTGGGTATCAAAATAAATGAAATCTGTCCATTCAACAGCATTGTTGGATCATCAGTAGAATGCTTGCCTGCCATGCTGGTTCCCTACGTTCAATGCATGTCAAAGACAGAAAAAAACAGCATCGGTGGTTCAGTGGTAGAATGCTCGCCTGCCACGCGGGCGGCCGGGGTTCGATTCCCGGCCGATGCATATCTGTTTTGTTTTATTCAAAATTAAGCACATTTCAACTTAAAATGTTATAATCTCCCCGTCGGGGAATCGAACCCCGGTCTCCCGCGTGACAGGCGGGGATACTCACCACTATACTAACGAGGACCTGTTTCTTCCAGCAAATTCATTTTAATGGAACGTCTTGATATGAACAATATTCAAATTTATTTAACCTTCTTCAATGACACATAAACATGGAAAATTTTGATGCTTATGTTGACATGTCTTTGAATGTCTGGTACTCCTGGAAGGCCACCCTGAAATGTTACCTTAGAGTAGCAGATTAAACTGCACAGTAGCCATGCACTTTGAATGAATGTTGGACTTTTCAGGACTGCTGGCAGGACTAGGGACTTGCCTTGCTGTTGCCTGTTGCTATGGAAGCTCAATTCTTTCCAAGGCAGGGTGTCATACTTTCCAGTTGCTGGGCTGGAGCTGGAAAAGGAACGTGTGTCTTTCCAGAGAAGCAGCTAGTTCAGTTGGAGGGAGACTGAGGTGGGTATCAAAATAAATGAAATCTGTCCATTCAACAGCATTGTTGGATCATCAGTAGAATGCTTGCCTGCCATGCTGGTTCCCTACGTTCAATGCATGTCAAAGACAGAAAAAAACAGCATCGGTGGTTCAGTGGTAGAATGCTCGCCTGCCACGCGGGCGGCCGGGGTTCGATTCCCGGCCGATGCATATCTGTTTTGTTTTATTCAAAATTAAGCACATTTCAACTTAAAATGTTATAATCTCCCCGTCGGGGAATCGAACCCCGGTCTCCCGCGTGACAGGCGGGGATACTCACCACTATACTAACGAGGACCTGTTTCTTCCAGCAAATTCATTTTAATGGAACGTCTTGATATGAACAATATTCAAATTTATTTAACCTTCTTCAATGACACATAAACATGGAAAATTTTGATGCTTATGTTGACATGTCTTTGAATGTCTGGTACTCCTGGAAGGCCACCCTGAAATGTTACCTTAGAGTAGCAGATTAAACTGCACAGTAGCCATGCACTTTGAATGAATGTTGGACTTTTCAGGACTGCTGGCAGGACTAGGGACTTGCCTTGCTGTTGCCTATTGCTATGGAAGCTCAATTCTTTCCAAGGCAGGGTGTCATACTTTCCAGTTGCTGGGCTGGAGCTGGAAAAGGAACGTGTGTCTTTCCAGAGAAGCAGCTAGTTCAGTTGGAGGGAGACTGAGGTGGGTATCAAAATAAATGAAATCTGTCCATTCAACAGCATTGTTGGATCATCAGTAGAATGCTTGCCTGCCGTGCTGGTTCCCTACGTTCAATGCATGTCAAAGACAGAAAAAAACAGCATCGGTGGTTCAGTGGTAGAATGCTCGCGTGACACGCGGGCGGCCCGGGTTCGATTCCTGGCCGATGCATATCTGTTTTGTTTTATTCAAAATTAAGCACATTTCAACTTAAAATGTTATAATCTCCCCGTCAGGGAATCGAACCCCGGTCTCCCGCGTGACAGGCGGGGATACTCACCACTATACTAACGAGGACCTGTTTCTTCCAGCAAATTCATTTTAATGGAACGTCTTGATATGAACAATATTCAAATTTATTTAACCTTCTTCAATGACACATAAACATGGAAAATTTTGATGCTTATGTTGACATGTCTTTGAATGTCTGGTACTCCTGGAAGGCCACCCTGAAATGTTACCTTAGAGTAGCAGATTAAACTGCACAGTAGCCATGCACTTTGAATGAATGTTGGACTTTTCAGGACTGCTAGCAGGACTAGGGACTTGCCTTGCTGTTGCCTGTTGCTATGGAAGCTCAATTCTTTCCAAGGCAGGGTGTCATACTTTCCAGTTGCTGGGCTGGAGCTGGAAAAGGAACGTGTGTCTTTCCAGAGAAGCAGCTAGTTCAGTTGGAGGGAGACTGAGGTGGGTATCAAAATAAATGAAATCTGTCCATTCAACAGCATTGTTGGATCATCAGTAGAATGCTTGCCTGCCGTGCTGGTTCCCTACGTTCAATGCATGTCAAAGACAGAAAAAAACAGCATCGGTGGTTCAGTGGTAGAATGCTCGCCTGCCACGCGGGCGGCCGGGGTTCGATTCCCGGCCGATGCATATCTGTTCTGTTTTATTCAAAATTAAGCACATTTCAACTTAAAATGTTATAATCTCCCCGTCGGGGAATCGAACCCCGGTCTCCCGCGTGACAGGCGGGGATACTCACCACTATACTAACGAGGACCTGTTTCTTCCAGCAAATTCATTTTAATGGAACGTCTTGATATGAACAATATTCAAATTTATTTAACCTTCTTCAATGACACATAAACATGGAAAATTTTGATGCTTATGTTGACATGTCTTTGAATGTCTGGTACTCCTGGAAGGCCACCCTGAAATGTTACCTTAGAGTAGCAGATTAAACTGCACAGTAGCCATGCACTTTGAATGAATGTTGGACTTTTCAGGACTGCTGGCAGGACTAGGGACTTGCCTTGCTGTTGCCTGTTGCTATGGAAGCTCAATTCTTTCCAAGGCAGGGTGTCATACTTTCCAGTTGCTGGGCTGGAGCTGGAAAAGGAACGTGTGTCTTTCCAGAGAAGCAGCTAGTTCAGTTGGAGGGAGACTGAGGTGGGTATCAAAATAAATGAAATCTGTCCATTCAACAGCATTGTTGGATCATCAGTAGAATGCTTGCCTGCCGTGCTGGTTCCCTACGTTCAATGCATGTCAAAGACAGAAAAAAACAGCATCGGTGGTTCAGTGGTAGAATGCTCGCGTGACACGCGGGCGGCCCGGGTTCGATTCCTGGCCGATGCATATCTGTTTTGTTTTATTCAAAATTAAGCACATTTCAACTTAAAATGTTATAATCTCCCCGTCAGGGAATCGAACCCCGGTCTCCCGCGTGACAGGCGGGGATACTCACCACTATACTAACGAGGACCTGTTTCTTCCAGCAAATTCATTTTAATGGAACGTCTTGATATGAACAATATTCAAATTTATTTAACCTTCTTCAATGACACATAAACATGGAAAATTTTGATGCTTATGTTGACATGTCTTTGAATGTCTGGTACTCCTGGAAGGCCACCCTGAAATGTTACCTTAGAGTAGCAGATTAAACTGCACAGTAGCCATGCACTTTGAATGAATGTTGGACTTTTCAGGACTGCTAGCAGGACTAGGGACTTGCCTTGCTGTTGCCTGTTGCTATGGAAGCTCAATTCTTTCCAAGGCAGGGTGTCATACTTTCCAGTTGCTGGGCTGGAGCTGGAAAAGGAACGTGTGTCTTTCCAGAGAAGCAGCTAGTTCAGTTGGAGGGAGACTGAGGTGGGTATCAAAATAAATGAAATCTGTCCATTCAACAGCATTGTTGGATCATCAGTAGAATGCTTGCCTGCCGTGCTGGTTCCCTACGTTCAATGCATGTCAAAGACAGAAAAAAACAGCATCGGTGGTTCAGTGGTAGAATGCTCGCCTGCCACGCGGGCGGCCCGGGTTCGATTCCTGGCCGATGCATATCTGTTTTGTTTTATTCAAAATTAAGCACATTTCAACTTAAAATGTTATAATCTCCCCGCCTGGGAATCGAACCCCGGTCTCCCGCGTGACAGGCGGGGATACTCACCACTATACTAACGAGGACCTGTTTCTTCCAGCAAATTCATTTTAATGGAACGTCTTGATATGAACAATATTCAAATTTATTTAACCTTCTTCAATGACACATAAACATGGAAAATTTTGATGCTTATGTTGACATGTCTTTGAATGTCTGGTACTCCTGGAAGGCCACCCTGAAATGTTACCTTTGAGTAGCAGATTAAACTGCACAGTAGCCATGCACTTTGAATGAATGTTGGACTTTTCAGGACTGCTGGCAGGACTAGGGACTTGCCTTGCTGTTGCCTGTTGCTATGGAAGCTCAATTCTTTCCAAGGCAGGGTGTCATACTTTCCAGTTGCTGGGCTGGAGCTGGAAAAGGAACGTGTGTCTTTCCAGAGAAGCAGCTAGTTCAGTTGGAGGGAGACTGAGGTGGGTATCAAAATAAATGAAATCTGTCCATTCAACAGCATTGTTGGATCATCAGTAGAATGCTTGCCTGCCGTGCTGGTTCCCTACGTTCAATGCATGTCAAAGACAGAAAAAAACAGCATCGGTGGTTCAGTGGTAGAATGCTCGCCTGCCACGCGGGCGGCCCGGGTTCGATTCCTGGCCGATGCATATCTGTTTTGTTTTATTCAAAATTAAGCACATTTCAACTTAAAATGTTATAATCTCCCCGCCTGGGAATCGAACCCCGGTCTCCCGCGTGACAGGCGGGGATACTCACCACTATACTAACGAGGACCTGTTTCTTCCAGCAAATTCATTTTAATGGAACGTCTTGATATGAACAATATTCAAATTTATTTAACCTTCTTCAATGACACATAAACATGGAAAATTTTGATGCTTATGTTGACATGTCTTTGAATGTCTGGTACTCCTGGAAGGCCACCCTGAAATGTTACCTTAGAGTAGCAGATTAAACTGCACAGTAGCCATGCACTTTGAATGAATGTTGGACTTTTCAGGACTGCTGGCAGGACTAGGGACTTGCCTTGCTGTTGCCTGTTGCTATGAAAGCTCAATTCTTTCCAAGGCAGGGTGTCATACTTTCCAGTTGCTGGGCTGGAGCTGGAAAAGGAACGTGTGTCTTTCCAGAGAAGCAGCTAGTTCAGTTGGAGGGAGACTGAGGTGGGTATCAAAATAAATGAAATCTGTCCATTCAACAGCATTGTTGGATCATCAGTAGAATGCTTGCCTGCCATGCTGGTTCCCTACGTTCAATGCATGTCAAAGACAGAAAAAAACAGCATCGGTGGTTCAGTGGTAGAATGCTCGCCTGCCACGCGGGCGGCCCAGGTTCGATTCCCGGACGATGCATATCTGTTTTGTTTTATTCAAAATTAAGCACATTTCAACTTAAAATGTTATAATCTCCCCATCGGGGAATCGAACCCCGGTCTCCCGCATGACAGGCGGGGATACTCACCACTATACTAACGAGGACCTGTTTCTTCCAGCAAATTCATTTTAATGGAACGTCTTGATATGAACAATATTCAAATTTATTTAACCTTCTTCAATGACACATAAACATGGAAAATTTTGATGCTTATGTTGACATGTCTTTGAATGTCTGGTACTCCTGGAAGGCCACCCTGAAATGTTACCTTAGAGTAGCAGATTAAACTGCACAGTAGCCATGCACTTTGAATGAATGTTGGACTTTTCAGGACTGCTGGCAGGACTAGGGACTTGCCTTGCTGTTGCCTGTTGCTATGAAAGCTCAATTCTTTCCAAGGCAGGGTGTCATACTTTCCAGTTGCTGGGCTGGAGCTGGAAAAGGAACGTGTGTCTTTCCAGAGAAGCAGCTAGTTCAGTTGGAGGGAGACTGAGGTGGGTATCAAAATAAATGAAATCTGTCCATTCAACAGCATTGTTGGATCATCAGTAGAATGCTTGCCTGCCATGCTGGTTCCCTACGTTCAATGCATGTCAAAGACAGAAAAAAACAGCATCGGTGGTTCAGTGGTAGAATGCTCGCCTGCCACGCGGGCGGCCCAGGTTCGATTCCCGGACGATGCATATCTGTTTTGTTTTATTCAAAATTAAGCACATTTCAACTTAAAATGTTATAATCTCCCCATCGGGGAATCGAACCCCGGTCTCCCGCATGACAGGCGGGGATACTCACCACTATACTAACGAGGACCTGTTTCTTCCAGCAAATTCATTTTAATGGAACGTCTTGATATGAACAATATTCAAATTTATTTAACCTTCTTCAATGACACATAAACATGGAAAATTTTGATGCTTATGTTGACATGTCTTTGAATGTCTGGTACTCCTGGAAGGCCACCCTGAAATGTTACCTTAGAGTAGCAGATTAAACTGCACAGTAGCCATGCACTTTGAATGAATGTTGGACTTTTCAGGACTGCTGGCAGGACTAGGGACTTGGCTTGCTGTTGCCTGTTGCTATGGAAGCTCAATTCTTTCCAAGGCAGGGTGTCATACTTTCCAGTTGCTGGGCTGGAGCTGGAAAAGGAACGTGTGTCTTTCCAGAGAAGCAGCTAGTTCAGTTGGAGGGAGACTGAGGTGGGTATCAAAATAAATGAAATCTGTCCATTCAACAGCATTGTTGGATCATCAGTAGAATGCTTGCCTGCCGTGCTGGTTCCCTACGTTCAATGCATGTCAAAGACAGAAAAAAACAGCATCGGTGGTTCAGTGGTAGAATGCTCGCGTGACACGCGGGCGGCCCGGGTTCGATTCCTGGCCGATGCATATCTGTTTTGTTTTATTCAAAATTAAGCACATTTCAACTTAAAATGTTATAATCTCCCCGTCAGGGAATCGAACCCCGGTCTCCCGCGTGACAGGCGGGGATACTCACCACTATACTAACGAGGACCTGTTTCTTCCAGCAAATTCATTTTAATGGAACGTCTTGATATGAACAATATTCAAATTTATTTAACCTTCTTCAATGACACATAAACATGGAAAATTTTGATGCTTATGTTGACATGTCTTTGAATGTCTGGTACTCCTGGAAGGCCACCCTGAAATGTTACCTTAGAGTAGCAGATTAAACTGCACAGTAGCCATGCACTTTGAATGAATG
Source organism: Sabellastarte sp. h YS-2021 (assembly GCA_964017235.1). NCBI lineage: Eukaryota > Metazoa > Annelida > Polychaeta > Sabellida > Sabellidae > Sabellastarte > Sabellastarte sp. h YS-2021. Next base: position 170,883,354 of record OZ024929.1, on the reverse strand, counting down.
TTGGACTTTTCAGGACTGCTGGCAGGACTAGGGACTTGCCTTGCTGTTGCCTGTTGCTATGGAAGCTCAATTCTTTCCAAGGCAGGGTGTCATACTTTCCAGTTGCTGGGCTGGAGCTGGAAAAGGAACGTGTGTCTTTCCAGAGAAGCAGCTAGTTCAGTTGGAGGGAGACTGAGGTGGGTATCAAAATAAATGAAATCTGTCCATTCAACAGCATTGTTGGATCATCAGTAGAATGCTTGCCTGCCGTGCTGGTTCCCTACGTTCAATGCATGTCAAAGACAGAAAAAAACAGCATCGGTGGTTCAGTGGTAGAATGCTCGCGTGACACGCGGGCGGCCCGGGTTCGATTCCTGGCCGATGCATATCTGTTTTGTTTTATTCAAAATTAAGCACATTTCAACTTAAAATGTTATAATCTCCCCGTCGGGGAATCGAACCCCGGTCTCCCGCGTGACAGGCGGGGATACTCACCACTATACTAACGAGGACCTGTTTCTGCCAGCAAATTCATTTTAATGGAACGTCTTGATATGAACAATATTCAAATTTATTTAACCTTCTTCAATGACACATAAACATGGAAAATTTTGATGCTTATGTTGACATGTCTTTGAATGTCTGGTACTCCTGGAAGGCCACCCTGAAATGTTACCTTAGAGTAGCAGATTAAACTGCACAGTAGCCATGCACTTTGAATGAATGTTGGACTTTTCAGGACTGCTGGCAGGACTAGGGACTTGCCTTGCTGTTGCCTGTTGCTATGGAAGCTCAATTCTTTCCAAGGCAGGGTGTCATACTTTCCAGTTGCTGGGCTGGAGCTGGAAAAGGAACGTGTGTCTTTCCAGAGAAGCAGCTAGTTCAGTTGGAGGGAGACTGAGGTGGGTATCAAAATAAATGAAATCTGTCCATTCAACAGCATTGTTGGATCATCAGTAGAATGCTTGCCTGCCGTGCTGGTTCCCTACGTTCAATGCATGTCAAAGACAGAAAAAAACAGCATCGGTGGTTCAGTGGTAGAATGCTCGCGTGACACGCGGGCGGCCCGGGTTCGATTCCTGGCCGATGCATATCTGTTTTGTTTTATTCAAAATTAAGCACATTTCAACTTAAAATGTTATAATCTCCCCGTCAGGGAATCGAACCCCGGTCTCCCGCGTGACAGGCGGGGATACTCACCACTATACTAACGAGGACCTGTTTCTTCCAGCAAATTCATTTTAATGGAACGTCTTGATATGAACAATATTCAAATTTATTTAACCTTCTTCAATGACACATAAACATGGAAAATTTTGATGCTTATGTTGACATGTCTTTGAATGTCTGGTACTCCTGGAAGGCCACCCTGAAATGTTACCTTAGAGTAGCAGATTAAACTGCACAGTAGCCATGCACTTTGAATGAATGTTGGACTTTTCAGGACTGCTAGCAGGACTAGGGACTTGCCTTGCTGTTGCCTGTTGCTATGGAAGCTCAATTCTTTCCAAGGCAGGGTGTCATACTTTCCAGTTGCTGGGCTGGAGCTGGAAAAGGAACGTGTGTCTTTCCAGAGAAGCAGCTAGTTCAGTTGGAGGGAGACTGAGGTGGGTATCAAAATAAATGAAATCTGTCCATTCAACAGCATTGTTGGATCATCAGTAGAATGCTTGCCTGCCGTGCTGGTTCCCTACGTTCAATGCATGTCAAAGACAGAAAAAAACAGCATCGGTGGTTCAGTGGTAGAATGCTCGCCTGCCACGCGGGCGGCCCGGGTTCGATTCCTGGCCGATGCATATCTGTTTTGTTTTATTCAAAATTAAGCACATTTCAACTTAAAATGTTATAATCTCTGCGCCTGGGAATCGAACCCCGGTCTCCCGCGTGACAGGCGGGGATACTCACCACTATACTAACGAGGACCTGTTTCTTCCAGCAAATTCATTTTAATGGAACGTCTTGATATGAACAATATTCAAATTTATTTAACCTTCTTCAATGACACATAAACATGGAAAATTTTGATGCTTATGTTGACATGTCTTTGAATGTCTGGTACTCCTGGAAGGCCACCCTGAAATGTTACCTTTGAGTAGCAGATTAAACTGCACAGTAGCCATGCACTTTGAATGAATGTTGGACTTTTCAGGACTGCTGGCAGGACTAGGGACTTGCCTTGCTGTTGCCTGTTGCTATGGAAGCTCAATTCTTTCCAAGGCAGGGTGTCATACTTTCCAGTTGCTGGGCTGGAGCTGGAAAAGGAACGTGTGTCTTTCCAGAGAAGCAGCTAGTTCAGTTGGAGGGAGACTGAGGTGGGTATCAAAATAAATGAAATCTGTCCATTCAACAGCATTGTTGGATCATCAGTAGAATGCTTGCCTGCCGTGCTGGTTCCCTACGTTCAATGCATGTCAAAGACAGAAAAAAACAGCATCGGTGGTTCAGTGGTAGAATGCTCGCCTGCCACGCGGGCGGCCCGGGTTCGATTCCTGGCCGATGCATATCTGTTTTGTTTTATTCAAAATTAAGCACATTTCAACTTAAAATGTTATAATCTCCCCGCCTGGGAATCGAACCCCGGTCTCCCGCGTGACAGGCGGGGATACTCACCACTATACTAACGAGGACCTGTTTCTTCCAGCAAATTCATTTTAATGGAACGTCTTGATATGAACAATATTCAAATTTATTTAACCTTCTTCAATGACACATAAACATGGAAAATTTTGATGCTTATGTTGACATGTCTTTGAATGTCTGGTACTCCTGGAAGGCCACCCTGAAATGTTACCTTAGAGTAGCAGATTAAACTGCACAGTAGCCATGCACTTTGAATGAATGTTGGACTTTTCAGGACTGCTGGCAGGACTAGGGACTTGCCTTGCTGTTGCCTGTTGCTATGAAAGCTCAATTCTTTCCAAGGCAGGGTGTCATACTTTCCAGTTGCTGGGCTGGAGCTGGAAAAGGAACGTGTGTCTTTCCAGAGAAGCAGCTAGTTCAGTTGGAGGGAGACTGAGGTGGGTATCAAAATAAATGAAATCTGTCCATTCAACAGCATTGTTGGATCATCAGTAGAATGCTTGCCTGCCATGCTGGTTCCCTACGTTCAATGCATGTCAAAGACAGAAAAAAACAGCATCGGTGGTTCAGTGGTAGAATGCTCGCCTGCCACGCGGGCGGCCCAGGTTCGATTCCCGGACGATGCATATCTGTTTTGTTTTATTCAAAATTAAGCACATTTCAACTTAAAATGTTATAATCTCCCCATCGGGGAATCGAACCCCGGTCTCCCGCATGACAGGCGGGGATACTCACCACTATACTAACGAGGACCTGTTTCTTCCAGCAAATTCATTTTAATGGAACGTCTTGATATGAACAATATTCAAATTTATTTAACCTTCTTCAATGACACATAAACATGGAAAATTTTGATGCTTATGTTGACATGTCTTTGAATGTCTGGTACTCCTGTAAGGCCACCCTGAAATGTTACCTTAGAGTAGCAGATTAAACTGCACAGTAGCCATGCACTTTGAATGAATGTTGGACTTTTCAGGACTGCTGGCAGGACTAGGGACTTGCCTTGCTGTTGCCTGTTGCTATGGAAGCTCAATTCTTTCCAAGGCAGGGTGTCATACTTTCCAGTTGCTGGGCTGGAGCTGGAAAAGGAACGTGTGTCTTTCCAGAGAAGCAGCTAGTTCAGTTGGAGGGAGACTGAGGTGGGTATCAAAATAAATGAAATCTGTCCATTCAACAGCATTGTTGGATCATCAGTAGAATGCTTGCCTGCCGTGCTGGTTCCCTATGTTCAATGCATGTCAAAGACAGAAAAAAACAGCATCGGTGGTTCAGTGGTAGAATGCTCGCCTGCCACGCGGGCGGCCCGGGTTCGATTCCTGGCCGATGCATATCTGTTTTGTTTTATTCAAAATTAAGCACATTTCAACTTAAAATGTTATAATCTCCCCGTCGGGGAATCGAACCCCGGTCTCCCGCGTGACAGGCGGGGATACTCACCACTATACTAACGAGGACCTGTTTCTGCCAGCAAATTCATTTTAATGGAACGTCTTGATATGAACAATATTCAAATTTATTTAACCTTCTTCAATGACACATAAACATGGAAAATTTTGATGCTTATGTTGACATGTCTTTGAATGTCTGGTACTCCTGGAAGGCCACCCTGAAATGTTACCTTAGAGTAGCAGATTAAACTGCACAGTAGCCATGCACTTTGAATGAATGTTGGACTTTTCAGGACTGCTGGCAGGACTAGGGACTTGCCTTGCTGTTGCCTGTTGCTATGGAAGCTCAATTCTTTCCAAGGCAGGGTGTCATACTTTCCAGTTGCTGGGCTGGAGCTGGAAAAGGAACGTGTGTCTTTCCAGAGAAGCAGCTAGTTCAGTTGGAGGGACACTGAGGTGGGTATCAAAATAAATGAAATCTGTCCATTCAACAGCATTGTTGGATCATCAGTAGAATGCTTGCCTGCCATGCTGGTTCCCTACGTTCAATGCATGTCAAAGACAGAAAAAAACAGCATCGGTGGTTCAGTGGTAGAATGCTCGCCTGCCATGCGGGCGGCCCAGGTTCGATTCCCGGCCGATGCATATCTGTTTTGTTTTATTCAAAATTAAGCACATTTCAACTTAAAATGTTATAATCTCCCCGTCGGGGAATCGAACCCCGGTCTCCCGCGTGACAGGCGGGGATACTCACCACTATACTAACGAGGACCTGTTTCTTCCAGCAAATTCATTTTAATGGAACGTCTTGATATGAACAATATTCAAATTTATTTAACCTTCTTCAATGACACATAAACATGGAAAATTTTGATGCTTATGTTGACATGTCTTTGAATGTCTGGTACTCCTGGAAGGCCACCCTGAAATGTTACCTTAGAGTAGCAGATTAAACTGCACAGTAGCCATGCACTTTGAATGAATGTTGGACTTTTCAGGACTGCTGGCAGGACTAGGGACTTGCCTTGCTGTTGCCTGTTGCTATGGAAGCTCAATTCTTTCCAAGGCAGGGTGTCATACTTTCCAGTTGCTGGGCTGGAGCTGGAAAAGGAACGTGTGTCTTTCCAGAGAAGCAGCTAGTTCAGTTGGAGGGAGACTGAGGTGGGTATCAAAATAAATGAAATCTGTCCATTCAACAGCATTGTTGGATCATCAGTAGAATGCTTGCCTGCCGTGCTGGTTCCCTACGTTCAATGCATGTCAAAGACAGAAAAAAACAGCATCGGTGGTTCAGTGGTAGAATGCTCGCGTGACACGCGGGCGGCCCGGGTTCGATTCCTGGCCGATGCATATCTGTTTTGTTTTATTCAAAATTAAGCACATTTCAACTTAAAATGTTATAATCTCCCCGTCGGGGAATCGAACCCCGGTCTCCCGCGTGACAGGCGGGGATACTCACCACTATACTAATGAGGACCTGTTTCTGCCAGCAAATTCATTTTAATGGAACGTCTTGATATGAACAATATTCAAATTTATTTAACCTTCTTCAATGACACATAAACATGGAAAATTTTGATGCTTATGTTGACATGTCTTTGAATGTCTGGTACTCCTGGAAGGCCACCCTGAAATGTTACCTTAGAGTAGCAGATTAAACTGCACAGTAGCCATGCACTTTGAATGAATGTTGGACTTTTCAGGACTGCTGGCAGGACTAGGGACTTGCCTTGCTGTTGCCTGTTGCTATGGAAGCTCAATTCTTTCCAAGGCAGGGTGTCATACTTTCCAGTTGCTGGGCTGGAGCTGGAAAAGGAACGTGTGTCTTTCCAGAGAAGCAGCTAGTTCAGTTGGAGGGAGACTGAGGTGGGTATCAAAATAAATGAAATCTGTCCATTCAACAGCATTGTTGGATCATCAGTACAATGCTTGCCTGCCATGCTGGTTCCCTACGTTCAATGCATGTCAAAGACAGAAAAAAACAGCATCGGTGGTTCAGTGGTAAAATGCTCGCCTGCCACGCGGGCGGCCCGGGTTCGATTCCCGGCCGATGCATATCTGTTTTGTTTTATTCAAAATTAAGCACATTTCAACTTAAAATGTTATAATCTCCCCGTCTGGGAATCGAACCCCGGTCTCCCGCGTGACAGGCGGGGATACTCACCACTATACTAACGAGGACCTGTTTCTTCCAGCAAATTCATTTTAATGGAACGTCTTGATATGAACAATATTCAAATTTATTTAACCTTCTTCAATGACACATAAACATGGAAAATTTTGATGCTTATGTTGACATGTCTTTGAATGTCTGGTACTCCTGGAAGGCCACCCTGAAATGTTACCTTAGAGTAACAGATTAAACTGCACAGTAGCCATGCACTTTGAATGAATGTTGGACTTTTCAGGACTGCTGGCCGGACTAGGGACTTGCCTTGCTGTTGCCTGTTGCTATGGAAGCTCAATTCTTTCCAAGGCAGGGTGTCATACTTTCCAGTTGCTTGGCTGGAGCTGGAAAAGGAACGTGTGTCTTTCCAGAGAAGCAGCTAGTTCAGTTGGAGGGAGACTGAGGTGGGTATCAAAATAAATGAAATCTGTCCATTCAACAGCATTGTTGGATCATCAGTAGAATGCTTGCCTGCCGTGCTGGTTCCCTACGTTCAATGCATGTCAAAGACAGAAAAAAACAGCATCGGTGGTTCAGTGGTAGAATGCTCGCCTGCCACGCGGGCGGCCCGGGTTCGATTCCTGGCCGATGCATATCTGTTTTGTTTTATTCAAAATTAAGCACATTTCAACTTAAAATGTTATAATCTCCCCGTCGGGGAATCAAACCCCGGTCTCCCACGTGACAGGCGGGGATACTCACCACTATACTAACGAGGACCTGCTTCTTCCAGCAAATTCATTTTAATGGAACGTCTTGATATGAACAATATTCAAATTTATTTAACCTTCTTCAATGACACATAAACATGGAAAATTTTGATGCTTATGTTGACATGTCTTTGAATGTCTGGTACTCCTGGAAGGCCACCCTGAAATGTTACCTTAGAGTAACAGATTAAACTGCACAGTAGCCATGCACTTTGAATGAATGTTGGACTTTTCAGGACTGCTGGCCGGACTAGGGACTTGCCTTGCTGTTGCCTGTTGCTATGGAAGCTCAATTCTTTCCAAGGCAGGGTGTCATACTTTCCAGTTACTGGGCTGGAGCTGGAAAAGGAACGTGTGTCTTTCCAGAGAAGCAGCTAGTTCAGTTGGAGGGAGACTGAGGTGGGTATCAAAATAAATGAAATCTGTCCATTCAACAGCATTGTTGGATCATCAGTAGAATGCTTGCCTGCCGTGCTGGTTCCCTACGTTCAATGCATGTCAAAGACAGAAAAAAACAGCATCGGTGGTTCAGTGGTAGAATGCTCGCCTGCCACGCGGGCGGCCCGGGTTCGATTCCTGGCCGATGCATATCTGTTTTGTTTTATTCAAAATTAAGCACATTTCAACTTAAAATGTTATAATCTCCCCGTCGGGGAATCGAACCCCGGTCTCCCGCGTGACAGGCGGGGATACTCACCACTATACTAACGAGGACCTGTTTCTGCCAGCAAATTCATTTTAATGGAACGTCTTGATATGAACAATATTCAAATTTATTTAACCTTCTTCAATGACACATAAACATGGAAAATTTTGATGCTTATGTTGACATGTCTTTGAATGTCTGGTACTCCTGGAAGGCCACCCTGAAATGTTACCTTAGAGTAGCAGATTAAACTGCACAGTAGCCATGCACTTTGAATGAATGTTGGACTTTTCAGGACTGCTGGCAGGACTAGGGACTTGCCTTGCTGTTGCCTGTTGCTATGGAAGCTCAATTCTTTCCAAGGCAGGGTGTCATACTTTCCAGTTGCTGGGCTGGAGCTGGAAAAGGAACGTGTGTCTTTCCAGAGAAGCAGCTAGTTCAGTTGGAGGGAGACTGAGGTGGGTATCAAAATAAATGAAATCTGTCCATTCAACAGCATTGTTGGATCATCAGTAGAATGCTTGCCTGCCATGCTGGTTCCCTACGTTCAATGCATGTCAAAGACAGAAAAAAACAGCATCGGTGGTTCAGTGGTAGAATGCTCGCCTGCCACGCGGGCGGCCCGGGTTCGATTCCCGGCCGATGCATATCTGTTTTGTTTTATTCAAAATTAAGCACATTTCAACTTAAAATGTTATAATCTCCCCGTCTGGGAATCGAACCCCGGTCTCCCGCGTGACAGGCGGGGATACTCACCACTATACTAACGAGGACCTGTTTCTTCCAGCAAATTCATTTTAATGGAACGTCTTGATATGAACAATATTCAAATTTATTTAACCTTCTTCAATGACACATAAACATGGAAAATTTTGATGCTTATGTTGACATGTCTTTGAATGTCTGGTACTCCTGGAAGGCCACCCTGAAATGTTACCTTAGAGTAACAGATTAAACTGCACAGTAGCCATGCACTTTGAATGAATGTTGGACTTTTCAGGACTGCTGGCCGGACTAGGGACTTGCCTTGCTGTTGCCTGTTGCTATGGAAGCTCAATTCTTTCCAAGGCAGGGTGTCATACTTTCCAGTTGCTGGGCTGGAGCTGGAAAAGGAACGTGTGTCTTTCCAGAGAAGCAGCTAGTTCAGTTGGAGGGAGACTGAGGTGGGTATCAAAATAAATGAAATCTGTCCATTCAACAGCATTGTTGGATCATCAGTAGAATGCTTGCCTGCCGTGCTGGTTCCCTACGTTCAATGCATGTCAAAGACAGAAAAAAACAGCATCGGTGGTTCAGTGGTAGAATGCTCGCCTGCCACGCGGGCGGCCCGGGTTCGATTCCTGGCCGATGCATATCTGTTTTGTTTTATTCAAAATTAAGCACATTTCAACTTAAAATGTTATAATCTCCCCGTCGGGGAATCAAACCCCGGTCTCCCGCGTGACAGGCGGGGATACTCACCACTATACTAACGAGGACCTGCTTCTTCCAGCAAATTCATTTTAATGGAACGTCTTGATATGAACAATATTCAAATTTATTTAACCTTCTTCAATGACACATAAACATGGAAAATTTTGATGCTTATGTTGACATGTCTTTGAATGTCTGGTACTCCTGGAAGGCCACCCTGAAATGTTACCTTAGAGTAACAGATTAAACTGCACAGTAGCCATGCACTTTGAATGAATGTTGGACTTTTCAGGACTGCTGGCCGGACTAGGGACTTGCCTTGCTGTTGCCTGTTGCTATGGAAGCTCAATTCTTTCCAAGGCAGGGTGTCATACTTTCCAGTTGCTGGGCTGGAGCTGGAAAAGGAACGTGTGTCTTTCCAGAGAAGCAGCTAGTTCAGTTGGAGGGAGACTGAGGTGGGTATCAAAATAAATGAAATCTGTCCATTCAACAGCATTGTTGGATCATCAGTAGAATGCTTGCCTGCCGTGCTGGTTCCCTACGTTCAATGCATGTCAAAGACAGAAAAAAACAGCATCGGTGGTTCAGTGGTAGAATGCTCGCCTGCCACGCGGGCGGCCCGGGTTCGATTCCTGGCCGATGCATATCTGTTTTGTTTTATTCAAAATTAAGCACATTTCAACTTAAAATGTTATAATCTCCCCGTCGGGGAATCGAACCCCGGTCTCCCGCGTGACAGGCGGGGATACTCACCACTACACTAACGAGGACCTGCTTCTTCCAGCAAATTCATTTTAATGGAACGTCTTGATATGAACAATATTCAAATTTATTTAACCTTCTTCAATGACACATAAACATGGAAAATTTTGATGCTTATGTTGACATGTCTTTGAATGTCTGGTACTCCTGGAAGGCCACCCTGAAATGTTACCTTAGAGTAGCAGATTATACTGCACAGTAGCCATGCACTTTGAATGAATGTTGGACTTTTCAGGACTGCTGGCAGGCCTAAGGAATTGCCTTGCTGTTGCCTGTTGCTATGGAAGCTCAATTCTTTCCAAGGCAGGGTGTCATACTTTCCAGTTGCTGGGCTGGAGCTGGAAAAGGAACGTGTGTCTTTCCAGAGAAGCAGCTAGTTCAGTTGGAGGGAGACTGAGGTGGGTATCAAAATAAATGAAATCTGTCCATTCAACAGCATTGTTGGATCATCAGTAGAATGCTTGCCTGCCGTGCTGGTTCCCTACGTTCAATGCATGTCAAAGACAGAAAAAAACAGCATCGGTGGTTCAGTGGTAGAATGCTCACCTGCCACGCGGGCGGCCCGGGTTCGATTCCTGGCTGATGCATATCTGTTTTGTTTTATTCAAAATTAAGCACATTTCAACTTAAAATGTTATAATCTCCCCGCCTGGGAATCGAACCCCGGTCTCCCGCGTGACAGGCGGGGATACTCACCACTATACTAACGAGGACCTGTTTCTTCCAGCAAATTCATTTTAATGGAACGTCTTGATATGAACAATATTCAAATTTATTTAACCTTCTTCAATGACACATAAACATGGAAAATTTTGATGCTTATGTTGACATGTCTTTGAATGTCTGGTACTCCTGGAAGGCCACCCTGAAATGTTACCTTAGAGTAGCAGATTAAACTGCACAGTAGCCATGCACTTTGAATGAATGTTGGACTTTTCAGGACTGCTGGCAGGCCTAGGGACTTGCCTTGCTGTTGCCTATTGCTATGGAAGCTCAATTCTTTCCAAGGCAGGGTGTCATACTTTCCAGTTGCTGGGCTGGAGCTGGAAAAGGAACGTGTGTCTTTCCAGAGAAGCAGCTAGTTCAGTTGGAGGGAGACTGAGGTGGGTATCAAAATAAATGAAATCTGTCCATTCAACAGCATTGTTGGATCATCAGTAGAATGCTTGCCTGCCGTGCTGGTTCCCTACATTCAATGCATGTCAAAGACAGAAAAAAACAGCATCGGTGGTTCAGTGGTAGAATGCTCACCTGCCACGCGGGCGGCCCGGGTTCGATTCCTGGCCGATGCATATCTGTTTTGTTTTATTCAAAATTAAGCACATTTCAACTTAAAATGTTATAATCTCCCCGCCTGGGAATCGAACCCCGGTCTCCCGCGTGACAGGCGGGGATACTCACCACTATACTAACGAGGACCTGTTTCTTCCAGCAAATTCATTTTAATGGAACGTCTTGATATGAACAATATTCAAATTTATTTAACCTTCTTCAATGACACATAAACATGGAAAATTTTGATGCTTATGTTGACATGTCTTTGAATGTCTGGTACTCCTGGAAGGCCACCCTGAAATGTTACCTTAGAGTAGCAGATTAAACTGCACAGTAGCCATGCACTTTGAATGAATGTTGGACTTTTCAGGACTGCTGGCAGGACTAGGGACTTGCCTTGCTGTTGCCTGTTGCTATGGAAGCTCAATTCTTTCCAAGGCAGGGTGTCATACTTTCCAGTTGCTGGGCTGGAGCTGGAAAAGGAACGTGTGTCTTTCCAGAGAAGCAGCTAGTTCAGTTGGAGGGAGACTGAGGTGGGTATCAAAATAAATGAAATCTGTCCATTCAACAGCATTGTTGGATCATCAGTAGAATGCTTGCCTGCCGTGCTGGTTCCCTACGTTCAATGCATGTCAAAGACAGAAAAAAACAGCATCGGTGGTTCAGTGGTAGAATGCTCGCCTGCCACGCGGGCGGCCCGGGTTCGATTCCTGGCCGATGCATATCTGTTTTGTTTTATTCAAAATTAAGCACATTTCAACTTAAAATGTTATAATCTCCCCGTCGGGGAATCGAACCCCGGTCTCCCGCGTGACAGGCGGGGATACTCACCACTACACTAACGAGGACCTGCTTCTTCCAGCAAATTCATTTTAATGGAACGTCTTGATATGAACAATATTCAAATTTATTTAACCTTCTTCAATGACACATAAACATGGAAAATTTTGATGCTTATGTTGACATGTCTTTGAATGTCTGGTACTCCTGGAAGGCCACCCTGAAATGTTACCTTAGAGTAGCAGATTATACTGCACAGTAGCCATGCACTTTGAATGAATGTTGGACTTTTCAGGACTGCTGGCAGGCCTAAGGAATTGCCTTGCTGTTGCCTGTTGCTATGGAAGCTCAATTCTTTCCAAGGCAGGGTGTCATACTTTCCAGTTGCTGGGCTGGAGCTGGAAAAGGAACGTGTGTCTTTCCAGAGAAGCAGCTAGTTCAGTTGGAGGGAGACTGAGGTGGGTATCAAAATAAATGAAATCTGTCCATTCAACAGCATTGTTGGATCATCAGTAGAATGCTTGCCTGCCGTGCTGGTTCCCTACGTTCAATGCATGTCAAAGACAGAAAAAAACAGCATCGGTGGTTCAGTGGTAGAATGCTCGCGTGACACGCGGGCGGCCCGGGTTCGATTCCTGGCCGATGCATATCTGTTTTGTTTTATTCAAAATTAAGCACATTTCAACTTAAAATGTTATAATCTCCCCGTCGGGGAATCGAACCCCGGTCTCCCGCGTGACAGGCGGGGATACTCACCACTATACTAACGAGGACCTGTTTCTGCCAGCAAATTCATTTTAATGGAACGTCTTGATATGAACAATATTCAAATTTATTTAACCTTCTTCAATGACACATAAACATGGAAAATTTTGATGCTTATGTTGACATGTCTTTGAATGTCTGGTACTCCTGGAAGGCCACCCTGAAATGTTACCTTAGAGTAGCAGATTAAACTGCACAGTAGCCATGCACTTTGAATGAATGTTGGACTTTTCAGGACTGCTGGCAGGACTAGGGACTTGCCTTGCTGTTGCCTGTTGCTATGGAAGCTCAATTCTTTCCAAGGCAGGGTGTCATACTTTCCAGTTGCTGGGCTGGAGCTGGAAAAGGAACGTGTGTCTTTCCAGAGAAGCAGCTAGTTCAGTTGGAGGGAGACTGAGGTGGGTATCAAAATAAATGAAATCTGTCCATTCAACAGCATTGTTGGATCATCAGTAGAATGCTTGCCTGCCGTGCTGGTTCCCTACGTTCAATGCATGTCAAAGACAGAAAAAAACAGCATCGGTGGTTCAGTGGTAGAATGCTCGCCTGCCACGCGGGCGGCCCGGGTTCGATTCCTGGCCGATGCATATCTGTTTTGTTTTATTCAAAATTAAGCACATTTCAACTTAAAATGTTATAATCTCCCCGTCGGGGAATCAAACCCCGGTCTCCCGCGTGACAGGCGGGGATACTCACCACTATACTAACGAGGACCTGCTTCTTCCAGCAAATTCATTTTAATGGAACGTCTTGATATGAACAATATTCAAATTTATTTAACCTTCTTCAATGACACATAAACATGGAAAATTTTGATGCTTATGTTGACATGTCTTTGAATGTCTGGTACTCCTGGAAGGCCACCCTGAAATGTTACCTTAGAGTAACAGATTAAACTGCACAGTAGCCATGCACTTTGAATGAATGTTGGACTTTTCAGGACTGCTGGCCGGACTAGGGACTTGCCTTGCTGTTGCCTGTTGCTATGGAAGCTCAATTCTTTCCAAGGCAGGGTGTCATACTTTCCAGTTGCTGGGCTGGAGTTGGAAAAGGAACGTGTGTCTTTCCAGAGAAGCAGCTAGTTCAGTTGGAGGGAGACTGAGGTGGGTATCAAAATAAATGAAATCTGTCCATTCAACAGCATTGTTGGATCATCAGTAGAATGCTTGCCTGCCGTGCTGGTTCCCTACGTTCAATGCATGTCAAAGACAGAAAAAAACAGCATCGGTGGTTCAGTGGTAGAATGCTCGCCTGCCACGCGGGCGGCCCGGGTTCGATTCCTGGCCGATGCATATCTGTTTTGTTTTATTCAAAATTAAGCACATTTCAACTTAAAATGTTATAATATCCCCGTCGGGGAATCGAACCCCGGTCTCCCGCGTGACAGGCGGGGATACTCACCACTATACTAACGAGGACCTGCTTCTTCCAGCAAATTCATTTTAATGGAACGTCTTGATATGAACAATATTCAAATTTATTTAACCTTCTTCAATGACACATAAACATGGACTGCTGGCAGGACTAGGGACTTGCCTTGCTGTTGCCTGTTGCTATGGAAGCTCAATTCTTTCCAAGGCAGGGTGTCATACTTTCCAGTTGCTGGGCTGGAGCTGGAAAAGGAACGTGTGTCTTTCCAGAGAAGCAGCTAGTTCAGTTGGAGGGAGACTGAGGTGGGTATCAAAATAAATGAAATCTGTCCATTCAACAGCATTGTTGGATCATCAGTAGAATGCTTGCCTGCCGTGCTGGTTCCCTACGTTCAATGCATGTCAAAGACAGAAAAAAACAGCATCGGTGGTTCAGTGGTAGAATGCTCGCCTGCCACGCGGGCGGCCCGGGTTCGATTCCTGGCCGATGCATATCTGTTTTGTTTTATTCAAAATTAAGCACATTTCAACTTAAAATGTTATAATCTCCCCGTCGGGGAATCAAACCCCGGTCTCCCGCGTGACAGGCGGGGATACTCACCACTATACTAACGAGGACCTGCTTCTTCCAGCAAATTCATTTTAATGGAACGTCTTGATATGAACAATATTCAAATTTATTTAACCTTCTTCAATGACACATAAACATGGAAAATTTTGATGCTTATGTTGACATGTCTTTGAATGTCTGGTACTCCTGGAAGGCCACCCTGAAATGTTACCTTAGAGTAACAGATTAAACTGCACAGTAGCCATGCACTTTGAATGAATGTTGGACTTTTCAGGACTGCTGGCCGGACTAGGGACTTGCCTTGCTGTTGCCTGTTGCTATGGAAGCTCAATTCTTTCCAAGGCAGGGTGTCATACTTTCCAGTTGCTGGGCTGGAGTTGGAAAAGGAACGTGTGTCTTTCCAGAGAAGCAGCTAGTTCAGTTGGAGGGAGACTGAGGTGGGTATCAAAATAAATGAAATCTGTCCATTCAACAGCATTGTTGGATCATCAGTAGAATGCTTGCCTGCCGTGCTGGTTCCCTACGTTCAATGCATGTCAAAGACAGAAAAAAACAGCATCGGTGGTTCAGTGGTAGAATGCTCGCCTGCCACGCGGGCGGCCCGGGTTCGATTCCTGGCCGATGCATATCTGTTTTGTTTTATTCAAAATTAAGCACATTTCAACTTAAAATGTTATAATATCCCCGTCGGGGAATCGAACCCCGGTCTCCCGCGTGACAGGCGGGGATACTCACCACTATACTAACGAGGACCTGCTTCTTCCAGCAAATTCATTTTAATGGAACGTCTTGATATGAACAATATTCAAATTTATTTAACCTTCTTCAATGACACATAAACATGGAAAATTTTGATGCTTATGTTGACATGTCTTTGAATGTCTGGTACTCCTGGAAGGCCACCCTGAAATGTTACCTTAGAGTAGCAGATTATACTGCACAGTAGCCATGCACTTTGAATGAATGTTGGACTTTTCAGGACTGCTGGCAGGCCTAGGGACTTGCCTTGCTGTTGCCTATTGCTATGGAAGCTCAATTCTTTCCAAGGCAGGGTGTCATACTTTCCAGTTGCTGGGCTGGAGCTGGAAAAGGAACGTGTGTCTTTCCAGAGAAGCAGCTAGTTCAGTTGGAGGGAGACTGAGGTGGGTATCAAAATAAATGAAATCTGTCCATTCAACAGCATTGTTGGATCATCAGTAGAATGCTTGCCTGCCGTGCTGGTTCCCTACGTTCAATGCATGTCAAAGACAGAAAAAAACAGCATCGGTGGTTCAGTGGTAGAATGCTCGCCTGCCACGCAGGCGGCCTGGGTTCGATTCCCGGCCGATGCATATCTGTTTTGTTTTATTCAAAATTAAGCACATTTCAACTTAAAATGTTATAATCTCCCCGTCGGGGAATCGAACCCCGGTCTCCCGCGTGACAGGCGGGGATACTCACCACTATACTAACGAGGACCTGTTTCTGCCAGCAAATTCATTTTAATGGAACGTCTTGATATGAACAATATTCAAATTTATTTAACCTTCTTCAATGACACATAAACATGGAAAATTTTGATGCTTATGTTGACATGTCTTTGAATGTCTGGTACTCCTGGAAGGCCACCCTGAAATGTTACCTTAGAGTAGCAGATTAAACTGCACAGTAGCCATGCACTTTGAATGAATGTTGGACTTTTCAGGACTGCTGGCAGGACTAGGGACTTGCCTTGCTGTTGCCTGTTGCTATGGAAGCTCAATTCTTTCCAAGGCAGGGTGTCATACTTTCCAGTTGCTGGGCTGGAGCTGGAAAAGGAACGTGTGTCTTTCCAGAGAAGCAGCTAGTTCAGTTGGAGGGAGACTGAGGTGGGTATCAAAATAAATGAAATCTGTCCATTCAACAGCATTGTTGGATCATCAGTAGAATGCTTGCCTGCCGTGCTGGTTCCCTACGTTCAATGCATGTCAAAGACAGAAAAAAACAGCATCGGTGGTTCAGTGGTAGAATGCTCGCCTGCCACGCGGGCGGCCCGGGTTCGATTCCTGGCCGATGCATATCTGTTTTGTTTTATTCAAAATTAAGCACATTTCAACTTAAAATGTTATAATCTCCCCGTCGGGGAATCAAACCCCGGTCTCCCGCGTGACAGGCGGGGATACTCACCACTATACTAACGAGGACCTGCTTCTTCCAGCAAATTCATTTTAATGGAACGTCTTGATATGAACAATATTCAAATTTATTTAACCTTCTTCAATGACACATAAACATGGAAAATTTTGATGCTTATGTTGACATGTCTTTGAATGTCTGGTACTCCTGGAAGGCCACCCTGAAATGTTACCTTAGAGTAGCAGATTAAACTGCACAGTAGCCATGCACTTTGAATGAATGTTGGACTTTTCAGGACTGCTGGCAGGACTAGGGACTTGCCTTGCTGTTGCCTGTTGCTATGGAAGCTCAATTCTTTCCAAGGCAGGGTGTCATACTTTCCAGTTGCTGGGCTGGAGCTGGAAAAGGAACGTGTGTCTTTCCAGAGAAGCAGCTAGTTCAGTTGGAGGGAGACTGAGGTGGGTATCAAAATAAATGAAATCTGTCCATTCAACAGCATTGTTGGATCATCAGTAGAATGCTTGCCTGCCGTGCTGGTTCCCTACGTTCAATGCATGTCAAAGACAGAAAAAAACAGCATCGGTGGTTCAGTGGTAGAATGCTCGCCTGCCACGCGGGCGGCCCGGGTTCGATTCCTGGCCGATGCATATCTGTTTTGTTTTATTCAAAATTAAGCACATTTCAACTTAAAATGTTATAATCTCCCCGTCGGGGAATCAAACCCCGGTCTCCCGCGTGACAGGCGGGGATACTCACCACTATACTAACGAGGACCTGCTTCTTCCAGCAAATTCATTTTAATGGAACGTCTTGATATGAACAATATTCAAATTTATTTAACCTTCTTCAATGACACATAAACATGGAAAATTTTGATGCTTATGTTGACATGTCTTTGAATGTCTGGTACTCCTGGAAGGCCACCCTGAAATGTTACCTTAGAGTAGCAGATTATACTGCACAGTAGCCATGCACTTTGAATGAATGTTGGACTTTTCAGGACTGCTGGCAGGCCTAGGGACTTGCCTTGCTGTTGCCTATTGCTATGGAAGCTCAATTCTTTCCAAGGCAGGGTGTCATACTTTCCAGTTGCTGGGCTGGAGCTGGAAAAGGAACGTGTGTCTTTCCAGAGAAGCAGCTAGTTCAGTTGGAGGGAGACTGAGGTGGGTATCAAAATAAATGAAATCTGTCCATTCAACAGCATTGTTGGATCATCAGTAGAATGCTTGCCTGCCGTGCTGGTTCCCTACGTTCAATGCATGTCAAAGACAGAAAAAAACAGCATCGGTGGTTCAGTGGTAGAATGCTCGCCTGCCACGCAGGCGGCCTGGGTTCGATTCCCGGCCGATGCATATCTGTTTTGTTTTATTCAAAATTAAGCACATTTCAACTTAAAATGTTATAATCTCCCCGTCGGGGAATCGAACCCCGGTCTCCCGCGTGACAGGCGGGGATACTCACCACTATACTAACGAGGACCTGTTTCTGCCAGCAAATTCATTTTAATGGAACGTCTTGATATGAACAATATTCAAATTTATTTAACCTTCTTCAATGACACATAAACATGGAAAATTTTGATGCTTATGTTGACATGTCTTTGAATGTCTGGTACTCCTGGAAGGCCACCCTGAAATGTTACCTTAGAGTAGCAGATTATACTGCACAGTAGCCATGCACTTTGAATGAATGTTGGACTTTTCAGGACTGCTGGCAGGCCTAGGGACTTGCCTTGCTGTTGCCTATTGCTATGGAAGCTCAATTCTTTCCAAGGCAGGGTGTCATACTTTCCAGTTGCTGGGCTGGAGCTGGAAAAGGAACGTGTGTCTTTCCAGAGAAGCAGCTAGTTCAGTTGGAGGGAGACTGAGGTGGGTATCAAAATAAATGAAATCTGTCCATTCAACAGCATTGTTGGATCATCAGTAGAATGCTTGCCTGCCGTGCTGGTTCCCTACGTTCAATGCATGTCAAAGACAGAAAAAAACAGCATCGGTGGTTCAGTGGTAGAATGCTCGCCTGCCACGCAGGCGGCCTGGGTTCGATTCCCGGCCGATGCATATCTGTTTTGTTTTATTCAAAATTAAGCACATTTCAACTTAAAATGTTATAATCTCCCCGTCGGGGAATCGAACCCCGGTCTCCCGCGTGACAGGCGGGGATACTCACCACTATACTAACGAGGACCTGTTTCTGCCAGCAAATTCATTTTAATGGAACGTCTTGATATGAACAATATTCAAATTTATTTAACCTTCTTCAATGACACATAAACATGGAAAATTTTGATGCTTATGTTGACATGTCTTTGAATGTCTGGTACTCCTGGAAGGCCACCCTGAAATGTTACCTTAGAGTAGCAGATTAAACTGCACAGTAGCCATGCACTTTGAATGAATGTTGGACTTTTCAGGACTGCTGGCAGGACTAGGGACTTGCCTTGCTGTTGCCTGTTGCTATGGAAGCTCAATTCTTTCCAAGGCAGGGTGTCATACTTTCCAGTTGCTGGGCTGGAGCTGGAAAAGGAACGTGTGTCTTTCCAGAGAAGCAGCTAGTTCAGTTGGAGGGAGACTGAGGTGGGTATCAAAATAAATGAAATCTGTCCATTCAACAGCATTGTTGGATCATCAGTAGAATGCTTGCCTGCCGTGCTGGTTCCCTACGTTCAATGCATGTCAAAGACAGAAAAAAACAGCATCGGTGGTTCAGTGGTAGAATGCTCGCCTGCCACGCGGGCGGCCCGGGTTCGATTCCTGGCCGATGCATATCTGTTTTGTTTTATTCAAAATTAAGCACATTTCAACTTAAAATGTTATAATCTCCCCGTCGGGGAATCAAACCCCGGTCTCCCGCGTGACAGGCGGGGATACTCACCACTATACTAACGAGGACCTGCTTCTTCCAGCAAATTCATTTTAATGGAACGTCTTGATATGAACAATATTCAAATTTATTTAACCTTCTTCAATGACACATAAACATGGAAAATTTTGATGCTTATGTTGACATGTCTTTGAATGTCTGGTACTCCTGGAAGGCCACCCTGAAATGTTACCTTAGAGTAGCAGATTAAACTGCACAGTAGCCATGCACTTTGAATGAATGTTGGACTTTTCAGGACTGCTGGCAGGACTAGGGACTTGCCTTGCTGTTGCCTGTTGCTATGGAAGCTCAATTCTTTCCAAGGCAGGGTGTCATACTTTCCAGTTGCTGGGCTGGAGCTGGAAAAGGAACGTGTGTCTTTCCAGAGAAGCAGCTAGTTCAGTTGGAGGGAGACTGAGGTGGGTATCAAAATAAATGAAATCTGTCCATTCAACAGCATTGTTGGATCATCAGTAGAATGCTTGCCTGCCGTGCTGGTTCCCTACGTTCAATGCATGTCAAAGACAGAAAAAAACAGCATCGGTGGTTCAGTGGTAGAATGCTCGCCTGCCACGCGGGCGGCCCGGGTTCGATTCCTGGCCGATGCATATCTGTTTTGTTTTATTCAAAATTAAGCACATTTCAACTTAAAATGTTATAATCTCCCCGTCGGGGAATCAAACCCCGGTCTCCCGCGTGACAGGCGGGGATACTCACCACTATACTAACGAGGACCTGCTTCTTCCAGCAAATTCATTTTAATGGAACGTCTTGATATGAACAATATTCAAATTTATTTAACCTTCTTCAATGACACATAAACATGGAAAATTTTGATGCTTATGTTGACATGTCTTTGAATGTCTGGTACTCCTGGAAGGCCACCCTGAAATGTTACCTTAGAGTAGCAGATTATACTGCACAGTAGCCATGCACTTTGAATGAATGTTGGACTTTTCAGGACTGCTGGCAGGCCTAGGGACTTGCCTTGCTGTTGCCTATTGCTATGGAAGCTCAATTCTTTCCAAGGCAGGGTGTCATACTTTCCAGTTGCTGGGCTGGAGCTGGAAAAGGAACGTGTGTCTTTCCAGAGAAGCAGCTAGTTCAGTTGGAGGGAGACTGAGGTGGGTATCAAAATAAATGAAATCTGTCCATTCAACAGCATTGTTGGATCATCAGTAGAATGCTTGCCTGCCGTGCTGGTTCCCTACGTTCAATGCATGTCAAAGACAGAAAAAAACAGCATCGGTGGTTCAGTGGTAGAATGCTCGCCTGCCACGCAGGCGGCCTGGGTTCGATTCCCGGCCGATGCATATCTGTTTTGTTTTATTCAAAATTAAGCACATTTCAACTTAAAATGTTATAATCTCCCCGTCGGGGAATCGAACCCCGGTCTCCCGCGTGACAGGCGGGGATACTCACCACTATACTAACGAGGACCTGTTTCTGCCAGCAAATTCATTTTAATGGAACGTCTTGATATGAACAATATTCAAATTTATTTAACCTTCTTCAATGACACATAAACATGGAAAATTTTGATGCTTATGTTGACATGTCTTTGAATGTCTGGTACTCCTGGAAGGCCACCCTGAAATGTTACCTTAGAGTAGCAGATTAAACTGCACAGTAGCCATGCACTTTGAATGAATGTTGGACTTTTCAGGACTGCTGGCAGGACTAGGGACTTGCCTTGCTGTTGCCTGTTGCTATGGAAGCTCAATTCTTTCCAAGGCAGGGTGTCATACTTTCCAGTTGCTGGGCTGGAGCTGGAAAAGGAACGTGTGTCTTTCCAGAGAAGCAGCTAGTTCAGTTGGAGGGAGACTGAGGTGGGTATCAAAATAAATGAAATCTGTCCATTCAACAGCATTGTTGGATCATCAGTAGAATGCTTGCCTGCCGTGCTGGTTCCCTACGTTCAATGCATGTCAAAGACAGAAAAAAACAGCATCGGTGGTTCAGTGGTAGAATGCTCGCCTGCCACGCGGGCGGCCCGGGTTCGATTCCTGGCCGATGCATATCTGTTTTGTTTTATTCAAAATTAAGCACATTTCAACTTAAAATGTTATAATCTCCCCGTCGGGGAATCAAACCCCGGTCTCCCGCGTGACAGGCGGGGATACTCACCACTATACTAACGAGGACCTGCTTCTTCCAGCAAATTCATTTTAATGGAACGTCTTGATATGAACAATATTCAAATTTATTTAACCTTCTTCAATGACACATAAACATGGAAAATTTTGATGCTTATGTTGACATGTCTTTGAATGTCTGGTACTCCTGGAAGGCCACCCTGAAATGTTACCTTAGAGTAGCAGATTAAACTGCACAGTAGCCATGCACTTTGAATGAATGTTGGACTTTTCAGGACTGCTGGCAGGACTAGGGACTTGCCTTGCTGTTGCCTGTTGCTATGGAAGCTCAATTCTTTCCAAGGCAGGGTGTCATACTTTCCAGTTGCTGGGCTGGAGCTGGAAAAGGAACGTGTGTCTTTCCAGAGAAGCAGCTAGTTCAGTTGGAGGGAGACTGAGGTGGGTATCAAAATAAATGAAATCTGTCCATTCAACAGCATTGTTGGATCATCAGTAGAATGCTTGCCTGCCGTGCTGGTTCCCTACGTTCAATGCATGTCAAAGACAGAAAAAAACAGCATCGGTGGTTCAGTGGTAGAATGCTCGCCTGCCACGCGGGCGGCCCGGGTTCGATTCCTGGCCGATGCATATCTGTTTTGTTTTATTCAAAATTAAGCACATTTCAACTTAAAATGTTATAATCTCCCCGTCGGGGAATCAAACCCCGGTCTCCCGCGTGACAGGCGGGGATACTCACCACTATACTAACGAGGACCTGCTTCTTCCAGCAAATTCATTTTAATGGAACGTCTTGATATGAACAATATTCAAATTTATTTAACCTTCTTCAATGACACATAAACATGGAAAATTTTGATGCTTATGTTGACATGTCTTTGAATGTCTGGTACTCCTGGAAGGCCACCCTGAAATGTTACCTTAGAGTAACAGATTAAACTGCACAGTAGCCATGCACTTTGAATGAATGTTGGACTTTTCAGGACTGCTGGCCGGACTAGGGACTTGCCTTGCTGTTGCCTGTTGCTATGGAAGCTCAATTCTTTCCAAGGCAGGGTGTCATACTTTCCAGTTGCTGGGCTGGAGTTGGAAAAGGAACGTGTGTCTTTCCAGAGAAGCAGCTAGTTCAGTTGGAGGGAGACTGAGGTGGGTATCAAAATAAATGAAATCTGTCCATTCAACAGCATTGTTGGATCATCAGTAGAATGCTTGCCTGCCGTGCTGGTTCCCTACGTTCAATGCATGTCAAAGACAGAAAAAAACAGCATCGGTGGTTCAGTGGTAGAATGCTCGCCTGCCACGCGGGCGGCCCGGGTTCGATTCCTGGCCGATGCATATCTGTTTTGTTTTATTCAAAATTAAGCACATTTCAACTTAAAATGTTATAATCTCCCCGTCGGGGAATCGAACCCCGGTCTCCCGCGTGACAGGCGGGGATACTCACCACTATACTAACGAGGACCTGCTTCTTCCAGCAAATTCATTTTAATGGAACGTCTTGATATGAACAATATTCAAATTTATTTAACCTTCTTCAATGACACATAAACATGGAAAATTTTGATGCTTATGTTGACATGTCTTTGAATGTCTGGTACTCCTGGAAGGCCACCCTGAAATGTTACCTTAGAGTAGCAGATTATACTGCACAGTAGCCATGCACTTTGAATGAATGTTGGACTTTTCAGGACTGCTGGCAGGCCTAGGGACTTGCCTTGCTGTTGCCTATTGCTATGGAAGCTCAATTCTTTCCAAGGCAGGGTGTCATACTTTCCAGTTGCTGGGCTGGAGCTGGAAAAGGAACGTGTGTCTTTCCAGAGAAGCAGCTAGTTCAGTTGGAGGGAGACTGAGGTGGGTATCAAAATAAATGAAATCTGTCCATTCAACAGCATTGTTGGATCATCAGTAGAATGCTTGCCTGCCGTGCTGGTTCCCTACGTTCAATGCATGTCAAAGACAGAAAAAAACAGCATCGGTGGTTCAGTGGTAGAATGCTCGCCTGCCACGCAGGCGGCCTGGGTTCGATTCCCGGCCGATGCATATCTGTTTTGTTTTATTCAAAATTAAGCACATTTCAACTTAAAATGTTATAATCTCCCCGTCGGGGAATCGAACCCCGGTCTCCCGCGTGACAGGCGGGGATACTCACCACTATACTAACGAGGACCTGTTTCTGCCAGCAAATTCATTTTAATGGAACGTCTTGATATGAACAATATTCAAATTTATTTAACCTTCTTCAATGACACATAAACATGGAAAATTTTGATGCTTATGTTGACATGTCTTTGAATGTCTGGTACTCCTGGAAGGCCACCCTGAAATGTTACCTTAGAGTAGCAGATTATACTGCACAGTAGCCATGCACTTTGAATGAATGTTGGACTTTTCAGGACTGCTGGCAGGCCTAGGGACTTGCCTTGCTGTTGCCTATTGCTATGGAAGCTCAATTCTTTCCAAGGCAGGGTGTCATACTTTCCAGTTGCTGGGCTGGAGCTGGAAAAGGAACGTGTGTCTTTCCAGAGAAGCAGCTAGTTCAGTTGGAGGGAGACTGAGGTGGGTATCAAAATAAATGAAATCTGTCCATTCAACAGCATTGTTGGATCATCAGTAGAATGCTTGCCTGCCGTGCTGGTTCCCTACGTTCAATGCATGTCAAAGACAGAAAAAAACAGCATCGGTGGTTCAGTGGTAGAATGCTCGCCTGCCACGCAGGCGGCCTGGGTTCGATTCCCGGCCGATGCATATCTGTTTTGTTTTATTCAAAATTAAGCACATTTCAACTTAAAATGTTATAATCTCCCCGTCGGGGAATCGAACCCCGGTCTCCCGCGTGACAGGCGGGGATACTCACCACTATACTAACGAGGACCTGTTTCTGCCAGCAAATTCATTTTAATGGAACGTCTTGATATGAACAATATTCAAATTTATTTAACCTT
The DNA here is from genome assembly GCA_964017235.1 of Sabellastarte sp. h YS-2021. Classification (NCBI taxonomy): domain Eukaryota; kingdom Metazoa; phylum Annelida; class Polychaeta; order Sabellida; family Sabellidae; genus Sabellastarte; species Sabellastarte sp. h YS-2021. The sequence continues at coordinate 170,858,957 of OZ024929.1, read as the reverse complement.
CTTCAATGACACATAAACATGGAAAATTTTGATGCTTATGTTGACATGTCTTTGAATGTCTGGTACTCCTGGAAGGCCACCCTGAAATGTTACCTTAGAGTAGCAGATTATACTGCACAGTAGCCATGCACTTTGAATGAATGTTGGACTTTTCAGGACTGCTGGCAGGCCTAGGGACTTGCCTTGCTGTTGCCTATTGCTATGGAAGCTCAATTCTTTCCAAGGCAGGGTGTCATACTTTCCAGTTGCTGGGCTGGAGCTGGAAAAGGAACGTGTGTCTTTCCAGAGAAGCAGCTAGTTCAGTTGGAGGGAGACTGAGGTGGGTATCAAAATAAATGAAATCTGTCCATTCAACAGCATTGTTGGATCATCAGTAGAATGCTTGCCTGCCGTGCTGGTTCCCTACGTTCAATGCATGTCAAAGACAGAAAAAAACAGCATCGGTGGTTCAGTGGTAGAATGCTTGCCTGCCACGCAGGCGGCCTGGGTTCGATTCCCGGCCGATGCATATCTGTTTTGTTTTATTCAAAATTAAGCACATTTCAACTTAAAATGTTATAATCTCCCCGTCGGGGAATCGAACCCCGGTCTCCCGCGTGACAGGCGGGGATACTCACCACTATACTAACGAGGACCTGTTTCTGCCAGCAAATTCATTTTAATGGAACGTCTTGATATGAACAATATTCAAATTTATTTAACCTTCTTCAATGACACATAAACATGGAAAATTTTGATGCTTATGTTGACATGTCTTTGAATGTCTGGTACTCCTGGAAGGCCACCCTGAAATGTTACCTTAGAGTAGCAGATTAAACTGCACAGTAGCCATGCACTTTGAATGAATGTTGGACTTTTCAGGACTGCTGGCAGGACTAGGGACTTGCCTTGCTGTTGCCTGTTGCTATGGAAGCTCAATTCTTTCCAAGGCAGGGTGTCATACTTTCCAGTTGCTGGGCTGGAGCTGGAAAAGGAACGTGTGTCTTTCCAGAGAAGCAGCTAGTTCAGTTGGAGGGAGACTGAGGTGGGTATCAAAATAAATGAAATCTGTCCATTCAACAGCATTGTTGGATCATCAGTAGAATGCTTGCCTGCCGTGCTGGTTCCCTACATTCAATGCATGTCAAAGACAGAAAAAAACAGCATCGGTGGTTCAGTGGTAGAATGCTCGCCTGCCACGCGGGCGGCCCGGGTTCGATTCCTGGCCGATGCATATCTGTTTTGTTTTATTCAAAATTAAGCACATTTCAACTTAAAATGTTATAATCTCCCCGTCGGGGAATCGAACCCTGGTCTCCCGCGTGACAGGCGGGGATACTCACCACTATACTAACGAGGACCTGCTTCTTCCAGCAAATTCATTTTAATGGAACGTCTTGATATGAACAATATTCAAATTTATTTAACCTTCTTCAATGACACATAAACATGGAAAATTTTGATGCTTATGTTGACATGTCTTTGAATGTCTGGTACTCCTGGAAGGCCACCCTGAAATGTTACCTTAGAGTAGCAGATTATACTGCACAGTAGCCATGCACTTTGAATGAATGTTGGACTTTTCAGGACTGCTGGCAGGCCTAGGGACTTGCCTTGCTGTTGCCTATTGCTATGGAAGCTCAATTCTTTCCAAGGCAGGGTGTCATACTTTCCAGTTGCTGGGCTGGAGCTGGAAAAGGAACGTGTGTCTTTCCAGAGAAGCAGCTAGTTCAGTTGGAGGGAGACTGAGGTGGGTATCAAAATAAATGAAATCTGTCCATTCAACAGCATTGTTGGATCATCAGTAGAATGCTTGCCTGCCGTGCTGGTTCCCTACGTTCAATGCATGTCAAAGACAGAAAAAAACAGCATCGGTGGTTCAGTGGTAGAATGCTCGCCTGCCACGCAGGCGGCCTGGGTTCGATTCCCGGCCGATGCATATCTGTTTTGTTTTATTCAAAATTAAGCACATTTCAACTTAAAATGTTATAATCTCCCCGTCTGGGAATCGAACCCCGGTCTCCCGCGTGACAGGCGGGGATACTCACCACTATACTAACGAGGACCTGTTTCTTCCAGCAAATTCATTTTAATGGAACGTCTTGATATGAACAATATTCAAATTTATTTAACCTTCTTCAATGACACATAAACATGGAAAATTTTGATGCTTATGTTGACATGTCTTTGAATGTCTGGTACTCCTGGAAGGCCACCCTGAAATGTTACCTTAGAGTAACAGATTAAACTGCACAGTAGCCATGCACTTTGAATGAATGTTGGACTTTTCAGGACTGCTGGACGGACTAGGGACTTGCCTTGCTGTTGCCTGTTGCTATGGAAGCTCAATTCTTTCCAAGGCAGGGTGTCATACTTTCCAGTTGCTGGGCTGGAGCTGGAAAAGGAACGTGTGTCTTTCCAGAGAAGCAGCTAGTTCAGTTGGAGGGAGACTGAGGTGGGTATCAAAATAAATGAAATCTGTCCATTCAACAGCATTGTTGGATCATCAGTAGAATGCTTGCCTGCCGTGCTGGTTCCCTACGTTCAATGCATGTCAAAGACAGAAAAAAACAGCATCGGTGGTTCAGTGGTAGAATGCTCGCCTGCCACGCGGGTGGCCCGGGTTCGATTCCTGGCCGATGCATATCTGTTTTGTTTTATTCAAAATTAAGCACATTTCAACTTAAAATGTTATAATCTCCCCGTCGGGGAATCGAACCCCGGTCTCCCGCGTGACAGGCGGGGATACTCACCACTATACTAACGAGGACCTGCTTCTTCCAGCAAATTCATTTTAATGGAACGTCTTGATATGAACAATATTCAAATTTATTTAACCTTCTTCAATGACACATAAACATGGAAAATTTTGATGCTTATGTTGACATGTCTTTGAATGTCTGGTACTCCTGGAAGGCCACCCTGAAATGTTACCTTAGAGTAGCAGATTATACTGCACAGTAGCCATGCACTTTGAATGAATGTTGGACTTTTCAGGACTGCTGGCAGGCCTAGGGACTTGCCTTGCTGTTGCCTATTGCTATGGAAGCTCAATTCTTTCCAAGGCAGGGTGTCATACTTTCCAGTTGCTGGGCTGGAGCTGGAAAAGGAACGTGTGTCTTTCCAGAGAAGCAGCTAGTTCAGTTGGAGGGAGACTGAGGTGGGTATCAAAATAAATGAAATCTGTCCATTCAACAGCATTGTTGGATCATCAGTAGAATGCTTGCCTGCCGTGCTGGTTCCCTACGTTCAATGCATGTCAAAGACAGAAAAAAACAGCATCGGTGGTTCAGTGGTAGAATGCTCGCCTGCCACGCGGGCGGCCCGGGTTCGATTCCTGGCCGATGCATATCTGTTTTGTTTTATTCAAAATTAAGCACATTTCAACTTAAAATGTTATAATCTCCCCGTCGGGGAATCAAACCCCGGTCTCCCGCGTGACAGGCGGGGATACTCACCACTATACTAACGAGGACCTGTTTCTTCCAGCAAATTCATTTTAATGGAACGTCTTGATATGAACAATATTCAAATTTATTTAACCTTCTTCAATGACACATAAACATGGAAAATTTTGATGCTTATGTTGACATGTCTTTGAATGTCTGGTACTCCTGGAAGGCCACCCTGAAATGTTACCTTAGAGTAGCAGATTATACTGCACAGTAGCCATGCACTTTGAATGAATGTTGGACTTTTCAGGACTGCTGGCAGGCCTAGGGACTTGCCTTGCTGTTGCCTATTGCTATGGAAGCTCAATTCTTTCCAAGGCAGGGTGTCATACTTTCCAGTTGCTGGGCTGGAGCTGGAAAAGGAACGTGTGTCTTTCCAGAGAAGCAGCTAGTTCAGTTGGAGGGAGACTGAGGTGGGTATCAAAATAAATGAAATCTGTCCATTCAACAGCATTGTTGGATCATCAGTAGAATGCTTGCCTGCCGTGCTGGTTCCCTACGTTCAATGCATGTCAAAGACAGAAAAAAACAGCATCGGTGGTTCAGTGGTAGAATGCTCGCCTGCCACGCGGGTGGCCCGGGTTCGATTCCTGGCCGATGCATATCTGTTTTGTTTTATTCAAAATTAAGCACATTTCAACTTAAAATGTTATAATCTCCCCGTCGGGGAATCGAACCCCGGTCTCCCGCGTGACAGGCGGGGATACTCACCACTATACTAACGAGGACCTGCTTCTTCCAGCAAATTCATTTTAATGGAACGTCTTGATATGAACAATATTCAAATTTATTTAACCTTCTTCAATGACACATAAACATGGAAAATTTTGATGCTTATGTTGACATGTCTTTGAATGTCTGGTACTCCTGGAAGGCCACCCTGAAATGTTACCTTAGAGTAGCAGATTATACTGCACAGTAGCCATGCACTTTGAATGAATGTTGGACTTTTCAGGACTGCTGGCAGGCCTAGGGACTTGCCTTGCTGTTGCCTATTGCTATGGAAGCTCAATTCTTTCCAAGGCAGGGTGTCATACTTTCCAGTTGCTGGGCTGGAGCTGGAAAAGGAACGTGTGTCTTTCCAGAGAAGCAGCTAGTTCAGTTGGAGGGAGACTGAGGTGGGTATCAAAATAAATGAAATCTGTCCATTCAACAGCATTGTTGGATCATCAGTAGAATGCTTGCCTGCCGTGCTGGTTCCCTACGTTCAATGCATGTCAAAGACAGAAAAAAACAGCATCGGTGGTTCAGTGGTAGAATGCTCGCCTGCCACGCAGGCGGCCTGGGTTCGATTCCCGGCCGATGCATATCTGTTTTGTTTTATTCAAAATTAAGCACATTTCAACTTAAAATGTTATAATCTCCCCGTCTGGGAATCGAACCCCGGTCTCCCGCGTGACAGGCGGGGATACTCACCACTATACTAACGAGGACCTGTTTCTTCCAGCAAATTCATTTTAATGGAACGTCTTGATATGAACAATATTCAAATTTATTTAACCTTCTTCAATGACACATAAACATGGAAAATTTTGATGCTTATGTTGACATGTCTTTGAATGTCTGGTACTCCTGGAAGGCCACCCTGAAATGTTACCTTAGAGTAACAGATTAAACTGCACAGTAGCCATGCACTTTGAATGAATGTTGGACTTTTCAGGACTGCTGGCCGGACTAGGGACTTGCCTTGCTGTTGCCTGTTGCTATGGAAGCTCAATTCTTTCCAAGGCAGGGTGTCATACTTTCCAGTTGCTGGGCTGGAGCTGGAAAAGGAACGTGTGTCTTTCCAGAGAAGCAGCTAGTTCAGTTGGAGGGAGACTGAGGTGGGTATCAAAATAAATGAAATCTGTCCATTCAACAACATTGTTGGATCATCAGTAGAATGCTTGCCTGCCGTGCTGGTTCCCTACGTTCAATGCATGTCAAAGACAGAAAAAAACAGCATCGGTGGTTCAGTGGTAGAATGCTCGCCTGCCACGCGGGCGGCCCGGGTTCGATTCCTGGCCGATGCATATCTGTTTTGTTTTATTCAAAATTAAGCACATTTCAACTTAAAATGTTATAATCTCCCCGTCGGGGAATCGAACCCCGGTCTCCCGCATGACAGGCGGGGATACTCACCACTATACTAACAAGGACCTGCTTCTTCCAGCAAATTCATTTTAATGGAACGTCTTGATATGAACAATATTCAAATTTATTTAACCTTCTTCAATGACACATAAACATGGAAAATTTTGATGCTTATGTTGACATGTCTTTGAATGTCTGGTACTCCTGGAAGGCCACCCTGAAATGTTACCTTAGAGTAGCAGATTATACTGCACAGTAGCCATGCACTTTGAATGAATGTTGGACTTTTCAGGACTGCTGGCAGGCCTAGGGACTTGCCTTGCTGTTGCCTATTGCTATGGAAGCTCAATTCTTTCCAAGGCAGGGTGTCATACTTTCCAGTTGCTGGGCTGGAGCTGGAAAAGGAACGTGTGTCTTTCCAGAGAAGCAGCTAGTTCAGTTGGAGGGAGACTGAGGTGGGTATCAAAATAAATGAAATCTGTCCATTCAACAGCATTGTTGGATCATCAGTAGAATGCTTGCCTGCCGTGCTGGTTCCCTACGTTCAATGCATGTCAAAGACAGAAAAAAACAGCATCGGTGGTTCAGTGGTAGAATGCTCGCCTGCCACGCAGGCGGCCTGGGTTCGATTCCCGGCCGATGCATATCTGTTTTGTTTTATTCAAAATTAAGCACATTTCAACTTAAAATGTTATAATCTCCCCGTCTGGGAATCGAACCCCGGTCTCCCGCGTGACAGGTGGGGATACTCACCACTATACTAACGAGGACCTGTTTCTTCCAGCAAATTCATTTTAATGGAACGTCTTGATATGAACAATATTCAAATTTATTTAACCTTCTTCAATGACACATAAACATGGAAAATTTTGATGCTTATGTTGACATGTCTTTGAATGTCTGGTACTCCTGGAAGGCCACCCTGAAATGTTACCTTAGAGTAACAGATTAAACTGCACAGTAGCCATGCACTTTGAATGAATGTTGGACTTTTCAGGACTGCTGGCCGGACTAGGGACTTGCCTTGCTGTTGCCTGTTGCTATGGAAGCTCAATTCTTTCCAAGGCAGGGTGTCATACTTTCCAGTTGCTGGGCTGGAGCTGGAAAAGGAACGTGTGTCTTTCCAGAGAAGCAGCTAGTTCAGTTGGAGGGAGACTGAGGTGGGTATCAAAATAAATGAAATCTGTCCATTCAACAACATTGTTGGATCATCAGTAGAATGCTTGCCTGCCGTGCTGGTTCCCTACGTTCAATGCATGTCAAAGACAGAAAAAAACAGCATCGGTGGTTCAGTGGTAGAATGCTCGCCTGCCACGCGGGCGGCCCGGGTTCGATTCCTGGCCGATGCATATCTGTTTTGTTTTATTCAAAATTAAGCACATTTCAACTTAAAATGTTATAATCTCCCCGTCGGGGAATCGAACCCCGGTCTCCCGCGTGACAGGCGGGGATACTCACCACTATACTAACGAGGACCTGCTTCTTCCAGCAAATTCATTTTAATGGAACGTCTTGATATGAACAATATTCAAATTTATTTAACCTTCTTCAATGACACATAAACATGGAAAATTTTGATGCTTATGTTGACATGTCTTTGAATGTCTGGTACTCCTGGAAGGCCACCCTGAAATGTTACCTTAGAGTAGCAGATTATACTGCACAGTAGCCATGCACTTTGAATGAATGTTGGACTTTTCAGGACTGCTGGCAGGCCTAGGGACTTGCCTTGCTGTTGCCTATTGCTATGGAAGCTCAATTCTTTCCAAGGCAGGGTGTCATACTTTCCAGTTGCTGGGCTGGAGCTGGAAAAGGAACGTGTGTCTTTCCAGAGAAGCAGCTAGTTCAGTTGGAGGGAGACTGAGGTGGGTATCAAAATAAATGAAATCTGTCCATTCAACAGCATTGTTGGATCATCAGTAGAATGCTTGCCTGCCGTGCTGGTTCCCTACGTTCAATGCATGTCAAAGACAGAAAAAAACAGCATCGGTGGTTCAGTGGTAGAATGCTCGCCTGCCACGCGGGTGGCCCGGGTTCGATTCCTGGCCGATGCATATCTGTTTTGTTTTATTCAAAATTAAGCACATTTCAACTTAAAATGTTATAATCTCCCCGTCGGGGAATCGAACCCCGGTCTCCCGCGTGACAGGCGGGGATACTCACCACTATACTAACGAGGACCTGCTTCTTCCAGCAAATTCATTTTAATGGAACGTCTTGATATGAACAATATTCAAATTTATTTAACCTTCTTCAATGACACATAAACATGGAAAATTTTGATGCTTATGTTGACATGTCTTTGAATGTCTGGTACTCCTGGAAGGCCACCCTGAAATGTTACCTTAGAGTAGCAGATTATACTGCACAGTAGCCATGCACTTTGAATGAATGTTGGACTTTTCAGGACTGCTGGCAGGCCTAGGGACTTGCCTTGCTGTTGCCTATTGCTATGGAAGCTCAATTCTTTCCAAGGCAGGGTGTCATACTTAGCAGTTGCTGGGCTGGAGCTGGAAAAGGAACGTGTGTCTTTCCAGAGAAGCAGCTAGTTCAGTTGGAGGGAGACTGAGGTGGGTATCAAAATAAATGAAATCTGTCCATTCAACAGCATTGTTGGATCATCAGTAGAATGCTTGCCTGCCGTGCTGGTTCCCTACGTTCAATGCATGTCAAAGACAGAAAAAAACAGCATCGGTGGTTCAGTGGTAGAACGCTCGCCTGCCACGCGGGTGGCCCGGGTTCGATTCCTGGCCGATGCATATCTGTTTTGTTTTATTCAAAATTAAGCACATTTCAACTTAAAATGTTATAATCTCCCCGTCGGGGAATCGAACCCCGGTCTCCCGCATGACAGGCGGGGATACTCACCACTATACTAACGAGGACCTGCTTCTTCCAGCAAATTCATTTTAATGGAACGTCTTGATATGAACAATATTCAAATTTATTTAACCTTCTTCAATGACACATAAACATGGAAAATTTTGATGCTTATGTTGACATGTCTTTGAATGTCTGGTACTCCTGGAAGGCCACCCTGAAATGTTACCTTAGAGTAGCAGATTATACTGCACAGTAGCCATGCACTTTGAATGAATGTTGGACTTTTCAGGACTGCTGGCAGGCCTAGGGACTTGCCTTGCTGTTGCCTATTGCTATGGAAGCTCAATTCTTTCCAAGGCAGGGTGTCATACTTTCCAGTTGCTGGGCTGGAGCTGGAAAAGGAACGTGTGTCTTTCCAGAGAAGCAGCTAGTTCAGTTGGAGGGAGACTGAGGTGGGTATCAAAATAAATGAAATCTGTCCATTCAACAGCATTGTTGGATCATCAGTAGAATGCTTGCCTGCCGTGCTGGTTCCCTACGTTCAATGCATGTCAAAGACAGAAAAAAACAGCATTGGTGGTTCAGTGGTAGAATGCTCGCCTGCCACGCAGGCGGCCTGGGTTCGATTCCCGGCCGATGCATATCTGTTTTGTTTTATTCAAAATTAAGCACATTTCAACTTAAAATGTTATAATCTCCCCGTCTGGGAATCGAACCCCGGTCTCCCGCGTGACAGGCGGGGATACTCACCACTATACTAACGAGGACCTGTTTCTTCCAGCAAATTCATTTTAATGGAACGTCTTGATATGAACAATATTCAAATTTATTTAACCTTCTTCAATGACACATAAACATGGAAAATTTTGATGCTTATGTTGACATGTCTTTGAATGTCTGGTACTCCTGGAAGGCCACCCTGAAATGTTACCTTAGAGTAACAGATTAAACTGCACAGTAGCCATGCACTTTGAATGAATGTTGGACTTTTCAGGACTGCTGGCCGGACTAGGGACTTGCCTTGCTGTTGCCTGTTGCTATGGAAGCTCAATTCTTTCCAAGGCAGGGTGTCATACTTTCCAGTTGCTGGGCTGGAGCTGGAAAAGGAACGTGTGTCTTTCCAGAGAAGCAGCTAGTTCAGTTGGAGGGAGACTGAGGTGGGTATCAAAATAAATGAAATCTGTCCATTCAACAACATTGTTGGATCATCAGTAGAATGCTTGCCTGCCGTGCTGGTTCCCTACGTTCAATGCATGTCAAAGACAGAAAAAAACAGCATCGGTGGTTCAGTGGTAGAATGCTCGCCTGCCACGCGGGCGGCCCGGGTTCGATTCCTGGCCGATGCATATCTGTTTTGTTTTATTCAAAATTAAGCACATTTCAACTTAAAATGTTATAATCTCCCCGTCGGGGAATCGAACCCCGGTCTCCCGCGTGACAGGCGGGGATACTCACCACTATACTAACAAGGACCTGCTTCTTCCAGCAAATTCATTTTAATGAAACGTCTTGATATGAACAATATTCAAATTTATTTAACCTTCTTCAATGACACATAAACATGGAAAATTTTGATGCTTATGTTGACATGTCTTTGAATGTCTGGTACTCCTGGAAGGCCACCCTGAAATGTTACCTTAGAGTAGCAGATTATACTGCACAGTAGCCATGCACTTTGAATGAATGTTGGACTTTTCAGGACTGCTGGCAGGCCTAGGGACTTGCCTTGCTGTTGCCTATTGCTATGGAAGCTCAATTCTTTCCAAGGCAGGGTGTCATACTTTCCAGTTGCTGGGCTGGAGCTGGAAAAGGAACGTGTGTCTTTCCAGAGAAGCAGCTAGTTCAGTTGGAGGGAGACTGAGGTGGGTATCAAAATAAATGAAATCTGTCCATTCAACAGCATTGTTGGATCATCAGTAGAATGCTTGCCTGCCGTGCTGGTTCCCTACGTTCAATGCATGTCAAAGACAGAAAAAAACAGCATCGGTGGTTCAGTGGTAGAATGCTCGCCTGCCACGCAGGCGGCCTGGGTTCGATTCCCGGCCGATGCATATCTGTTTTGTTTTATTCAAAATTAAGCACATTTCAACTTAAAATGTTATAATCTCCCCGTCTGGGAATCGAACCCCGGTCTCCCGCGTGACAGGTGGGGATACTCACCACTATACTAACGAGGACCTGTTTCTTCCAGCAAATTCATTTTAATGGAACGTCTTGATATGAACAATATTCAAATTTATTTAACCTTCTTCAATGACACATAAACATGGAAAATTTTGATGCTTATGTTGACATGTCTTTGAATGTCTGGTACTCCTGGAAGGCCACCCTGAAATGTTACCTTAGAGTAACAGATTAAACTGCACAGTAGCCATGCACTTTGAATGAATGTTGGACTTTTCAGGACTGCTGGCCGGACTAGGGACTTGCCTTGCTGTTGCCTGTTGCTATGGAAGCTCAATTCTTTCCAAGGCAGGGTGTCATACTTTCCAGTTGCTGGGCTGGAGCTGGAAAAGGAACGTGTGTCTTTCCAGAGAAGCAGCTAGTTCAGTTGGAGGGAGACTGAGGTGGGTATCAAAATAAATGAAATCTGTCCATTCAACAACATTGTTGGATCATCAGTAGAATGCTTGCCTGCCGTGCTGGTTCCCTACGTTCAATGCATGTCAAAGACAGAAAAAAACAGCATCGGTGGTTCAGTGGTAGAATGCTCGCCTGCCACGCGGGCGGCCGGGGTTCGATTCCTGGCCGATGCATATCTGTTTTGTTTTATTCAAAATTAAGCACATTTCAACTTAAAATGTTATAATCTCCCCGTCGGGGAATCGAACCCCGGTCTCCCGCGTGACAGGCGGGGATACTCACCACTATACTAACGAGGACCTGCTTCTTCCAGCAAATTCATTTTAATGGAACGTCTTGATATGAACAATATTCAAATTTATTTAACCTTCTTCAATGACACATAAACATGGAAAATTTTGATGCTTATGTTGACATGTCTTTGAATGTCTGGTACTCCTGGAAGGCCACCCTGAAATGTTACCTTAGAGTAGCAGATTAAACTGCACAGTAGCCATGCACTTTGAATGAATGTTGGACTTTTCAGGACTGCTGGCAGGACTAGGGACTTGCCTTGCTGTTGCCTATTGCTATGGAAGCTCAATTCTTTCCAAGGCAGGGTGTCATACTTTCCAGTTGCTGGGCTGGAGCTGGAAAAGGAACGTGTGTCTTTCCAGAGAAGCAGCTAGTTCAGTTGGAGGGAGACTGAGGTGGGTATCAAACTAAATGAAATCTGTCCATTCAACAGCATTGTTGGATCATCAGTAGAATGCTTGCCTGCCGTGCTGGTTCCCTACGTTCAATGCATGTCAAAGACAGAAAAAAACAGCATCGGTGGTTCAGTGGTAGAATGCTCGCCTGCCACGCGGGCGGCCCGGGTTCGATTCCCGGCCGATGCATATCTGTTTTGTTTTATTCAAAATTAAGCACATTTCAACTTAAAATGTTATAATCTCCCTGTCAGGGAATCGAACCCCGGTCTCCCGCGTGACAGGCGGGGATACTCACCACTATACTAACGAGGACCTGTTTCTTCCAGCAAATTCATTTTAATGGAACGTCTTGATATGAACAATATTCAAATTTATTTAACCTTCTTCAATGACACATAAACATGGAAAATTTTGATGCTTATGTTGACATGTCTTTGAATGTCTGGTACTCCTGGAAGGCACCCTGAAATGTTACCTTAGAGTAGCAGATTAAACTGCACAGTAGCCATACATTTTGAATGAATGTTGGACTTTTCAGGACTGCTGGCAGGACTAGGGACTTGCCTTGCTGTTGCCTGTTGCTATGGAAGCTCAATTCTTTCCAAGGCAGGGTGTCATACTTTCCAGTTGCTGGGCTGGAGCTGGAAAAGGAACATGTGTCTTTCCAGAGAAGCAGCTAGTTCAGTTGGAGGGAGACTGAGGTGGGTATCAAAATAAATGAAATCTGTCCATTCAACAGCATTGTTGGATCATCAGTAGAATGCTTGCCTGCCGTGCTGGTTCCCTACGTTCAATGCATGTCAAAGACAGAAAAAAACAGCATCGGTGGTTCAGTGGTAGAATGCTCGCCTGCCACGCGGGCGGCCCGGGTTCGATTCCCGGCCGATGCATATCTGTTTTGTTTTATTCAAAATTAAGCACATTTCAACTTAAAATGTTATAATCTCCCCGTCGGGGAATCGAACCCCAGTCTCCCGCGTGACAGGCGGGGATACTCACCACTATACTAACGAGGACCTGTTTCTTCCAGCAAATTCATTTTAATGGAACGTCTTGATATGAACAATATTCAAATTTATTTAACCTTCTTCAATGACACATAAACATGGAAAATTTTGATGCTTATGTTGACATGTCTTTGAATGTCTGGTACTCCTGGAAGGCCACCCTGAAATGTTACCTTAGAGTAGCAGATTAAACTGCACAGTAGCCATGCACTTTGAATGAATGTTGGACTTTTCAGGACTGCTGGCAGGACTAGGGACTTGCCTTGCTGTTGCCTGTTGCTATGGAAGCTCAATTCTTTCCAAGGCAGGGTGTCATACTTTCCAGTTGCTGGGCTGGAGCTGGAAAAGGAACGTGTGTCTTTCCAGAGAAGCAGCTAGTTCAGTTGGAGGGAGACTGAGGTGGGTATCAAAATAAATGAAATCTGTCCATTCAACAGCATTGTTGGATCATCAGTAGAATGCTTGCCTGCCGTGCTGGTTCCCTACGTTCAATGCATGTCAAAGACAGAAAAAAACAGCATCGGTGGTTCAGTGGTAGAATGCTCGCCTGCCACGCGGGCGGCCCGGGTTCGATTCCCGGCCGATGCATATCTGTTTTGTTTTATTCAAAATTAAGCACATTTCAACTTAAAATGTTATAATCTCCCTGTCAGGGAATCGAACCCCGGTCTCCCGCGTGACAGGCGGGGATACTCACCACTATACTAACGAGGACCTGTTTCTTCCAGCAAATTCATTTTAATGGAACGTCTTGATATGAACAATATTCAAATTTATTAAACCTTCTTCAATGACACATAAACATGGAAAATTTTGATGCTTATGTTGACATGTCTTTGAATGTCTGGTACTCCTGGAAGGCACCCTGAAATGTTACCTTAGAGTAGCAGATTAAACTGCACAGTAGCCATACATTTTGAATGAATGTTGGACTTTTCAGGACTGCTGGCAGGACTAGGGACTTGCCTTGCTGTTGCCTGTTGCTATGGAAGCTCAATTCTTTCCAAGGCAGGGTGTCATACTTTCCAGTTGCTGGGCTGGAGCTGGAAAAGGAACGTGTGTCTTTCCAGAGAAGCAGCTAGTTCAGTTGGAGGGAGACTGAGGTGGGTATCAAAATAAATGAAATCTGTCCATTCAACAGCATTGTTGGATCATCAGTAGAATGCTTGCCTGCCGTGCTGCTTCCCTACGTTCAATGCATGTCAAAGACAGAAAAAAACAGCATCGGTGGTTCAGTGGTAGAATGCTCGCCTGCCACGCGGGTGGCCCGGGTTCGATTCCTGGCCGATGCATATCTGTTTTGTTTTATTCAAAATTAAGCACATTTCAACTTAAAATGTTATAATCTCCCCGTCTGGGAATCGAACCCCAGTCTCCCGCGTGACAGGCGGGGATACTCACCACTATACTAACGAGGACCTGTTTCTTCCAGCAAATTCATTTTAATGGAACGTCTTGATATGAACAATATTCAAATTTATTAAACCTTCTTCAATGACACATAAACATGGAAAATTTTGATGCTTATGTTGACATGTCTTTGAATGTCTGGTACTCCTGGAAGGCACCCTGAAATGTTACCTTAGAGTAGCAGATTAAACTGCACAGTAGCCATACATTTTGAATGAATGTTGGACTTTTCAGGACTGCTGGCAGGACTAGGGACTTGCCTTGCTGTTGCCTGTTGCTATGGAAGCTCAATTCTTTCCAAGGCAGGGTGTCATACTTTCCAGTTGCTGGGCTGGAGCTGGAAAAGGAACATGTGTCTTTCCAGAGAAGCAGCTAGTTCAGTTGGAGGGAGACTGAGGTGGGTATCAAAATAAATGAAATCTGTCCATTCAACAGCATTGTTGGATCATCAGTGGAATGCTTGCCTGCCGTGCTGGTTCCCTACGTTCAATGCATGTCAAAGACAGAAAAAAACAGCATCGGTGGTTCAGTGGTAGAATGCTCGCCTGCCACGCGGGCGGCCCGGGTTCGATTCCCGGCCGATGCATATCTGTTTTGTTTTATTCAAAATTAAGCACATTTCAACTTAAAATGTTATAATCTCCCCGTCGGGGAATCGAACCCCAGTCTCCCGCGTGACAGGCGGGGATACTCACCACTATACTAACGAGGACCTGTTTCTTCCAGCAAATTCATTTTAATGGAACGTCTTGATATGAACAATATTCAAATTTATTTAACCTTCTTCAATGACACATAAACATGGAAAATTTTGATGCTTATGTTGACATGTCTTTGAATGTCTGGTACTCCTGGAAGGCCACCCTGAAATGTTACCTTAGAGTAGCAGATTAAACTGCACAGTAGCCATGCACTTTGAATGAATGTTGGACTTTTCAGGACTGCTGGCAGGACTAGGGACTTGCCTTGCTGTTGCCTGTTGCTATGGAAGCTCAATTCTTTCCAAGGCAGGGTGTCATACTTTCCAGTTGCTGGGCTGGAGCTGGAAAAGGAACGTGTGTCTTTCCAGAGAAGCAGCTAGTTCAGTTGGAGGGAGACTGAGGTGGGTATCAAAATAAATGAAATCTGTCCATTCAACAGCATTGTTGGATCATCAGTAGAATGCTTGCCTGCCGTGCTGGTTCCCTACGTTCAATGCATGTCAAAGACAGAAAAAAACAGCATCGGTGGTTCAGTGGTAGAATGCTCGCCTGCCACGCAGGCGGCCTGGGTTCGATTCCCGGCCGATGCATATCTGTTTTGTTTTATTCAAAATTAAGCACATTTCAACTTAAAATGTTATAATCTCCCCGTCGGGGAATCGAACCCCGGTCTCCCGCGTGACAGGCGGGGATACTCACCACTATACTAACGAGGACCTGTTTGTTCCAGCAAATTCATTTTAATGGAACGTCTTGATATGAACAATATTCAAATTTATTTAACCTTCTTCAATGACACATAAACATGGAAAATTTTGATGCTTATGTTGACATGTCTTTGAATGTCTGGTACTCCTGGAAGGCCACCCTGAAATGTTACCTTAGAGTAGCAGATTAAACTGCACAGTAGCCATGCACTTTGAATGAATGTTGGACTTTTCAGGACTGCTGGCAGGACTAGGGACTTGCCTTGCTGTTGCCTGTTGCTATGGAAGCTCAATTCTTTCCAAGGCAGGGTGTCATACTTTCCAGTTGCTGGGGGTGTGTCTTTCCAGAGAAGCAGCTAGTTCAGTTGGAGGGAGACTGAGGTGGGTATCAAAATAAATGAAATCTGTCCATTCAACAACATTGTTGGATCATCAGTAGAATGCTTGCCTGCCGTGCTGGTTCCCTGCATTGAATTCTTATGCATTTAAAATTTGTTTACGGTTTTTGATACAGTATATTGATACCAATTTCCTTTTTAGCCATGTTGTTTAAAATCATCTTGAACAATCTCTTTTTGTTTTATATATTGCTAAAGTCAGATCTGTAGAATTGTAAATGACAATACCATCATATGGCCAACATAAATATGTATACTATTGTAAGATGAACCAAATATGCCTTCTAACATCTTTAAAAGCTCCATAAAATATGATTCCCTTGCTTTATCTTTCTTTGTCAGAAATACATCATCAAGGATTTATTAAACGTAAATGTGTTATAAATATAAGTGGTTGTGTCACTGATACTAGACAACTTTTAAAAAGTCAGATTGAAAACTCCCAGTTAAAAGATCATTTGTGTATGTTAATGAACAAAGTTTTATCATATCACATGCATATGCTGTACATATGTTGATAAAATATCGTCTATCCCAGTGATAAATATCAATCTTATGGAACATCAAGAGCTATTGAAACAATTTTGGAGGAGTCGGTTTCAGTGGAGTGAAATATCTTTTGCTACCAAGGAATTAAATAACTCACATTTTGTCATTTTTGTATCCGTCAAGGGTACTTGCTAAATGTTAATAGTATTGAATCTATAATAAGGGAGATATCAGAGATTAAATCTAAGATGAAAGTGACTGTGAGCTATGATAATTTTAAAATATGTAGATAAAATCCATAACCAGCTATTTTGATTGATTTTTGCAAGAACAGTTTTATGATAATCTGCTATATTCTGGTACCAAAAAGCAATAAAGTCAATAGAAATCAACAGTCTGACCTGATATTTTTTGTTTCATATGATGAGCAGATTATAAAACTCGGAACCGGATTCGGAACCGGACTTTTTGCTGGATCGCACCTCTTGTCGCACATCTTTATCGCACCTCTATATGAGGTCACTGATTTCCTTGAGGTTTTCTAACAATATGATGCATGTTTATGTCACTGTGATTTCATGAATTTGTTAGGCTTGTAGGATTTCTTAATTTCATTAAAATTGTTAAGAGTAATATCTCTACTTCTATCTAGATATACTTTAAAGGATCCCCAAACAACATCAGAAAAGAACAAAGTCATCAGTCAAAACAAATTTCAGTTAAAAGGTTTGACTGTTAGCCCTCCCATTATTATTTCGTGAAGAATGTATTCTGGTAAAATAAGCGTGCATAATAAAATCTTTGTATCTCTATTTTCTTAAACCAATGCTTCTCTTTCAGGCAAATTGTTACAACTATGTGCACTAAATCTATAATGGTAGCTTTACTTAGTACCTCAACATTGTTAGAGAAAAATGTCAAAGGCATGTGTGTCAAATCTTAAACTGATTCGGAGTTAGTCATTATAACAGAGATTGCAATCTTAGATGAAGTAAATAATTACTGGCAAAATTTTAATAAATATTTGCACTAAAAATTAATTATTTTAACTGTAAATTGCAGTTACCAAATTATACACTCATGCAGTTACCAAGTTTTACATTCAACCAGATTTTGTACTTGGATTGAACTTAATTTGAAATTTTTAAAAGCATGAAAATCCCTTGGATCGCCATACATTCCATCTCAAAAGCCATAACTCAGTTATGGACTATAAATAAATAAAATAAATAAATAATAGTATATTTCTAAGCCAGCAACACATAGTCGGTAAAAATAGTTTAATTACTATATATATTTGATTTTTATAGCAGATATGAGTATCTACATCTAAATTTTTTTGTTTAGTTTACTTTTGAAAGAGAAGTGGCAGAAGTTAATATTACTTATACAAATGCCATTCCCCGCTTCCAGTTAGGTACTTTTCACCAATTACAATTTTAATTTGATAGTATCGTTCTTTACAGTTTAATAGTTTAATTAATTATGACATTGTTTGCAACAAAATTCTAAGACATATTTAATAAGATTGTTTTTAACATCACCTTAAATTTACATACATATGCCTGAAATGCTTGACAAATCACCATTTAACCCATTCCATAATTTAACCCTATAAACTGAAACACATTTATATTTTAAGCTTGTTCTCATATATTTACAATTAAATTTTCCATACTGCCTTGTACAATAACAACTATCATTAATCTGAAAGAGATCCTGCATATCTTTTGATAGAAAGTTATGCTTCGCCTTGAACATTACAAGAATATTGAAATCCACAACATCTTTTAGTTTTAATAACTTACCTTTTTTAAAAAAGAGGGTCTGTATGTGCTTTGTAGTTACATTTACATACAATTCTTTCTACCCTCTTTTGACAGATACTTACTGGCATTTCCCCAAACCTGACAACAATAATTTATGTAAGGTAATATTAAAGAATTATATAATGTTTTTAA
Source organism: Sabellastarte sp. h YS-2021 (assembly GCA_964017235.1). Lineage (NCBI taxonomy): Eukaryota > Metazoa > Annelida > Polychaeta > Sabellida > Sabellidae > Sabellastarte > Sabellastarte sp. h YS-2021. The sequence goes on along the minus strand of OZ024929.1, from coordinate 170,840,682 downwards.
GGTATCACTGTTGAGAATATTCTTTACTTTTTTATAACTGATATACTTTTACTAAATTTCTTACAGTGTGACATTTAATGATAATTTATTAAATGAAAACCACATTTTTAAGTTTTCTAATTTACTTGTAATAACTTGACATATTTCTTTCAAATTAGACCCAGTACAAAAACTATGCATGTCATCTGCAAAAAGTATGAATTGAAGTACACTCAATGTATTGCATATATCATTTATATATAGTATAAATATTTTGGTCCCAAAATTGAACCCTGGGAAATCCCACATACAACTTCCTGTAAATATGAATCTGTGCCATTAAAGTGTACATGTTGTTTTCTGTTATCTAAGTAGGATTTTAGCCTATTCAAGGGTACTCTTCTAATCCCATAATATTGTAGTTTCTTTCTTAACAAGGAATGATCAACAGTATCATATGCCTTCTTTAGATCTATGAACACACCCACCCCAGCAGGCACGCAACTTTGAAATCAGGTTGAATCCAACGGTGAAATCTGGTTGAAATACGTGTAGATTTTGCAAACCGTTTTTAGTTGGATCCAACTGGTGAAATCATGTTGAAACCAACTGTTGAAATCTGGTTGAATTCAATGGGTGAAATCTGGTTGAAATACATGTAGATTTTGCAAACAGGTTTTGGTTGGATCCAATGTATGACATAGGGTTGAATTCAATGGGTAAAATCAGGTTATTTACTTTGTCTTCTTTATTTGAATCATTGTAGCTTGTGTGTCATAATTATAGCTTCTTAATAATATTATACAATAACTATCCATATGCATATTTTACACTTTGGATACAACTCAAAGTAATTAAATCTTTCCAAGATGACATGTATGCATGAATTATTGTATATTCAATATTCTATTTCTGATGACATTGTAACAATACATAATTTTGCATCAAATATAATTATGATTGCTCAAGATATGTAAATCCATATTATCCAACCAGATATCCATTTTTATGTTTTTAAGGACCAGTATTATTCAATGTCTTCCCTTGAAATTCTTTTTGTGAAATTTTAAAATATTTTCTTTTCTTTGTAAAAAACAAACAATTGTCACATTATTTATATCTTCAGCATTTTATCCAATTAGTTTCTGTTAAATGTTTCATTAAGTTGGCTATAATTATGCTGTAATTATAAAGAAGCTATAATCATGTAGCAAAGCCACAATGCTCAGTTCAGATGCTTGTGTCTCATACAACTTTGGCATATAAACTGAGAAAAAAAACACAAGAATAGCCACATTATTAGAACTCCACCCATTACTCCCCACCTTAATTAGTTGTCAGTGCTGACCACAAAAAAACAGACTTAAGAAGTAAACACCATGCATGCAATTGAGCAAGGGTACACCCCCACCTCCACCCCTGCTGTGTTATCTAATTACTTTAGTCACAGGTCCAGTGTTCTATGTAGCAGGGTACAGATAAGAAAAACCAGGAACCCCCCAACCTCACTGTTGTGTGATAAAATGTTATAGCTTAGGTTCTCTGTATAGAGAAGTTTTCAGTGTAAACTTGCAAACTGAAAACTAGTTCTTTGTTTATGGGAGAATTTTAAGAAACAAATTCTAATTACTAAGTTTTGATGAATAAGTTTGAATTTATCTTTTTTTCTAACACTAGACGATAGGAGAGGGTTATTGTAATCAGTTTGTTTCTGTCTGTCCATCTGTCTGTCTGTCTGTCTGTCTCTGCACCGTTTCGCTCTTATAACTCAAAAACTATAACACCAATCAAGCTCAAATTTGGTGGGCAAGTATTTTTCTGGGGTACAGACGGATTCTTCCAAATTTGGTGTAATTTGTGTGAAAATTAAAGCCAGGAGAGAGTTTTTTAAATTTTTAATTGGGCTTTTACAATGAAAATTCTGCTTCTCTGTCTGTGCACCGTTTTGCCCTTATAACTCAAAAACTATAACATCAATCAATCTCAAATTTGGTGGGAAGGTATTTTATGGGGAACAGACGGATTCTTCCAAATTTGGTGTAATTTGTGTGAAAATTAAAGCCAGGAGAGAGTTTTTCTTATTTTTAATTGGGCTTTTACAGTGAAATCTGCTTCTCTGTCTGTGCACTGTTTTGTCCTTATAACTCAAAAACTATAACATCAATCAATCTCAAATTTAGTGGGCAGGTATTTTATGGGGAACAGACGGATTCTTCCAAATTTGGTGTAATTTGTTTGAAAATTAAAGCCAGGAGAGAGTTTTTCTTATTTTTAATTGGGAATACACATTGAAACTGCTTCTCCTCAGCAGGCACGCGACTTTGAAATCTGGTTGATTCCAACGGTGAAATCTGGTTGAAATACGTGAAGATTTTGCAAACCGTTTTTGGTTGGATCCAACCGGTGAAATCAGGTTGAATTCAATCGGTGAAATCGGGTTGAATTCAGTGGGTGAAATCTGGTTGAAATACGTGTAGATTTTGCAAACTGTTTTTGGTTGGATCCAACCGGTGAAATCAGGTTGAATTCAATGGGTGAAATCATGTTGAATTCAATGGGTGAAATCAGGTTGAATTCAATGGGTGAAATCTGGTTGAAATACGTGTAGATTTTACAAACTGTTTTTGGTTGAATCCAATGTATGAAATAGGGTTGAATTCAATGGGTGAAATCAGGTGGTTTACACTGTCTTCTTTAGTTGAATCATTGTAGCTTGTGTTGCATAATTATAGCTTCTTAATAATATTATATAATAACTATCCATATACATATTTTACAATTTGGATACAACATCAAAGTAATTAATTCTTTCCAAGATGACATGTTTTCATGAATCATTGTATATTCAATATTCTATTTCTGATGACGTTGTAATATAGATATCCATTTTTATGTTATTAATAGGACCGGTATTATTCATTGCCTTCAATTGAAATTCTTTTTGTGAAATTTAAAATATTTTCTTTTCTTTGTAAATAACAAACAATTGTGACATTATTTATATCTTCAGTATTTTATCCAATCAGTTTCTTTGAAATGTTTTATTAAGTTGGCTATAATTATATGGTAATTATAAAGAAGCTATAATCATGTAGATTATAAACTGAAAAAAAAAACACAAGAAAAGCCACATTTGAAGAACTCCACCCATTACTCCCCAACTTAATTAGTTGTCAGTGCTGACCACAAAAAAAACAGACTTAAGGAAGTAAACACCATGCCTGCAACTGAGCAAGGGTAAACCCCCACCTCCACCCCTGCTGTGTTATCTAATTACTTTAGTCACAGGTCCAATGTCCTGTGTAGTAGGGTACAGATAAGAAAAACCAGGAACCCCCCCCACCAACCTCACTGTTGTGTGATAAATGTTATAGCTTAGGTTCTCTGTGTAGGGGAGTTTTCAGTGTAAACTTGTAAACTAAAAACTATGTTCTTTGTGTATGGGAGAAGAGAAACAAATTCTAATTACTAAGTTTTGATGAATAAGTTTGAATTTATCTTTTTTTATTTAAGATAAGTTTGACTTCAGAATGTTTTTTTTAATTATCAGGAATTGCATTAATCAAAATATAATTATAAATTATAAAAATTATATTTGGATGCATCAGTTAATTAATAAGGAGAATAGAGAAAAGTACATGCACACATAATCTTTATCATCTTTATAATCTTTAAAAATTAGTCTTTGCTTTACAAATACCTACAAATTCAAAAACAATTGCAATAATAGTTCTTTCAAAAAGTTAGACTTAATCACTAAATCACCCTCAAGAAAAAGAATTTTCAATCAACAATTACCAGTCATTCATTTCCCAACATTCAACCTGTTTTCTGTTCAATAACATGACTAAGATTTCATGTCGAAAACCCTAACTTGATTTAGTGGTGATTTTTTATGAAGTATCACTATACTTTTTCCAGTCAGAAATCCAACTTTGAAATAGTGTTGAAATTGTGTCAGTGTCAGTTTTTCAATCAACAATCACCATGGTTTCTGGTCAAAATGTCACTACTTTTTCATGTCAGAAAACTAACTTAGATTTAGTAGTTGGTAATGTGCATTTCAACGTCAGGACCTGTTTTCAACTCTAAAACAGCAACATTTCAAGGCGTGTGCCTGCTGGGACTGTAACTTTTTATGTCTAATTCCATTGTTAAATTTTCCACCAAATCCATCGATGCTAATACAGTGGGCCTGTTTGAAAACCATTTTGACTATCACTTAAAATATTACAACTTTCGATAAAATTATATAGCCTGTTATTAAAAAAATTTTTCTGGACTTTTTGAAAACTGGTAAAATTGACACTGGTCTATAATCGTTAAATTCACTGTCATCCCCAGTTTTAACTATTTTCATGTTATCATTAAAAATACCTATTCTTAATGATAAATTACAAATATGCTGAAATGGCTGAACGATCTAAAGTACATTTCTCATTTCATTTTGATTGCAGTGACATCAAATATTTCATGTTTGAATGTAAAAGTAGAAGATTTAAAACCGTTTCTGATAAGATAAAACCAAACACTGTTTAAAACACGTTCTAAAACATTATTCGAAGATCGCCGAGATCGCCTCGCCTCGAACACGGAAGAATCCATATTTCCATCCAGATTTGGATATTTATTCATCATTATTTATGCCGATTAGACCTTAAATAAATTCATTGAGTAAGACTTTAACATTGAAACAGTCAAAATCTCAAGATAATGTTACCAAGTGTATTTTCTAGTTAATAAATTATATTATCGCTCAGTAAAATATTTAATATGGTTACAGTACCACGTACGGGTGTCATTAATGTTAGACGTCATTAATGTTAGACAGTGATATAAAATAGGTAGCTAAACACATTTAATGTGATACATATACACTGATACATGTAAACAAGGGTTTACTTATTCCGTTTCTTAATAATTTAGGGAAGTAACATAAAACCAGACAGGGGCCACGGTGGCAACACTCTCGCCTCCCACCTCTGAGGCCAGGGTTCGATTCCCAGCATGGCCTCAAGTGGGAAAACTGGTAGTTGCTTGCCGTTGGTCAGCAGTTTACAGTACAGAACAATAACGAACTCTATGTACTGGTTTCCTCTGCCCTTCCAACTACCCGTCCTGATATGACGTGTACAGTATTGAAAGCGACGTAAAACCCCAAATAAATAAATAAATAAAACCAGACAATATAATAACAACTTGTGGCATTCTACCAGTAAACGCCCATGCTGAAGTAAATATATTGAATTTAAATTATATGAACAGATTTATAATTTATTCTTCTGCCACCAAATTGACAAATGATGCACATTACAATTAATAATTCAGGTGCATATTGTTACATTTGTTGCAAAGCTTTATATTTTCACATTTAAAGTCTATTATCGGCCGTTTTTACCGAAAACCGGAAATACCAATTTTGTAGATAAATAGAAACGTTTGTCCTTGACCTCTAACAAAGAAATATAAGGCGGGCGTTCAGTGGTAGTCGGGCGTTCACTGGTAGAAAGCCACTACAGTGGTACAATAAGTTTCTGTCCCGTTGCCAATTGCTGGTGTACGGACAAGTTCCCATTAGGACAAGTTCCCATCACCTAGGTTCCCATCAGGACAAGTTCCCATCAGCAAAATTTGGGGGTAGGACAAGTTCCCATCAAAAAAATATGTGGAATTAAAAGCTTTTTTTTTTGTATTTGCATTGTTTTTTGTTTTTTTTTTGTTTAATTAATTTCAGTAGTAAAAGTTTTCCATCAAAGAGAGGGTATTTTCAAAGTTACAATCAAAGAAACTTTCTATTGATCTTAGTAATCACAGGAGCTGAGTTTCTATTCGTAAATTCCTCAGTGTGGAGACTGCAGCCCTGCTGGCAAACTCCATGATCAGTAGTCAGATTGACTACTATAATTCCTTACTTTATGGTGTGAACAAATATAACGTGGCTAAAGTCCAAACGATTCAAAATGCTCTTTGTAGAATTGTTTTCAGACTTGATAAAACAAGCCATGTTACTTCCTGTCTGCAAAAACTACGTTGGCTCCCCATTTCATACCATATCCTGTTCAAATATAATCTTATTACATTCAAGACTATTAAATTCTCCCAACCCACATACTTATTATCCTTAATCAAATCCAGTAGCCTTACTTGTGGAAATCAGCTTTCTCTTTCTTCAGTTCGTCCCAAGAGGGCCATTGGTAGGTGAGGTTTTGCAATGTCTTCTCCCACTGAATGGAACAGACTCTCACAGTTGGTCCAATCACAGAACACAATAATAGGGTTTCGAAGCCAGTTAAAAACCTACTTGTTCAGACTTGCATACCCTCCACCATAGTATATCTCCCCTTGCGGGCGTTAAATTGGATTTTGACCAGGCATGTCCCTCAACTTTCCCTTTTCTTGTCTCTAGCGCATTAGAGGATGTTGCGTCAATTTTGTGCTATACAAATGTTTCTATTCTATTGTAGTGCTATTTGAATATCATTCAGCAACAAGAAATATTTGATTTCTTTAACTTACCTGTAAAATTCATATATCCAAGATGCAGAAAGCCATTAGCTTTTAATTATTGTATTGGTTTTTTTTCCTTCTTCAAGTTTTTGTGATAAAATAGAACTATGTACAAGAACTGTAAGTGTACATTTGGTGTTGAATTTATCTTCTATATATATAAGCACGAGTTGACCGAAACTCGAGTTCTAACTTGGTGGGCGATATTTGGGGATCACATCGGTTTACGCAATTTTAACGCAAGTTTTCTAAGAAAAAATAATGATATACTAATCTTGTTACAAACTAGCACTTTTGCAATTTATCTAACCATAGAGACATAAAAATCAATGAGCAATGGTCGTTTTTACCCCACAGCCCTTAAGGGCTGTCAGTGTATTGTTTTCACCCATGGTGTCCGGATGGGTGGGTGGGTGGCGGGAAAAAGTTTGTCCGGGCTGTATCTCAGAAACCGTAAGGTGTAGGAAGTTGATACCTGGTAGGGAGATTGGTTAGGGGGTGTAGGTGTGCAACGTCATGGTGTGACCTTGATTTGACCTTTGACCTTGCCGTAGTCACCTTGACCTATAAAATCTTGTCCGGGCTATATCTCGGAAACCGTGAGGTGTAGGAAGTTGATACTTGGTAGGGACATTGGTTAAGGTGTAGGTGTGCAAAGTTATGGTGTGACATTGATTTGACCTTTCCGTAGTGACCTTGACCTTTAAAATCTTGTCAGGGCTATATCTCGGAAACTGTAAGGTGTAGGAATTTGATACTTGGTAGGGACATTGGTTACGGGGTGTAGGTGTGCACCGTCATAGTGTGACCTTGATTTGACCTTGCTGTAGTGACCTTGACCTATAAAATCTTGTTTGGGGCTATATCTCGGAAAGCGTAAAGTGTAGGAAGGCGATACTTGGTAGGGACATTGGTTGGGGGTTGTAGGTGTGCAACATCATGGTGTGACCTTGATTTGACCTTTGACCTTGCTGTAGTGACCTTGACCTTTAAAATTTGGTCCAGACAATATCTCTGAAACTGTAAAGTGTAGGAAGTTGATGGTTGATAGGGGCATAGGTTAGGGGTTGTAGGTGTGCATCATAATTTTTAGTTTACTGATTAATGCAGTCATCTTGCTATTGAATTGTCTTGTTTTAATACTTTATCTTTACATACATTTTCCTTCTCTTAGATGTTATTTTCTCTACTTAAACATCATTTTGACCTTAATATAACTGACACTGCTCTGAAAGTATCCTGATCTTTGTACTGTTTCACTACTTCTATATCTCATGGTGTTGAAAACTATTTCCCCAGGCTGTGGGTTACGGGCATCTCTGATGCTATTTTTTGTTTATTTCCCTTATTTATGTGGCTGTTCCATAAAGTGCTCATACATATCTGCACAATTTAACTGGCAACAAAATATATTTCCTTGCAATAAAATGGTACTAACAGTGGATTCCTTGATGACAATATTTGGACATTGTTATTTTATTTATATTTGTGTCATTTACTCAAGTTCAACTGGAGTTCAACTCACATCTAACAGGCGATCCTCGATCTACAGAAATCACTAATGATAACAGCCCTAGATAACATTTTTGCTGCTTTAAAAACTAACTAAGTTACATAAACTTTGAAAAAAGTAATAAATATTTAGATGTTTGCCAAATACCATAACTAAGTACATGTATTCCAACAATGATTTTGCCATTCGTTTTAGCATTAGTAATAAGTAAAAAACCCATATATTGTCAATAAACAGGGTAAAAGATGGTTCAGATGTGGCAGTTATAAATACTGTTGGTTACTTAGGAGAAAGGTACAGGTAACTGTAGTTCAGAGCTTGAGCATGACACCATAACAAAGGTCATTGAAAAAATCAGAAAAACACTTAATGATATGAAAAAAAAATTCATCAGTAAAACGAATTTTTGACATATTAACATTTGCAAATAGCTGATCAGCTAAATTATTTATGCTATCTGATTAATATAAAATGGATTTATCCAGGAGTTTAATTTGTAGTTCAGCTAATCACCAATAATTATGTCCACCCACTGGGGGGTGGACATATTATTTTTGCTTTTTCCGCCGTCCGGCGTCCCACTTGGTTTCTAGACATTTTAGGCAACAGTTCTTATCCTATCTTTACCAAATTTGGCATGCAGGTTTATTGGGTTAATAGCTTGTATGGGATTGCTTTTGGTGATGATAGCTCTATAGCTAACTGAGTAATAGCCTATCTTTCTGAAATTTGGTATGGAGGTTCATTGGGTTAATAGCTTGTATGGGATTGCTTTTGGGGGTAATTGCTTCATAGATGAGTAATTTATTAAATAAATGAGTAATTGGCTATTTCGAATTTCGTCGAAATTTTCAACCCACAGGGTACCTAAGGAATGTACTATTTGCAATTTTCAAAAAAATTTCCCCTCCCCAAAAATGGCGGCCATTTTACATTTTCGAATTTAACACAAATTTGCCTCTATCTCCTTAACCGTGTGAGATAGAGCGATTTCGTCGAAATTTTCGACCCACAGGGTATCTAAGGAATGTAATCTTTGCAATTTTCAAAAAAATGTCCCCTCCCCAAAAATGGCGGCCATTTTGAATTTTTGTCAAAAATGGCAAAACACAATTTTATTGCGTTAATACATCCTATCCAATGGACGATATGCTAAACCGGTCGGCGCAGACCGGCCCGCCAAACGTCAGAAAAAGACGTCCTGTGTTTCCACCGGCTGGCCGGTCCTCACACTGCATTCGCCAGGTGGCGCATCGTACTTCCTTGCTGTCTAGACAACCTGACGTCATAGCATCTTTTTCGTTTGGCGCATGCACTGCTTGAACGGATTATTTTCTGTTTGTGGAATTTTGTGAATTTTGTGAGTTGAGGAAGTTTTGAGTTTTTATAACTTTACTATTTGCTTCCTTACATCTTATAGACCAACATGTCCTCTCCTAGTCAGCGTCGAGGGGGTTGCGGCCACATGATGGCAGGTTTTGACTTTCACTCCTTCTGTGCGCGTTGCCGCGATAAGAAAAAGGGCTCAGACCCTTGTGTAGAGACACCTCCAGCTCCCTGCCGTCATTGTGATGCCTTAACTGCGGACCAGAAGGCTCACATCTCCACCCCCTCGTATAAGATCAAAAAAGAGAAGAGAGAGGCTAAGACATCTACTCCAGCTAAAGACTCAGACACTCTCAGTCCCACCCTCGTGGACGCGGCACTTGTGTCGGTAGTGGGGGTAGTGGATGGCCAAGGTACCTCTGGTGCCTCTGGTTTGAGTGGGCCGGAAGAGAAGAAGAAGAAATCTGAAAAGAAATCTGATAAGAAGTCCTCTACATCTTCCAAGCCGGAGAAGTCGGTAAAGTCATCTTCCAGCCGACCAACCTCTTCTTCTTCAACTGCTGACCAGGGAAGTCCATTCCCCCCTCTACCGACTCAAGATTTTCAGATCTTGACAAAAAGTGGTCGGATCGGTTCAACAGGCTAGAAGCCCTACTCATGGCGAAGACTTTGGACCGACCACAGGAGCCAGTTTTTGGGACCGTTAGGGTGACCCTACTCATGCTCCTCCGGCTGATGTGGTCCGACCGGACCCCTTCATACATCCTAGCAATCAGCCTTCTCTACCGACCGACCCTGCTCGTGCCTCACCGACCACCGACCCAGTTCACCAAGGGTCTACCACTGCTAAAGCCTCTTCATCAGCTCAACCGGAACCGACCACCGCATCAGCATCACAGCCAAGTCACAGACGCCTAGCTAGTGCCTTTGACACGTCTAGTAAGGAAACTTCTCTCTCCAGTGACTCTGAGTCGGACAGTCTGTCAATCCTACTGGGAGACTATGAGGGGGATTAGATCCTACATGAACTGGTCTCACATTTCGGACATCGACTCCGGCGCCACCACCTCCTAAGATAATCCCTTCTCCGGCCCCAAGACGCACATGCCAGGAAAAGTCTCTGTAACTTTACTGACTGATGAATGGCTCTGCAAGAAAATGTCAAGACTCAACCTCACGTTAACTCAAGGTTATCCCACGCGAGCTTCTGAAGCAGGGGGCCTTTTGAGAGACCAATTTGTCCGGCCGCCCAAATCACAGAGCAAGTGGTATGCTTTTCAAGTCAACCCCAAGAAGGACTCTGATCAAACAGTTTCATCATGGCACACCGGATCCTCACGTCTCAACAGTGGTTACCTCAGGATTGCTAGACAGGCCGGCATAGCCAGTGCACCTCCCATGTCACGTCCTATCTCTCAAGAGAATCTACGTAAGTGGGAGAAGTCTGCACGCGAATCGACTGTCATCTGTAATCAGGCTGCAGGGTTCAACCGTCTACTTAAGATCCAGCAAAGCATGAACACTCAGTTGAAAGCCATACGGGTGGACTCCAAAGGGAAAGCACCGGCCAGATCTTCAACTGCTGTGGATGAGCTTCAGTTTTTACTGGACTTTAATGCTAGTGTGTGCCAGTCCATGGCGAAAGCAATGGAACACTTGACAGAGTTTGTGTTTGTTAACATGGCAAATGCTACCCTTCTGAGGCGGGACTCAAATTTAGCTTATTTAAAGGCAGGGGTCAAGGCGGACACTCTCAATGCTTTGCGCACATCACCGCTTCACCTTGATACCCTATTTCCGGACAGTTGTGTGAAGAAGGCTGAAGAGGATATAACAGACTTTGACAGGAACAGATCTAGTTCTGTTTATAAGAGCCGCAGATATCATCCGTATGAAAGGCAAGAGCAGAGATCGGACAGGAAACAGGACAAACCGGCCTGGAAGAATTTGTCACGTTCCAGTCGCAGAAGGAAAAAAGGAAAACAACAGTATTCCTCGCGACCGGCCAAGGGTCAGCAGCAGTACAAATGACAATCAATGTGTAGTTCAGTTGAGACCCCTGCTACTGACCGGGAGCCCAGTACAAGAGACAATAAGCACTTTAAATGTAAAGTTACATGTTGTAAATTCTGCTCATACTGCGCCCGGGCATTCTCAAAAGAACGAAATAAGTCCCGGGGCAGCAGTTTGTTATCCAGAGCAAAATGCATTAAAATCTGTGAAAGGTGTTTCTTGTGTCATTCCATTGTCTCATGTAAATACTGTAACCAATGCTCCAAATGTTGTCACAGATCTGCCTGTAGGGGCCCGACTGCAAAAGTTTTGGAAAAGGTGGTTAGACCTGAATGCCGGACCGAGAGTGGTTCAAATTTTGAAAGAGGGCTACACCCTCCCCTTTCAGATCCGGCCAAACTTGCCCAGAAAACCCACAGTCATAAGCTGCTATGGCAATCCTCACAGAAATCTCAAACTGTTGGAGGCATTACATCAGCTTATGGACAAAAATGCCATAGAACTAGTTCACAAGCAGGCCTCACTAGGTTTCTTCAACCGACTATTTTTGGTCCCCAAACCCAACAACAAGTGTAGGCCCATCTTAGACCTGAGCAATCTGAATCTTTTCCTCAAGACAGAAAAATTCAAAATGGAGACGCCGGAAACCATCAGGACCTCTCTCCAAAAGGGAGACCTCCATAGACTTCAAGGATGCTTACTTCCACATCCCCATACAAGAACAGTCCAGGAAATACCTGAGATTTCATGTCCAGGATCAGACCTACCAGTTCAAAGCACTGCCGTTTGGTCTGTCCACAGCTCCAATGGAGTTCACTATTATAGCAAAGGAGGTAAAACTGATGGCTATTCAGAAGGGTATAAGGATCCACCAATACCTAGACTGGTTGGTGAGAGCCACATCCCACCGGGTCTGTCTCCAGCATACACAGGTCCTAGTACAAATGTGCCGACATTTAGGTTGGCTGGTGAACGTAGAAAAGTCGGAATTGGAACCCAAACAAGTTTTCAACTTCGTAGGTTACCAATTCGACCTCCGGTCCAGTCGGGTCCGACCGACACCGGACAGGTGGCAAAGCCTACAGGAAAAGATACTAGACCTCGTCTCCCGACCGGCTTGCTCAGTATGGGAGCTGATGTCCTTAATAGGCCTTTTAACGGCTACAGAGAAACAAGTTCATCTGGGCAGACTACACATGAGGCCCATTCAATGGCACCTCAAAAGAAATTGGAGAATACCGGAATCGTTAGAAAAACGGATTCCCCTACCCAGATCTCTACATCCTCACTTACAATGGTGGCTAGAAGAGGACAACGTTCTCACAGGCCAACCATTACACCCTATACAACATGCTCTGCAAATCTTTACAGACGCATCAAAAGAAGGGTGGGGTGCTCACTTAAACGAGTACATTGCCAGAGGAACCTGGTCCCTACCGGAAAGCAAATTGCACATAAATTACTTGGAACTAAAAGCAGTCTTTCTGGCTCTAAAAGAGTTCCAAAAACTATGCATAGGCAAAATGGTGCTGGTAGCAACCGACAATACCACCGTAGTGGCCTATATCAACAAGGAAGGAGGCATGAGGTCGGGCCCACTTTGTGCCCTACTTTTGAGAATCTTGACCTGGTGCACCGGGAAACAAGTGACTCTGAAGGCCCGACACATTCCCGGCCACTTAAATGTAGTGGCAGACAAACTGTCCAGATTAGGTCAGACCATCCAAACAGAATGGTCCCTCCTTCCAGAAATCTTCCAAGCCCTGTGCGACAGGTGGCATCAGCCTCAAATAGATCTCTTTGCTACGAGATTCAACAACAAGCTGCCCCTGTTTGTATCACCGGTTCCAGACCCCATGGCCACTGCAGTGGATGCACTCAGTTTGTCATGGGAAGATCTGGACGCATACGCCTTCCCACCGACAGCCATATTGGGCAAAGTAGTGGAGAAGTTGCAGGACTCCCCATACCGGAGGCTGATCATTATTGCCCCGGGGTGGCCCAACATGACATGGTTTTGGGACCTAGTGGAAATGTCCAGGCAGATCCCATTGCTTCTACCTCAATTGCCAAACCTTTTGACCCAACCCTTCAATCAGACCCCTCACAGGAGTCTGACAAACCTAAATCTCCATGCATGGCTCCGAGAGCCACAGCTACAGCTATCAAGGAGCAAGGTTTCTCTGAGGCGGTGGCAACAAGAATTGAGGCTCCTCAAAGAGGATCAACCAGATCCGTCTATGAGGCAAAGTGGGCCATTTTTACAAAGAGGTTCATCACAAATCAGGTGGACTTCAGGGCACCTCCTGTAAAGTCAGTTGCTGATTTCCTTATGTACCTTTTTGAGGAAAGGAAATTACAGCCCAGCACCATTGATGGCTACAGGTCTGCCATTGCTGATAAACTGGGAAATTCAACTCTCAACATCAGCAAAGATGAAAATCTCACCGTCTCTTGGATAGTTTCCACAGGGACAGACCGAAGGGCAGAAGAGGTATCCCCTCCTGGAACCTATCTCTGGTTTTACACCAGTTAACAAAAGCTCCCTTTGAGCCAATTAAGGAGGCCTCCTTGAAGCACTTGACCTTCAAAACAGTTTTCCTCTTAGCCCTGGGATCAGGCAAGCGCAGAAGTGAGATTCATGCTTGGCAACATAAGAACATCAGACACCAGTCTGACTGGTCTAAGGTATCCCTGTACCCATTTCCCAGCTTCCTCTCCAAGAATCAGCTGGCTAAAGAGGGTCCAGACAGTGTGGCCCCAGTGGTTATTCCAGCCCTGGCCCCAACTCTGGATAGGTCCCTGAAGTCTGACAGGTCCCTCTGTCCGGTTAGAGCTTTGCATTACTATTTGGACAGGACCTCAGACCTCAGGCAGAATAAGGAGTTGGTTTTTGTCTCCTTCAAGAAAGGTTTTGACAAGGGCATCTCACCTGCCACTATCTCCTCATGGATCAAGCAGACTGTGATCCTATGTTATTAGCTCTCAGACCAGGAGGCCCACACTTTACATCAGGTTAAAGCCCATGATGTCAGGGCCTTTGCTGCTTCAAAGGCCTTCCAGTCGGGGGTCTCCTTGGAACAGATCTTATCGGCCTGCCACTGGAGGTCACATAACACCTTCACACAATTTTATTTGAAGGATGTGGCATGGGCTGATTCTGAGCTCTATCACCTGGGACCTGTAGTGGCTGCTCAGCAGATCCACCAGTAGCCCAGGTCAGAGAGGAGATCTGTACATACGTATATAGTGTATATATAGTTAAGAAGCATCAAAAAAAAAAAAAATCAGACGTGCTTCCCTCGGGAGGTTTATTTCTTTGGGACTGAACTCATCCCTCTCTTCCCCTACCTCAGAGCAGGTCTGTAAAAAGGGGGGGGGGGAGGCGAGTCGGTTTGGACCGGTTAACCGGTTTCTGTTGACCGACTATAGCCTTAAGGGTCTTGACAATCTTAGATCGACCCAGGCTTGGAGTTGTTAGTTATTTTCTGAGTTCACTTATGTCCCTAGTAACTTACCTGCCGACCAAGCGGTAGTTATTCAGCATATTGTCCATTGGATAGGATGTATTAACGCAATAAAATTGCAAATTTAATAAATAAATTAAATTTTTATAAGTTAATACCCTATCCAATGGACACACAAGACCCTCCCGCCGACCCCGCTATCAGCTCACTAGGGGTCTAATGGGTTTAGACAATGAAAAAGATGCTATGACATCAGGTTGTCTAGACAGCAAGGAAGTACGATCCGCCACCTGGCGAAAGCAGTGTGAGGACCGGCCAGCCGGTGGAAACACAGGACGTCTTTTTCTGACGTTTGGCGGGCCGGTCTGCGCTGACCGGTTTAGCATATTGTCCATTGGATAGGGTATTAACTTATAAAAATTTAGTTTATTTATTAAATTTGCAAATTTGCTTCTATCTCCTTAACCGTGCGAGATAGAGCGATTTCGTCGAAATTTTCGCCCACAGGGTATCTAAGGAATGTAATTTGCAGTTTTCAAAAAATTTTCCCCTCCCCAAAAAGTGCCGGCCATTTTGAATTTTCGAATATTTGCCAAAAATGGCAAAACACAAATTTGCTTCTATCTCCTTAACCATGCGAGATAGAGCGATTTCGTCCAAAATTTCAACCCATAGGGTATCTGAGCATCGTACTCTTGGCAATTTTTAAAAAATTTTCCCCTTTCCAAAAATGGTGGCCATTTTGAATTTTCGAATGTTTGCCAAAAATGACAAAACACAAATTTGCTTCTATCTCCTTAACCGTGCGAGATAGAGCGATTTCGTTGAAGTTTTCGCCCACAGGGTATCTAAGGAATGTAATCTTTGCTGTTTTCAAAAAAATGTCCCCTCCCCAAAAATGGAGGCCATTTTGAATTTTCGAATTTTTGCCAAAAATGGCCAAACACGAATTTGCTTCTATCTCCTTAACCGTGCGAGATAGAGCGATTTCATCGAAATTTTCGACCCATGGGGTATCTAAGTAATGTACTCTTGGCAATTTTCAAAACATTTTCCCCTCCCCACATATGCCGGCCATTTTGAATTTTCGAATTTTGGCCCAAAATGGAAAAACACAAATTTGCCTTAACCGTGCAAAATAGAGTTATTTCGGTGAAATTTTCAAAATGAGAAAAATTCAAAATGGCCGCCATTTTTGGGAAGAGGAAAATTTTTTGAATTTTCAAATTTTTGCCAAAAATAGAAAAACAGAAATTTGCTTCTATCTTCTTAACCGTGCAAGATAGAGTGATTTCGTCAAAATTTTCGACCCAACCAATGTAAAAAGGCATGAAGCTGAAATAATTTACATGTACACTAATAAATATTTAACCATCATTGATGTATTTTACAAATGAAACAGGGTCTTGTACGACTACCGTACAATTTTGGCAAAAGGTTCATGGGGTGGACATTACACATGATTAATGTTGGTATCGAGTAATAATATGTATATCGATATCAAACCATATTTTTCCCTTTCGTATCGATCGATATTGAAATATTGGGTCATAGATGTTTTCCGGGAGAGATCTTCCAAACTCTTTCGCCGGTTTTAGTTGTTTCCCGAAACGTTAACAAATATGCCGTTTCCGCTTTAGCGGTAAGTGAAAGTTGACAAAAATATTATGAAAACCTTTATATTTTTCAAATATTGTCCTTTATTTGAATGAAAAACACCATAGTTGTACCTGTTAAGTGGTATGTTTCGATATTGATAATGGACCCTACATTATCGATATCAGCGTATTTAGCATAGATCGATAAATATTTCAATATCGATAAACAATACCAGCACTACACATGATAATGTGTGTTCTTCTATGCTATCCTGTTTCTATTCATATGTCGCAGCTACTATCAACAGGGCGTCCTATTTCTAGTTGAATTAGTAAACTGGTTGATCAACACAAAACATATATGCCATCATTGACACTCAAGACTATATGTCGTATATCCTGATTATGCTACAGCTGATGAGGTTTATGATAACAAAGAGTGGAGATACCTGCCCCTTCCTCCACAAACCCCAGCTTAGTCATCCCTGTTCCTTCGTGAATCATGTTATGTTATCTTTAATCTTCTTTTGGCAACGGGCCAAAATTTCAAACAGTTTTCTGCCAATCATAGCCCTTTTGAACGTTAATGCCTGTAACTGGGCATAACTGCAGATTGTTGTGTCATTCCTTTATGTTAGAGATAATCTAAGGAAGATGCCTATTTTTAGATAACCTTAACAGTCAGTGTTAAAGAAGTTATGATCACCTTAAAGTCAAAACGGCATTTTTATTGCATAAAAACATACTTACATAATCCCAACAGATGCTTTACGTTACCTACCGTTCGGTCAAGGACACAGACAACGTGTCTCGCCATTTTTTTTCATTGAAAGTGCACACGTAAACCCCAGCGGGCACCTGCTGGAGGTTATAATTCCTCTGTAAGTTGTCATTCTTATTTTGACCGCCGTGAAGTGCACATCACATTCTTTTTAATGCTTCAAAGTATATTTCATCATGGCTGAAAAACAAAGGAAATGTATAGTTTGTGCTTGTGATATGCTTCCTTGGGTAATCACCAAGCTTGCATTAAATGCAGAAATGATAAAAAAGGAAAGGATAAATGTGTTACTGGTAAGGAATCAGATTGCTCTATTTGTGCGGGCTCTCTGAAAATTCCTCACAAGAAGAAATCTTCAAAGAGTAAGTCTTCTGATAAATTTGATGATTCATTATTGGATGAACCTACACTTTCTAAATCCACCCCTTCCACTCCTGACACCCCCCTTCAGGATTTGATTAAGACCATGAGCAGTCAGTTGGCATCTCTGACTTCCCAGTTTGAGGAGTTTAAAGAGACAGACCTCCCTCTTCTCAGAGAGATTCATCTTTTTCACAGGAGCAGGGTATGTGTGCCCCTGCCTCCCAAACTAGACCTGATGTATCAGAGGGTGAACTTTCTGATGATTCAAACTTACCTGCCAGGAAATGCTGTAGGTCTAGGTCTCCTCAGGGTGAGGCAGACTCACAACAAGAATTGGACCCCTCCTATGTGGAGATGTTGAATGCCATTAGAGGTCTGCTAGATCTAGAAGTTCCACAAGTTGAGTGCCTTGTGGCTCCTTCTGCTTTTTCCAAGAAACCCTCTAAACAGGTTATCAGGAAGCAGAATTTAGTCTTACCTCCTGTTCAGGACATTAAAAACATGTGGGATTACAGATTAAGAAAGGCTTCAGGAACAACTTCAGGAACAAGGTCAGTTTCTTGCCTCTGAGAGGCCAGATATGATCTATTGCACAACCTCTCCCTAAGAGAATCCTTTGAAGGCTCCAAAGCTCCCAGACTCATATTTCAACATTGCTAGAGTCAAGACTCTTTCAGCTTCCATTTAAGTCCCAGCAAAACAGCACATTATACAGGAGACAGTCTGTGGAGAGAATGTGCAGATTTTAGGCCATGTGGTGTGGTTTAAGATGGCCACTGAGGAGTTAAACAGCAGAATTCAGGAGCTAGCCAGTGAAATCAGGAATTCAGGAGATCTGGACACTGTGAGGAGTCAGCTGATCTCATTGGGAAGAATTCACAACTCCAGGCTTCTGTTATTTCATCTCTGGAGATTGCTTTGGACACTGTTTTGAAGCAAAATATGACTCTTGCCTGCAACATGCGCCTATCTAGGAGGGATAATTTGTTAAAGACTGTAGTTCGAAACTGGGACCTAAGGAACTGACTAATCTGCGTACAGGCCACTTTGATCAGCAGGAGGGCTTTGATTTGGACATTTTGTCTCAAGTAGAGGACAATATGATAAAAAGACTCTCTGTAATCAAAGAATCTGATACCAAGTCATACAGGGATACTACCAGAAATGTTGATTTCAGGAGATCATCTCACCCTAAAAGTTCTCAGTCAGAAGGTAACAAGTCTTTTCGTGACAAATGAACACAGCCAAACACCTCTTAATATGCAAATTTCTCTGCATGTGCATCGTGAGGTGGCAGTGGAGGAAAGAGGAAGTGACTGGCCGGGAGCAAGATTACAGGATTTTTGGCAGGTATGGTAAAAAAATCAAGCTCATCCCAGAGTACTAAGTTTACTATAACATGCCTTTCATCTAGATTTCAAAATTCTTCAAAAATTCCGCTCACTTTGATCAAATATCACAACAAAAACAAAGATGGCACCCTCCACGAGGCAGTTCAGGCCATGCTTACAAAGAAGGCGATAATTCATGTCAGGAAACCCACAACTCTGGGATATTACAGCAGACTATTCCTGGTACCCAAACCCTTGAAAAGGTGGAGTCCAGTGATAGATTTGAGTATTCTAAACACTCATTTGCATGTACCAACTTTCAAAATGGAAACAGCCGAATCTATCAGGAAGCCGATTCAACAGGGGGAGTGGGTCACCTCAATAGACCTAACAGATGCTTATTTTCATGTTCCAATTCACCCTCAATCTCAAAAGTATCTGAGATTTCAGACCAAAAAAGGGGTTTTCCGATTTCGGGCACTCCCTTTTGGTGTAGCAACAGCTCCCCTCAGCTGGAGTTTACTCGGATAGTGAAAGAGGTAAAACTCATAGCTCAAGCCAGGAACCCCAGAATTCATCAGTATCTGGACGACTGGCTTCTTCAGTCACCCACAAAAGAACAATGTCTCACAGATTCCCAAAATTTAGTATAATTGGTGCAAGAACTTGGCTGGCTCATCAATTTTCAAAAATTGGAATCGGTACCCACGCAAAAAAATGGATTTTCTGGATGCTGCTTTCATTAGTGGGTGAGTACCTTTCAGCTACTTTACTACAACTACAGTAACTGTTTTCTTCAGTACTTGATAGATTAACATGATTTTAACTATCTGTAATATATTATAGTTGTTTGTAGTATAACATATTGTTCAATGCATATTTGTATCTGTACAGGCTCAAGAACTCTCCTATATCACTTCACAGCCCTCAGAAATCTACCCAACAGGGAGAGTCCCACCCGCCTCCCCTCTACCATCTTCTGAGAGGTAGCCGGGTCAAAATTTTTAAGAATGACAATTTACAGAGGATTAAAAACCTCCAGCAGGTGCCCGCTGGGGTTTCTGTTTGCACTTTCAATAAAAAAAAATGGTGAGACACATTGTCTGTGCCCTTGACCGAACGGTAGGTCACGGAAAGCATCTGTTGGGATTATGAAAGTATTTTTATTCATAAAAATTCCAATTACAGTAAAATTAACCAATTTAGCCCCCAAGTTCACTTATTTTTACTATTTTTAATCTAACTTGGCAAATGTATAAACTTTGTAAAGATTGCCAAAGAAATATCCTGACTTTTTGGTGACCTAAACTAAAAATAAAACAAGGCCACTGCCGCAGCGGTTATCTCCTGCCTTAGAATCAGTAATAATGGAGAACTAAAGGAGACATAAGGCCTTTGTAGTAAGATAACCCCTCTTGACATTGAAGAAGGGGTCAAAAGTAAAAGTCAGCAATTGGAAATTAGTCTCAGGCCTTGACTTTGTATAAGTTGTTTTCTCATTTAGAACCCCTAGTAGCAATGATAAGGGAGATATAAGGCCTAGGCCTTTTTAATAGGATAATCCCATTTAACGTGTGATATGACTTTTTTTTGTTTTTAAAACTAGGCTAAATTACTATCAGGCTAACTTTCCTTGCCATATGTATTTTGCGCATATTTGATGAACCTAGCTGCAATATTTCAAGTTTTAGAGCATCTTAATGATTTTTAAATAATTGGCTATGGCAGCCATTTTGTTTTTCAAAATAAGGCCAAAATTTTTCTCAGGCAAAACATTTGAAGGCCAGGACTGTTGATGGTCTGTCTTTATATTCTGAAGCCATAGCACCAATAATAAGGGAGAAATAAGGATGTTTAGTGTGACGACCTCATTTAACCTTGAAGCAGGGGTCAAAGGTCAAATTCAACACCTGGAAAAGATTCCCTGGCCATGACTTCCTACAAGTTGTTTTCACATTCCGAACCTCTTGGAGCAATATTTGGGGAGATATAAGGCCTTTTTAATAGGATAACCTGTTTGACATTAAACATGTGATATGGCGGCCATTTTGTTTTTTGAACTAGGCCAAAATTACTATCAGGCTAGCTTTTCTAGCCATATAGCTTTTGTGCAAATTTGATGAAGCTAGCTGGAATATTTCAAGATTTAGAGCACCTTTATGATTTTCAAACAATTAGCTATGGCGGCCATTTTGTTTTTCAAAATGAGGCTAAAATTTTTCAGAGACAGGTTTTCATAGCCATAAACATTCCCTGCAAATTTGGTGAAGAGATGAAGGAGATTATAATGAATGAGATATTAAGGTTTATGCAAAAACGTGACGCACGGACGGACGTGCGGAAGGCGTTTTATAATCTCCCGACCACGGCCTTTGGCCTCAGGCAGGAGATAATAAGAACAAATTAGAGTCATAAAACTGGACTTAAACTCCCTTGCTCATTAACCTTTACATTTTTGAAATCTAACTTTTCAAATCTAACCCCTTTAAAGTTTACCAAAGGAAGGCCCTTGCTACATTAAATTTATTTATTTATTTTGATTTTACCATTGCTTTCAACACATTGTAGAGGTCACATCACGACGGGTAGTTTTATGGTCAGAGGAAACCAGAATATACAGTTTGTCAAGGTTCTGTACTGTAAACTGCCGACCAACGGCAAGCAACTACCAGCTTTCGCACTTGAGGTGTGGCCAGGATTCGAACTCCAATCTCAGAGTTGGAAGGCGA
Organism: Sabellastarte sp. h YS-2021; assembly: GCA_964017235.1. Taxonomy (NCBI): domain Eukaryota; kingdom Metazoa; phylum Annelida; class Polychaeta; order Sabellida; family Sabellidae; genus Sabellastarte; species Sabellastarte sp. h YS-2021. The sequence continues at coordinate 170,819,075 of OZ024929.1, read as the reverse complement.
GAGTGTTACCAACTCTGTCATGGTGGCACCCTTGCTACATTAAAATTAAATTTAACTGATATGGCCAGTTTTAAAACTGGAGTTTTTAGCCATTAGCTAATGAGTGTCACTTCCTGTCAGTGGCCTTTTTGATTGGGAGTGTACTAAAACACGTTTTTTTTTTCAGAATCCAGGAATTGGAGCGGTTTAGCTTCTCGATCTACATGTTTTTTATTCCCAACCCAACCCTACGTGTAATTGTACTTTGTGACCTCATGTTTTAGAGTACTGCAACAATGTCTGATGCACACCAGTCAAGAAAAGAGGAGTTTGAAGCCACAAAAAAAGGTATCTGCCTTATTATTTTACATCATATTATCTCTGTGTAGGGTGTGATTTCTCACTCCAGATGGTACTTTAAAGATCTTCAGCTCTAAATTTTACCACCCGTTTTCAGACTATGTCACCCCTGCAGTATTGTCTAAGTTGAATATTTCCATTAATACACATGTATTACGTCAACTTTAAAATCAGTCTATTTATTTTTGTATACAGGCAGAAAGGATATGAAAAGTGTCAAATTTCTTTTGTTTTTTCAGATTCAGATGTTTCAAAAGTTTTTGGGGGGGTAATGGAAAACCATGACTTAGGATTCCAAAAATCCCATCATATTGCCCCCCAGTAAAACTTCATTGAAATATTTGTCATGACTGTTCACACTTTGTGATATTGATAGCCTTTATTTTAACTATTTCTTTTTAACATTGTACACTTTCTTTGTTGTGGGATGCTTTGTTTTTGCATTTGCAAAAACATTTTCTAATTTTTATTGTAAAGTTATATCAAATGTGGATACATAATTTCTTATTAATTATGACTCATTGACTCAGTGACTCATTTCCTGTCAATATCCTGGGTAATTGTCTCTCTCCCACAGATGTTGTATGCAATTTGGGTATTCTGTTTGATGCAAAGTTTTGTTTCACCAATCACATAAATTCTGTCATCAAATCTTGTTTTATTAGCCTCAGGGACCTTCATTGTATCAGGAGGTTTCTTTCCGTTGATACATCAGTGGTGATTGCAAATGCTCTGGTCAGTAGTCGTTTGGATTATTGCAATTCTCTATTTCGCAGTTTGTCATCCCGTAATGCTACTAGGCTCCAATATGTTCAAAATGCTCCTGCACGGTTTGTCACTGGTACTTCAAAGTACACTCACATCACATCCACCCTGAGGACACTTCATTGGCTACCCATCAGACAACGTATTATCTACAAAACCCTAGTTTTGGTTTATAAGTACCTCACCACTGGCCAGCCCAAGTATTTCACACCATATCTCTCCTTGTACAAATCTGCCATGAATACAAGACGTTCCAACCCCAAAAATTTGTTCCTCCAGGTTCCTCATTATTGTGCTTCCATCCATAAATCAAAGGTCCATTTCAACCACAGTTTCTATATGATGCCCCAAAGTTATGGAATGATCTTCCACATGATATCCGCAGTGCTCCAAATCTCTCGTGTTTCAAAAGTCGACTAAAAACCTACCTATTTCAGAAATCACAGGTAGACTCCAAGCTCTAGTGACAGACATCCCCTAACTTGGAGATAGTTTCTCAGGGATGACCGTTTGTAATCATCCTTTAGGTTCTTCAGCCTGCCACTTTGGATAGGACCCAATGACAGAGTTTTATGTGTTGATATTGTCATGAAAGCAGAGTTATGTCAGTATTCTGTTCTTAATTATTTTGTAGAAGCTACGGGAGATAAAACCAGCAATGAAATTTCTAAATTACAAGCTGATGCCAAAGGTCTCTTCTCTCTAAGATTCCCAAAGTCACAACCAGACTTCTCAAAAGAGGTGACTTTTAAAGTTACATTATTTTGTTTTACAAGGACAAAATCTGTTATACATGTATATTATGCCTATTATAATTAGGATTAAACTTAACAGCAACAACATCAGGATTAAACAGCAACATGATATGTTTATTGATTTTATTTTGAGAGTGAAATATCTGAGCCGTAGTGTAAATTTAATAATGAATTTAATTACTAGTTTTTTCCTTATTGTCTGTAAGCTCCAGCCAGAGTGGAATATGGACCAACTTTGGCAGGATGCATATTTGTACCATAGTATTTAACCAGTATTTTTCTGCAAAACCATATGTTCTTTGAAAATGTTCTTGTACTTGTAAAGGTTCAGAGAGACATCAGTAAAATAATTGATTAAAAACAATAAGTATACATTTATATCTGAGTGAAAAGAGAGAAATATTAAACCACCCATTGTCATTGAAAAACTTCTATAGTCTGGAAATAGTAAGAGTCCATAAAGCATTTAATGTGTAGTTCAGTAACAAATAAAAGTGTATTTCAACAAAAGCTGTAGTCTATTTGAGTCATTTATTGTATATTGATGGTTATTCACTATTTTCTGAAATGTTTGGAATAAACTGAATATTTGCTTTGATTGACTTGATTTCCTGCTGCTGCCTTGTTATGATCACATCTCAAGTTTTCTGCATTACGAAAATCTTCATGTGAAATTTTGGCAGAGATTCTTTAATTGGTGTAGGAAAAGCATATATTAAAACATTTTACAAGATCAAATAATAACATAGAATCTGGTGTTCTGTTTTGAGTAAGATAAAATAGTGCATTGTGATTTTATGTATCTGACATATCTAGATGTAATGCTCTGTTTTATAGGAAGTCAAGGCTTTGTTTGATGTAGCTGGAGATCTTGCTGATGTCCATTTCACTGAAAAGTAAGAACTTTGTTGCTTGTTTGGACTGTTTGAAGAGTAGTTAGAACTCACCACAGTATGGTTACTGATGCATGCAATTAGGTGAAAAGACTACAGATTCATGTATAATGTGAACAACTTTTCACCAGTGGTTAAATTTTAATGAGTATTCGTGCAGGAATATGGTGCCAGGAAACCATTGTTTTTTAACCAGTTCACTTGCAGGCAATAGTTACTTTGACCTTGCCATAGTGACCTTGAGTTTGAAAATCTTTTCCAGGCTCTATCTCAGAAACTATAAGGTGTGTGAAGTTGATACTTGCAAGGGACATTGGTTGGGATAGTTGGTGAGCAACATCATCAAGGTGTGAGGTTGATTCAACTTTTGACTTTGTTGTAGTGGCCTTGACCTATAAAATCTTGTCCTGGCTATTTCTCAGAAACTGTAAGGTATAGGAAGTTGACACTTGGTACGGACATTGTTTAGGGTGTGTAGGTTTGCAACGTCATGGTGTGACCTTGATTTGACCTTTGATCTTGCTGTAGCGACCTTGATCTTTGAAATCTTGTCTGGGCTCTACACTGAAACTGAAAGGAAGTTGATTCTTGGTAGCGACATTGGTTAGATGGTGTAGGTGTGCAACATCATGTCACACTGTTTGCTTTGAAAGTCTCCTGATCTTTGTACTGTGTCAATTCTTCTATATCTCATTGTGTTGAAAACTATTTCCCCGGGCTGTTGGGGTCCTTTCTTCACTTTCCCACAAATCATGATCTGTGACCAGTTCATTGATCACAATGAATGCTTTTTGTCAATCTGGGAATCTGTGCTGATGCTGGTGAAATGTATATTGCTTTAGTAATCACCCTGCTGGTTTTATGTTTGTGTATTTACAGCTATATCTTTGTGAGGTACAAAAGCAAGGAATCAGCTGTCAAAGTGTTTGAAGAAAAGAAGGATTCCTTTGATCTTGACGTACCCAGTGTATCCAAAACATGGTCTGCAAAAGGTAACTTGCTTTGATCAAATAATTTGAAAGCATATTCCTTTGGGTTTTTTTTTTACTTGACTGTTTCTAAAATTGCTTCAGTGCTGTATTTTTCTATTATGAACAAAGTTTGAAGATGAATTTTGCAGATCTATTCAGAATTATACTTGAGAATTCCTGAGATTTTATCTAATTTAGTACTGTTTTCTTTATTTGCTGTATTATACCTTTGCTGTGCTCTTAAGCTCCTATTGGCTTTGTGATCAAAAACTATTCCGAAGTAAATAACCATAATTTAGGTATATGAATTTTAGTATACACCTACTTTTACAAATTTGGTAATACAGAGCGTGGCACCGGTATATCATGTCAGAGAAAGTATCAGTGTGTTGTTTTACAGCTTATAGAAATAAAATAGATTGTTGAAGTTATCGGCTTTCTGATTTTTCTAGGTAGGACATCAGTGATTAGTCACGTTTTTGCTCCATGAAGTCCTGTGCACACTGGCAACAATGTGAGCCATTCTGATTCGATATAAATTGCTCACTGATATCATTTCCTTGTTATTGTACTATGGATGGCATGATACAAGCAAATATGGAAGGAAATTTACTTTGAAGAATTTTTCATCGTCATATCAATAGGTCTCGTCATTATATACCATAGAGAGATTTGGCCTTACAACCTGCTAAGGACTGCTACCATTTATACTGAACACCAAGCCCTGATAACCTTTGTTCAGTACTTGGGACATTCCTTAGATTAATCTTCTACATAGTCTAGATCATGTGACTATATTGTAACAGTGTATAAGATAGCTCTAAGTACCTAAAAAAATTGCTTATATAACAGCCTTTATATAAGTCATATCGGAGTAAAAAGTAGTTGTAACTGTTTTTGACCAAAACGATCAGTCATGAGTAAGGTTTTAAAATGTGCTTAATGCAATATCCTGAAGGAGCATTTATGATCACTCCTTACCTTGAAGGCTGAAGAGATGAGCTATATTACTGATTGTGATTCTGATTTTTACACCTTAGACTCTTGAAATTCACAGGATATTTTCTTTTTTATGCCCGATTTTCTAGGATTATTTTTGGCATCATTTAAAAAAAACAAAAAAAAAAAAAAAAACAAACAAGATGGCACTCATGGCCATTATAATAATTGAGCTTTTTGTATTTAACACCACAGCTGTTCTCTCTATGGATAATGTGTTGAATGAGATCTATAATGTCCTCTATAAGCATACTGACATTTGACATTGAAGCTCATCATCCAAGGTGATCCAGAGGTTTGGAATGTCAAAGCTGTCTGTAAGAAATATCCGCTGGGAATAGTCTGATGTGGTCAGGTTTGATCTTGGGCCCCCTTGTTTCAGGTCAGTAGGGGTGGCCAACTTTTAAAGTGCCTGTATCTCACTTGGATTTCTAGTATTTGAAACCCACCTGCTGAAAATCATGACAGTATTTTAATGTAGTCCTATCTTACATATTTCTAGTATTTGAAACCCACCTGCTGAAAATCATGACAGTATTTTAATGTAGTCCTATCTTACATTATTTTGATGTAGTCATATCTTACCTTTAGAATGGGGTCGGCCAAACTTCAGACCGCCTGTATCACTTATTATTTGTCGTAGAGTTTTGATATGTTAGCCCACCTATAAAAAATGAAGGGCTGGAATCATCTTAAGGTCAAATGAGGCTGGCAAAACTTAAATGTGCCTACCATATATCTTACTTGTAGTTGGTCGTAGAGGCTTGCAGTCTGAAACCACAAAATTGTTGACAATCTTTTAATGTGCACAGATTTGACCTTGGGCAAGTCATTTAAAAGTGCCTGTATGTCACTTGTAATTGGTCCTAGAGGTTTGCATGTGAAGCCAGCTTGTGTCAAATTGGCTGCAAGGCATCGGCATAAATGTCCTATTGATAGTCATCGGCTGCTAACTTGGATCCCGGTTAGTTTGCTTGCTAGCTTGGATTCCTTATTTTTTTGTGAAGATCAAAATGCATCTATTCTCCTATGCACTAGTTCTGGTTACCTTGGATTAAAATAGGCCATAAATATTATGACATTTTGGTTTCTTGGTGTATAGATTTACAAAATATGATGTAAAATCTTTCACTTTTTCACTTTTCAGTTGATATTTGTCAAATTGTCTCTACTTCACATTAAAGTATTAGTGGGCATATCCAGCTGGTTACTTTTGACATTTTGTTGACATTTTAAAGTTTTCTTTTCAAGGGCATGATGATAACATAACTGCAAAAATATCAAAGTTGGCTGCTGACTCGAGAGGATTTTATAGCATCCGTATTGCAAAGCCAAATGCAGAATTTAATGAAGAAGTAAGTATCTTTACAATGATATGTAAGAAATGTCAGAAGCTGTCACCATATAATCGTGTCCACTTGCTTGAGTTGTAGGGGAGGGGTGTATGCTTCCCCCCCCCCCTCAAGATATTTTGACTATAGTGTGTAAGAAATTTTTGGTTAATAGTTTGCTTGGTGTTTGGGAGTCATTGCTCTATATACGTAAGAGAATCGTAGCCACTTAGCCACTCAGTTAGGAATTTTGAGTAACACTTAGATTTCCCACTCAGGCCATATCATAACCTAATTTGAGATCGAGTATTAGAGTTCATAGCCCACTCAGTATTACTTTGGGATGTTATATCTGTTTAGTTGACAGAAAAAATTTATATTTTTCAAGTTTTGGTGGCAATCTTGAATTCGCTTAAAAAAATCTTGGATTTTCTATCCCGGTATAATGATAAATCTTCCCCCCAAAATCTTTCCCCGGGGGTATATTTTCACACACACACACGCACGCACGCACGCACACACACACACACACACACACACACACACACACACACACACACACACACACACACACACACACACACACACCCCAAAAAAAATAATCTTCAAGTGATAGTTTTGTGCTTTATTACTTTTTAGAATATCTATCATCTAAAACTATACAGGCCTGGAGTTTGTCATTTCATATTTTACTATCTTCGTAGATTTCTGATAGTACGTTCCATTTTGGTAGATCCGTTCGTTTCACTTGTATAACCTCTTTGAATGAAACAAAATCATGAAACTCATTATGCAGACCTGTACTTAAGCATGTTTTTATTTCGGGTATCTTTCAATATATATCATCATAATCTAACATAAACTGCAAAAAATGTTTGAAAAAAAATTTAAAAATACACAAACACATAGCCTGCTTATGGCAGAATCTAAAGTGTGATCAATGTCAGTAATCTGTAACAAACTTAGCAAAAACAGATTAGATGCTTTGTAATCTGCATTTTATATTACCTTTTATGTTGCTTGTATATTGTAGAAATTATTGACTTGCCTTATGTTCTTTGTGCACTGTTTAAATAAAGATAATTTGAAAATATTAATAATCTTTTATCATTATCACAGGTGGGGGAGGGGGCGTATTTTCATGGATTTACTTTTACACCGGAAAATGTGAAATCGCATTTAACTCGTAAATAGTGTGAAATAGAGTGATGTCAAGTGAATTTTGTACCTGAAGATCGTTTACTATTGAGGTACATGGGAAACTTTAAAAAACACTATTTTCACAAGTTTCTGCAACCATCTACGACTTGTACAGAAAATGTAAAATTTTGTTTATCTCATAAATAGTGCGAGATAGAATGATTTTTAACAATTTTTTTTTCTTCCAAGTTTTGGTGGTGATTTTAGATTTTTGTGGAAATTTTCGTGGAAAATATAGAGAACTTGTGGACAACATTGGTTGGGTGGACGATACACATAATAATGCGTCTTTTATGCTGACCTCTGTCTTCAGATATTACACTTCATTTGACAATCATGTGAACTATGTCTACTTTCCAGTTGAAATTTGTAAAGATTGGTGCAGATGCTTTTTAATGTTTTAGAGATTTTAAAAAGGAAATCTTTCAAATAATAGATGACTTTGTTATGGTTTGATTTGAATCTTGATGATTCCTTCAGTTCAACAATCGACCAAAGTCCAAAATTATGTTTGCTGAATTCATAGTAATGAATTAAATAATACAGAAAATTGTTTTAGGAATAATATGAATATGATTAATGAAATTTACTATAAAAGAATTAAAAGTCAGAAGGCAAGCATCAAAGATTCTTATTCTATTTCAGGCAATGTCTCAACATAAAATGTTTATGCTTCTTTATTTCTAAATAGGATGTTGAAAACAATTTTGGAGAATTTGGAGATATTGCTGATACACATTTTACAGACAAGTAAGTTAGTTCACAAATTGTTCTCTGCATTTGTTACATCATCTCCTTCATAAAACATGTAACCAACTTATTGGTAGACATGTGCTACCAAAAGCTTTCAGATGTGAATATCAGGGGGCTGGTATTCACAAAAAAGATCAGCTGGGTGTCAGCAAAAATCTCGCCTTTTTTGAGGGAGTCATTTTTCACCTGCAGTGCAATGTCATGGTATGACCTTGATTTGACCTTGTTGTAGTAACCTTGATCTGTAAAATATAACCCAGGCTATATCTCAGAAATTGTAAGATTTAGAATGTTGATACTTCGTAGGGATATTGGTTGGGGGTGTAAGTGTACTAAGTCATAATGTAACCTGAATTTGACCTTTGGCCTTGCTATAGTGACTTTGAACTTTAAAATCCTGTCTGGACTATATCGCAGAAACTGTGAGGTGCAGAATTTGATACTTGGTGGGGTCATTGATTGGGAGTGTGGGTCTGCACTCTCATTGTGTGGCCTTGATTTAACCTTTGACCTACCCGTAGTAACCTTGACCGATAAAATCTTCCTTTTGCTATATCTTGAAAACCACTGGGTGTGGAAAGTTGATACTTGGTAGGGCAATTGGTCGGAGAGTGTAGGTGTGGAAAGGCATGGTATGACCTTATACTGACCTTTGACCATGGCTCTGCAAGAATGTTTTCACTGACATATTTGAGACATCTTTCTCCTATCTTAAAGATATATGTATTGCTGCAACATATTATCATTAGAACTTTTACCTAATAGTGCACTCTCCATTGACAGCTGTATTTCATTAAGAATTTTTTCAGATTAATAACTTTACAAATTAATCATGTGATCTTGATATTGAATTGTCTTTATACTTTGTTTTTACATTTTCTGTCTCTGAAGTATTATTTCTCCTGCAAATTATTTTAAATTATTTTAAAGTAGAAGACTTTTTGTTCAATAAATAAACTGACTGTTGTCAAGGCATATAAAATAATAATCTTTACCTTTGTCAGATTTATTTACGTCCGATACTTGAGCTGGAAGGAAGCAAGCAATGCCATTAAAGGACTAAATGACAAGTTTACGGTTGATGTTCCGGGTATCTCAGCCACCTGGAGACCTCAAAGTAAGAGGGTTTGCTTCTCTGAGAATATGTGTGAAAAGTACGGAAAGATTTCCAACAGTTGTTAAACAGTGCTGTTGTATGTTGAAACCTTTTTAGACCTTTATGGATAATGGTTTTGTTTATTTCATAGTGTCGTACACTATGGTGATATGAAAATGTTAACAGTATTTACTACAATATTTTCTTTGCTCTTTTTCTGCATCACTTATGTAAACTCCATTAATCACATTCTGTGTGAAAATAGTGACATTTTATTGCGCTACAATAGCTTATCATGTGGAAGTGAATGCTATCTAGGGAGGCCGCAGGCATCCGGCCAACGTCCAAGAAAATAGACGTCTAGTATTTACCGAATCCCCATGTGCTGAGAGTGTACCATAACAGTGTAATCCTGTGATTCATCCTTCTTCTCCCATTGGCAGCGTGACTAGCAAGCGTTTAAAATAAGCTTACTTTATTTCACTGTTTTCTCAGGATATACGTATTGTTGGATGTTACCATTCAGCTATTTGTTTTATTTTATATCATAGCTTATTCTGATAAACTTTGAAGCGTGCAGGATAAGTATTTATTTAAATATTTCATTGTTGTGAGAGTTTCGGTGCGTACTGCTCGGATTTATTGCTGTAAAAATGTGCTCCCACCAAACAAGTTCTAACAAGGCCAGATCATCCAAATGCAGACATCTTTGCTTTGTTTTTGATACACATAACTACTCCCCAACTTGCAGAGAAGCTGGCAAAGGGGATGACCCTTGTGCAACCAATGAAAAGCGGTGCAATATTTGCTCTGCCTTTTCTGAAGAACAGCTGATTAAAATAAAGCCCAGGCATAGATATGTCAGAAAGCAAAAAGTGTCAGATACCTGTACTACATCTAAAGATGATGATCTGGACTTGTTGGGGGATGATGTGGAGGCTTTTTCTGGATCTCAAGCAGACCTTGAGAGTGCTGCAGATAACTTATTTTCATCTCCTCCATGCCCCCAACCCTTACATTTTGAGTCTTTGTCTTTAAGGACACTTCAAGCTGTCCCACACACCCCAGGTACAGCTTTACAAAATAAGATAGAAAGTAAACTAGAAAAATCCCTGGGTAACTAATTCAACATCCAACTCCAACAGCAAATGGGGGTCTTTCAAGAGTCCATGCTGGAGGCTATGAAATCTCTTAGAGAGGAAATGCAATCTATGAAAAAAGCCTCCGAAGCGGAGATAGATAAGACCTCCGCTTCAACTTCAAAAGCTGGACCTAGTAAACAATCTGTTGAATTATCTGACCCGAACATACATCCGAACCCTCGGACTTCCGATCACTCGGATGCTCAACCTATGGAAACAGACTTCTGTGGTCCTTCTCTTCCACCACGGCTCAGCCAAAGTGTACAGTTTGATTATGGCTCCAAACACTCGGATCTTCATTCCGAACACTCGGATCCTCAGTCCGAACACTCGGACATTGTAAAATAAAACATGTTTTTTCCTACAGATTTTTTTGATATATAATACCAATTGTAATTATAACCTCTATGTTTTAAGTATAAAGTAATGGTACACTTCTGCTGTTTTAGCTACTTATTTTTACAAAGTGAAACTATAGCACATTTCTGTTATTTTGTTTCCAGAGAACAATTAAAATTTATTTTGTGTGTTTTACAATTTTTAAATTCTACTTAATGTGCATTATAATTTTCAAATTTAATATATTCATGTATGCTAACATTGAAAAAGTTTTTGAAATACTTTTGAAAAGTATTTGCATTTGAAAAAAATGAAAGTATTTGCATTTGAAAACTTGAAAAAGTATTTACATTTGCATTTAAATACTTTTGAAAGTATTTGACCCCAAGTCTGGGGTGTGTTCTTCTAGAGCCAAGAAACACTCGGCCAAAACCAAAACAAGGTTCGGGCAAAATACTTTTCACAGTCTTCATCCTCAGAGGAGTATCAGTCCTCTGTCCCTGTTAAACAGTCTGCTAAGCCCTAAAAGGCTCCTGAGCAAGATCAACAAGATAACCCAGACCCAGTCTTTTTACGGGGAGGTAGATATGTCTGACCTCCCTTCACAGTATGCAGAGGAGGTTGACACTTTGAGGCACATACTTGATCTTCCTGACCCCAGGGAAACTATGCATAGGTCCTCTACCACTGTGCTGGGCCTGGACGATGAAAAAGGCCAGCAGGAGCTCAGGCCAAGAGGCCCTTCAGCTATACTCCCTTTAAGTCCATATCTCAAAGATGCCTTTGAGAAATTTGAGGACGTTCGGACCTCTAATTTACCTGAGGGTAAATATATAAAACCCCCTGCTTCAGCAGTAAAATATTGCAAGATGGGACAGCCTTGTTTTGAGGACAAACTGCAGGAGCTTAATTCAGATTTTGTCAAGATCTGTATTTCTCTTAAACCCTCTGGGGCTCCTATGGGCAAGGTTCCCCTACAAGTTCTTAAGGAACTTGAGCACCAAGCTAGGTAGAATCTCTCTACCATCAACTTTACAGCTACCTTTGCAAAGACTGCTTCCACTTGCAACACTACTATGGAGAAGTGTCAGGACAGTCTTAAGGCTACCTTTAAAAGGGTTAAAAGCCAGATTCAGAAGGGTGCCAATCCTGAAAAAGCTGCCAGGCCTGGCTATAAACACGCCTGTGACTATTTTGAGATATTGAATAAGAGAATCCTTATTCAACAGAGAGCCTTAGCCTGCCTAGGCAAATCTGTATCCCATATTCTCCAGAGGGAGCTGTATACCATGGGTAACACTTGCCTGCTGAGACGCAAGGCTGAGGTGACCCTCCTTCAACCACATCTTGGGGATTCTAGACGTCAAGAACTCAGGAATTCGCCTTTCTGGCCTACTCCTTTGTTCAAGTCACAATTAGTCAAGGATGGAGAAGACTTCCTCCTTAAAAAGGCACCCTAAAGATTCACAGGGTTTTGGACCCTATCAAAATAAGCCCTTTCGTGGCCCCCACCACTATAAGAAAAGAGGCTCCTACAGGAAACGCCCCTATGGGGGCAACACCTCCCAAAGCAGTAACAAATCATTTTCCTCGGGTAGGGGGAAATGGAACCAACAGAGGCTTCAGAGGTCGTTTTCGACCCATTCAAGGGGACGAGGGCATGGAAACCCCTCCCCCCAATGACTCCTTAAAAGCCTCCCTCAGTCCACCAGTAGGAGGTCGCCTCTGTTCTTTCAGAAGAGACTGGCTAGCAAATATATGTTCAGACAACGTGTTAAACATTATCACCAATGGCTATGTTCTTCCATTCATCTCAAAACCAAATATAGTCAGAGCTCCCCTGATTCGATCAGGTTGCAAGGCCCTTCAAAAAGACCAAGCTCTGGCCTCTTTTTATTCAGTCTCTTCCATCAAAGAACGCAATAGAAAGGGTGGAAAATGTAAAATCTCTCGGGTTTTACAGTCGCCTGTATCTAGTCCCCAAGCCTCACCAAAGGTGGAGGCCAGTAATAGACCTAAGCAGGCTCAACACCTTCCTACTTGTAGAAAGGTTCAAAATGGAAACACCAGAGTCCATCAGGGCCTCTCTTATTCCAGGGGAATGGATGTCATCGATAGACTTATCAGACGCCTACCTTCACATCCCCATCCACCCAAACTCAAGGAAGTACCTAAGGTTTTGCCACAGGTCACAGGTGTTGTAGTTCACCTCCCTTCCCTTCGGGCTAGCCACGGCCCCACGGGTCTTTACAATGATTGTAAAATAAGTGAAGCTGATGGCCCTGACAAGGGAAATCAGACTTCACCAGTGCCTGGACGACTGGCGTATCAGGGCCCAGTCTCAGAAAGAAACACAAGTGAACACTCAGACAGTGGTAGACCTGACTCAGTCCTTAGAGGTTGATAATAAATTGAGAAATCCGAACTAAAACCTACTCAAGTGTTTTCGTTCTTGGGCTACAAATACCATCTAGATTCAGCCCTTGTAAAACCCTCTCAAGAAAGATGGCTCAAACTTCAGGATTTGATCCTACAATTCAAAACATGTTTTGACTGCAAGATGTTTGATGTTGCTAATTGGGTTGCTTGCCTCAACTCAGAAAATGGTCCCGGATGGACGCCTTCACATGAGGCCCTTTCAGTTTCACCTCAAGGAGCACTGGAGATATCCTCAGTCGTTGGACAGCCTCCTTCCTTGGACAGAAACCATTTCAGCACACCTAAAGTGGTGGCAGAATCCCACAAACATGATGAAAGGTGCAGACCTTCATTCCAAAGACCACAGTATCCAACTCTTTACAGATGCCTCAAACGAAGGCTGGGGCGCTCACTTAGAGCAAGCCTCTACAAAGGGTCTGTGGTCAGACAGGGAAAAAGGGCTACACATAAATGTTCTAGAGCTGAAGGCGGTTTCTCTGGCCCTTCAAAGGTTCAAGGACCAGTGTCAAAACCAAACATTGTTGGTTGCTATAGACAACTCAACAGTAGTAGCCTACATAAACAAACAAGGAGGAACCCACTTGGCGGAGATGTGCGCTCTCCTGTGGAAGATCACGACCTGGTGCCATCATTACCCACAGAGTTCATTTTACTACGCGTTTCCGCGTCTTTTGTCGCTATACTGGGGCAAAAAGACACGTACACGTTATGGTCCCGAGTCGCGGTAACGCATAGATTTTGCATTATTGCCCGCGTTTTCACTGTAAATATTGGGGAAATTAGACGAATTTTGTTTCAAAATGAAATAAAAGGACACGTATATTGTCTTTTTAACCCAATTTATCCATGTTTCCTTGCTTCTAAATGCCTTAATTTGATTGGTCGAGCGGAAATGGCACTGTCCAATCATACTTCGTTTAACAAAAATTTATAGTAAACACGTTTATAGTAAGTGATGTAAACTCACCAGTGGATGTAAATTTGCCACATTTTTCATAGTTTTGTTAAATATATATAGAAATAAATATCTATTGCACAACAAGATTTTATTATCCAGTTTTTAATATTTTCACTTTTTAAAGTATATTTTTTGCATAATGCACTCTTACAGGTGACATCAGACAATTGTTAACAAGTAACAACAAACATTTTAAACTACTGTGGGACAAACTTTTGAAAAGTTGCATCTATGTTAATAACAATTTTCGGCTGGAAAAGATGTTAAATAATAATTTAACTTAAATTTTACATGGTATGTTATTGCTTTAAATCCAGTTTTTTGTTTTTTTGGGTTTTTTTTTCAAAAAGTGGCGAATTTATATCCATTTACATAAATAATGGAGTTTTTTTGTATGAAATAAAAACAACTCCCTGAGTGAACCTATGTCAAGGTAAATTAATTTTTTTTCTAGTTTTAGATGGTGCAGGGTTGGACCATATTTATTGAAACAAAAAAATGAAAAAAAATCAGTAAAAATTAAACTTTAATTATTGCAAATATATATGTACATCATGCTGACTACAAATATGTCTTGAATTGAAATTAAGTTTTTTCACAGTGAGTAGACTTGAATTTGATTTAGTATTGCAAATTCACTTTGAAGATAGTCTAATAGTACTTTTTTCTCTTCTGTCCTACTTAAGCCAATTTGCTCAAATGTAAGGTTAATTTTGTCATTTAACTCATCACATTTACTAAATGTCCCACCAAAATTTAGTAAAGGAGTCATTTGACTCAAGTAGCTCCAACTCTAGAATGAACACTGATTACCAGATAACCTTAAAAGCCAGGCACACTCCAGGGTGTCTGCATGTGATGGCCGACCTTCTGTCCAGGTTGAACCAAGCCCAGTCAGCAGAATGGTCACTGCATCCGCAGGTGTTCAAACAGATCTGTCACAAGTGGTTCACTCCTCATGTAGATCTATTTGCCACTCGTCTGAACCACAATGCTTGGGACATGGATGCTCTGAACATAAGTCGGTCGGGTCTCACTGCTTATTCTTACCCTCTCACTGCTCTCCTTCACAAGGTGATCCAAAAAATCAGGCAATCCAGTTGTCTGATCATTGTAATAGCCCCAGACTGGCCAGGGATGCCCTGGTTTTGGGACCTCAACAGAGATCCCACTTCATCTACCAGTGTCAAGAACTCTTCTCAAACAGTCCCACAACTATGTGTTTCACAGCAATCCACAACATCTCAGCAGTGAGAATTGCTGCCCCTCAGAGGTCATCAACAAGGACCATCTAAAAGTCAAAGTGGGCCCTATTTGAGAAATGGTGCAGAGAAAATTCGGTGGATTTCTCCACTCCTCTGTGAAGCAAGTCTCCTTCATATACCTGACACCTTGAGCCCAGTGGGGCTTCATATTTCCCAAAGTTCAGACCTTAACAGGTTACTCTCCAGTTTTCACCGGGATCGTCCCAAAAGTTCCAGGAATCTTCCTAAGTGGAACCTGGTCAAAGCGCATGACATTAGGGCCTTTGTGGCCTCTAAGGCCTTTTATGGTGGAGCAAATCATGCAAGCGTGTCACTGGAAAGCTCACAACACATCTACAAATTTTTACCTAAAAGACCTTACTTGGTCAGACAACAACAATATATATCTGGGACCAGTAGTAGTGGCACAACAAGTCCTAGACCCTTCCCCTCAGTTTACTCAAAGAAAAGAACGGGGGGGGGGGGGGGGGGGCACATCCGCTACAGCCAAGTCTTCAGGAGTCTAATAATCCCAGGGTCTAGGTATTGGCTATGGTATGTATCGGGATGTTATGGTAAGGTCTCTTATCTATTATTACTGCATTTAAGTGAGCCCGGCTGCACTTAAATCCTTCTATTCAAACATCCAGACAGTATCGGTACTGTCATTCATTAATCTTCTGGTTTTTGGCTTCTTACAGGTCTGATTTTCAGAATTGGGGCTCTGTAAGCGGGACTCCAACTGGTTTTTCAAATATTCATTTTATTTATGTATTAATTCAAATCCAAGAAAAATTTACTATACTTCCTGAGTCTCAGCTGTAATCCCTCCACCAGATGGTTGAATTCAGCATTCAGTTCCACATGGCAAGCTATTGTAGTGCAGTAAAATTGAAAATTTTAATTTACTTAAATGTAGCTTTTATAAGCTACAAGCTTACCATGTGGAACTGAATAGAGTCCCACCCTGCCTCCCCGCTGTATTCCAGCTGAGGGGGTATGGGCTAAATTTACAATGAGAGAAGGATGAATCGCGGGATTACACTGTTATGGTACACTCTCAGCACAGGGGGATTCGGTCAGTACTAGACGTCTATTTTTCTTGGACATTGGCTGGATTCCTGCGGCCTCCCGAGATAGCATTCAGTTCCACATGGTAAGCTTGTAGTCTATAGAAGCTACATTTAAGTAATTAAAATTTTCAAATTAAGAGTGCTTTGAATTACCTTTTTGTACATACAAAATTACAAATCAATAGTAATAATTCTTCTTTGTAAAATTTGTTGTGGGGTGTTTCTCAGATGTTTTGAAATAAAAAATCTTCCAGACTCCTAAAATATAAGTGATTTTAGAGCATTTCTATTGCAGAAGCCCATACGGATAGAGGACCTCAAATTTACATTGGGAATATTTCTCCTAAAGTTTCCAAGGTATACACATTTTTTCTTTTGTTTACATTCAATGAGACCAAAGAAAAACCCACCTGGGTGTTAACATATTACTCTGGGTCTTTGGCTTTCAAGTTGATAGGGCTCCATTTAAGACTGGAAAAACTTTGGGGTGTTATTCCAAATGCAAATGTGTTTTGAATATCTCAACTCTGAGACTGTGAAACCGACATTGTTAGTTCAAAGTAAACAACCTGGAAAGAGTTAGAAGAATTGCAAAAAGGAAATATGTCCAACTGTTTTAAAGTAATGTTACTGAAACTGTAGTTTATAACAATGAATTACATCAGTATATGTTAATGGGTTATAGCTTCGAAACAGTTTAATAGACCACCAGTTTAATAGAGATAATTACTATGAGCGTTTATAGGAGTGTAATTAGTGGTTTGTGTATTAGTATTCATTATTCCATCACCCAGTAAAGAGGTCCTGTTGAGCCAACAATAGTGTCCAAGTCACTTTGTAGCTATAATGGTTTCTGAATAATTCTGTGTATTCTCAGTGGCAGAAGAATATACTACCACGAACAGATGGTCATTCTTCCATGTCTTATTGTAAATAGATGTAGTATTAAAATACTTTTCTTGTTTAATAAAAGGAGCAGATTGCTGAACTTTTGGAGCCTTTTTTGCCATGGGAATATAAATTTTACACTATCAACAACAGGAAGTAAGTCTCACTTCTTTTGTGTAATTATTTAACCCTTGTATAAATGTAAATATTAAAAACACTCCTCAGGTTGAGAGTCTGATGATTTTCTGAGCCATGCAATGATCATGTAATTCATGTTGCTTTTAAATTTACCAGTACTAAGTTACATATTCTGATTTCAAGCTATCCTAATATATGTTAATATTACGGATGGGTCAGCTTCAAAAATGTGTACATCGGGAGATCACCAATGCAAATCTGTACCGATTCCGGGACTCCGCATTTTAATACACCCCAAACAACATGGACGTTTCCTCTTTCACGACATTGTAATAAAAGTGGCCAAATTCATAAAATATGAGATAAAAGCTTATAATTTCATCAAATTTCTTGTTTCGACCCAATATTTTATGTTTTCCTTCAATTATATGAGCTGACAAGAGAGATTGAGGTTATAAATTGTTCTCCACAACGTAATCACTAGTATAAAACCTGGTATACATTAAAATTCGGAATAAAAGTTTATAATTTCTTCAGATTTGGGGTATGTTTCTGATATTTTAAGTCGTCCCTTATATGTGCTGACAAGCAAAGTGTCGGTTGTAAAATCTCATCACGGTATTTCAGTAAAATGCTCTCAATACTGAGATACCGGGCCTACCGACCCATCCCTAATTAAAATGCGCAGTTTTTTATCCTCAGGACTATACACATGTTATAATATAAAGGTACTTCTGAAAGCTGTGACTCTTGAAAAACCTACCTTATGTAATGATTATAACCCATTTCAGACTTAAGATTAAAGGCTTGCATCACATGAATATTGATCCATATTTTCTCAGGTGGAGTTGAATATTGTTAAACTAGAGAATAGGGCGTGAATAAAAGTGACTACCTGTTTTTAGTTTATTAAAGTAATTCAGTGTCGGTATCAAAACAAATCATGACTTTGCAAATTGATTTGATTGAACAGCAACTACAGTACTTTGTTTACTAAAATCATTGTGGTAAAATGTTACAAGTAATATAAATGATGGATGTAATTGAGCAATGAGAAACCACCATTCTATTTTCCCGACTGTTGGAAGTTCCTTTCTGATTTTTGATTGGTCTGACATTTACCCACTGATCTTTCCTGATGTAATAGTTGTCAATTCATTTGTCTTAGTTTTAAAGGTCTCCCAGTGATAAATTTAATATTTTGTGGCGAGTTCCACATTTCGTACCAGTGTCTGAAAAAATATTCCAGCATATCTCATTATGTGTGATTAAACTACAAGATACTTCTAAATAACAGCAATATTGTGACAAGATTACAAAGTGAGTTCTTGGGATCACCACTGGGAGTTGACAGTTTTGTCGATCCATATTGAAGTATTGACTCTAAATTCTCTCATATTACACCTCAACTAAAAAACTCCAGTCAGATACAGGGTACAATTTAAAATTGGCCTTATTACATACAAAATTCTCGACCAAGGTCAACCAGTTTACCTAAGAGAATTAATCCACCCCTACACCTCTTCCAGAAATACAAGGCGAAGTTCCCCCAAACTCAAGTTCCTTCAAACCCCCACTTACGATCGTAGAGTTCACAAATCAATCAAACAGTTTTCTAATTCCTTCAGTCACTATGCCCCAGTCCTTTGGAACTTTTTCCCCTTTCATGTAAGAAACCGTCCCTCTGTTGCATCTTTTAGGAAGCACCTCAAAATCCACCTCTTCAGCTCTAGTTTTTTTCCCTCCTGGTCACACACACAATCCTGGATTACTGACCTTGAACACCCCTTAAGTCTCCCTATGATAATGATTTTTAGGCGGGTTGCATGTAACCAACCCACCTATTAGATTGATGTGTCCATCTGTCTGTCCGTCCACATTTTCGTTTCCGGACTCTAACTCGAAAACAGTTTCTCCAATCGAATTCAAACTTGACAGGGAGATAGATCACCATCATAGCTAGGTTTCTTTCAAAATTGGTGTAATTCATGCGTTCGTTTGTCCGTTTTTTGTCCGTTTATCTGTCCATCAACATTTCTGTTTTCGGACTCTAACTTGAAAATGCTTTGTCCAATCGAATTCAAACTTGACATGGAGATAGATCACCATCATAGCTAGGTTCCTTTCAAAATTGGTGTAATTTCATCCGTTCGTTTGTCCGTTTATCTGTCCGTCAACATTTCTGTTTTCAGACTCTAACTTGAAAATGCTTTGTCCAATCGAATTCAAACTTGACATGGAGATCGATCACCATCATTGCTAGGTTCCTTTCGAAATTGGTGTAATTCTGTCCTTTCATTTGTCTGTTTGTCCGTCAACATTTCCGTTTTCGGACTCTAACTCAAAAACACTTTGTCCAGTCGAATTCAAACTTGACAGGGAGATACATCACCATCATAGCTAAGTTGCTTTTGAAATTGGTGTAATTCCATCCGTACGTTTGTCCGTTTATAGCATAGATACAATAATGTAACCTAAATTACAAGTTTTACATTTCTTAGCACTTCTAACACATTCACCTTAACTGGGTGACCTAACATTTCTTTCCTTGTTTCTAAATGTAATTACAGCAGTCACTAACCTTATTGCTGCCTGCACAACCCGCCTTTTGGGGCATCTTTGACCCCCTTGTTGTTTAATTAGCACACTGAGTTCCCCTTTGTGGGGAAGATATTGTGCTTGCAAAGCAGTAGATTAGATTACATAGGTTGTTATATGATCCCCTCCTATTACGTTCATGTTGTGTATTCCAGCTTCGCCTTTGCGTACTTTGAGACAATACAGGACTGCAAACGGGTGGTGGCTGCTCTGAATGGCAAGGTGATGTTTGGGAGCACTCTACTTGTAAAAACGTGCCGGGATAGGAGTAGGGCAAGGTACATTGCCGATGATGGTAAGCAACCAGAGCTAATATATATTAAATATTTTTAAAAGAGTTATTACAGCACACTGACCTGTTTCAAGATTGTATGTGTATGGTGCTTTTCAACTTCCTACACCTGATGGTATCTGAGATATAGCCCGGACAAGATTTTCAAACTCAGGGTCACCACAGCAAGGTCAAATCAAGGTCACACCATGACATTGCATACCATAACCCCTAACCATTGTCCCTATCAAGTATCAACTCCTACACCTTATGGTTTCTGAGATACAGCCTGGACTTTTGCCCGCTTTGATGTAGTGACGTTAACCTATAAAATCTTGTCTGGGCTGTGTCATCATGGAGTGATCTTGATTTGAACTTGTCGTAGTGACCTTGAGTTTTAAAATCTTGTCTGGACTATTTCTTGGATTCTGTAAGGTGTAGAAGGTTGACACTTGGCAGGGGCATTGGTTAGGGGATGTAGGTGTGCATCATCACGGTGTGACTTTTAACTTTGGCGCTACCAAAGTATATTCCCCTGCCATAGTTGAGATATGTTTCTCTTATGACAAAGATGTATGGATTGCTGCAACTGATTATAATATATAGTTTTACATAATAGTGCTATTTCCATTGACAGCTATTCTCCAGTTAATAAATTTTACAGCTTCAAAACTTTTTAGTTTACTGATTAATGCTGTCATCTTGTTGTTGAATTGTCCTGTTTTAATACTTTATCTTTGCATACATTTTGTTTCTCTCAGACATTATTTTCTCTACTTGAACATTATTTGGACCTTTATATAACTGACACTGCTTTGAAAATATTCCAATCTTTGTAACGTTTCACTACTTCAGACTATATCTCATGGTGTTGAAACCTATTTCCCCGGGTTCTGGTGTTCGGGCATCTGTGATGCCATTTTTCAGTAATCTGTATTTGTTGTGAGTGTGTGTTTTCCAAATTGTAGAGCTATTGAAACATGCCGTAAAAAGAAACTAGGAAGCATTCTTAATATGAAAGAAAATATAATGAACCCTCATTTAAAGAGTTGGAAGGATTGCCCAAATATTTTACATTAACTTTTTTCTTGTATAATTTTCTTTGCCTAGATTTGGTTGTGTTCTATCACATAAACAGAATAATATAAAGATAAAAGCCATAAATCCTTGGAATTAGCTGATGCCACCACACTAAATAGTGAATATCTTGGTAAAACTGGTGCTTTATGCGATTTAATGTACATAAAGTGTGTTATTTTATCTAAAAAAGTAACCTATTCAACATGGTGTTGTATCTATATATGGGCATTCGACCTTTAGAATTGGGATCAAATTTTGGCAAGTATCTACCACTAGTTTGCATCCCGAATGAATGGAGCATTCCTGTACAGTAATTTCTATAGTTGGAACCTGTAACACCCACAGGTTTTCTTTCTAGTTAGGCATACTTCTTAGTTTTACCTGTGAAATACTTTATGTTTTCCTGCAGTGGAATTTCACAATTGGTTCCATTGTACCTAGGTTTGCTTGCACTAGTCCAGCTTATTCTACTGGCCACTGTTACTCAGGTTACCAGTCTCTAATGACAGTGTCCTACTGTCTGAGGTTGACAGGAAAGTACCATAACTATTTCTTAGGTTACAGATTTTCTCAGGTCAAATCGACAAGAAAGACATTACTGAATTGTCTGAACAATGCAGTCTGTTAATACTTGTAAGTTTGAAATATTAATGTGCAATTTAACCATTAAGATAAATCAAATCAAATTAATAATGATAGTGAATTCACATTCGGTTCGTTTACTCCTCCTTTTCTTAGATTATCACAACAAGAAAGCGGAAGGTAGGAAAGGAGGGCGTGGTGATGGAGCACAGAAAGCCAGACAGCCTGGTCAAATCACGGAGCTCTATGCTTCCAACTTTGTCCGAATTGTCAAACAGGTAACAATGCAGATTTCATATCCTCATGTCTTCGCATTTCTTGTTATCAGTAGCTGTGCCCCCCTGTGACATTGTGTTTTCAAATCTGGCAAGTGATCAACAAGATTTCGCCTGTGTTACCATTAAGGCTGCAAGCGAGCCAGAAAATGTGCCTTGATTCCTCGTTTTAGAAGAAACGACTTGGACTCGGGTTAATTGCTTGATTATCGCCCACAGAATAAACTTCATCATATTTTGACATATTACACCTTATAAAATGATGAAAATGCAAACATTGAAAAAGAATGTTGATAATTCATTGAATTTTGGAATAGAGAAGCATTTATAAGGCAAAATACAGGAAACTTAAACCATTTTTATATTGCGAGATTTGAGGCATCTTCGAAATATGTTATATTAAAATGCTGTCTTATGAAAGCATTGTTGCACACACTTTTAAAGTTTGCAAATGCTGAAAACGGAAGCACCTTATATTAGAAAAATAAATAAACATATTCATATATTTTTTAAAAAATCAAATTTTGTAGTAGTTTTTACATTTATTTTTAGTTGTTTTTGAAGACTCGGTTCACTTTTCTAAAACTGAATCATTTTGTTTCCGAGTAACCGAAGAATTGTTGCAGCTCTAGTTACCATGGGTTGACATCCAGCTCATGACAACATAGTCTAAGGCTGTGACTTGGTTAGAAAAAAGACACCGGTTATTCGTCTCAAAAGAACGGATCCTGCCACTGTGGCCTAGTGGGTAACACACTCACCTAGGAGCACAGAGGACGTGGGTTCAAACCCAGGTACAGGCAGATACATAGTGGCTCGGATGACCACTTAAAATGGCGGTCCTCTGTCATTAGGTCCTATCCCCAGTGGCAGGCTAAAGAACCTCAAGGACTTTGATAAATGGTCATCCTTGAGCCCCTGTCTTTCAGTTAGAGGAATGCAAGTCACTTGAGAGCTTGGACTGTACTTTGTTCAGTCGGATGGGTCAAATAGTGCTTTGAGTCCTGTAGTATATGGAGATATTGTGCTGAGTATAAAAAACCCAATACAATGCTGAGTATAAAAATAAATAAATAAAACAATCCGAATTCGGGTAACCGTATTTTAGTTTCCACCCGTGGAAGTATCAGAGAAGCAAACATGGCGGATGATGTAAACAAGACCCTATGAAAAATAATGTTAAATATCTGTATAAAAAAAGAAAATTACATGAAAAACTAACAATAGTTAGAGAAATCTGAAAGAATACTAAGATTTTTGTTGTTTTACAGTATATTTAATGTTTTTTTCGGTTACCCGCTTTGCCACTTTGTTCTCGGTTTCTCAGGGAATTCGAACCGTTTTTGGGTAACCCGGCACCCTGTCACTCCTAGACTAGTCTGACCTGTGAAAAGGGATGTAGAAAACCCAACTTAGTAGACGTCAAGAAATCTGTGTGGTATTTTAAAAAAGAATAGATTAAAATAAAAGAAGGAATATATCCATGTCACAGAGTTTATCTCTCTGCTGTCTTGTATTATTTTGGTGTATTACTATAATTGATCAGTTGGGCTGGACTAATTAGAGAGTATACAGCCATATGTCATTAGGATCATATTTATTCTCTTCCCTATTTGATTTACCGGAGACAGGAGCAAGGTAGTGCTATAGTATACTGCCCTCCTGTATTGCTCTTCACACATGTAATGTTAGATGGGTCCATAGAGTATTGTATTGTATATTTATACTCAGCGCAATATCTCCATATATACTACAGGACTCAAAGTGCTATATTAAACCCGTCTGCACAGGTACAACCCCAACTCATAGGTAACTGATATTCCCCCAACTGGAAGATAGAGGCTCAAGGATGACAATTTATCAACGTCCTTGAGGTTCTTTAGTCTGCCACTGGGGATAGGAACCAATGACAGAGGACCGCCATTTTTAAGTGGTCATCCGAGTCACTATGTATCTGCCTGTACCTGGGTTTGAACCCATGTCCTTTGAGTTCATAGACAAGTTTGCTACCTGCTAGGCCACAGTGGCAGATGATAGACTTGCTTGAAAAAAGTTTTCCTCGGTTATGTCCCTTTCACACTACAGGTAGCATGTCCCACGGTTACAGGTGTTCCTCGGCGGCGGAACCACCTCCCAAGTTGCCCCATTTTGTCCAAGTTGACACACTACTGGGGGTGAAATTTGTTATAGGTGTTTTGCGAAATGCCCCTGTCCTTCAACTCTTGTTTAAGATTCGTATGCCACCTTGTGTCACAGTGGCAAAACATCCATGTACCTCCACCTGCCTTATGTCTTCATATTACACTGAAATTCAACCAAATCACAACCTTATATACACTGTGTACCACACCTTCAGTTACCGTAGTAGGAAAGTCATCTGCGCATGCTTACTGTACCAAATCCAGAGGTGGAAATTTGAAACATTTTAAAACTTCTGTAGGACGCGCAAGTTTTTGTTTGTTTATAAAGGTTATACTGCCCTATTATATATATTAGCTGTGTGGAAAACAGATCACATTAGTTGAATTTTTAGTTGTTGATCAACATAAAGGTATTACTTGTAGAAAAAAATTTATTGCAAATTAATACACATTTTATGAAAATTTTGTAAAACTCATGTGATCGTAGAAATCTGAGAAATGTCTATAAAAAAAGTTCTTATTCTAAGAATAAGTCTCTTAATGAGTGTGGGCCCTGATCTCGTGTTGAATGGTATTAAGTTAGGACACAAAATGCAGTAAATGTGTTTAATTGAAGCAGGTGCTGATTTGATATCGGTAGATGTTTGTTGTTATATTTTTAGAGGGACTTGGAGGGTTTATTTGGTCAATATGGCAGCTTAGCCTACATAGAGATGGTTCCTACTCCACCTCAGGATTGGTATGTAAAACTCAAATAAGTAAGGTACAAAAGAAAACTGCCACAAGTATGCATGCAAGATATAGTGGAATAAGAATATTGAGATAGATTAAAAGAAGGATTTCCTACCAGCATTTTGCATTTCATGTTTGGTCATACAAGCCACCTGATTTTAGAATATACTCACCACAGTGATTGATCCTGTCAAAAAGTCTTAAAACTAGAACATCCAAGCAAAAACACATGATTTGTCCTGACAGTAATAGATTGGTTATAAGACTGCAAAGATATATGTTACAGGCTGCTCCTGTCTGAAAATTATTATATCCCCAGATGAAAGTCGGGGATATATTGGATTCAGGTCCGTCGCGCCGCCGCCACCGTAGAAATTTCCTTGTGGACGCGATAACTCAAAAACAAATTAATATTTTTTTTTCAAACTTGGTACACATGTTAAGGGTGCCCAAAGGAAGATCCCTATTTTAAGGTGACCTTAAACTCCCAGTAAAAAAGAACTTATGGCCACCTTAAGGTCAGAAATTGGACTTTTGGCCACTTAGAGCCCTGTAGGTCACAAACTATGATGCTCAGCTGGCTGAAATTTTGCCTGACAACACATTAATATGTTCTTAGTACATGTGCCGAAAATCACGACTTTAAGTTGAGGAGAAAATTGTGCTTGAGGCCCATAAATACCCCCACTTAGCGATTTTTTGCTATACTTTTCACATATTTTGCCCTATAATTTGGAAGTGGTAATTCTGATGAGTCTCAAACTGCGCTAGGTATAACTTTGATATGTAATCCTTGTCTGTAGAAAATTTTAGGGCTGTAGGTGTACCCAAAGGGGTCGACTTAAGGTCTCAAAAGTGCCCACAGAGACCCAATTTATTCACTTTTTGCCACTTTCAAGCACTGTAGCTTTCAAACTATGTCTCTCATCTAAGTTAAATATCATCTGGGAATATATCTATGTGTTTTCTTATATGTGCCCCAACATTTGGGCCTTTAATAGACAGTTAACCTGTGTATCAGGACCATAAACACCCACCCGAGTGACCCTTATAAGACATTTTTCACATCTTTTTCCCTGTAACTTGGAAATGGTAAGTCTGAGAAGTTTCAAACTGTATTAGATATATATTCTGTGTGTAATCTTAGTATTTTAAGTCTGAAGCTTTAATTTTGAAGGTCAAATTGAGGTCTCTAAAAGGCTCCCAAAGACCCAATATTTGGACTTTTTGCTACTTTTAAGCCCTGTGACTGTCAAACTATGTGACTGATAGAGCTCAAATCCTATCTGGGAAGATATTAGTATGTTATTTTTATATGTGCCAAAAATTAAGGCTTTAAGAAGACATTTAACCTGTGTATGAGGACCATAAATCCCCTTCCGAGTGACCATTTTTAGACATTTTTCACATATTTTTCCCTGTAACTTGGAAATGCTAAGTCTAAGAAGTTTCAAACTGTATTAGATGCATATTCTATGTGTAATCTTAGTATGTGACAAATTTTAAGTCTGAAGCTTTAATTTGAAGGCCACATTTAGGTCTCTAGAAGGCCCCATAAAGACCCAGTAGTTGGACTTTTTGCCAATTTTAAGGCCTGTGACTGTTAAACTATGTGACTGATAGAGCTGAAATCTCATCTGGGAATACATTATTATGTTCTTTTTACATGTGCCAAAAATCAAGGCTTCAAGTAGACATTTAACCTGTGTATGAGGACCTTAAACACCCACCTGAGTGACCCTTTTAAGACATTTTTCACATATTTTGCTCTGTAACTTGGAAATGGTAAGTCTGAGAAGTTTCAAACTTTATTAGATACATATTCTATGTGTAATCTTAGTATGTAACAAATTTTAAGTCTGAAGCTTTAATTTGAAAGCCACATCGAGATCTCTAAAAGGCCCACAGAGACCCAATATTTGGACTTTTTGCCAACTTTAAGCCCTGTGACTGTTAAACTATGTGATTGATGGAGCTGAAATCCCATCTGGGAATGCATTATTATGTCCTTTTTACATGTGCCGAAAATCAAGGTTTTTAGTAGACATTTAACCTGTGTATGAGGGCCATAGACACTCGCCCAAGTGCCTTTTTTGACATTTTTTCCGTATTTTGCCCTGTTATTTGGAAATGCTTAGTGTGACAAGTCTTAAACTGTATTATATATAATTTTTGTTTGTTATGTATGTCCCCCAAAAAGTTTCAGATCTGTAGTTTAATTGCTAAGGTCTCTTTAACAATTGTAAAATGCCCACAAAAACCCAATTTATGGACATTATGCCACTTTAAAGCCCAGTAACTGTCAAACTATGTTGGTTATAGAGCTGAAATCTTTGAATTTTTAAAAGGAATTGCCTGTCTATTTAATATTTGAATATTAATAATGTTATGGCTATCTTAGTCTTTTAAGAACTTATTTTTGTGTGTTATACCTCTGCTTGCTGAGTTTTTAACTTTTTAAAATGAAACTGGTTAAACATATTCAAGTAGACAAAATGGACACTTTAAGTGAGCTTTAAGTCCCAATATTAATGAAATTATATCCTTATGTAGTAAAACTAGGGGATTTTTAACCCTCAACTAGCCCAGTTTTATTCAACTTGCCTCAGTTAATTTTGACACAGCTCCTACAGTTATGAACTCATTTCAGTTGATAATCACATACTTAAAATTCTCAATTCTTTTTGTATTTGAGTACCCCTTTTATATAGATTGTTTGTTTACCATTTATGCTGTAGCACTCCATCTCTTTGTAGTCCCAACCCACATCCCCCACCCGGATTCCCCCCACCCACCTCTAGGACCTCCAGCTATATTGAGTGACACTAAATAAACAAAGGTATTTAATGATATCAGGTGAGAAACAAAGAACTCAATGGGGTTGCAGATCTTGTGTAATAGTGAGAGAGGTGTGGAGAAGGGGAGAGGGGTGGGGGTGGGAGGTGGTGCTCTTCATTACATATAACACAAAGGGGAGTCAGAACTGAGATTGTGTCACATATTTAGGTTGCATATATATGGACCACATATATAGGTATAGAGGAAATGAATAACTGAAAACAATTTGCAAATTCTAAAAATAATATAATAAAATAATAATATAAATAATTTTTTTTTAAATAATATTTTATTTGTGAACAAATATAGAAACAGATATGCGCTTTTGGGATTATGAATTTTAGAATGGACATTGAATCATCAATCATTTAAATACTTTGAAGGAAGATTGAAAAGTATGATGAGTTGAGTTAAAAATAATATTTTATTTGTCAACAAATATAGAAACAGATATGCTCTTTTGGGATTATTATTTTAGAATGGACATTCAATCATCAATCATTTAAATACTTTGAAAATAGGTTTAGAGTTATCATTGCAGGAACATTGAAAATATAATTTGAGTTATGTATTCGGCGTCTGGGGATACACCATCTTCCTTGGGAAGATATAAACAGAGTAGATTGATGTGCTGAAGTTCATATAATAATGGGTAATTCTGTTTTAAAAAATTCCCGATCAAAACCTGTGGCGTGAGTGATGACCTGTCTGGGGATATGTTGGCGCCGAGTTGGCCCAATCTAGTTCATAAGAGAGCCTATGACACCAAGTTCTGACAGTGACTAATTCACAAGATAGAGCATAACACAAAGTTCTCATCAACGTTGTGAAGCAGAGGAGATTAATCAGCGAACTTCTGCAACTGATCTTCTGTTGGGAGAATCACTCATCTCCATTGCTGCAGGAAGATTGTCCTATAATCAGATGAGTTGACAAAAAATAGGTTGTAGGGCAGAAGGGTCGTAGAACCCAGTAGGTAGGTTGTAAGGGAGTTTTGATAAGAACAATCTGTTTCCAGTACCTGAGATAGAAATTTTCTCTCACAAAGCATTTTTGATACCTTGAATATTTTCAGCAGACATCTGCATGACACATTTCTGCTCCCGTCCACATTGTAGGCAGATTCGTGGCAATGGAATTCGGGGTGTTAAGAAAACAGGTTGATCAAAGTGATGGCAGAAGTTTACAAATATTTGGTATATAAAATAAAGCAGAACAAGAAAGCATCAAAAGTTTTATAAGAATGTGGAATTAGTCACTTTTGGCCACCCTTTAAAATGAGACAAAATGGTCAAAATATGTATAAATTTTGCATCATGGGAGATCAGAGACAATGTAGTTACAAAAATCATCAATATGTAAAGGAATTAGAAGAAAATTTCCTTGTGTACAAATTTTGCATACTGGTGATTTTCACTTTATCACTTCTATAATGCAAGGGGCGAAACAAGAATAAAGCTTAAAGCCAGATAATATGTGTATTGTAAAATGGATAGAGTAGACTTGTATAAACAATGAAAAAAGTCTTGTATTCAAGTTTTTTTTTTTTGTTTTTTTTTTTTTTTTAAACAGCTGTAAAGCATTTATTGGGGTGTATACAGCATACGATGCCAAGCAAATGATCCACAAGCTGAATCAGCTCAAGTGGCATGGACTGAAACTGAATGTGGCATTTTCAACCAGGGTCAAAAAGAACCCCTCATATGGGGCAGGTGAGAGATGTCTTGTTCTTGTATTCTAAAAATAAACTTTCCAAATTACAGCACAGTTTAAACCAAACATATGCTGTCAGGTGTGTCTTAAATACAGTAAAGTGCAAATTTTGACCAGGAATGAAACTTTTGAAAAATTAATTCCTAATGATGTTTTAACCCTGGATTTATCTCTCAAGTAGAAACTGACTTTTGGTGACAAAATTTTCTTTAAATGACTTTTTCTTGAAATTTAAAAATTGGTGACATTTTTTCCAGTAAACATTTCCATTCACCATAGTAAGTTCATCATTCAAGACGTAATTGATCGCAGAATACAAGTATTTTAAAATTATTATTCATTGAAATGAAAAGGCAGTTTTCTGTATTTAACGTGAACACATCGTTAAAGAAAAAAGATTTCTAATAGTCTGAGTTACCCTACCCTGGTACTGCTGCTCATTAAGCACCCCTCAAGGGACATTTGTGTTTAGGAGAAAGTCACACAGATGGAGTCCCTGGCTCCACCATCTGCCACATTTTCCTTGGGCCATAGCTAAACAACAGAGTTGGAATGTGTATATAGTTACCCTGGGAAAATTTTCTGAAAACTGTGTCTTGTTATTTGTTACTGTAAGGGGTGTACTTGTCTGGATGATAACTTAAAAAGTGATAAAAAATTATAACTTATTCACATGACATTTGGAAAATAGGTCTGGAAATGATTAACTTTTAGAAGTGATCTGATACAAAACATTACAATTTTTCCTTAATGGTGAAAATTAAAAAATCCTTAATATCTCAAAAATGGTGCTACACAGACAGATTTTACTAAAGTTTTTGGCCCAGAGGACTGTACCAGAGTCATGTGTATACTTTTAAAAAAAACTCACTGTCCCTCCATTTGGGACCACCATTGCATTTCTGAGTAAAATGCAAAAACTCATTTTCACTGAAACAGTATGAGGCCTTAATTATTGGCCCAAAGGGTTTATACAAAGGCATCTGCTCTTTTTTTTCCAAAAAAATTGTTCTCTTAACATTTTGGTGGCCATCTTGAATTTCTACATAAAACACAAAAGCACAGTTATCTCAAGACAAATTTTGCTATGCAAAAAGAATTGGCTTTTTTTCACAGATCAGTACTCCAGCATTGGTCCTACTTTTCTTTTGGATGCATCTTGCAATTGCCAAAAATGCCTTCTTGGTCTAGTTTCAGCTTTTAATTTTTCACACATAAAAAGAAGTACACACAAAAAAAAAACACTCTCATTTGCTAGGCAGTACAGAAAAAAGTTCATGTATCTTTTTATGGTGCTATTTGTTAGAGCCATGCAACTGATTTGCAAATCCAGTAATTGTACTTTGTAATGGTATTAAATCTATCTAAAAACCTGTATTACTTTGTGCTTTGAGAGGTCATTAAAGTTCATATGTTTGGAATATTTAGATTCACACAGTAATCCAGTTGACCGGGCTCATTCACTGGCCAATAAACTGGATATCTTGTTGGAAGATGTACTGGATGATTCTGAATATTGTCAGCAGGTCAAGTCTGTGGTAAGTAGCAGTTTCTTTAGTCCAGAGTGTGATTCTGCGACAGCTGCAGAGACATTAGAACACATTTGCAAGTGCCTGATAAATAGCAAATGAACTAGTTAAACAAACAGCTGATAAATAAACATTGGACTACTAAAACAAGCATCAAAGTAATATTTCTTCCAAGACATAAGCTATAGAAGTTTAGCCGTAAGTTATGTGTCATATAATTGTGGTTTTATGAGGGATCGGTATGCAGAAATTAAACCCTTGTGGTTAATGCAGATGTCTAAAGCTTTGGCCTCGCTACGGTAACCACCATTGTGTTGATATGGGTGTACCGTACATCACATTGAGCAATGGAACTGACATTTGATATTTTCTAAATGTGTAATGACCACATACTCACTTCATACATCCCTGCTCTTCTGCACTGTATGCCTGTGTCTTTTCTAAACATGCAGTTCTGTATGTTTTGTATAAGTCACCTCTTTATTCTGAACATTATTCAGAAGTACATAACACATCATGACTCATCTTCCTAATATTTTGGTTCATCAAAGATGTTTTTAAAGTTCAGAAAGTTGTATATTTGGAAATATATAATTTGATTTCACATAACAATTTTTTTTAAAGTATTTCACTTCATTTGTCACCATATTGCTGTTTTGTTGAAAGACACTGTCTCCATGATATTTTTTAGTTGTCTATTGATGTGGACAAATAGAAAACATATTTTAAGCTTTGAAAACTTATAACATGTTGATTATCAAAAGTTAAATAGAAAACCTCTTCGCTTGTCTACTTGTTGCTGTTATTGCACCCAGATGTCAGACTTGCAGCAGGCAACGCGCGAGATCAAATACCAGGTGTTGCGTGGGGAGGTCAACAAGGGGCTGGGTCTGATTGATGAGTTGTTGACCTATGTAGAGAGCACCCAGGCCCAGCAGGAAATGATGAGAAGCCACCAAGTACAGGCTTTTTACGATGGGTACAGCCCCTCGCCAGTGTCCCGGCATGGCCAGGGCTTTAGCAATGGCCAGGGGTTTAGCGATCACCAGGGTTATAGCGGTGACCAGGGTTTTAGTGATCCCCGAGCAGTAGCGGCACATTTGGCCAGAGGGAGGGGCAGAGGGGTCATGCCATCTTCCGGGTTTGGTGCCGCTGGAATGTCACAGGGACGTGGACGAGCCCAAGCCTGGAATTAATGACACTGGACGTTTTCAATGGAAGGCCCCCTCATATTAATGGAAAAAAGGACCTTCACCCATTTCTTCATTGGTGAATTGAATTAACTCTAGTGCTTTATAATAAGTCAGTTTAATATACCAGTTAGCACCAGGTTACAACATACCTGATATATAATATGAAGAAGATAGTTGTAAGAAATAGGTTTTGTTTTTGAATGTGGTGCCAGACTCAATTAACTACAAGGTTAACAGTTCTGAAAATGATTGATACCAACACCAAGTAGAAATAACTAGGTTATAAGCTTTTAGCGTTAACTAACTGTAAATTAAACGGCCTAATGCCCGATATATTTTGGTTATATCTGTTTAGTTATAAGTAGTGTCATTGTTTGTATTACACCTACATTAGTGTCTGTGTGGAATGTACATGTTCTCCCAGGACTTTTACTTGACAAAGTAAGCTACTTCATATTTAAAGATAAGTTCTTAATTTGATTTTTTTTTTTTTTTTTTTTGAAGTTTTGAGAGTGTTTTCATGTAAAGAATAATGTATGTAACCAGTATTAATTAGACAATGGTTGCACACTTCAATTTTCCTCATGAAAAAGCCTTTTTTTCACAAATGTGGACATGGCCTCTCCCATGATCCATATCTCTCAATACTGCTTTGGTGCATTTCACTTCATGAAAATTTTAAATAGACATGGTTGAAATTGTCTTTGCTTGAATGATGTGCGGTGTTTTTGCCTGTTATTGCACCAGTAGGGATTCTTTTGTCATTGTTATAGCTCACTCATGTTTCAAGTGTGGGTGATGTGCAACATGGTACTTCAAAGATTTAAATTTGACATGCAGACCTTGCATGAACTCTATTTTTAGTGGCCATAAACTTGTAAAAGACAAGTAATTAGTTGCACTTTAGGATTCAAACATGCTAGACTAGTTTACAGTATATTATCCTACTAAATTCTTTTCAAGGACTTATTGGTCAGTGTAATGAAATTGCTTGGAAATCTGTTACATTGACTTTTACAGTTCACTTTTATTTAGCATGTGGATATAACATTAACCAGTTTATGGTAATATATTAAATTGGTTGAAATAATAACTTTATATTAGTTTCAAGGTCATAATATGTGAAAACAGGCAACAATATACAACATTGTATCAATATTATGGACTTTGGTAAAGGACTGTGTGTACATTTATTATGATTTCTTGCAAACCGTTATATTGACAAAAACTGGTACATACATGCCAAGATGGTAGGGCTTCATATAGGTAATGGTTACAAGTGATAAAAGATGGCTTCTGTTTTAAAAAGAGACAGGTACTTTATGTTGAAGAACAAGTAGAAAAGGCCTTGAATAAATGTGTGTACAAATGAAGTTTGAAAAGTGAATGGTGATATATATCCTGAAGTATTATCTCTTAACCCTTTGATGTACTCTAGTAGTGCTGTATTTCTAGTTGATAAAATAGTCCTTTCTGGAAAGAGAATGCACTAGGGTGTACCAGTCAATCACTTCTGGTACACACACTCCATAGTCTCTCTGTGATTTCAGATTTTACTTAGTAATTCAGTCTCAATTATAATAAAGTTTTAGCAAGAAAATGAATGCCAAATTAATGATGTTGATAATTTGTGATTTTTTTCTTGGTATTACAGCTTTGTAAAGAAGAAAAATAAAATTGTGAAGCAAGTAGACCATGCCACAAAAAGTATTGTAATATGTTACACTTGGTGATTTAAGTAAATTTGTAATGATGGTTAAATTTGTTCTAAATGCATATTAGCTCTTCCTTTTATGGTGATCAGATTGGAATGTGCTATGCCTGAAAAACTACTGGCCTTATACACCATGGATTCATAGGCAAGTGTATTGAATATGTATTTATTTTGTTCTCAAACATAGAAGTTTTGTGATGTTTCCATTATTATTCTGAAAAATATGTAAAAAAAAAACACAAAGTGAATGCATTTCACTGTCTGGCTGTAAAGTTTAATGAAAGATGTACACAAAACCATTAAGACTTAAAAAGTTTCTTTGAAAGTTTTAAATTTTTTTTTTGTCTTGCCCAAACTACTCTTGCCATAGTTCACATGAAGAGTTTATCATGTGTAGAGATCATGGTACTTTCCTTTTGTACACTATTGCTCAGCTGCCCGTGAACAGGCACTGTGTCAGCTGACTGTGTGTTTTGAGTTTCAGAGTAGAAGAGAAAGAAGAAAAGGACACAAAAGTTGTGCCCTGCAAATGGTATTCAGAAGTAAAGTACCAAGATAACTGTTAAGGAGTAAAATGTAGGTGGAAAACATCTTCAACCAAAATACTGTAAATGCAATAGTTTTCAAGTTACAACTGATTTACTCAACAGTGAGAATCTCAAAGTAGCTATAGCTCAGCTATGAAATGAGTTAAAGGGCTGCGATTAACTATAGTATAGCTGACCCAAAAGAGGCTGAATAACACACTTAAAGAAATACAGTAAATGCAATAGTTATCAATTTACAACTGGTTAACTCAACAATGAGACCTTAAAGTAGCTATAGCTTTGCTATGCAATGAGCTACAGGTCTGCCATTT
This sequence comes from Sabellastarte sp. h YS-2021, assembly GCA_964017235.1. Taxonomy (NCBI): domain Eukaryota; kingdom Metazoa; phylum Annelida; class Polychaeta; order Sabellida; family Sabellidae; genus Sabellastarte; species Sabellastarte sp. h YS-2021. The sequence goes on along the minus strand of OZ024929.1, from coordinate 170,784,227 downwards.
CACTATGTTATAGGTGACTGAAAAGTAGGTGAATAACATATTGAAAGAAAATACTCTAAATGCCATAGCTTTGAAGTTACAACCGATTTACTCAACAGTGAGAACCTTAAAGTAGCTATTGCTCTGCTTTGCAATGAGCTACAGGTCTGCAATTCTACTATGTTATAGCTGACCCAAAAGTAGGTGAACAACATATTTAAACAAAATACTGTAAATGCAATAGTTTTCAGGTTACAACTGATTTACTTAACCACGAGAAGTTGAAAGTAGCCATTGCTCTGCTATTCAATGAGCTACAGGTCTGCAATTACACTATGTTATGGGTGACCCATAAGTAGGTGAATTACATGCTTCAACAAAATTCTCTAGATACAATAGTTTTGAAGTTACAACTGATTTACTCAACATTGGGAACCTGAAAATAGCTGTTGCTCAGCTATGGAATGAGCTATAGGTCTGCAATTTTGCCATGTTATAGCTGACAAAAAAGTAGGTGAATAACATATTTAAACAAAATGCTGCAAATGCAATAACTGATTTAACTCAATAGTGAGAACCTGAAAGTAGCTATTCTGCTATGCCATGAGCTACAGGTATGTAATTTCACTGTCATAACCGGCTCAAAAGTAGGTGAATAACATATTCAAACAAAATGCTGTAAATGCAATAGTTTTCAAGTTACAACTGATTCACTCAACATTAAGAACCTCAAAGCAGCTATTGTTCAGCTATGTCATGAGCTACAGGTCTGTAATTTCACTATGTTATAGCTGACCCAAAAGTAGGTGAATAACATATTTTAAGCAAAATACGGGGGCCACAGTGGCAGAGTGGTAACACTCTCGCCTCCCACCTCTGAGGCCGGGGTTCGATTCCTGGCACGGCCTCAAGTGGGAAAGCTGGTAGTTGCTTGCCGTTGGTCGGCAGTTTACAGTATAGAACCCTAACGAACTGTATGTACTGGTTTCCTCTGCCCTTCCAACTACCCGTCGTGATATGACCTGTACAGTGTTGAAAGCGATGTAAAACCTCAAATAAATAAATAAATTAAACAAAATACTGTAAATGCAATAGTTTTCAAATTACAACTGATATACTCAACAGCTATACTCTGAAAGTAGCTATAGCTCAGCTATGCAATGAGGTACATGTTTGCAACTTTACTATGCAGGGTGTATCCAGTCAGGGAAAACCTGGAAAAGTCATGGAATTCCATTTTGTTTTTCCAGGCGTGGAAAGTCATGGAAATTGTCTCCAGGTTTTGAAAATTCACAAAAAGGAAAAATGGAAATTAAAAGGCATTCAGCTATGCAATGAGCTACAAGTCTGCAATTTCTCACACAAGGGCATCTCCTAGTGGTTTAGCACATATATGCTAGAAAGGAGAAAAATCTCTGCAATAGTGAATGAGAAATTTGTGATAAAGTTTTGAAATTTTCACACTTTGGGTGAGGTTACCTCTCTTCTAATGGCTCTGGGGAACAGACGAACGAAGAGATCTGCATGCCTTGAATAATTTTTCATCCTTGATAGTTAAGGTATTTTAAAAAAAACAGCATTTCTCTGGGTCTTGTGGTTTTGGAGAAGTTGTTCACGCGGACCCGTACACAGACGCCGCAGAGTGATGCCATAATAAACCAAGACCATTGGAAAAAATACCTTAAAATTTGACAGTTGAAAATTCAGAGGTTTTGTATCCAGAATGTGATCTGGATTTTTCACAAAATTTAATTTCATTTTCCTTCAGTCAAGCCCTATGTATATAAAAAAATTCATCAGTCCCCCCCCCCCCACCCCATGGAACTCAATAAGAAGCATGCTTGCGAGATATCTTTTAATAATATATATATATATAAATTTATTAAAAATACACAAGTTACTACTGTTCTATACTATGTACAGTCCTAAGGAATAGTGATTATGCAAATTAAGTTATGATGTCATAAAATGATTACATGAGGTTGACCCTGAGGTCATCAAGGTCATGCTGGCTTGACCTTGCTCTTTACACTTCTCTGACCTCAAGGTCACCCAGAGTGAAGGCTGAGGGAAATACAGAGGGACCCTTGCCCCAGACCCCGGCAGCACCCCTTTTCATTGAAATATAAGCTGCCCAAGGTCAAATTGAAGGTCACTTTAGCCCCACATTCGGGTCAAAGTGAGCAAAGCGAGGGAATGAAGAGGGTTAAAGCAACAGCCCATCCAAACTGAGGGACCTTAAGTTTACAATATAAGTGTAATAATACAGTAAGGCATGTAAATTTCGCCCTGACACAGTATACAAGAACTAAAACAATAAAAAGGAATGTAAACAGATAAAATTAGTTTAAAACTTAGGATATCACAGAAAGCACATACAGGCCCAAATTATGGGACGTGGAGGGTGGGCAAGTAAAAAACAAATATTTCATGTTCACTGGTCGGCTTCTTGTTTTAAACTAAGGAAATTTCCAGGAACTGTTGGAGGAGGAAGGACTGACCAATGGTCAGTAATTAGGTCATATCACCATGGTACTACCTGGGTGTTACATAAAAGCTTAAGGTGCAAGCACACTTCCCTGGGGTGGAGGACTGACGACAGTGATGCCTGAAACATCACTTCTGACAGTCCCCCCCCCCCCCCCCACCCCATGGAACTCAATAAGAAGCATGCTTGCGAGATATCTTTTAATAATATATATATATATAAATTTATTAAAAATACACAAGTTACTACTGTTCTATACTATGTACAGTCCTAAGGAATAGTGATTATGCAAATTAAGTTATGATGTCATAAAATGATTACATGAGGTTGACCCTGAGGTCATCAAGGTCATGCTGGCTTGACCTTGCTCTTTACACTTCTCTGACCTCAAGGTCACCCAGAGTGAAGGCTGAGGGAAATACAGAGGGACCCTTGCCCCAGACCCCGGCAGCACCCCTTTTCATTGAAATATAAGCTGCCCAAGGTCAAATTGAAGGTCACTTTAGCCCCACATTCGGGTCAAAGTGAGCAAAGCGAGGGAATGAAGAGGGTTAAAGCAACAGCCCATCCAAACTGAGGTGACCTTAAGTTTACAATATAAGTGTAATAATACAGTAAGGCATGTAAATTTCGCCCCAAGCCCAAAAGTAGGTAGTTAAGCATCAGCCAGAACCATAGCAAAAGTAGAAGCCACATGTTCCCCCATGGTTTGGTCCTGCTGAATGTACCTCCACACACATTCCGACGTCCAGGAGCCATGATGTTTGATCTTCTGAACAGGGATGTCAGAATTGTAAGCCAAAGTGGCCCCAGAACGCCGGAATGTGTGGAAGGTGAAATACCCCGGGGGGTAGCCCAATTTGGAGTTCAATTTTGCAAGAGTTTTTCTAACCCTGGAGTCAATAAGTAACCGCCAGCCCCCAGGGGTCATAACCTGAAATAGTGGTTCATTCTCAGAGGGGGCATACATTTGGATAAGTTGTTTGAGGGCCCTATGAGGGCAAAGAATTGAGGATTTCAAGCGTGGCAAAGACAATATATGACACTTATCCCTAGTCTGGATAGTTTTGCTCCATTTAATGAGAATTTTTACAAATTTTTTGGCGAAAAATACATCTCCCGGAGTGATATGCCTAGATGGATCAAAAGTGGCAGCAGAGTGGGGGGTGAGATTGGAGAGACGTAGGAAGCCGAAAAATGCTGTAAGGAATAAAGCTTTAAAGACTGGACCCATAGGAATGTCATCACACAATAAAATCAATTTTCTGAGAGTGGGAATATCCATGATATTCCTCCTGGGAACACACAAGGGTCGGTTAACTTTAAGCGACCTCAAAAAATACTTCACACGAGGGTCATCCAGGACCCAATACTGCAGACCAAAGACCATGAATTTTGCCTTTATGGCAGCTACATAGTTGGCCACCATGTGGGTGGACGTATTATGCTTCGTCAAGAGTTCAAGAAAAGAAAAGATAACTGAACAATCAACTTTGGCAAGCTTTACTTTCATGTGTATTACAAATGCTAAAAATGTCCTGAATAACAGCAGATAACACTTGTGGGTCTTTGGTCTGAAGGCCTTCTGCGGTCTAACACCAGCCTCTTGACACAGTTGAGCCATGGCCTTGGAGCCTACAACAAAGTATAGTATCAGCAGTTATGTGTTACAAAAACATGGGAACCCCCACAAATGGTTAATGATAATGACAATACATGGAAAATAACATCAATAGCACTATATTACATAATCAATGTCCAGCAAATGAATGCCCACTGGGATCCAGACTGGATTTTGAACATACTGATATAATTGCCTGAAACATGCAGGACTGCCCGACCAACGGGATAACAGATCAGCAATCTGATTATTCTTGCCCAATACATGAGTGTAAGAAATTTCAATGTCATGTTGGGCAGCCAAATACCAGACATTTCGGGCACAGGCCCCCAAAAAGGGGTCCTTTGTGCGACCAGCAGACAACACATGGACCACAGCCTCATTGTCGCATTTGACCAAAATGCGCTTGCCTGCCCACATTGGTCCAAAAGCCTTGAGGGCCACCACAATGTTGACCATTTCCATGTGGACAATACCCATGTTCTGGTAGTTCTTAGGAACAGGAAGTTGATACACAAAATGAGCCCATCTGGCCCCCAGGCCTGTGAGACAAGCATCAAGCTCAAGAGTTTCTACTGAGAGGACATGGTCATATATGGACACCCCGTTGTAAGCCTGAAGAAATTTCTGAAACCATCTGAGGTCACGTTGAAAGTCTGCAGTAATTTTTATTGTTTGCTCATTATAGTTGCTTCTGAGGAGGTCCAACATTCTGTTGACAAAATATCTCGCAGGCTTAACACATTTGTGGAGATACAAGAGATGACCAAGAAGGGATTGTAATTGACGCTTGGTACAAGATTTTTTGACACCCCATGAATTGACCAGGTCTATAATCTGACGCATTTTGTCTTCTGGTATGGATATAGTGCCTTTTTCAGAGTCAATGAGAACACCTAGGCATATGGCCTGTGTTCCTGGACGTACAAGCTTCTTCTTGCTTATAGACAACCCTAGAGCATTCAAGACAGTATACAAGCAGTCAAAGGCGTCACGAGCGTGACGTGGAGTGCCCACCCCCAAAAAATCATCCACATAGTTCATGATCTTGTAGCCATGACGACGAACGACGTATCTGACGGCGTCGCTGACGCGTTGAAAGATTTGCGTCCCATGTCGACTCCCAAACGGAACGCAGGTGTCCAGGAAGTGGCCATTCCAGTATAGACCCAACAAGTCATAATCAGCAGGGTCGACCTTGATGTGCCTGAATGCCCTGCTGATATCAATTTTGAATAAATGGGCCCCCCTACCCAATTTCTTGAGTTCTTGCGTCACATGATCGACGGTAGGGAAGGTTAAAGCAAATTCAGTGTTCAAGTAGGAATTTTTGTCAATGCCCGCATTTACAGACTGGTTCTTTGGCCAGGAAAGGTCTATAATCACTCTTCTATTTTCAGACCCCGACTTTTCCCTAGTCATAAAAGGGGAGTAATGACAATTTTTTATGGGATTCTCAACAAAAGGGCCCAATATGGCACCAAACTTCTTTTCTTCAGCTAAGTAAGTCTCCACATGGGTGGGGAACTGGACAGCTGATGAGTGGTTTCTCTTATCTGAACTAAGTGGACAGTTACGATTGAAATCCAATGGAAAACCGTAACGTAGGAGTTCTATTAGCTGTACATCCCAATAGTCAAGCAAAAACTCGCGCCATTTGTCAACATTCAGCTGAGAAGACACAGGGATACGACTTCCTAAAAAGTTGGGGACCCCCTGACGCCTTGCCATAAAGTGCTGGTCAATAGATGATTCAAACCCAGGACCTGGACTATCACACCGTGGAAGTGTGAAATCAGATAAAGGGACAAAGCCGAAATCGAAGTCAGTTTGATTTCTCCACTTTTTAAAAGCCTCACACTGTGCATATTCGTTGCTTTGTATTTTCTTGATTACCTGCTTTGAAAGCAAAGTATTGAGATATTTATCATCATTGGCATTGTTAATGTCAAAAACCTTGACCATTGCGTCATCAGACACGGCATTGACCCTATCCTGGGCCTGTATTTGTTTGTCATTTTCTGTGTAATATGTCTGGGTGTCAACAATAGTCCCACAAGTGGGATGCAATAAAGAACCCCCAGTACCATTGTCTTGGCTAATGTCACATTTTGAAGTGTTTTCACAATAATTAGAAAGTGCAAACTCCATGTCAACTTCACTCAACACTTCACTATTGTCACCCCTAGAAGTGTGAAGTGCCACACAAGTGCGAATATCATTTGACACCTCACACAAGCTATCACACAAAGGGTCAGTAATCACATTTTCACTCGCACCTCTTTTGTTAGCATAATAGATTTTGGTGGGGATTTTCACACCTCCACTCACAAGGTTTTTAGCTTTGTTACCTTTAACCAATAAACCATTCACACGTTTTTTGTCCACATTGGAGTTGTAAAAACACTTTGTGTAATATTTTTTGGTCTGTGACACTCATGAAACATTGTGACCTTTGACCTCCCTGTACTGGGGATCAGTATTTACAGTACTTGACACACAAACACCTTTGTTACAACTATTTACATCATTAAAAACAGTTGACGCCTCCTGAGCATCGTGTAAATGACCCACCACATGTTCAACATGATTTCTGCTGCCCAAAACAGTACTTTCTGGACAGCCAACTACTCGTTTTTTGAACTGGACATTTTCCCAACTGTGCAATCTTTACCTGGGTGATTTACTTGCTTTCCCTGGGCCAGACAGTAAACACATATATGTTTGAACATTTTGCCCCCATGTTCATGATCCTTGGAGTACATACAAGTACCCCCAGGCGAATAAAATTTATTTTGACCATGGACTTCCATGGATGTCCATGGATGTCCAGGGGCACAGGTCCATGGATGTCCATGGATATCCATGTTTTGTTAAATGGCATCATGGTCAAAGACCATGGACTTACTGACCATGGTCTGAGTCCATGGTCTGTCAAAACATGGTCTAGTCCATGGACTTCACAGGGTTGTCCATGGACTTTAACCATGGTCATTGTCCATGGATGTCCATGGACATCCATGTTTTGTTAAATGGCATCATGGTCAAAGATGATTGATTTTGAAACCATGGTCTACTCCATGGACTTTAACCATGGCCATTGTTCATGCTTGTCCATGTATATCCATGTTTTATTAAATGGCACCATGGTCAGAGACCATGGACTCTCTGACTATGGTCAGAGTCCATGGTATGTCAAAACATGATCTAGTCCATGGACTTCACAGGGTTATCCATCGACTTTATCCATGGTCAGTCTGCATGTATGTCCATGGACATCCATGTTTTATTGCATGGAACCATGGTCAGAGACCATGGACTCAGTGACCATGGTCTAGTGCATGGACTTTGACCATGGTCAGGTTTCCATGATATAGTCCATGGACTACACATGGTTGTCCATGGACCCTGACAATGTTCAATATGCAAGCATGTTTGTAGATGTTTGAAAAAGAAATAGGTATTTAGAAGCTACATACCTTTAGTCCATTTGGAATATCAGCTTTGAAGATGGTAAACAACCTGACATACTACACATTACTATATTTCCTTTTTAATGTAATGTATATAATTATCCAGATTATCTGATTCAATATAGAATGTAGGAACACATGCAGACATTTTGAATACATCTCAAGTATGTAAAACACTATTTCCTTCTTTAATCTAATATTTACAATTATCCAAGATTATCCAATTCAATCTAACATGCAAGAACACAAACAAACATTATGAATACATCTGAAGTATGTAAAACACTGAATATAAAGAAATTTTCACCACTCATTTTATGGAAATAGATTCCAACAAAACACAGCTCTTTGTTTGAAAAAAATAAAGTGAAAATGGTTTGACTTTCTTCAATGTAAGTCTCTTGAGAACAGGTTTGGAGCCAAAATCCAGCCAATGGTAAAGAACCCTATCTTGGGTACAGGAGTACTTGTTACTTTGAATTGATGTTTATAAGTTAGATATGAAGACTGGCCTTCAAAACCTAGAAATTAATAAACAAAAATAATACAATTTGGATAGGATAAATCAAGAAATAGAATAAAATTGACTGATACTTCATAACTTGAGTATGTGGCGCGTCTTCCTTCATATATTTTTCACTTTAAGGTGACCTGACCCTGAAGTTCTCACACTCACAGGCAGCACAATAACCTTATGTATGTACAGTAACCTGTGGAATAACTGACCTTAGTTTATATTTGCAACATAATCAATATCATAAATTAGTGTAATCACCCCCATGTACAGAAGATAGGTTCCACGTGATTTAATATAAATTGACCCATCCTAAACTGATATAACTTGTTTTGCAAAGACACAGGTGTACTTAGACATATTTAAATTAAGCAAACTTTCTTTTTAAGATAACCTGTTCTATCTGGACACCCTTTTCAGTGAACACAGCTTACACACAACAGACAGAAAAGCCACCAGTGTAGTATCCAGTTGTGTGTTTAAGTTGCTAGCCTTATTCTTACACAATCTTATTTATTAAATATATGTATCATCAGCAAATTATTAGCGCATAACTGAATATCCCTGTTACTCTGAGAATAAAAACTTGTAACATGTAATTATGTAGATAGGAAAGATTTTTTTTCAGAGCTTTTTGATTTGGTGTGTAACAGCTTAGTTATCAGCCAATTATCAAGAAAGAACAGCCTTTCAAGAAGACTATGAAATTGTGTCCACTGTATTAAATGTTTCGTTATCTTCCACATCACATAAAATCTTCCCTAGTTTGTATAACTGCACTAAAATGTGGAGATTCAGATGAGGCACATTGTTACTTTGCAGTTTTATTCATTTGTTAATATACGATACAACGAAATGAAAAAATAGTATTATTATGTTGAAATTATTTTTATTTTTTGCCAATGTTGGTTTGTCATAATTTTTCATGTTCTAAGTATTACTTTTCCATAATATTGTAGATCCACAAATGTCATGACCAGCCTAATAGTAATATTTTTTTCATGTTGCAAACAAAAGTATATAATTTATATACATGAATTTAGACAGTGAGACTGACAATTAAAGGTCATATGCTGACTCGTTCTTAACATAGAGTCCATGGTCAACCATGAATACTTAATTGCAGTTCACGGTCAACCATGGACCAAAGGACAGAGTCCATTGTCAACCATGGACCAGAGAACAAAGACCATGGTTAACCATGGACCAGTGAACAAAGTCCATGGTCCACCATGGACACTTGAATGTAGTCCATGGTCTAACATGGACACTTACATGCAGTCCATGGTCAGGACATGAAAAACCATCATGTCCATGGTTTTTGATGGTCTGGTCCTTCATACGAGTATGGATTTTGATGGTCGTTCATGGATATCCATGGTCGACCATCAAATACCATGCAGTCCATGGTCATTCATGGTCACCATTTCGCCGGGGCCTGACTGGAAATGTTTACAGTACCACGGTTTTTTGGTGGTTTCTTGTTTCCCCCAATTTGATTTCTCTTGTTTTCTCCAATTTGGCCTGTGAACATGATGTTTCTGAGCATGAGCCCGCCTTATTCTTTCTATGCGACTTGTATGCGACCAATCTAAGACCCCCCTTTCCATTTCGCACAGCAGAACTGCATGTGCAGCTTTAGCATTCCCCCAAGTGAAGTCTGTCGCATCCTCCATTAAGTCTGATAAATAAACCAGCATTTGTTCCCTACAATTTTCATCAGATTCGTCCAAAATATTTCTCACAAAACCTTGCACAAATTGGGTGAGGGTTAACTGATCATAACTTATTCTCTGACGATGGGTACCCCCTAAAATTGACTCATGGGGCCAAGCAACTTTCTTTTCAACCAATACTTCAACATCCCCCCCCCCCCCTTTTTGACTTAATTTTGGAACCAGATTTACCTTGACTAGCACTGCTTTTCTCTAGTTTTGACAATCTACGATCAACTTTCCTTTGTAACTCTCTAGAAGACCTCAAAACTGAAATATCTGGGATATCCGACTCATCTGACGATGAGTCAGTTGTGACCACTACTTTTTTACTTTTCTTTACACAACACTTTGAAGTACTTAACTTCGTGTCCTTGTGTCCCTGCATGGCAGTCTGTTGATGACCAGCAGCCACTCGACCTTCCACTGCATCCAGACGAGCATTGACTTTCTGCAGTTCCTGTAGTATCTGTGACTGTATGTCTGTTGACGCCTGGTCTGTGCCCTCATCTTCAGATGACGCCTCTGACGACACCTCAGAACTCTGCAAATCTGATACCTCTAGGGCGGCAGGAACCGACAACAAGCTACCATATGAATTACTTTTACAGTTCAGTCCTCCATCATCAGACATATGGGATTTACCAGCTTGTTTCTTCTTGCCCTTGCTAATTTTAACACTGTCCTTCGGATCCGAATTGCTTGTCAAATTCTGATTACACTTCTTCCCTGTGGGAGGGTAATGTTTTTGTCCACATTTGCTGCACAAATAACGTGATTTTCCCATGTTAAATTATTTTATAACTGTCAAAGTTCAATTCTGAAACACATGAAGAGGAACACGCCTCTGTTAATATGACAGTCGAATGCTTGACTCGAATCTTGACTCTTGGATGACAAAATAACCAAAAAATAGGGTAGACCGTCCCTTTACAGTGGGCCAAGGCCCGAATCAAGCATTTGGTTGTCAAATCAACACTGGAACAGGTAGATCATCACACGGCACCAGGAAACTGTGCAGGTTACTCTGTGCATAAATGTATAAACTAAAAAGTTCTGATTTTAAAAGCACTAAAAATGTTAAAATAAGTGTCCATAAACAAATTCTGAAGTTCAAATTTTTCGCCAGACCACCATATCAAGTAAAAACAAATATTTCATGTTCACTGGTCGGCTTCTTGTTTTAAACTAAGGAAATTTCCAGGAACTGTTGGAGGAGGAAGGACTGACCAATGGTCAGTAATTAGGTCATATCACCATGGTACTACCTGGGTGTTACATAAAAGCTTAAGGTGCAAGCACACTTCCCTGGGGTGGAGGACTGACGACAGTGATGCCTGAAACATCACTTCTGAAAAGATCTGTTCATGTCTTTTTGAGTATTAAGAAACAGAGTACATACAAGAAACAAGCCCCTTATGGTAGTTACGAGAACAGATATTAGTACAAGGTAATATTTCTGAATATGTCAAAATATGAATTTAAAATACTCTTCATTGATCATATACAAATTGTGCAAGTAATAAGGAATCTTTATGGATTTTCTTTGCTAATGTATTTACTTTGACCTCCACAAAGTAAGGCTGACCATAACGAGCTTTGTTTTTAACTTAACCATTTTCTGGGTAATTTGTCAAAATATTCAAGTACAAGTATATTGCAACCTCTCTCCATTAAAAACCTGGGACAATGTGAATGTAGAACAGTGTTGTAAACTAGTTTTCTGATTCTAAATTAAATATTTTTAAGTTAACATGCAATACAAAATAACTCAAAGTATTAAATATCATAGAATTTAAGTGATATTTGTGCCTCAATAATGTACACTAAGAGAAAAACAGAATGTTTGTGTGTGCACTGCAGTAAATCTGTATATGCAGGAGTGAATGTTTACCTAAGTTCAGTCACCTGAGGAGCCGTTGAAAAGGTCTATTATAAATCTTCCCCATCCCTCTCCCACTCCTCTCCACTTCAATTGAAATATTGAAGGGAGAAACACACAGACACATATAACACAAACAAGCAATTCTTTTTTCTGTAATACACACATCCACACAGGCAATTCTATTCTCTGATACAGATTCTGCACAGATCAGCAAATGTTGTGGCAAGTGTATAGTTTTATATGCAGCTATTACATAATTTTGCAATCGGCTACAAGTCTGAAATTTTACTAAGCTATAGCTGAAAGAAAAATAGATGAAAACATATTTAGCAAAATGTTCTAAATGCAATACTTTTCTAGTTATAAGTGATTTGCTGCATGAAAATTATTTTAAAAATTCATAAAAAAAAATTAGGCAAGATCCAGGCCTGATGCACAAGGGAATTTACTTCTGGCCTAGTACATACATTCAAGATCCCTGCAATATTTAATGAGAAAATTGTGATAAAGTGTTGAAATTTTCATACTTTGCGTGGGGGTACCTCTCTTTTAATGGCTCTAGTAAACGGACAAAAGACAGATCTGCATGAATTTTACGATTTATCATCCTCAATAGATAAGGTGTCTTAAAAGTAACAGCATGTCTCCTTGAGCCCTTGTACTTTTGGAGGAAAAGTTGTTCACACGGACACCACAGAATGATGCCATATCGGCTGACTGACAAGTCAGCTGACATAAAAACTACTTGATGGCTATTTGTTGTTGTATAAGTAGAAATTTTCACAGGGCATTAATTTAAGATATTTGAGCTAATGAGTTTTGATAGTGAAAACTGTGAAAATTGCAGTCTGTATTATCCTCTTAAGAAGGAAGGTAACCTCATATAACAGAAGCATTTATATATTGCACAATTAATGAGCATCCTCTAATGTGCTTGAAGCCAAAAAGTTCCATTTCTCTGGCACAGCTACATCTGCCTATGGCCTTCCTGATATGGACTGAAGAATCTATTTTCATGTGTCAGACTACAATGCTGGATCAGGGATGACAAATAGGGGTTTCGGGAGAGGTTTCTGGCTTTGAAAATGAGGAGGTTGTATTTGAACAGAATACAATATGAAATGGGAAACCAGTGGAGTTTTTCATTTCGACAGATATTAAGTTGGGAATTCTCAATCTTATCAGCAATTGCTGACCTGTATCCCGCAATAGAACTGGGCTGTAGTTTCCTATCTTGAAAAAGGTGCATAAGGAAATCAGCAAGCTGTCTACCTATGCACCATTTGACAAAAAGGTACCGCTTTGTTTCGTAGATAGCGCTGGTTTAACTTCTTTGAGGAACCTCAATTCTTGCTGCCACTTCAGTTTTATTTGGGGTTTTACGTCGCTTTCAACACTGTACAGGTCATATCACAACGGGTAGTTGGAAGGGCAGAGAAAACCAGTACATATAGTTTGTTAGGTTTGTGTACTGTAAACTGCCGACCAATGGCAAGCAACTACGAGCTTTCCCACTTGAGGCCGTGACGGGGATCGAACCCCGGCCTCAGAGGTGGGAGGCGAGAGTGTTACCACTCTGCCACCGTGGCCCCTTGTTGCCACTTCAGAGAACCCCTGCTCCTTGATTGATGAGATTCTAGTATCAAAGTGTGGAGGTTCAGGTTTGGGAGATCTATGTGAATGCTCCCCACTGAATGGTGGAGTCAGGAGATCTTGCTGCAACAGAAGGCCTAGGGGAATCCAGGTCAACAGCATCACCAGGTTCCAGAACCAGGGCATGTTGGGCCAACCTGGAGCTATCAATATTACCCTCTGGTAATTGTGATCCATGATCTTGGAGACCACTTTGCCCAGCAGAGCTACTGGGGGAAAGACATAAAGATCCAGTACCTCCCACAACAGACTGAGGACACAAATTCTGGGAGTTTGTTGTGGTATCTGGTGGCAAACAAGTCTATCAAAGGACAGTGAGTACAACCTACTGCAAATCTGGTCAAACCCTTCCTGATGAAGAAACCACTCAGTCGGGATCACTTGTTTGTGCCGAAATAACTTTTCTGCTATCACATTTAGGTGACCTGGAATGTGACGAACTTGTAAGACAATTTGTCTCAGGTTGCACTAAGATAGGAGTCTCCAAAGGGGGGCACAAAGAGAGCCTGATCTCATACCTCCCTTTTTGTTTATTTATGAGACAACTGTGGTGGTGTCTGAAGTGATCACAGTCTGGACCCAACACGTCTATTGCTCGAACTTTTTAGTATACTCTTCCGTATTTTAGAGTTAACAGAACCTAAAATTCCAAAAAATTTATGTGCAATTTGCTTTCTGCAACTGACCATATTTTTTTGGCGGTGTAGTCCCCCAAGTGAGTGACCCAACCTTTGCTTGATGCGTCTGTAAAGATTTGACGAGCAGGTAAGTATGCTTTTCTGGGGTGGGTGGGACTACCCCCTAAGCGAGATCGTACTGGTAACCTGTGAAGTTGAAAACTTGTTTGGGATCCAGCTCTGACTTAAAGAGATTTACCACCCAGCCCAGATCCTGACACAGAGCCAGTAGGTCTGGGTGTCCTGGTGACAAGAATCCTTGGTCCTCATGTTAACCAGTCGTCCAGGTACTGGTGGATCCTTATACCCCAGGACTGGGCCATCAGTTTGACCTCTTTGACTACCACAGTGAACTCCATTGGAGCTATCAACAGGCCAAACAAAAGCACTTTAACTTGGTAAATCTGAGAAAATCTTGATACTGCTGTGACCTTGGATTGATGAGAATATGATAGTCGACATCGCTGAAGTGCTCAGGTCTAGAATGGGTCGCCACTTGTTGTTTGGTTTGAGGACCAAAACTAGTGTTTGTATTAAGCTAGGGAGTTTCAAACTTTGACCTTTTCTAGCACTATTTTGCAGGAGGGAATGCAAAGCCTCCTGTAGGTAACTGTTCCAAAGGATGTTTTGTGAGAGGAGGTCTGATTTTGAATGGCAAGGTGTAGCCTTCCTTCAAAATCGAGAATGCAGAGACTCGAACCCTGAGAGGCCCCCCAGCAGGCAATAGGATATCAAAAAGAAATCAAAAAGACACTGGGCAAGACATCAGAAACTCATGCTTATTTGAAATTCGAAATGACATCATATGTTAAATGTCAAATAGATCTTTAGTAGCCTAGTCAATTTGACATCTCCAAAAGCCATAAAAATGACATCTAGTAGCCGATTATAAATTTGATATCAGCATAAGACATCAATATGATCACCCAATTTGGACTGACTTCATGTCTATATGACATCAGAAGCTGACATCAAATTGATGTACTAATTTAAAAATCTGATTGACATCATTCTGCAAGTGCTTAAAACCAATTTTTAGTATTACAATTTATTCACAGTTAATAACACACTACATTGCTTAAACTCCCAATATACAACTGCCACATGTGAACACTTACCTGATACAGCTATAAGTCATTTCCATGTACTAAACAGATCATTCCATGGGAAAAAATAATGAATGGCATATAGGAACAAGTTTAGAAATTTATACCACTTGTAAAGATACAAATTATGGGTACAAAAGTTTGAATATTAGAAGCCCTTTTTCTAAACTTTTTCTTTATTTATTCAATCTTTGGTTTGGTTGCAAACACTAAAGTATACATTTGTTTACAAACATATCAACATATCTCTTGAAGATTTTAGTTACAGTTTTAAACATAATTGTTTTGTCTGTACCAAAAATTAATTATTTCAGTCAAAGCAACATCACACAGACTAGAGGCCAAGTTAGTTAGTGGGTTCAGCATCTAATCACAGGTTGTCACCTCTGCCTGGGTTTGCCCCTACTCATGTGAAAAAGCTGAGGGCCTGTCCTAATATGACCCTGGGTGTTGTACAGGATGTAAAACTCAACTTTGACTTAACACAGACTAGATAAATTATTCCGACTTAAATATCATTTTGAACATCATATTTTCATCATTTGACAGGACTACACAAAGTCATGTTGGGATGGTGTCAATTTTATGTCACTGAATAGGATAATACGATCACGTTAGGTCTGGTAATCATTTTGACATCTAGTTGATATTGTAGGTATGTTATTGATATAAAGTCATGTCATGTCACATAAACTGGATGTCAGATTTGTGTCAGATGATGTGACCACCTTAAATCATGTCTGAGTGATAGTTCCTTGATGTCATAAACTAACATGACCAAAACATGATGTCAAGAATTGGACCTGGGCCAGGTTTACCAAAAATTGTGTAACCTACCTCCAACAGGTAAAGTTTCTACCACATTGAGGGTACTATCCACAGTTAGTGCAAAACAACAATAATTCACAATAGAAACATTAACATGCTTTATAAGGTGAAGAACGTAGTCAGGACTTAAGTCTTCCTTTTGCAAACGCCTGGTTGTACAGACAAAAATAATTCTCATTTAAACTTCTTAACATCCTTTGCCAGTTTGATGGAGCAATCAGAAGAGGCAGTAGCGTCGGAGCTTCTGCCCTGTTACCAGTTAGACCTGCCCTTGCTGAGATGGTCCTCCATGCTGGAGGTCTATCCTTTCCAGAGGACCAGGAATTCTGGCCTGAGTCCTAAGATTGGTTCCAAGAAGTTTGATAAGGCTGGTATATATGTTGTTGTGTTTACCACCAAACCTACCAGCGTCCAATCTGGGTTGAGAGGTACAGGAAACCTCATGTTTAGCAATCTCATCCTCTGCACGTCTTACGACATCGTCGAGAAACAAGGCTCCAATCTGAAGATGGGCATACTTAAGAGCTGCAAAGGTGTCCAACTTCACCTGAGGTGTAACCAACCCACCTATTAGATTGATATGTTTAATGTCTGTCCGTCAGCATTTGAGTTTCCAGACTCTAACTCGAACACACTTCTGCCAATCAATTTGAAACTTAACAGGGTGGTGGGGCACCACCAAGGCTAGATTGATTTCGAAATTGGTGCCACTTAGAAAACAAGATATCCGCCTTGGCCGCCAACTCAAACATGGTTCAGCTGATCAATTTGAAACTTAACAGAGTTGTAGGACACCACCTGGGCTAGATTGCTTTTGAAATTGGTGCCACTTGGAAAAAAAAAGATATCCGCCATGGCCGCCATCTTGAAATTCCATTTCCAGAGTCTAACTCAAAGATGGTTTGGCTGATCAATTTGAAACTTAACAGGGTGGTAGGACACAACCTAGGCTAATTTGCTTTCGAAGTTGGTGCCATTTGGAAAGATATGATGGTCGTCATCTCGAAATTCTCATGCATCCATCCATATTATGCTTTTCAGACTCTACCTTGAAGATGTTTCCGACGATCGATTTGAAACCAGGGTTGAAAACAAACCTCAGCTAGCCTGTTTTCAAATTTGATGTCCGCCAGTCCGTCTTGTCAAGTGTGTGTCTGTCAACATTTTTGTTTCCAGACTTTAACTCCAAGACCCTCTACTGATCATTCTCAAACTGGATAGCGTTGAAGGACATCCCACAGTACTATTTTGAAATTTCCAGCACACCTATCATGTTGCATTCATCTGGCACTCTTCCTAATAGAGTAATAATAGTTCTTTGTATTTTATGTCACTTTGAAGTTTTGTAAGGCATCTATTGTAACCTGTAGCTTGGTTGCAAACATATGATGACTCTTTAAGTGCCTTTTCCCACTTCCTTGCAGTTTCTTGGGCCAGAGGGCAACATGCAGGTGGAGTAGAAAAGCCAGATGGTTTAGCAACTCTGGAATACTAGTATATGCTGTTGTGTGGCAGCATCATTGTATCCACTAGATACCATCCGTTGGATAGTATGGATTTAGCTTCATTTACATTGCTGCCTCGGTGTGTATGTAGAGAGATTTCTCCATTACCGCTCTAACAATATATATATGTGTATATATATATTATCACTAAACTTCTCAAATTTGCATGATATATTCACCAAAAAAGCTTCTCTGGGAAAATGTTTGGGGTCATTTCAAAAACAGATATGATATAACGCACAGATATATATGTCACCTTTATGTATGTAACCATTTGACCTTAAGGCTCTTTATTCAGGATCATTCATGGAGCACACAAGTGTCCCACATCAGCTATTCCGCCAACCTTAGTGTGGATTATTTCACTTATTATTGATCCTAGAGGTTTGGTATGTCAAACCCACCTGTGGGAAATAATTTTCTGTGAATCTTTTGATGCTGTCGGATTTGACCTTTGACCCCTCCTTCAAGGTATAACGGGATCAACCATCTTTAAAAGGCCTAAAACTCACCTATTATTGGTCCTAGAGGTTTGGGATGTTCATTCAACCTATAGCAAATCAAATGCTGCTGATCTTTTCATGAGGTCAGATTTGACCTTTGACCCCTCCTTCAAGGTCAAGCAGAGGTGAACATTCTTTAAAGGGCCTAAAACTCATTTATTATTGCTCACAGAGGTTCGGAATGTTAAACCAACCCATAGGAAATCAAACGCTGCATATTTTTTCATTTGGTCAGATTTCACTTTTCACCCTTCTTTCAAGGCCAAACGAGAATCAACCATCTTTAATTCCTGTGACTAATTTAGAATTTTCTTAAGTGCTATTTATCTTCAAAACCATGTTAGCTACCTTTTTCCGGTTGATACATTTTGCATCTAGGCTCAGATGCATCCTTGGTCTAGTTCTTCCAGTGGGAGATGTATCGGCCATGTATGGGCACAAGAGCAGGGTCCAGGCCCGAGTGAAGCCCATACTGGCAACTTTGCGATTTCGGTGGGCGAATGAACTGATCCTTATGAAGCCTACCTGACTCGGTTCATCTGGTATCCAGCACACAGACTCAAGGATTCTAATTTCCTGCCCAACCACTCCTGTGGAGGCATGTCCACACTTACCTTCCCAACATTATGGGACTGGTTCAGCCTTCTCACAAGTCTTTACTTGTGGGTTGAGATAATGAATGAGTGCATTTTATTACAGTCTGGATTTTACACAGATAATGAATGAGTGCATTTTATTACAGTCTGGATTTTACACTCTTACTAAACATCATTTCTGTAATGTCCTTGTAGAGGGAAATGCTCTCAGAATCATAGTGCACTGAGGAAGGACCTTGCACAAAGTCTAGGACTGGTTGCGCGTCCAGATATTAAAAGGCATGCAGAGACAGTATACTCCAGGTCTGGTATGTATGTCCAGCCCATTTAGGCCCCAACAGCCCTGTTTATTTCCTGGTAAGATTGATCTTCAGTAACAGTCTTTTCCTCATTTAAGTCCTTGTCCTGATCAAAGATCCTGGTTTGGGGTCATCAGAAAGGGGCAAAATACCTTCAATTTCTTCAGATGGACAAACCGGTTCAACAGAAGCAGGAGGCTGCCGGAAGAGAGGTTCTCGTTCTGGGACCAGTCCAGATAAAGATTCTGCAATGGAGAGACCTCAGGGGCCGATTTCACAAAGGGAATTAGATTTAGCCAAGTTTTTGGCTAAGTCAGGGACTTAAAACGAAGACTTTGGTCTTAACTAGGTCTGGGACTTAAATGGATTTCACAAAGGATGACTTAGCTAAGTCCAAGCTTATCAAATAACCACAGTGGTTTTCTGTGTCATATGACCTTTAATATCCTTCACTTGATGCATTTTATCGAAGGATAAGTGCTGTTTTGAAATAGAAAACCATGCTACATCATATAAACTTCCCAAAGACTACTTCAGTAAGGTGTTCTGTATAATTATCCTTTATTTACAGCCATTTCAAATTTTGAAGTGGAGAAAAGTTTATGGCGGCCATATTTAAGTCCTCTTTACAAAATTTAAGCCCACTACCTCCCAGACTTAAAGTTAAGTTCACTGACTTAGGAATTTCATGGAAGTAGCTGCTTTGTGAAATCCGCTAAGCTTAAGACCACAGACTTAACATTCTGTTGACAAAATTTAAGACCAATGTCTTAAATTTAAGTCTAAATCTAGACTTAAGTCCCTTTGTGAAATCGGCCCCAGAAGTATTCCTGCCTAAAGACTAGTCATCTTGCTTGTCTGGTAGAGAAGGGTCAGAGACAAGTTGAATTAAAGGTGACTTGGATAAAACCCAAGCCGTGGGTGCATGAGGCAGGTGCATGCGCACTTTGCTGTAGGCCGGTTGAAGAGTTCCTCTGATTCACAAGGCTTCAATTCTGGCAAATTTCACTGTCCATTCATCCTTGAGATCTACTAGATGTTGTTTATAAAGCCGATATATCATAGGAAAAAGATTGAGATGAAGAATGCAACTTTTCATTACTCACAGTTCCCGTGACCATAACCTCAGAAGAAATAGCAGAAATAACCGCGATGTCAGAAAGATCCACTAAATCCAGGTTTTTTGTCACCTTAATGTTTCTTTTTTGTGTGTAACTGATATGTATGGATGGCTAGTTGTTGAACTTGCTCTGTAGTGAGAGCACTACAAAAAGAGCACTCCTTGTGTAAAACACATGGATTAGAGATCTTTGGCCTTTTCCCCTACATTCTGCATATATGGAGTGGCCATCAAAAAGTGACACGACGCTTTTTTCCTGGTGGAGATATAATAAGTATGTTGGATGTGTAAGTTATCTCCACAAGGAAAATCCAAACAGAAAGTTATTTATTTTCAGTAGAAAGCACAAATATGTCACAAATTTATCAAAATGTTAACAGCTTCACACTGAACAAAAAGAATGACACATAGGGTTTTACTCCACTGTTCGACCATGGGGGTGAACTAGTCACCTGGGGACTGAATGGGACTCTACCAATCCGGTCAGAGCAATGCTCGGAATGTCTTTTTTTGGCATTTGGCGGGACTGGCTGGTGGTGAACCATTGGCTTATGTCTGTTAAGTAAGATGTATTAATGCAATCAAATCTATTTAATGATTTTACACATTTCTTGTAACATATGAAAATGACATAACCTCTGAGGTTTGTTAATCAAGTAAAACCAAAATAGCGTATTTCTTTGTTTATTGCTAACACTCTTACAAACAACCAATATTAGTGACTAGAATGCCTGTCATCTTCATAGAGTTATCCCTTTAACTTCTTTTAAAGTTTGAAAGTCTGTTGGCAGCTACATTCCTCTTCTGAACTTGTAGAAGCAATTATCTGACGCTGCTAAAAAAACTTTAATTAATTGGCTTTTATGTGTACAATTACCTGTACTGCAGCCCTAATGAATTGATGTGATTTCGATACAAGAATTTCCACCAACAATGTTACAGGTATGGTGAAAACCATAAATAAATACCTTCTTATTTATATTGCATAATACCGCCTTTCCTGTCTATTTCAAATAATCTCACTTCCAGCAAAAAAAAAAAAAAAAAAAAAAAAATCTGCTTCTTTGTTCCACTTGTATTCTTTACCTTATTTTTTATTGTCTTAATACTTAAGTAAGGATAAGGCATTACTTCTAGTGATTTGCAAATTTGTAAAATACTGCTACAGTATGCAAATGTCTACAGTCTCATTTGCTAAGAATTCCTCGACATGTACACCAAGGAGTGAATCAAGAGCAGGTTGGAAACAATGGTTACAAATGTTATTCAATTAGGCTCATAAATATGGGGACAAGACTTTGCTTCAGGCTCAGTCACACTACAGGCAGTACATCCCACAGTTATAGGTTTTACTTGGTGGCGGAACCACCTCCCAGGATGCTTCATATCTTCTTAGATTTTGAGAACCTTTCAACATCACAGACACATGGCCACTGAAGGGACACGGTTAGTAATCGTTCAGAACAGTAGGGCGACAGTAGTACAAACATTGGTCACCGGGTGACAACCTCCCTTAACCTCAACTCACCTTCGGTAGCCATTGGATGAACATGTAACCACGGAAACACGACCGAGTCACAACATTATATACACTGAGAACCACACCATTAGTTACCGTATGAAACAACTCATTTGTGCATGCTCACTCTACCAAATTCAGACTCAGAAACTTTAAAAATGTTAAAACTTCCGTAGAATGCTCAAGAAATTGAACGTTTCGCCACTGTGTCACAAGGTCATATAAGGACATCACACGGTAGTTGAAGAACTGGGGCATTTTAACCAACACCTACTACCGTGGGATGTGTCGCCTGTAGTGTGACTAGGGTTTTGAAAAATTGACTTGAAACAATTCTGAGTGACCTCACATACAAACTGGAATGATATTTTGATTCACAAAAGAACCACACAAAATACATCTGCATCACAGTACATTTTGAGGGGGTTAGTATTTACAATAATATATACAGTAAAAAGAACATAAGAATTGTAAGACTGCACAAACTTTGACTCAGTTAATTAAACTGGTACAACTTGAGTTATTTTTACAACTTACATCTTCACAGGATACTACACATGCCATGATGGACTCAAAGATTGGCATTTATTACCAAGTTTATTTTATTATCTTGTATCAAACTACATCTTTTTAAAACTGTTCTGTGAGAATAGTTCATCATTAATGTTTTAACTGAAGCAACAAAGGACTGAACAAAGAATCGAAATCTAGTATTTTCAACATAATAAAAGATCTATATCTCATTGTTTTTGTTCATCACAAACACTGCAATGTCCTACTTGGCAGGCGATATATTTACATTCTGGCAAGTAAAGTACATTACATCTGGGATAAACACTTCAATTCTGATGTATCTATGTCCATATTTTTTCTCCTTCTCCCTTTGTGGCTCTGGTGCCTTTAATAGGGTCTGTCATATGATAGTAATTAAGTGCTGTAAAAGTACTCACTACATGTGCACAGGTTGCCATGATCAATAAAGGTGATGAGAACATATGCACCAATGACAACACAGGACAATGCGATCTTAAAATTAATTTGGCTGTTCTCAGCAACAATTCTGTACAAACCAATTTGAATGGATTTTTTACTTTAAGGAATTCTTCAGCTTTTATCGGATCAGTAAGTGCCATGAGCAAACAAAAGACGACTTAATTTAAAATTAACAGAACTTCCTGGATTTCTTGCCTAATTTTGAAAATTTCTTTTATTAGTGTAATGAAGGCTCATATCTGGCCTTGTTAGATTGGTTTGGTGGGTGGAGGACTTGACAGGTTTTCCAGCACTTCATAGATTAACTCAAGTTTTTTTATTGGTATGACTAAGTTGAAACTAATTGCGAGAATTCTTTCACTAATACTTTTAACTTATTTGGAGGAAAATTCTTGATACCAAGAAACTACAGTGAGAACTTTTATGATTGGTAAACATGACTTTATGAAGACATTATTAGTCTCTGAAATGTAATACTTCCTTCTATTTTACAATACTATTTTAGTCACATCTTTATTTTAAAAAGTTCCACTTTGCCAGCATGTTCACACAATGAAAATTCTTTTGTATTTAATGCAACAACAAAAAAAGAGTCACTGAAAATATGTCTATGTCCAATATACTGCGAAACCTAAACAGGTTCAAAATAACATTAACAGATGAAAGCCATTCGGATTGGGTCTCCTGAACTTTCATCAATTAATGACCATATTACCAATTAGCAAGTAACCAATAACCCGATATGTGCATACGACATGCTTTTGCACAAAACTAAGTAACCTTCTTCAACTCTAACGTAACATGAGTTAATATGTGTTTGTACACTGAGGAAGAATATACATATTTTGAATAGGAGCAGCTATCTGAGGTAAAGGATTTGTGTTATAACACACACACACACATCAAACACGTAAGCACCTGGTTGACATGGGTAGAGCAAGAAATATGAAATTTTCTGCGGTTTGTGAAAATTGCCAGTGTCAAATCTCCCCTTCTATCTCCTTGATCTGTGGGAATATGTGTGACTTCATTACACCTGTGATCTTCAATGATTCAAAACTGCCACAAAATATGATTGTCAATTTTCACAGATGTCCCCAGTTGGGAATTTTGCATACTGTTGCAAATTTGACATTTCTCACTCTATGAAATATATACATCTATATTCTGTAAATTTCTGAAATATCACCCAGATTCAAGCTAACCCCAGTTTCAGATAAATAGCACAATTCCTGGATTGTGATTTTGTAGCATTATTTGTAATATTCATATAGATATGCAGTTTGATTTAATTGCTAGTCCACTTGTGTTTTAAACTCATTAGTGCCAGAGAGGTAATTTAGAATAATACACTAATTTTATACAGCAACTTAACAGTGTAAATATCATAAAATATGTACAAGACATCTAATTCTAATAAATCTGTGTATGTATGCACCCAGAACTGTCTCAATAAGTGAACTGCTACCATAATCCACTTTATCAGAATTGGATTTCTACGCTTTGTATTTACAACCAGTGCTAAAAACCTGTTTGGTGAGACATAATTTGAAACACATTTTACTGCTTGTTTGTTGTAAAATTAATTACTGGGAAAAAATTATCACATACCCTTACAGCAGATTCTATATAACTAGAACCCCCAATTATCCCCGGATTTCCTTCTGGTAATGCCAAACTTACACTATTACCTGTACTTTATCTATCGTGGGTCTACTTGTATAAAACCTGCTGTATTTCTATATTCATTAATACACAAAAAGCTCAGGGAACTTCATCTCAGTGAGAGGGATAGTGTTTGTGTTCGTTGGTCTCTGTGGAGAGTTACGCTGGCTAGTTTCACTGTCTGAGATCATTTCTAAGATGTTGTTTAGCTGACTCTCCAACTTTGTGGCCTGAAAGGATACAACAAAAAGGTGCAAAGTGGAAGAGAGTGAAACGTCAGAACGTTTCAATAGCTAAGGTTATATTAGGAGAGGTTCTCAGTTAGTCTCAAGTATTATCCTGTGCTAGATTTCAACCCACTGAATTAGTGGAAACATGTTCTGTGCATACAGCTTTTCCCAACTGGTACTGTGGCCTAGAAGGTAAGGCATGTGCCTAGGGACACAGAGGACCTGGGGGTGATCCTAAGTATAGGGAGATACAGAGTGGGACTAGTTTTTAAATTATCAGTATGAGATTTGGGCAATAATTTAATTCCACATTTTTAGCAATTTAATCCTTTTATTATTTTTTTATTGTAACACACAAGAATAATATTTATACGGGTTTAGGGCTTGCCCCCATTGATAACTCTGTTAGTTTAATTTTATATTTCCTTGATAATTTCTTGTAATTATCAATTATGGTGGTCCCATACTGGAAAAGTAAAATTGCCCGCAAGAGTGGTTCAGATGAACATTTAAAATGGCGGTCCTCTGTTATTGGAGCCTTTCCCAAGTGGCAAGCTAAAGAACCCGAGGTATACTGATAAATGGTCATCCCCGAGACTCTGTCTTTCAGTTAGGGGAAGGTCTAGATAGCTTGGGCAGTACTTGTGCAGTTAGAATGGGTCAGATATTTCAATTAATTTACTATATTACACTTTCTCAGTTTATAGTTATCCAAATACACTTATTTAAACTGAAATCAACTGGGGCAGATGACAAATTGTAACAAATTTTATTGTAATTTAACTTTTTACAAGTTAAATACTTACCTTATCCTCACAAGTGCTTGTTTGGTTTTGTGGAGCAAAACGTATCGACCGACAAGAATTTTTTAAGGAATATTCTTGTCACAAGAGGTGACCCCTTTGTCTGCGCATGTCCGCGCTTGCGCAGTAGTGGTTGTCGACAGACGATTGTCGAGAGATCTTCATTGTATTTTTGGTCCCCAGCAAAACAAATTATGCGGGGAGGTAGGGTGGGTTTATCCTTGTGAGGATAAGGTAAGTATTTAACTTGTAAAAAGTTAAATTACAATAAAATTTGTTACATTTTATTGCGTAAAATAGCCTTACCTTATCCTCACAAGTGCTTGAATACAACCATAACAGGTGGAGGGTATTTGTTTTGGCCACACTGTTAGATGATTGTCAGACAAGGGGTCACCAAATAAAGCACTGATAAGAGGATAAGATAAGCTTCCATACACCACATCTTAGGTTAAAAGTTACTTCTTCATCACAGATGAGTAACTTGCTACCCTCAACAAGAGATCCATGATGTGGTCGTCATTGTTGCTGCTGTTGCTGTTGTAGACAATTTTACAACAAATCATATAGCAGAATTAACCATCACCCAGTATTGGCCGGAGATGTCTGCATGAATCCCCAAACAAGATGTCATCATCTGGCAATGAGAATATCTCCAAGCAGGCAAACTGAACTGCATAAACTGCAGATATGGGGCCATATGAAAGCCAAGAAAGACATATGTCAGTGACACAAGACTTGTATAACTGGAGAGAACATAAATATGTGAGTCATATGAATAACATGTATAAATACACAAAAATTGACTACATGCCGAGGTGAATCCACAAGGCCCAATTTGTTCATGGACTGGTCATGGGATTGCCAAGCTACTTCTTCAAGTAGAATGTAGTAAAGAATTGTGGGTCTTCCAATAACAAGAGTTCCATATCTGCTCAGGTAAGACCCCACTCTTGAAAACTAAAGAGGCAGCCATGTATGTAATATGTGCCTCAATGTATAGATTCTGGGAATCAGAATTAAAGGACTGGCAATCTAATCATGCATCCAGATTGATCCAGGAAGAGATACCAGAACTCAAAATATCTCCATCAAGCCTTCCTTAAAAGATATGAGCAAGAGATGCTTCACCTCCTTGAAGTACTTGTACTGTCTTGATAGTAACTAAGTACTGTAAGAGGGCAGAGTGTCACAACATCAGTCCAACGTCAGCTCAGGAAAGGTTTGTGAGCTGGAATGACCACTGGTTTGAGCCATCTGGAGCATCAGAAGCCAACTGGTTCTTGCTAAAAGGCAGGAGAAGGAGACTTTCCCTTTTCTCCAAGCAGTAGTCCTGTCCATGAAGGATGTAAGTGCTGTAGGAGGACAACGAAACATGTGTCCAGGCAATTTGAGTTCAGGAATGATCTAGAGCTGAAGTGACCACTGGAGCCAATCTAGACCAATTGAGGCTAATAGGTCCTTGCTGAAAAGGTAGGTAGGAGGGAGAAACTGTAACCTCCTTCCTATGAGGCTTGTGTCTGAAGGAGCCAAAGTCCCAGAATACACTTCCAATGCCATTGCAACAGTCTTGCAAGTCAAACTTTTTTAGACTGACCTCCTTTTAAAGGTTAATAAGGAGCCTTATGTGAAAACCAACAGAAGCAAAGGCAAATCCCTTGATGCTACACCTGTGTTAGCAGTGGGCTTCTCTCTATAAACACTTGCAATAGGCCTATAAAGATCCAGGCTTTTGCTCAACTCCTGCACAAAAAGGTAAATGATCAGCTATGGCTGCTGCAAAGCCAACAATAGTGACAGGTTTCAGATTTTTGCAAGTAAATGGATCAAAAAATCTGGTATATTTGAGACCGTAGGCTCTGAGATGGCCACCTTATTCTGTGGGTACCAGAGCTCAAAATGGCCCATCATGACTCATACATTCCAAGATGAGGGTCCTTGAGATGCCCTAAATCTCTCTATCCCTTGCCCAGAGAATGATATAAGAGATTCTGAGTGGTGTTAAGGTGCCAAGCATGAAGGTGCCAATGCAACAGATTTAGATGGTATTTCTGACTGAATGGCTGTTTTTGAGACCAGTGAAGTAGCTGTAATGGAGGTTTGGTTGAATGACTCACCAGACAACAAAGCCAATGCATCATGGGCCACCAAGGGGCCACAATCATTTTGCACCTGGTGTTCACTTGTTCAATGACTTTTTGGAATAAGTGGTATAGGACAAAAGGCCTAGCAGTCCAGAACCTCCAACAAGATGTTTAATTCATCTATGTTCAGAGCATTTGCATCCGGGACTGGCAACATAGAATGGAAGCTTGTAACTCATATTGGTGGCAAACATCTGTACCATTGGTATTTGACAAACTATGTAAATCAAATAAAATATTAAAGATGAAGACTCTCCTGTCTGAATTATTTCGTTCTTTGTGGAGAGGCTGTCATGACATCTAGGCAACCCTGAATATATCTGGCTCATATGAGAATATTTCAGGGATTGCAGTAGGCCAAGATGCAGCATACCTGCATAAAACACCTATTGTTGATTTGTGCCAAACTTGCACGTTGTCTAGAACCATAAAGGGAGTAAGAATCATTCTGTACATATTACTTTTGTCCCTTCTGTAGGGATCATTGAGTATGACATTTAAGTAACCCCAGAATATTTCTGTCTCTTAAGAGTATATTTCAAGGATTGTAGTAGGCCAGGATGCGCCAAACCTTTATCCCTTGTGGAGTTATGTTGAGTATGACCTTTAAGCAACCAAGAATATGTCTGTTATGAGTATATTTCAAGGATTGCAGTAGGCCAAGCTGCGCCAAACTAGGAGGTATACGCTCCCCCCCCCCCTGTTTGTTCAGATAACCGAACACAGTGGTGTTGTCTGATGCTATAAGAATTCTTTTGTGTTGAATTTGTCTTGAAGGCTTTTAAGGGCTGAACACACTGCCCTCAGCTGTATGACCTTGAAATGTAATATATACATTTTTAACTGTCCAAAGCCACTAACTGTGATGCTTATAGATGGGATCATCAACCCTGGTTTAATGCATCTACGAAAACTAGAAATAGGACGCATCTGTGGCCAGATGCTGGATGTATCCACCGACAAAGGCCAACTAACATAGTTTAGAAGATAAAAAGCATTTTTCGTTAATAAGCAAGCTGAAAGCACTTTTAAGTTTGGCTACCCTTATTTGACCCTGTAGCAGGGGCCCAAGGTGAAGTCTGACCACATCAAAAGATTCGCAGTCCATGATTTCCTATAAGTCGTTTTCACATTGCAAACCTCTAGGACCAATAATAAGCAGGAGGGGCCCAAGGTGAAATCTGACCACATGAAAAGATTTGCAGCCCATGACTTCCTCTAAGTTGTTTTCATATTAATGAGTTATTTGTGAAATACTGGCTATCTGCAATACTTGTAGAGATAATTCGCATTTACTCATTTTGAGTAGATGAATAATTAGCTACGGGTCTGAAACTTCACCAAGTGAAAGCTCTCTCAAAAGTAGGCGAATGAGTTATTTGAGAAAAATTGGCTATCTACAATACTTCTAGAGATAATTCGAATTTACTCATTTTCAGTAGGCGAGTAATTACCTACGGGTCTGGAACTTCACCATGTGAAAGCTCTCCCAAAAGTAGATGAATGAGTTATTTGATAAAAAATTGGATATCTGCAATACTTTTATAGATAATTAGCATTTACTCATTTTGGGTAGGTGAATAATTAGCTACAGGTCTGAAACTTCACCAAGTGAAAGGTCTCCCAAAAGTAGGTGAAGGAGTTATTTGACAAAAATTGGCTATCTGGAATACTTTTAGAGATAATTTGCATTAACTCATTTTCAGTAGGTGAGTAATTACCTACAGGTCTGAAACTTCACCAAGTGAAAGCTCTCCCAAAAGTAGGTGAAGGAGTTATTTGACAAAAATTGGCTATCTGCAATACTTTTAGAGATAATTTGCATTTACTCATTTTCAGTAGGTGAGTAATTACCTACAGGTCTGAAACTTCACCAAGTGAAAGCTCTCCCAAAAGTAGGTGAAGGAGTTATTTGACAAAAATTCGCTATCTGCAATACTTTTAGAGATAATTCGCATTTACTCATTTTCAGTAGGTGAGTAATTACCTACAGGTCTGGAACTTCAGCATGTGAAAGCTCTCCCAAAAGTAGGTGAATGAGTTATTTAAGAAAAATTTGCTATCTGCAATACTTTTAGAGAAAATGCAGAATTACTCATTTTTAGTAGGTAAGTAATTTAGCCACAGGCCTAATTTAGACATAAAGCCTACCAATAGAGTACTGTGGTGCACCCTGTAATATACTTTGCAAACTTGAGAAGGCTACCTATAATATTTTTTTTTGTTAGAGCGGTAATGGTGAAATCTCTCTACACACTACGGCTATCCAGTGGATACAATGATTTACTCAACAGTGAGAACCTGAAAGTAGATATTGGTAAGCTATGCCATGACACAGAGGTCTGCAATTTCACTCTGATATAGCTGACCAAAAATTATGTGAATAACATATTTAAACAAAATACTGTAAATGTAATAGTTTTCACGTTATAACTGATTTACTCAACAGTGATAACGTCAAAGTAGCTATTACTCAGCTATGCAATGAGCTACATGTCTGAATTTTTTCTATGTTATAGCTGACCCAAAATTAGGTGAACAACATATTTAAGCAAAATACTGTAAATGCAATAGTTTTCAAGTTACAACTGATTTACTCAATAGTGACAACCTGAAAATAGCTATTGCTCAGCTATGCCATGAGCTATAAGTCTGTAATTTCACGACGTTATAGCTGACCCAAAAGTAGGCGAACAACATATTTTAACAAAATACTCCAAATGCACTATTTTTCAAGTTACAAGTCATTTACTCAACAGTCAGTACCTGAAAATAGCTATTGCTCAGTTGTGCCATGAGCTACAGGTCTGTAATTTCACTATGTTATAGCTGACCCAAAAGTAGCTGAATAACATATTTACACAAATTTCTGTAAATGCAATACTTTTCCAATTACAACTGATTTACTCAACAGTGTGAACTTCAAAGTAGCTATTACTCAGCTATGCAATGAGCCACAGGTCTGGAACTTCACTATGTTATAGCTGACTCCGAAATAGGTGAATAACATATTGAAACAAAATACTCTAAATGTAATACTTTTGAAGTTATAAGTAATTTACTCAACAGTGATAACCTAAAAGTAGCTATTACTCAGCTATGCCATGAGCTACATGTCTGAAATTTTACTATGTTATAGCTGACATAAAAGTAGCTGAATAACATATTTATACAAAATTCTGTAAATGCAATAGTTTTCAAGTTACAATTGATTTTACTCATGATGGAAGTTACTGAAAAGCCCAAAAGTAGCTATTACTCACTTAGCGATTGAGACAGACACCCAAGTTACTCACCATGTTGTAGCTATGAAAAAAGTATCTGAATAACATATTTTAACAAAATGCTCTAAATGCAACACTTTTCAAGTTATAAGTGATTTAGTGCATGATTTCATGACTTTTAATGCATTTTAGACATTTTTGTCTACCACAGGCCTAATTTAGACATAAAGCCTACCAAAAAGATAGGGTGGCGAGTCCTCTAGCATACCAAGCCACCTGCCAAATATGAAAGAAATCTGGAAAGAAATGTGGACTGTAGGTCGCTAACAAGCAATATTCCACATTTTAGACATTTTTGTCTACCACAGGCCTAATTTAGACATAAAGCCTACCAAAAAGATAGGGTGGCGAGTCCTCTACCATATCAAGTCACCTGCCAAATATGAAAGAAATCCGGAAAGAAATGTGGACTGTAGGTCGCTAACAAGAAATCTCTGCGGACGCGGACGCGGACGAGGGCGCGGACGCGGACGACGACGATGATGAATCCATAGTATCCCCGCTTCGCGTCGGGGATACAATAAGGGAATTGTGCACCCGTGTATAGAAATGGCATCCTATTTCCCATTTTTTGGCATTTTCCACCACTGAATATGCCTTTTCAGAAGGATTTGAAACAGGAATTCTCACAACTAGTGACTGGAGATATTGCCAGTTTTTTCTTGATACCACTGAAAGGCACACATACATAACTGACCCATTGGTATAGTCTTTTCCAAAGATGCTAGTATCCCTACCTGGGAAATAAGCAACCTTGGGGTTAATTGTGATAAGATCGCCATGTCTTGAATAGATTCTCAGGTATCTAAATTATTCGAGGTAGAAAGAAAATTCCTGGTACCAAATGCAGCGGTAACCTAGGAAATCGATATCACGAAGTCCAATTGATGAATAATTGGATGAGTTCTTTGGTTTGAACCCAATACTGGTGTCTTTTACGTACACTAAACAACCAGTAGTCTAGGTATATGGTGAAAGAAATTTCCTGATACCAAAATGCAGTGGTAACCTAGGAAATCGATATCACGAAGCCCAGTTAATGAATAATTGGATGAGTTCTTTGGTTTGAACCCAATACTGGTGTATTTTACGTACACTAAACAACCAGTAGTCTAGGTATATGGTGAAAGAAATTTCCTGGTACCAAAATGCAGTGGTAGCCTAGGAAATCGATATTACGAAGCCAGTTGTTGAATAATTGGATGAGTTCTTTGATTTGAAACCAATACTGGTGTCTTCTACGTACACTTAACAACCAGTGGTCCAGGTATATGGTGAACTCCTATTCCGTGAGACTGAAGAATGAGATTTGCCTCTTATTACTCGCACGAAACTGTAGAGGGGTCGCTAACCCGAATTTTATAATGCTTTGAACTGATAGGTTTGCCAGTGTACATTAAACTGAAGTAGATGTTGAAAATCTTGGTGAGTCGGTACATAGAAGAACGCATCTTTTGTAACCGAATTTCTAATAATTTGTGTCTCCAGTGTAAATGAAGGGACAAGCCGGTCTTTAATAACACGGTAAAGGAACCCCACTCGTGGACACCAACCGTTCAAATCGTAGGTAGAATCACTTCAGGACACTGGGAAGTATCATAAGTCGTCATTAGCCAAGTTTCTTTACGAAGAATAAACTGCCATGGAAACCTGGAGTTTTGCAATTCTTGAGTGGATAAATCGCTTCCTTTTGTAGCATTTAATTGCCAGAAGTGAGCGATATTTACTGCAGCCATGTTTTCCTGTCTGACGTCATCGCTTTGCATTGTGGGTAGTACAGGCATTGGTGAATTCGATTGGGGAATAATTCGACAATCTCAATTCACGATTCGCACAACTCTGGGATGGCGATAAAATCTCTCATACCAGTAATACTGAAGATAACACTAGTTCTGTGAAGCCACTTCAAACACACACGTGAGGGTTGTAGGTACTGAGTTCAACACAGTATCTCGTCTAGCCAGCTCCAGAATAAACTATTGGGGACATATAGCCTTAGGAAGTGAAAATTTCCTTGTCTAGTAGATTTATGCAACTCTTCAACAGGACTGAAAGGACAAGCAGAACACATACTGCCACCATAGGTAATTGTGTTGGATCTTCATCCAAATTTACAGCAAAATAATAACTGCCAGGATCAGTGGATGCACTTCTGTAGTGGTTCTTTTGGAGGGAGACCTATTACTGTAACAGAGTGGCGCTCCACTCCCAGTAAAGAATCTACGACCTCCGTTGTAAAGATAACTACATTCTTTCTTCTTTGTTTCCCACTGGAAACTTCACAGCAAACTCTTCTTGCAACCCTTTCCTCGACAAGCAGGTAGTTCCAGTCGAATAGAAGGTGAGTGCAGCCGTATAACGTCTTCTGCTGAAGACTTCACAGCAAGATTTCTTGTATAAAACATCTTTATTCTGACCCTTTTCAGGACAAGGGAGGCAGAATTAGTGGTAGTACCAGTCGAATAATGGATAAATACAGGTAGGTGCACGCTTGCACGCTTCAAAACTTCATAGATCTTCGTCTGTAAATGGACGATAATAAAAGAAAATACGTGTTGCTCCCATATCGACCAAAAATATAATGAAGATCTCTCGACAATCGTCTGTCGACAACCACTACTGCGCAAGCGCGGACATGCGCAGACAAAGGGGTCACCTCTTGTGACAAGAATATTCCTTAAAAAATTCTTGTCGGTCGATACGTTTTGCTCCACAAAACCAAACAAGCACTTGTGAGGATAAGGTAAGGCTATTTTACGCAATAAAAAACAAAGTTACATGTAAAAAAACAAAAATTGTCTTCCTGCAAAGGTTTACATAACATTTTAAATCAGAGGATTTGACTGACTAAGGAGGTTTCATATGAAAGGACAGACTTTTGTGTCTATTAATATAAAGTACATTACCTTTGCTTCAGATCTTGCTACTATATCCTCAAAAGCCCCAGATTTAAAGGACTCGTAAATCTTGCGCTGTCTTTCTTCCTCGATCTCCTTATCCTTTGGATTGTTCTCTATAAAGTCAATTGAATAATTGTCAGTGCTTGTACATAGACAGCGTCACATGAACGTACTATAACAACATAAACACCTCTCCCTCACAGGTTAGGAACATACCAACATTCTTATTTGTAAGAAAACATTCTAAAAAGAAAATTTACAAGAGTAAAAACTAATATGCCATGAATATTAGGCAACATATTAATGTTCAGTTGTAAAACTCTTTTTTAGAACTTAAGTTTATGTACTTCAGGACACATTTCACCAATATAATTGTACAAAAGAGGATTAAACTTCTCAATTTTTATACATTTTTATACTGTGGTGTCATTCTGATAATTACAATCTGGATTTCTCTTTCCCTTTACTATCCAGCACAGCCACCTGGGAATCCTTTATGTAAAGATTATTTTACATTCAATCCGTAATTAAATTTCAATATCCCAACTGCTGATCATGTGTAAGTGGATAAAGGGATCTGTAAAGAAAATATACAGAGAAATAAGTGTTTGATAATCAGTCAAATTCCATTAGGTAAACCACTGTTTGCAGAAATCCCCTTTTATGTACAAGTAAATTAACAGGTCTCTGATAGCCGACTCTCTTCAATATTTAGCCTGCCATCTGCAATACCTGGTTAAGCAGCAGTATTCTTCTGAAATTAGACTAAACAGGCTTCAACAGTAACAATATCATCCTCAGATAAAGCCATGCAAGATGAAATATATACACAAAGATCTTGCTGCACTCACCTAAAGCCTTCTTCAGCGATTCAAACGTGACTTCTTCCACTAATGATCTCTTCAAATACATAACAAGCAGTTTTAATGTTAAAAGCTTGCAATATTTGGAAAAAAAACAACAAATATCTTGTAAAGAAGATGAAATGTGATGAAATGACAAACTTGCTAACCCACTGGATCATTGACACAAAGGGCAAATAATTTACACAAAAATAACATTGGAGATGCCCTTACTCTACAGTCTGGGGAAATAGTTTTCAATGCAATGAGACACATAAATAGTGAAACAGTACAAAGATTGGGAGACTTTCAGAGCAGTATCAGTTATATAAAGGTCCACTACTTGGTAGGGACACTGGTTTGGTGTTGTAGGTGTGCAGCGTCATGGTGTGACCTTGATTTGACCTTTTGCCTTGCCGTAGTGAATTTGAGTTTTGAAAATCTTGCCAAGCTATATCTCAGAAATCATACGGCATAGGAAGTTGATACTTGGTAGGGACATTGGTTGCGGGGCATAGGTGTGCAACATCATGGTGTGACCTTGATTTGACCTTTTGCCTTGCCGTAGTGAATTTGAGTTTTGAAAATCTTGCCAAGCTATATCTCAGAAATCATACGGCATAGGAAGTTGATACTTGGTAGGGACATTGGTTGGGGGGCATAGGTGTGCAACATCATGGTGTGACCTTGATTTGACCTTTGACCTTGCCATGGTGACCTTGACCTTTAACATCTTGTCCGGGCTATATCACAGAAATCATACGGTGTAGGAAGTTGATACTTAGTAGGGACATTGGTTGGGGGTTGTAGGTATTCAACTTCAGGGTGTGATCTTGATTTGACTTTTGATCTTGTCATATTGACCTTCATCTTTAAAATCTTGTCCGGACTATGTCTTGGATACCTTACGGGGTAGAAGGTTGACACTTAGTAGGGACATTGGGGAGGGGCTGTAGGTGCTTGATATGACCTTGATTTGACCTTTGACCTTGCTGAAGTGAGACTGACATTACAAATCTTGTAACAGACCTAACAGTTTCTGACATACAACAAAAACATTTTCCTGCCACCACCCACCCGAACCCCCTCTCATCAATTCGGACACCATGGGTGAAAACAATACTCGCACAGCCCTTAAAGGTTGTGGAGTTAAAACAGTGGGTTTCTCATGTATATTTTATCAATATTACGATTAAAAATATTGTATTAATCTGAGAACTATCATTAAAGTTACCCCATGAATACCTAATGTTATCCTTTCTGAAATATGGTTTAGCTATATATTCTTGCCCCTGGCATATTTTTTGTGGTGGAAGTTATATCTCGGAAACCATAAGGTGTAACCATCTAACACTAAATTTTTGTTTGTGTTAAGTTTTCAAAATAAACATTTTTGTTGCCAAATTAATGGTATTTATTAGTCATTGGTTATGATTAGCCATTGGTCAAATTTTATAAGATGGATTAACATTTATCTAAATCTGTCACACAGAACAAAAGAAGTTTTACTGAACTGTGTATTCTTATTTGTATTCTTACCCTGGAAGATCCCGGAGTGGATGCAGTACTCTCCAGGTCGATACTCACTGAGGCCAGGTCACTGTTACTCATATTCAGGTCCACTGCATCTGACCAAACAGGAGAGCAGATATATTCACTGGACCAGTATTAAATTAGTCCAGGTATACAATGGAAGGCAAAACTGAATACAATGTAAATAGATACATTAATCAAGAAAATCATATATAACAGCTTAAAGATTTTTAGAAACATGAAAAGATAGGTCATTCAGGTTGTGTTATAAGATGACCAAATCACAACTTTTGTGTCAGACAAGGCTGTGATACACATACTCACATTACATAAACTACTGGCTGATTCTAACATCAGTTCTGCATTTGGCATGATACACATGACAACTAAAACTACTGCAGATTTTTTATACAACAATAAAGATTTTTCAAATTTGACACTCATAGGAAGAAACATGAAAAAAAGTTGGAGTCAGTAACATTGGACATAAAAATCAGCAAATACAGAAAAAAGTATTGAGCAACAGAAAATAAACAGTGCTTGATGTTTGAACAAACACGGGTATGTTTGTGAAATACTGTCTCAATTCTTACTCCCCAGCACATCTGCACTGTATGTCTGACTGTGAGCGAGTGATTTAAATGTCACAGTAACATTTGGCTTGCTCCTTTATGAAATACTCTAAAATCAGGATTATAACAATTATATACTACTAAATTTTAAATAATGATTTTAGGTGTATATTTAATTACTAATTATACGTAAATTGTAAACATACAGAATTTGGCATTTACAGAATGCGGAGTTGTTCTTGTTTTCTGAACCATAATTTCAAATACATTCAGGGAATGTTAACCACTACCAATCACTAACAATTTTTTGCAGAATTTTTTGTGTAAATTTCTACTCATGAACTCATAGTTGACAACAAATTTTGTATATTTTCTAGACATCTGATATTCAGTGTGCATTGAAAAAATATTACAATTATTCATGCAAACGTTGGAATGTTTAAAACAATTAGAGTTTTCAAAATCTGAAAGCAATAGATGTGCAAGCTCCAGTGTGTAATGTTATACAAGTTCTTGCATTACAAATGAAACTCTTAAGTACATAGATATAAAAGTAACTTAAATAATATACTAATAAAAACCCTCAAATTGGAATGATACTATGCCAATATTTAACATATAAAAATTAACCAAATTTTTGTCAAGAGAGAAGATAAAATGTCAACCATTACAATGAAGAATTATAGTAAAGATGCGAAATACTTTGAAAAATCTTTCCTACTCACCAGTTCTAAAGTCAAAATGGCTATGTTGGTGAATAATAGTATTTTAAGGAATGAGACAAATAAATCTAATAAAAACAAGCACAGAGTTTATCAAGAAAACAAGCTTGTTAAAGAAACTGAAAATGCTTTAACAATAAGCACTGGCAGTGATTCTTTGCACAATGTGCTGTGTAGAATATAGCTGCAATATAAAATGCATAGCTGTTGTACACACAGAAAAACTGTACACACCTCTGGATCCAAACCACCTCTTTCCTGTGTGTGTGTGGAGTTACAGTAAACAGAAGAAGAAGAAATGGATAAGGTTGCAATGAAAGAATTTCTTCAAATGTAGACAGAAAAGGAATGTTACGGTGTGAGGTGACTTTATAGTCTTACTGTTATGGGAGGTAACCTCAGTATGTCCACAACAATAACACTTAAAGCTATGACATATGAAGGAACTGGCGGTTGGCCATTTACCTTTAAATTACATGTTTAATACCTTTCAGGCTTTCACTATTTGTTTTCTCAGTATGATTTTTGTTTTTGATAATTTGATGTGTGGTACAGGTTTTAACTTTTAACACAATCCCAAAATCCCAATGTGTAATATTCAGTCAAGTGTCTTAAAGTCCATTGTGATTTCAAACTGCACACAATTATTCACATTTATGGTACTGCATACTGTGAAAATCATCATGGAGAGTCAAAAAAATTGGAGCTACTGTACATCTCTGTTACAGTCTACATCTTACCCTTTGATAACAAAAGAAAACCCAGTGGAAAGACAATAGAACAACCTACCTAGTACTTAAAATGACAAAAACCATCTACTTTAAGAAAATTTTGATAGTCAAGTTTTATATACAATTTACCCCAGAAATGATTGATAATTGTTTTACAATAAACAATTAAATTACCAAGTGCACTGTGAAATACATAATGGTTCAACAGTTTATAATCACATAGTCACCAATTTTTGATTAAATTATATGTTAAGACAAATACATTATTACACAAAAACCATATGTACAACACTTAAATTTATTTCTATAATCCTTATATTTATGGAAAGCATATTGACTTAAAAGAGTTACATTTATTATTATACATATATATTATAATACAGATCTATATTATTTGTATGACATAACTATGTACATTGCCAGGGCTGAACATTAAAATTTGCCCACTTGTCCACAGCAAGTGAATTTCCTGTCAGGGAAAGCAGAGTTTGTGCTTCACTTGTCCACATGGCAAGTAACTAAAACTGGATAATATATTACTTGCCTTTTTCTTTTTTTTAAATTTTTTGTTTTGTCTAAATAAGTAAATGTATTTTAAGTCAGCTAAGTTGAGATAACCAACTTGATTTGACCACTGCCATTGTCATATCATTAGAGTTAATATGTGTATGACATTCATCTAAAACAAAAAAACAAAAATTAATCTCCTTTGTGACATCACAATTATTGTAATTATTAATCTCAAGATATGCTTAATAACCTATGGAACAACAAAGTACGGGCAAGTGGATTTTAGGTCAGGGCAAGTGAAATCCGAATGCCATTTGCCCTATCGGCAAGTGCTGAAAAAAAGTTAATGTCCACCCCTAATTGCCTTTCCAGCTATCAAAATCTGTCCTGTTAAAACTATCAAGCAAAGTTTGTTTTTGCAGCTCAGTTACCTTTTATGTTTTCCTAATGGAATAGCCAAAACATTATGACTTAAAAGTACTCAATTTAGGTAAATTGTGATATAGTTATAACTTATGTTTCAAAGAAAGGTCTGTGTTAGTATTGATTTTTACCAGATGTATCTCTTGGGTAATTTACCGTATCTATCATATGTTACAAGTAACACAACTACTGCTGTAGACAATATTTAAATACAAGACCAGCAACAGACACTCACACAAATGTAAACAATGATAAAACTCACTGCACTCATGGGACCAAGGAGGTAGGTTGCACCAAACCTCCTGTACTAAGAATTTTGGCACTGATGATAAAATATCTTATGAATGGGTACTTCTACAGTACCTTCCCAGTGTCATAGGTTTCACAATGTGCAATTACAACTTGGTGGCTTTTTTGGTGTGTTTTAGGGCAATAAAAAACTGTTATTGTATACAATACTATACATACATGTATATTGCCATATTATCACAAATATATTTTAATATATAAATAGCCCCTAACCCACAGATTTACTGGAATGCCAACTAGAACTTAACTGGGATGTCATCTCCAAATACAAATTTGCATTAGTCTGAAGTGTATTCAAAGGTCACATCTCTTACTAAAGGCAACAGAATCATTTATTTTCAAAATTTTCAATCATCTTAACTCATGTTTGAAAATGATAATTCAAATAGCAACATATTAAATTATTAATATGACGAGTTATAGTGATGTAGGTTTTGTTGACAGTTGAAGAATCACAGCATCTATGATTTTTATAAATGGGGAAAACATGTGTATCCATTGTTTTTACTATTTCCTAATACTACTAATACTTGAATATACATGAATTACCAGTGTACCAGTAAGTACCAGTGAATAACAAGTTACATATTTCATTCATTTTCATCCCCCCCCACCCCCACCCCGGCCAAAAACGGGTTGCCAAAAAAAAAAAAAAGGATGAAGCAGACTGAGACCTGAAGGCTTTTAAATGCTTCATTATTAATAAAGATATACTGTTTTAGATAACAACTATCTTGAATAAACTATAATTGGCCAAGTTAGAAAAAAGTCAGTGATTCCTGAAATCGTTTGGCAAACCGCTACAGGTCTATAACTGCAGTGAAATGGTAACAAAAGGCTGAGAAGGCTGAGAAGGGTGGATTAAAGGTAAAGAGTATAACAATTATTCACATATTCTCAAATCTAGAGCCACCACCAATGGGCCTTAATCAATTCTCTCACACAGAGTCAAACCTGTTCATGGTTCTGATCGAATAGATTCACCAGGCACAAGTAGGGATGGCTGAGTTAAATTGACATTTTGGTGTCTAAACCATTTTAAGGAACATAACCAACACGAATGGCATCTCAACTGTCAGCACAGTAATGGTTGGAAAACAGCATATCAGAAACAACCAATAAGCCTCAAAAAGTATAAACTTTTATGCATGAATTATATTTTTACTGAGATTTTGTTCAGCTGAATTGCTGTATTTTGACTACATAATCTTCATTCCATTTTAGCTAGCCTATTCACTAGTGGTTAGGCTACAACACAAGTTTATCAAAATCTCCGAATCATATGAGTTTTTGCAATGATTGGATACCAACACAGATAATTCAGCACTGTCCCTAGGCACAAGTACCTCTAAAATTCAAACTTCTGTTGTATAAAAATTCCATTTTACAAACTCATTATCACTCTCCTAAATTTACAGTTTCTTTTATGTTTTTCTACTGAAATATAAACTTTACATTCTTAACCTTCTTTTTATCCAAATAAAATACTATTTATCTTCCTGCATGTTTAGATAAAACAGGCTCTGTTATAAAAATGGAAAAACTACAGTGACATCAGTATTAATAAAATGTATGACATCCCTACATGTCAAACAACCTTCAGTGAAGACGTTTAAATGTGACTTCATCAACAGGTTTGACTCGGGTTATTTTATCATGATTTAAAGTTAATTCAGGAGAAGCACAAAAAACATACAAATTACTGATCAGAGGATCTTGTTATAGAAATTTGTGATATTACAAAAGATGAGAAAACAAAATTTGTAACAAAATCCAAGAAAGCACACAAAATTAGCACATTTAGTAACTTAAAATCAACCAGATTTGAAAATATGGGCAGAATAAAGTTAACACAATATTTGAGTTACAATATTTGTTAGAACTTAAATCTATAACTTACAAGGCTCATGTGGGTCTCCTGAGAAAACAATGAAAGCACATTCATTTACACTATATGTTTATATGTTACATTTTCTGGGGAAATTTTCAAATAAAGTACATTTATTTAATATGTACAAGATCAAAGTCAAACGTTGGGGATGGTACTTCTATTGGCTGTATCTCTTCAGAAAAGCCAGTTACCTACAGCATCAATACACAAAATATGTGAAATGTAGGATCAATGTGTTTGAATTTGGAACAAAAATACAGTTATATTTCAATTGCAACTGAAAATGAAGAAAATCAAAGCAACAGAAAGATGTTAAATCTGTTAAAAATATGTATAGACATTAGTTTTTGTAAAGTCAATTCATGCAAGATTATACACATAAATTTTTAACACTGAGAAATTTATCCTTCAACATAAATACTAATACAAAAATATTTAATTTGATCTGTGAAATTTTAAATTCTACAATAGAGTTATTTTAGTATTTTTACATGAGTGGAGGCATATTCTCTAGAGCAGAAAAATTAAACCAATTAAACCAAATTTAAGACGTTTGCTTCTGTTATTTACAACTTTTATCATCTTGTGGGTTATATCTTATCAAGGAATGAAAATATCAAATTCAGACCTACTGTACATATAAATATAACAATTTCATTAATTCTATACCAGCTCATTGCAGATAACCTGCTCTTTAACAAAAAAATTGTTTACAGCAATTATGTTTATGCCAAACATCATTTTTATCACGCTAACTAAAACTAATTTTGACCAAATTAACTGAAACAAGTCATACTTTATAACATTAAGGCTGTGGTACCTAACTTAACTATAACAATTAGAAAGCTATGTCTCATAGTATAAGCTGCATGCACAACTCCAAATTGTAACAAATTTTATTGTAATTTAACTTTTTGTAAGTTAAATACTTACCTTATCCTCACAAATGCTTACTTGGTTTTGTGGAGGCAAAACGCGGCGACCAACAAGAATATTTAAAAATTATTCTTGTTCGAGAGGTGAACCCCGTAGTTAGTGATAGGTGCGCATGCGCACAACACATTGTCGGTTGGACTTTGTCGAGAGATCCTCATTTAATTTTTGGTCCCCTATGAAAACAAACTTGTGAGGGGAGGAAGGGTGGGTCTGTCCTTGTGAGGATAAGGTAAGTATTTAACTTACAAAAAGTTAAATTACAATAAAATTTGTTACATTTTATTGCGTAAAATAGCCTTACCTTATCCTCACAAATGCTTGATTCCAACCATAACAGGAGGAGGGGTTTGTTTTGCAACCTCCCTGTTTATAGATTATGGGGTTCACCATGAAAGCATTTGATGGAGAGGATAAGATAAGGTTAAGTATGCTACAACAGAATTTTCCATTACTGTAAAATATCTGTAAAGCTAAGTAATGATAGCTAATCTCATGAATATTCATGATGTACTGTTGTAGTTGACACCTGCCCAAAGTAGCATAAAGTTGTCCTATATCTAAACCATCACCCATAACTGTGTGGTGGGAAATGGCTTCCTGGGTCCCTCGAGCTGGGAGCTGTAATCCAGCAAGAAGGCACCCCAAGCTGGCTTCTGTGTTTTACAAAATAAAGTCATGAGGCCATCTGCCACAGAAGAAGACATATGTCCATACAAGATACTGGTATGGAAGGAAGAGTAAAGTATGTAAGCCATATGAAATACTCAAGAACATACTCAAAGCCAACCACATGCTGAGCCGAAACCACTGGGGCTAATTGTAATCTGTTTGGTCTGTGGACTGCCAAGACACATAGCTTAAAAGGTAGAAAACTTGTTGTGGCTCTTCCAATGGCAGGAGCCTAAAATCTGCTCTAGAGACACTCATCCTTGAATACTAAAGAAGCAGACATGGACCTAACATCATGGGCCTTAACCTGTAGGTCCTGTGTATCAAAATTGGATGACTGATAAGCCAATAAGACAGTCTGTATGATTCAAGAAGAGATAGCAGATATCATGAAATCTCTGTCAAAGGCTTCCTTAAAGGATATAAACAAGAGATTCTTCCCTTCCTTAAAGCACTAGTTCTGTCTAGATAGTATCTAAGTGCTCTGACAGGGTATAAAGTCATATCCTCAGTCAAGTCTGAGCTCAAAAAAGGTTTAAGAGCTGGAATGACCACTGGTTTTAGCGAATCTGGCAATCAGAAGCCAACTGATTGTTTGATAAGAAGGCAGGAGAAGGAGAAATAGTGACCTCCTTCCAGTGAGGTTTATGCCTGAGGGAAGAGAATGTCCAAGCGTGCACCTCCCCCCTTCTTTTGCCAGCTGCCAAAGCCATCAGGGAAACAGTCTTGAAAGTCAAAATCTTATGACTTGCATCCTTCAAAGGTTCAAAAGGAGCCTTAGTCAAAGACATAAGAACCAAAGATAGGTCCCAAGAGGGAATACCTCTATTGAGAAAAGGTTTGTCCCTGTAAAAGCTTGCAAGAAGTCTATTCAAGTGTATGCTCTTGCCCACTTCCAGACCAAAAGGTCCTAAATGGTCAGAAATTGCAGTTCTGTAGCCAGCAATTGTGTGCCGGCTTCAAATTTTTGACAGTAAACAGATGGTTAAAAAATTCTGCTATGTCTGAGATAGAAGGCTCTGCGCTGACCACCTTATTCTGTTAGCACCAGAGTTCAAAAATGGACCACCTTGACTCATATAATCTTCTAGATGAGGGTCTTTGAGGTGCCTTAATTCGATCTGCCACCTGCTCAGAGAATGATTCAAGTGATTCTGAGTGGTGTCTAGGTGCCAAACATGAGGATTCAGATACATGAGATTCTGATGGAACTTCTGACTGAAAGGTTGTTTTTAGCAGA
This sequence comes from Sabellastarte sp. h YS-2021, assembly GCA_964017235.1. Taxonomy (NCBI): domain Eukaryota; kingdom Metazoa; phylum Annelida; class Polychaeta; order Sabellida; family Sabellidae; genus Sabellastarte; species Sabellastarte sp. h YS-2021. The sequence goes on along the minus strand of OZ024929.1, from coordinate 170,740,349 downwards.
TGAGGCCAATGAGGAAGTTGTAATGGGAGCTTGGTTGACAGATTCACTAGATCCCAAAACCAATGCATTCCGGGCCACCCTGGTGCTACTACTATCATCTTGCACCTGTAGGTGTTCATCTTCTGTATGACTTTTGGTATGAGTGCTACAGGACAAAAGGCATAGCCGTCCAGACACTCCCAGGAGATGTTCAATGCATCTATGTTCATAGCATTTGCATCTGGGACTGGTGAGACATAGATTGGTAGTTTGTGATTCAATTTGGTGGCAAACATGTCCACCATTGGTTTGTGCCAAACTTGCAAATTAGACTGAATATTTGAGGATCAAGAGACCATTCTGTCTGAATTATTTTGTCTTTCCTGGAGAGACTGTCGGCTATGACAATGAGGCAACCCTGAATGTGTCTGGCTCTTATGAGTATGTTTCGAGGATTGCAGTAGGCCAAGATGCGCCAAACCAGGAGACACCTATCCCAAGAGTGTGTTCCCTCTTGTTTGCTCAAATAACTGACTACAGTAGCATTGTCTGTTGCTATCAGAACCCTTTTGTCTAGCATTTTGTTTTGAAAGCTCTTTTAAGGGCAGAAACACTGCCTTTAACTCTAGGACATTGATATGAAGCAATTTTCTTGATCTGTCCAATTGCCACTGACTGTCATGTTTTCTAAATGAGCTCCCCAACCTTGATTTGATGCATTTGTGAAAATAAGGGTATTGTGTTCCTGTGGATGAAAAGGATAACCCATTTTTTAGATTTTTTATATCTTCCATCACTGAAGATGACTTTTCAGAAAGTTTGAAACAGGAATCTTCAGGTCTAGTGACTGGGGATACTGCCAGTTTTTTTTTTTTTTTTTTTTTAGGTACCACTGGAAAGGGCGCATATGTAACCGACCCATTGGTATTGTCTTTTCTAGGGATGCTAGTACACCCATCAGGGACATAAGCAACCTTGGGGTTGTTTGTGATGCGATCTCCATGTCCTGAACAGATTTTCTAGAATTTTCAACTTATTTTCGGTTGGAAAGACTTTTCCCTGTATCAACTCGAAATGGAAACCCAGAAAGTCGATTGTAGTTTCGAGCTCTGATTTTTCTAAAATTATCACAAAGCCGAGTTCTTGAATCGTATGGACGAGTTCTTTTGTCTGGAGCTGACACTGGTGTCTGGTATTTGCTCTTAACAACCAGTCGTCCAGGTATTGGTGAACTCAAATTCCGCGAGACTGACGAATGAGCTTTGCTTCTTTTACAATCCGCGTGAACTATAAGGGTGCAGTCGCCAACCGCAATGGCAGTACTTTGAGGTGATACGTTTGTTTGTCTACATGGAAACATAGCCAATGTTATGAATCTGGGTGTATGCGCACGTGAAAGAACGCATCTTTCAGGTCTATCGAAACTAGCCATTCTCCTTTTATGACCGAGTTTCCGAATATCACTGCTGTCCCCATTTTAAAATTTGGAACTAACAGGAATTTGTCCAGGACACTGAGATCTATCACAGGCGCCATTTATTGCCGGGTTCTGGTACAAGAAATAATCTGCTGTAAAACCTGGAGTTGTGCAATCCTTGAGGTAGTAAATTGTGCCTTTTTGAAGCATTTGCGACACTCTTAGGTAGCCATGTTTTTCCTGTCTGTAACCGCTTTAAATTATGGGATGTACAGACATGGGCGGATTCGACTGGAATATTATTCGATAAACCTTCTCAAGATTTGCACAACCCTTGTATTTGGTATCTGTTGAAACTGGTCATTAACCTTTTGTGACCGTGTTTCTCTATAAATTTCCATTTCAGAGCTTGGAGACGTATGCAAGAGATCCTCACTGGCCAATGATATTGTAAGATGCAAAGAAAATGACAGGAATGGCCATCAATCCACGCACTAACCTTGCCCAATGCTGATTAACTTCCTTGAATAGACTAAACTTCTTGTATAGGCTATCCGTACTTTATATTAATACAGCACACAACACACCAACGATCCATGTCTTGAAGAAAGCAAATGTTTCCATCTAAAACAAGCAGCATTGTGTCAGATATGATAGAGGAATCTATTTTACTAAGAAATTCCTATGACTTGTAGTCTTTTTCAGAAGAAATTGTGTGAAAATAAACATGTTAAATGCAATACAATATTTTCAGCAACATGGCGGATTGTTTTCCTGTCTGTAGCACCTGCAGTAGAGCCACATGAAAGGGGAGTTTCGATTGGAGGGCTACATAGTACCCATTCAAAAACTGCACAACTCTGAGATGGCAATAATATTTTCACTTAAACCAGCTATTTATAGGTATTTCTTCTACTACACCAGAATCCCCTATTTCATTGAGAATATTGGTGGGAAGCTTATGTATTATCTTCTCTATCATGAAGTAATAAATGGTCCACCAGCCAGTTGTAGATTAAAGACAAGGCAATGGAGGAAATTAACCATCTTGATGCCTGGTTTGTTATATAATGTTGAAAGCAAACTTGATAAACTTCTGAAGTAGATCTTGTAGGACTGACTGTTTTTCAGGCTACAGGAAATCTGCTAACTGCTGGTATGATACAGTACTATTGAAGTTCACACTAAGCAAGCAATCTGTGCTTCTCAAAGAGGAAAGGACCTGTAGACAATGAAAGGTTACTGCTGCATTTTTTCATAAAAATCCACCAGGACTTCAAGAAAGGAATTTGCCATTGGACGATCTGAAGTATATCTTTTATTCCAAGATGAAGGGTCACCCTCTGTGTGCCTACCAAGTGGAGAGGCCACTAGCTTTCTGGAGGTTTAATTATTAACCCCAGAAAACGAATTCTAATCTGACCAGCTATCAAATCTAAATGTCATCTGGCGTTGGAAAAGCAAACTCTAGTAGATCTTCTACTGTTAGCTGTTTTTCAATCGCAGCAGGCCTCTTAATGCTGCCATTTTCAGGAAAATGTGGCCAGTTGAAAGACTTCTGTTGGAGATCCCTCATAAATGAAGAGGCAGGTAGCTTGAACTAACAAATTGAAGAATCTTCTGTAGTAGATCCTCTACCAAAGACTGTTATACAGCCAAGGGGGATCTAAGAATGCTGTCATGGATTACTCAACCCTCAGCATGAAATATTGTAGTTCAGATCTGTAGAATAGGAAGTCTTAAACTTCTTTCTTCTTAGCACGAACTCTATGAATTCTAAAAGAACGCATCTGCCGTCTAGGAAATGGGCAGAGTTGAAAAAGCTTCACGTGTTGCCTCCTCGACGACCAAAAATTGAATGAGGATCTCTCGACAAAGTCCAACCGACAATGTGTTGTGCGCATGCGCACCTATCACTAACTACGGGGTTCACCTCTCGAACAAGAATAATTTTTAAATATTCTTGTTGGTCGCCGCGTTTTGCCTCCACAAAACCAAGTAAGCATTTGTGAGGATAAGGTAAGGCTATTTTACGCAATAAAAACAGTAACTCAAATTGCAAATAAAAAGACATGTGCAAAAAAATAAGGTTTCAATAATAAAAATAGAAGACTCTAGACAGAATTAATGACTGACTTCTTATTTTGGTTTTGACATCACTTTTCAAGAAGTAAATAGAGAGACTGAAACAATAATATGAACTGGTGGTCGGGTAGATGTTTGCATAAGCCATCAACTAACTAGGTTAATTGTGGCTAATGTATAGCATTTTAGTGGAAATACTGGAAATGTCAGATGCAGACGTAAGGTGCGTGTAAACATTTCAAACACTACGGCGGATCTCAAGATGATAAAAAAGCAGAGAATTCAGGCAAATTGTGGGTCATTTGCAAATAAATGTCATATTTTATATTCTTCTAATAAAATACAGATAAAATACTCTAAGTTTGACAACTTTTTCTTAATATATTAAGGCTATTCATGGTCAAAGAAATTTGCCACATGAGGTGATATATATAAAAACAGTTAACTGGTGGAAACCATGTAACTGGTTACTATGGCTGAATGTTTCAACTAAACAGAAATGACTTTGAAGGTAATATAATTTCACACCAAAGTAACAAAAGGAATCATACACACAGAGATGTAAAACAAGGCAGGTTTTCTGAATGACCTGGAGTATCATCCTTAAAGAATGAAAATATAACTGAAAGAAGCAGTGCAGACAAAATGTTTGGAATGAAATAATCTACATACCTCTAGCTGTGTCCAAAGTTACAATAGTATTAGTTATTGATACATTATACTGAAATAAATGCCCGAAGACTCAGACAATCACAAACTAAACCTACTGGGTGTATATTTTGATGTGTTTAAAATGGACCTCCATTCATTTATAGTAAGTCAAAAGGTCACACCAAGTGCAATGGCATAATTAAGGCTTTCAGTAAATTTTGCATTGGGATGCCACAGAATAATATTCAACAACAACACAAAAATGGAGAAAGTGATCAACAAACTGTGTCCTTCAGATGCCCATTTCACGTGAAGGTTTTGTAACTATTACATTTAGTTTTGGTCACAAAGCATCAAGATGGATTTGTCCAGAATTTATCTGCCCTTTCAACTTTTGTGAGAACAAGGTGCACTATTTAAATTCTCAATAATGGTAGGCAGAGTATCATTTTCAGATGTAACCAAATACTTTGGTTACAGAGCAACTGCAGGAACAGAAACTATACCTTTACAGGCAGAAATTGAAATTGCAATATTTGAGAACTGAGACATTGCTATTTCATCTCTGTACACAATATATCAAATCTATCAGGTTATTATTACTGTCACAACATACATACATATTAGTATTATTTATAAGACATAATAAAACCAGCCAAATTTACAGACATAGCCATCAACCAGTGTTACAGTAAAAATTCCTGCACAGAAGGCAACAAAATACTGGTAGTTACCTAGTCCAAAGGAAGCACTCTGTGGTACAAAGGTGACATCCAGACGACTCACATCGTGACCATGGCTACTCAATGCCTCGGAAATGACTTCTTTGCTGAATTTCCAAGAAGGCTTCAACTCACTGGATTTAGGATAACTGAAGCATAGAGAGCAGTCTCTAAGGATGCCTCATACCTTCCAATATTTAGTGTACCCATAATAGCCCATTCACACTACAGGCGGTCTAACCCATGCTTACAGGACTGGGGTGAAACACTCCTATCCTTCAACTACTGTCTGAGGTTCATTGTGAACTTATGATACAGTGGCAAAATGTCCAATTCCTCCACTCACCTCATGTCGCCATATTACACCAAAACACGACCGAGTCACAACCTTATATACACTATGGACCACACCTTCAGCTGCCGTATCATAAAGTTTAACTGCGCTGAGACACTGAGACAGTCAGAGCTGGAAATTTTAAACATTTTGAAACTTCTGTGGGATGCTCAAGGCTTGGGATGGTGAGCCACTAACTCGTAAATTCACATATGCACATCTGGCGAGAGTCAAGGAACAGGGACATTTTTCCCAACATGTACTACCACAGGACGTACCACCTGTAGTGTGATTGGGATATTAGCAGCAGCAAGTTTAATTTGTTTTAAAAAATTTGCCAGGTCAATATTTCCTTACTTTCAGTCATCTCTGACTAAACTCCTACCCTCACCCCAAATCCTCCCGTCGGTCCAATGACTGGATGAATATGGAACACTGATTCTGACGTGTGCCACAGAATTGTATATTAAACTGATTAAGCATTATATTAAAGTAATATAATATTTCAATATACTAGATGATAGGTGTAAGGGTAAAGAAAACCAGTTGGAAACTTTGTAAAGCATAGGAATGTGTCGGCCTGACAAGTGAAATCTTTTTGTAATGTCAAACACCCAAGCATGTTGTTTTTTACTACCATAGAACTTTTATACCACTTCTTTTGATTGCTGTGAAATTTAGCCTGCTTAAAAATAGTGTGCCAACAGAAAGCTCTAAATACCAAGCCACCAGGTCTATAGACTCAATTTCAATAACATAGCGCTACCAAGGCTGTTCATATCAGTTCTGAAATATGATTCTATTCTAATTCTAATTCGACTTTTATAGTGCTTAATCTCCACTGAGTAGTGGACTCTAAGGTACAACAAGACAATAGTAATATGCAAATGCAAAGTGCAGGGACAAAAACAGGTCGGCACCACAGAGAAGCCAAAAGAGAAAATGAGTTAGGGAGGATATGCCTTAGCGTAGCGATAGGTTTTGAGCTTCTTTCTACAAGAGGCAATAGTGGGTGATGCACGGACATCTTCAGGAAGTGAATTCCAAACAGTGGGAGCATCAAAGGCAAAACTGAAGCCAAACTGGGTACCAGCTGGAATGAGTTACAACATTCACTGAATTCACCCACATGTCATAGTTTAGGGTTCTATTAGTGTTTTGAATACCTGCCAGCTGTGTTTGTTCTGTTGAAAGCAATGACAGGAAGGAAGTGTGGAGCTTCTAGTCTGCGACAGTCAATGACCTGAAAAAGAAGCTCTAACATTTAGAATAATTGCAATACATAGTATCTTTCTTTGCTTAACCTATGCAGCTTGAATACCAGTATCAATATCCAGCCTTGGCAGGCAAGAACCCACAGGTACAACTAAATGGGCAACAACATCGAGATTTGGGTAAATCTCAGGAACAAGTTCAACTAGAAAAATGTTTTTGCTAACAAAAACTAAGCGTCCCAAAAAGGTTCACTGCAATATAATATACAGTAGAAAAAGGTTTTTGAAAATAAAAACATGCAGTGCTGAGAGAAGAAGTGAAAGTTAAGCAGACAGTGTGGAAGTTCATGCATTAACATGAAAGAAAAATTTAAGCTTTATTTTGTTTTCTATGGTCATAAATTGCGAAAAGTTAATTGAATAAATGCTCTGGCTAAGAATGCATAAAGCATCAATACTTATAATAGGTCGAAAGTTACACCATAAAACTACTTAATTAAAGAGTAACAGTGCTTTATAAATGCCATATATCTATTTACATTTTAGAAAAAGGCATAGTAAAATGTGAGCCTTTAGAAAGGCAAGAAGTTTATGACACAATGCTTTGAACACATCTATCTGGTAAATCTGACCAGCTATCTAGACTCTTCACATAAGGTTTCCCAATACCTCTGAATACATTGTAAATCTCTAAAAGCAAGAATAAAATAGATATAAGGCAAAAACACAAAATCGGCTATTTAATGAATCCAGTTTGATCCATAAAAGGGGTGGGGGGACGGGGGTAAATCTGACCAGCTATCTAGACTCTTCACATAAGGTTTCCCAATACCTCTTAATGCATTCTAAAGCTCTAAAAGCAAGAATAAAGGAGATAATGGCCAAAACACAAAATCGACTATTTTATGACCCCAGTTTGACCCATAAGGGGGGATGCGGGGGTAAATCTGACCGGCTATCTAGACTCATCACATAAGGTTTCCCAATACCTCTTAATACATTCTAAAACTGTAAAAGCAAGAATAAAGGAGATATAAGGCAAAAACACAAAATTGGCTATTTTATGACCCCAGTTTGACCCATAACGGGGGGTCCGGGGGTAAATCTGACCAGCTATCTAGACTCTTCACATATGGTTTCCCAATACCTCTTAATACATTCTAAAGCTCTAAAAGCAAGAATAAAGGAGATAAAAGGCCAAAACACAAAATCGACTATTTTATGACTCCAGTTTGACCCATAAGGGGGGATGCGGGGGTAAATCTGACCGGCTATCTAGACTCATGACATAAGGTTTCCCAATACCTCTTAATACATTCTAAAACTGTAAAAGCAAGAATAAAGGAGATATAAGGCAAAAACACAAAATTGGAAAATTTAATAGTAATTTAAATTTTTATTAGAAATACTTACCATTTCCTAACAGTAGCTATTTGTTGGAGCCATCCAACCCAATGGCCAACGCAGAGATGCGATTTTTAAGGTTATATAACAACCTTAATAAAGCCATTGGGTTACAGTAGTCCGTCCTCCCGCCATTTAGGTCACATGACCACGTTGTTTACTTCATTATTTTTTGTTGCAAGTAAAAGAATGACTTGCGGGGAGGCGGGAGGGAAATATGAGTGTTAGGAAATGGTAAGTATTTCTAATAAAAATTTAAATTACTATTAAATTTTCCAATTTTATAGCGAAATACCCTTACCATTTCCTAACAGTAGCTGAATTCAGCCTTGTAGGATGGAGGGAATTCTTTTAAGAAAAACCACTACCCAACCTACAACTAAACAACATGAGAACTTCACAATGGAATTACATGCATTAATGAACATATAACTTCCAAACATTCACAACATACAACTTCCAAAAAATGGCAGTATGTAGTTGTAGTTCTCACAACTGCTGACAATGTTGGTGCTGCAAAAAGATGTCATAAATAGATAGCCCATCTACATTGTAACATCCGACCCCAAAACAAGGTCAAACCAACCTGTAAGTGTCATCAGCATAATGCCAAATCCTTCCCAAGTCGGATTTAGGCAACATTGATATCTAACTACAAACATCCAGCATTGCAGACATACCAGCCACAAACTGCAAATGTACCAATATAAGTATGAACACATACTTATAAAGTAACAAAACTGTAACTGCAACTGTAGGACCCAATTTCAAATCTGACCCTATGACAACAGAGGTTTTTCAGACAGAAATTAGTATACATACAATGCAATTTCCAATAACATGTATCAAGAAACTCATGTAAGGAAATCACCTATAAACTAAAGATGCAATCAAAAACATACATCAATAGTTTCCGTGACTCAATCTTGACTCAATCAAGATGAAATAGGTGCCAAAAGATAAGTCTTATTAAGAAACTTTCTTAATGGCAGTAAAAACAAAAGATTTTGTTCTATCCCAAACCTTTTGATTACCACCCCTAACAGGACAGACAGACCCACATTGAGTCAAACTGATGTCCAAAGAGGCTAAGAGCTGGCATGACCACAGGCTTAATTGCAGTAGGCCCATCCAAAGCAAACTGGATCTGGCAATTGATGGGCCAGAGTTACTTGTGACCAATTCTCCTTATAACTAAAGGAAGAATATGTCCAAGCATTAATGTCACTCCTTTACCATGACTCTATAATCCACAGAGACAAAGACCACTGACTCAGTTGCAGTAATGCAGTAGGCCCATCTGAAGCCAACTGGTTCATGGCCAAAAGGCAGTTAGTGGGCCATAGTTACCTATGACCAATCCTCCCTATAACTAAGGGAAGGGTTCACTACTTTACCTAAAGTCAAAAACCAAAAACCATCTTGAAAGGTAATAACTTCAAGAAATCCTTCCTCACAAGCTCAAAGGTTGTTTGATAAGAGCATGAAGGACCAATGACAAAATCCAAAACTATTGGTTTGTCTCTTACTAAAAGTTGGTAATCTATTATTTATCTCAACTTTTAGATACTTCTTGACCCTTTAGGCCTTTAGGTATGTCTCTATGAACTAGTATTTCAGGAAATTTGCTAATGTGGAATAGTGGGGTCTGAGATGTATATACGAATCTCTACACACCACTGCCCAGAAAACAACCATTGATTTACAGATTCTCCTAGAGGAGTGCTCCTTCATGATTCACCACTTCCTCTGGAAATCTTCCATAATATTCATGCCTGACTCCAGATGCCAAACATGAAAATTCATGTAAAGTCTATTACTAAATGGTTGAGTCAATAGATTCACCCATTTAGCAGGGGTCTTGTGGACAAATCCACCAGACCCAAAACCAAGACATCCCTGGCCACCCTGGTACAATATGATGATTCTATACCTAAAGGTGGTCATCTGTTGAATCACATGAGGAATGAGGGCCACTGGACATAACTGACCAGACCCTCCCCAAAGACATTCCATGCATCTGTTCCCCAAGCCCGACTGTCTGGGACATGAGACATGAGGACCAAGACCCTGGTCAAAATAGACGTCTGTCCATACTATCACAAGAGGTGTTCAAGCACCTTTTTCCCAAGCCTGACAGCAGACCTACCAAGGAAACCTGTGAGTCATTTTGTTGCAAACACATCAACCACTGATTGATGGCAGCAATGTCTAATTTGATTGAAAAACCTGGCGATTCATAACCGCTTTGCTTCCTAGACAAGGAATCTGCTAGAACATGTAGATTCCCTGGAATGAATTTCCCTGAATCTGAATCATTCTGGCATTGGACTAACCCATAACTCTACAGATTAAGGTATAAATTCCCTGAGTGGATGCCTCCCTGGCTGTTCATATAGGCAACCACTAAAGAATTGTCTGTGAAAATCAACTGATTTCAACTCAAAACTGATTTTTGAATCATTTAAAGCTAACAACATTGCTTCCAGCTGTATAATGTTATGTTATGAGGAGTCTTGATTCTTCCTGATGACACAGAGCAATGGCTGTGGATGACTCTCGAGAGCACCCCAACCCATTAGGGAAGCTTCTGTGAACGGAGAGAAAGTGCGCTCCTGAAGGAGTGGTGTATCCTCCTTCAAAATTAAACTATTGGTCCACCACTGACGATATTCCCTGAACCAAAAACCCAAGAAATGGAACATCCAGAGACTGAAGATATCAGCAATGTTTCCAGATACCATTGGAGCAACTTCATGCTTCGATAACCCAATGGTATAGTATTCCCCATTGAAGCCATGCTTTCAAAGTGACATGAGCTTCCCTGGAAATAAGTGAGAAGCTTTCAACATGGTAATTGTCTTCCCAAGAAGACAATAGATCTCCTTTGAGTTGAGAAGACTAGACCTACCCTGAGGTCGAATTGTAACCATAAAATCGATTAGTGGAGTTGGAAATAAATCTGATTTTTAGAAATTTGTGATCTAACTCAGGCTTTCGACAAGATACACCACCCAATGGGTGTATCCCTGGCATTGGTGTTTGAGCTTGTTTTCATTAGCCAACCGCCTATATACTGGCGAATACTGATGCCTTCTGCACGAGCCATCAGCTTCACCTCTTTTGCTACCTTCGTGAACTGGAGAGAGAAACTGTAGCCATATTTCCGGTTAAGGCAATGAACTGGTAGAATCTGTGGCCTCCAATGAGGGGAAGATACTTTAGTTAGCCGAGTCTACCGACTAGTGAAGAGTGTGTACCCATAAAGGTCGAGTGGCGTCATCCACTGTCGTTATATAAACGAATTCCAAATGTTAAACAATTCATATGGAGTAAGGTACATGCAAAGCTTGTTTACCTGACCTTAAGTATACTGACAGTCATTTCTTCTTCACTAACCCCAAGAAATAAACTGTAACTGTAAGCTTCCAGCGATGTGACTGGTGATATCGCCCTTTTGTCGATCATTTCATAAACAGCTTTTATCAAAATTGCTGTTTCTCCCGTTTTTTTTTTTTTTTTTTTTTTTTTTTTTGTAACTTCTGCCAACCTCACCTCTAAAAAGTCTGGCTGAATATTTTCCTTTCCCAGGACTTGTATAGTACCAAACTGGAGAAAGTTCCTTGAAACCACAGGAAGCCAGCTATCATCCCTGCTTCCATAGGCCTGTATAAGTAAGATCCACTCCCCTTTTAACTAGCTGAGGAGTAGGAGGAACTTGTAACTCTATTCCATGGCTTATTAGATCAGAAACTAGAAGCATGCTCACCTCTAGAGTTACTAATCCTTGTTATTTCCATGAAAACACTAGATGAAAATCCTCTGAACATCTAATATGTCCAGCAAGAGAACATCATTAGGAGTGAAAATATGCATTGTAGATTTGCTAAAGACATTCTAAATTACATCCCTCCTGTTGAGTCACATGTTCTTAGACATGGTGAAACTGCAACAAGAAGATCTGGACACCAACTGGTTGACTGGACTAGAACTGCAAACATCATTGCACCCAGTCCAAAGCATATTGAAGTCTATAACATATCATAGTGATCCCTAGGATCCTCTAAATATGACCTAAACTGAAGGAGTGAGAATATACACGCTTCTTCTCTCTTACAGTCCCCTCCCAGGGACCTTGTTTGCAAAGTGTCTGAAAGGTCATGTTCCTCCTGCAGACCTGCTATAACTAAGGAGCTGTCCAGGAAAGTAATGAATGTAAGGAAGTCCAAGCAAACTTCTTCCTGTATAGCTGCTCTTTAAAACATCAGAGGCTTCAAACTCCTTGAAACCCAACCTAAAAGCCACATTTAAATGCTGGCTGTTCACCCAAGAAATGTAAATGTGACCAAACAAGGGAGCATTCACAGAAACTGTGCCTATTAAATCAATCCCTAGCCACTCAATAACAGTCAAGCAAAAGTAAAATAAGGAATAGATTCCTTGTAATGAGATGAATCATAATCACCATCTCCTGACAACCTGAATTCTAAACCTTTTGAGAGGTATAGAAACCCGATTGTAGTAAAATTCTTGTGCATTGATCAAAAAACCTCTCCTTGTAGATATGAATGACACTCCCGGACATCTGACAACCCGAATTCTGACCTTCTGAGAGGTATAGAATACTCGATTGTACATGTATGCCCTCACACAGGTATTTCCTCTGGTGAATGTTTTGACTGGACTTCGACGAAAGTGTTTTCCGAAGAAGTAGTCTTTTCCTGCATTCAAAACTCCTCCACGGTGTCGTGTCCATGGTAACTTAATGGCTGCCCCCAAGGGAGATTCCTTCGTCTGTAGCATCGACAATCTATTCGACTGGGATGCATACTGTGATAAAATTGCTTTCAACACCTGGCTAATAGAACCCGACGTGAACAGCAATAACGGCCACTCGAATTGTCATTCTCATCCAAGATGGCGCCGTCCAGATCGCTTCTGTTATTGAAGAGTACATTCTTTCTATATACGTATGCTGCAAAATTATAGCTTCCAACGTCCAGCAAACTGAACCAAACGACTGGCAAGCTGTATAATAAAATTATTCTTGCAGTAGGACCTTCTTTATGAAGACTTATTTCCTCGAGGTTGAAGATGATAGAACTTTCGATGTCGCCATCCAAAAAGTCCTTTATTTGCATAAAATAATGCATACCTTCGAAGATTCAATAAATGAATCAGTTCTGTATCATATACATATAAAAATAAAGTGAGATTCACAGCAAAATCTCAAAAAATAAATGAAAACCTTGAGAAACTTCTACTAATTCCCAAAGACGTCCATACTGATGATGGCCAACAAAAATAATGAAGTAAACAACGTGGTCATGTGACCTAAATGGCGGGAGGACGGACTACTGTAACCCAATGGCTTTATTAAGGTTGTTATATAACCTTAAAAATCGCATCTCTGCGTTGGCCATTGGGTTGGATGGCTCCAACAAATAGCTACTGTTAGGAAATGGTAAGGGTATTTCGCTATAAAATTGGCTATTTTATGACCCCAGTTTGACCCATAAGGGGGGTCTGGGGGTAAATCTGACCAGCTATCTAGACTCTTCACATATGGTTTCCTGATACCTCTTAATACATTCTAAAGCTCTAAAAGCAAGAATAAAGGAGATAAAAGGCAAAAACACAAAATCAGCTATTTTATGACCCCAGTTTGACCCATAAGGGAGGGTCTGGGGGTAAATATGACCGGCTATCTAGACTCTTCACATATGGTTTCCCAATACCTCTTAATACATTCTCAAGCTCTAGAAGCAACAATAAAGGAGATATAAGGGGAAAAGATGAAATTGGCTATTTTGTGACCCCAGTTTGACGCCTACAGGGGGGTCAGGGGGGAAATTTGACTTGCTTTCTAGACTCTCCACATATGGTTTCCTACTACCTCCCAATACATTTTATGGCTCTAAATGCAATAGTTAAGAAGATAATAGGGGGGTTCACATGAATTTTAAGCTTTCTGATTGGTACCTGTGAGAAAATCACTCATAAATCGGTCAATTTTCATCGGATTGCTCCCAAAATCGAATCAGCTCACGTTTTTGATAGTATAAACAGTTGTATGAAGTTACAAGCCTCTGCGATCAGTAGATTTTCCTGAACTGCGATGACAGGCGGGTGTACCCGAAAAAAACTATTTTTTGATCATGTGACCTTGATAAAGATCAAAGGTCAAATTTAAGCATGTGGAAAAATTTTCCCACGCCTAAGGTATATAACTGCCAAATATGGTTAAAAAGCTTGCAATAATAAGGGAGATATTCAAGGGAGACCATAATGCGGCGGCGGCGAGGAAACTGAGGTGAAACCAAATAAGCGCCCTTTCAGGGACGCTTAATTATAAGAACTTAAGAAGTTTACAGAATCCACAAGATGCTATCAGATGTAAAAAATTTCATGTATTTGACAGAGTGAAAACTTAAATATTTTATTCATTCATGAGGTGAGGATTTCTCTTAATGATAGGAAGGGATCTTTCAACTTAGATGGAAGTCTATTATGAAGCAAAAGTTTCACTAGTGTAGATACACATATAAAAAAGCAAGTGTAGTAACATGAGTTTAATAGTGCCCCTCCTTCAATTTAGAAGTTTAAAGACCTGAAAATCTGTTACCAGATATCCCCCAAAAACTAAATAGCTATAGATTCTCTTTGGGTAAACATATCCTAAATATTTGGTGTAAATCCATGCAAGGGTTTAGGCTATGGAACACCTATATAGTTTAAGACCGGAAAATCTTAAAAACATTACCATGGCAACAGTTATAGCCAGATACCATAAAAAAACTAATCAACTCTAGATTCAATTGGGGTAAACATATTCTGAAAATTTGGTATACACCTATGCATGGGTTTAGGCTGTGTAAGACCACAAAGTTTAAGACCCCAAAATCTTAAAAGCATTGTCATAACAACAGGTGTTGCCAGATAAACACATAAACCTAATCAGCTTTAGATCTTCTTAGTGTAAAGTTATCCTGAAAATTTGGTGAAAATCCATCCATTGATTTTGGCTGTGGAACACCCACAAACTTTAAGACCCAAAAATCTTCAAAGCATTACCATGGCAACAGTTGTTGTCAGATACCCCCAAAAAAACTAATCACCTCTAGATTCTCTTGGGGTAAACATATTCTGAAAATATGGTGTACACCTATGCATAGGTTTCAGATGTGAAACACCCACAAACTTTATGCCGACTGCCGCCGCCATCCAGACAGAGCAGAGGATGACTATAACCCCAATTTATATTTTTAAAATGAATTTAACCCACAATAAATATGAGAGTTCAGTATTCAAATAGTACACAATGTGCTAATGAACATTTCAGAACAATTATATACAACCATCCTAAAGCACAATAAATGAACAAATATAGCAAACTGACCTCTGCCACATGCTGGCAGAATTCTGGTATGGCAGTGATCTGACTCATCAGGTTCAAATATGCAGCCACAATGGCCTGGATACAACACTTGTGTGTGATGGGCAGGGAACCACTCACTGCCATGTGCTGAAACACCAAATACATAGAGCCTCATCACTTGATGTGTAATAGTCTGTTATAGTCAAATACACTGGGCTTTAGGTCCAGTACGTTCAGAACATCAATGAAAGGTAACGTGAACAGAAATTTACTAATCTGTTATACTTATCAAGAAAATATAAGCTTCCATAGTAAACTGGGAAAGTATTTTTATCCGCATTATGTAAATAAACCTTTTTAGTAATTATATTTTGGCCATTATAAAGTTTTGGTCTACTATAAATTGTTATTTTAACCTGATAAGTGGTAAACTTGGCAAGGGTCAGTGCTTGCTCCCCTCCAAATCCACACTGTATGCCTGATTGTGCTCCAATGATTTGACAGTCAATTGTTGCCAGGTATTTACATCTTCCTTTCATGGTACTCTACAGTACCAATCTACAGTACCAATCCAGTACTATTTGTGTAGTTCAATACTGTAGGAATAAATACCGATTGTGAGGGCGTTTGTTACACGATATACGCCCGGCAAAAATTCCAAATAATGCCAGAGCGCCGTTAGGCATGAGGGCATTATTAAGGAATTTTTGCCGGGCGTATATCCTGTAACAAACGCCCGAGCATGAGGTATTTATTACTATTATAAAGACCGGCCTACCTGGTTTCCAGAAATATCCTTTTATTTTTATGAGGTGACACAAACAAGGACGCCGCCATATTGTTTTGAATGCATGATCGTTCTCGTAAAAGCAGACAATTTTACTACCAACATACAATCGAGCAATTCGAAACAGCACTTCCGTTTTTCAGCGGGCGGTTATCGCATGTTTTACTCGCAGCTGGTTCTATGCGTACAGACAGGTTTTCGTTCACTATACACTTCCGGTCTTTATAATCATCATTAATACACATGCATGTCTTGTCATAACGTGAACAGATATTTCCAGGATTATTTTGCATACCCTTTTGGTAGTTAACTCACTGTATGTTTATCTGATCTAACTTACTTGGAGTGCCAGTGCAAGTCTAAGCAGATCCACTAAGATGTCATCCCCTCCCATCTCTATAGAGATGAGACCCAGTGTACAGTATAGAGCCTCAAAGTTATCCACCTTGTTAGTAATCTGCTGCATGTTTTCATAGATATGACTGTAGAACAGTGTGCCATTCTGCATTAGAAACACAAGTGGAAACACATTGACACATAGTCTGCATTAACTTGCATTGAAGGGGTTGTATACAGAATGACTTACTCTCTGCAATAACTTATACTAAAGTGTTCATACATTTAAAACACATGTAGACACACTGACTTATAGTCTGCAATAACTTACAATTGAAGTGTTTATACAATAATGAAATAATTGGCCATTGAGTAGTTCATATGACATCCTTATAGTCTTTGTAACTACTGACCATTGCCTTTCAAATTTACTTACTTATTAAACCTTTCTATGTTTGGTTACTACACGTAATCAATGATTGTACTCAGTTTCAGATTCACAAAGAGGTTAAAATGTTGTGGTATTTCTTTTAAAGCCTCTACTGCAGGTAGTCAACTGAGATTTACAAACCAACCTACAAATGCAATGAATTTATGTAGTGGGTTTCAAATGTTTATACTTAGCTATTTGAGGCTTCCACCTCAATACCCACCCATTTATAAAAATGGAAAGATAAAATTTAGAGAATGTGAATGTTTATGTTGAACAGAAGCCCTATTATCTCAACATGAATCGTGACATGATTAAAATAAAAGGTCGGTCTTTGGTAACAGAATATTGATACAAAAAGCAGCATTTGTGCAACACTGCACACTGAAAAAGCTGTAACTGAAACACTGATGTATAAAAATGTCCAGATGATTGTTTTACCTTTTTCATGAACATGATATCTTGCCGTGGTGGTTTTTCTATTTTCAGATTAAGCTCACTGATCTCCTTTGGAATGCTGGAAAGCAACATGCATAATACAAATAACTGCATGCAAGTCCTTTCAAATTGAAACACTCAGTGACTGTTTCTTTACTCTATCTTCCAACCTTATTCAATTTACACAGTGGAATACTTACCTTAATGTGTTGAGTTTTGTTCTATACAACTGGATGAATTTGATGAAGGAAGCATGACTTCATGTAATTGAAAATACATAGTAACTATCCATCTAACATTATCTATTACCAACTTTGCATTAAAATTCATTAAAATATCATAAATAATTAATCTCAGCTTAATGGGTTCAGTTCGTAATTCTCTTAATATAGAATTTAGGCATTAATTTGATACTGCACTCAAATAAATATCAAAAAGTATTTAATATTTACAAGATCTGAGAATATGTTCACAGGATACCATTCAGAAACAAATAATTTGACATCATTCAACCTTTAATAACAATGAACACCTTTTTCAGTAAGCTAGCATTTTTTTCTAGTACAGGTTATCCACAGAATAAGATTGCATGGTTCTGAGAAAATGGAAAATGTTGGTCAAAAGACAAAACAGATGAAACTGAACTGATAGACACTTGTAAGATGACAATGTTATTACAAGGTATTATTTTTGGAAATACACTGCAGAAATAAAGTGATCTAAGCACTGAAGGCTTGTTTGCATTTAATTGTTTTAAGTCTGAAGATAATATCCAAAACACTTTACCACAACACAGTGAAAGTCTTTTTCATTGAAAAAATATGTTATAAAACAATCATTCCTTCTATGCAAGGTGTTCATCTGAATCATAAATTGTAACAAATTTTATTGTAATTTAACTTTTTACAAGTTAAATACTTACCTTATCCTCACAAGTGCTTGTTTGGTTTTGTGGAGCAAAAACGTATCGACCGACAAGAATTTTTAAGGAATATTCTTGTCACAAGAGGTGACCCCTTTGTCTGCGCATGTCCGCGCTTGCGCAGTAGTCGTTGTCGACAGACGAATGTCGAGAGTTCTTCATTGTATTTTTGGTCCCCAGAAAACAAATTATGCGGGGAGGTAGGGTGGGTTTATCCTTGTGAGGATAAGGGAAGTATTTAACTTGTAAAAAGTTAAATTACAATAAAATTTGTTACATTTTATTGCGTAAAATAGCCTTACCTTATCCTCACAAGTGCTTGAATACAACCATAACAGGTGGAGGGTATTTTGGCCACACTGTTAGATGATTGTCAGACAAGGGGTCACCAAATAAAGCACTGATAAGAGGATAAGATAAGCTTCCCTAAGCCACATCTTAGGTTATATGTTACTTCTTCAACACAGATAAGTAATTTGCTAACCTCAACAAGAGATCCATGATGTGGTCGTCATTGTTGCTGCTGTTGCTGTTGTAGAAAATTTTACAACAAATCATATAGCAGTATTAACCATCACCCAGTATTGGCTGGAGATGTCTGCATGACTCCCCAAGCAAGATGTCATCATCTGACAATGGGAATATCTCCAAGCAGGCAAACTGAACTGCATAAACTGCAGATATAGAATAGAATAGAAACATTTATATAGCGCAAAATTGATGCAACATCCTCTAATGCGCTTGAAATCAAAAAGGGAAAGTCGAGGGACGTTCGAGGTCATGATCCAAGGTTAGCGCCCGCCAGGGAGATGTACTATGGTGGAGGATATGCTAATCTAAACAAGTAGGTCTTTAGCTGGCTACGGAAACCTGTTATTGTTTGTTGTGATCGTACTGATTGTGGGAGTCTGTTCCATTCTATGGGGGAAGCTATGGGGCCATATGTAAGCCAAGAAAGACATATGTCAGTGACACAAGACTTGTATAACTGGAGAGAACATAAATATGTGAGTCATATCAATAACATGTATAAATACACAAAAATTGACTACATGCTGAGGTGAATCCACAAGGCCCAATTTGTTCATGGACTGGTCATGGGATTGCCAAGCTACATCTTCGAGTAGAATGTAGTAAAGAATTGTGGGTCTTCCAATAACAAGAGTTTGATATCTGCTCAGGTAAGACCCCACTCTTGGAAACTAAAAAGGCAGCCATGGATCTAATATGTGTCTCAAAGTATAGATTCTGAGAATCAAAATTAAAGGACTGGCAATCTAATCATGCAGCCAGATTGATCCAGGAAGAGATAGCAGAACTCAAGATATCTCCATCAAGCCTTCCTTAAAAGATATGAGCAAGATTCTTCCCCTCCTTGAAGTACTTGTACTGTCCTGATAGTAACTAAGTACTGTAAGAGAGCAGAGTGTCACAACATCAGTCCAACATCAGCTCAAGAAAGGTTTGTGAGCTGGAATGACCACTGGTTTGAGCCATCTGGGCCATCAGAAGCCAACTGATTCTTGCTAAAAGGCAGGAGAAGGAGACTTTCCCTTTTCTCCAAGCAGTAGTCCTGTCCAAGAAGGATCTAAGTGCTGTAAGAGGACAACGAATCAAGTGTCCAGGCAATTTGAGTTCAGGAATGATCTAGAGCTGAAGTGACCACTGGAGGCAATCTAGACCAACTGAGGCTAATAGGTCCTTGCTGAAAAGGTAGGTAGGAGGGAGAACTGTAAACTCCTTCCTATGAGGCTTGTGTCTGAAGGAGCCAAAGTCCCAGAATACACTTCCAATGGCATTGCAACAGTCTTGCAAGTCAAACTTTTTTAGACTGACCTCCTTTTAAAGGTTAATAAGGAGCCTTATGTGAAAACCAACAGAAGCAAAGGCAAATCCCTTGATGCTGCACCTCTGTTAGCAGTGGGCTTCTCTCTATAACACTTGCAATAGGCCTATAAAGATGCAGGCTTTGGCTCAACTCCTGCACAAAAAATGTAAATGATCAGCTATGGCTGCTGCAAAGCCAACAATAGTGACAGGTTTCAGATTTTTGCAAGTAAATGGATCAAAAAATCTGGTATATTTGAGACCGTAGGCTCTGAGATGGCCACCTTATTCTGTGGGTACCAGAGCTCAAAATGGCCCATCATGACTCATACATTCCAAGATGAGGGTCCTTGAGATGCCCTAAATCTCTCTATCCCTTGCCCAGAGAATGATATAAGAGATTCTGAGTGGTGTTAAGGTGCCAAGCATGAAGGTGCCAATGCAACAGATTTAGATGGTATTTCTGACTGAATGGCTGTTTTTGAGACCAGTGAAGTAGCTGTAATGGAGGTTTGGTTGAATGACTCACCAGACCCCAAAGCCAATGCATCATGGGCCACCAAGGGGCCACTACAATCATTTTGCACCTGGTGTTCACTTGTTCAATGACTTTTTGGAATAAGTGGTATAGGACAAAAGGCCTAGCAGTCCAGAACCTCCAACAAGATGTTTAATTCATCTATGTTCAGAGCATTTGCATCCGGGACTGGCAACATAGAATGGAAGTTTGTGACTCATATTGGTGGCAAACATCTCTACCATTGGTAATTGACAAACTAGGTAAATCAAATAGAATATTAAAGATGAAGACTCTCCTGTCTGTATTTTTTTTTTTTTTTTCTTTTTTTTCTCCTGTCTGTATTATTTCGTTCTTTGTGGAGAGGCTGTCATGACATCTAGGCAACCCTGAATATATCTGGCTCATATGAGAATATTTCAAGGATTGCAGTAGGCCAAGATGCAGCATACCTGCATAAAACACCTATTGTTGATTTGTGCCAAACTTGCCCGTTGTCTAGAACCATAAAGGGAGTAAGAACCATTCTGTACATATTACTTTTGTCCCGTCTGTAGGGATCATTGAGTATGACATTTAAGTAACCCCAGAATATTTCTGTCTCTTAAGAGTATATTTCAAGGATTGTAGTAGGCCAGGATGCACCAAACCTTTATCCCTTCTGGAGATATGTTGAGTATGACCTTTAAGCAACCAAGAATATGTCTGTTATGAGTATATTTCAAGGATTGCAGTAGGCCAAGCTGCGCCAAACTAGGAGGTATACGCTCCCCCCCCCCGT
This sequence comes from Sabellastarte sp. h YS-2021, assembly GCA_964017235.1. NCBI lineage: Eukaryota > Metazoa > Annelida > Polychaeta > Sabellida > Sabellidae > Sabellastarte > Sabellastarte sp. h YS-2021. Next base: position 170,719,127 of record OZ024929.1, on the reverse strand, counting down.
TTGTTCAGATAACCGAACACAGTGGTGTTGTCTGATGCTATAAGAATTCTTTTGTGTGGAATTTGTCTTGAAGGCTTTTAAGGGCTGAACACACTGCCTTCAGCTGTATGACCTTGAAATGTAATATATACATTTTAACTGTCCAAAAGCCACTGACTGTTCTGCTTTTAGATGGGATCATCAACCCTGGTTTAATGCATCTACGAAAATAAGGGAATTGTGCCCCCGTGTATAGAAAGGGCATCCTATTTCCAAGTTTTTGGCATTTCCACCACTGAATATGCTTTTTCAGAAGGATTTGAAACAGGAATTCTCACAACTAGTGACTGGAGATATTGCCAGTTGTAGTAGATACCAGTGAAAGGCACACCTACATAACTGACCCATTGGTATAGTCTTTTCCAAAGATGCTAGTATCCCTACCTGGGATATAAGCAACCTTGGGGTTGATTGTGATGAGATCGCCATGTCTTGGATAGATTCTCAGGTATTTAATTTATTCGAGGTAGAAAGAAATTTCCTGGTACCAAATGCAGTGGTAACCTAGGAAATCGATATCACGAAGCCCAGTTGATGAATAATTGGACGAGTTCTTTGGTTTGAACCCAATACTGGTGTCTTTTACGTACACTAAACAACCAGTAGTCTAGGTATATGGTGAAAGAAATTTCCAGATACCAAAATGCAGTGGTAACCTAGGAAATCGATATCACGAAGCCCAGTTGAAGAAAAATTGGAGGAGTTCTTTGGTTTGAACCCAATACTGGTGTCTTTTACGTACACTAAACAACCAGTGGTTTAGGTATATGGTGAACTCCTATTCTGTGAGACTGAAGAATGAGATTTGCCTCTTTACTACTCGCATGATACTGTAGAGGTGTCGCTAACCCGAATTTTATAATGCTTTGAACTGATAGGTTTGCCAGTGTACATTAAACTGAAGTAGATGTTGAAAATCTTGGTGAGTCGGTACATAGAAGAACGCATCTTTTGTAACCAAATTTCTAATAATTTCTGCTGTCTCCAGTTTAAATGATGCGACAAGCAGGTATTTATTGACATAGTATTAGTAAACGAACTTCACTCGTGGGCAATGACCGTTGAAGTCGTAGTTAGAAATCAATTCAGGACACTGAGATCTATCACAGGTCGTCATTAGCCGGGTTTCTTTACAAGAAATAAACTAGCATAGAAACCTGGAGTTCTGCAATTCTTGAGTGGATGAATCGCTCTTTGAAGCGCTAGCCAGAAGAATTTTAGCGGTATTTATATTGTAGCCATGTTTTCCTGTCTGACGTCATCTCGTTGCATTGTGGGTAGTAAAGGGATTGGTGAATTCGATTGGGAGTAATTCGACAACTCCGTCTCAAGATTCGCACAACTCTGGGATGGCAATGAAAATATTCCATCACTGTCAGTAACACTGCAAGAAGAGCCTCCATGGTGACTTGCATTATAGTGTAGCCACGTTCTTCTGTATCCCTCTGTCCTGGTAAACAAGGAAGAGTGGTACGATGATATTTTGTAGTTAGGACTTCAACACCATATCTCATCTAGCCAGTTTGATCTTCGTTGAGTTTGCAGAAGAATTAACTCAAAAGTCACAGTATTCCTTCCATTGGAGACATGGTCATAGGAAGGTTCAATTCTTCAACAGGGCTGAAAAGACAAGCAGTGCACATACTGCCCCAAAGATGTCTGTTGGATCTTCATCTAAATCTACAGCAAATGAAGGTAACCTGTCCTTATTTTCATGTCTGAGAAGCAGGAAGTTCACTGTACCTGCTGGGAAGCAAAATAATAACTGCAAGGATCAGTGGATATGCTTCTGTAGTCGTTCTTTTGGAGGGAGACCTGTTACTGTACCAGAGTGGCGCTCCACCCACAGTAAAGAATCTACGACCTCCGTTGCAAAGACAACTGCATTCTTTCTTCTTTGTTTTCGAGCATACGCTAATACTCATGTTATGCCATCAATTAAGGGACAATAAAGCAGTTTTCCACTGAAAACTACGGGAGCTCTTCTCTGCATACCTTTCATCGATACGGAGGTAGTTCCAGTCGAATAATGGGTGAGTACAGCCGAAGATATACACGTCTTCCACTGAAGACTTTACAGCAACATCTTCTTGCACATCTTATTCTGACCCTTTTCAGGACAAGGGAGGCAGAATAGTGGTAGTACCAGTCGAATAATGGACAACTACAGGTAGGTGCACGCTTGCACGCTTCAAAACTTCATAGATTTTCATCCGTGAATGGACGATAATAAGGAAAAGTACGTGTTGCTCCCATATCGACCAAAAATATAATGAAGAACTCTCGACATTCGTCTGTCGACAACGACTACTGCGCAAGCGCGGACATGCGCAGACAAAGGGGTCACCTCTTGTGACAAGAATATTCCTTAAAAATTCTTGTCGGTCGATACGTTTTTGCTCCACAAAACCAAACAAGCACTTGTGAGGATAAGGTAAGGCTATTTTACGCAATAAAAATATACCTTTAATCAATAGAGGGCTTGGACATTACAATTGCAAACTGGGGTGCAATGCCTTCATAAATGTTCACTTAAAGATTTAAATTATTTAACAGCTTCTACGGAAAAATATGTAAGGTGATAAGGATGGTTAACAAAGGAATTTGATAAGAATTAGGTACATTAATAGAATGGTCAGTAAGATTTTTTTTACTCAACAAAATCACACAAATTATTCTGAGTGAACAACATAAGAATGTCCACAAATTTTAGATTTTACCGAGGATATACAAGTGCACTACAAACTAAAATAGTGAGAACACCTCAACACTGAATAATACAAAAGAGTCCTTCACCTCCATCTAATATATTATGATAAACTGATCAATGAGATGAGAGACTATAATTACAAAATTCAGCATCAAAATCAATTGTAAAAAAAAAAATGTTTCATCAAAACACATTCCAAGGGAGAATTATGCCATTCAATTTATAATTCTGTGCTGTTACTGCTTAACAGCATTAAGATGTCACCTGATAAACATAGTTGGATAAAATATACGGGCAAATTAATTAAATTGAAACTTGAGAACATGGGAATATAACATAATCTTTTGTTTAGCTACATAGTATTTCTAAGACAGCTGAGTAAATGACCTGCATTCACAAAGGTTGTTCAAATGTTTATTCAACACTTCACAGGCTTTAAAATTATTCTTCAACAGGTTTAAATTCAGATTTCCAATCATGCTGGCAAATACCACGGTATTTATCCAAGACATGTAAACCCCAAAATGATATTTATTAAATACATATTATTTTCCACCTGTGTTGTTACAAGTACATAACACCTGAGAGTATGTAGTTAGTTGAAATCTGGAAGACATTTGCAAAATGGTAGCACATATATCTATGTTTCATTCCTTACTAGCCGACATGATACAATTCGATTTCTATACTGTCAGATTTCTGCTAACAAAAGGATCTTTAGGAACTTTAAATATTTGTATGCAACAACTTAAAATTAATTTCTCCCATTTGGTATCGTTGCTTGCAATTCTTTTAGTTCTTCTGTTTTGCTTGCAATTCTTTTAGTTCTTCTGTTTTAAGTATTACACCCAAGTACAAACATTTGTGAATGCAAGAGGAGAGAGCATTAATTAGAAGAAAGAAAAACAAATCAATCACCACTTCTCCTCATACCCCACAATCCTGAGTTTACGGGTATTATCGTTCCTGTCAATTAGCGTGTGTAGGATCTCTTGGACAATCTTCCTTATACCTTGATCCCGTACAAGAGACATTTTTAACAAAGGCTCTAAAAATGCCGAGGGAAAGGCATTTGCCATCAGCACAGTTTTATACTTGGTGGCCACCTTCAACAGAGTCTTCATCAGCATGGTCTGAAGCGTGACCTCTCTAGAACTAAAAATAAGAAATAGACCAGGGTTGCCACTCGTGTTTGCTTTAAAAAATCCCTGACTTTTCCTTCACTGACAACTTCATTTTCTCTGATCATCATGGCCAAATGATGACGATAACTGTTGCAAAGATTAATGTTTTAAAAACCTTTTCTGATCAACACAGTAATAATAACCCCATGATACAATCATGAAAACAACAATTATATTGAATAAATGAGCATTACTAAATGTAATACAATTAATACTATTTATTTACTGAGCCCACTCAGATTGCCAGGTTGAATGAATAAAAGTAGTTTGAAAAATTTGTGATTGCACAAAACTTGTGACATGTAGTAAAATATGTTACTTCAGCATATTCAATTAAACAAAATAATACCCGGTCTGTAATATAAGTTATTAACACTTTAAGGCCTGCTGCCTATGCAACAAAAAATTCTACAATACACTATTGACACCTTTTATGGTAACAAAAGTTTTCCATAGTCAATACTTAATTGAAGGGCATTAAAATTACATAATAATGTGCATATCATGCATTGTTGAAACTGTATAGGCCTAGTAATGTGGGATTTCTGGATCAACATTGCATTTCAACTTTTGTTGTATTGCTATACACATACGTTCCCAATTTGTGGCATCATGGCTTCGCTTAACCTTACGCGCGCAACTCAAGAAAGTCAATTTTCCCCGACTTTCTAAGGATTTTTCCCGAATTTCCCAGAATTTTTTCAAAATTCTAAAATTTCCTGACCCAGAATAAATCCCCTAAATTTTCCCTGACCTTGAATTTCCCTGACCACTGGTAACCCTGATAGACAGTTGGTCGTTTATTTTATACCCCTGTCATCTTTAGTATTTGGTTATTACTACTTTCATCAAGGACCCCAATAGGGCTGGGTATTTATGGGTTTTGTATATATTTTCTTCTCATTTGTCACTGCATAAAATATAATATGCTTGTATAATAACCGAACAATACAAATAAATTGTAATGATATACCTGTTTTATAAATAAACCAAATAGATTCTTCCCAGACAATAGATATCCACTTGAAAGTACCAGTGATAGTTGAAATAGGACTAAGAGAGCTGTTTAGAAAAGTGACTCATAAAATCTAATCAAAATCATTTATGTGGAGTGTTTTAATGTAACCATAATGTGTGTGACTACCTGTGAATACTCACCTGACTGACTGCTCATCTGTTGGCATTGGCATTTTCCCCATAACAAACATCAGGATCTCAATCTTCTGGTAGTCGGGCAGGTTGTTGGCAAATTCACCTGGAATAGGAAATTAATTCAAAAATATAAACTGTTACAAAACACTTGCATAAAATTTGTATGCTACACTGGTTCGTGTACATGGCAGGACTTAAGTATACACAAATTAGTCTAATTTTTCTGAAAATTATTATTCTAGATCATTTTATAAAACACATTTATTATAAGTCCTAAGCACTGTACAGTAAAATGATGAACTAGTGTTCACAGTATATAGTCCACAGAAAAGTCTTTTGTGATTTTTTTAACCTCTTTTACCGGAGTGTTCTGCACACATCGTAATTTTTTGAGGGAATTCCTATTTCGCCAAAATCCATGTAGCACCAAGTTCACACAGTACATGCTGGCCTCACGAGCTATGTACGAACCAGTTCATTTGTGTCTCGATGTGTTTTGTGTTTTAGTGGTATTTGTTCATAAGTGTAACATGTCGCGATTCATGTTTGGTAGGATGTGCATATATTTACTACTAAATGCAAAATCCTATCCCTCCCTAAGTCTGAAAACCCTAGCCAAGCAAATCCTCACCTTTGTGAGATGCCATCCTGGTAGCTTCAAATGCTGCAAAAGTGTGGTTTATAAACTAGAAATTAATAAACATTTAATCAACCTAACCAAAATTACATTTTGATGTAATTAATCTCTGAAATAACTTCTATGTTATAAATAGCAAGCCACTGACCTATAGTGTTAATGATTTCTTCTTGGAAGTTTTCTTCCTCTTTCTGTGATTCTTTTTGGGAAGGCTCAGTGTCTACTGATAACCGCAAATGTCTCAACAAGGCATGAAACACTTCTAACACTGATGGACCTGTCCAAAATTTAAAAATGTACATGTAAAAAGACTGCAATGGTGATGTTATATTTAATTACAATACAGTAATATTAGCACAAGACACTTGAAATCATGATCTCATGCATGTACATAATACATTTGTGTTTTAGGCAAAGCAACACAAACATTGAGTACACAGAAACTTAGAATTTCACAAAAATGTGACTTATTTTAAAATGTGAATATTTAACAACCATAACATGAGTTTTCACACGTGCTGATATGGTGATGATATTGTGATATCACTGTGAAAAGTTACTGAGATATCTTGTAGAAATTTTGGGTGACGATGATTTCTCTTGACTAGACCAATAAATGTAGGTATCATAATACAGAATCAGAAGCTCTTATTGAATGAACTGCCCACAAGACAGTCCTGACAGTGCTGACAGATCAAACACTTTCTGGTTACATCTCAAGGCAACAGAAACATACTTCTATTAAACCAGATATTCCATATTAAGAGAATAAAACTTGAACAGCAAATGGCCTCCAAGGACCTTGTACTGACTGCTACTTTAAAATAATTACAAGTTACCTTTTGTGGTAAAAGGAATAGCACACAGAAACTACTACATAGTAAACACAGTAATTATCAAAAAACAATCAATATTTATTTAAACACAAATGCCGCATGCTGCATATATATGATTGTTGTGCCTATTTTCAGTCTATTGCAAAAACTGTACAGTCCTTTTTAGGTGTAAAATCTGAAACATTTTAATGTACTTTTCTTGTCCCAAAAATTGTGTGTATGACAAATAAGATTTCTATTTTAAGAAGAATATGTAGCTTTTGCTAATATTTAAAAAAATATATTTGCTAATATTTAAACACAATAAACATGCGTAAGTCCAAAATAAAACCATTTAGACTGGAAAGTGTGTTCAGGTTCATGAAGGATACAGGCCCCAATTCAATTAAGATGTTGAAACTTCCTAACACATTATGTTTGATCACTGACAAACTGAAGACACTAAAACTTGTTACTAAAATGTTTAACCACTCTCGACTCTCAAAGACTAACTGTTAACTACTTACAATCTATGTAGATTTTTCACATCAAAATAGACTTGTGACAAATCATCATAATCAGGACTACTAAGGGGTATTCAAGCACTTATTAAAGAGTAATGAATTATTTGAAGTACAAAATTGAAAAAACAGTGCTCTTCTTGAACTGGAACTTTGACAATATTTCTGAATGTTCAGTAATTTTTGTTATATTTCAAGGGAAAATTGTTAAAGTATTATAAATGTGGCAAATACAAGTGTGGATTCAAGCATAAAAAATGAGAGTGGAGGATATTCAACAGGTTTTTAAAATGAAACAAATGTGGCTAAAATAAAAGCATGTTCAGATGAGTTGTGTCGATACCAGGCAATGCAAACATTCAGAACACCCCAGGTAAATGTACATGCAGCATTTTAACTTTGTTCAATCACTCTGTCACATTTCACAACGGGATGGTCATACAATTGATTTGTGCCAAGTAAGACAGAGCCAATAATTTTACCTAACTTTCACAAATTTTCACTGACCATTGCCTGCAGAGTATTAGTCACAAATTAAGAAAACTTGTGTTTACAGAGATCAGTCATAAATTTAGTGGTCAGTCAACCTTTAACAGTCAACAACCAGCTTCTGAGGGTTTGAGATAGACAAAATCTGGTACTTTGTTTATGCCTGATATAGTGAATACACATGCACAATTTATAAACACAAAATATCTTTGCGAGATATTTTTAAAGTTGATAAATTCCATTTTATATAATATAAAGTCAACATTTGAAATGTTTGGCTAAAGTTGTTTGTATTTTACTGTTTTTTATGAAGCATCAGCCATAGAAAAGGTTAAAATATTTATTTTTCAGTAACATATTCTTAAATATTCACACAGATTTTCCTGTTAGTGTTTTCTCCCACAGCCAAATGAAACAAATGAACGCTAGTTTACAATACCTAACATTTTTATAAAGTTTTTGGCATCTTTTTGTGAATTTTTAAAAAAGTTTTCTTTCACTAAATCTTGACATAAAATAACACCATATTTTACACTATTTTCACACTTGCTTAACTAAAGAAGTATATTGTGATTCCATATCTGTTTCTATTGACAAGCCACACAATGGACAAAAACTGGAAAACATGGTCAAAACATGTGGATGGTCCAAGCGGGTATACTGAATTGAAAAAAAAAATGGATACTTTGGATAAACTTTACCAAAAGTTACTGAAAACAAAAGAAATTGAGCTGTCAGTATTTTCTATACAAAGAATCCTTCATGTCTTGAAAAAAATATATATCTTAAGCTGTATATACTAGTGCTTGGAATCACCTCCAATTTAATGGTCAATTATTCGTCCATTTTTTCCAAGCCATATTGGACTATTTAACCCAATTGTTGATCATGATATCATGAACACTTTTCGGGTTGAAGTATCGTTCAATCAGGTAAGAATAACAGAGTTACAAAATTTAGAATCTACCAAAAATACTCACTTCCTATAAATATGGCGGTAGACATAAATATTTGAAATTCATGACAAATCTGTCAAGTTATTAAATAAAAATGCACAGAACATATTAAAAATATGTGGACAATGAAGTATATTAGGAAAGGTAAGATTTAAGCTGAATAATCAATTATTAGAAAATGTCAGTGACAACCATGATTATACACTATCACTGACAATTATTCAAGCATATGTCTAATTGTCCCACCACTAATACACACAGACCTGATAATAAACAACATACAACTTGTTCTAGAATGAAAACGCTAGTTAAAAAGTAGATTATAGTCTAAATGAAACATTAAAGAGCATATTTTTAATTTTTCTAATAGAAAAATTTCCAATTCATAGATTAATACAAGATTCCTTCTTCAAAAAAACAACTGATACATCAAAAGCAAAAAAATTCAATAGTAAGAGTACAACACAAAGGTTCTCCACAAATGGCACTTTGATATATAAACAGTGACCTATGCTGCTCTACGGTGGTGTGCCAATAATTGTACAGTGTACGTACGGCTGCAACAAGTGGTAAAAATCCATCCCGGAAGTTGAGCTACCCAAACGCTTCTCACAATTTAGTATTTGCGTGGCTTAGTATGCACATTTTTTCTCTCACTATACAGAAAGGTAGTTTTCCAGAAATGATGTCTTTATATTAAAATAGTTGTGAAAGGTTTCCAAAACTTATTATATTGATATAAAATGAGAAATATAATATGAAACTCCCAATATACAAAGGATTCTGATGTTTTGCTGTGTTGTCATATTTTGCTTTTGTAAAATGTGACCTAGTTGGTGAGAATTTAATATACTGTGGTACTTAACAACTATCGAGTAGGCCAGAAAGCACCTGAGATCTTTCCAAATGGGCCACAATAGTGAGTACTGACCACCCGGTCACTGCCCTTATTTTAAGCATGTACATGCAAGATTGTGATTAAATGAATCGAGAAATGACACAGGGTTAAAAGAACAATTCCAACTCACATTTTTCTAAAACATCATTAATATTAAGAGATCTTGAAAAAAAATCAGAAAATTCTGCAAAGAACACCCTTTTTTGTGTGAAAGTCATCATTCTTTTCTGTGTTTTGTCACTGTAAGGTAATATGACTGTATAGAGATTTAACACACAAGTCACATAGCTACAATTAATCAGGTTTGAAAACTCTATATCCATTGTTTGTGTGTAAAACCTCCACGTGTAATATCAGACCATAACAAAATGTAGCACATAAAAAATGTCTAAAATATGATGAGCAAAGATATCTCTTGATATTGATTAAGCACTAGGAAATTATTCATTACTTTACAGTATATTATTTTCAAGCAACACTGTTAAATGTTTTTGTGATGTCTGTCAATATACCTATTCAGGTGAAACAACAAAGTTGGACATTCCTACCTATAGATCCACCGGCTGCGATCATGACAGTTTCAGAGACTACACCTACAATACTGGCCTTGACCCTTGGCTCTTTCATCACATTCACGTCCAAGTGACTCATCAGCATCTGTACCACCACATAGCCATACTGAGCCTGAAGTAAACATACTTTTATTGCAGTATATTGAATTTCCTGTCTCCTTCGAGTCCTATACAGAGCTTAATACCCAGTCGAGAAATGTCAACGTACAATGTCAAGTACAAATGACTCATCTGCATCCATACCACAACATAGTCATCCTCAGCCTAAAGTAATGTAGAGACAAGGGTGGTGTCAGACATTGTACCTACATCAGGTTCACTAATTTGTTCAATTTTGTTATGCTGAATCTTAATAGCCCAGAAAAATATTTTGTACTTGATGAATTTAAACAGGCCTCAAAGCATAAGACAAAAATATACTTCACAGAAGCCTGTTTCTAATTTTGTTGAATTATTCCACACACTTATTGAGTGTCACTTTTCTAACTTGAAATTTAATATGTAACTAATACTGAGCTGTATATCAGTGACTGGTCATACTAAATGGTGACAAAACACAACTGATATGAACCAAATTACTTAAGCTCTGTATGGCTCAATGCACAACAAACTATTACTATCATAAGTAAGGCTGTGACTTCGTTGGAAAAACGACACCGGGTATTCGCCTCAAAAGAATCGATCCGAATTCGGGTAATCATATTTTAGTTTTCACCCAGTGGAAGTAGCAGAGAAGCAAACATGCCGGATGATGTAAACAAAACGTTATGAAAAATAATGTGAACTATCTATATAAATAAGGAAAATTATGCAAAAAACTAATATCGGTTAAAGAAATCTGACAGAATACGAAGGTTTGTCCAAGTATTTCATTTATTTACGCTTTATTTAATATATTTTCGGTTACCCGCTTCACAGGTTTGTAGTCGGTTTCTCAAGGAATTCCGACCGTTTTCGGGTAATCGGGTAACCTATCACAGCCTTAATCATAAGTAAGAAGACTCAAAGTAGTCATTACAGGCTAATGTCCACTGCAAGCAAGTGCACCACAGACTGGCAAGAAATATTGGATATGCAATGCAGATTGAAATATACATTATGATCTTTAATATTCTTGCACAGTCTAATATAATCTAATCTGGTACTTAATGGTGTCAAATGTCATGAATTCTTACCATGGAAACAAAGATTATATGGATTGAATTTACAATCCCACTTTAAAGCAAATATGTAGTACCTGAACTGAATACATTATGATCTTGAAACACTTCACTGCAAAATCATTGGGCACCCAAAGATTATGATTATCTAAATGTCTGAAATAGTCAAAAAAGATAACATTGACATGCAATATTAATGGAAACAACTGGAACGCAGTTAAATATTACAATACAGATAACTGATCCCCATTCCCAAAACTACAAAACATACAAATAATATTTATGAAAGCCTTTAATAGCAGTGAAGACCCTTAGGCCTTACAGTATTTTTACATGGACAGAATTAAAGATGGAGCAAGAGGCTAACCCTATTTACCAATGGCATGTACCTGACAAATTTTCCAACAGAACCAGTGGTTTTGAACTATGATCCTTAGAATACAGAACTATATGGTGATAAGGATGAGGTAATGTTCAACAGAATTACAATAAAATGTTCCCACACGGGGAGAAAAAATAGGTTTCACAGATCCAGATATACTGCTGATACCTGTTGAGTTAAATCACAGGGGATCTCCACTTAACCCAGCATTGCTACATCAGGTTAAATTTCAAAAGTAAAAGGTGTCAATAATTTCTATTTCAAGAGGAATGCCACTGATCTATTTTATAGAATTCCTTTTACTTTTGAAGGACTATATACTTATATATAATTGTATCATTGCACAGAGCATTATATTTACGTGAGTACAGGTCTGATGACAGCATTGATGTTGCCGTAGCTTGCCCTACAAACCAAGTCTCTGAACACAGTCTCCCCCATGACTGCAGGATGCTCTTCATCTTGTGGACTGCTGCTGCCATTGCTCAAAGTACTGAAACACAGAGTGTTACCATAAAAATAGAGCACCAACATACAGACAAGAGCACTGAAACAATCAACCAACCAGCTAAAATGTAGTCAGAATACTGAAACACAGTCGGGACACTTAATTACATTATATCCTACAAATAGCTACTTTGGTGGACTGTTACTGGTACAAGTTGTGGGACAAAATAAGTAAGATCACTAAAATAGTTAGTGTACTAAACCAAAGGCACAACGAATATACTTATTTTGTGGTTTAATTCTTATGCACCTTGTTTTTACTTCCTAAAAGTTAACATTTGAAAGAAAATAATAATACAGTAGAACCTCTATTATCCGACCCTCTATTATCCAAATTTTCAACTAGAAAAATGTTTTTGCTGACAAAAACGAAGCGGCCCTGATGAAAAAGTGTGAAGTAAGCCGTAAAAGATGTGAAGATATGCATCACAAGGAATAGAAAATGTAAAGTTTACTGCATTGTGTATGTTACCATATTTAACAAATGAAAGAACGACCACAGCTTGGCAGAAGAGAAATTGTAGGTGTGAAATTTACTTCTCAAAAGAATGTATGTCCGATGCGCGGAAAAAGTGCCTCCTGGAAAAAATGTCTCCTAGAAAATATGCCTCCTAGGAAATATACCTCCTAGAATGAATACCTCCTGAATATTTTGTGACCAGGAAAAATACCTCGTAAGAAAAAAAAGTTCTTTCAAGTATTATAACACTACAGGTTCACATTACAACTTCAGAGGCATCTTCCTTTTTTCCACTTGAGTCTTATAGTCGCCAATGCCTGTCAAAAATTTACAGTCTTTTACCCATTTTGCTTAGCTGTACAAAGGTATGTAAGTTTCTCTTGTAAGGTTTTGCTGGTGCTTCTCACTCTTTTGGCTGGCTGCTCATCCCTGGTTTCCATTATGACAGGTGTCGTGTTTTTCTTGTAATTACATTTCTGCCCCTCCTAGTGCATCTAACTGCGATCAACTCCTTACAGAGGGGATAACCTATGTTGTAATTTGATAAGAATGCATATTGTAAGCCATAAAGGCAACAACTATTTCATCAAGAAACCTCACAGCCATAAATCCTGCTTTTAAACTGCTCCAGAGTACAGCTGAAGGGATACCCTTTGAAGAAGATATTTGTAATTTGTACTTCACGATATTGTACGTTCTGGTTTTGACTGTACATATCTGAAATTAACATGTTTTTAATATTATATGTTATAGGTTTCATATGTAACATGTTTACAAGTTGAAATAACTTTTTTTTCTCAGGAGCCATTTTTTCCTAGTCACAAAATATCCAGGAGGCATTCTTTCTAGGAGGCATTTTTCCAGGAGGCATTTTTTTCTGTGAGGCATTTTGTCCAGGAGGCATTTTTTTTCCTGGATTCTGTATGTCCTACATTCTTTGGTAATGTTCTCAGAGAAGAGGTCTCAAGTGAAAGGGTACACTGACCAGAGACATTTCTGTTCAAAATGTCATTAGTATCAGACTTAAGTATAAAACACTAATTGAATGCAGTGGACTAAGATGCTTAAGAACTATTGTTTAAAATTACTGGTTGTGCTTCAACTAAAAACTTAACAAAACCACTAATAAAATCCAGTGAACCAAAGTGTGTTAGACTTTTTGTTCAAAAGTTACTGATTTTGCTTCAGAGTTATTGCTTACAAGAAAAATCAAGTTACAAACAAGTCAAGCTATAGTGCTAGAAAAATGTTACTGGATTTATTGGGAAAGAAAAGTATGAGTTTATATATTGCAATATTTATGAATGATTTAGCAACTGAAATTAAAAATCTAGGCTTAGGAATAAGAGTAGGAGATCATGATCCATTCCACACTTCAATAATGCACAAAATTAAGACCAAACAAGTTACTGGACTTGGTGTAGCTGTGGAAAAAGTAGCCTGATAACATATTTTAACAAAATGCTGTGAATGCAATACTTTTCAAGTTATAAGTGATTTAGTGCATCACTTCAGGAATTTGAATGCATTAAAGTTTCAAAAATTCATTTCCCACTTGAGCTAAAATTAATTAAATGTAGAAGTCTAAGTGAAATGGAAGAAAGTAAAAGAAAAGAAAACAATATACATTCGAAAGAACAGCATAAATATTCCACTTATTTTTGTTCCACTTTTGCTTCACACACATATATATATCTCTATCTATCATCTCCCTCCATGAACCCCCCCACTTCCCCCACTGAGGCCATTCTTTTTCCACTTGCTTTTTGTGTGCACTAAAGGGGAGTTGGGGGGGTTCTTTCTGCATAGAAAGACTTTCCATGAATGTGCCTTTTGATAGATATCACACAACAGAGTTGGGGAGGAAGAAGAAAAGGACAAGTCATTCATTTCCACTCAGCTGGAGATACATAAAATGCTGTACAAGAAAAACTGTTTATGAGAAAGTGTTTTTTTTTCAAGCATCTTATATTGTGAAAGAAGTCAGGTGTATACATTTGACCAATTTATATAGTCTATGTGAACAAGTAGCTAGATCATCAACTCCTTCTACAAAACAAAAGTTGAATCAATTGAAGCTTTTTTTCCAAAAAGGAAAAGTTATATCCCCACATTTCCAAATGAATGGAATCAGAAGAATGTGGTGTTTTTTAATCTGCCTAAAATTGGGAATTTATATTATGTGAAGACTGATCAGTTGCAATATGTTAATAACCACATCAGTGCATCATAAATAGCTTATTTTTTTCTTTGAAGATGTCATAACTTCATAAACACTAAGAGATTAGGTTTGCCAGACAGCATAAATATTTTTAAGCATACATATGCCAGGTGTGGTTTTAAAAAGTGTTAAAATAAATGAGGAGGGAGCAAGAAGAATATATTTATCATGTTAAGATGGCCAAAGCCTCTTAAGTACAGGAATTTTAAGTGAAATGTTATACAAAATCTTACTTTAGTATAATCAATGTCAAGTTAAACTGATGTTACTGAACAGTAAATCAGTTAGGGGCTGAAAATCCTCATTTTCACGTCAAGATGGCCACGACTGTACTTGTATTGGAACTCCAAGGTGGAAAGAAAATAAGAATGTCCCTAATGTCATCCTTAAAAGTGTACAAATTTAACCGAGCTCTGCTGAACAATACGATAGCTGGAGATTAAAAACTCCATAACTTCACTGCAAGGTGACCATAACTTCATCCATATTGCAACTTTAAGGTGACCATAAAATGAGAATGTCCCTTTTGTCATCCTTTATAAGTGTACAAAGTTTAGCTGATGGCTTTATTCAAATGTTATGACTTTAGGGGGGGGCCAAAATTATATTAACAGTTTAAGGTCACCTTAAAGTCAGGATAACCCTTTGGTTTGCCATCCTTTATAAGTGTGCCAAGTTTAACTGAGGTCAGTCGAACAAGAAGATACTTGGAGGCTGAAAACCCCCTTATTTCACTTTAAGGTGGCTACAACTCCATTCATACTGAGAGTTTAAGGTGACCATAAGTATTATTTTTATCTAGTTTAATACCAGTGATAATTTCGATATAAAAAAATGGAAAAAGAAAGGAGCCAGAGCATTTTATTCCAATTTGATGACTTTAAGCAGGCCAAATGTCCATTAACATTTTGAGTTTAAGGTCACCATAAAGTCAGGATATTCCTTTGGCAAATCTTAATATATGTGCCAAGTTTGGTTGAAAAAAGTGAAAAACTAAGTGAACTGGAGGGCTAAAACCCCGTTTTTTGACATTAAGGTGACCTTAAAATTGCAGATACAGGGCTAAAACTTCGGCATGTGAAAGATTATCAAAAAGTAGCTGAATAAGTTATTCCAACAAAACGCCGAAATCCTGACCGTTTTTGAGATACGGACCAAGTACCCATTTTTAAAAAATTTACGAAAATAAAACGCCTCCCATTCAGGCATCTATGGTCCGATTGATGAGAAAATCCTTTTTGACCTTGGAAATTTGGTCTAGAATGTACCTGATAAATTTTATAGCACAGGTGTGTGTGGTTTTTTCCGAAACGCGATGACGAGGTGTTTTGGAGGTATGCTTAAGGTTACCTTAAGTAAAGCTTAAGGTCTGCGCAAAGTATCTCAAAAATTTTTCCCGCCCCTATAGTTTTAAAGAAAGATAAGAAGGGAAGAAAAATTTGAAAGGCTAAGAAGTTATTCAAGGGAGACCATAATCCGGCGGCGGCGGTGATCAGTCGAACTTCGGTGAAAACAAATAAGCGTCCCTGACGGGCCGCTTAATTATCCGACCTCAAATCCACTCTCGTAACTACATTTAGGCCTGTTATATTATAGGCTTTCTATTATCCGACCTTTCTATTATCCGACCTAAATGTTACTCTCCCAAGAGGGTTGGATAATAGAGGTTCTGCTGTAATAATAAACTAAAATTTTTATTAACAATGATATTTAAAATATGTGACACTGGCCATATGCAAAATTCTCCATCTTTTTGTATCCACTGGCTGCATCCATTGAATATAATGTAATATTTTACATTTCAGTGGATTGAATGGAGCAAAATCATGGCTGGGATTCATTTGATTTGGCCAGTTTTTATTCACTTGAGTCATTTTGGGTGTAAGAATTTAGCACATACGAGGTATAGAAAATCATAGGCAAAATGCCACACTGTTTCCCTGCAAACCAGAACCAACTTACTCACCTTGATTCATGCATGTTATACAGAAGAGAGGGGACTATCTTATCCATGTGAGTGTGATCCCAGATGTTTACCTGTAACTCATCACTCACTGTCTTTCTAACTACACCCTGGATTCCTTGTAACCCAGCCACTCGAATCCTACAAGCAGGGTCAGAACACACATCATAATACATTACCTAGGGTTTTAATGCAAATCTTGCTCAGTTACACAAAATAGCAATTTATAAGAAATTTTTATAAGATTTACTGGGTGCAAATTAACACACAAATTCTTTGAATTATCTTATTATTTATATTTTCTTACTTATTTAATCAAGAATAAACATAGTTTTATCCCCTTAATTATAAATCAAATATATCTGCATAATGTTTGTGGGAAACTACATGTTAAAACCCTTTGAAAAGAATTACGTTCAAACCAACGTCAACATAAGGCCCTGGGACAGCATTTCCAATGAAATTTACCATTATTTGAAAATCTTGTTAGTATTTGTTTGGTTCTTTGAAATGTGAGTGAACGGTAGAATCAGAAAGGAATGTTATAACACATTCATTATGATGCATACCTGTTTCTGGTAATCATATCCTCTTGTCCGCTGTGACACATGGCACTAAATTTTGACACAAAGAAATCATACCTCCGGTGGTAGGAAGGCGTGTCTTCTTCTATGTTTGCGAATTTAACAAACTGAAAAATACAAAGTATAAAATCAAGTCTACAAAAGCACTTATATCAGACCTGACTATCACTTTTAGGAATAAATAATGTAACAAACATGGCAAGGTGTCAATTCTTACTCCCATCCACATCTGCACTGTATACCTGATTGTGATTTAATGATTTAAACATTTTTTACGTGTATTCTAGCACATTAAGAATTTGACACTGTAAATATTATTAACCCTTTCGCTACCATGTATGTCGACTAGCAGTCGACATCAATGTGTATTACAGGGGACCATGGCAATAATATATATTTCTTCTCTCCCTTCAGTGTACTGTTATACGTTTTCTTTGGCGTATCAGTATTAAACCGATTTTTTAAGTATTTTATATCAAAGTTATGCTATATTTTTTAAAAAAATTCACCATTTCACCTATTTTTACTGGTTTCTGTATATATTGCCGTATTTACCGCATATACCTGCATATTGTTTACTCATGGTTATTTTTATTTGGGGAATTCCCACGAATTTTCCCATTCGACTTTCATCAATTCCTAATGAAATATGCCGAAAAATACCGCAAATAAAGTGCATCAGGTAGTGAGTTATTATTTTACTTCATTGGCATTTCTGACGTGATATGACGTCATATGGCTACAGTCCGGTGGAATAATGTTCCTTCAGTAGCGAAAGGGTTAACTTTTCCTGATTTCTGTAAAGAATCAAAACACAATGATTATTTAGTCTCACAATGCTTTTGGTAAGTACTTTTATACTAATTCCATAATTATATATATCAATATCAAACATAGTTATTATTGACACCATCATTTTGTGTCAATTTTGGCAAATAAATTAAAATGGCATTGCCATACATACAGAAGCAGTGGCCATGATTTGTAAATCTGGGTTGTTCTGTTCTAGAGACTTCTGCACCATCTTGAGGAAGCTCTCAACAAAGAGGTTCAAACTTTGAGCATGACATGTCACAAGTAGTGTATCCATGGCTTCAGTTGCAATGATGACAAACCTGAAATTGAAACAATAATAAAATAGGTACAATAAATGCAAAAACATATGAACTGAAGGAAACAAGACTTGTGAAACCCAAAAATCTCTTCTGTCCAGTTTTCTTTTTATTAAATATCCCATCTGTTTTTCGCCTAACTTTTTTCTGACCTGTTTATTTAATATTTAGCACATTTTCTGCTAAAATATCATTTTACACATTTTATACTGAAATATCTCTTTTGTTTCAGAAACATTGTATTTTTCTCAACAATGATCATTCTTTCTTTACCTTTTTTATCAGAATAATCGACTTTAATTCAATATCATCCTTTATAAAACTAATGTTTCAATTATAAATTTAAATTAAACACAGATCCAAGCAAAGTAATCCTGAACAAGAGTCCTATTTACCCATATCTCTGTCTTGAAATGTCTCTGCTTAGTCGCTGAGTTAAATATTCCCCAATGCGATCAAGCTTTTCAGGACTTTGAAGGGAGAAGAAGGTCAGCTTGTCCATGTTGCTTTTCACTAAACCATCCTTCAAGAATATCAGTTCAATATTGTGTAATATAAAGGAATAGCATTTTTCACAATTAACTGAAAGAAACATATAAAACTAGACCAAGGACGCATCTGTGGCCAGATGCAAGATGTATCCACCGGCAAAGGCAAAAGTAGCTGTTACTCAGCTATGCCATGAGCTAGAGGTCTGAAATTTTACTATGTTATAGCTGCCCCAAAAGTAGGTGAATAACAGATTTGCACAAAATTCTCTAAATGCAATAGTTTTCAAGTTACAAGTGATTTTACTCATGATAGAAGTTAGTGAAAAGTCGAAAAATAGGTATTACTCACTTGGCTATTGAGATAGACACTCAAGTTACTCACCATGTTGTAGCTATGGAAAAAGTAGGTGAATAACATATTTTAACAAAGTGCTCTAAATGCAATACTTTTCAAGTTATAATTGATTTAGTGCATGATTTCATTAATTTTAATGCATTAAAAATTATTTTAAAAATTCATAAAAAAACTTTAGCATGTGAAAGCTCTCCAAAATGTAGGTGAATGAGTTATTTGAGAAATACTGGCTATCTGCAATACTTTCAGTGATAATAGGCATTTACTCATTTTGAGTAGGTGAGTAATTAGCTACGGATCTGAAAATTCACTAATTGAAAGCTCTCCAAAATGTAGGTGAATGAGTTATTTGATAAATACTGGCTATCTGCAATACTTCTAGAGATAATTTGCATTTACTCATTTTGAGAAGGTGAATAATTAGCTACGGGTCTGAAACTTCACCAAGTGAAAGCTCTCCCAAAAGTAGGTGAATGAGTTATTTGAGAAAAATTGGCTATCTGCAATACTTTTAGAGATAATTCGCATGTACTCATTTTGAGTAGGTGAGTAATTACCTACAGATCTGGAGCTTCACCATGTGAAAGCTCTCCCAAAAGTAGGTGAATGAGTTATTTGAGAAAAATTGGCTATCTGCAATACTTTTAGAGATAATTCGCATTTACTCATTTTGAGTAGGTGAGTAATTAGCTATGGGTCTGAAACTTCACCAAGTGAAAGCTCTCCCAAAAGTAGGTGAATGATTTATTTGAGAAAAATTGGCTATCTGCAATACTTTTAGAGATAATTAGCATTTACTCATTTTGAGTAGGTGGGTAATTAGCTACGGGTCTGAAACTTCACCAAGTGAAAGCTCTCCCAAAAGTAGGTGAAGGAGTTATTTGAGAAAAATTGGGTATCTGCAATACTTTTAGAGATAATTCGCATTTACTCATTTTGAGTAGGTGAGTAATTAGCTATGCATCTGAAACTTCACCATGTGAAAGCTGTTCCAAAAGTAGATGAATGAGTTATTTGATAAAAATTGGGTATCAGCAATACTTTTAGAGATAATTAGCATTTACTCATTTTGAGTAGGCAAGTAATTAGGTACGGGTCTGAAACTTCACCAAGTGAAAGCTCTCCCAAAAGTAGGTGAATGAGTTATTCAAAAGTAGCTATTACTCACTTAGCTATTGAGATAGACGCCCAAGTTACTCACCATGTTGTAGCTATGGAAAAAGTAACTGAATAACATATTTCAACAAAGTGCTCTAAATGCAATACTTTTCGAGGTATAAGTAAGTAGCTACGGATCTGAAAATTCACTAATTGAAAGCTCTCCAAAATGTATACGAATGAGTTATTTGAGAAAAATTGGCTATCTGCAATACTTTTAGAGATAATTCGCACATGCTCATTTTGAGTAGGTGAGTAATTAGCTACGGGTCTGGAACTTCACAATGTGAAAGCTCTCCCAAAAGTAGATGAATGAGTTATTTGAGAAAAATTGGCTATCTGCAATACTTTTAGAGATAATTCGCATTTACTCATTTTGAGTAGGTGAGTAATTATCTACGGGTCTGAAACTTGACCAAGTGAAAGCTCTCCCAAAATTATGTGAATGAGTTATTTGAGAAAAATTGGCTATCTGCAATACTTTTAAGAGATAATTCGTATTTACTCATTTTGAGTAGGTGAGTAATTATCTACGGGTCTGAAACTTCACCATGTGAAAGCTCTCCCAAAAGTAGATGAATGAGTTATTTGAGAAAAATTGGCTATCTGCAATACTTTTAAGCGATAAGCCACCTGCCAAATATGAAAGAAATGTGGACTGTAGGTCGCTAACAAGCAATATTCCACATTTTAGACATTTTTGTCTACCACAGGCCTAATTTAGACATAAACCCTACCAAAAAGATAGGGTGGCGAGTCATCTAGCATACCAAGCCACCTGCCAAATATGAAAGAAATGTGGACTATAGGTCGCTAATAAGCAATATTCCACATTTTAGACATTTTTGTCTACCACAGGCCTAATTTAGACATAAACCCTACCAAAATGATAGGGTGGCGAGTCCTCTAGCATACCAAGCCACCTGCCAAATATGAAAGAAATCTGGAAAGAAATGTGGACTGTAGGTCGCCAACAAGCAATATTCCACATTTTAGACATTTTTGTCTACCACAGGCCTAATTTAGACATACAGCCTACCAAAAAGATAGGGTGGTGAGTCCTCCACCATATCAAGCCACCTGCCAAATGTGAAAGAAATCTGGAAAGAAATGTGGACTATAGGTCGCTAACAAGCAATATTCCACATTTTAGACATTTTTGTCTACCACAGGCCTAATTTAGACATAAAGCCTACCAAAAAGATAGGGTGGCGAGTCCTCCACCATATCAAGCCACCTGCCAAATATGAAAGAAATCTGGAAAGAAATGTGGACTGTAGGTCGCTAACAAGCAATATTCCACATTTTAGACATTTTTGTCTACCACAGGCCTAATTTAGACATAAAGCCTACCAAAAAGATAGGGTGGCAAGTCCTTCACCATATCAAGCCACCTGCCAAATATGAAAGAAATCTGGAAAGAAATGTGGACTGTAGGTCGCTAACAAGAAATCTCTGCGGACGATGATGAATCCATAGTATCCCCGCTTTGCGCCGGGGATACAATTATGACAAACCTTGCATAACAATCTTTTTGTAATATCTGTAAGACAATAACAGTGGAAAAAAATCATGTTCTTTGTAACCCTTAAATAAATGCAACAATATATTTTTTTTCTGTTCTTAAAAAACAATAAAGTTATACTCACAGAAGGGTCAGCAGGAAATATATTGTCCACAAGCTTCTTGTAATGTGGTTTACAACCACAACTCAAGCAACCTAAATAATACATTCATATATATACATGTATATTTTGTTTATTTGAAAATAGAAATATTAATTTTACTGATTCCATTTTATAACTACGGTAATACACTTTTTATCAAGACAGAAAATAAAATTAATTATTCTAAATTTTTCTTGACCCAGAGCCTGTTCTTGGGCTTTGATTCCTTGTCAGTGGTTACTTCTTTACATTCTTAAAACAAGAGGAGAGTGCCCGTGAACGGGCACTGTGTCAGCTGACTGAATGTTTTTGATTTGTGATGGTGATAATGAGAGGAAAGCATAATTATCAGGGAAAGGGCTGTACAGAAATACAGTAAATGATAACTGAACAGCATGTTCGAAAGATATTCCGAAGCTGACAGAAGAAAAGGACAAAAAAGTTGTGTCCTACAAATGGTATTATGAAATAAAGTAACAAGGTAATTGTTTAAGTGTAAAAAGTAGGTTAAAAATATTTAAAGAAATACTATAAATGCAATATCCTCGTTCGACCATGAAGAAGGGATCCAAAGGTCAAATCTGACCATACCAAAAGATTCCCAGCCAAAGAATTTAGGATGGTTTACCATCCCAAACCTCTCGGACCAATAATAAGTGAGTCATAGGCACTTTTTAAGTTTGGCTATCCTTGTTTGACCTTGACGGAGGGGTCTAAGGTCAAATCCGACCACACAAAAAAATTCCCAGCCCATGATTTCCTGTAGCTTGTTTACCATCCCAAACCTGTAGGACCAATAATAAGCGAGTTATAAGCAATGTAAGTTTGGCTATCCTCAATTGACCTTGAAGGAGGGGTCCCAGGTCAAATCTGACCACACCAAAAGAATCCCAGCCCATGATTTCCTATATGTTGGTTTACCATCCCAAACCTCCAAGACCAATAATACACGAGTTATAAGCACTTTAAGTTTGGCTATCTTCGTTTGACCTGGAAGGAGGGGTCTAAGGTGAAATCCGACCACACCAAAAGATTCCCAGCCCATGATTTTCTATAGGTTGGTTTTCCATTCCAAACCTCTAGGACCAATAATAAGCGAGTTATAAGCACTTTTAAGTTTGGCTATCCTCATTTGACCTTGAAGGAGGGGTCCAAGGTGAAATCCGACCACACCAAAAAATTCCCAGCTCATGATTTTCTATAGCTTGGTTTTCATTCCAAACCTCTAGGACCAATAATAAGCGAGTTATAAGCACTTTTATGTTTGGCTATCCTCATTTGACCTTGAAGGAGGGTTCCAAGGTCAAATCGGACCATATTAACAGATTCCCAGCCCATGATTTCCTACAGGTTGGATACAATGATTTACTCAACAGTGAGAACCTGAAAGAAGCTGTTGCTCAGCTATGCCATGACATAGAGGTCTGCAATTTCACTATGTTATAGCTGACCAAAACGTCTGTGAATAACATATTTAACAAAATACTCTAAATGTAATAGTTTTCAAGTTACAACTGATTTACTCAAGAGTGAGAACCTCAAAGTAACTATTACTCAGCTATGCAATGAGCTACATGTCTGAATTTTTGCTCTGTTATAGCTGACCTAAAAGTAGGTGAACAACATATTTAAGCAAAATACTGTAAATGCAATAGTTTTCAAGTTACAACTGATTTACTCAATAGTGAGAACCTGAAAATAGCTATTGCTCTGCTATGCCATGAGCTATAGGTCTGTAATTTCACTATGTTATAGCTAACCCAAAAGTAGGTGAACAGTATATTTTAACAAAATATTCCAAATGCAATATTTTTCAAGTTATAGCCGATTTACTCAACAGTCAGTGCCTGAGAATAGCTATTGCTCAGTTGTGCCATGAGCTACAGGTCTGTAATTTCACTATGTTATAGCTGACCCAAAAGTAGCTGAATAACATATTTGCACAAATTTCTGTAAAGGCAATAGTTTTCCAATTACAACTGATTTACTCAACAGTGAGAACTTCAAAGTAGCTATTACTCAGCTATGCAATGAGCCACAGGTCTGGAACTTCACTATGTTATAGCTGACCCCAAAATAGGTGAATAACATATTGCAACAAAATACTCTAAATGCAATAGTTTCCAAGTTATAAGTGATTTACTCAACAGTGATAACCTAAAAGTAGCTATTACTCAGCTATGCCATGAGCTACAGGTCTGAAATTTTACTATGTTATAGCTGACCCAAAAGTAGCTGAATAACATATTTATACGAAATTCTCTAAATGCAATAGTTTTTAAGTTACAAGTGATTTTACTCATGATGGAAGTTACTGAAAAGCCCAAAAGTAGCTATTACTCACTTAGCTATTGAGACAGGCACCCAACTTACTCACCATATTGTAGCTATGAAAAAAGTAGCTGAATAACATATTTATACTAAATTCTCTAAATGCAATAGTTTTGCAATTACAACTGATTTACTCAATAGTGAGAACCTCAAAGTAGTTATTACTCAGCTATGCAATGAGCTACAGGTCTGAAATTTCACTATGTTATAGCTGACCCAAAAGTAGGTGAACAACATATTTAAGCAAAATACTGTAAATGCAATAGTTTTGAAGTTACAACTGATTTACTCAATACTGATGACCTAAAAGTAGCTATTACTCAGCTATGCCATGAGCTACAGGTCTGAAAGTTTACTATGTTATAGCTGACCCAAAAGTACTAGTAGCTGAATAACATATTTATATGAAATTCTCTAAATGCAATAGTTTTCCAATTACAACTGATTTACTCAATAGTGAGAACTTTAAAGTAGCTATTACTCAGCTATGCCATGACCTACAGATCTGAAATTTCACTATGTTATAGCTGGCCCAAAAGTAGCTGAATAACATATTTATACGAAATTCTCTAAATGCAATAGGTTTTAAGTTACAAGTGATTTACTCAATAGTGAGAACTTCAAAGTAGCTATTACTCAGCTATGCAATGAGCCACAGATCTGAAACTTCACTATGTTATAGCTGATCCCAAAATATGTGAATAACATATGAAACAAAATACTGTAAATGCAATAGTTTCCAAGTTATAAGCGATTTACTCAACAGTGATAACCTAAAAGTAGCTATTACTCAGCTATGCCATGAGCTACAGGTCTGAAATTTTACTATGTTATAGCTGACCCAAAAGTAGCTGAATAACATATTTATACTAAATTCTCTAAATGCAATAGTTTTCCAATTACAACTGATTTACTCAATAGTGAGAACTTTAAAGTAGCTATTACTCAGCTATGCCATGACCTACAGATCTGAAATTTCACTATGTTATAGCTGGCCCAAAAGTAGCTGAATAACATATTTATACGAAATTCTCTAAATGCAATAGGTTTTAAGTTACAAGTGATTTACTCAATAGTGAGAACTTCAAAGTAGCTATTACTCAGCTATGCAATGAGCCACAGATCTGAAACTTCACTATGTTATAGCTGATCCCAAAATATGTGAATAACATATTGAAACAAAATACTGTAAATGCAATAGTTTCCAAGTTATAAGCGATTTACTCAACAGTGATAACCTAAAAGTAGCTATTACTCAGCTATGCCATGAGCTACAGGTCTGAAATTTTACTATGTTATAGCTGACCCAAAAGTAGCTGAATAACATATTTATACGAAATTCTCTAAATGCAATAGTTTTGAAGTTATAAGCGATTTACTCAACAGTGATAACCTAAAAGTAGCTATTACTCCGCTATGCCATGAGCTACAGGTCTAAAATTTTACTATGTTATAGCTGACCCAAAAGTAGCTGAATAACATATTTATACGAAATTCTCTAAATGCAATAGTTTTTAAGTTACAAGTGATTTTACTCATGATGGAAGTTACTGAAAAGCCCAAAAGTAGCTATTACTCACTTAGCTATTGAGACAGGCACCCAACTTACTCACCATATTGTAGCTATGAAAAAAGTAGCTGAATAACATATTTTAACAAAATGCTCTAAATGCAACACTTTTCAAGTTATAAATGATTTTGTGCATGATTTCATGAATTTTAATGCATTAAAAATTATTAAAAAAATTTATTTAAAAAAAAGTAAGACAGATCCAGGTCTCATACTCACACAAGAGAATCTACCTGTGGCCTAGTACATATATGCAAGATATGAGAGAAATCCCTGCAATAGTCACTGAGAAAATTGTGATTAAGTGTTGAAATTTTCACACTTTTGATGTCTCTAGCAAACAGACGAACAGACAGATTTGCATGCCTTGAACAATTTTTCATCCTCGATAGATAAGGTATCTTTTAAAAAAAACAGCACGTCTCTAGGCCTTGTAGTTTTGGAGGAGAAGTTGTTCACGCGGACGCATACGCCCACGCCGCAGAGTGACGACAT
Source organism: Sabellastarte sp. h YS-2021 (assembly GCA_964017235.1). NCBI lineage: Eukaryota > Metazoa > Annelida > Polychaeta > Sabellida > Sabellidae > Sabellastarte > Sabellastarte sp. h YS-2021. Next base: position 170,692,698 of record OZ024929.1, on the reverse strand, counting down.
AATGTCAGCTGACTGACAAGTCAGCTGACATAAAAATTGTTTTGTGCAAGGTTAGATCATTTCATTGATAAATATAACATTTTATGTGAAAACAGGGTTCCCACAGACTTTTGATAACTGGATTCAAGGTTTTTCAAGGATTTTCAAGGTCAATAACAAGGTCTCAAGTATATATTTTAAGGCATGGCCTCATTTATCTCCAATTCTAGCTGTCCGTTCCTCCAACAAAATTCTTTATTGTCACATGATTTTAACATTTTATAAACTCATTACAAGCTAGTTAATATTTTAACATAAACTTTGTTCAGACTAGATCATACTTGCTTTGCTGAGTCTGCCATATCCCTAAACCTAGATGATGCAAATGCAAAAGTTCGGCAACAACAAATTTAACCCTTATGCTAACATGTGTGTCGACTAGCAGTCGACATCAATGTGTATTACAAGGGACCATGTCTGTCGACGGCAATAATATATACTTCTTCTTTCCCTTCAGTGTACTGTTACACGTTTTCTTTGGTGTATCAGTATTAAACCGATTTTTTAAGTATTTTATATGAAAGTTATGCTATATTTTTAAAAAATTTCACCATTTCACCTATTTTAACTGGTTTCTGTATATATTGCCGTATTTACCGCATATAGCTTCATATTGTTTACTCGTGGTTAATTTGATTTGGGGAATTCCCACAAATTTTCCCATTCGACTTTCATCACTTCCTAATGAAATATGCCGAAAAATACCGCAAACAAAGTGTATAAGGTAGGGAGTTATTATTTTACTTCACTGGCATTTCTGACGTGATATGATGCCATATGGCTACAGTCCCATGGAATAATGTTCCTTCAGTAGCGAAAGGGTTAAGGACTTTTCAAGGATTTTATTCAATTTTGGCCAAATTCAAGGACTTTCTAGGCCTTGAAAATGAAGCAATTTTACAGTGTTTTCAAGGATGTTGGAACCCTGGATAATCAATATAGTTTTAAATCCAGTAGATCACCATCACTGGCTATTATGGATTTAACTGAAAATATTACTGATATGTTAGATAACAAAAAAAGCACACAAGTATTTTCATGGATTTAATAATAGCATCAGAGATGCCCATACCCCACAGTCTAGGGAAATATTTTTAACACCATGGAATATAGAAGTTCTGTATCAGTGCAAAGTTCAGAATACTTTCAGAGCACTGTCAGTTATAGGGCTGTGGGGTAAAAAGGGCTTTCGATACCATAGATCATGATTTTCTACTAAACTGGAACATTATGGCTGAGGGGTATTGTAAATGATTGGTTAAAACATTATTTAGATGAGAGGAAACAGTTTGTGTTGTTAGATGATATCAAATCCAGTATATTAACAGTATTATGTGGTGTAACTTACAGTTCAATACTAGGTCCTAAATTGTTTATATGATATACGTATTAATGATATTGTAAATGTCTTGAGTTTATTGCAAATGATTTTGTTTGCAGATGATACAAATGTATTTTGTTCTGGGAGTAACCTAAATGAATTAGCTAAAAATGTAAATATGGAATTAGATAAACTTAAGGACTGGTTTGACATAAATAAGCTACCTTTTAATGTATCAAAAAAACAAACTTTATGCTATTTAAAAAATGGAACTCAGCTAATGACATCAAAATAGCTATTAAGAATCACACTATAGATAGAGTTACTGTAACTTAATTTTGGGGGATCCTTATCGATGAAGGCTTGAACTGGAAAGAACACATCAATTTAGCTAAAAGTAAATCATGAAAAACTGTATCAATAGTAGGAAGGTGCACAAATATTCTGGGTAAAGAGGCAATGTGTATCTTATACTGCACATTATTTTTACCATATATAAACTATTGTTCTGAGGTATAAGACAAATACTCATGTTTCTAATTTAGAACCCATCTGTATTTTGCAAAAGACAATTGTACGTATCGTAAATAATGTTGATTTTTTAGAATACAAATGAATTGTTTACAGCAAATAAGATACTAAATTTCTTGATCTTGTAAAATTTAAAATGGTTGTAACAGTGTACAAGGCTGATAATAAACTGTTACCAACTAACATCCAAAAAGTTTTCTGCATGTAAGGAAATATAACTAGAGGATCGCTCGCAGAAAAAAAAAGATAATGTTTTTGCATAGCAAAAACAAAGCGTCCCGAAAAGGATATAAAGGTGAGTGCTAAAGTATTAAGAAAATGCTTCGTTTCTAGCCTTATACTGTTGTGGCAACCAAAGTCAGCGCAGTCTGCTCTATCTAGCACGGTTTTCAAGATATAAGCATTTTTGTGTTTTGCAAAAAATTAAAAAATTAAAAATGGCCGCTATATTTGGCGAGACAAAAATATTTTGAAAATTGGCATGGCTACTCTGCAGAGATACCCAGCAGGTCAAAAATTTTGTTGAGTTCGCTCCATATAGCACAGTTTTCGAGATATAAGCATTTTTGTGTTTTGCAAAAACTTTGAAAATTCAAAATGGCCACCATTTTTGGGGAGACAAAAATTTTTGTCAAGACCACTGCCGCGGTGTGTATCTCCCGCCGAGCACTAAAGCAGAAGAAATAGCTTTTCCGAGATATTCACAATTTTTCATTTTCGTGTGTGAAAGAAAGCTCTTCCAAAAGTAGGTGAATGAGTTGTTTGAGAAAAATTGGCTATCTGCAATACTATTAAGAGATAATTCACATTTACTCATTTTGAGTAGGTGAATAATTATCTATGGGTCTGAAACTTCACCAAGTGAAAGCTCTCCCAAAAGTAGGTGAATGAGTTATTTGAGAAAAATTGGCTATCTGCAATACTTTTAGAGATAATTCGCATTTACTCATTTTGAGTAGGTGAGTAATTAGCTATGGGTCTGAAACTTCACCATGTGAAAGCTGTCCCACAAGTAGATGAATGAGTATTTGATAAAAATTGTGTATCTGCAATACTTTTACAGATAATTAGCATTTACTCATTTTGAGTAGGTGAATAAATAGCTATGGGTCTGAAACTTCACAGAGTGAAAGCTCTCCCAAAAGTAGATGAATGAGTTATTTGAGAAAAATTGGCTATATGCAATACTTTTAGAGATAATTCACATTTACTCATTTTGAGTAGGTGAATAATTAGCTATGGGTCTGAAACTTCACCAAGTGAAAGCTCTGCCAAAAGTAGATGAATGAGTTATTCGAGAAAAATTGGCTATCTGCAATACTTTTAGAGATAATTCGCATTTACTCATTTTGAGTAGGTGAGTAATTAGCTATGGGTCTGAAACTTCACAGAGTGAAAGCTCTCCCAAAAGTAGGTGAATGAGTTATTTGAGAAAAATTGGCTATCTGCAATACTTTTAGAGATAATTCGCATTTACTCATTTTGAGTAGGTGAGTAATTAGCTATGGGTCTGAATCTTCACCAAGTGAAAGCTCTCCCAAAAGTAAGTGAATGATTTATTTGAGAAAAATTGGCTATCTGCAATACTTTTAGAGATAATTCGCATTTACTCATTTTGAGTAGGTGAGTAATTAGCAACGGGTCTGAAACTTCACAGAGTAAAAGCTCTCCCAAAAGTAGGTGAATGAATTATTTGAGAAAAATTGGCTATCTCCAATACTTTTAGAGATAATTCGCATTTACTCATTTTGAGTAGGTGAGTAATTAGCTATGGGTCTGAAACTTCACCAAGCGAAAGCTCTCCCAAAAGTAGGTGAATGATTTATTTGAGAAAAATTGGCTATCCGCAATACTTTTAGAGATAATTCGCATTTACTCATTTTGAGTAGGTGAGTAATTAGCTACGGGTCTGAAACTTCACCATGTGAAAGCTGGCCCACAAGTAGATGAATGAGTTATTTGATAAAAATTGGGTATCCGCAATACTTTTACAGATAATTAGCATTTACTCATTTTGAGTAGGTAAATAATTAGCTATGGGTCTGAAACTTCACCATGTGAAAGCTCTCCCAAAAGTAGGTGAATGAGTTATTTGAGAAAAATTGGCTATCTGCAATACTTTTAGAGATAATTCGCATTTACTCATTTTGAGTAGGTGAGTAATTAGCTATGGGTCTGAAACTTCACCATGTGAAAGCTCTTCCAAAAGTAGGTGAATGAGTTATTTGAGAAAAATTGGCTATCTGCAATACTTTTAAGAGATAATTCGCATTTACTCATTTTGAGTAGGTGAGTAATCATCTACGGGTCTGAAACTTCACCATGTGAAAGCTCTCCCAAAAGTACATGAATGAGTTATTTGATAAAAATTGGGTATCCCCAATAGTTTTTGAGATAATTAGCATTTACTCATTTTGAGTAGGTGAGTAAATAGCTACGGGTCTGAAACTTCACCAAGTGAAAGCTCTCCCAAAAGTAGGTGAATGATTTATTTCAGAAAAATTGGCTATCTGCAATACTTTTAGAGATAATTCGCATTTACTCATTTTGAGTAGGTGAGTAATTAGCTATGGGTCTGAAACTTCACAGAGTGAAAGCTCTCCCAAAAGTAGGTGAATGAGTTATTTGAGAAAAATTGGCTATCTGCAATACTTTTAGAGATAATTCGCATTTACTCATTTTGAGTAGGTGAGTAATTAGCTATGGGTCTGAAACTTCACCAAGTGAAAGCTCTGCCAAAAGTAGATGAATGAGTTATTTGAGAAAAATTGGCTATCTGCAATACTTTTAGAGATAATTCGCATTTACTCATTTTGAGTAGGTGAGTAATTAGCAACGGGTCTGAAACTTCACAGAGTGAAAGCTCTCCCAAAAGTAGGTGAATGAATTATTTGAGAAAAATTGGCTATCTGCAATACTTTTAGAGATAATTCGCATTTACTCATTTTGAGTAGGTGAGTAATTAGCTATGGGTCTGAAACTTCACCAAGCGAAAGCTCTCCCAAAAGTAGGTGAATGATTTATTTGAGAAAAATTGGCTATCCGCAATACTTTTAGAGATAATTCGCATTTACTCATTTTGAGTAGGTGAGTAATTAGCTACGGGTCTGAAACTTCACATGTGAAAGCTGGCCCACAAGTAGATGAATGAGTTATTTGATAAAAATTGGGTATCCGCAATACTTTTACAGATAATTAGCATTTACTCATTTTGAGTAGGTAAATAATTAGCTATGGGTCTGAAACTTCACCATGTGAAAGCTCTCCCAAAAGTAGGTGAATGAGTTATTTGAGAAAAATTGGCTATCTGCAATACTTTTAGAGATAATTCGCATTTACTCATTTTGAGTAGGTGAGTAATTAGCTATGGGTCTGAAACTTCACCATGTGAAAGCTCTTCCAAAAGTAGGTGAAGGAGTTATTTGAGAAAAATTGGCTATCTGCAATACTTTTAAGAGATAATTCGCATTTACTCATTTTGAGTAGGTGAGTAATCATCTACGGGTCTGAAACTTCACCATGTGAAAGCTCTCCCAAAAGTACATGAATGAGTTATTTGATAAAAATTGGGTATCCCCAATAGTTTTTGAGATAATTAGCATTTACTCATTTTGAGTAGGTGAGTAAATAGCTACGGGTCTGAAACTTCACCATGTGAAAGCTCTTCCAAAAGTAGGTGAATGAGTTATTTGAGAAAAATTGGCTATCTGCAATACTTTTAGAGGTAATACGCATTTACTCATTTTGAGTAGGTGAGCAATTAGCTATGGGTCTGAAACTTCACCAAGTGAAAGCTCTTTGGGATAGCTGCTCTGCAGAGATACCCTGAAGATCAAAAATTTCGTCGAAATCGCTCTATGTAGCACGGTTTTCGAAATATTAGCATTTTTGTGTTTTACAATTTATGCGCAAAAATTCAAAATGGCCGCCATTTTTGGCAAGACAAAATTTTTTTGAAAATTGGCATGGCTACTCTGTAGAGATACCCTGTGGGTCAAAAATTTCGTCGAAATGGCTCTATCTAGTACGGTTTTCGAGATATAAGCATCTTTATGTTTTGCAATTTTGCGAAAAATTCGAAAATTCAAAATGGCCGCCATTTTTTGCGAGAAATTTTTTTTTTTTGAAAATTGGCATGGATACTCTGCAGAGATACCCTGCGGGTCAAAAATTTCATCGAAATCACTCTATCTAGTATCTAGCAGGGTTTTCGAGATATAAGCATTTTTATGTTTTGCAATTTTTGCGAAAAAGTAGAAAATCCAAAATGGCCGCCATTTTTGGCGAGACAAATTTTTTTTGAAAATTGGCATGGCTACTCTGCAAAAATTTCGTCGAAATCGCTCTATCTAGCACGGTTTTCGAGATATAAGCATTTTTGTGTTTTGCAATTTTTGCGAAAATTTCGAAAATTCAAAATGGCCGCCATTTTTGGCGAGACAAAAATTTTTTGAAAATTGGGAAAACTACCCTGCAGAGATATCCTGTGGGTCAAAAATTTCGTCGAAATCGCTCTATCTAGCACGGTTTTTGAGATATAAGCATTTTTGTGTTTTGCAATTTTTGCGAAAATATTTCGAAAATTCAAAATGGCCGCCATTTTGGGCAAGATAAAAATTTTTTGAAAATTGGGAAAACTACTCCGCAGACATACCCTGTGGGTCAAAAATTTCGTCGAAATCGCTCTATCTAGCACGGTTTTCGAGATATAAGCATTTTTGTGTTTTCCTTATTTGGAAAATTCGTAATGATTAATTAATCATTAATTACTCGGCCATTTCTTAACCAATCACTGCCAAAATCTAATGATTTCCAGATTTTAATACAATTTTTAATACAATTTGCCAAGTTTCAGGTGAATTGATAAAATTCCTTTCAAGTTATCATCCGGACAAGCTTCCCCATCGAAAAAAGACATTTTTGGTCATGTGACCTCTCTGATTGGTTGAAATGTCACTGCAGCATATTCAAAAAAATTCCCTAAGGCTACTGCGTAAACCTGCCAAATTTGAAAAGAATCCGCCCAACGGTTAGAGAGTTATAAGGAAAACAAAATGCGGAGCCGGCGGAGCCTGAAGGTCTCCCATACACAAACAAGCGTCCCTTGCAGGACGCTTAATAATGATTTGAGACATAATAGAAATTTTAGACTAAAACAATGTAGAACAACTTGTGCCTTTTTCACACTACAGGCTGTACATCCCACGGAACTACCTCCCAGTTCCCCCTATTTTGTTTGAGTTGTTAACACTACAGGTGGTGTAATTTGCAGTAATAGGCATTTGGCGAAACTACCATCAAAGATTTGTACGCGATCTTATGTCACAGTAGCCAAATGTCCAATACTTCCACTCATCTCATGTTGCCATATTACACCGAAAGATGATCGAATCACAACTTTATATGTACACTGTGGATCACACTTTTGGTTATAGCAATAAGAAATTCATACGTGCGTGCACGGAATCATCTAATCATGCCCACGGTACAAAATCAGAGGCGGAAATTTTAATAATTTCACAACTTCCGTGGGATGCGTAAGGATTAGTAAGGTGGGGGACTGACTCCCAAGTTTGCAAACGGACACCAGGCTGTGATCCAAAGACAAGGATGTTTCACCAAACATGGGTCACCGCAGGGGATACCGCCTGTAGTGTGAAAGGGGTATAAGAAAGCAATGTGTCTTTCTATAACAGGGGTAAAATTGTGGAATTGTGTTGTAGAAGGAATTGATAGGGCTAAAAGTAATTTATTTTTAAAAAGTTACTGCCTGGCTTCGTATCTTGGTACACGCCTGTACAAAACAGAAGACAGGGCCAAGTTACGGCGGTAGGCAGTATACAAAGCATCATCATATTCTTATAAAGGACAGATCTTGTAAAGATGCTTCTCGCCATAACTTGGCCCAACTTGGACACAAAAACCTTATTGTTGCTTGTTTTAAGTGTAGTTAGGTTATTTTGTTATATTAAATCACTTTTGTTATAACTTCGACTTCCTTCTTTGGTATACGGAAATGCGTGAGTGTGGGCGATAAAGAACAATTGTTATTAAATATTTTAGCTTCCGTTTCGTGCCATGATACTGCTACTCTGCATAAGTTGGCCGCAGTCATAAGTTGGCCACCCTTCACAGGGCTTTAACATGAGTGGCCTACTACACTCTGAAATCATGTATTATTGTTAAACGTATTATATGCAACAGTTTTCATTGGTGTACAATAATCTATTTGTCTTTCTGGAGCCAGTAGATGAGCCGCGGCCAACTTATGACTGCGGCCAACTTATGCAGAGTAGCAGTACAGTGCCAAGCAGTAACTTTAATATGTGTATTGCCTGTCTTGTTACCAAAAACCGCCAGTACCAATTATCGCCACCAATAAATAAAAGGTTCATATTTCAGTAATAGCCACATATTTTGAATGCCTTTTGTTGTGCATCTGTTCTATTCACTTTGGAAATAGTTTTGGCTAAATTGCAGAATTCCCCTCCCGGATATAGTTGAAAGTAGTTCCGTCATACATCTATATATATATATATATATCTATATATATATATATATATATATATGCAAAAAAATAAATTAAAATGAAATAAAATAATACAAATTAATAAATATGTAGATTAGTAAGTAGACATGAAGGCAGGTAGACAGGTCGGCTGGTAGACAGGTCGGCGGGTCGGCAGGTAGACAGGTCGGCAGGTAGACAGATATTATAAAAAGTATAAAAGAAAATAATAAAAATAATTGACAAAAAATAATTTTATATTTCGAGATTATAAAATATAGGAACAATGTAACGTAGTTTCTGATTGGTTAATCAGACAAAAAAAACATGCATTATAGTGTCATAAAGGTGTGGATATTTGTTCTGGTGACCTGCCGACCCGCCAACCTGCCGACCAGCCGACCTGCCTACCAGCCGACCTGCCTACTAGCCTACCTGTCTACCTGCCTACATGTCTACCTGCCTACATGTCTACCTGCCTACATGTCTACCTGTCCACGTCTCTTATTTTCAATTTACTTATGAACTATATTTTTGCAGAAAAAAATTCAGTGATATTCCTACGCCTTTCTACTTCCGGGAGGGGAATTCTGCAATCCTTCCATAGTTTTACCGTATCTGAAAGACTTGGGATAATATTTGGTCAAGTTATGGCTACTTGAATTCTGTCTGGCGATAACTGGTACCCGCCGGTACAGTACTACAGTAACCGTAGGGGCGGTTCCGAAGACACTTGAATAGTGTTAAAATTGGATAAACACGCTGACTAATAATTCAATGAAGCTATTTACCTGACATTCTTGGTAACGTATAATATAAATTTCAGATATCTGCTATGGTTAAACACATTAAAATACAAGGAAACTTAAAAAAAAAAAAACACGGTAGCAGGGAACAACAACCTTGAACTTGCATACTTTATATTTATATTTTTAAAATATACTAAACTCTTTTATGAGGAAGTTTCCGATTTCGGCACTATTCAAGAATTTGCCCGGATAGGCTTTTTCTTATTTGCACTTAGATAAAACACTTCATACAATTTAACGGATGCAAAGAAATATGTTTAATTATAAACATAATGGTTATGAATCTGAATCCATTGATCTACCTTTCGAGGTAGATCAACAGATTCATAATCCATATTCAGATTCAAGTCATATCATAAACGAATTTGTTGATCTGAAGAATCTAGATTTGGCGGATTATGGCTGTGAAATACACTTAATGTTATGTATGGAATTATATTATTTCATCCATAGATGAAGGAAAAGCTTTGGTATCACCTTAAAAGACATGCTTTTGTATAATTTATTAACAGAAAGTTTACAGATATGTAAGAAATATTGAAACTATGTTACTTCATCAAATTAAAGTCTAAAGAAAGGTAAATAAATAATGTTTATTTCTGTATCAGTTGTTTCAAATATGTTATATCTTTGTTGGCACTTTAATACAAATAAAATATTCAGAAATCTAAGTTGTACAATCAGAATATCTACTTTAGAACAGTTGACTACTTCCAGGGTAACAATGTACATTATGTCATAAAATACACAAAAATACTATATCTCCAGCCCAGGGACATAAAAATATACAAAGAACAACTGAACATAAACTGGACATAAATATCTGAACCTGAGGTACGATTGCAATTGGGTTCTGTAGCTAGAAAGGTTTAGTTGCCTTTTTGATCATGCCTGTGATCTATTTTTATAAAACCTGTACAAAGGAGTTTTAAACAATAGTCACATACATAACCTCTGCCATAAGTTACATGAGTAGTCAATGTAGGTGACAATATGGTTATATAATAAAGGTAATGTACATTGAATTGAAATCATAAACACATAAGACACTATTCTAATACTGTTCATTGACAATAAAAAGTTTTAATATCTAGTTGATGTTTGCGTTTAATAATTAACATAGGAATAACCTCTGACCAAACCAAGGTATATGCAGAATTTTACCATGGTTTGAGGTTATAATCCTTGAAGGTGAAGATTTAAGGGGTTTAGTGCCTCAAACCATAGCAAAATTCTGCATATTGGCGATTATAGGGAGTCACAGGGTTATGCTGTATTTTACCAGCGAAGTATTTCATAGTTTAGCCCGTCAGAATCGAGGACACATCTGTGTCATGTTAGAATCCTAATTAATCTTAATGTTTAATTGTGTGAAATATGTAGTGTTATGACAAGTGTAGCACTATAATTTTTGCAGTAAAATAACTATTTTTCAGCAAAATATGAAAATAAATTGTGACTAAGTGTTTACATTAGCATTAAACCAATAAACTACTTTTATGAATGAAATTTTATTTTTCGTACATGCTATTAATTAATTATTAATTTCACAAAATGCGCAAGGGAATACTGGAAACATTGCCATTTCACGAAATGGGCAAAATTTTTGCCTGTTTCACGAAATGGGCAATTTCATGGATTGTAATCAAGGTACATACCATTCACTGTTTTACCCACTTATAAACACAGAAACAGAAAACGGTAAAGCACCCACTTTTGTTTTACTGTTTCTCAGTTTTGAAACAGTTAAAGAGCTAGATGCCTAATTCTATTTTCTGGTAAGTCAATGAGAAATTTGTAAAGCATCTTTCAACCCTTTGTATGCTGTAATAAAGCATCAATGAATATCAGGCCTTTTACTGTTTAATATAATACCTTTTAACTCTTTCACTATTTTTGCCGGATTTTGTCATTTTTATGGGGGAGATGATGGGAGAAGGGGGTAGCCACATGCTGGTGAAAAGTGACTCTTGTGGCTATACTTCAAAGGTCTGTGACGTCACTCATGTTAGTGGTGTCACAACACAGTGTGCTTTATATGTTCCATAAAGATTTTGAAACAATTCATCTCAGCAATTAGATATGAACTATCAATTTAATTTCATCTGGCTAGAACTGATGCAAATTATTTATTTTAAATATACATTATTTTATATAAACGATGGTTCTTCCTCAATTCTGTGTTGTAACTATGACATACATACTTATAATAAAGGAGAAACTGCATGACATTCTAAGCACTCATACTAAGGGAGCTGGATAATATGGCGCTTTACCAAATCAGCCCTGAGCAAATTCGCCCTTGCAAACCTGGCCAGTGGTTAAAAGCAAACAATAATATGCAATGCAATGAAAATACATGTAGTGTTATAGTGCTAAATATACATCGCAGGACAGACTTCTATTTATGAATAGTGAATCGGGTAAGAATGTATGAAGTACCCATCCCTCATTTCTAACCTAGTTTCTGTCATTTGCAAATAATGAGGGATGACTCTCTGCAATCATGTTATGTTTGTTCCACAATGACAATAACTGGCAAAGTGTGCTTAATACATATAAAAGATATTTGGATGCAATAATCCAGTCCTTAAACATATGCCTTTGGACATTTGTTTAGTCTTTTGTTTATGCTAGTTTACTAACGAAGTGATATTTAGCATTAGTGCAGGTAACATTTACCAAATATTTTTGGATGTTGCAATCAATACCTTTTATTCTTTGTCCTTTACTCACTTGTTTAAGTCAAAATTATATTCCATGAAGATTTTGTAACAATGAGGCATCTCACCAATTATGTATGAATTTTCACAATAATTTCATCTGGCTGTAACTGATGTAAATTGTTTATTTTAAATTTAAGTATAGATTATTTTATATAAATGGTGGTTCCTCAATTCAACATAGTATACCTATGACAGACATACTTACAATACAGCAGATACAGGACATTATAAGTGCTCATAAACAGGGAGCTGGACAAATCAGGCCTCAGCAAATTTAGCCCCAAGTTAAATCAAACAATAATATGTAAGACAATAAGAATAATTATATAGTGCTTAATTTCCATCAAATGACAGACAATAGGGCCCACATTTATTCATGAATAGTACGAATATTATCAAGTGCGCATCCTTAATGCTAACTTGATTTCTATTAATTTCCAAAGTGTGATTAATGTGTATCAAAGATATTTGGAAGCTGTAATCAAGTCAATAAATCCGTGTCCTGTAGACATTTGTTTAGACTTTCGTCAAAGTTAGTTTACTTATAAAGTCATATTAAGCAAAGATGTAGTCAATATATATCAAATGTTTTTATCCTACCCCTTAAGAGCTGTTGGGTATTGTTTTCACTCATTGGTCAGGTTGGCTGTCAGGGGGGAAGTTTGTCTGGGCTGTATCTCAGAAACTGTAAGGTATAGGAAGCTAATACTTGGTAGGGATATTGGTTGGGCAGTGTTGATGTGGGACATCATGATGTGGCTTTGATTTGACCTTTGACCTTGACTTGAGTTTGAGTTTAAAACTCTTGTCTGGGTTATGTTTCAAAAAGTGTAAGGTGTAGGAAGTAGATACTTTTTAGCAACATTAGTAAGGGAGTGTAGGAGTGCATTGCCATGGTGTGACCTTTATTCTAAAATCTTGTCTGGTCTATATCTCGGAAACTGTAAGGTATGGGAAGGTAATACCTAGTAGGGACATTGGTTTTGGGGTTCAGGTGGGCAACGTCATGGTGTGACCTTTATTTGACCTTTGATCTTGCTGTAGTGACTTCACCTTTTAAAACTTGTGCAGGCCTTATCTCAGAAGCTATCAAATGTAGGAAGGGACAGTAGTTATGTATGATTATGTATGTATACATGCGCCTTAGAGTCTGTCTTTTGACGGAGATTAAGCGCTATAAAAGTGCTATTAGAATTAGAATTAGAATTAGTTGGGAATGGAGTACATCATCATTGTACATTTTCTCTTTCTTAAATGCATAACAATTTGAAAAAGTTAAGCAATTTGATTTTATATCACAAGGCAAGTTTATCTACATTTATGTACAGTAGCTTTGAAAAATTTCGAACATCAAGGTCCATTTTTCATTACTTAGAAGTCATCAAGTAATTTTCTTGTCTTGGCAAATTATAACAATTGGTATACTTCAGAGTGCATTGAATCCATTCTATTCTATTCTGTACTATGGCGTTTAATCTCTGCTAACCTCCAAGAACCTTTTATTTGGACGGTTGTATATTGTACTATATCTTCCACAATGAGTAGGCAAAAGAGGGCCAAAGTAACTAGGATGACCACTGTGAAGAAACTTGTAAACTAGGGTGGCAGTTTTGAAGATACAGCGAAATTCAACTGGGAACCAATGGAGTCGTTTGAGAATAGGAGATGCTCAAGTGTATTTGTTACAGTTTGTGACAATCCTAGCAAGTGTGTTTTTAATACACTGTAGTTTGCGCATGTTGAGACTGGACAAACTCCTAAAGAGAGAGTTGCAGCAATCAAGGTGACTGCTCACCAAGGCATTAGCTGCCAGGATAGCAGCCTCATCAGTCAAGTGCTGTCTAACCTGCCTGAGATCACAAATTTGAATGAAGTATGTCTTACAATTATTGCAGACATGATCAGCAAAGGAGAAAATTACATCAAACCAGACACCAAGGCTCTTTACAACAACTGCTGGATGCATGAAATTACCAAATATCCTAACTGGGAGATAGGGATCTAATTTCTTGACTTGAGCATGGGATCCAAGGATGATAAACTCTGTTTTGTCAGGATTTAATTTGAGCATACTTGACGACATCCATTTCTGAACATCCAGAAGACAGTTCAGTTTGTCAAAAGCCAGGGCTGCATTTTTGTGAGACATATGAATAAACAACTGCATATCATCTGCATAAAAGTGGTATTTGATGTCAGGATGCGTTCCAATAACCTTACTCAAAGGAGTGGTGTATAAGGGGAACAACAGAAGACCAAGGACTGAGCCTTGTGGCACTCCAAACAGCAGTTCATGCAATTCAGAGAGGGTTGACCCAATTTTAGTTGCTTGGAAACGGTGGCTGAGATAGGACGTGAACCATTTCAAGGCTGTGCCGCACACGCCAAACCATGACTTAAGACAATTAAGATGAGTAGTGTGGTCAATTGTGTCGAACGCAGCCGACAGATCCAGTAAGACCAATGCAGTAGGCTAGCCCAGTGATAGTGAGAGATGGATCTCGTTTTTGATATGCAGCAGAGCAGTTTCTGTGGAGTGACCACTTTTGTATGCAGATTGCCTAGGATTATGACATCGGTCGATAATTTTGCAGATCTTCATTTGGGAGTGATGCTTTCTAAATGAGGGGAGTGACAACCGCCTTCTTGAATTTTTGAGGAAATACACCCTCAGCTATTGACGGATTGAAAAATTTTGTAATAGACAAAAGTAAAATTTTAACATAATCTTTCAAAAGGAAAGTAGGCACTGGATCTAAAAGACATGATTTTGTAGGGGAATTTTTGTTGATTTTTAGTACCTCATTCTCCGAAACCTCATTGAAGCGAGATAGGTTGGGAGATTTACACATGGGTGGTATGACTGTTGTCGAAGAGAATGTGAACATGTCACGAATCCTTTTGATTTTTTGAATAAAGAAGGAAGCAAATTTGTTTGCTAAGGATTTCTCAGACTGATGAGGAGGGAGAGTTGTCTCTTGAGCCTTATCGAGGACATGACGAAGTGTATGCCATAGCTTTTTTGGGTCATGGCTGTTATCACTAATGATAGTGCTGTAGTATTCAGCCTTGTCTCTACTTATGATTGCATTGCACTAGGCAATCTGTCTGCGCAATCTACTTCTGTCCAACTGAGACCTATCCTTACACCACATGCGCTCAAATTGATGCCTGATAGATTTGCCCCTAATTTATGATTCGGACAGCCATCCAACTGGTGTTTTCTTAGCTCTTCGACAAATCAATGGTGCATGCCTGTTTAACACACCACCAAGGTCACTAATATACTGATCATACAGGTCAGCAGCCGTGCTAGCAGGAGATGTAACAAAGGAAGTGTTTGCAAGATCCTCGCAAAAGCTCTGCATGTTGATTTTATGATACCTGTGGTAAGAAATGCAGTCAACCTTCGGTATCGCAGGACATGCAAAATCCAGATGACATTTCACCAGTGCGTGATCTGAGACCAATTCACCATCTGTCACATTGCTGACAAAAGAAGAATCGCTTGGGCTGAGTATCAGATCCACTATATGAACATGCAAGTGGGTAGATTTATTAACATTTTGGGCAAGATTAGAGGTATCTAATAGATTGAGAAATTTTCTTTGGTTGATACAGTCTGTATCCACATGGATATTGAGGTCTCCACAGATGATGAAGGAGGAAATAAGAGTTGACAGAAAACCACAGAAGAACAGGAAATCTTCAAGAAAGGCAGAGAAACATGAACCTGGGGTGTGATAGACACAAGCCACAACAAATGATTTTGAATGAGTAACAATTGATATGACAATGTTTTTGATAGTGGAATGTGTTGGTGCATCAACAGTCTTAGCAGAGAAGTCTTTCCTGGTAAGGAAGCCCACACCACCACCACGACCAGTCGTCCAGGCCCTATGAGTGACTTGAAAACCAGGTGGAGTTTCAGACTTCAGTAGGGTGTCGGTATCAGAAATTTTAATGTGAGTTTCTGCAAGGGCCAAAATGTCAAGACTGTTTGAAACAATTTTATGACCAATCAAGGGACCCTTATTACTGATGGAGTGGCAGTTCACAAAGCCAAAGTTTATAGGACCTGGGTTAAGGGCGATGTCACCAGATAACAGCAACAGAATCAGAAAACACTTGACATTGGCATGTGCAGGGAACTTATTTCAGAAAATTTTGCAGGAGTAATCCCTGACCAGGGCAGGAACACGAAGGGCACAGGGAGAGACAAAGAAGTGACTTTGGTCAGCCACTTTCAGCCGAAAGAGGAGACTGAAACACAGAATAACATTATAGCTACAGAGCAGGCAAGACAGAGTAATATACACCTAGCAAATTAAGTGCTTGGGGTGACTCACGATAAATGTCCCTAGTAAGCTCACACTCTGATCTTCATCCCGTGGGCGACTCACGGGCACCCTATTCACCCAAATAAGCTTCAGAACCCTAAAACTGCCCTCAAGACAGCCAAAATGACAGATATAACACAAGAACCATACAACAATGTAAACAAAACTGTTGCTGGAATATCATTGTGCAAGATAGAATATAATAGGGATGATACACCAATAGTTGGACAGTGACTCAGTAATTATAAATAAAGTGGAGTATAATATACACTTTGAAGAAAATGGGGGATAAGACAGCAATAAACCACATAAAAGGGTAATAAAAATCACAAGGGGATAATAATAGCAAGTTGGACAGTGACACGGTAATTCCCAGTAAATGGGCGATAATACCCTGTTGGGGGGTAATGACAGAGAAGACAGCAATAAACTATACATAAAGGGGTAATAAAATCGAAGCTAAAAATTTGTTCTTTCAAGAAATCGATGTCTCCATGGATGGTACTAAAACTAAAAGGTTGTCATTCCATTCACATCATGTTTTAAGGTTATATTCAAAAATAAAAATAAAACAATTTGAATTTTTAAACTAGATTCAGATCCAGAGTTTTGATTGCCAACATTGCAGTGAGAATAGTGACAAAATAATGCAATTAATCAGATATCTATTTCAATTTCAAGATTGGGGTTTAATGTCCCATTCAACATCCTGAGTCATTTTGGGACAGGTCCTAAGCATTGTCACTTGTGGGGGTTGAACCAGGCAGAGGTGACTGGTTGTGATTAAAAAACTTGCTAACCACTAGGCCTATGAGAACCTCGTTTATTAGATTTGACCACATGACCTCAAGAAGCACTGGCAGGCCCTACTGCACCATGTTGAACACCCTTCATGAGATGTGAAGCAGTGATATCAAAGTTGTGAAAACAGTAGCAGGGTTTAGTCCCTGTGACATACATGCTGAGATCACAAAAACACAGTTTGTGGAATTTTAGATATACATTAGTAGGTACTAGTCAAACTATTTGAAATTTTATTATTGTAAATATTTAAAAAAACCTGAACAAGGAGCATTAAAAAGACATAACACCTATACATGTAATAGGAATACAGAAAATAAGAAAATGTAGAAAAATAATCATCATGAATTTACCATGTTAGTGTGTTAGTTTGGACCTTAAGATCATATAAATGACCTTGCAGATGCCATTAATCAGGGACATTATTTCTCAGGTCAGCCATAGTCTATTTAGAGTCAATTTCTGTCAAAATCAGAAGTAGACCAAAAGTCTGAAATCTGAAGGGAGGGCTCCGGGTCACCTGAGTCCAGCCTTATCCATAATGGGGCAAAGTGGGAGGTGGTCTTCCATGAGTGTGAATAAAAAAAGACCCAAATATGCACAAATTTCAAATAAATTGATTTATGCCTATTGGGTGGATTGCTCCAATATTCCACATCCACCACTGCTCACGTCTCCTTCTGTGGGTTGTAGATGGAGTGTTGTATTTGGGAGTGCACCATTCTAATATAGAAAACTGCATGTCCTTAGCTGAGTGACCTTTTCCAGTGAAATGTTTGGAAACAGGGCTTACTCTACTATCCTTTGGTTTATTTACTGAGAGTTTGTGTTCATAGATTTGTGCTCTGAACGCCCTTCCTGTCTCACCTACATAATATTTATCACATTTTTTACATGTGATCAAATATAAAATATCACTAAATTCACATGATATTAAGTTTGGGAGATTTTTGGGCTGGTATTTATCTCCACTGATTTTACAGGTAACTTCATTGATTTTAGAAATCATAGGACAGTATTTACATTTATCCAGTCTCATGCAGTGAGTGGGTATTGGTTTTTTTCGGCTCCATATTACTTGGTGGGTAAGAAATGGTGGCCTTGGTAAGCATATCTCTAAGATTTGGTAATCTTTTAAAGCCAATGATGGGTTTGTCTGGAAATGTGTTAGCACAGTCATTGCTACGTTGGATTATGTTCCAATTATCATGAATGAACCCCTTTATGTTTGGGTACTAGTGTATGCATTGTTAATGTTTTCCAGTGACCAAATGCAGTACATCTGATAACATCTTTGGTCATGTGACTTATCAATGATTCCCTTAGCTAAGATCTGACCAAAAATGGCCACATAACTCCATACTGCAATCTGATTCGCTGATGCTGTTGCCTCCAGCAAGCCAACTATAGCCCAATAGACAAAAGGACGGTGGCCCACCGTTGGAATGAATTACCAGCGAGTGTCGCCCAAAACAGCTCGCACACAACAACTCGCACACACTACTCGCACACAAAACCAAAACAATTACAGTCATTTTAAGTTTTAAGAAATACTTACAAAATCTGTAGTATCATATTTATTTATTACTTATCCATAAAAGATTCACATCAACAAAACATCCACCACATTTTCTGCTCAATTTATATCTCATGTACACAGACACGCATTTTACACCTTTTACTCCTTTTACATCTCTCTCTCTCTCTGTTACTGTCTCTCCCTTTTTAATAAAAAACTAACGTTTTTAATTTTAAATTTTTCATGAATAGTCTTTACTTACAAATTTATTTATTATTATTGTTAATAATATTAATCTGCACAGGATTAATGGGGGACTTAATGTGAGTGTTAACACTGGTGGATTCAAAAGAGAGGACTTGATTGCAATACACAGTAGTGTGGGTGTGGGGATAAATCTGATGACAATCCAAACACTTGCAGGGGATGGATGACAAGAAGAATTTAGCACTGGTGGATTCCAAAGAGATTGGTGGATTCCTTGATTGCAATACACAGTGGTGTGGGTGTGGGGGTAAATTACATCCAAACACCTGCACAGGATTAGGGGGATTGATAACCGCAATAATGTTAGCATGGGTGGATGGCACAAAGTGGGGTGATTGTAATAAACAAGCTAAGCCTAACATTTAAAATGGGGGATAATTCTTAATTAATTGCATTTGTTATTCCTGCTTTGGCTATAAGTACCCCCTCTGAGCTAGGCTCAGTCATTAGTGTCTTAGAACACAGTATGGAGACTTCTAGAGAAAAGAACTGTATCAAGTGTGGGAAAGTAGTTCAGGCAAGACAGCATGAAATTCTGTGTGAGGATTGCAGTAGATGGCAGCACAGGACTTGTCAGACTAGCATCTCTATTTCTGATTACAGAAAGGCTGTTTCTTGAAAACTGGAAATAAACTGGAAGTGTCAGGACTGCAGTGTGCAGAGTATCAATCAGTGTCCAGGGTGTCTATCAGTCACCTCATACCAGATGCTGAAAGCACCAGATTGTCTGTCCCTGCAGAATCTATACTGAGGGATGCCTTTTCTGATGATCACCAGGTATCCTTTCCTGCTGCTGCTGATGAAGTTGAAGCTGTTCCCTCAATGAGATGGCTGTTGATGACAGTGGCAGTGACTCCGTCTGTGGAAGTGATTCCTCTGATAGTGATGATGACAGTGACACCTCCTCTGATAGTGATGATAACAGTGACACCTCTGATAGTAATGGTAATAGTGACACCTCCTCTGATATTGATGATGTCAGTGACACCTCCTCTGATAGTGATTACAGTGACACCTCTGACAGTGATAATGATGAACTCTTGAACTCTATTCATCCTGCACATGTTTCATTTTCTGTGCCACAACCAGTGGAAGAGAGTTCAGTGATTGATGAAGGGTTAGATGTTTCCATACACCTGGATACACAAGTCACTTATGAGTTGGTTGAGAAGTCATCCCAGCGCATGAAAGACAAGTTAATTGACTCATTATGTTAAACCTATAATGTTAAAAGAAGGCGTGGAACCTGTGTGTACTGGCAGTGTACTGTGAGGAACAGGGTGACAAACTGTAAAGCCACAGTCATAGAGAAGAATGGTTCTTTTTTTCGAGCTGGTATGCATCCTCACATTCACAGCAGCCAGCCAGGCTCAGCTGCTGTGCACAAGGTATGAGCAGACATCAATAAGATGGCAGCTGTAGATCATTTCAGATTAGCTTCTGTCATAGCTGAAGAAGTACTGGCTTCACAGATGACAGAGGAGCCTCTTCCAACTCTCCCCAGTGTTCAGAACCTAGCCCTTTGTACAAACAGGTACAGAAAGAAAATGCGCCTCCAGAGCCAAATGACCTTTCATTTGTTGTTGATGAGTCCTCCATCCCTGAAGAATTTTACAGGGGTGATGTGAAGGTGGGCAATAGACGACATCCCATCTTCGCAACAAGTCATCAACTGGACCTTCTGTCTCTCTCCAAAGCCTGGTATGTTGATGCCACCTTCAATGTGGTGAAAGCACCATTCACCCAGCTGTTCACAGTTCACTGATTTATCAGGAAAGATGGGGAAGCCAAACAAGTTCCACTGATATTTGTGTTGATGTCTGGGAAGTTAAAACATGACTACAAAAAAGTCATGAAGAAAATTAAAAGTCTACTTCCCAGACAGGCATCAGAGCAGAAAGTTGTAATAGACTTTGAAGGTGCTATTTGGAGAGGATGCTTGAGCATTTTCCGCACCATGACAATGCAAAGGTGCTTGTTTCATTGGTGCCAGGCCCTTAAAAGAAAACTAGGTGAATTGGGTCTTCTGCGAGACTATAACAAAAAGGGATCAGTATACAGGTATTGCAAAAAATTCTCTTCCTGCCATATCTCCCCCATGAACAGATCCCAGGGGTTTTCTATTAGTTGAAATCATTGTGCTCAAAGGATGGCCTGAAGGAGTTTCTCACATATGTGGAGAAACAATGGATCAGAAACAGTTTCTTTGATCCATCAAGGTGGTCCATATATATGGAGAAAATAAGGAACAACAATGATCTGGAGGGATGGCACCACAGGCTAAACTATAAGGCCAAGAGGTGTCAACTGCAGTTTTATTTGCTGATTGAGTTACTACACAGGGAAGGGTCGCTTGTCACAATGCAGACCAAACTTGTGTCAACTGGTAAACTGAGAAGACAGCAGTGCAAAAAGTACAAAAGAATCCAAGGCAGCCTAAAAAAATTTGGAAAAGGTACAACAAAGTATCAATGTAGATCAACTGTTGTCATCTTGCTCACATTTAACTGTTTAAGCTGTTTCCCACAGACAAGTGCTTATGATGTTTACATACAGAGGTATCAATTTCATGATGTTTACATACAGTGGTATCAATTTCAGACTGGTGTTTCATAAAGAGTGGTGTTTATAATATAACTATAAGGTGCTTAACATTTCATGTAGTAATGTACATAGCGTTTTGTGTTTTCTTCTCATGTGTAGTGTGTTACCTTCTTCTAGCAATGTTCAGTTTACAGTACAGAACCTTGGCCAACTGTATTGAAAGCCCTGTTGAAATCCACATAAATAACACCAACAACCTTCTTCTGTCCATATCTCTACTGCAGTTAAAATCGTGTTGTGTTACCTTCTTCTATCACTGTTCAGTTTACAGAACTAAATCTTGGCCAATTGTGTTGAAAGCCCATTTAAAATCCATATAAATAACACCAACCTTCTACCTGCGGCCAACTGTGTTGAAAGCACCTGGATCTCCATATATATTAATTTTGGGGGCGAGTTGTGGGGGCTAGTTGGTGAGTGCAAGCCATTTTGGTCGCGACTTGCATGCATATCGGTGGTATCCTCTTGTGGGACAACAGATTTGCTGCAGGTGGCCCACTGGTGCTCCACAAATGTAGTGGAATGTTATCTGGGATGATATCAGAATTACAATCGTAATGTGTCATTATTAAATCATTCTTACTATTAGATTGTTCTTATTGAGCAAATATGCTACTTAAAAGAATATTTTCCTTGTTAAAGGTCAATTTTATATATTTATATGTATATATAAAATTTTTGTCTTTGCCAATAACACCCGAAAGTAAGTTTTGACGATTGTGTATCTCCGGACTCCTGAATTAACTTTAGATGCTGCCATATAAATAGATGACGTCACACATAGCAATATCAAAAATGGCGGTGACGCTTCATTTCTGATTTAAAAGTAAATGATAGTAAAATGTGTTATTTATTGTTATATTAAGTTTTGTGGTAATAAAATCTGAATGAGTTTATGGGAATATGTGAAAATAACTATTTTTGAATGTATGTCAGTGTCTTATTTTACACCAACAACCGTTTAAACGATAGTACCCATCGGGTGACCGTCAGTAGTAGATGATCGTTATGTCGATATGCTCATTAAGTCGATCAGACAGCATTGGCAGCTTTACCGCCCATATGAAACTTCATTTGAATTTGCAAATAAACAAATACCCTATTCTTAAATATATTCTACAAAAATACTCATGCAATGTGTTCCAAGCAGATATATTTTTATATTTTCTGAAATAAACCTTAAAATACCTCAATACAGAAATAAACCATCTGGTTTATTATAATACAACTAATATAAAATTTGTGTACAAATTTTTGTTCAATAGATATAATTGATCATCTTGTAACAAATTTTGCATCTTCTTGATCGCAATGAAAGTGATCGTACTAGGTGATCGACTTAATGATCAATCCTACAAATAAAAGTCTTTTTTCTGTATTTTCAAACCCAGGTTTGAACTTTCTATTGAAGAAATATCTTTGAAGTCTTGCAGCAGTTTGTTACTTTATTTGCTTTATAAAGTCGTATTTTTCAGTGTACCTTAATATTTTGAGGTTGATTTTAATTTTATTAGGTGAGAACAATTGCTCTTTATAAGTCTCCCTTAGGTGATCGACTTTATGATCATCCACAACACTTGTGATCAAGCAACTTTGAAATCAGGTTGAATTGAACGGAGATATCTGGGTGAAGTCCATGTAGATTTTTAATGTGTGTTTTTTATTTTCTTTATTTTTATTGCTTCTACTGTACTGCTCAGCCAGTGAAGTTCGTCACCTGCCGTAAAAATGCTCAAGAAGAGGGAATATTCATATTTAAATAAATGGAATAGCTGCTTTCAGCAACAAGGTATACAGTACATGTATGCCGAAAGTTCACAGGAAAAACTCTAATATTGCCATAAAATGCAGGTGACGAACTTCACCGGGGTGACGAAATTCACTGGCTGAGCAGGGTATAAGTTTGTATAAACAATGATGAAATTTTGCAAGTGAAATAAATTTTGGTACATATATCCATTAACTATGCAAAAAGTTTATTTCTTTTAATGCGGGGCACATCCTTGATACTCAAGGTGGTAGCCTGGTATATGTTTAATGTCAGGATGTGTGCCATTTGTTGCCTTTCAGGACGTTTACGTTTTTTGCATACTTATGCCATCTGTCTCTCATCAATACATCCAACTTTTAAATATTGGCTGAGAGACAGATTAATCGGTCTACCTACGGCCAACTTATGCCTAGACCGAGTTTCTGTCCCGTTGCCAATTGCTATTGATATAATACATATGTTAAATTAAACTGCTTTTAGAAGCCAGGAATATTTTTGTAGAGAACTATGTAATGTTGAAGGTTTGTTTACATTTTGGAAATAGGTTGAAATATATACATGCCAGTTTGATTGGCATGAAATACAAGGGAACGGCACATGTACATACCTTAAAGAAACCAAATAAAACTTTATACTTGTGGTAATGTGTACAGATATGCCATTCAAAGTTTACACAGAAAACAGGTACATGTGAGCTCTGTCCCTCGCCATTGCGTACCATCAGAAATATCAACAGCAATATGCGACAGGACAGAAACGAGATCTAACTTATGCCTGGAAGCAGCACTGTACTGCGCTACCCAAGTTCGTCCGAAGTGATTATCCATCAGGTCCGACCCGTTATTTAGGGATTTGTTTATTTATTGGGTCACGTAAAATATGAAGAAAAAACAACCTGTCATATAATTTAGCAAGAGTCTATCGATGGGTCCCCGTTTGTTAGAAACGCTAGCTATCGAACGGGTCCCCTGTCATTTGTTGCAAGTGAGTACACGTTTCTTTACAATGACATTAATTAAAAGACGTGGGGCGAAGTTAAAGTAAGTACAAAGGAATTTCATAATTTGGTAATTCATCCTGTCAGCAATCAGCAATCATGTCAGAATATGTTCAATCGCATCTGAATTGATAATTTACCTCTTTTAGCAATCACATAAGAATCCAATTTATTGAGACAGGCCAGACAATTCCATCATTTAGTGTAGGAACTAGTTAACCAATCAAGATAATCAACCAATCAAATTAAAAGACTACCCAGATAGCATGCTGACGTTGGGCCAACGTCGGCACATCCGTCGGCCCGACGATGGCTGTCGACGTTGGCCCAACGGCTTTTTGACCGGCGGCCCAACGTTGGCCCAACGTCGGCAAGCCACCCCCAAAAAATTACTCATTGTATGGCATCAACCAATCAGATTGTCCACAAACAACTTTTTCAGTGTGAATTTATAATGAGAATGTTATTTTTATTTCTAAAATTATGAAATAGTTGGTTAAAATTTGTGGGCTCACTGAAATATGATTTTTAGATATACCATTATAAATAATTTTTTACTAAGTTTCACAAAATCCCCTATTACTGCTCACCGCCATCTTGAATAAAAATCCACCGTTGGCCCAACGTCGGCCCAACGTTGGCAAACTGTAGAGATATACTACCAGAGTTGGGGTTGGCAGGCAGCCGTTGGGCCAACGTCGGCAAAATCTGCCGACCTTGCGACCAACAGCCAACGTCGGTCCGACGGCAGCATGCTATCTGGGTAGTTGATGCCAACTTATACATGCAGATTTTGCAATTTACTAAGTCAGGCTAGTAAGCCTAGTATTACTGACAATTTCATAAATTAGTACCAACTAATTGGCCAATGAAAGAAGGAACCAGTAAATTAAAGGGGGGGGGGGGGGGGGGGGGGGGGCTAGTTGAAGCATTGTTACATGCAGATTTGTACACAGAATAAAACGGGACCTGTTCGTTAGCAATGTCTTCTACTGACCAGGTAGCCGTTCGTTAGCCACTTCATATAATTTAAGTTTAGTTGGGTTATGCAAAAGTATAAATCTTTATTGTTTATCATTTAATTATAAGCATTTGTACATATTTCCATTATAAATCATTAAAATCAGGATATTTATGTTTGGTATCAACTCAATCTGTAAATTATTCTCCGTCCATTTGCACATGTATTGAACGAGAATATTCATTGTTTTTTTTAAAAAAAAACTTGAAGTTAGTTTTTATTCAAATTTTGTTTACGTGTTTTAGGGGTTAATAATCAATCGTAATTACCGCAAGTTATCTGAAAATTACTACTGTCTTAGTAAGAACCTGACGTGGAAGTTGACCACTAAAAAATGGGTCCGACCCGACGAATAATATATACTGCCTGGCTTCATATCTTGGCACACACAGAAACAATTAAAATATCTTTGGCGATTTCCGTATGCAAATTGTGCCAAGTTGGGGCGCTGATTTCATGTAGAAATTATATTATCATCCATTAAAAAGCCTTCTAAAACATTTACTATTTTGATTTTTTGTTGTTAAAGTACAAATATAGTCAATCAATAAAAATCCACGATATTAAACAAGTAATAAGAACAAGCAAGGATTTTGTGTCCAAGGTGTGCCAAGTTACGGCAGGAAGCAGTACAGCCTCAATATCAGGTGGAACCCGACGAATAATCCCTTGCAAGTTCGTTACCTACCCAAGTTTGTCACTTAAATTTTTTGACAATATAAAAGCCTCTTCACAATTATCTATCCTTGTACAGTTGTATACTATCTGTTGTACTTTTGTATTATGTATTCCATGTTTTTGTATCAACATTGCTTATCCTTAACAATTATTATAAGGTGGGTGACCAACTTGGGTAGGCAATGAACTTAGGTAGCTGAGCAGTAATGACATGATATAGCCAATTCAGTTTTGCACCTACTAAGTTTGTCCCCTGCCTTGAGTAGACAACAAACTTTGGTAGCTGAGCAGTAAACCATTTTTTTAGGATATATGCTACAGTCCAGATTGCCATTCTCCAGAACTTTAATTGTCTCAAGTAAGGTTTTGTTAACAATTGTTTTCATTGGTTAATTATTATTAATCATGTCTGTACATAGAAAGTAAACTGGTTCATTATCATCTGTAGGCCTCATACCACTAAATGAACTTCAATTGTCACTCTGACTAGATGACAATAATTACTAAAACTTCAAAGAATGTACTTATTAAAGCCAGAAGGGAGAATTTGCAAGTGAATTACTGTAATTGCAATTGAGCAATTCCTATATGTAAATGTAATTGCCTACAGGAACTTTCATATTTGACCTGAGGAAATTACATTAATGCATTAAATAATAGACATTTTAAATGTGCCTTTTAGCTTCCAACCTGTGCAGGTATCACATTCATGACTTTAATATGGATGTTTAATGCATGTAATTTCAACAAAGAATAATACATATTACAGAAAAAACATCTTTCTGGTGTCCCCCAACATTTTTTTTTAATTTCTGAACCATTACTGCAATGCATGATTTGCTCTACATAAGAAGTTACAGAAAATAGGGATGGGTTGGTAGGTCTGCAGTATCACAATATCGAGAGCAATTTTATCAAATACTGTGATGAGTTTTGCAACCACCACTTCACTTGTCCGCACATATAATGGAAGGATCACTTAAAATATTGGGAACAAACTCCCAAATCTGAAGTAATTATAAGCTTTTTTCCCATATTTTCTTGCATTTTGACTTTATACAGTACTAGCGATTACATTGAACAGAACTACCATATTTTGGTTAACATACTTTATAGCCTTAATCTCGCTTGTCAGCATATATAATTGAAGGAATATATAAAGTATTGGAAACAAACCACAAATCTGAAGAAATTCTGCACTTTTATCTCATATTTTGTGTATTTATGGACTTTTATTATGATGTCGTTAAGAGGAACATCAATGTCTGGTTGAGGTGTACTAAAACACGGAATCCCGGAATCGGTGATTGGTTTTGCATTGGCAACCTCCCAGTGTACACATTTTTTATACTGGCCCATCCCTCACAGAAACTTGCAATAATTTGCATTAAAAATGGTATGAGTAAATTAAAATATACAACCAAGTACATTTACAAAATTTAGGATACCAGCTTGAACTGGACTCTTGTTAATTTACTGGAATATGGCAAATGAATGCAGCCGTAATGAAGTATTTGTTCTCGAGTTCGGTGATTTACCATACTGCAGCCATTTACCATACCCGTATTTGGCACAATTTGGATATGGAAATCCACAAAGATATTTCATTATCAAAGTAATTCTTGTCACAGCAAGTTTAAGTGTTTTGTCTAAAGTCATGGTTTTGCCTTTACCTTTGTACACACAGCTCACTTAAAAGATTAATTACTCTTTTAAGTACCTCAATTTCTTTTGAAGTCTTCTCACACCTAATGATGAATTAATAAGTAAAATTATTATTCTAAGTTACATATTACTTTATGATGCCATCTTCAGCCATGTTTCAATATGCTTATGAATATTCATAAATTTATTTCTTCCAATTTTCATCATCCGTAAAGTATGGAGTACATTTATCACTGATGCTATTTTTACAATTTTCATGCTCCGATTCCTGGTTTAAAGTTATAGTTTTAAGTGCCAATGCACTTTGTCTTTGTTAGCTGTACATCCTTGCAAAAAGGCTATTACAGCTATAGAAACTTGGAGTAATGCATGTACAGTAAAGGTAATTACAATCAAATAAATCACCATTTGCCACTATTGAGATTTGGATGAAACACCGGCCTGGAATGTTAAACCCTGTTTTACTCATTTATCAATTAAGTCACAATTATCTAAGTTCAACTAAGTTTAGCTCTTTGTCAGCCAGTTAGCAATTCACCTAAAATCAACCTTGTTGAAGATAGTGGCAAACTGATACCTGTTCCATCAGTTATTACCAACTTGTACGCAACAAAAAAGTTTGGTGGTATGTTACCAGGAGAGGATTGTCATATATTGTTTTCTGTTTGGGTCTATGGTCCACTTCTGATTCCAATCAATGTCTGAAGCAAAAGGAAAACTGAAAGTATGTTGAAATGTAGGAGTCTGTTTCATGGGATTTTTGTGATATTTGGTGTGCAAGCAAGCAGTGATAGCGAAGTATTTTATAAACGGCATAAACAAAGTGAAGAAAAAAAATGGGAACGCTGCACCAACACATTAAAGTATGTACAATAATGTGACATCAACACTCAGTAATTCAGTGTTTCCACCGGAACCGACAGGCTGGTAACTATGCATTTTTGGAGGGTCGGGAGCAATGTTTACATGGTCGGTTAGGGTCGGTTGCAAGTTCCCGGCCTGTCGGGGAGACTCGGTAAAATATCAAACATGTTTGATATTTCTACGAAGGTTGCAGACCCTTGTATCCGACCCTAATTTCAGCCCCCTAGCAACAGGCCTGTCAGTTAACTTAATTGTCTGTTGGTTACACTTCCCGGCTTGTTGGTTAATCAAACAGGCCTGTCTGTAACAAGTATCCGGCTTGTCCCAAATATGGACTTCCAGACTGTATGTGATGACTCACCAACCATACTGGAAGTGTTACAGTACTGTCGGTAACTTTAGCCGGCCTGTCTGTAAGTGTTCCCGGCAGGCTTGTAAAGTTAACAGGCCTGTTGGTAACTTTTACAGACTGGGTCCGAGAGTCGGGAAAATTTGTAACCGACAGGCCGTAACTGAAACAGACAAGCCGTAAACAATAACCGACAGGCCTGTAACACTAACAGACAAGCCAGGAAATGTAACCGACAGGCCGGCAATATTTTTGCATCTTATGGCCTGTCGGTTTCAAAAGCTGTGGGTATAAAAAGGCGAGTCGGTAGACAATCTGCGTATATTTGGGCTTGACTTGTTGAGAGACAACTTGGTGTGCAGCTTTGATTTTAGGTTTTTATTTTTTGGAAATTAGCTTAAGAACTTGAGCTAGGCTGGACTGGTTGGGAGTGAAATATGTTCTGTGAGGTTTCACTTTTGTTTTAACTTTTGTTTTTTAAAACAAGCTGTACAATTGATTGATTGATCATCATACCAAGGGGCAGAAGGAGAAAGATTGGAGTACCAACTGGAGACACTCAGCCACAGTTTGAGTTAGGAGATACAGCTGAGGAAATAGAGAGAAGGAGGAGGGATGAGAGAGAGAGAGAGAGGAGAGAGCAGGAGGAGAGGGACAGAGAGAGGATGGAGAGAGAGAGGGAAGTGAGCCCGGAAAGAGGAAAGAAGAGAGTGCGAACTGATATGGATACTGATGTAGAATCAACTCAATCCAGACAGAAGAAGGGCCAGATGAAGTCCATTTTCCTGAGTGATTCAGACGAAGAAGCCATCGTGGAGTTTAGTTAAACAGCATGAGGAACTTTATGACAAGACCAACGACAGTTTCAAAGATAAGCAGAAGAAGGAAAGACCGTTGGAGCAGCTAGCAGCTAGCAGTAACTTACCCGTCAAGACTGTGAAGAAGTGGTTCGACACTCAACGTACCAGATATGGCAAGCTCAGTCAGACGAAGTCAGGACAAGCAGCTGAGAAGAGCACAGAATATCAGACATGGCTGAAGGACAGTTTCGGTTTTCTACAAGGTCACATCAGAAGGAAGGGACTTTCCAAGTCTTCTGCATTCAAGTCACCTCAGAGGCCCTCTGCAGCCGCAGCTTCAGCTTCAGTTTCAGATACATCCAGGGACACAGAATCTGAGATGGAAATGAGCATTGCATCAGATGTTACTCATCAGCCTTCAAACACCAGTCCCAAGTGATGACAGCCTCCAGTTACGACTACCACCACGTCTGCAGTTCCAGTCTTAGATCAGTTCCAGCAGATGAGGTCGATGATTTCCACATTTCTGGGTGCATGTCAGGACCCCACTCCAAGTCCAAGACAGTCGTTCTGCAACTATCTCCACTCAGAGATTGAACATCTTGAAGAAAGGGACTTTTTAACCTTCAGGAATGAGATAGTGAAGCTTCTCAGTGAAATACAGTACAAGGCTGAAGAACGCAAAAGACAGGTCACCAAAAGTCAAGAGGTCACCACGTATCAACTTCCAGAAGCGTCGCAGTCCACAGCTGGACGGGAATACATACTCACCGTACCGGAAACTCAACCAGTATCTATTCCATTTGTGCAGCCTCAACAGACTACCACAGGACGGCCTGTTACAGTGATTGCGAAAGTACAGCAGCCATCGGGGCCTCCATCATCGTCAGCACAGCCAACTTCATACATTGTTGTGGATGACCAACAGCCTGGGACTTCCAGACAGATGATTTTCAACCCACCTTCAGTTGCACCTTCACAACAGGAGGAGAGTCAGCACAACACTTCTGGATTATCCAGTCTCTTCGCAGCAATTCCCAGTGTGCTTGCGTATCAACAGATGGACACACCAGAGCCATTTCACCCTCTCAACTTCAACCAGCACCGTCACCAGTGCCATCTTCCACTCATCAGGAACATTCAAGACCTCCCAGCCAGTCCAGCCAGCAGAGTCAAAGTCAGCCCAAATCAGCAGATTAGCCCGCACAAGTCGCACCAAACCGAATCGTCCAAAAACAATTATTAAGCTACATGTTTGTGCCCAAAAACAAAAAAAGCACACTGTCCAAAACTTACACTTCCCCACAGTACAAAAAAAAAAAAAAAAAAAAAAAAAAATGTGTGAATGATTGTGTGAATGTTAAACAAATATAAATACACTTCCAACACAAAACAAAACAAAAAAATAAATAAAAAAAATCCCCTTAAAGAAATAATCCACTAAGAAATCAAAGTAAAACCACCACCACCCAAGCAAAACAAAATAAAAAAAAAAAAATACCCCCACCCCCAAAAAACAAAAATGTGGACTCAAACCCACAACCCCCCCCAAAACAAAGTTGTAGAATCAAACCCACATCCCCCCAAAACCAAGATCAAGACTCGAACCCATGTCCCTGTCTCCCAAAACCCAACCTTAAATAAAAAGCCACATCCACACTGACCGACCAACAAATGTGAGGCCTAACAAAATATTCAAAAATGTGAGTGCCAACCAAAAAAAAATTATTTATCTGGGACTGCAAAGCTTGTATTATTATTTTTTGGGGGGCCAATTTCCTAGCAATATTAGTTCTTGTAAATTCTTGGAAGGAAATAGTTCCTGGTATTTATTTAGAAACTTTTTTTTAACACCACTTTGAAATTATTTTTTCAGGGAATAAAGCCAGGCTATGTTGGCGTGGGATGTGTACTTTGTAAAGTGAGGACCTGGGTTTGAATGTGGGATATAATTTACTTTTTTCAATTGAGTGTGGGATGGATGTTTGTGATGGGGAATATTTTTGGTGAAATTGAATTTGAATTCAATAGTTGTAAAGTTGGGGTTATTTTTTTGGAGGCGACACTTTGCTAAATAAAAGTTCTTGGATTATTTGGGTAGTCCTGAAAAGGACTGATATATGACAGCATCTTCTTCCCCTCAGTCTTCTGCCCTCAGTCTTAAACTCTGTCCTCCTGCCCAGCCAGCGCCCCCGCGTGATTGAAGTAGTCTTTCAGTAGGTCTTGTTGATGTGTGGCCTCCCTCGATGGGTTTCTGAAGTTCTCTTGATGTTCCTGTTCCCCCTGGTCCCCTTGTTGTGGTTGTATGTCGTCAGCTGGAGTGGGTGGTCTGTCTGCTCCCCCCTGATGGCTTCTTAACATGTTATGTAGTACCACACATGCTAACACAATGTCTCTCACAACTTTTGGCCTCTGCTCCATGGTGGTCAACAGCGTCCTGAATCTCTTGACAAGTATACCAAATGAGTTCTCGACCATTCTCCTCCCCCTGGATATCCTGTAGCTATTCTCTTTTCTCTGGTCAGTTGATGTCTACTGTAGGGCTTGACCAGCCAAGGCATCAGGGCAAAGGCGTCGTCCCCCAGCAGGAAGTAATGTAGATCTGGCCTCCCCCAGGTCCTAGTGGTTCAGGTGGTGGCAGTCCCAAGGTTCCATTCTCAATTCTTCTTTTCAGTTTGCTGCTATTTGAAAATCTGTGCATCAGATGATGACCCACTGGCCCCCAGGTTGACCCACAGGATCTTGCAATCTGCATCGACTAAAGCCAAAAGTACCAGGGAGAAGTAGCCCTTGTAGTGGAATTATTCACTGCCTGACTTCTTGAGTTTCTTGATAGCAATGTGTTTTCCATCTAATGCACCGACTGCATGTGGGACATTCCATCTGTTTCTGAATCTTTCTTCAATTTTCTTCCAGTCTTCAGGATCAGTGGGGCTCACCAGATGTTCTTGTTGAAATTCTTTCAAAATGACTTTGCAGACCTGGGGGACAAACTTGCAGATGGTCGATCTTCCAACCCTCCAGTGGTATTGCAGTGAAGTGTAGCTTTCCCCTGTGGATAAGTGTCTCAAAGTAACTGCCAGTTTCAAGCCGACTTCCAGTGGTTTCCTGAAGTTGGGGAATGACTTCCTGAGGTGGGGGGTGATTCTTTTCTTCTGTCAAATAAAAGAATGCTGGCTCCATCCTGGTGAAATTTCTGTAGCCTGGTATGTCAGTACTGATCAGTTCATCCAAGAGTGTTCTGTAGCAACCTCTCTGCAGTATCCAGGGCAGGACCCATGGATTCTGTGGCTTCCTTCTCCTTCTGGGTGGTGGGGGTGGGGATGATGGTGATGCTGGGTGGGCAGGTGCTGGGTTCTGCTGTCTTCTGTGTCTTGAAAATATCAAGAACAATAAAAAATTAAACTCAATAAAAACAAAAAACCCTCAAATAATCTATCAGTTGCCCTTGATGTGTTCCAGTCATCTTTGAAGTGTGAAATGAATGGTATATCACAGGAGAGGGGGGTTTATACAGTGTGATATGGATCCCGACCCACAAAAACAATCAGTCCTGTCGGGAACATGCTCCAGGCCTGTCTCTTTGTCTTTACGGCTTGTCTGTTTGTGATCCGGCTTGTCTGTTAGGGGTTTAGGGCTTGTCGTTCTTTTGAACAGAGATGCTTTAAATGAACATATTTCTGCAATTCAAAAAATCAAGGAAAAACCTGCAAGGGAGAGGTCATCCAAGGAAGCAAGACTATTAAGAAAGTAAGTATAAAGTTCAGTAGATACTTAAAATTGAACTTATCACAAAACAACCAAAGATATTTAGTTTGATTGCAAAGTTCTGAAAATCATACTGTAGTTATGTAAATTGAAGGTGTTAAGACTAGCATGTAAATTAAATATCTTATTAAATAAAAGTGTCCATAAGTACACAGCTGTTCAATTTGCACAGCAAAATTATGGAATACAAATGATGATACAAGTGTTTCTTCTAATGTTGAATATTGTGTTTAAAAGGTATGACGTAGTGACTGTGGCTGGCATCAACAAACTGATCAGACGGTCCACCAAAGATGACAACATTCAGTACTTTGCCTGCATTGAGGAGATGTACCACATCATCCAGTCAGCTCATGTCAAAGTTGGACATGGAGGTATACACAAGACTACCAAAGAGGTCATCACCAACTATGCCAATGTAACTAGGGATGCCATCAGTGTCTTCCTGTCAAACTGTGAGCCCTGCATTACCAAAAAGAGTCGCCAAGAGTCCAGGAAGACTGTAGTTAAACCGATCACCTCCTCAGATTTCAACTCCAGAGCTCAAGTTGACCTCATAGATATGCAGTCCCAGCCTGATGGAGACTTCAAATGGATCTTCCACTACCAAGATCACCTCACCAAATTTTCAACTCTGAGACCTCTGACCAGCAAGAGAGCCTCTGAGGTTGCATATACACTTTTAGATGTCTTCCTCACATTTGGTGCACCACAGATCTTACAGTCTGATAACGGGCGTGAGTTCACTGCAGAAGTCATCACAGAATTGAAGACACTTTGGCCAGAACTGACCTTAGTGCATGGGAGGCCAAGACATCCTCAGAGCCAGGGCAGTGTGGAACGGGCAAATGGTGATATAAAGGGAATGCTGACAGCTTGGCTAATGGACAATAATACAGTGAAATGGTCTGAAGGATTAAAATTTGTTCAGTTCTCAAAAAACAGGTCATTTCACACTGGTATCAAGCAGTCGCCATATGAAGCACTTTTTGGGAGCAAGCCAAAAGTGGGCCTTTCTACTAGCAATGTGCCACTAGATATCATACCACAGCTACAGAGTGAAGAAGACTTGATGGATCTTGTGTCTGAGCCAGATGAATCGTGTAATGAAGCAGATGACAATGATGACACAAGTACTAACACAATCACAGTGGTGACAGATGTTCATCACAGTGTGCTGAATGAATCCATGGAATCCAGGACAGCACCCCCAGAAATCAGCTTTGTAGAGCAGGACAACCACAGCACAGAAAGACCAGCCATCAACACTCCACCACTCCTCACACCAATGGTGAATTCAATAGTGAGAGCAAGAATACAAGCAAAGAGGGGTCTCCAGCAACAAGCTGAGACAATGAGAAATACCAGAAGACGCTTAGATGATGCTTCTTTGGGTGACAATGTCATTATTCCGATACCAGATGTTGATAGAGGTCCTTTAGATGGGAGGAATATGCATGGCGTGGAGGTGACTGAAGAAGGATACAAACTTGGCACCAGAGGGGGAAGACTGGACTCAACATTTGCCAGGAATCAGTTTGAGGTGATTGACTCAGACAACTTGGATGTTAATGACATTCCTGAAAAGACGATGTGTCTTAGAGAAATGGTTCGTGATGTTGGTTTTGGACAAGGACACTTTCACTGTGTGTGCAAAACTCAGTGTGCCACCAAAAGGTGCAAATGTATCAAGGCTAATGTTAAATGTAATTCCAGATGTCATCACTCTCTTACTTGTAAAAATAAATGATTAGATTGTGGTGCAAAAGTGCTTATCTGTACTGTAACTTAGTTTTTCATGTAACTTACTTTCTCATTTCCTTATCGCTTATAAACTTGTGTTATCCTGCACCATACTTTATGAAATTGTCATTGATGTATTTTAAATAAATTTAAAATTTCTACATTATCCTTGTTACTTGATTTGGAGAAAGGAAGTTCAAAATTATTTATAGAACCTGAAGTTTTAGAGCTGGAAAACTGTCAAAAAGCATTGGCCTAACTTGTTCACATAAATTATACCATTAACTGCAATCAGTTATCTAAGGCAGGCTTTATAGGAGCTCATAACTGTTAAAAACTTACTTGTACAGCTTCAAAACCATTCAAAAGTATATTGGCCTAACTTGTACAACTCAGTTGTACAAGTTAAGCTTTTTAGAAGCACAAAATCTGTACAAGTTATAACTTGTACAAAATTTGAAAAAGATTTTGTACAAGTTATAACTTGTACAACTCAGCTGTACAAGTTATAACTTGTACAAGATTTTGTACAAGTTATAACTTGTACAAAATCCCAACTTGTACACGACATATACATATAATTGTGATGATTTCAAAGACATTATTTAAAGAACTGTCACACCACAATGGTTTTAAAACATAAATTTAAAGTGTTCAGACCAGTCAAAGATTTTAACCACAATATTAATTTTTATATATAGATATTTAATATGAGGAAATGAAATAGAAATAATTGTGTATGTTAAGGTGCTTATTGGGTTCTTATTGTTGGGTTACATATTGTTCTGGCATTCCAGCCATATATTGTTTCAGGCTCTCTGTCCGGTTGCCAAAGGGTTTTTTTTGTTTTGTGTTTTTTGTTTACACAAACTGAAGATTTATACAGATGATCAGTTTGATTTGAAGGTGCACACATATTATAATATATTGAAAAACAATTTCTTTAATGCAAACTTTATTACCTCCGCCAAGGAGGTTATGTTTTTGCCTGGGTTTATTTGTGGGTTTGTGAGTTTGTTTGTGAACAAGATAACTCAAAAACTTATGCACATATTTTTATGAAATTTTCAGGATATGTCTGAAAAGGTTAAAGGAAGAAATGATTCAATTTTGGGAGTGATTCGGATCACTATCTGGATTTTCTGGATCCATGTATTGTAATTTTTAAAGACAGATAAATCAAAATGTTGTGGACGGATTTCGATGAAATTTTCAGGATATGTGCTCCCTTGGCGGAGGTCTGCACTCTCCGAGTTCTCCTGTTTTGAAAATAATTCTATTAGATTTAATAGTGAGTTATGAACATATTTGAAGCAAATATTTTTAACAAATTTGTCAGAGTGTATTTAGTACATGAATGAACCAAGTTAATTTAGAAGACAATATTTGAAATAATTATTTGCATATTTACATTTTATTGTGTTAATACATCCTATCCAATAGACAATTGCTTTACCGGTCGGCGCGACCGGTCCCGCCAAACGTCAGAAAAAGACGTCCTGTAAAACTACCAGCAGGACCGGTCACAGAGTGTGCATTCGCCAGGTGGCGCAAGGTATATCATTTCCTGTCGGGTCATAATGACGTCATAGCATCTTTTTCATTTGGCACGAAAGAGTGTGCAGATGTTTTTCAACAGAGATACGTTTTTGAAGTTTTACAGCGAACTCTTCCATTTTATTTTATTTCAAGTAGTACGGATTATTTCTGCTAGTTTTCTGATCATCATGTCATCTCCTGGACAGAAACGAGGTTCTTGCGGGCACGTTATGGCCCTATTCGACAACCACAAGAAATGCGCGTGTTGTCGTGAGAAGGGGGTGGGAGATGACCCCTGTGTGAAGAAACAAGATTGCCAGATATGAAAGGCGTTTATGCCTTATTAGATTATTCAACTGGCCACCCCGACTTACAAGGCAAGAAAAGAACATGGAGAGCAAAAGAAATCTGAAGCTAGCAGTGACACGACCCCCACTCTCGTGGACCCTTCAGATGTAACTCTGTGGGATGGGTTAGTACTGACAAGCCGTCGTCAGTTGAATCTACCCCCAAGCAGAAGAAGAAGCGTTCTGATGGCTCTCCAAGATCCAGCAAACGTAAACACAGCAGTAAGCCCACTTCAGATGATCTCAAGCCCTTTGATGACAAGTGGAGTGAGAGGTTTTCCCATCTAGAAACTATGCTTCTTAACCAGTCCTTTGCTGTGCCGGTGAGACCTGTCAGTACTGCATCTGTGGTGCCCAGGGAACACCCTTTCTTTGATCTGGGTGCTTCTACTAGTGTTATGTTTGCTTAGAGTAAACTCCAGTCTTGCTCAGACTGCCAGTGTTTCTTCACAGTTGACGACTACCCAACCTCCGCTGGGGGTTCCCGGTACAAGTGCTGTGAGAGATGAGAGTCCTACCCGCCCTGTTCAGGGTCCTGGTACCTCTGATGTGGCCACCCAGCCTTTACAGGCTCCCGGTGCTGAGTTAGCCACCCAGCCTTTACAGGCTCCCAGTGCAGGGACAGCCACCCAGCCTCCACAGGCTCCTGGTGCAGGTCCTGAAGTTCTGCTCACCGGCATTGAGTCTACGCAGTTGAACAAGCCACTTCCTGGTGTACGACCTGATGAGTTTGCCTGTGAATCTGACAGTGAGGCAGAAGTGGATGAGGAACCGGCTTCACCAGCTAGTGTTCACGTCCAGGGTGATTTACCGAAAGATGCGACTGACCAGGACCTCTCTGAAGATACCAACTACAGGGAGACTATCAGAGGGATCAGATCCTTCATGGGCTGGCATCAGATCCCTGACTATGACCATTCATCTTCCTCCCTGGATGATAATCCTTTTGCCGGTTCCCGAACCAAACCAGCCGGCAAAGTGTCAGTGAGGTTACCGGTAGATGAGTGGCTGTGCAGGAAATTTGAGAGAATAATGTGACTGTTATTGAAGGTTACCCTTCCAGGAACTCTGAGACTAGTGGGCTGCTACGGGACCAGTTTGTGAAGACACCCAGGTCATCAAAATGGTATGCTATGCATACAGATACGAAGGACTCTGCTTCTGCAACTGTGGTCTACGGAACTGGCTAAACTCAACAGTACCTTTACCAGAGTGGCCAGACGTAGTTTGCCTTCTGCCCCTGCTTTCCGTACTTTTAGCCAGGACACTTTGAGAAGGTGGGAGAGGGCGTTCCCGGAACAGTCAGTGATGTGTAACCAGGCTGCTGGTCTGTCAAGATGTTTGACAAAAGTACAGGACTCCATGGTTACACAGTTGAAGTCACTCAGGGTGGACACCGGAAACGGCAAGGCAGCAGAGAGAATGCAGCAAGCTGTTGAAGAACTTGAATATCTGGTGACGTTCAACCGTTCAATTTCACAAGCAGTGCAGCGTACAATGCAGGATCTCTCAGAGGGACTTTTTATCAGCATGGCCAACCTCACTCTGGCACGTCGAGATAGTTATTTGGAGTTTTTATGTGGTGGAGTAAAGCCAGATACCTTGACTGCCTTAAGTACAGCACCAGTTCATCTTAACTCACTGTTTCCGGACAGTTTGCTGGTCAAGGCTGAAGATGAAATTTCCCGTAGTGAAGAGAGGCATTCTTCTGGCAGTGTGCACAGGAAACCCATTTTCATCCATACGTTTCCTCAAATGGCAGACACCGGCCTGGAAGTAAGTTAGGGACTGGCAAGTTGGACAGAAAGGTCGTGGTAAAGCCTCAAACTTCACCCAAAAGCCGGCCAAGAGTTTCAAGAAACGTAAATGACAATTACTGTGTTTTAAATGTAGCCAGAGTGAAGAACTCTGTACATGTATCCGGCAAGAAGCAAGTTTTAAACCCTTCACCAGTGATAAAAAAGAGCGAGACTGTAGTTTTACATGTAAACTCTTTTGCTGCAAATGTTCATTCTGTCACCGGGTTGCCACAAAAGAAAGGTGTAAATCCCAATTATTGTTGTACCCATACAGAAATAAAGCCTGTGAACGATGTTTCCTGTGAGTTCTGTAACTTCTGTCACAAATGTCCCAACTGTTGTCATACATCCACCTGTAGGGGCAAGGCTTCAGCAGTTTTGGGAAAAATGGGAAGCTCAGGGTTCGAGTCCAAAGGTAGTCACAATACTAAGAGAGGGCTACACCCTTCCCTTCCGGTTCAGACCCAACCTAACCAGGTCACCAACGGTCACAAGCAAATATGTCAACCCACAAAGACAGTCCCACCTTTTGGAGGCACTGTATCAGCTGACAAACCAAAATGCAGTCGAACCGGTAGAAAACCAAAACTCACTGGGATTTTACAACTGGCTATTTTTGGTGCCCAAACCCAACAACCAGTGGAGACCCATCCTGGACCTGAGCACCCTAAACACCTTCCTAAACACAGAGTCGTTCAAAATGGAGACACCAAAGACAATAAGGACCTCCCTTCAGTCACTTCCATAGACTTCAAGGATGCATACTTCCACGTACCAATTCACAGTCAGTCCAGGAAGTACATGCGTTTTCACATCCAAGGTCAGTCCTACCAGTTCAAAGCCCTACCCTTTGGTCTTTCCACAGCACCTATGGAGTTCACAGTGGCCAAAGAGGTCAAATTGATGGCCTTACAGAAGGGTATAAGAATCCACCAGTACCTAGATGACTGGTTTATGGAGAGCCACATCCCACCAGGAAAAGTCAGAACTGGATCCAAAACAGGTCTTCAACTTCGTAGGTTACCAGTTCGACCTCAGGGAGGGCAAGGTCAGACCCACACCAGAGCGTTGGCAGACCTTAACAGACAAGATACTGTCAATCCTATCCAGTCCAGTGTGCACAGTCAGGCAGTTCATGTCCCTTATAGTCCATCTAACAGCCACAGAAAAACAAGTCCACCTGGGGAGACTTCATATGAGGCCCATACAGTGGCACTTGAAAAAACAACTGGAGGGTACCAGAGTCACTGGAAAAGGTGATACCCGTTCCCAAGTCACTCCACCCTCACCTAAAATGGTGGCTGGAGGAAAGCAATGCTCTTCCAGGTCAACTATTACACCCTGTAAAACATGCTCTGCAAATCTTTACAGACGCATCAAAATAAGAGTGGGGCGCTCACTTAAACGAGCTCACTGCAAGGGGAACCTGGTCATTTCCAGAAAGCAAGTTGCACATAAATCACCTAGAACTAAAAGCGGTCTTTCTGGCCTTAAAAGAGTTCCAAGACCTCTGTTCAAATGACATAGTCTTGGTAGCCACAGACAACAACAGTGGTTGCCTATATCAACAAAGAAGGGGGGATGAAGTTGGGCTCCCTGTGTGCCCTACTGTGGAGAATTCTGTCATGGTGCACCAGGAAATGGGTAACCCTCAAGGCACGTCACATCCCCGGCCGGCTGAACGTGATAGCAGACAAGCTATCCAGACTTGGCCAGACCATTCAAACGGAATAGTCCCTTCATCCAGAAGTGTTCAAAGCTATATGCTCCTGGTGGCACCAGCCACAAGTGGACCTGTTTGCCACCAGATTCAACAACAAACTACCACAGTTTGTGTCACTGGTTCCGGACCCCCAGGCATGGGCAGTGGATGCACTCAGCCTGTCATGGGAAAATCTGGACTCATACGCCTTCCCAGCAGCAGCCATCTTGGGAAAAGTGGTGAAGAAATTGCAGGATTACCCTTGCAACAGGATTATTCTGATTGCCCCAGGGTGGCCCAACATGCCCTGGTTTTGGGATCTAGTGGCAATGTCCAGTCAGATCCCCCTGTGTCTGCCCAACCTGCCCAATCTGGTGTCCCAACCATTCAACCAAACCCTGCACAGGAACTTGTCAAACCTGAACCTACATGCCTGGCTCCTAGAGCCACAGCAGTCAAGGAGCAGGGGACCTCTGAGGCAGTGGCAGCACGAATTGAGGCTCCTCAGAGAGGATCAACCAGATCTGTCTATGAGGCAAAGTGGACCATTTTTACAAAGTGGTGCCTCAGTAATCAGGTGGACTTCAGGGCACCACCTCTGAAAGCCATAGCTGACTTCCTGCTGCACTTATTTCAGGACAGGAAGTTACAACCAAGTACCATTGATGGATACAGATCAGCCATTTTGCTGACAAGTTGGGCAACTCCACCATTAATGTCAGCAAAGATGAGAATCTCACCCGTCTCTTGGAAAGCTTCCATAGAGACAGGCCCAAGGGCAGGAGGGGTATACCCTCCTGGAACCTGTCCCTGGTATTACACCAGCTGACTAAGGCTCCCTTTGAACCTTTAAAAGAGGCCTCACTGAAACACTTGACCTTCAAATCTGTTTTTCTGCTGGCCCTGGGTTCTGGTAAACGCAGGAGTGAGATCCATGCTTGGCTTCATAAGAACATCAGACACTAGTGAGACTGGTCTAAGGTGTCATTGTACCCCTCACCCAGCTTTCTGTCCCAGAATCAGCTGGCTAAAGAGGGTCCAGATAGTGCGGCTCCAGTGGTCATCCCAGCCCTGGCCCCCACTTTGGATAAGTGACGCAAAGGTGACAGGTCCAGTCACCTTTGAGTGTCCAGTCAGAGCCCTTCGGTATTACTTGGACAGGACCTCAGATCTTAGGCAGAACAAGGAGTTGGTCTTTGTCTCCTTCAAGAAAGGTTTTGGTAAAGACATCTCACCTGCCACCATCTCCTCATGGATCAAACAAACTGTGATCCTTTGTTATGAGCTCTCTGACCATTGTCACTTGCTTCCTTTGGGAAGTTTATTTCTTATGGGACTGAACTCAACCCTCTCTTCCTATTCTCAGAGCAGGTTCTAACAAAGAGGGGGGGCAACCGTGGACTTCCGGTTAACCGGTTAGTCTTAGCCGTCTTAACCTTTCAGGTCACCTGACCCTAGGTCAAAATGGGCCTTATCAGTTTTGTTCTTTTATGAGTTCATGTATGTCCCTAGCAGCTTACCCGTCTTCCAAGCGGTAGTTATTCAGCAATGGTCCATTGGATAGGATGTATTAACGCAATAAAATTGCAAATTTAATAAATAAATTAAATTTTTATAAGTTAATACCCTATCCAATGGACAGGCAAGGCCCACCCATCTGGCCCCGCTATCAGCTTACTAGGGGTCTTAATAGGATTAGACACGAAAAAGATGCTATGACGTCATTATGAACAGACAGGAAATGATATACCTTGCGCCACCTGGCGAATGTACACTCTGTGACCGGTCCTGCTTGTAGTTTTACAGGACTTTTTCTGACGTTTGGCGGGACCGGTCGCGCCGACCGGTAAAGCAATTGTCCATTAGATAGGGTATTAACTTATAAAAAATTTAATTTAATTTACTTTAAATTTGCAGTTTGCTTGATATGGCATGTTTATTTTTAGTTAGTTAAATAAGGAAAAAACATGA
The DNA here is from genome assembly GCA_964017235.1 of Sabellastarte sp. h YS-2021. Lineage (NCBI taxonomy): Eukaryota > Metazoa > Annelida > Polychaeta > Sabellida > Sabellidae > Sabellastarte > Sabellastarte sp. h YS-2021. Next base: position 170,650,219 of record OZ024929.1, on the reverse strand, counting down.
GTCATCAAAGATACCATGATGGGCAAAGGTTGGAGGAAAACACACACAGTCATCACCCACCAGAAGATCATCCTGATACAGAAAAGGTTTGATACTCACCCTAAGCATTTGGTTTTTGAACATTTGAGTATTTGCCAGAAGTGGTGAATGATTATTGCACATTTATGACATGAATAATGCTATACATGTATCTAATAAAGGAGAGTGTTTGGAGTGTAGACATGCATTACTAGTGAACACAAAGCTGTTAAATTTGTAGTTATTTTATATGCTGATCACATCCCAGTAGTGGGTACATTGTTTATTGATATTTGCGATATTGATTTTTTTGGGCAGGGTTGCTGATATCAGTGTTTTAAGATGTATGCATCAATATTACTATTTTAAGTAAACGTATAAACTTATACTGGAAATATTTCAAATAAAGTCTAAATCTGAAGAAATTGTACAGTGTTAGCTTGAGTTTTTTGTAGTTTTCACTGCATTTTTGATGAAAACTGGCATGTTTTGTTTTGGTAAATTTCACATACTGTTAGTAGTTGGGGATATGCTAGAACAAAAACGTTTCGGTGTCCCGGATTCAGTGTATTTGGTAGACAATATCAACCCCCTTGATATCAGCCGATATTGATATATTTTTACATTCAATATCCATACAGCCAAACGATTTACCCACTACATCCCAGACATAGTCCTTTGTGTCATTCATCGTGTTTGGTGAGTTTTCTCGTATAAATATGGGTCTTATGGACAAAGTCTAAATGATGGGAGAATAATTTCAGTATTAATACTCAAAGTGTTACTTTCAGTATCTTGTAATGCCTCATGGGGCAGTATTTTCAAAATACTGTTGTTTTTTATAACAAATTTATATTTTGATTCATATATTGGAAGATTTACTTTGGGTCCCTTAAGGAATTTGATTACTTATTCAGAAGTCTTGTGTAGAGCTTACATTCTGTCTTAAAATATCTTCTGTATATTCTGCTAGGGAACTGGTTGGTGTAGTAGTTAACATACTCACCCTCCCACCTCTGTAGTCGGCAGTTGAAATCCTGGACCCAACCCTATGTGAGAAAGTTGGTAGTTTGTTTCCAGTGCCCAGCAGTTTACAGTGTGCAGAATCTTGACCAACTAGCATATACTGGTTTTTCCTCTGCCCTTAAAGTTACCTGTAGTAATATAACCTATATAATATGTTGAAAGTGACATAACAGCCAACTAAATCAAATGTATTTTGTGGTAAATGAGGCAGTAGCAGCTCTAAAATGGTACATTTTCCAATGTGAAATAAATATTTCAATATCATTCGATCTGAAAAGTCTAATTAAAGTTTGATGGTGATCTTATAACTGCACTTCAATTCGTGCACTACAAGGTAGAGATAAATTTACCAATATTTATATTCACATAAAAATTATTGAACCATTCATTTAAGCCTGTGGTGATTGATGACAAATGATGTAAGAAAACTACATCTGTGGCTGCATGAATGCAAATATTAAGGAAGTGTTCTGACATGATGATTGATAATTGCAGATATATGGCACCATAAATAACTTGATATCCAATTAAGTAGATTGTAAGTGTAAGACTGCATCAATAGACAATATAAAACTATTAAATATGGAGTATTTTTATAAGAGCATCACATCCCAAACATGCTTATTTGTGCCAGTCACCATGTCTGGTTAGTGTGCTAAAATATATGGGTTCATATTTCTCTTGGACATTGTCAAAAGATAACAAAAAACAGTAACACTGATATGACATAAATGTTTATTTTAAATGGCAACTTGATTAATTTTTATTTCAGAAGATTGAAAAGGTGTCCATGTTTATTTATCAGCATTTATTTTTTTGTCTGCTGAATACTGCCAAATCCTGTGAAGCTCTGGCAACTACAAGAATTACATCTCTTCTAATTACACATTAATGTACATGGTTTGAAAATTTAAAATGTGTTTTATTTCAGAAACCTGAAGTGGTGCAGGATGATGATATAGGGTTGGATGATTATGGCAGAAAGAATGCATATACTGTAAAAAAGCCTACAGGTTCTAGTGGTGCTGCACGACTGTTGTTGATGTCCAGCAAAATAAAGAATGGTTTGGCTGTGCAGGGTGCTCTGCTGCCCAATGTCATCTTCCTTCTCTACAAGTTTGAAAATGCAACACTTGATTCTTTACTGGGTATGCAAGCACTTTCTCTTGATGACATAACAAAAGAACTGTTTAAAGTTTACTGCTACTGGGGGTGAGTTTGTGTCACTGGCTTTTTTTGTGTCGAGACCATTTCACTGAAATACTGTGAGAAAACTTAATCTGCATCTCAATTAATCTGCCAGTGAGGCCTTGTGAGTAATACACCTAAGAACACAGGAGAAATGGATTTCAACCGAGGTACAGGCAGATCCATAATGACTGCGATGACAACTTAAAGTGGCTTTCCTCTGTTATTGGGTCCATTCTCCAGTGTCAAACTAAAGAACCTCCGTTGATAAATGGTCATCCCTAAACCTCCATCTTTTAGTTTAGTTTTGGGGAGTGTCAGTCACTACAGAGCTTGGACTGTATTTGTAGTCGGGATGCTTCAGTAGCACTTTGAGGCCTGTTGTACAATGAGATGTTATGCTGAGTACAAATATTCACTACAATTGTGAGAGAACTTAAAAGATTGGAAACAAACCCATAACCTGAAGAAGTTATGATTTTTTAACTCCATTTGGGAGAATTTCAGACTTCTATAGTGATTTCATTGAGTAGAACTACCATGTTTAGTTTGCATGAACTCCATTTCCTATTAGTGGGCCTGTTCAACTGAGGATATAGCACAACTTTTCAGTAACCCAGAATCAGAATGGCATATTGGTTGGATGAAAAAAATAGAAGATGTAATAGCCACTAAAACATACGTGTTGAACTATTGTATGACATATCCCTCTGATGAGATACATAATTGATTAACCTATACAATAGGTTAATAACACTTCAGTTTAATAAATAAAAAACAGTCTTGATTAGTTAAGACATGAATTGACTTTTTTTGTGTGTGTACCGTACTTAATTGCAATTGCAAACCATATCTGAATATTTTTGTTACACAGGTGTTGAGATAAGTAAAGTTGCTCATTAAGCTGGGTATCAAGGGACCAGAGAAAACCTACTAAATCAGTACTCCCATGTAACAGGATAAGTTAAAACCCCTCAGACTACTGACATCTAATTCTACCTAGAAAGAGCTCTAAGTAACAGAATATAATTATTCTGGATAAAATGTGAGTCTCTTGTAGAACATGTTTAAAGTTACAAAGTTTGTTTAAAATATATCTGCCATTTCTGCTTTAGCTTGCATTGCAAAGAAATTGGGTTCTAAAAGAATTCAAGGTGTGGGCTACATCCTGCATAGCAGCAGTAAAGGTATTCAGCTCACAGGAAAGGATGAACAGGTAAGGTTTTACCATTAGCAATCATTTTGTATCTCTCTCTACCTAAATAAGATGTTGTGGTTAATGAAGGTAATTCTAATTCTAATAGTACTTTTATAGCGCTTAATCTCTATCTAATGATAGACTCTAAGACGCAGAAAGCCAAAATCAGAGATCGTAATCGTTAAATCAGGGACATTGCAGGGGTCGACACCACGGAGAGACAAAATGAAAAACTAGGGGTGATCTAGGGTGGGTAAGCTTTTTCAAAGAGGTAAGTTTTCAACTTTTTTCTGAATGAGGAGAGAGATTTAGCTGAGCGTACATCATCAGGAAGATCATTCCAAATTCTTGGGGCATCGTATGCAAAGCTAAGGCCAAAATGCTTTTTAGACTTATATATTGAAGCACAATGTGGGACCTCAAGCAGCACACCATCAGATTGACTTCTGCGTGTTCTATACACACTATGGTAGGTAGAGGCCCATTTTCCCATGTTTATTGGATACTTTTGCTTCTGGTTGTAGAATTACTTAGTGTAAGTCAAATTTGTTTTAGCGTTTGAGAAAGCCATGAGTTATTGGTAGAAATTTACATTGAGCAGGTCACATTTAACGCTAATTCTCCTTCAAGGTCAAGTGACAGTTCTCATAGTTATTGACCATACATGCATGCTTTCTATTGATCTTATAGGTCTAGAGTGTGAGGCTGTTAATATTTACACTGGGTCAGATTTGACCTTAACAGCTCATTAAAGGTCAGACAAAACCACCACAATTAGAATCTCTTGTATCTACTTTAATTTTGGTTCTGGGGTTTAGAATGTGGAAACAACTTACATTAAATCAATGATTGTGGATCTTTTCTCTGGGTAAGGTTTAGCCCATTTCCCATGACAGATCGAGGTTGAATTTCATTGCCATACATGTGTATCTAAAAGCATTATATCTCCTCCAGACATTTAGAAATCGTGACCTGGAGCATATTTCGGTGGGGTCAGATTTCACCTTTGATTTCTTAAAGCTTTGGACCCCTCCGTTATGATGAATAACGCCACAAGGTAGTATTCTATATCTGTTGTATCAAACATATCCTGTCTGGAAATGTCCATTTTTACATAAACCTTTATATGTATAATGTCTAATCATGTAAGATGCTCTCAGGTCTCAGTTAATTTTTAAAAAGTTAATGTTATTTTCCTAGTTATGGTAATAAAGTATTATTATTATGTTTATTGCAATGGCTTTCAGACTATATTTGTATCCCCGGACGAAAGTCGGGGATACTTAGGATTCAGTATGGTCACGCCGCCGCCGCCGCAGAGATTTCCTTTTGGACGCGATAACTTAAAAAATATCTTAGTTAGAACTTTCAAATGTGGTATGTGGGTATATATGGGCAATGCCACAAACGCTATTGTTTTGTGACCTTGGCCTTCAATCTCAAGGTCACTGGTGGCCTCTTAAAGGTCAGATTTTGGCCATTTTTTCACTTTTTGGCCCAGTTCTCCTATACAGAAAGTCAGATCATCCTATGGCTGGTATATATAATACATATATACAGTAGAACCTCGATTATCCGGCCTTCTATTATCCGAATCTCCGGATTAACCGAACCGAAGCTGTGTCTCCCTACTGGCAGTACATATAATGCACCGTGTAGCGTGAGCGATAATACAGGATTTTACACAGTTTCGTAAACGATTAATTCTAGTGCCTTATAAAACATACCAGCCACAGAAACGCCTAATTTCTTTGATCTTTATCACCATTGCTACAATAGGGGAGAGATTAATTCAATTACACGACCCCACTACACAACTTCTTTGATAATGCGCCAATCAATGAAAGCGCGTTCGATTGGGTTTCGCAATTTATAATCTGCCGGAGTATGTCCATTCACAGACTGACAACGTGCATAAAAGAAAAAACGTCAACAATGCCTTACCAACCAAACACACCCATCACTGAAGGCGTATTCGCTTGGGGTTTTACAATAAATAATCTACCGGAGTTTTTACTTGACAAAGTGCGGGACGATGGTAATCTAAAATGAAAACGTCAACAATGCAAGTACCGACCAAACACAGCCAGTTAAAATCTGCGTAATATTTTAAATAGAAATAATAATATGGATAGATATGGAGCAAATAAGCGACAATTAGAGGGTCTGTTACAATATATTACACAAATATATGAAATATATCATCAATGAATACCGACGTTTACATTAAGTGGATAAAACAAAGTTTTCTTCAATTATCGCCCACTCGGTAACCCACAGACAGTAAATTTCGGTTTCCTTCATCTATCCGAACCCCTCGATTATCCGACCGGATTGTATGTCTCCCATGGTGTTCGGATAATTGAGGTTCTACTGTATGTCCTCTGTAAGCATGCAGAAATTTGACCTTGAAGCTCTTCATTGAAGGTCATCCACTGACCGCCAAAGTACCTGACCGAGGGTCATTTTTGGCCTTTTTTGAGATATTTTCACATTTAATGCTGACTATATTGCATGGAAACTATTGAAAATGGCTTTGGAGGTTGAGTACATGATGGACTTCTACCATCCAGGCTTACTGGTTACAGATCTTCATTTAAGGTCATCCACTGACCGCCAAAGTACCTGACCAAGGGTCATTTTTGGCAAATTTGGAGATATTTTCACACTTAATGCTGACTACATTGCATGGAAACTATTGAAAATAGCTTTGGAGGTTGAGTACATGATGGAGTACCAGCATCCAGGCTTACCGGTTACAGATCTTCATTTAAGGTCATCCACTGACCACCGAGGGTCATTTTTGGCCCTCTATTTGTTTGTTTGTTTGTGAACAAGATAACTCAAAAACTGACAGACGGATTTTAATAAAATTTTCAGGATATGTCCAAAATGGTAAAAGGAAGATATGATTAAATTTTGGGAGTGATCCGGATCACTGTCTGGATCTTCTGGATCCATGAAATTTAATTTTTAAAGACAGATAACTCAAAAACTTATGGGTGCATTTTGATGAAATTTTCAGGAAATGTACTTAATGGGACAAGGAACAAGTGATTAGATTTTGGGAGTGATCTGGATCACTGTCTGGATCATCCGGATCCAGGCTGCCAGATGTGTTTGTGTACAATATAGCTCAAAAACTTATGGATGGATTTTGATGAAATTTTCAGGATATGTCTGAAAAGGTAAAAGGATGAAATGTTTGAATTTTGGAAGTGATCCGGATCACTATATGGATCTTCTGGATCCATGAAATGTAATTTTTAAAGACAGATACCTCAAAAAGTTATGGATGGATTGTGATGACATTTTCAGCAAATGACCTAAATGGTACAAGGAACAAGTGATTACATTTTTGGAGTGATCTGGATCACTGTCTGGATCATCTGGATCCAGGCTGCAACATAATTTTAGGATGAATTTTGATGATATTTTTAGGATATGTTAGAAATGGTAAAAGGAAGAAGTGGTAAAAGGAAGAAATGGTTCAATTTTGCGAGTGATCTGGACCACTATCTGGATCTTCTGGATCCATGAAATGTAATTTTTAAAGACAGATACCTCAAAAAGTTATGGATGGATTGTGATCACATTTTCAGCAAATGACCTAAATGGTGCGAGGAACAAGTGATTAGATTTTGGGAGTGATCTGGATCATCTGGGTCCAGGCTGCCAGATGTGTTTGTGTACAATGTAGCTGAAAAACTTATGGGCGGATTTTGATGAAATTTTCGGGATATGTCTGAAAAGGTAAAAGGATGAAATGGCTGAATTTTGGAAGTGATCCGGATCACTGTATGGATCTTCTGGATCCATGAAATGTAATTTTTAAAGACAGATACCTCAAAAAGTTATGGATGGATTGTGATGACATTTTCAACAAATGACCTAAATGGTACAAGGAACAAGTGATTACATTTTTGGAGTGATCTGGATCATCTGGATCCAGGCTGCAACAGAATTTTAGGATGAATTTTGATGATATTTTTAGGATATGTTAGAAATGGTAAAAGGAAGAAGTGGTAAAAGGAAGAAATGATTCAATTTTGCGAGTGATCTGGACCACTATCTGGATCTTCTGGATCCATGAAATATAATTTTAAAGACAAATAGCTCAAAAAGTCATGGGTGGATTTTGATGAAATTTTCAGGAAATGTCCTAAATGGGACAAGGAACAAGTGATTTGATTTTGGGAGTGATCTGGATCATCTAGATCCAGGCTGCCAGATGTGTTTATGTACAAGATAAATCAAAAACTTTTGGACAGATTTTGATGAAATTTTCAGGATATGTCTGAAAAGGTAAAAGGATGAAATGTTTGAATTTTGGAAGTGATCCGGATCACTATATGGATGTTCTGGATCCATGAAATGTAATTTTTAAAGACAGATACCTCAAAAAGTTATGGATGGATTGTTTCAGCAAATGGCCTAAATGGTACAAGGAACAAGTGATTAAATTTTTGGAGTGATCTGGATCACTGTCTGGATCATCTGGATCCAGGCTGCAACATAATTTTGGGATGGACTTTGATATTTTTAGGATATGTTACAAATGGTAAAAGGAAGAAGTGGTAAAAGGAAGAAATGATTCAATTTTGCGAGTGATCTGGACCACTATCTGGATCTTCTGGATCCAAGAAATGTAATTTTTAAAGACAAATAGCTCAAAAAGTCATGGATGGATTTTTATGAGAATTTTCAGGAAGTGTCTTAAATGGGACAAAGAACAAGTGATTAGATTTTGGGAGTAATCTGGATCACTGTCTGGATCATGTGGATCCAGGCTGCCAGATGTGTTTGTGTACAAGATAACTAAAAAACTTATTGACGGATTTTGATGAAATTTTTAGAATATGTCTGAAAAGGTAAAAGGATTAAATGATTGAATTTGGGAAGTGATCCGGATCACTATATGGATCTTCTGGATCCATGAAATGTAATTTTTAAAGACAGATATAAGTGAAAGAACTAGTGATTAGCTTTTGGGAGTAATCTGGTACTATGGAGAATCCTGACCTGGTGCTCCAGGAAACAGGCTCAAGACCGACATAGTCACGCCTTAACTATGTCCCGTCCGGGGATACACTGCGTCAAGACGCAATCTCTAGTCATTATGCTGTGTTTCTACATTTGAATAACTGAAAATTAGGGGTACAAATGATTAGTCAACATTCATTAAACTTTCATAAGTGCTGTCATATGTATAAAACACAATATATATGGTTACGAGTAGTCAACATTCATCAAACATTCATAAGTGCTCTCATATGTATAAAACACTATATATGGTTAAGTTTTTACAAGGTAAAACATTGATAATGCACCGTAGTTTCAATAAATCACATAATGTACCATTTTTGACACAGTATTCACTATTTTATATGGAGACGTCAGCAAATTCCAGTGATTCAAGGTTTTTATCTTTATATTTTTGGTTTATGGGAGCTGCCATATTGGATGTTGTCTCTTGTCAAGTTTCATACTTAACTTTGCAAGGGCTCGGTATTAAGTTGAAATCTCATCCGCATGCAATCAACCCCGATTCAGGGTTTCAGATTCGCATCGGCCATCGGTCATTTACCGAATTTTGCAACAAAACCCCGAATTTTAAATAGAATATTAGGATATATTGTCCGAGTCGTATCCGTGGGCGATAATAGAAGATCTAGCCGTCTTTTTATTTACAAAATATGAAGTCACGTTACAACCCTAAAATCTCGCGAGATCTACGTGATTTTTATCACAGCAAGGTCTAGACGTCTTTTATGAAATCTCATGACAAGCCACGTGACCTACAAGGAAATCCCAGGGGAAATCTGTGTCCTCGTATCTGTATGTCCTCGTATGAATATTAATGACTTGGGTGCTATGGCCATGAGTTCTCGAGTTTAAAGTATTTGATTTTCGTCTATGCTCCATTTTATAAAATATTGCAAGTAAATCCCATGGAAAATCTGTGTCTTCATATCTTCTAATGAATATTAATTATGGTCATCTGGTATTTTCGTGTAATTGGAGTTTTTGTGATAGTGTTTTCTGTAGGTTTCCGCATAAATTTTACTATAATATTGTGAATTTTTGCTTTGATTAATATTTCTTTTTATTAATAATTGCATGATGTCTTAATGAAAAATAATACTGAAAATCAAGTTTATTGGTGATTGGTGCTTGGAACATTGATTTTCATGTTTTAAATGTATGCTTAAACTTAAAGAAAATTGTGTTTTTCGTTGTTATACCATGATACCATGGCATTATAATACATGTATGTATTAATGTATTTGAAGTTTTCTTTTGATGAAAAATATTTTAAAAACTTTAAATTCAGAGCACCTGTAAACAGCTTCATGACATATGAAAACTCCAAAGTAAATGTTTTTGATCGCCCTTTGCTTTCAAAATCTTTTTGGCTTTAAAATGTTAATTAAAATTTAAGAAAAAATAATTCTGTCAATTATATACAAATTCCGATTCACTGAAAAAAAAATATCAGATTGAAAGTTTATTTGCTGTAATGTTTACTGCCAGTGGACATTTTAATAGCATGAAAACCTCATGGATCACCATACTTAATTTGATTCTATGGCCGTGAGTTCTCATTTCAGTAATACATGATCACTGAACATCATAAAGACTTTTTAACATTTTAACTAAAATGAGATTTTTATTATGATTCAGCAAATTTTACTTTATCTCCCATTCATATAGGGCCATTGACTTTAATGACTTAATTTTAGCAACCTGTAGAATGAAAATTTGATTGACAAGAATTCTGTCCTAAATTCTTCGAAAATGTCCTAAACGTTTTCCTAGACTTAGGACATAATGTCCGGCCGGACTTTTCATGTAGCAGAATCACTGCGATTATTTGAACTGGTCATACCCCTGCTGAAAATTAGTTTTAAGTTTTGCAGCAACCTGTAAAATGGAAAATATGGCTAGAAATATGTATTAAAATTTGAAACTGGAGTCTACTAACTGCAATGTTGTGTCTTCCATATGTATAAATTACCCACCATACTACAGAGTTTTAATGATTTGAGTTTGCTATTATTTAGACCATATCTCCTGAAGCCTTGAGAAGTCAAAGAAAACTGTGCGAGTTCTTTGATAATTTAGTGAAAAATCACATGATACAGGATGAAAGCATGCATATGGATATTCTGGCTTGCCAGTTAGCAAACACTGAAGATGGTGTAAATATTATAAAGGAATTACAGCTGTTGACTGAGGTTTGTATTCCTGTGTATCTTCTGTATTTTTGTATAGACTATGAAGTATTGATGTAGTATAATCATTTAAAAATTTCATTTAATATTGTATTCTATATAAATGTGTTCTAGATTTTCAAGAAAATGAAACTTTCAGTATGAGTATGGTCACTTTTGTAAGGATGGTTTTATCAGTAGCAATCCAAATGAAATATATTTCATAATTTTACTGTTTTTGATATTTTAAGGCCCGAGTTGAAATCCATAAGGATTTTGTTGGTTCTAAGATTACTTCTAGCGATGCAAGATCAATGTAAGTATATTTAGAATTATTACATAATTTCCCATTTTATAACCTTTTTATTTATTTTTTGTGTGTGAAATATACAGATGTGTATTATATTGCAATAAATATATCTCGGTAAAAAAAAACATTTCGGTTTAAAAGAGAGAAAGTATATTATTATGAGTATATAATTTATGATTATCCTGTAAAAGAAAGTGTTAAGAGAGTAAATTCTAATTTATGAGTTTGATGTGTGTCGCTTCTTTAGAAATGCTGGTGAACTGTTCTTTCAAAAAGACAGACTTCGTGGACTGGCTGGTGCCAGTCACTCTTTAGAAGGTTTTGAAAAAATCAGAACAGTTGGCAAAGGTAAGCTTTCCAGTGCAAAATATTACACTGATTAAAACAAATTTTAATTGTAAAATGTTCAAATGACAAAAGAAACCAAAGTTGTTTGAAAAGTCTGAAATTTAAATTATAAAACTCTGTCAGAATATTAAATTATAAATTTCTATCAAATATATAATCAAGTTATGTACAGTAATAAAATGCTTTGGTATTATTTTAACGGGACACAGATCATTGAGTGCTTCAAAATTCTTAAAAATTAGTAGTTATATTTAAGTATTGTAGTATTCAGAAATTGTAGCCGTTATTTAGCTAACATTATTAGTAATCAGAAAAATGCTGGTACGAGTCCTGAAGTATTGATACTTCATTGCAGAAATGGCATCCAAGAAAGTGTCCTTACTTTCCAAATTAACGATGGCCTTTCTGTGAAATAACGTATGAGGGTTGTTAGACCAAGTTATGGCATTATGACCATTCTTCACTCTCCAACTAGGCACAGTTTTGTAGACTTCATTTCAGTGTAAAGGCAGATTATAGAATATTTTAAAAGAAGTCAGTCAGACATATACCAATTTTGTACGAACTATTATGTCCCAGTTACTTCCGCAACTACTTTCTCACTGACCTTGATTGCCTACAATGGATGACTACGAATTGTGCAGTGACAGCTTTGATATGTTCATTTCACATGCATTTCTTGTCTTTATAGCACATTAGAAATGGTTGGACAACACAGCTCTTTGACAGTTGTAAATTTACTAAGTTGGAAAACAACTGCATCTATTTTGCACCTACATTTACATATGTCCAGTCACAAGCCACTATCATTGAGAAATCATAGATTAGCTTCAGTTCCCAAGCATACCTTTTCACAAGTTCATACTTTCACTTTTACCAGGAGCATATGGAACGGCTGTACTTTACAAGAAAAAGGATGATGGGTCTCTGGTGATACTCAAAGAAATAAATTTACATGATCTGAATGCATCTGAAAGACAGCTAGCTCTAAATGAGGTAACAATTAGTGCTTCAAAGAATAAAATCAAGTCTGTAATTGTATGTATCCTTTGTATTTATCGCATTTAATTTTCTTTTATAACTGAATCTACTTGAGCCTTGGGAGGAACTTCTAATGATAAAGTAAATAACAGCAACTATAAGCCTGTGACATATTAGCACAAGTGACACAATTTAAATCCACTGACTTCTGTTTTTACTGAAGGTAATCTTTCTACTGAGCACAAGGTAAGGGAGGCAACTAGCAGTGTAGTTATTATATAAGGTTGATCGTTTTCTTGTTAATCCTTGTAGTTCTTTGTGCAGTTTTATGTTTTAAAGTTTTTGACTGTACTATGTTTCATGTTTATTTTCTTTTATTAGAGTGATATAAATACCCAGTAAACCTTCTTTTGGGCTTGCAAGTCACTTTAAAAAGGAACAAATATGATTGGTATAATAAGTGGATCTATTACTTATTCTATAAGAATTAAAATCACAAACATACAATAGTTTTAAATGTTCTGGGAATAAATAAATATTTTATTTGAATCACAGTTCTTATTACCTCCGCCAAGGACGTTATGTTTTTGCCTGGGTTTGTCTGTCCGTCTGTTTGTTTGTGAACAACATAACTCAAAAATTTATGGATGGATTTTGATAAAACTTTCAGGATATGTCTGAAATGGTAAAAGAAAGAAGTCATTAGATTTTGGGAGTGATTCGGGTCACTGTCTGGATCTTCTGGATCCATGAAATTTAATTTTTAAAGAAAGATAGCTCAAAAACTTATAGAGGGATTTTGATGAAATTTTCAGGATGTGAGAAATTGGTAAAGGAAGGAGTTTTAGATTTTGCGAGTGAATCGGATCACCGTCTGGATCTTCTTGATCCCTGAATTCTTTAAAGGAAGATAATTCAAAAACTTATGGATGGATTCCGATGAAATTTTCAGGACATGTCCAAAATGGGACAAGGAAGAAGTGATTAGATTTCGTGTGTGATCAGGATCATTGTCTGGATCTTCTGGATCCAGGTATTTTGAACTTCACTGGGTGATAAACTTCACTGGGTGATAAACTTCACTGGCCAGGCAGTAGGGGTAATATTCCCTTCTAAGCTGTGACAAAATTGATCCTTGTGACCTTGTAGAAAATTGAACACACTCTTCTACATTGATGTTCACTGAATGAGGGACTGTTAAAGTTAATGGAGATTTGTTGTGTGTTGTAGGTTCATGTACTTGCAATGTTAGATCATCCTAATATCATCAGTTACTATGACAGCTTTGAAGAGGATGGAGTTGTTATGATTGAGATGGAGTATGCTGACGGAGGGTAAAATCTGTCACATAGTTTCTTTAACTATGTTTAACCTTTGCCTGTGCATATTACAAAGCAAAATTGGTTATTGTCAGTCACCACTCGTTTGCATGATTGCAGAGACCATTAGAATGAAGGTATTCTGTATTTCAGTGACTGAGAAATTAATAAGTGTGGAATGTACCCACTTGACTTTCACTTTTGTGGCTTTGGGTTAGAATCCAACTTTTTTGTAGGGATTTTTTCAATCAATTGACTTCATTCATCAAATATAAAGGAATTGTCATATTTAGCTTCCCTTTTCAAATCTTCTGTACACTCTATGTAATTATATTCCCCGGTCACTAAGTGTATAATATTTATCATTATCTGTAACTTTTAAAACTAAGAAGTAAATATAACCATTTTCATTGCTGTTTCAAATGTGCTGGTAATCTGTTAATCTCATTTCAACCTTCACCTTACAGATGAAGCTATGAAGTGGCTATGCTTATGGTGAGAATGGCTAAGCACAGAATTGCTTACTGTGGTTAAAATGAGCATCTGTAAAACTTTGTTAACTGTATTTACAGCACACTTCAGCAGTTTGTGGCTCAACAAGGGAAATCTTTGGAGGAACGAGAGATCCTGTTCATGTTTAATCAAATGGTGGCAGCTTTAAAGTACATCCATGAACATAACATATTGCACAGGTAAAGTTAATAGTCCACAATATGATCCTGTGTTTAACATATTTAGTGATACTGTGACAATATGCACTAGCATCGTACTCTTTACTAAAATTGTGTCTTTGTACATTTGCACTGATAATTTAAATGGACTGGCTACATAAAAGAGATATTTGTTTTTTCACAAGTAAACTTTTATTTTGGATATTAAAGAAATATTTTTGGTGAAACAAAATAAAATTTGTATTTCATTTTCAGTGTTTTATTGTTATGCATGACCAGTATTTTACATATACAAAAAGGTGGTGCAATTGTGTAATATTTGGCATGATGTAAACTGTTTGTTATGTTTATTAAACATTTATTTACTCATGAACAGCACAAGTATGTGAAGAGTTGTGATATCTGAAGTGTTTTTCTCCACTATAAAAGTGAAACTAACACTACATTTTTCCCTCACAAATCAAGATGTATATTTTATTTGCAGAGATTTGAAGACCGCCAACATATTTTTGACAAGAGAGGGAGTTGTAAAAGTTGGAGACTTTGGGATTTCCAAATTAATGTCAACGTCAGCCAAGGGTGCAAGTACAGTACTTGGAACACCTTACTACATCAGCCCAGAGATGGTAAGAGAAAGTGACATCTGTTGTACAGTCAGGCACAGTTATTAGTGTAGTTATTAAGCGTCCCTTGTGGGACGCTTGTTTGTGTATGGGAGACCTTCAGGCTCTGCCGGCTCCGCATTTTGTTTTCCTTATAACTCTGTAACCGTTAGGCGGATTCTTTTCAAATTTGGCAGGTTTAGGCAGTAGCCTTGGGGATTTTTTTTGAATATGCTGCAGTGACATTTCAACCAATCAGAGAGGTCACATGACCAAAAATGTCTTTTTTCGATGGGGAAGCTTGTCCGGATGATAACTTGAAAGGAATTTTATCAGTGCACCTGAAACTTGGCAAATACATTCATTCTATTAAAATCTGGAAATCATTAGGTTTTGGCATTGATTGGTTAAGAAATGGCCGAGTAATTAATGATTAATTAATCATTATGAATTTTCCAAATAAGGAAAACACAAAAATGCTTATATCTCGAAAACCGTAATAGATAGAGCGATTTCGACGAAAGTTTTGACCCACAGGGTATCTCTGCAGAGTAGTTATCCCAATTTTGAAAAAAATTTTGTCTCGCCAAAAATGGCGGCCATTTTGAATTTTCGAATTTTTCGCAAAAATTGCAAAACATAAAAATGCTTATATCTCGAAGCCCTGCTAGATAGAGCGATTTCGACGAAATTTTTGACCCGCAGGATATCTCTGCAGAGTAGCCATGCCAATTTTCAAAAAAAATTTGTCTCGCCAAAAATGGTGGCTATTTTGAATTTTCGAATTTTTCGCAAAAATTGCAAAACATAAAAATGCTTATATCTCGAAAACCCTGCTAGATAGAGCGATTTCGACGAAATTTTTGACCCACAGGGTATCTCTGCAGAGTAGCCATGCCTATTTTCAAAAAAAATTTTGTCTCGCCAAAAATGGCGGCCATTTTGAATTTTCAAATTTTTCGCAAAAATTGCAAAACATAAAAATGCTTATATCTCGAAAACCCTGCTAGATAGAGTGATTTCGACGAAATTTTTGACCCCCAGGGTATCTCTGCAGAGTAGCCATGCCAATTTTCAAAAAAAATTTGTCTCGCCAAAAATGGCGGCTATTTTGAATTTTCGAATTTTTCGCAAAAATTGCAAAACATAAAAATGCTTATATCTCGAAAACCCTGCTAGATAGAGCGATTTCGACGAAATTTTTGACCCACAGGGTATCTCTGCAGAGTAGCCATGCCTATTATCAAAAAAATTTTTGTCTTGCCAAAAATGGCGGCCATTTTGAATTTTCAAATTTTTCGCAAAAATTGCAAAACATAAAAATGCTTATATCTCGAAAACCCTGCTAGATAGAGTGATTTCGACGAAATTTTTTATCTTCAGGGTATCTCTGCAGAGTAGCCATGCCAATTTTCAAAAAAAAAGTTTCTCACAAAAAATGGCGGCCATTTTGAATTTTCGAATTTTTCACAAAATTGCAAAACATAAAAATGCTAATATCTCGAAAACCGTGCTAGATAGAGCGATTTCAACGAAATTTTTGACCCACAGGGTATTTCTGCATAGTAGCCATGCCAATTTTCAAAAAAATTTTGTCTTGCCAAAAATGGCGGCCATTTTGAATTTTCGAATTTTTGCGCAAAAATTGCAAAACACAAAAAGGCTAATATCTCGAAAACCGTGCTACATAGAGCGATTTCGACGAAATTTTTGATCTTCAGGGTATCTCTACAGAGCAGCTATTCCAAAGAGCTTTCACTCGGTGAAGTTTCAGACCCGTAGCTAATTATTCACCTACTCAAAATGAGTAAATGCTAATTATCTCTAAAACTATTGCGGATACCCAATTTTTATCAAATAAATCATTCATCTACTTTTGGGAGAGCTTTCACATGGTGAAGTTTCAGACCCGTAGATAATTACTCGCCTACTCAAAATGAGTAAATGCGAATTATCTCTTAAAAGTATTGCAGATAGCCAATTTTTCTCAAATAACTCATTCATCTACTTTTGGAAGAGCTTTCACATGGTAAAGTTTCAGACCCATAGCTAATTGCTCACCTACTCAAAATGAGTAAATGCGAATTACCTCTAAAAGTATTGCAGATAGCCAATTTTTCTCAAATAACTCATTCACCTACTTTTGGGAGAGCTTTCATTTGGTGAAGTTTCAGACCCGTAGCTAATTACTCACCTACTCAAAATGAGTAAATGCTAATTATCTGTAAAAGTATTGCGGATACCCAATTTTTATCAAATAACTCATTCATCTACTTGTGGGAGAGCTTTCACATGGTGAAGTTTCAGACCCGTAGATAATTACTCACCTACTCAAAATGAGTAAATGCGAATTATCTCTTAAAAGTATTGCAGATAGCCAATTTTTCTCAAATAACCCATTCACCTACTTTTGGAAGAGCTTTCACATG
This sequence comes from Sabellastarte sp. h YS-2021, assembly GCA_964017235.1. Classification (NCBI taxonomy): domain Eukaryota; kingdom Metazoa; phylum Annelida; class Polychaeta; order Sabellida; family Sabellidae; genus Sabellastarte; species Sabellastarte sp. h YS-2021. The sequence continues at coordinate 170,632,915 of OZ024929.1, read as the reverse complement.
GTGAAGTTTCAGACCCATAGCTAATTATTCACCTACTCAAAATGAGTAAATGCTAATTATCTCTTAATAGTATTGCAGATAGCCAATTTTTCTCAAATAACTCATTCACCTACTTTTGGAAGAGCTTTCACACACGAAAATGAAAAATTGTGAATATCTCGGAAAAACTATTTCTTCTCCTTTAATGCTCGGCGGGAGATACACAACGCGGCAGTGGTCTTGACAAAAATTTTTGTCTCCCCAAAAATGGTGACCATTTTGAATTTTCAAACTTTTTGCAAAACACAAAAATGCTTATATCTCGAAAACCGTGCTATATGGCGCGAACTCAACAAAATTTTTGAACTGCTGGGTATCTCTGCAGAGTAGCCATGCCAATTTTCAAAATATTTTTGTCTCACCAAATATAGCGGACATTTTGAATTTTTGAATTTTTTGCAAAACACAAAAATGCTTATATCTTGAAAACCGTGCTAGATAGAGCAGACTGCGCTGACTTTGGTTGCCACAACAGTATAAGGCTAGAAACGAAGCATTTTCTTAATACTTTAGCACTCACCTTTATATCCTTTTTGGGACGCTTTGTTTTTGCTATGCAAAAACATTATCCTTTTTTTGTGAGCGATCCTCTAGTTGTTTCTACATCTGTTACTTTCCCCTGGAAAAAGCTAAAACTTCCTGTTTGCAAAAGCCTATTCCCCATAGCTGCCCTGCCGCCTGTGTGTCTTCACGGGTATGACAAGGCTATTCAGTTGAGCTACAACTATTCGATACACTTATGTGTAGTTGCACTGTAAAGTGTATCATTGGAGATTAAGCGCTATGAAAGTCCATATTAGAGTAGTTGAACCCTGGCCATGCATACCCTGATGGACCAGAAGGTAACCAGAAATTCTAGACAAATGCATTAATAACTTTGAATGGAAAACACTGTCTGAGGATCTGATATGGACAGCCTCTTGATGACAAATTCTACTTGTAAAAATTGTACTTAAAGCTGATACCTTTGTCTTGTAGAACTTGTTTTTATTCTCAAGTGATTTATAGCGAAAATACTGAGAATTTATCTTCATTTAAGTATATTTAGAAATCAGTAGAAATTTAAAACCCATTCATTCTTCTATCCAAGACATGACCCAGTGCATCTTAAAACAGAGTAGACTAGTATTGATTTCATACAGTTCTATATCTTGCTTTTGATGACTATGAGTATAAAGGCCAGTCAAATAGTTCAAGTGCATGTGAACACTGCATAATAAGAAGTGTGAAATTTGGCACAACATGTTAAAATCAATAAAAGGGCCATCCCTTAAAACTAAATGAGAATATACATTTTACTCAAATTATACAATAGATTACTGACCTAATCCTTGAGGCAGAATGTAAAAACATCAATGTTTTTGCTATATTCCTTTTGTTGACTTTCATATTCCATGACCCAATTTCCATCTCTAGTTATGCCATCCTGTAGATTTGTAGAAGTGTGTGTCCTAGCTATTTCCATCTTCTTATGAGTAATCAATATTCAGGGGTATTATGTAAAGCTGAAGCATAAAGCTTATATAAACAATCTAAAGTTGTTTTTTAATCACAAATTTCCCACAAAAATTTCCAATAATTAAAATAAGGGACAAACTCAAAAGTAAATTCGCATCCTGTTTGAGATTTCAGCTGTTAACCCTTGACTATATTTGTTTCAGTGTGAGGGCAAAGCCTACAACCACAAGTCAGATATCTGGGCACTGGGATGTATTCTTTATGAAATGGCTTGTCTTCAGAAAACCTTTGAAGGCTCTAGTTTGCCTGCTGTTGTCACAAAGATTGTGAAGGTCAGTAATATTTATACTACATCTGACTTATATTGTTGCATTTTGAAGATAAGTAAATGAGATACATAATTCGATTCTCTATTAATTTGTAAATTAATTTTTAGATATCTATGCTTTTAAATCACGATAACAGGTTATGCTTTAGATTAACTTTTTGTGATTTGATAGTGGATTTAAATTTGTACATTCTTTGATATTTGTTGACAAAATGTGTGTCCATGTCAGTGGTAAATATGGCCTATTGAGTAACTATATTTCATCTTAAGAATGTGGTATGGACAGAAATATGTCTGTGTAAAAGTTCCCCCTCCTCCCACAAGTTAAAACAGTTAAAGTATTTTCCTGATAAGTGCATCCATGGTAACCATTATTCAGTCACTGTGAATAATGTATGAGTGGAAATATTAATTCTGCTGTCATTGTGGGACAATGAAAATTGTTTATATTTCAAAATTAAACAAGTTTTGTTATTCTTAATAGTAACTGGCCATTGGTTAAATATGATTGAAGTAAATTTTGTAAAATTGAAAAACAATGAATTTTTTTTGCACTTATGCATTATACAGGAAATCTTTTCGTGAATATTTCTTGCATACTTATCATTGTTTTAGGGTCAGTATGCCCCAGTGAAGGGAAACTACAGCCAGAAGTTCAAGGACCTCATTATGAGTATGTTACAGAAGGAGCCTGGGGACAGACCCTCAGCCGCTGAACTGTGGACTGAGAAGTTACCAGAGGTAACAGTTATAAAGATCACCTGGCTAAGAGTCACCAGTTTGCTTTGAATGAGCATGTTTTGATGTGATATCAGATACTGAAAAGGACCTAAAATTTGAACTTTGACCTTTGAACTGATGATGAAATGTCATAGGTAGACAGGTAGATTTTTGTGATTGCTTTAGAAAATTTTAAACCTGGTTTTGACCTTGGCAATGTGACTCTTACTGTACATAAATGTACAAAATTAGTGTCTGAGACAAGTAACTATTCTCATGTACCTGTATCTAGAGTTTCAGGTCTGTATGTACTTTGTACTTACAAAAACTGTTCATATTTTTATTTATTTAATCGCCCAAATTATTTCGGGACTAGAGCAGATACAACAGACATTCTTGTCATCAGAGAAAATCACATTAAACCATTTAGCACTGACCATTTAGTGAATTTTGAAACTTAATATTGCTTTATCCTACATCCAACAAGGACTGCCAACTTCTGTTATGAACTTGTAACATTTTTGAGTCACAGGTTCAGTGAACTTGGAAAGTTTTCTGGCAAACTTTGTACACTGTGTACATATGGTCAAGCTTGTGCAAGTGGTCAGTTCGAAAGGTGAGTGTGTTCACCTTTTGTAACGACTTGAAAAATGTCCTTGGGACTTTTATATTGTATTAGAGTGATTACTGATGAATCATATACAATGATGATTTTAAAACTTTATAATAGCCACCAGGGTGCGACTGAGCAGTCGGCACTCGCCGAGCGAGGTGAATTTCATGAAAATTCGACCCCAATTCTTAGGGTCGAGTGCTTGTGTATATATAACAACCTATAGAACCGGTTACGTTTTTTAGTTAATAAAACATAAATAACACACCTTACTTGCATTAAATCGCATAATCCACCATTTGTAACATAATATTATTGATATTATGTCCTGACAATAGCTAATTCAAGTGTTTCAAAGCTTTTATCTTGATATTTTTTTTCGTTTACAGGAGCCGCCATATTGGATGTCGTTTCCTGTTATGGTGGATACTAAATGTTGCGAGGGCTCGATGTCGAGTCGAGTTTTTATCTGCGAGCAATCGACCCGAATTATTTGTACTCGTCACACCCCTAATAGCCACTTACTGTTACAAGTGTTTAGTACACACAACCCTCTTTTAACACCTGTTTATAAAATGTTTGCTATTGTATACAATAGTTGATGGCAAGTTATGAAGACAACACCACTGATGAAGATCTCTCAGTGTCTCAGGAAAACAATTTCAGGAACAGTAAGAAAACTAGGTAATAATTTCCTATTATTTTGGTGTTTTGGTTTGAAGGATCATAAAATCCTTCTTCATTAATTAAGTATCTGGTAGATATGTTCTATTCATATATCCAGTAATTTTGAACAAAAGGAATTGTTTAAAGATTTTGTCCATTGAAAATACCTTTGTATTTTTGTACAGACATAATTTTACTGCGATGTCAGTGGTTGAATGTGAATTCTGATTCAGTGAAACTGGTTTATCTAATAGAAGCAATACATGTGATTATTTTGGAATAAGTTAGAATCAGTAGGATATCAAAATGAAATGTTCTTATTATAATCTTTTTATATGTTTTGTTGTGTCAAAAGCCCAGCTTCTGAATCTTTGAGTACGTAACATGTCTTAAGTCGTGTTATAATCAAGATAATGCAATTATTATGCTTCTGTTAACATGTCTTAAGTCATGTTATAATGCAGACTTGCGTAGGCGTATGTATACTCATATGCATACATAGCCTTGCATATGCGTATGCGTTTAGTATAAACTCACCTGTTTTGATCCTGTGTAGATTTATGTTGCATATTTTATTTGCGGCCATTGTTGATTTTGTATGTTTGGCTGTGTGTCACTCTTGAGAATGGCTATGTGTATGGCTCCATGAATGCTTTCTGGGATAGGGAATTTAGCAAGAAGAGGTTAAAGTTAATACTTTGAATTCACAGACATCAATATTCATGTACTGTATGCAAAAAAAAAAAAAAATGCAAGGGAACAGAATTAATACAAATGCTGAATAAAGATCATGTATTTTACGGACAGCCGAGACAAGTTTACTGTAACTGACGATGACTGACTCCGGATGTATGACACTCTGTGATGTGGAGACAAAAGCGATTTACTATATTCTATATTCAGGGATATACAGAAGTGCTAGAATGCCTAGAAATCTATACTATGCATTACGTATGCGTAAAGAAAGGTCCCCTGTAGCTTTCACACACAATGCAGTATGTAGAGAATTAGCGCAACGCAGGGCAATATTCGCAATGCAGACAGTTTAAGTACTGTCATTTACATTGAAAGCTTTTCTTGCATATACGTACAAGCAAATGCGTACGCATATGCAAGTCTGGTGAGTTTTAAGCTGAAGTCCAGCATATTTAAGCTTACATCCAGCAAATAAACCACTCAGTATATCCTGGAGTAACTTACAACCAGTATAGCCAGTGAATTAAGCAGAAATTATATTTTTAATAGTATCATATTTGTGTATCATTCTTCTTATTAGTTAATATGATATTCATCCTCACAAAGTTTGTTAAATTTATCTATACTTATATAATTAAGTTTTTATATTTTTATTGCTTTAAAGCACATGATTTGTGTTTTTTCCTTTAATGCAATCAGTACTCAGGGAGCTGACAAAAGGTACAACTTTTGTGTTCTTGTTTACATGTATTCAGATGTAAAATTTCACAATTTCATCACTGTATAGTGCAAAAGAATTTTTTTTTTTGGATGCAGAGTATTGCATGTATTTTTACTGTATTATATTTTGTATGGAAAGTGACTGGTATAACATTTAAATTAAATATAAGCATCTGCAGTAACATCAACACATTAATAGTTGAGAATAACTGCATAAGTAGTGATTTTGGTTTTTATTCCAGGTCAGTATTGTACTATCTTGGTATGGCCAAAATGGACCTGAACCCAGTACAACTTGGAGCTAGACTCAAAATAAGAGATGTAAGTACTGCAGCATCATGATACTATCATTAAGATGTTAAAATCCAAAAACATTGTGGGTTGTGGTGTCAGTTACTCTCTCAAGCATTTGAGTTCTGATGCAAAGTAATAGAAAGTAATAGAAGTAATAGATGACAATGCAATAGGTCATAGTAACTGTTATAGATTTGAAAATTTGAAATGTGATAGCAATAGTAATAGATGGCACTGTAACAGTAATAGACAGCATGTAATAGACCCTATCCCTGGATAATCTCACTTTTTCACTGAACTCTGTGGTCTCTCACATTTAATATACTGTCTTTATTATATGATACTTTTAAGACTTCAGTGTGGCAGTGGTCATTCTATTCCTGGATGATTGTTGGCGATATTCTGGTTTTGTGCTTATCACACAACCACTGCTGTGATTTCTTTTGAGATGCAAAAAATGTAACTAGCATTTGAGCTAGAGCTTTCATATTAGGTATTTGGGTCTCGCCTTCGAGGTCCAATAACATTAAAAACATATTTTGTATCCTTGTACCTCACCTCGGGTAATTCTCTGTATTGCACTGAATTTGTCGCATCCTGTAGTGTTGCTTCCTCTTCATTGATATATTCAAACATCCTGTATAATGCTTTTTGAGGGTAATGCTCTGACTCTAGAGTGGGTATTGGAGTGGTGGGGTCTGGCCAGAGAAGAGTTATTCACATAATATTTAAACAACTCCAGTCAAATGCAAGCAAACTGGAAGTCCAAAGCAGGCAATCTGAAAGGTCCCCAATAGCTGAGTGGGTTAGCATGTTTGTTATTTAATCACAGGCTGTCACCTCTGTCTGGATTCAACTGTCACATGTGGCAATGCTGGGGGCCTGTCCTGGGGTAAGCCTGAATCTGGAATGAAATGTATAATCTTAACATTGTCTTTGTACTTTGACAGTATGGAACTTATTTTATAATTATAGAATTAATATAGTACTACTTGGACTTGTGATTTACTTCTCCATTACTCTCAGGTGGCAGTTGGACGTGACCATGTGATCGTAGTGACCAGTGAAAGGACAGTGTTCACCTGGGGAGAAGGTAGTAAGGGTCAACTGGGTCATGGAACTAACCAATCTGTGATGGTACCAACAGTGGTGGAAGCTCTCAAAGGAAAGTCTATATTTAGGTACGATTGCAGCGAAGGTCCATTCTATTCTATTCTGTACTGTTATAGCGCTTAATCTCTGCCAAAGCAGACTTTAAGACTCTATTGTTGATGGTGATTGGTCAGTGATTATTGCACAGTGAAGATTATGAAGTTTATTTTTTAGGTGTTGTATGTTAAAATTCAGTTACTGATGAAAATGAGTCATGTTAAGAGTCTTTTTAAACAAGAATTATAATGCATATGACTTTTATAGCTGATTTTTCGGGGTTTGCAGTATTATGTGTAAGTCAGATATTGTTTCTGATATCAGTTGTTCTAAGTGTAATAATTAAGCGATATTTGTAAGGCATCATCATAGTAATGTTATTTCATTGTTTCTTTCACATTGATTACATCAGAGCATGCTGTGGAGACGGGTTCAGTATCTTTGGTAGTGACAATGGGTTGGTTCTCACCTGTGGAGATGGTTCAACTGGCTGCCTGGGTCATGGAGACTTCCAATCTACAAATAGACCAAGACTTGTGGAAGCTTTGCTCAGGTAGTGTTTTTGTGTATAGTGAGCTCTGAATACAACAAATTTGAGATAATTAAGCTTGGTTGTTATTATACTCACTCAAAACAAATTGCACATTTTATGGCCTTTTTTAGGCATTTGTTACTTGTATGCCACAATTTGAATTGGTCTCTTGGGTAGAGTGTAGAGCTTTGGGACAGTTGCATTTGCTAAAACTCCCATCATAAATGTTCCTCATTTTCCATAATTTTCTTGTGTATGGTATGTGTTTGAGCTATTCATATTACCTTACTTGATATCCCCTCTTCTACACTATAAATTCATTTCAGCTGATTTAAAGCTTCCCAATTATTTTCTGTCCTTTACAATATTACCATAATTTTACATGTACCACCTTACCTAGCTCCACTCTAACTTCTGCAGAAGTACCTTCAAATTTCCTCTTTACAATTTTCACCATGTATTTTTCCATCTCTGTGTACATGTGCATCTGTACTGTGACTGATGTAGCAGTTTAGTTCATGTTGTAACTTTTCCCTGGCAATTTTACTATGGTCTGTCATAATGCAGAAGAGATCCAGCTGTACTGTAGTTACTGTACGTACATATTCTAATTCTAATGGAACTTTTATAGCATTTAATCTTCACAACAAGACAGGCTCAAAGGCAGATAAGGTAGAATAACAGAAGTCTCATATCAAAAATCAGATTAGCACCATTAAGGACACCAAAGTGTGCATGAAAACTGAAGATGGATGTGCTTTTGCAAAGAGATTCAATTTAAATTTCTCTCTGAATGAGGAAAGAGAAGTGGCCAAGTGGATATTATCGGGTAATTCATTTGAAACAATTGGAAAGTCATAGACAAAGCTGATGTCAAACTGCTCGGTACATTTATGTCCTGATGGAAAAAATGTGGAAACTCCAGAACAGATTACTCTCCTGTAAAATATTCCCAGTGTTTGTCCATCTTTCACGCTTTACACATCTGGCCTGTGGACCACACTATTTGGTGTTTGTCAGGTCAGATGAAGACCTGCTCACTTGGGGCTGTGCTGTGTAAAAGCTTGTTTGATACTGCTTTCTCAGCATTCACATATTGGCACCTGTTTGTTCTTCACAGTGTGGACGTATTCCAGCTGGCCTGTGGACCGCGGCATGTGGTGGCAGTGGGGTCTGATGGTGATGTATACACCTGGGGTTGTGCTGCTGATGGGAGGCTGGGTCTACCAGGGGATGAGAACAGGTAAGAAGTGCTCACTTAGAATGTGTATGTTATTTGCAAGCTGATCTAAGAACATGTATTTCATTTGCAAAATTATCAAACAGAGCTAACTCGTACTTCGGCAAATGTACTGTGTAAATTTGTGTTTTACACAGTAATCTGTAACAGGAGCTGTTCCTGTTGTGTAGGTGATATTTCTTTACTATGTTTATGTAATTACTTTTATTTAGTTATTTGTAAGTACAAGAAAAGTTAAAGTCATGTGAGTGTTGTGTATAGTACATTAGTATGCTTCAGGAACATTTGTTTACCTGATTGTGCTTTAGGAGCACTTAGTTCATATTTATTTATTTCACCTGATTTCATTGCATTTGTCTGGTATACATTATACCTAGTTATGCTTCAAGAGTAAGTTTGTTAACTGTTTGTGACTTAGGAGTTTACCAGAACAGGTGGAGTTTGGGGAGGCAGTTTGCATAAAGGACTGTTTCTGTGGGGTGGATGGCACGATGCTTCTTACCGATGTGGGCAGTGTTCTGGCATGTGGCAATAATGAGTATAACAAGCTGGGACTCAACCAGAGACAGGGTTTTCTCATGGCCATGAAAAACATCTTCAAAAGTGTAGGTACTGGTCTAGAAAATAATGAAAAAAAGTTGAAATAGTAAGAAATGGGCTCCAGCTCAGTTAACTCAAGAAGTTATTAGAAATTTGAATGCTTTTCATGAGTTACAGCAAATTGAATGGTACATCCTTTAAACTACTATTGGCTATGCCAGCAAAAGTGCTATTGGGCCATTCATTGTATCAGCAGCAGCATTGAAGTTTTGATTCTCACAAGGCTGGACTAAATTTCTTCGGAGGGGGTTCAATGTATAATTTATAGTCATTTTGTCAAGCTTTATAATTTCTAGGTTATTCAAAATAGTGAAAATACCAACTTTACACAATGGTATTCTTTCCTTTGGAATATAGGATAACTACAGTTACTGTAAATTACATGACAGCATGTTAACTGGGAATCCATACATCTTTATATTATTGCACATAAAACACTTTAAGGGAGGTGGCACTCAGGACTGAAATGGCAGCTGGTAAGGCACTTCATTGCACTACAGTATTATGGGAGCCTATTTCAGTACATTAAAAAGACATTATCAATTACAATGAGTATTTCGAAAAGTGAAATTCAAACCTTGAACACACTCTGTAAACTTAATGGACTTCATGCATAACATAAGTGGCCAAATTAGTCACAAATTTCTTCAGAATTTCTCATAATGCAGCAAAAAGTAAGGGCAATAACCCAATATCCAATTTCATGTACAGTGGCATGTTAACGTTTTGTAATAATAAGACCGTTTATTATACCTCAAGTGAGTTTCAGCCAATCAGATTGCAGTATTTGTGGGCAATATGACATGATCAACAGGCATTCAAAACTGGCGTTTAATGCAAGGATAAGCTCTCGGGTAATATCACTAGGGCCTCGGGCAATATTTCTTACCCTTGGACTTCAAAAATCACAATTTTTATTGCGTAAAATAGCCTTACCTTATCCTCACAAATGCTTACTTGGTTTTGTGGAGGCAAAACGCGGCGACCAACAAGAATATTTAAAAATTATTCTTGTTCGAGAGGTGAACCCCGTAGTTAGTGATAGGTGCGCATGCGCACAACACATTGTCGGTTGGACTTTGTCGAGAGATCCTCATTTCAATTTTTGGTCGTCGAGGAGGCAACACGTGAAGCTTTTTCTACTCTGCCCATTTCCAAGTCGGCAGATGCGTTCTTTTAGAATTCATAGAGTTCGTGCTAAGAAGAAAGGAGTTTTAAACTTCCTATTCTACAGATCTGAAGTACTATATTTATGCTGAAGGTTGAGTAATCCATGACGGCATTCTTAGATCCCCCTTGGCTGTAAAACAGCTTTTGGTAGAGGATCTGTTACTGGAGATTCTTCAGTTTTTGGTTCAAGCTGCCTACCTCTTCATTTATGAGGGATGTTCATCAGAAGTCTTTGAACTAGCCACATTTTCCTGAAGTTGGCGTTAAGAGATCTCCTGCGACTGAAAAACAGCTAGCAGTAGAAGATTTACTAGAGTTTGCTTTTGCAACACCAGATGATGTTGAGATTTGATAGCTGGGCAGATTAAACTCGTTTTCTGGGGTTAGTAATTAAACCTCCAGAAAGCTAGTAGCCTCTCTACTTGGTAGACACACAGAAGATGACCCTTCATCTCGAATCCAAAAATATACTTCAGATCATCCAATAGCAAATCCCTCTCATGAAGTCCTGGTGGATTTTTATGAATGAATGCAGCAGTAACCATTCAATAGTACTCTACCATACCAGCAGTTAGCTGATTTCCTGTAGCCTGAAAAACGTTGCTTTCAACCTACAAACCAGGCATCAAGATGGTTAATTTCCTCCATTGCCTTGTCTTTATTCTACAACTGGCTGGTGGACCATTTATTACTTCATTATAGAGAAGATAATACATATGCTTCCCCACCAATATTCTCAATGAAATAGGGGATTCTGGTGTAGTAGAAGAAATAACTATAAATTGCTGGTTTAAGTGGAAATATTATTGCCATCTCAGAGTTGTGCAGTTTTTGAATGGGTACTATGTAGCCCTCCAATCGAAACTCCCCTTTCATGTAGCTCTACTGCAGGTGCTACAGACAGGAAAATAATCCGCCATGTTGCTGAAAATATTGTGTTACATTTTCTATGTTCATTTACACACTATTTATTCTGTAAATGACTACAAATCGCTGGATTTTCTCAGTAAAATTGTTACTTCTATCATATCTGACACAATGGTGCTTTTGATGGATGAAATATTGTTTTGTTTATCAAGACATAGATCGTTGATGTGCTATGTGCTTTATAAGTGTACAGTACGGATAGGCTGCACCAGGAGTTCTTCTCTATTCAAGGAAGTTAAACTGCATTGGGCAAGGTTAGTCCTTGGATGATGACCATTCCTGGCATTTTCTTTGCATTAATCCCACAATATCATTGGCCAGTAGGGATCTCTGTGTCCTCAACATGCGTTTGTCCCTCCAACCTGTGAAATGGAGTTGACAAATTTTATAAAGAAACTCGGTCACAAAAGGTTAATGACCAGTTTCAACAGATCTCCGTACCAAATACAAGGGTTGTGCAAACCTTGAGAAGGTTTATCGAATATTATTCCAGTCGAATCCGCCCATGTCTGTACATCCCATAATTTAAAGCGGTTACAGACAGGAAAAACATGGCTACCTAGAAGATTGCGTGCTGCTTATGCTTCAAAAAGCGCAATTTACCATCTCAAGGATTGCACAACTCCAGGTTTGACAGTAGATTATTTCTTGTACCAGAACCCGACAATAAATGGCGCCCTGTGATAGATCTCAGTGTCCTGGGGAAATGCCTGCTAGTTCCAACTTTTAAAATGGAGATAGCAGAGATAATCAGTAACTCGGTCATAAAAGGCGAATGGCTAGTTTCGATAGACCTGAAAGATGCGTTCTTTCACGTGCCCATACACCCAGATTCTCAACATTGGCTATGTTTCCATGTAGACAAACAAATGTATCAGTTCAAACCACGGCCATTGGGGTTGGCGTCTGCACCCCTATAGTTCACGCGGATTGTGAAAGAAGCAAAGCTCATTCTTCAGTCTCGCGGAATTTGAGTTCACCAATACCTGGACGACTGGTTGTTAAGAGCAAATACCAGACACCAGTGCCAGCTCCGGACAAAAGAACTCCTCCATACGATTCAAGATCTCGGCTTTGTGATAATTTAGAAAAATCAGAGCTCGAACCTACACAAAAAATCGACTTTCTGGGCTACCATTTCGATTTGTTACAGGAAAAGTCTTTTCAACCGAAAATAAGTTGAAAATTCTAGGAAAATCTGTTCAGGACATGGAGATCTCATCACAAACAACCCCAAGGTTGCTTATGTCCCTGATAGGTGTACTAGCATCCCTAGAAAAGACAATACCAATGGGTCGGTTACGTATGCGCCCTTTCCAGTGGTACCTAAAAACAAACTGGCAGTATCCCCAGTCACTAGACCTGAAGATTCCTGTTTCAAACTTTCTGAAAAGTCATCTTCAGTGGTGGAAAGATCCAAAAAATCTAAAAAAAATGGGTTATCCTTTTCATCCACAGGAACACAATACCCTTATTTTCACAAGTGCATCAAATCAAGGTTGCCGAGGTCATTTAGAAAACCTGACAGTCAGTGGCAATTGGACAGATCAAGAAAATTGCTTCATATCAATGTCCTTGAGTTAAAGGCAGTGTTTCTGGCCTTAAAAGGGCTTTCAAAACAAATTCTAGACAAAAGGGTTCTGATAGCAACTCACTATGCTACTGTAGTCAGTTATTTGAGCAAACAAGAGGGAACACACTCTTGGGACAGGTTTCTCCTGGTTTGGCGCATCTTGGCCTACTGCAATCCTCGAAACATACTCATTAGAGCCAGACACATTCGGGGTTGCCTCAATGTCATAGTCGACAGTCTCTCCAGGAAAGACAAAATAATTCAGACAGAATGGTCTCTTCATTCTCAAATATTCAGTCTAATTTGGCTTAGTCTAGTACACACCAATGGTGGACATGTTTGCCACCAAATTGGATCACAAACTACCAATCTATGTCTCACCAGTCCCAGATGCAAATGCTATGAACATAGATGCGTTGAACATCTCCTGGGAGGGTCTGGACGGCTATTCCTTTTGTCCTGTAGCACTCATACCAAAAGTGATACAGGGAATGAACACCTACAGGTGCAAGATGATAGTAGTTGCACCAGGGTAGCCCAGAATGCTTTGGTTTTGGGATCTAGTGAATCTGTCAACCAAACCTCCATTACTTCTATCTCACTGGCCTCATCAGTTAAAGCAACCATTCAGTGAGAAGTTCCATCAGAATCTCATGTATCTAATTCTGCATGTTTTGGCACCTAGATACCTCAGAATCACTTGAATCATTCTCTGAGCAGGTGGCAGATAGAATTAAGGCACCTCAAAGACCCTCATCTAGAAGAATCTGAGTTAAGGTGGTCCATTTTTTGAACTCTGGTGCCAACAGAATAGGTGGTCAGCTCAAAGCCTACTATCTCAGCAGAATTTTGAATCACTTATTTGCTATTAAAATCTGAAGCCTGCCACTACTGCTGGCTATAGGGCTGCCATAGCTGATCATTTTGGCCAGGAGGTTAGCAAATGTTTGAATCTGAACAGACTTATTGCGAGCTTTTATTGGGATAAGCCTGGGATCTGTCTTTAGTCCTCATGGCTTTGATTAAGGCCCCTTTTGAGCCTCTAAAGGATGAATCCTGCCACAATTGCTGGCTATAGAACTGCAATAGCTTATCTTTGGGATATGTTGGCCAGGAAGGGAGCAAGAGTTTACATTTGAATAGACTTCTTGTAAGCTTTCACAGGGACAAACCCATTGCAAATAGGGGTATTCCCTTTTGGGACCTATCTTTGGTTCTTTTGTCTTTGACTTTTGACCTTTGAAGGTTGCCAGTCGTAAGATTTTGGCTTTCAAGACTGTTTTCCTGATGACTTTGGCATCTTGCAAAAGGAGGGGGGAGGTGCATGCTTGGACATATTCTTCCCTCAGACACAAAACCTCACTGGAAGGAGATCACTATTTCTCCTTCTCCTGCCTTCTTAGCAAAGGATCAGTTGGCTTCTGACTGCCCAGATTTGCTCTAACCAGTGGTCATTCTAGCTCTTAAACCTTTTTTGCGCTCAGACTTGACTGAGGATATGACTTCATACCCTGTCAGAGCACTTAGATACTATCTAGACAGAACTAGTGCTTTAAGGAAGGGAAAGAATCTCTTGTTTATATCCTTTAAGGAAGGCTTTGACAGAGATTTCATGAGATGCTATCTCTTCTTGGATCAGAGAGACTGTCTTATTGGCTATCAGTCATCCAATTTTGATACACAGGACCTACAGGTTAAGGCCCATAATGTTAGGTCCATGTCTGCTTCTTTAGTATTCAAGGATGGGTGTCCCTAGAGCAGATTTTAGGCTCCTGCCATTGGAAGAGCCACAACACATTTTCTACCTTTTAAGCTGTGTCTTGGCAGTCCACAGACCAAACAGATTATAGTTAGGCCCAGGGGTTTCTGCTCAGCATGTGATTGCTTTGAGTATGTTCTTGAGTATTTCATATGGCTTACATACTTTACTCGTCCTTCCATACCAGTTTCTGGTATGGACATATGTCTTCCTCTGTGGCAGATGGCCTCATGACTGTATTTTGTAAAGCACAGAAGCCAGCCTTGGGGTGCCTTCTTGCTGGATGGCAGCTCCCAGCTCGAGGGACCCAGGAAGCCATTCCCCACCACACAGTTATGGGTGATGGTTTAGATATAGGACAACTTTATGCTACATGGGACAAGTGTCAACTACAACAGTACATCATGAATATTCATGAGATTACCTATCATTACTTATCTTTACAGATATTTTACAGTAATGGAAAATTCTGTTGTAGCATACTTAAGCTTATCTTATCCTCTCTATCAAATGCTTCCATGGTGAACCCCATAATCTATTAACAGGGAGGTTGCAAAACAAACCCCTCCTCCTGTTATGGTTGGAATCAAGCATTTGTGAGGATAAGGTAAGGCTATTTTACGCAATAAAATGTAACAAATTTTATTGTAATTTAACTTTTTGTAAGTTAAATACTTACCTTATCCTCACAAGGACAGACCCACCCTTCCTCCCCTCAGGAGTTTGTTTTCATAGGGGACCAAAAATTAAATGAGGATCTCTCGACAAAGTCCAACCGACAATGTGTTGTGCGCATGCGCACCTATCACTAACTACGGGGTTCACCTCTCGAACAAGAATAATTTTTAAATATTCTTGTTGGTCGCCGCATTTTGCCTCCACAAAACCAAGTAAGCATTTGTGAGGATAAGGTAAGTATTTAACTTACAAAAAGTTAAATTACAATAAAATTTGTTACAATTGCCCATAAAGAAGTGTTTTATTCTATTATGTAGCAGTGAATTTCCACAATACTTTACGTGTGGGAGGTTTAAGTCTCCCATTACAATTATATTTTAATAGCCAGAAGTTCAGGGAGAGCGCGAGTTTACCTGTGTAAGATCTCTGACGAAGCATCGTGTGGTGGGAGTGTCTATGGGAGATTACCACACAGCCGTTATAGTGGAGCCTGGTCACATCTACACACTGGGACGTAACAGTGAGGGACAGCTCGGGGTGGGCAACACCAAACCTCAGAACGGGCCGGTAGAGGTACAAGACTTTGAGGATCACCTAGCCTCTGTAAGTTGGCTGTTTATGCCAGGTTGACACTTCTTTGATCAGTCATCTCCAACATTGTTCTGACATATGTTTGTCAGGGTAAATTAGGACGCAAAAATAGTATGAACAATATTTAATGTTCACTTTATGTATATGTCCAATATGTACATGTTATGTTAGTATGTCAGTTCTTTTGCAGAAGTCCTATTAGCCCTTGTAAGTAATTGTTTATACAGTGCCATCCATTTGACTAAAATTTCCCTTTCAACTGAAAGTATTTGCTTATTGTAAGACATTTTCCTTTGATATTCACTGTGTAACCTGAATATCCTTGGTAAGTAGTTTAAGTGCAAGTAACTTCCGGGAAATTTTACATGTTTTACAGGGCATAGTGTGAAAAACAAAATGGCTGACTTTGGGGTAAATATGGGGTAAACACAAGGCCTGATTGTTATCTGACATTTCTGCAATGACATCTGAGTAGCAGCCAGGTATTCTATTCTAACATCTATTTATCTGGCTCTTAATCGCTGCATAGAGGCAGACTCTGTAGTATAGTGCACAAGGTGATGTCACAGTTCTTTAATTCACAGACATAACAAGGGTCGTTACTATAGAAACCTCCACTAAGTAAAAAAAATATGGTGGGAAAGCCTTAGCAAACAGACATGACTGACTTTAGCTTCTTATAAAGGAGGCCACAGATGAAGTTATCTACTTCATTACTCATTGTTGGAAACATGTTTCAGAGGGTACAGTGTGGAGAACACTACACGGTGGCAGGGACCGTGGACAATGACATTTTGTACTGGGGTACTCGCTTCAAACACCCACCCAAGCTGGACGAGTCATGGAGTAGTGGTGGTGGCAGCAGGGTGAAACGCAGTGAGTCTTGTCCTGAGCCTTCGTCTTCATCTCCAAAGAGATCAAGTCACTCAAGGCAGGCCAGTGCAACCAGTCTCAGCAGTGTCAAGGAAGAAGGGGCAGGTAGAAATGTTAAAATGCTAGTTAAATACTAACTTTAAAAATCATTTGGCCTGGTATCAGTCCTGTGGAACATATACAATGGGTAAGATTATCACAGAGAAAGGGGGATGTTTATTATCAGTTCCTATTTATTTTCGGAGGCTTCCACTTTGACCAAGATTTTAATAGTTGTCTTCCTAATGCCCCTATTGTCTAGTTTGGAATCACTTCAGTGAAATGTGTTGGTTGACTTTGCTTCGTTTCAGTTGCACTTTAACTTATTGGAAAAGGCATACAGATTAAATTCTATAAAACTTTGATTACGTAGAATAGTTGGATATTTGTACTGAATACTGACATATACATCCTGAACCTAGCAATGAAACATTCTCCAGTGTCTTTACTCTTTAGTATGTTTGTAAATACTTTATGAGAATATGTTTCTTGTATGGGTTCAAGTAAGGCAAAGGCAAAACATATTAGTCAGTAAATTATTCACTAAAATTTAGTGTGTTATAAGCTGTCATTGGCAAAAATGTAAATTTTATCAGCTTGTAATTCCCCAAATCTAAAAACTATGGTATATTCATATATTGAAGAATTTAAGTCGAGACTGTTGCAAAAATACTAAATTTGTTCAAACCATTCCAGTATTCAGAAAAAAAATGGACATATTTCATTGGTGTATAATTTTACTTTTCATGTTACATGTAACTGTATTCAGTTTTCCGTACTTTGGCAGTTGGCAGCCAGTGTAATCCTGAGACTGGGGAGAATCCCAGAACACAGAAACAGAACTCTGCTAGTGGAGCACAGGGCACCACCAACCAAGACACCACAGGCAGTGGGGGGTACAGGCCACTCAGTGAGTGATTGTAATACTGAAAAATGCGTATAGCGCGTTACAGTAGTCTCCATTATCCAATGCTTTGTTATCTGATTTTAAAATGGTAGGCTGCGCAGTGACCTTGAACACGTCTTTTGCACAATTCAGAAATCGCGCATATAGAACGGTAAATAAAGTAACGCCGTTGAATTCTACGTACATCATTCCTTCGCGTACAAATGTAAACAAACAACTCACGGTAAAATAAAACATAAATTATATGCAGCAAATAAAAGGTTAAATAATTCAGTGGGGATCGACTACTCATTAATATGACGTTACAGAATTCTGTGGGGGATTTTAACCAAAAGGCTGTTTGCACATCCATCACTAAGCACGTTTAGTTAATGGAACAGCCAACATGGCGCTGGATTTGTTTTGAATTTTGCAGAAAAATTTACTGCTTATTTTGACCAAAATATTAGTGTAACCATTTTAGAATAGGAATAAAAGACAAATTCTCGTGCTTTATGATAGTTTTAAACTATTGATCTGCTGTATTAAAGCATTCGGGCTTCGTGGCTTTAATACAGCCACTCGATAGTTTAAAACCATCATAAAGCACTCGAATATGTCTTTTATTCCTATAATATTAGCTTTTTATGAAAACATTTCCACTTGCCCAATTTTCTATTTCACAATTAAATAGTACTGAAGTGCCACTTCTATTTTATGAACCTTCTATTTTCAGAACGAAATATCACTCTCCAAACCTCTTTTGGGGAAATTTTTATACAGCTGAGGTGACTTAGTATTACCTTTCACAAGATCTCAGTCTTTTGATAGGAATGATAATATTTTGAAATAGTTTAAACATGTGTCAAAGATAAAAAAAAGACAGTTACATCATATTGACTGATATCATATTTTTATATATGTCCTCACTTTTTAGGCGGGTTGCGTGTGTAAACAACCCGCCTATTAGATTGATGTGCCCAACGGCTGTCCGTCAACATTTTCGTACTCTAACTCGAAAACACTTTGTCCAATCGAATTCAAATTTGACAGGGAGATAGATCACCATAATAGCTAGGTTGCTTTCGAAACTGGTGTAATTCCGTCCGTTCGTTTGTCCGCTTTTCGTCTGTTTGTCCGTCAACATTTTCATTTCCGGACTCTTACTCAAAAACGCTTTGTCCAATCGAATTCAAACTTGACAGGGAGATAGAGCACCATCATAGCTAGGTTGCTTTCGAAATTGGTGTAATTCTGTTGGTTTGTTTGTCCGTTTTTTGTCTGTTTGTCCTTCAACATTTTTGTTTCCGGACTCTAACTCGAAAACGCTTTGTCAAATCGAATTCAAACTTGACAGGGAGATAGATCACCATCATAGCTAGGTTGGTTTCGAAATTGGTGTAATTCCGTCCATTCATTTGTCCGTTTTTTCTCCGTTTGTCTGTCCGTCAACATTTTTGTTTCCAGACACTTACTCGAAAACGCTTTGTCCAATCGAATTCAAACTTGACAGGGAGATAGATCACCATCATAGCTAGGTTGCTAATGAAATTGGTGTAATTTTGTCTGTTGGTTTGTCCTTTTTTGTCTGTTTTTTTGTTTCGGGACTCTAACTCGAAAACACTTTGTCCAATCAAATTCAAACTTTAAAGGGAGATAGATCTCCATTATAGCTAAGTTGCTTTCGAAATTGGTGTAATTCCGTCAGTTTGTTTGTCCGATTTTTTTTGTCCGTCAACATTTCCGTTGAATCGAATTCAAACTTGACTGGGAGATAGATCACCATCATAGCTGAGTTGCTTTCAAAATTTGTCCAATCGAATTCAAGCTTGACAGGGAGATAGACAACCATCATAACTAAGTTGCTTTCGAAATTGGTGTGATTCCGTCCATTCTCTAAAAGTTTTGAACATGTTCATGACAACTATTGCCACCTTCTTCTGCATACATCTACCAAACATCGATTCTGTATATATGGTAATACTATGTCTTACTTTAATATATGGTAATACTATGTCTTACTTTAATAAATTTGTGATTAGGTGCCATGCAATATTATATTATGGTACATTAATGCTCTACACTTACTTAGTTTCAGTCCTATATTTAGTACAGCATAGATACAATAATATAACCTAGATTGCAAGGTTTTACATTTCTTAGCACGTCTAACACATTTACTTTAACTAGGTAACCTAACATTTCTTTTCTTGTTTCTAAATTTAATTACAGTAGTCACTAACCTTATTGCTGCCTGTGCAACCCGCCTTTTGGGGCATTTCTGACCCTCTTCAAGATTTGGATTTGAAAAATTTCAGAGGATTTGGATTTAAATCCTTTTTCAAAGATTTGACCCCAACCCTGCCCTCTTGTTAAGTATTTAATATCTTCAAAGTGAGCAGTTTTAATTAGGGATGAGGCGGTAGTACTGGTAGTGTTGTTGCGGTAGCTTTTCCTTTGCCGATCGGTAGTACATTTTCCTGACGGTATTTCGAAATATTTCATCTATTATACCCTCAACATACACAAATGGTACAGATTGCTAATAAATAAACTGTTGAAATCTCAAAATCCACTGTTTTCTTGCATTTTTAACTTGTAAAAAGTGCTAAGATATTAAATTTTTCCATAGCACCTGCACTTTGGTTTCCTTGGTTACTGATGAATCATTTCCTGTTATAGGTAGTACTGAATATATTTATCTCTTTGTTTACGTTTAATATGAATGAATAAGCATTATAATGAGTAAAAACACAAACATTTCTTAATATTCACTGAAATTTGCAATATTCTAGACCTTTTAGCAACTTTTATACATATCGGAATACCGGAAACAAAACGGAATGTACAAAACGAAATACCGAGACCACATTTTCGCTACCGTCCCATCCCTAGTTTTAATCATAGATTGCTTTATAAACAAGAGCCATTTGAAACAGTCACTCAATTCTGTTATGTAATGTCTTTTGTCTGTCTGTTGCTTAAATCCCTAACCACTTGGTAATTTATACAGAAGACTCAATCTGTCCAGCAAAGCCTGTAAAGTAGCAACAAATGATGCATTAGTATGAGTTAAATAAGAAAATACAAATTCTTGTGCCTGTTAACAAAGACACTGCATATCTCAGAAAAGTAAAATTTAGCCTGTGTGTTTTTTTTCAAAAGTCTGGGTCATTAGTTAAAATGGCAACATTGATACAGGTATCAATGTCTTCAGGCATTGATATCAGCAACCCTGTTCCAAAACAATACATATTGCCAATATCAATAAACAGTGTACCCACTAAATTAGCTAATTTGAATCCTTGCCATATTTCTGAGCTGCACAGTTGTGCCTTATTATTGTAGGCAGTACACCTCACAGAACCCCCAGTGTGAGTGGACTGAATGCTGACAAAGAGGGAATGGGTTCAGTGGAGGATGCTGAGCTAGTACTACAACCTACTGCACTCCTCAGGTCAGTCTCAACTCATTTACATGTTTGTTTTTAATTGTAAAGATGCTTTCATTACAGGTCAGTTAATCTATCCTGTTACATACAAGTTTTACACACCTGGGCTGTTATTCCTAGAATTATTTTCTGCTGTAATTTGTACTGCTGTTCCATCATCAGGAGTTAGTATAAGATGTAGCAGATGTTAAATCTGCTATATCTGATCCTGTTGAAAATCTCTGGGGAAAACTGACAGATCATGTGACTGGATAAGTGAAAAGATAATTCATACAACCTTGATACAAGTCATAAAAGAATTTGTAAGAATAAGCCCCAACAACTTGTGTGCAGTCATCTGGCAACTCATATGAATAATCTTCCTTTGTGACAAAGTCACGCGGCTCCATTTTACAGTCAGAGCAGCAAAAGAAAACATGTGTAACACCATAAAGATAAGTCATAACATCCAAAAGATTAGTTACAACTGCCCCGTGACTTTAAATATTGTTTTTGAATACATGGGATAGAAATTTTCAGTCTCTAAGAATTTTAAGCTTTTTTTAACTCCATACTTTATTAGGAGTTAATATTTGTATTACTTTTAAATTAATTTCACATGTAAACAACCTGGACTTTTAATTGAATGCAACATTACTACGTGTGCCAAGGTTATGTTTTTGGGTGGGTTCATTTGTCTGTTTGTCACTCTGTGTTCATGATAACTCCAAAAGTAATAAACAAATCTTTGCTGGTAGTGTCTGGCCAGAGGAAGGAGTGATCAAATTTTGGAAAAGATTAAGATAACACTCTGGCCACAAAAAAAATCCTCAATTTTCAGAGGTCCCATTGTCCATGTATTATCAGTGAATTTAGCTTTCTGGGTGGCATCACTCCAAAAGGATATTCAGTAGATCTTCAAAACATTTTTACAAGCGTAGGGCCCTGCCAAAGGAAGAAAGGTTTAAAATTTGAAAAAAAACTCCAAATCATATTCTAGATACCAAAAATCCTAAATTTTCAGGAATGACTCCTGGCAGAGATCTGTGCTCTACGAGTGCTTTATATTTCACGATGGTGTAGAAACTATTAAGAATAATTTTCATCAACTATGTTTTATGAGAATTTATGTTGTATGTCAAAACACCTTTATTTCTGAGTGGTGTCGTAATAAAGTTGAGAAACATGTTTTTTGTGTTTTTGATAACATGTAGTAAATTGTAACAAATTTTATTGTAATTTAACTTTTTGTAAGTTAAATACTTACCTTATCCTCACAAATGCTTACTTGGTTTTGTGGAGGCAAAACGCGGCGACCAACAAGAACATTTAAAAATTATTCTTGTTCGAGAGGTGAACCCCGTAGTTAGTGATAGGTGCGCATGCGCACAACACATTGTCGGTTGGACTTTGTCGAGAGATCCTCATTTAATTTTTGGTACCCTATGAAAACAAACTTGTGAGGGGAGGAAGGGTGGGTCTGTCCTTGTGAGGATAAGGTAAGTATTTAACTTACAAAAAGTTAAATTACAATAAAATTTGTTACATTTTATTGCGTAAAATAGCCTTACCTTATCCTCACAAATGCTTGATTCCAACCATAACAGGAGGAGGGGTTTGTTTTGCAACCTCCCTGTTAATAGATTATGGGGTTCACCATGAAAGCATTTGATGGAGAGGATAAGATAAGCTTAAGTATGCTACAACAGAATTTTCCATTACTGTAAAATATCTGTAAAGATAAGTAATGATAGCTAATCTCATGAATATTCATGATGTACTGTTGTAGTTGACACTTGTCCAATGTAGCATAAAGTTGTCCTATATCTAAACCATCACCCATAACTGTGTGGTGGGAAATGGCTTCCTGGGTCCCTCGAGCTGGGAGCTGTCATCCAGCAAGAAGGTACCCCAAGCTGGCTTCTGTGTTTTACAAAATACAGTCATGAGGCCATACGCAACAGAAGAAGACATATGTCCATACAAGAAACTGGTATGGAAGGAAGAGTAAAGTATGTAAGCCATATGAAATACGCAAGAACATACTCAAAGCCAATCACATGCTGAGCAGAAACCACTGGGGCTAATTGTAATCTGTTTGGTCTGTGGACTGCCAAGACACATAGCTTAAAAGGTAGAAAACGTGTTGTGGCTCTTCCAATGGCAGGAGCCTAAAATCTGCTCTAGGGACACCCATCCTTGAATACTAAAGAAGCAGACATGGACCTAACATCATGGGCCTTAACCTGTAGGTCCTGTGTATCAAAATTGGATGACTGATAAGCCAATAAGACAGTCTGTCTGATTCAAGAAGAGATAGCAGATATCATGAAATCTCTGTCAAAGCCTTCCTTAAAAGATATAAACAAGAGATTCTTCCCTTCCTTAAAGCACTAGTTCTGTCTAGATAGTATCTAAGTGCTCTGACAGGGTATAAAGTCATATCCTCAGTCAAGTCTGAGCTCAAAAAAGGTTTAAGAGCTGGAATGACCACTGGTTTTAGCGAATCTGGCAATCAGAAGCCAACTGATTCTTTGCTAAGAAGGCAGGAGAAGGAGAAATAGTGACCTCCTTCCAGTGAGGTTTATGCCTGAGGGAAGAGAATGTCCAAGCGTGCACCTCCCCCCTTCTTTTGCCAGATGCCAAAGTCATCAGGAAAACAGTCTTGAAAGTCAAAATCTTAAGACTTGCATCCTTCAAAGGTTCAAAAGGAGCCTTAGTCAAAGACATAAGAACCAAAGATAGGTCCCAAGAGGGAAAAAACCCCTATTTAGAATGGGTTTGTCCCTGTAAAAGCTTGCAAGGAATCTATTTAAGTGCAAACTCTTGCCTACTTCCTGGCCAAAAGGTCCCAAATGGTCAGCTATTGCAGTTCTGTAGCCAGCAATTGTGGCAGGTTTCAAATTTTTGACAGCAAACAAGTGGTTCAAAAATTCTTCTATGTCTGAAGTAGAAGGCTCTGCGCTGACCACCTTGTACTGTTGGCACCAGAGTTCCAAAATGGACCACCTTGACTCCTAGAATCTTCTAGATGAGGGTCTTTGAGGTGCCTAAATTCTATCTGCCGCCTGCTCAGAGAATGATTCAAGTGATTCTGAGTGGTGTCTAGGTGCCAGACATGCATATTCAGATACATGAGATTCTGATGGAACATCTGACTGAACGGTTGTTTTAGCAGATGAGGCCAGTGAGGTAGTTGTAATGGGGCTTGGTTGACAGATTCACTAGATCCCAAAACCAAAGCATTCTGGGCCACCCTGGTGCTACTACTATCATTCTGCACCTGTAGGTGTTCATTTTCTGTATGACCTTTGGTATGAGAGCTACAGCACAAAAGGCATAGCCGTCCAGACCCTCCCAGGAGATGTTCAAAGCATCTATGTTCACAACATTTGCATCTGGGACTGGTGAGACATAGATTAGTAGCTTGTGATTCAATTTGGTGGCAAACATGTCCACCATTGGTGTGTGCCAAACTTTGCAAATTAGACTGAATATTTGAGGATGAAGAGACCATTCTGTCTGAATTATTTTGTCTTTCCTGGAGAGACTGTCGGCTATGACAATGAGGCAACCCTGAATGTGTCTGGCTCTTATGAGTATGTTTCGAGGATTGCAGTAGGCCAAGATGCGCCAAACCAGGAGACACCTGTCCCAAGAGTGTGTTCCCTCTTGTTTGTTCAGATAACTGACTACAGTAGCATTGTCTGTTGCTATCAGAACCCTTTTGTCTAGAATTTGTTTTGAAAGCTCTTTTAAGGCCAGAAACACTGCCTTTAACTCTAGAACATTGATATGAAGCAATTTTCTTGATCTGTCCAATTGCCACTGACTGTCATGTTTTCTAAATGAGCTCCCCAACCTTGATTTGATGCATTTGTGAAAATAAGGGTATTGTGTTCCTGTGGATGAAAAGGATAACCCATTTTTTAGATTTTTTGGATCTTTCCACCACTGAAGATGACTTTTCAGAAAGTTTGAAACAGGAATCTTCAGGTCTAGTGACTGGGCATACTGCCAGTTTGTTTTTAGGTACCACTGGAAAGGGCGCATATGTAACCGACCTATTGGTATTGTCTTTTCTAGGGATGCTAGTACACCTATCAGGGACATAAGCAACCTTGGGGTTGTTTGTGATGCGATCTCCATGTCCTGAACAGATTTTTCTAGAATTTTCAACTTATTTTCGGTTGGAAAGACTTTTCCCTGTATCAAGTCGAAATGGTAACCCAGAAAGTCAATTTGTTGTGTAGGTTCAAGCTCTGATTTTTCGAATTTTATCACAAAGCCGAGTTCTTGCACCACATGGAGAAGTTCTTTTGTGTGGAGCTGACACTGGTGTCTGGTATTTGCTCTTAACAACCAGTCGTCCAGGTATTGGTGAACTCGAATTCCGCGAGACTGAAGAACGAGCCTCTTTTACAATCCGCATGAACTATAGGGGTGCAGTCACCAATCGCAATGGCAGTGCTTTGAACTGATACGTTTGTTTGTCTACATGGAAACATAGCCAATGTTGAGAATCTGGGTGTATGGGCACGTGAAAGAACGCGTCTTTCAGGTCTATCGAAACTAGCCATTCTCCTTTTATGACCGAGTTTCCGAATATCTCTGCTGTCCCCATTTTAAAATTTGGAACTAGCAGGCATTTGTCCAGGACACTGAGATCTATCACAGGGCGCCATTTATTGCCGGGTTCTGGTACAAGAAATAATCTGCTGTAAAACCTGGAGTTGTGCAATCCTTGAGGTAGTAAATTGTGCCTTTTTGAAGCATTTGCGACACTCTTAGGTAGCCATGTTTTTCCTGTCTGTAAC
Organism: Sabellastarte sp. h YS-2021; assembly: GCA_964017235.1. Lineage (NCBI taxonomy): Eukaryota > Metazoa > Annelida > Polychaeta > Sabellida > Sabellidae > Sabellastarte > Sabellastarte sp. h YS-2021. The sequence continues at coordinate 170,607,117 of OZ024929.1, read as the reverse complement.
CGCTTTAAATTATGGGATGTACAGACATGGGTGGATTCGACTGGAATATTATTTGATAAGCCTTCTCAAGATTTGCACAACCCTTATATTTGGTACGGAGATCTGTTGAAACTGGTCGTTAACCTTTTGTGACCGAGTTTCTTCATAAAATTTGTCAACTCCATTTCACAGCTTGGAGGGACAAACGCATGTTGAGGACACAGAGATCCCTACTGGCCAATGATATTGTGGGATTAATGCAAAGAAAATGCCAGGAATGGTCATCCATCCACGGACTAACCTTGCCCAATGCAGTTTAACTTCCTTGAATAGAGAAGAACTCCTGGTGCAGCCTATCCGTACTGTACACTTATAAAGCACATAGCACATCAACGATCTATGTCTTGAAAAACAAAACAATATTTTCATCCATAAGAAGCACCATTGTGTCAGATATGATAGAAGTAACAATTTTACTGAGAAAATCCAGTGACTTGTAGTCATTTACAGAATAAATCGTGTGTAAATGAACAAAGTAAATGTAACACAATATTTTCAGCAGCATGGTGGATTGTTTCCTGTCTGTAGCACCTGCAGTAGAGCTACATGAAAGGGGAGTTTTGATTGGAGGGCTACATAGTACCCATTCAAAAAACTGCACAACTCTGAGATGGCAATAATATTTTCACTTAACACAACTGTTTATACGTATTTCTGCTACTACACCAGAATCCCCTATTTCATTGAGGATATTGGTGGGAAAGCTTATGTATTATCTTCTCTATAATGAAGTAGTAAATGGTCCACCAGCCAGTTGTAGATTAAAGACAAGGCAATGGAGGAATGTAACCCTCTTGATGCCTGGTTTTGTAGGTTGAAAGCAAACCTTGATAAACTTGTGAAGTAGATCTTGTAGGACTGACATAAAAATCCACCAGGACTTCATGAGAGGGATTTGCTATTGGATGATCTGAAGTATATTTTTTGATTCAAGATGAAGGGTCATCTTCTGTGTGTCTACCAAGTAGAGAGGCTACTAGCTTTCTGGAGGTTTAATTACTAACCCCAGAAAACGAGTTTTAATCTGCCCAGCTATCAAATCTCAACATCATCTGGTGTTGCAAAAGCAAACTCTAGTAGATCTTCTACTGCTAGCTGTTTTTCAGTCGCAGGAGACCTCTTAACGCCATCTTCAGGAAAATGTGGCTAGTTCAAAGACTTCTGATGAACATCCCTCATAAATGAAGAGGTAGGCAGCTTGAACCAAAAAACTGAAGAATCTTCTGTAACAGATCCTCTGCCAAAAGCTGTTTTACAGCCAAGGGGGATCTAAGAATGCTGTCATGGATTACTCAACCCTCAGCATGAAATATTGTACTTCCGATCTGTAGAATAGGAAGTCTTAAACTTCTTTCTTCTTAGCACGAACTCTATGAATTCTAAAAGAACGCATCTGCCGTCTTGGAAACGGGCAGAGTTGAAAAAGCTTCACGTGTTGCCTCCTCGACGACCAAAAATTGAATGAGGATCTCTCGACAAAGTCCAACCGACAATGTGTTGTGCGCATGCGCACCTATCACTAACTACGGGGTTCACCTCTCGAACAAGAATAATTTTTAAATATTCTTGTTGGTCGCCGCGTTTTGCCTCCACAAAACCAAGTAAGCATTTGTGAGGATAAGGTAAGGCTATTTTACGCAATAAAAAAAATAGATGAAATGATCCTGAATGTTTTAATTGAAAAAAGAATTTGTAAAATAATGTGTGTTACATAGCCTTGTCTTGACAGCGAATTAGCTGTGCTTAGAACTCTCATCATATTTTATCTGTTCAGCTAACATTTTTACAGATTGAGTGTGCTTACAATTGAGCTTTATTTAAGTATAATCTGTGGTCAGTAAGTATTTTTTTGTGACAAAAGTACTTGTACAGTGATACCTAATCAGTTGCATTTCTTGTTTATTTTATGCATGGTATTTTCCCTTCCATTACCTATACCTTCATAAGAATAAAAGTCTCAAACTATATCACCAAATGAACACCAAACAATACATTTTTATTAATAAAGTATTAGTATAACTCCCAATTGAAAAAATGGCCTGTAATATAGCAAGTAATTCTTTCCTCAATGTGATCCTTATGTAGTGTTTCCACTGGAACGGCCGGTAACTATGCATTTTTCAGAGTCGGGACCAATGTTTACATGGTCGGTTAGTTCCCGGCCTGTCGGGGAGAGTTGGTGAAATATCAAACATGTTTGATATTTCTACGACCGTTCCCGACCCTTGTATCCGACCCTAATTTCATCCACCTAACAACAGGCCCGTCGGTTAACTTAAGGGCCTGTCGGTTACACTTCCAGACTTGTCTGTAACCCTTCCAGGCTTGTCGTTATCACTTGCAGGTCTGTCGTAACATGAAGCCGGCTTGTCTTTTGTAACTTAAGTACTGCCCATTTGCAGTCCATTTCCAGCATGATGTGAAGTAAAAATATGATAAAAAATTATGTCAAGAATGACAAATAACAGACGATGATGAGTGCAAGTGATCATAATTTTCAGGTGAATTTCCCCATATATGCTATAATTAATCAAGAAACCTAAAAAGGTGTTTTTATTTGGTTAAATAAAAATAAAATCCCAGCTTATTTCAGGAAATAATTTTTTGGGCAAAAAGAGGATCAAGTGTTGACCAATCAACAAATCTAAAACTAGGTCACTAGTAAATATTGGGATCCCATCATGTGACCAGAACTATAGGGTGTTTACCTTCACGTCCAGAAAAATGTGCTTTCTCAGAGGCTCGAAATTATTTGGTATAAATGTGTAGGAAAATTGCTCAGAGGGATGGAATTTTGAAGGGGTCCTTCCCTAAAGCTCGAAATTGGAGTATAAAAAGCAGCAACAAGCAAGAGGGTTTTTTCATTGTCACGTGAGATATTGTTAGAAGCACATCTCTCTCAGCTTGTTTGCACAGGATATAACATTTTTAATGAAAATTTCATATTTTAGGTGGCTTTTTTATTCATAATCTGAAGCATGCATACATTGATTTATTTATCATTTAATATTAAAGCAAAAACCTGAAGTGAGGTAAAATATGATCAAAAATTATGTCAAGAATGACAAAGAAACAATGCAAGTGATCATAGTTTTGATGTTAACAGATAGTGAAGCTCTTCATGTATGCTTTAAATAATCGAGAAACCTTAAAAAGGGGTTTATGTTGTCACATAATAATCAAATTGTCAGCCTATTTCACCAGAGCAATTAAAAGAAGTCAACAAACTATTTGGATCCAATCACAAGATATTTATTCTCACTGTAAAAACCCATAAGCAATTTCTGGGAAAAAGAGGGATCAAGTGTTGACCAATCAACAAATCTAGAACTAGGTCACCAGTAAATGTTTGGATCCCATCACATGACCAGAACTACAGAGTATAGTAGGCAGCAACAAGCAGAAGGTTTTCATTGTCACGTGAGAGAGTGTCAGAAGCACATCTCCCTGTGCTTGTTTGCACAGGATTTAACATTTTGATATAACATTATATCATTTGTAAAAATGGCTCGTACTAAGCAGACTGCAGGTAAATCGACAGGGGGTAAAGCATGTCCCACTGCAGTTTTGTAATGAGTGTGAATGAGTTATCAAGGATATAAACAAAAGGAAACCTAAATAGACAAATTTCACCTAAGGATATATGTAAAACCTAAATGGATATATATGTAAATGCATACTGAAAGCACATAAATACAGACTTGATACTTATAAAACTGTATTCAAAACAATACAGAGGTCCTCAGTGGCCTAGTGGTTAGCAAGTTTGGCATCTAATCATAGGCTGTCACCTCTGTGGGTTCGAGTCCCACAAGTGGCAATTCTGAGGACCTGTCCCAATATGACCCTGGCTGTTGAACGGGATGTAAAACCCCAACTTTGACTTTGACTTTGTCAAAACAATACAACCAGAATCTAGTACTGTGCTTCTTTAATATAGCCAAGTGACATAATATAGCATCTCAAACTGGATATACTAAAATACACATTCAAAGGCTAGAAAATACTTGGATGTAAACAAAATATAAGTAAAGATGTAAAGTACACTTTAAAAACTGTAAAAACAATAACTGCAATCACTGTAACAAAAAAAAACAAAATTGGATGTGAACTTATTCAAACCATAACACCCATAAACAGAAACCACTGGAAAACTACATATTCCCAGGGAGATGCATGCACTCTGACAATCACTCTTAGTACTGATCTGCACATCAGGAACAGATACTAGCTCAGATAGGAAAGAAACCCACTGAACAAAACCCACCGGAACAAAATTAACTCTGAAAACCTATAAACTGAAGCAAATTAGCTTAAAATCAAGATGCCTTTGTATCTAAGACCCACTTCCTTTGAACTGGAAATAGCCAAGATAGAGACAAACCAGAACCCAATTAAGCATCTGGATGTATTAAGAGAAATCTTCCATATATTGGAAAGTAAACCCGACATGCAACACATCAATATACAAGGTTTTGAGCGAAACACCACAACCAGATATACCGTCACACTTGACACTAGGGACCAAAGGGATACACTGATGGATTACTTTATAAAAAAACCCAACCGGCCTAGAATTCACATACCAGGCAAGCCATGCAAACTTACAAGGTGGGCGACTAACTATAAGTGGCATTCCGGTCGAATACCCAAACATACAAATACAGGAACTTTTAGCAAAAACTGTGGACATTATAAACATAAAACATGGTACTTATAGGCAATACCCAACAACAGTGAAAAATGGATTAAGACATATCACATACAGGAAACAGTATAGAGTCATACCAACAACTTTGCAAATACCAGAAGGTTATACAGCATACATAAAACAAGATGGGGTCTCACAGGGTTGTTATGTATGCAAGGGAAACCACCTCAAACGAAACTGCCCGTACAACCAAAAAACTGAAGAAGAAGCTGAAATTGTCAAAAACAGTGAGACAGACATAACAAACACTACAAAACAAACACACCAACCAGGACCAGACCACATGGAGGGGACAAAACCAAGTAAAACCTTTACACTAGAAACCGAAAACCTCAATGAAAACCAAGACATGAAGGATGACAAAGACAATTTAACTCCTGTAGATTCCCAGATACTACAGGCTGGGAATCCACAACCTACATATGAACATCTAAAGACCTCCACTCCTGCATACAATGACACAGAGAAAAAAATAATACAAGCCTCCGTAAGCTCAACATACAGCAGTGATGAAGACGCAACCCCACTCATAAAAAGAATGGAGGACCTAGTCCACTGTATGCGATCAGAACACAAAGAACAAAATAACCTTGGGGATGTAAGCATCACAGAAATCACTCCATATAGAGACATACAAACTGGCAAAGCAGACATTCTCTCACTTACTTATGAGGAAAAATCAGGGAAAGAACCAAAAACAAGTACACATCGTTACAAGGTATATGATCCACTTATCATAGCAAACTTTGATCTACTTCTGATGGAACAGGACATACATAAAGAAAATCAAGAGGAATATGTTACAAACCCAACAGACAATAATGAAACAAATGACAAACATGAAGAAGAACAAACAAAGAAAGTAAAACAGCAAGGTAGACGATACTCCAAAGCAAGAAAGCCAGAAATGCAAAAAGACCCAAAAAAAACTGAAGCATGCAAACAACATTAAAACAAAATAACACTGTAGCTCAGCGGCCAAAGCCTAACTGAACACAGTGAGAAAACTTTATAAAATAAGGATACAAAAAAACAACACTTAAATAAAGTTTAATGCAAAGTACCAAAATGTAAAATAAAATTTAAAAATCTGATATAGTGTAAGCCAAAATGTAAGGTAAAACTTTAAAAATCAAATATAGTGTAGGTAAAAACACTTCATAAGGGCTAAGGAAATGGGCAAAAAAAAAAAAAAAAAGTGAAAAGGGGTAGTTATTGCTCATCACAATAACTATGTGAATAGAGAAATGGCTACCCAACATAAATCACCAGCCCAAACTTGAGCTGAGCAAAAGTAAAATTGTTCTTACAAAAGCTATAGTGAATATTAATATCATAAAACTGTGTAGTTACATGTAGCTAATGTAAACTGTAAATACAGAAGAACTGTAATAGTGAAATTGTTGAAAATGGAATACGAAGGAAGCAAAAGGAAGAACTGCACTGACAATGGAAATAGAAATAAATAAAGAAATGTAAATGGAACATAAAAAAAAAAAAGTGATAGACACTATTTAACCTGAAATTATATTGTTATATGTTGTAATGTATATATTGTATATAATATGAAAAATGCAAAAGGTGAGCCCTGGCTGGAAATGGATCTTTCAATATATGACTGACCCAAACCAGCTGGTGTACACATACAACCCCCCCCCCCCCCAAAAAAAAAAAAAAAAGGATATAACATTTTCAATGAAAATTTCACATTTGAAAGTGGCTTTTTCGTTCATAATCTGAAACAGACATACATTGATTTATTTCTTATATAATGTTAATACAAAAAAACGTGAAAACTATAATTAAAATAACAAAAAAATAAATTTGGACATTTTGGTCACGTGATGAGATCCAAATATTCAGCCTTGACCTAGTTTAAAAATTGTTTATTGGTCGACACTTGATCCTCTTTTTTCCCAGAAATTCATCAAAAACTGAAATGACAATACCGACTGCAAGCCTGGTCGTGGGGTTCTGTACGTTTCTCCAGTCCTGTCTGTTTATCAGTATGGCTTGTCGGGACCTGCTAACGGCTTGTCTGTTAGGGGTTTAGGGCTTGTCGTAATACTTCTATGACTGGCCGTGCAAAAAAGGTTCCCGACTCTACGGCTTGTCGGGATGGCCATTACGACCTGTCTGTAACTTTACCGTCCTGTCGGGGATTTCATAACCGACTCATCATTTTCACGCCTTTTTTTCTACGACCCTACGACTTTTGCAACCGACCCAAGGGTCGGTTACAGGGTCGGTTCCAGTGGAAACACTGCATTAAATTACCCTTTTGCCATGTGATCGTGTTTAATGACAATAAAAAAAAATGCATTATTTCATGTATAACTGTCTGCAGAAAAAACTTTTTCACACCAAAAACAAGCGCTGATTAATTTTCCAGTTGTCCTTATCTTTTTCTTTAGAAATGATGTCCTATGTTTGTATATATTGTAAGTATGGAAATTTTAGCATGAAAGAAATTTTAATACTTCACAAATTAAAATAAAATTTCACCTTAAATAATTTCACTCAGGGTGTGCTGCTGCTGAAAATATCAAAACATATGTAGAAGTGGAACTTAATTTCACTGTCCAAACTGATTAGCGTATGTTAGTCATAGTTAATGCAAAGTAAACATTTACACTTGTGTAGTTACTAGTAAACTAGTTAACTAGATGTTTTAAGTTGATTTCATCAAATCAAACTACTGCCATTATTATTGGTTTTGCATCACTTGTTAGAAACTGTGCCTCATTTAAACATAGCAAGTTATACATGTTTAACTGTTTTTCAGTGGAGTATAAACAGCAAGACATTTTTATGTAATTTTGTGACAAAGTTTTGATGAGTCATAGAAAAAATTTTTGAAATAATATTTCCAATAGTATACACTCCCAAAGTGGGCATCTTGATAAGTACGTGACAAACACAAATACTGTTTCAGTGAGCTGTTTCCTGTGTGTAAACATTCAGGTTAGACTCGGCTGGAACTAAAAGTCAGACGGGCGATACAGTTACATTGTCCAAGTTTTACTGCCATGGAGAAAATCTCTTCCTTCAAGTGGAGACAACAGCTCCTCCACCAAAACGTAAAACCAGGCGCAAGCGCTACTTCAAGTAAGTTCAGATTTAGGATTGTCTAAAAAGTCTTCATAAAGGATAAGCTGTGTGCAAACTTTACACAAACAAGGTTCTGATCACGCAATAGTAATATTTCAAAAAAAGAAATTAAATGAAAATAAGTTTGAAATGCAGGTGCCAGTTGGCAGGTTGTTCAGTCAAATTGTTGGTTTCATATTCTTGAAAGAATCCGGACAATATAAGATTAACCCCTGACAAACCATGGTGTGCACAGTATTTTACCATGGTTTGGAGGGGTTTATTCCTATTCTAACATGACAAGTTTTTAAATGTTGTAAATGGTGTTATTATTTATATGTTGCCGCACGGTCCCTATCTGGTCAAAGGGTGGAAGCGGTCTTAACTAGGGTGAGCTGAATGACACCACAGATTGCTTAACTACGTTTATTCACATACCATGAAGCACACATCAACAGCGCTGGAATACAGTCACACTCCGTGCTGACTGACGTACAAAAAAACACCTATAAATACATAATCAATACCATTAATATTTTCTAAATAATATAAATATTACTTAACTTTATATCACTACAATGTTTATAGTGAGCCATAAGTATTTTACATTAACTAAAACTATACTGCTCACAAGTCACACAGATAACCACAATATAGTCCAATCATATTTCATCATTAAATCGATGTGACTAGATATAAGTTTATCACATCCTCAAAACACAAGTTACAAAACTACTGATTCGGTTGATAATTAAATATATTCAATTCAATCAATGATTGAAAATATTTCCAATACAACTAAAATACACAAATAATGATCAACAATAAACAGTACTTAAATAAAAACTATGTTTACAACTACAAAGCCCAAACTGCTAGCTACAAGCAAACATTCAATTAATTATCATGGCACATACAACTACAACGCTCACCTGCATCTGCCAACAAACTAACACACCAGCAACTCTCAATCAAACACAATCACAAAACCGTGATCCCCAACTCCTCTCTTTCAAAACATACAAAACAATGACATCGCGCCGTTAGCAACTTCCGCTAACTGACCAGAGACAAAATTATTTCTTCTAGCCGTTTAAACAAAACGCGATTCTCGCCAACGCAATTCGCGGCCACGCTGCCACATATACTTTAATGGAAAAAAAAGGATAGTGAACCTGAGTGATAATAGAAAGGTAACAAAAGCTGATTTTACCAAAATGAATGAAATATTTCTTCGATTAGCCAATCAGAATTACAGAATCAGCCATGTCATGTTAGAATACAATTTTTATTGCGTTAATACATCCTATCCAATGGACAATAGCTTATCCGGTCGGCGCAGACCGGCCCGCCAAACGTCAGAAAAAGACGTCCTGTGTCTCCACCAGCAGGTCGGTCCGGAGTACCAGTGCACTCGCCAGGTGGCGTGTCGTACTTCCTTCCTGTCTAGACAGAGTGACGTCATAGCATCTTTTTTCGTTTGGCACGAACCAGTGCACAGTGGAAAATTTATATCTGCCAGAATTTGTGTTTTTATCAGTTTTAAGTGTGAAGAACGATCTTGGATTCTATTTTATTGTTATCTTCTGTGTTCCTACAATACTATGTCGTCTCCTGGCCAGAAGAGAGGGAGTTGTGGTCATGCAATGGCCATTTTCGATGGACATGCGTTTTGCGCACGTTGTAGGGAAAAAGGAAAAGGGGAGGAACCTTGTGTTAAGGACAAGGACTCTGTTGACTGTTCTCTGTGTAATTCCTTCACCCCGGAGCAACGTGCCCAGATCTCAACACCATCTTATAAAATTAAGAAGGAAAAGCGGGAGGCTAAACGTGCTGACATTTCCCAACCCACGGATGAGCTTATAGACCCGTCAAGTGTTTCCGTTATTGGGGTTGTGGCTGGACCTAGTGCTGATAAGTCTCCAGTTCCTCCTGAGAAAAAGACCAAAAAGGACAAATCTTCAGTTAAACCCAAGAAAACTGCTACTACAACTCTCTCTTCTGCTTCAGACGACAAGCTCACAGCTTTAGAAGATAAGTGGTCCGACCGCTTTAACAGGTTAGAGGCGTTACTGTTAGCCAAGTCTATGGAACCTGCCTTTTCGTCGGATGTCAGAGTTGCCCCTACTCATTCTGCACCACCTAATGTGAATCGGGACTCTGAACCCTTTTTTCAACCATCTAACCCTTCAGATGACGTATCTCAGCGCACTGGCCCAGACTCTAGTGCTGCTTTGCAGCCGTCGGCCGGTAAGCTTGTCAGAGACTCTTCATTACTTGGATCTTCATCATCTGAGCGCACTGGCCCAGACAATATTGCTTCACAGCAAAAGTCGGCCGGTAAGCTTAAAGGTCAGAGCACTTCTCAAGGGCGCACTGGTCCAGACACCGCTTCTCAGAAGCATAAGTCGACCGGTAAGCCTAGTGCTGGTTGTCACCGACCCACTACAGTTACTTCTGAGATTGTCAAACAACCGACCACCGACCATCCTCCCTCCGACTGACCTCTTGGCTCCACCGGCTCTGCTTCACCGACCCTTCAGAAGGGCAGAAAGGACAGCATTTCTAGCTTAGATTCAGATACTGATAGTCAAATCTCGGATACCCCTCCGGTGGAACTTTTTGCAGAGGAAGGGGACTTTTCGGAAGATCCAGAATTTGAACAGGAACTACCGACATCAGAAGAACAAACTTACAGGGAGACCATGCGCGGCATACGATCCTTCATGGGGTGGTCGCATATCCCTGACATGGATAGCTCAAACCCATCTGACGACAACCCTTTCGCTGGGCCTAAAGCTCCCCTTCCCAGCAAAGTCTCAGTCCAGATGCCTACCGAAGATTATCTTTGTCGCAAGCTATCTAAACTCAATCTCACCATGACGGAGGGATACCCGTCCAGAACTACAGAAGCCGGCAGCCTGCCAATGGACCACTTTCTCAGACCCCCTAAGCCGCAAACAAAGTGGTATGGACTATTTTCTGATCAACAATTGGACCCGGCCACTGTCACCAGTTGGAATACAGGCCCGTCTAAATTGAACAATAGTTTTGGTCGTATAGCCAGAAGAGCAGCCTTGGCAGCCACCCCTCCGGGTTCCCGTAGAATTTCACAAGATACCCTGCGTCGTTGGGAAAGGACGGCTAGAGAAGCCTCAGTGGTGTGTAACCAGACGGCTAGCTTTAACAGGTGTTTGTTTAAAGTTCAAGGAGAAATGAATGCCCATTTGAAAGTTATAAGAAATGAAAACAAGGGCAAAGTGTCAAACAAGTTATCTGAGGCGGCCGAAGAACTTCAATTCCTTATGGAATTCAATTCCAGTATTACACAGGCGGCTGCGAAGGCCATGGAGCATTTAACAGACTTTGTTTTTCTTACCATGGGGAATATTACCTTGACCCGTAGAGACTCTTACCTTAGCCATTTAAAGAATGGAATCAAGCCCGACACCTTCGCAGCTCTCAGAACAGGCCCCTTGCACATTGCCACTCTGTTTGCAGAGCCTGTGGTTAAGAAAGCGGAAGAAGAAATTGCTCTGTATGACAGCAAGAGTCATCCCGCACCTGCTACTACTGCACGGGCTAAAAACCGTTATCACCCATATGAGAAGAATGATAGGAAGCAAGAGGGCCGGTCGGAAGGGAAACAGGACAGGCCAGCCTGGAAGAACATTAACCGCCGACAATTCAAAAGAGGCAGAGGCAAGGCCTCTAGTTTTTCATCCCAACCTGCACGTGGGCAACAGCAGTATAAATGACAGTTATTGTTCAAACAGGGTTTCCAATCAGCTGCTGACCCAGAATTTTTTCACAGATCAGACACTGAACAATTCTTTAAGTTCAAATGTAAAATATCATGTTGTACAGTATGTTCCTTCTGCACCCGGGCTTCCGCAAAGGAAAGGTTTAAGTCCCGGAGTGTCAGACTGTCACCAAACAAAATCTCAATTAAAATCTGTGAAAGGTGCTTCTTGTGTCACTCAGTTGTTGTTTGCCAATCCTGTCTCAAATGTCCCAAATGCTGTTCCCAATCTGCCTGTAGGGGCCCGACTTCAAAAATTTTGGGAAAGTTGGTTGAATCTGGGTGCCGGCCCGAAGGTAGTTCAGATCTTAAAAGAGGGCTACACCCTCCCCTTCCGGGTCCGGCCAAAACTCACAAGGTCTCCAACTGTCTTTGCTATGTCAATCCCCAGAGGAACAGCTACCTACTGGAGGCATTACATCAGCTTATAGACAAAAATGCGGTAGAACAGGTCATGAACAAAACATCTCTGAGCTTTTTCAACAGACTTTTCCTCGTCCCAAAACCAAACAACAAGTGGCGCCCTATTCTAGACCTCAGCAATCTAAATCCATTTCTCAAGACGGAGAAATTCAAGATGGAGACACCAGAAACCATCAGGACATCCCTCCAAGGAGGGGAGTGGGTAACCTCTATAGATTTCAAAGACGCCTACTTCCACATCCCAATTCAAGAACAATCCAGGAAGTATCTGAGGTTTCATGTCCAGGGACAGACATACCAGTTCAAAGCCTTACCTTTCGGCCTGTCCACAGCACCCTTAGAGTTCACTGTAATAGCAAAGGAGGTAAAGCTGATGGCCACCTGCCAGGGTATAAGGATCCACCAATACCTAGACGATTGGTTGGTCCGGGCTGGATCCCACCAAGTCTGTCTCCGGCATACCCAACATCTAGTGAAGATATGTCAAGATTTAGGTTGGCTAGTAAATTTGGACAAGTCGGAGCTGGAACCCAAGCAAATCTTCGACTTTGTAGGTTACCAGTTCGACCTCAAAGTAGGTCGGGTCCGGCCGACTCCGGACCGGTGGCAAAGTCTTCAAGAAAAGATTCTAGAGATTTTAGACCAACCGACCTGTCCGGTCCGGCAGTTCATGTCCCTCATTGGCCTGTTAACGGCCACAGAGAAGCAAGTTCACCTAGGTCGGCTACACATGAGACCTATACAGTGGCACCTCAAGAACAGCTGGCACGTACCGGAATCACTAGAAAAAGTGATTCCCATCCCCAAATCCTTGCACCCTCACCTGCGGTGGTGGTTACTGGAAGAAAACATGCTATCCGGCCAACCTTTACACCCAATCAGACATGCTCTGCAGCTCTTTACAGACGCATCAAAAGAAGGCTGGGGCGCTCACTTAAACGACCGCACTGCAAGAGGCTCCTGGTCCTTGCCAGAAAGCAGACTACATATCAATTACTTGGAGCTAAAGGCAGTTCTTCTTGCTCTCAAAGAGTTCACAGATCTCTGTACCGGTCAAATAGTACTTGTGGCAACAGACAACACCACAGTAGTTTCCTACATAAACAAAGAAGGAGGCATGAGGTCAGGCCCCCTGTGTGCCCTTCTCTGGAGGATCCTGACCTGGTGTTCCCAGCGGCAGGTAACCCTGAAAGCCCGGCACATTCCAGGCCGGCTAAATGTAATAGCGGACAAGCTATCCCGTCTGGGTCAGACCATTCAGACAGAGTGGTCCCTCCTGCCGGAAGTTTTTCAGACTTTATGCCAAAGGTGGCACCAACCTCAGATAGACCTCTTCGCTACGAGGTTCAATCACAAGCTGCCCCAGTTTGTATCTCCAGTACCGGACTCCCTAGCGGTAGCAGTGGACGCTCTCACTCTACCATGGGAGGACCTGGATGCCTATGCCTTCCCACCAACAGCCATATTGGGCAAAGTAGTGGAGAAGTTAATACACTCCCCGTGCAAGAGAATTATTCTGATTGCCCCGGGTTGGCCCAACATGGCTTGGTTTTGGGACTTGGTGAACATGTCCAGCCAAATCCCCCTCAGCCTGCCCAACCTGCCAAACCTGTTAACTCAACCCTTCAATCAGACCCATCACAGGAATCTGACAAATCTGAATCTGCATGCATGGCTCCTAGAGCCACAGCAATTAAACAACAGGGCTTCTCTGAGGCAGTGGCAGCGAGGATTGAGGCTCCTCAAAGAAGGTCAACCAGATCAGTCTATGAGGCGAAGTGGGCCATTTTTACAAAGTGGTGCATCGCTAATCAGGTGGACTTCAGATCTCCGCCTGTAAAGTCAGTCGCTGAATTTCTGCTGTACCTCTTTGAGGACAAGAAGTTACAGCCCAGCACCATTGATGGATACAGATCTGCTATCGCTGATAAACTGGGTAGTACAACAGTCAATATCAGCAAAGATGATAATCTCACCCGTCTCCTGGAAAGTTTTCACCGAGACAGACCCAAGGGGAGGAGGGGAATCCCCTCCTGGAACCTTTCCCTGGTCCTACACCAGTTGACAAAGCCCCCTTTCGAACCTCTTAGGGACGCGTCCCTGAAACACTTAACTTTCAAGACGGTTTTCCTTTTGGCCCTGGGTTCGGGCAAAAGAAGAAGTGAGATCCATGCATGGCAGCACAAAAACATCAGACATCAAGCCGATTGGTCCAAGGTGTCTCTATATCCATCACCCAGTTTTCTCTCCAAGAACCAGTTGGCTAAGGAAGGTCCAGAGAGTATAGCCCCAGTGGTCATACCAGCCCTAGCTCCTACTCTGGACAGATCCCTCAAGTCTGATAGGTCTCTTTGCCCAGTCAGAGCCTTGCGCTACTACTTGGACAGGACTTCAGACATTAGGCAGGACAAAGAATTGGTCTTTGTCTCTTTCAAGAAAGGTTTTGACAAGGACATTTCACCTGCCACTATCTCATCATGGATCAAACAGACTGTGATCCTATGCTACGAGCTCTCTGATCATCATGCCCACACCCTACATCAGGTCAAAGCTCATGATGTCAGGGCCTTTGCTGCCTCTAAGGCCTTCCAGTCAGGAGTCTCCTTGGAGCAGATCCTATCAGCTTGCCACTGGAAATCCCATAATACCTTCACTCAATTCTACTTGAAGGATGTGGCTTGGGCTGATTCAGAGCTCTTCCATCTTGGTCCAGTCGTGGCTGCCCAACAGATCCACCAACAGACTGGTACCTAGAGGGGATCAGAGCCTATGTAAATAGTTGTACATATTGTATATATATGACACATATATTTAAGCAGCACTATATAAAAAAAAAAAAAAAAAAAAATCTCACGTACTTCCTCAGGGAGAATTAACTTCATGGGATTGAACTCATCCCTCTCTTCCCCTACCTCAGAGCAGGTATGATAGCAAAAGGGAAGGGGGGGGGGGACAAGGTCGACTCTGACGGTTCCACTCCGGTTAACCGGATGATGATATTCGACCATAGCCTTAAGGGTTGTGACTTCAATATCTACCCAGGCTGTAAGAAGGAATCTTCATTATCCCTAACATGAGTTCACGCAAATCCCTAGTAACTTACCCGCCGGCCAAGCGGTAGTTATTCAGCTATTGTCCATTGGATAGGATGTATTAACGCAATAAAATTGCAAATTTAATAAGTAAATTAAATTTTTATAAGTTAATACCCTATCCAATGGACACACAAGACCCTCCCACCGACCCCGCTCTCAGTCTACTAGGGGCCTAATAAGTTTAGACAACAAAAAAAGATGCTATGACGTCACTCTGTCTAGACAGGAAGGAAGTACGACACGCCACCTGGCGAGTGCACTGGTACTCCGGACCGACCTGCTGGTGGAGACACAGGACGTCTTTTTCTGACGTTTGGCGGGCCGGTCTGCGCCGACCGGATAAGCTATTGTCCATTGGATAGGGTATTAACTTATAAAAATTTAATTTACTTATTAAATTTGCAAATTTACTGGTCCTTCTATTGCTCAACTCCGTGCCAGACAGATATTAATTTAGTTCAGTTTTTAACGAAGTGTAAAGCATAATCTGAATTTGAAAGCTGCTGTATCTCTGAAATGACAACTTTGAAAAGTTGCTGGCGCTGCACTTGAATTACTGGATGCAGGTTGCCAGATTGGGAAAATTTTAGGACCCTGAGAATAGAGTATTGTTTTAAAAGTACCGATCTGTCATTACAGGGATATATGTGTGAATGATGTATATCCCTCGCTCACCTGTCATAAGTATATGTGTGCCTAGTCACATCTAAACTCACAGGGATAATGAATTTCTCACTAGGTACATTTTTTATACGATAACTGAAGGTGACGTCCGTGGTTTAGTATAAGGTTGTGACTCGCTCGTGTTTCGGTAGCACAAGTTTGCCAACAGTTACCCAATGTGAGTTGAGGTTAATGAAGGTGGCCTCTCGACTGACGTTTGTACTACTGTTGTCTTTCTGTTCTTTATGGTTACACACTGTGTCCCATCAGCGGCCATGCACATGATATTTAAGGGTACACCAATCTTGGAAGATGTGAGGAGTCTTGGGAGGCGGATCTGCCGCTGAGTAAAACTTCTAACCACGGGGTATACTAGCTTGAGATTGCATACTTTCATGGAGTAGGAATTCACTTGTTCAAATCATAGTGCTCTAATGTTTGTAGAATGAAAAGAGATTGTGCAAGATGTACTGAAATCTGAATTGTCATAATGCAGATGTATGTAAAAACATTGTGTACCCCAAAATCACTGAAGCTTTGCGCTCGTTAATATGAATTTCCACATAAAATTACTTAGCAATGTAATGTAATATTTAAATTAAATTACACTGTAATGTAACATCCAAATTAACTGTGCTCATGAGATCAGGGTGTATCCAGTCATGGAAAACCTGGAAAAGTCATGGAATTTCATTATTTTTTTCCACGCATGGAAAAGTGATGGAAATTGACTCCAGGTTTTGGAAAATTCATAAAAAGTCATGGAAATTAAAAGGCATCCTTTCGCGAAACGGCGTTGTTCCTTTCTTTCATCCAGCATTTCAATACAGGGATAGGTTTATGTAATCAGATCAAATTTTGGTGTCATCCACATCTTTCTATACTATGACTGGAACCTTGTGCGTGGTCCTCAAAGGCAAAACCAGCGGGAGCTCGTGGCCTTGGTACATGTCTCTTTCATGCCATGAAGCATGTAAAAATTACTTAATTTTAAAGCTTCCGTCATGGGGAAGTCATGGAAAAGTCATGGAAAAAATATTAAAATTTATTGGATACACCCTGTGAGATGTGGGAACCTTTTGGTACTGACATATGTAATGGTAGCACCTGGTGAACTTTGGGTGTGACACTGATCAGACCTTCAATCATCTGATTACTGTGGTCACTGAACAGGTGAAGCTTATTTGAAATTCAGAGAAGTTGTAGTTATTCTATTGCCAACATATAACTTGTGCACTAAGTACCAAATTTACATATTTATCAATGCAAAAGTACTCTTGAAACAGTAAAAATACCAAATGTTTTGTTTTATGTAAATAATCCTACTCTTACAAAAGAAACCCACTCAATACAACTTAAATCTAGATGTAGTACTATTCATGTCCATAGATCTAAGAGATATGTTTCAATACTATTAGTCATTTTTCACAAGATCTTTACACGAGGACATTACAAGTTGCTTTGTTTTAATATGACATTGTTACTATTGCTCCAGGCAGCAGCCACGTAAACCTTCTCAAGAAGGGGCTCTCAGAATGTCAGCTTCCAGCAGAGATGGGGGAGACGAATACTCATCCGAAACCTCGGAATTAGACAGTCGTAGTAATGTAAGTGGTTATAATCAAAAGAGAAATCTTTGTATAGGACAGCCATTGAAATTCTAATTGGACTTTTATAGCGCTTAATCTCCACTTTACAAGGGGATTCTAAGGCACAACATCACCAAATTGGTAACCAACATCATTGTCCAAGGACAAAAACGGATCAGGCACTACAGCAGTGAACAACCAGGAGGATATATGAAGACTAAGTTGGGTATGCCTTAGCATAGAGATATGATTAATTAGCTTGTTTGTGAAAGAGGCAATAGAAGAGGATGCATGAATCTCATCAGGAAGAGCATCAAACTCAAAACTAGAATCAAACTGAGTGACAGACTTTTGAGTAGATGGATAAAACTTTTGTATGACAATGAAATTACCAACACTCTGCCTTCAACTGGTTTTATAAGAACTACTGTAAGAAGATAGATATGGAGCGAAATACCAGTGTAAACAAGTGTAGCTGTTTTAAAAAGTCATTGATATTCAACAGGC
Organism: Sabellastarte sp. h YS-2021; assembly: GCA_964017235.1. Taxonomy (NCBI): domain Eukaryota; kingdom Metazoa; phylum Annelida; class Polychaeta; order Sabellida; family Sabellidae; genus Sabellastarte; species Sabellastarte sp. h YS-2021. The sequence goes on along the minus strand of OZ024929.1, from coordinate 170,589,198 downwards.
AGCCAATGCAATTTTTTTTAGAATGAGAGTTATACTGGTGCATCTACTGATGTTTGATACAGCTCTAGCAGCACTATTTTGAATACAGAATAATTTATGTAGATTGAACTTAGATTCCTGAAAAATAAATTACAGTAATCCAGCTGACTATTGGCCAGAGCATTGGCCACAAGTATAGTAGCATCTCGAGTAAAAAACTGCTTGACCAGACCAAAGTCCCTGAGTTGCATAAAACATTTTTCTCCACAGCCCTTAAGGGCTGTCGGTGTATTGTTTTCACCCATGGTGTCCAGATGGGCGGGCTGTAGGAAAAAGTTTGTCTGGGCTATATCTCGGAAACCGTAGGGTGTAGGAAGTTGATACTTGGTAGGGACATTGGTTAGGGGGTGTAGGTGTGCAACGTCATGGTCTGACCTTGATTTGACCTTTGGCCTTGCCGTAGTGACCTTGAGTTTGAAAATCTTGTGTAGGCTGTATCTCGGAAACCGTAAGGTGTAGGAAGTTGATACTTGGTAGGGACATTGGTTAGGGGGTGTAGGTGTGCCACATCATGGTCTGACCTTGATTTGACCTTTCCGTAGTAACCTTAACCTATAAAATCTTGTCCGGGCTATAACTCCGAAACCATAAGGTGTAGGAAGTTGATACTTGATAGGGACATTGGTTAGGGGGTGTAGGTGTGCAACGTCATAGTCTGACCTTGATTTGACCTTTGACCTTGCTGTAGTGACCTTGACCTATAAAATCTTGTCCGGGCTATATCTCGGAAACCGTAAGGTGTAGGAAGTTGATACTTGGTAGGGACATTGGTTAGAGGTTGTAGGTGTGCAACATCATGGTCTGACCAGGATTTGACCTTTGACCTTGCCATAGTGACCTTGACATATAAAATCTTGTCCGGGCTATATCTCGGAAACCGTGATGTGTAGGAAGTTGATAGTAGGTAGGGACATTGGTTAGGGGTTGTAGGTGTACAACGTCATGGTCTGACCTTGATTTGACCTTTGACCTTGCCGTAGTGACCTTGACCTATAAAATCTTGTCCGGGCTATATCTCGGAAACCGTAAGGTGTAGGAAGTTGATGCTGGGTAGGGACATTGGTTAGGGGTTGTAGGTGTGCTGCATCATGGTGTGACCTTGATTCGACTTTTGACCTTGTCGTAGTGACCTTGACCTTTAAAATCTTGTTGCACCTTTGGGTCTGTCTTTTGATGCAGATTAAGTACTGTTATAATCATTTTAGAATTCATTAAGAATTTCACTTTTACAACTTCCCATTGTAACAGATGGAATTTCATCAAGTGAGCCACAGATTTTGCTCCAACACCACACAAAGCATTCATGGAATGTATTACCACTTCTGTATGCATGGTAATATTCAAAACATCTAAACTATAATTCGGCCATGCCAGATGTAGATAAAGAGTACATCCATTATCTTTCTCTTAGACATTATTTTCTCTATTTAAACATTGTTTGGACCTTTATGTAACTAACTGTGCTCTGAAAGTATCCTAAACTTTGTACTGATACAGTACTTCTATATCTCATGGTGTTAAAAATATTTCCCTAGTCTGTGGGGTACGGGCATCTCTGATGCTATTTTTTGCTGTTAAAACAAGGAAAAGTCAGTGTCCAAATTCTTGAATAACTCCACTGAGCAGAGAGGACTTCGTAAGATGTCAATTGGGGAACATGCTTTCAACCAATCCCTCTGTCTTTTGAACCAAACAGTATAAACTCAGTCTCATCAGGATTCAATTTGAGTTTCCTTGTTGACATTCACCTTTTACATCATTAAGGCAACTGTTAAAAGGCAGAGAAGCATTCAGTAGATAAATGCATTTAAAGTTAGGTCTCGTCAGCACAAAAATGAAACTTAGTACCTTGTTGTTTACATGTTAATAATAATATTGAAATGCTGGAAGCTCATTTAGCTTGATGGAAACTAGAACGGTGATATAAGATCCCTACCCTGGGATCAGTAGATATCTGAGACACTGTAATGTCTTAGTCCTAGTCATATGAGCCATGTAACACCTGATAAAAGAGAGCCAGAGTCATGGGAACCATAGTGAAAATCTACAGAAAAAATTTTCACGAAAATTTTTGAATAGAGATCCAGTTGAATGATCAGGATGTCTTGAATTGGTTTAAATTATTCAAATAACATACATAAATACGTGAGATCCATCCTATGATTTTATGGGTTTCCATTTCTTTTGGAAAAGCAAGATGGAGAATCAATATTTTAATTACAGTCCCCTGAATGTATGATTATGTTTTCTGTTCTTGTTTGTGTTATTGTGATGTAAACATATTTTTGGATGAAGTGTCATTTATGAATTGTACACACTTTTGCAGAAACAGTCAGACTTTACAAGTAGTTCTACCCTTAAAATGGATGAAACTAAGACACAAGAGGTGAAGTAGTAAAGTTTTACCTTCTGTGTTGTATGTTTTATACCTGACAGCAAATACTAACACTGAATGTAGCACTCTTTTGCAAGTTTTGTTCACTCAAAACTAAATGTTATGTTATGTTTTTGTTAAAATTAAAACTGCCTTAAAACTCTTCTTTTCTGGCTACCATTCAACAGCAATGTATGTTTATCAGTACCATGTCCATCTGCTACTATTCTTGCCTTTGTATGGTCATCATTACTTCAGTTCTCTGTCGTGATGACATTACAACTTTTGGCGTTATGGAATTGTCATTTCAGGTGACATGTAACAGAGCATAATGACCATATAGTGTCACAAAAGTCTTGTAGGTTGACTTTCAGTAAAAGTAAAACAGTAATCTTGTTTTGAAAACTATTCCTTTGGTAGTGAAAGGCCTAGTTTGCATTGTTTATAATACTTCTTAAGTCAAGTTTAGTGTCTTCACATATTCACTGGTTAATTATTACCTTTGCTGATAAAACCAAACCAGTTTATTGTTAAACATTTTGGTCTTTTCTCAGCACTAACTATTCTCTTTGTTCCAGTTGTGTATAACCATTCACATAGACTGTGCAGTAACATAAAGTCCATTTCGTAAAATCAGCAAGTTATTGTCCTTTACCCAAGAATGAGACAACGTTTAACAACGTACATACCATTAACAAGCCTCAGTGTCTAGCAACTCTGTGTTCTATGTTCTGTTATCATGTGTACAGTGCAACATAATTTTAAAATACCCAAGAATATTTTGAATTAACTTTCTGTTCTCATGTTAATAATAATATGTTTTTCTTTCATTTTGTTAGATTTATTGCATTTTCATTCATTATGATAGATTAGAGAGATTCAATGAGAGATATTTTATTTATTATACACATGTATTCATCCAAGATGGAAACAGGAAGTAAGCATTGTTTACATGGTACATACTAAAGTAAGATCATTCTCTCAATATTTTAGCCGCTTATCAAAAATGATAAAAATGAGGTCACACTATAATACTATAAATGTAACAGCCCCCCTTGAAAACATTTTACTGCTTCTCTGTAAAAACAACACAAATATCTGTAAAATAATAAAAAAAAAATTTAATTTTGTATTAAACTTTGTAAATACATAACCTTGGCAATGGTACTCACTTTCTAAAAAAATAATAATCAGTTACACAAAAAATACTATTTGTAATAATACTGTTGTCTCAAAAACTAAAAATCCCTTTAAGAGCATTAAAAAGTTTATAAAGTGTTCATGTAACGAGTTATTTTAAAGTCTTTTTGCTTAGCTTGGGAGGAGAGGTTTCTAGCACATCACTCCCTCTCTGGATCTTTACCATCCAGTTCCCTATACTAACTTGGTCAACTAGTGTCCAAACATGTAGTCCTTGAATTTCAGCAGCTTTTCCTTTGTTGACGGCTTGGTCAGAACATCTGCCACCATCTCCTGTGTTTGGCAGTAGACAATTTTTAGTCTTTTCTTTGACACTTCTGTACGGATGAAATGGTAGCGGATATCAATGTGCTTGGATCTTGGGCGAATCACAGGATTTTGCGACAACGAAATGACCCCTTGGTTATCTTCCAGTATGGTGACTGGGCATTCAACTTGAAAGCCAAGATCTCTCAACAATTGGGCAAGGTAAAGGCTTTCTTGTGCTGCGGCTGCTAGTGCCATGTATTCGGCTTCACAAGTAGATAAAGCCACCGTGGCTTGCTTCCTTGACTTCCACGAAATGAGGGGGCCAGATTTTGACAAGCTAAAACAATATCCTAAGATACTTCGTCTGTCCTCGTCTGATCCCCAGTCAGCATCGCTGTGTCCTAGCAGCTGTAAATCTTCATCAGACTTGTTGTATGACAATTCATAATCAAGAGTGCCTTTCAGGTATCATAGCACATGTTTTGCTGCTGTCATGTGTCCCTTCTTGGGCTTTGAAAGATGCTGGGGAAGTTTGGTAACAGGCCAACTTAAATCTGGCCTTGTCCATGTCATGGCATAGATGAGTGACCCAACAACTTCTTGATAAGCCCTTGGATCGATTTCTTCATCATCCTCAAACTCCAATTTCTGTTCTGAGGGTGTACTCCTAGGTTTACAGTCACTCATACCAAACCTCTCTAGGATCTTGCTCAAGTATTTTGTCTGGTTCATTTTCACACACCTTTCATCTTGATGGAAGTTTATACCCAAAAAGTTCGAGAGTCTCCCCAAGTCCTTCATTTTGAACCTTTCACATAACATCTGTTTGGTTTGCTTGAGAGATACTTCATCACTGGCACCAATAATAAGGTCATCTACCCATATCTGCATCATGACATCTACGTCATTCTTTTGCTTGACAAACAAACAAGGATCAACACTGCTTTGTTTAAATTCATTTTGCAAAAGATGCTCTTGCAACATCTTGTTCCAGTTTCTTCCTGACTGTTTCAGTCCATATATTGACTTTCTCAGTTTATAAACATAGGTTTCTCCATTTGTTCCTTTCTCTTCATATCCTTTTGGTTGCTCCATATAGATTTCACAATCAGTATTAGCATTTAAGTATGCTGTTTTAACATCCATCTGGTGAAGGATTATGCCATTCTGTGCAGCTAGTTGCATGGCTGCCCTAACTGAGGTCATCCTTGCTGTAGGTGCGAAAGTTTCAGTGTAATCAATACCTTTGACTTGACTGTAGCCTCTTGCATCATATCTCGCCTTGTATGTTTTGTTTTCATTTTGCCCCTCCTTTATGGTATACACCCATTTTCCTCCTACCAGACTCCTACCCTTTGGCAACTCTGTTAGCGTGAAAGTGTCATTCTCCTTTAAGGATCTTATTTCTTCATCCATGGCTTTTGTCCATTGGGGTGCTTCAGGTGCATCCATTGCTTCTTCATATGTTTGCGGAAATGCTGAGACTCTGTAGCAGTAGTCAATGGCCATCATAGACTGGTCATCACATTTGGTTACATACTCCCCAAGGTAAGGCGGTGGTTGTCTGATTCTTCTTGGATACCTTGGTTCTATCACTTGATCTTCTTCTGGATCATTCATGGCATTTGGAGGATTACTTTGCCAAAATTCTTGTCCTTCTGCATCATTTCTTGGAGGTTCTTCATTTTGAGTTGTGTGCCATTCATCATAGTCTCCACAGGCATCATCTGTCACATACTCTGCTTGACTTTTCTCTTGTTTCCCTTTAAATTACCATCTAGGAATTTCATGACTCGGTGTCTCATGACCTTCCCTGTTTTTCTATCATAGATCAAGTAAGCAGGACTTCCTTTATCATAACCTACAAATATCCTGGATCTGCCCTTGCATCAAGTTTTCTCCTTTGTTGATTGAGGACAAAACATCTGGATCCAAATACTCTCGTATTTGCCACATTTGGTTTTCGTCCTGTCAAGGCTTCATATGGAGTGTGTCCTACTCTCTTGTTCAGGGTTCTGTTCCTGATATGATGAGATTTAACTTGTATTAAAAAGGAACAGTTTTTACATTATATAAGTTAAATTTGGGCACCTTAAATTTGTTCAAATAGTTTGCATACCTAAATACTTTGTAGACATTTGGGGAAATTTATAAATGTACAGAACTCAGAGTGGCTGTGGGCAAATGCTTGACTCTAAGGCACATTTTAAAGATGAATTTTTACTTGAAATATGACTTGTGTCCATTCTTGTAAATAATATATGAATGACATAAAGTGGAACGAAGTGTAGATTAAAGACATCTGTATTTAAAATGTAAAAGCCCTTCTGTGCTATTTCTGTTTCAGTGGCCAATTAGTACTGTATCTTATAATCCCCCTATTCTACTGTCACACACAACCTACCATAAAACCTGGCTAATTTTAATCTGATGAAGTTGAGCACCTTAAATTTATCTATATACAGTGTTCGCTCTTGAGCGCGATTTCATGAGTTTGTACAGACTCTGGGTCGAGTTGTCACAAAACCAACCCCCTCAACATGTCTGTACTGTCGCTACCAGGCAAAACACTCAAAACTGACCAAAGAAATTTGTCTGTTATCGGAAGCGACGACTTACATATTTCGTCATAGAAATGGGTGAGAAAAGCATGAAGGGCAGTTTATTTTATTTGATAAATCCAGCTAACAGTAATTCACGTGAGAATTCGGGTATTGTCGCGACATTTCCGTGCTTTTTCTCGAATTTTTAACTCGTCTTCTGCATTTAATGTCACAGGTGAAACAGTCGAAACAACTACTGACCAAAGAAATTCGTCTATTATCGGAAGCGACAACGTACATATTTCCTCATAGAAAATAATTAGAAATAGGTGAGAAAGATGTGAAAGTGAGTTTATTTTATTTCATACATCCAGTAAACAGTAATTCACGCGAAAATTCAGGTATTCTCACGAGATTTCAGTGTTTTTTGTCTACTTTTTAACTCGTCTTCTGCATATAGTATCACAGGCAAAACAGTCGAAAAAAATACTGACCAAAGAATCTCGTCTATTATCTGAAGAGACAGAATATATATTTCTTCAAAGAAAAGAGAAGAAATGTAATTTATTTATTTGATGAATCCAGATAATAGTGAACAAAAGAGTAGCACCCAGCCATTAAGGCTTAGATGTGGTATAGAAGTGAAAATTGAAAAAAATGACAAATAAAACCAGTATTAATTAATTATTTATTTGAACTTTTAGTTTAGCATCTATTTCTTATTATTTAAATAAAGAAGATTTTATGCAATCCCAAATTGGAACTAAATATTTCAAAATATCTTGATGCAAAACATGTCTCACATTTTTTCAGTTGTCTCGCCTTTTCAAGTGAAGGGAGACAGTATGTCTCACATTCATTTTTGACGAGAGCGAACACTGAATATAGTTTGCGTACCTAAATACTTTGTAGACATTTGGGAAAATGTTTAAACGTACAGAACTCAGAGTGTCTGTGGTCAAATCTTTTGAGTCTAAGGCACATTTTAAAGATGAATTTTTAGTTGATATATCACATGTATCCATTCTTGTAAAGTAAATAATATATGAATGACATAAAGGGGAAAGAAGTGTAGATTAAAGAAATCTATATTTAAAATGTAAAAGCTCTTCTGTGCTATTTCTGTTTTAGTGGGCAATTAGTACTGTATTTTATAATCCCACTGTTCTACTGTCACAACTTGCCTTAAACTCTAACCGATTTTAATCTTACAAATCTGCTATAAATGATTCAGTCCAAAAGGGTGGGAAAATTTACAAAAAACTGTGTGATTTGTTCTAACATTGCCTGTGAAGCTGTGAGCTCGAATGTGCTTTATCCATCTCCAGCATATATCCCAAATACTGGGTAACATGGGATAATGTTTAATAAATGTAGAACTTTTTGGTGTTTAAGACTAATATGAGTAATGTTATCACGGAATATGATACTATTCAATAAGACATAGATGATTTTAATCTCATAAGACTACTATAACTGATCCTGTTGAAAAGATGGGATAATTTACAAACCGTGTGATTTGTCGTGAGTGACTGACATTCCCCTAACTAAAGACTGAGTTTAGGGATGACCATATATCAGCGTCCTTGAGGTTCTTTGGCTTGCCACTAGGGATAGAGGACCTGCATTTTAAGTGGTCATCTAAGCCACTATGTATGTGCCTGTACCTGGGTTTGAACCCATGTTCTCTGTGTTCCCAGGCAAGTGTGTTACCCACTAGACCACAGTGACAGATTAAAAAGTATGTTGTCATACTGTGGCTAACCTTTTTAAGTTTTGTGTCATAATTATGCTCTTGAATTCAAACAGTATTGGCTACATCTTTTGATTGAACATCCATTAAATATTGTAGCTTGTTATATTATTTTAGGATATATTTATTGAAAAATCTAATTGTAAAAATATGTATGATTATGATTTTTTTTAATCAATTGTGGTGTAGTATTAATCAGGTGTAGTATTAAATCTGTAGTAATAAATATACCATTATAAATACCACATTAGGGATTACATGTCATCTTATCTCCATTTTTATCATAATTATGTCCACCCCCCTGGGGGGTGGATATATTATTTTTGCTTTTTTCGCCGTCCGATGTCCGATGTCCGATGTCCGATGTCCGATGTCCGGCGTCCGGCGTCCGGCGTCCGATGTCCGGCGTCACGCATGGTTTCCGCTCATTTAAAGGAAAAGTATTAGAGCTATTGTCACCAAATTTGGTATGCAGGCTTATTGGGTCAGTAGCTTGCTTGGGATTGCTTTTGGCTGTTGTACCTCTTTTGCTTACTGAGTAATACTTAAGTACAGCTATTTTCAGTACCCATTGGTTTCCGTGCATTTAAGCCAAAATAATTAAAGATATTTTACTACAATTTTGAATACAAGATTGTTATGTCCATAGCTCGCTTGGTATTGCATTTGGGACTGATAGCTTTGTCAGTACATGAGTAATAGCCATTTAGGTACTTCATTGTGTATTTTCAGTACTACTTTTGAGTAATTTGCTTCTATCTCCTTAACCGTGCGAGATAGAGCGATTTCGGCAAAATTTTCGACCCGCAGGGTATCTGAAGAGTGTACTCTTTGCAATTTTCAAAAAATTTTCCCCTCCCCAAAAATGGCGGCCATTTTGAATTTTCGAATTTTTGCCAAAAATGGCAAAACACAAATTTGCTTCTATCTCCTTAACCGTGCGAGATAGAGCGATTTCGTCGAAATTTTCGACCCACAGGGTATCTAAGGAATGTAATATTTGCAATTTTCCAAAAATTTTCCCCTCCCCAAAAATGGCGGCCATTTTGAATTTTCGAATTTTTGCCAAAAATGGCAAAACACAAATTTGCTTCTATCTCCTTAACCGTGCGAGATAGAGCGATTTCGTCGAAATTTTCGACCCACAGGGTATCTAAGGGATGTAATATTTGCAATTTTCAAAAAAATTTCCCCTCCCCAAAAATGGCGGCCATTTTGAATTTTCGAATTTTTGCCAAAAATGGCAAAACACAAATTTGCTTCTATCTCCTTAACCGTGCGAGATAGAGCGATTTCGGCAAAATTTTCGACCCACAGGGGATCTAAGGAATGCAATCTTTGCAATTTTCCAAAAATTTTCCCCTCCCCAAAAATGGCGGCCATTTTGAATTTTCGAATTTTTGCCAAAAATGGCAAAACACTAATTTGCTTCTATCTCCTTAACCGTGCGAGATAGAGCGATTTCGGCAAAATTTTCGACGCACAGGGTATCTAAGCAATGCAATCTTTGCAATTTTCAAAATATTTTCCCCTCCCCAAAAATGGCGGCCATTTTGAATTTTCGAATTTTTGTCAAAAATGGCAAAACACAAATTTGCTTCTATCTCCTTAACCGTGCGAGATAGAGCGATTTCGTCGAAATTTTCGACCCACAGGGTATCTAAGGAATGTAATATTTGCAATTTTCAAAAAATTTTCCCCTCCCCAAAAATGGCGGCCATTTTGAATTTTCGAATTTTTGCCAAAAATGGCAAAACACAAATTTGCTTCTATCTCCTTAACCGTGCGAGATAGAGCGATTTCGTCGAAATTTTCGACCCACAGGGTATCTAAGGGATGTAATATTTGCAATTTTCAAAAAAATTTCCCCTCCCCAAAAATGGCGGCCATTTTGAATTTTCGAATTTTTGCCAAAAATGGCAAAACACAAATTTGCTTCTATCTCCTTAACCGTGCGAGATAGAGCGATTTCGGCAAAATTTTCGACCCACAGGGGATCTAAGGAATGCAATCTTTGCAATTTTCCAAAAATTTTCCCCTCCCCAAAAATGGCGGCCATTTTGAATTTTCGAATTTTTGCCAAAAATGGCAAAACACTAATTTGCTTCTATCTCCTTAACCGTGCGAGATAGAGCGATTTCGGCAAAATTTTCGACGCACAGGGTATCTAAGCAATGCAATCTTTGCAATTTTCAAAATATTTTCCCCTCCCCAAAAATGGCGGCCATTTTGAATTTTCGAATTTTTGTCAAAAATGGCAAAACACAAATTTGCTTCTATCTCCTTAACCGTGCGAGATAGAGCGATTTCGTCGAAATTTTCGACCCACAGGGTATCTAAGGAATGTAATATTTGCAATTTTCAAAAAATTTTCCCCTCCCCAAAAATGGCGGCCATTTTGAATTTTCGAATTTTTGCCCAAAATGGCAAAACACAAATTTCCTTCTATCTCCTTAACCGTGCGAGATAGAGCGATTTCGGCAAAATTTTCGATGCACAGGGTATCTAAACAATGCAATCTTTGCAATTTTCAAAATATTTTCCCCTCCCCAAAAATGGCGGCCATTTTGAATTTTCGAATTTTTGCCAAAAATGGCAAAACACAAATTTGCTTCTATCTCCTTAACCGTGCGAGATAGAGCGATTTCGGCAAAATTTTCGACCCACAGGGGATCTAAGGAATGCAATCTTTGCAATTTTCCAAAAATTTTCCCCTCCCCAAAAATGGCGGCCATTTTGAATTTTCGAATTTTTGCCAAAAATGGCAAAACACTAATTTGCTTCTATCTCCTTAACCGTGCGAGATAGAGCGATTTCGGCAAAATTTTCGACGCACAGGGTATCTAAGCAATGCAATCTTTGCAATTTTCAAAATATTTTCCCCTCCCCAAAAATGGCGGCCATTTTGAATTTTCGAATTTTTGTCAAAAATGGCAAAACACAAATTTGCTTCTATCTCCTTAACCGTGCGAGATAGAGCGATTTCGTCGAAATTTTCGACCCACAGGGTATCTAAGGAATGTAATATTTGCAATTTTCAAAAAATTTTCCCCTCCCCAAAAATGGCGGCCATTTTGAATTTTCGAATTTTTGCCCAAAATGGCAAAACACAAATTTCCTTTTATCTCCTTAACCGTGCGAGATAGAGCGATTTCGGCAAAATTTTCGATGCACAGGGTATCTAAACAATGCAATCTTTGCAATTTTCAAAATATTTTCCCCTCCCCAAAAATGGCGGCCATTTTGAATTTTCGAATTTTTGCCAAAAATGGCAAAACACAAATTTGCTTCTATCTCCTTAACCGTGCGAGATAGAGCGATTTCGTCGAAATTTTCGACCCACAGGGTATCTAAGGAATGTAATATTTGCAATTTTCAAAAAATTTTCCCCTCCCCCAAAATGGCGGCCATTTTGAATTTTCGAATTTTTGCCAAAAATGGCAAAACACAAATTTGCTTCTATCTCCTTAACCGTGCGAGATAGAGCGATTTCGTCGAAATTTTCGACCCACAGGCTATCTAAGGGATGTAATATTTGCAATTTTCAAAAAAATTTCCCCTCCCCAAAAATGGCGGCCATTTTGAATTTTCGAATTTTTGCCAAAAATGGCAAAACACAAATTTGCTTCTATCTCCTTAACCGTGCGAGATAGAGCGATTTCGTCGAAATTTTCGACCCACAGGGTATCTAAGGAATGTAATATTTGCAATTTTCCAAAAATTTTCCCCTCCCCAAAAATGGCGGCCATTTTGAATTTTCGAATTTTTGCCAAAAATGGCAAAACACAAATTTGCTTCTATCTCCTTAACCGTGCGAGATAGAGCGATTTCGTCGAAATTTTCGACCCACAGGGTATCTAAGGGATGTAATATTTGCAATTTTCAAAAAAATTTCCCCTCCCCAAAAATGGCGGCCATTTTGAATTTTCGAATTTTTGCCAAAAATGGCAAAACACAAATTTGCTTCTATCTCCTTAACCGTGCGAGATAGAGCGATTTCGGCAAAATTTTCGACCCACAGGGGATCTAAGGAATGCAATCTTTGCAATTTTCCAAAAATTTTCCCCTCCCCAAAAATGGCGGCCATTTTGAATTTTCGAATTTTTGCCAAAAATGGCAAAACACTAATTTGCTTCTATCTCCTTAACCGTGCGAGATAGAGCGATTTCGGCAAAATTTTCGACGCACAGGGTATCTAAGCAATGCAATCTTTGCAATTTTCAAAATATTTTCCCCTCCCCAAAAATGGCGGCCATTTTGAATTTTCGAATTTTTGTCAAAAATGGCAAAACACAAATTTGCTTCTATCTCCTTAACCGTGCGAGATAGAGCGATTTCGTCGAAATTTTCGACCCACAGGGTATCTAAGGAATGTAATATTTGCAATTTTCAAAAAATTTTCCCCTCCCCAAAAATGGCGGCCATTTTGAATTTTCGAATTTTTGCCCAAAATGGCAAAACACAAATTTCCTTCTATCTCCTTAACCGTGCGAGATAGAGCGATTTCGGCAAAATTTTCGATGCACAGGGTATCTAAACAATGCAATCTTTGCAATTTTCAAAATATTTTCCCCTCCCCAAAAATGGCGGCCATTTTGAATTTTCGAATTTTTGCCAAAAATGGCAAAACACAAATTTGCTTCTATCTCCTTAACCGTGCGAGATAGAGCGATTTCGTCGAAATTTTCGACCCACAGGCTATCTAAGGGATGTAATATTTGCAATTTTCAAAAAAATTTCCCCTCCCCAAAAATGGCGGCCATTTTGAATTTTCGAATTTTTGCCAAAAATGGCAAAACACAAATTTGCTTCTATCTCCTTAACCGTGCGAGATAGAGCGATTTCGGCAAAATTTTCGACCCACAGGGGATCTAAGCAATGCAATCTTTGCAATTTTCCAAAAATTTTCCCCTCCCCAAAAATGGCGGCCATTTTGAATTTTCGAATTTTTGCCAAAAATGGCAAAACACTAATTTGCTTTTATCTCCTTAACCGTGCGAGATAGAGCGATTTCGGCAAAATTTTCGACGCACAGGGTATCTAAGCAATGCAATCTTTGCAATTTTCAAAATATTTTCCCCTCCCCAAAAATGGCGGCCATTTTGAATTTTCGAATTTTTGCCAAAAATGGCAAAACACAAATTTGCTTCTATCTCCTTAACCGTGCGAGATAGAGCGATTTCGGCAAAATTTTCGACCCACAGGGGATCTAAGGAATGCAATCTTTGCAATTTTCCAAAAATTTTCCCCTCCCCAAAAATGGCGGCCATTTTGAATTTTCGAATTTTTGCCAAAAATGGCAAAACACTAATTTGCTTCTATCTCCTTAACCGTGCGAGATAGAGCGATTTCGGCAAAATTTTCGACGCACAGGGTATCTAAGCAATGCAATCTTTGCAATTTTCAAAATATTTTCCCCTCCCCAAAAATGGCGGCCATTTTGAATTTTCGAATTTTTGTCAAAAATGGCAAAACACAAATTTGCTTCTATCTCCTTAACCGTGCGAGATAGAGCGATTTCGTCGAAATTTTCGACCCACAGGGTATCTAAGGAATGTAATATTTGCAATTTTCAAAAAATTTTCCCCTCCCCAAAAATGGCGGCCATTTTGAATTTTCGAATTTTTGCCCAAAATGGCAAAACACAAATTTCCTTCTATCTCCTTAACCGTGCGAGATAGAGCGATTTCGGCAAAATTTTCGATGCACAGGGTATCTAAACAATGCAATCTTTGCAATTTTCAAAATATTTTCCCCTCCCCAAAAATGGCGGCCATTTTGAATTTTCGAATTTTTGCCAAAAATGGCAAAACACAAATTTGCTTCTATCTCCTTAACCGTGCGAGATAGAGCGATTTCGGCAAAATTTTCGACCCACAGGGGATCTAAGGAATGCAATCTTTGCAATTTTCCAAAAATTTTCCCCTCCCCAAAAATGGCGGCCATTTTGAATTTTCGAATTTTTGCCAAAAATGGCAAAACACTAATTTGCTTCTATCTCCTTAACCGTGCGAGATAGAGCGATTTCGGCAAAATTTTCGACGCACAGGGTATCTAAGCAATGCAATCTTTGCAATTTTCAAAATATTTTCCCCTCCCCAAAAATGGCGGCCATTTTGAATTTTCGAATTTTTGTCAAAAATGGCAAAACACAAATTTGCTTCTATCTCCTTAACCGTGCGAGATAGAGCGATTTCGTCGAAATTTTCGACCCACAGGGTATCTAAGGAATGTAATATTTGCAATTTTCAAAAAATTTTCCCCTCCCCAAAAATGGCGGCCATTTTGAATTTTCGAATTTTTGCCCAAAATGGCAAAACACAAATTTCCTTTTATCTCCTTAACCGTGCGAGATAGAGCGATTTCGGCAAAATTTTCGATGCACAGGGTATCTAAACAATGCAATCTTTGCAATTTTCAAAATATTTTCCCCTCCCCAAAAATGGCGGCCATTTTGAATTTTCGAATTTTTGCCAAAAATGGCAAAACACAAATTTGCTTCTATCTCCTTAACCGTGCGAGATAGAGCGATTTCGTCGAAATTTTCGACCCACAGGGTATCTAAGGAATGTAATATTTGCAATTTTCAAAAAATTTTCCCCTCCCCCAAAATGGCGGCCATTTTGAATTTTCGAATTTTTGCCAAAAATGGCAAAACACAAATTTGCTTCTATCTCCTTAACCGTGCGAGATAGAGCGATTTCGTCGAAATTTTCGACCCACAGGCTATCTAAGGGATGTAATATTTGCAATTTTCAAAAAAATTTCCCCTCCCCAAAAATGGCGGCCATTTTGAATTTTCGAATTTTTGCCAAAAATGGCAAAACACAAATTTGCTTCTATCTCCTTAACCGTGCGAGATAGAGCGATTTCGTCGAAATTTTCGACCCACAGGGTATCTAAGGAATGTAATATTTGCAATTTTCCAAAAATTTTCCCCTCCCCAAAAATGGCGGCCATTTTGAATTTTCGAATTTTTGCCAAAAATGGCAAAACACAAATTTGCTTCTATCTCCTTAACCGTGCGAGATAGAGCGATTTCGTCGAAATTTTCGACCCACAGGGTATCTAAGGGATGTAATATTTGCAATTTTCAAAAAAATTTCCCCTCCCCAAAAATGGCGGCCATTTTGAATTTTCGAATTTTTGCCAAAAATGGCAAAACACAAATTTGCTTCTATCTCCTTAACCGTGCGAGATAGAGCGATTTCGGCAAAATTTTCGACCCACAGGGGATCTAAGGAATGCAATCTTTGCAATTTTCCAAAAATTTTCCCCTCCCCAAAAATGGCGGCCATTTTGAATTTTCGAATTTTTGCCAAAAATGGCAAAACACTAATTTGCTTCTATCTCCTTAACCGTGCGAGATAGAGCGATTTCGGCAAAATTTTCGACGCACAGGGTATCTAAGCAATGCAATCTTTGCAATTTTCAAAATATTTTCCCCTCCCCAAAAATGGCGGCCATTTTGAATTTTCGAATTTTTGTCAAAAATGGCAAAACACAAATTTGCTTCTATCTCCTTAACCGTGCGAGATAGAGCGATTTCGTCGAAATTTTCGACCCACAGGGTATCTAAGGAATGTAATATTTGCAATTTTCAAAAAATTTTCCCCTCCCCAAAAATGGCGGCCATTTTGAATTTTCGAATTTTTGCCCAAAATGGCAAAACACAAATTTCCTTCTATCTCCTTAACCGTGCGAGATAGAGCGATTTCGGCAAAATTTTCGATGCACAGGGTATCTAAACAATGCAATCTTTGCAATTTTCAAAATATTTTCCCCTCCCCAAAAATGGCGGCCATTTTGAATTTTCGAATTTTTGCCAAAAATGGCAAAACACAAATTTGCTTCTATCTCCTTAACCGTGCGAGATAGAGCGATTTCGTCGAAATTTTCGACCCACAGGGTATCTAAGGAATGTAATATTTGCAATTTTCAAAAAATTTTCCCCTCCCCCAAAATGGCGGCCATTTTGAATTTTCGAATTTTTGCCAAAAATGGCAAAACACAAATTTGCTTCTATCTCCTTAACCGTGCGAGATAGAGCGATTTCGTCGAAATTTTCGACCCACAGGCTATCTAAGGGATGTAATATTTGCAATTTTCAAAAAAATTTCCCCTCCCCAAAAATGGCGGCCATTTTGAATTTTCGAATTTTTGCCAAAAATGGCAAAACACAAATTTGCTTCTATCTCCTTAACCGTGCGAGATAGAGCGATTTCGGCAAAATTTTCGACCCACAGGGGATCTAAGCAATGCAATCTTTGCAATTTTCCAAAAATTTTCCCCTCCCCAAAAATGGCGGCCATTTTGAATTTTCGAATTTTTGCCAAAAATGGCAAAACACTAATTTGCTTTTATCTCCTTAACCGTGCGAGATAGAGCGATTTCGGCAAAATTTTCGACGCACAGGGTATCTAAGCAATGCAATCTTTGCAATTTTCAAAATATTTTCCCCTCCCCAAAAATGGCGGCCATTTTGAATTTTCGAATTTTTGCCAAAAATGGCAAAACACAAATTTGCTTCTATCTCCTTAACCGTGCGAGATAGAGCGATTTCGTCGAAATTTTCGACCCACAGGGTATCTAAGGAATGTAATATTTGCAATTTTCAAAAAATTTTCCCCTCCCCAAAAATGGCGGCCATTTTGAATTTTCGAATTTTTGCCCAAAATGGCAAAACACAAATTTGCTTCTATCTCCTTAACCGTGCGAGATAGAGCGATTTCGGCAAAATTTTCGACGCACAGGGTATCTAAGCAATGCAATCTTTGCAATTTCCAAAATATTTTCCCCTCCCCAAAAATGGCGGCCATTTTGAATTTTCGAATTTTTGCCAAAAATGGCAAAACACAAATTTGCTTCTATCTCCTTAACCGTGCGAGATAGAGCGATTTCGTCGAAATTTTCGACCCACAGGGTATCTAAGGAATGTAATATTTGCAATTTTCAAAAAATTTTCCCCTCCCCAAAAATGGCGGCCATTTTGAATTTTCGAATTTTTGCCAAAAATGGCAAAACACTAATTTGCTTCTATCTCCTTAACCGTGCGAGATAGAGCGATTTCGGCAAAATTTTCGACGCACAGGGTATGTAAGCAATGCAATCTTTGCAATTTTCAAAATATTTTCCCCTCCCCAAAAATGGCGGCCATTTTGAATTTTCGAATTTTTGCCAAAAATGGCAAAACACAAATTTGCTTCTATCTCCTTAACCGTGCGAGATAGAGCGATTTCGTCGAAATTTTCGACCCACAGGGTATCTAAGGAATGTAATATTTGCAATTTTCAAAAAATTTTCCCCTCCCCAAAAATGGCGGCCATTTTGAATTTTCGAATTTTTGCCAAAAATGGCAAAACACTAATTTGCTTCTATCTCCTTAACCGTGCGAGATAGAGCGATTTCGGCAAAATTTTCGACGCACAGGGTATGTAAGCAATGCAATCTTTGCAATTTTCAAAATATTTTCCCCTCCCCAAAAATGGCGGCCATTTTGAATTTTCGAATTTTTGCCAAAAATGGCAAAACACAAATTTGCTTCTATCTCCTTAACCGTGCGAGATAGAGCGATTTCGTCGAAATTTTCGACCCACAGGGTATCTAAGGAATGTAATATTTGCAATTTTCAAAAAATTTTCCCCTCCCCAAAAATGGCGGCCATTTTGAATTTTCGAATTTTTGCCCAACATGGCAAAACACAAATTTCCTTCTATCTCCTTAACCGTGCGAGATAGAGCGATTTCGGCAAAATTTTCGACGCACAGGGTATCTAAGCAATGCAATCTTTGCAATTTTCAAAATATTTTCCCCTCCCCAAAAATGGCGGCCATTTTGAATTTTCGAATTTTTGCCAAAAATGGCAAAACACAAATTTGCTTCTATCTCCTTAACCGTGCGAGATAGAGCGATTTCGTCGAAATTTTCGACCCACAGGGTATCTAAGGAATGCAATATTTGCAATTTTCCAAAAATTTTCCCCTCCCCAAAAATGGCGGCCATTTTGAATTTTCGAATTTTTGCCAAAAATGGCAAAACACAAATTTGCTTCTATCTCCTTAACCGTGCCAGATAGAGTGATTTCGTCAAAATTTTCGACCCACAGGGTATCTGAGCATTGTACTCTTGGTAATTTCTAAAAAATTTTCCCCTCCCCAAAAATGGCGGCCATTTTGAATTTTCGAATTTTTGCCAAAAATGGCAAAACACAAATTTGCTTCTATCTCCTTAACCGTGCGAGATAGAGCGATTTCGGCAAAATTTTCGACCCACAGGGGATCTAAGGAATGCAATCTTTGCAATTTTCCAAAAATTTTCCCCTCCCCAAAAATGGCGGCCATTTTGAATTTTCGAATTTTTGCCAAAAATGGCAAAACACTAATTTGCTTCTATCTCCTTAACCGTGCGAGATAGAGCGATTTCGGCAAAATTTTCGACGCACAGGGTATCTAAGCAATGCAATCTTTGCAATTTTCAAAATATTTTCCCCTCCCCAAAAATGGCGGCCATTTTGAATTTTCGAATTTTTGCCAAAAATGGCAAAACACAAATTTGCTTCTATCTCCTTAACCGTGCGAGATAGAGTGATTTCGTCGAAATTTTCGACCCACAGGGTATCTAAGGAATGTAATATTTGCAATTTTCAAAAAATTTTCCCCTCCCCAAAAATGGCGGCCATTTTGAATTTTCGAATTTTTGCCAAAAATGGCAAAACACAAATTTGCTTCTATCTCCTTAACCGTGCGAGATAGAGCGATTTCGTCGAAATTTTCGACCCACAGGCTATCTAAGGAATGCAATCTTTGCAATTTTCCAAAAATTTTCCCCTCCCCAAAAATGGCGGCCATTTTGAATTTTCGAATTTTTGCCAAAAATGGCAAAACACAAATTTGCTTCTATCTCCTTAACCGTGCCAGATAGAGTGATTTCGTCAAAATTTTCGACCCACAGGGTATCTGAGCATTGTACTCTTGGTAATTTCTAAAAAATTTTCCCCTCCCCAAAAATGGCGGCCATTTTGAATTTTCGAATTTTTGCCAAAAATGGCAAAACACAAATTTGCTTCTATCTCCTTAACCGTGCGAGATAGAGCGATTTCGGCAAAATTTTCGATCCACAGGGGATCTAAGGAATGCAATCTTTGCAATTTTCCAAAAATTTTCCCCTCCCCAAAAATGGCGGCCATTTTGAATTTTCGAATTTTTGCCAAAAATGGCAAAACACTAATTTGCTTCTATCTCCTTAACCGTGCGAGATAGAGCGATTTCGGCAAAATTTTCGACGCACAGGGTATCTAAGCAATGCAATCTTTGCAATTTTCAAAATATTTTCCCCTCCCCAAAAATGGCGGCCATTTTGAATTTTCGAATTTTTGCCAAAAATGGCAAAACACAAATTTGCTTCTATCTCCTTAACCGTGCGAGATAGAGTGATTTCGTCGAAATTTTCGACCCACAGGGTATCTAAGGAATGTAATATTTGCAATTTTCAAAAAATTTTCCCCTCCCCAAAAATGGCGGCCATTTTGAATTTTCGAATTTTTGCCAAAAATGGCAAAACACAAATTTGCTTCTATCTCCTTAACCGTGCGAGATGGAGCGATTTCGTCGAAATTTTCGACCCACAGGCTATCTAAGGAATGCAATCTTTGCAATTTTCCAAAAATTTTCCCCTCCCCAAAAATGGCGGCCATTTTGAATTTTCGAATTTTTGCCAAAAATGGCAAAACACAAATTTGCTTCTATCTCCTTAACCGTGCGAGATAGAGTGATTTCGTCGAAATTTTCGACCCACAGGGTATCTAAGGAATGTAATATTTGCAATTTTCCAAAAATTTTCCCCTCCCCAAAAATGGCGGCCATTTTGAATTTTTGAATTTTTGCCAAAAATGGCAAAACACAAATTTGCTTCTATCTCCTTAACCGTGCGAGATAGAGTGATTTCGTCGAAATTTTCGACCCACAGGGTATCTAAGGAATGCAATCTTTGCAATTTTCCAAAAATTTTCCCCTCCCCAAAATTGGCGGCCATTTTGAATTTTCGAATTTTTGCCAAAAATGGCAAAACACAAATTTGCTTCTATCTCCTTAACCGTGCCAGATAGAGTGATTTCGTCAAAATTTTCGACCCACAGGGTATCTGAGCATTGTACTCTTGGTAATTTCTAAAAAATTTTCCCCTCCCCAAAAATGGCGGCCATTTTGAATTTTCGAATTTTTGCCAAAAATGGCAAAACACTAATTTGCTTCTATCTCCTTAACCGTGCGAGATAGAGCGATTTCGGCAAAATTTTCGACCCACAGGGTATCTGAGCATTGTACTCTTGGCAATTTCTAAAAAATTTTCCCCTCCCCAAAAATGGCGGCCATTTTGAATTTTCGAATTTTTGCCAAAAATGGCAAAACACAAATTTGCTTCTATCTCCTTAACCGTGCGAGATAGAGCGATTTCGTCGAAATTTTCAACCCACAGGGTATCTAAGGAATGCAATCTTTGCAATTTTCAAAAAATTTTTCCCTCCCCAAAAATGGCGGCCATTTTGAATTTTCGAATTTTTGCCAAAAATGGCAAAACACAAATTTGCTTCTATCTCCTTAACCATGCGAGATAGAGCGATTTCGTCGAAATTTTCAACCCACAGGGTATCTAAGGAATGTAATCTTTGCAATTTTCAAAAAATTTTCCCCTCCCCAAAAATGGCAGCCATTTTGAATTTTCGAATTTTTGCCCAAAATGGAAAAACACAAACTGGCCTTAACCGTGCAAAATAGAGTTATTTTGTTGAAATTTTCGACCCATAGGGTATCTAAGAAATGTACTCTTGGCAATTTTCAAAAAAATTTCCTTTTCCCAATAATGGCGGCCATTTGGAATTTTCAAATTTTTGCCAAAAATAGAAAAACAGGAATTGGCTTCTATCTTCTTAACCGTGCAAGATAGAGTGATTTCGTCAAAATTTTCAACCCAACCAATGCAAAAAGGCATGAAGCTGAAATAAATTACATCTACACTATCAAATATTTAAGCATCATTGATATATTTTACAAATGAAACAGGGTCTTGTAAGACTACTGTACAATTTGGGCAAAAGGTTCATGGGTGGACATTACACATGATAATGTGTGTTCTTCTATGCTATCCTGTTTCTATTCGCATCTACTATCAACAGGGCGGCCTATTTCTAGTTTTATTTAGCTTTTACAAAGGCACAGTTTCCTTGTGTTATACAAAGCCAAAAATCACCTGAAAATTTTGTTTAGGTTTTAAAATTTTCACCAAACCGTTGGCTTTATATTTAAACACTGACCGACCCATTTTATGAAAAAAGCAATATAAGGATGTGTCCTTAAAACCAATTTTGTACTTCTCTAAAGCTGGCTGCAATAAAACCAAAGCATTCTGTGGCTAGTTGTTTGGATCGCTTACTGATGTTACTGTTTACAGTTTTAGTATAAAGTACTAAATGCTAATCTTTTTGTTAACTCTTTATTGTTGTATATACAACTGCCTTGTTTTAACACATAAACATCCTTCAAGGATTATTTAAATGTTACTTGTCATATTCAAACAATTAACTAAACTGTATGTAATTAGTCAAAATGTCTTTTGATTAGAGGTTAATTCATTCAGAAAAATTTCTTGTGGACCTACTGTAGAAAATCACTGTCGTAATTTAGTCATTTGGTTTCAATATTTTGACTTTGACAAAGCAAGGTCTTGGTTTGAGAATACCTATTTATTACATTTCTTCGCTAAGACAAAAATCTTGGATAAAAAGCGGGATTTAAGCCTGAAATAAGATTAACACAAGTAATGAGCAAGAAAAGTATTTTTCTGTGCTATTGTGCTTACACTCAATACTTTTCATCCATATGTACTGTATGTAGAGTGGGTCAGCAGATGCCCTGGGGGATCAGTTTTCAATTTCTATTGACAGACATATTAAAAGTATTATGTTTTGTGTTTTAAAATTCAGATTCCAACATGGCTGAAACAGGAGCTTGCAGATGCTGCACCAATACCAAAGAAGCAGCAGGAACAGCTGCAAAAGCAGAAGCCATCAGGCAGGCAGAAACAGCAGAGTCGTGTAGTGGTACAAGAAGACACCAGTGAACACTCCGAGGATGAGACAGCTCAGACTCTGATGAATTCACTCAATAGTATACAGCTCAACAGGAATCTGAAACAAGGTAAGGAGGTCATAGTTGTATACTTTCTCAGAAGGAATCCTAAACAAACTGACAAGAACATGAAATAAGTCCAAACAAGGTGAGATAAAGAGGGTGAAGATATGGAAGGAGGACAAGTAAGTGAAACTTGATACAAAAAAGAAGGGTAAACTGAGTCAAACTAGCTTAGATAGGGTGAAAGAATTCAAACTAGCTAAGATAGAAAGGGTGAAATAAGTCAAATGAGGTTGAAATATGTCAAACTGGTTAAGATAGAGTGGGTGAAATAATCAAATAGGTCACATAAAAAGGGGGAAATAAATCATATAGGTAACATAAAAAGGTTGAAAAAAAATCAAAGTAAGATAAAAATGGTGAAGTCATGAAATGGGTAACATAAAGAGGTTAAAATGAGTCGAACTGGGTGAGACAGAGAGGATGTAATTAGTTAAATTGAGTAAGATACAGAGGGTGAGGGAAGTCATAAAAGGTAACAGAAAGAGGGTAAAATAATCAAACAAGGTAATATAAAGGGGAGAAATTACTTGCTTTCTGCTTCTAAAGGAATTTTAACAAGGTATAGAGAGATAATGAAACAAGTCAGACCGTGATAGAGAGGCAGACATAAGTTAATGTGGTGTACTACTCAACAAGAATCTGAAACTTACAGAGGGAGCTCGCATGCTATTGGTATCTACATTTAAGCAGTTAGCCTATGGTATATCATCAGTAAATATGTGTGTTAAGTTTAATTTACAAAATTTAGAGCTCACAACATCAGTAATTTTTTGTAAAATCTATCATTTCAAAATGGGACTAAATGAGCTGTAGTATTTTGGTGAGCTAGTTTATTCTGTATGTAAATCAGTTAATGTGTTAAAGCCATCCATTGTTTGAAATAATCTGCAGAGTAATTATATATTTTGTCCCTGATGAACATGGTGTCTCTTTTCCTATTAATTTGTAGCTTCGGAGCAAAGGAGGTCTGAATTGGAGTCTGAAACATCTCGGCATAAGGCAGCCAACGGAGCTAAAGAAAAGGTGACAGACTTTGATGTCAGGATAAATACATTTGCAATTCAAATCTTATTAATTCTTATACTTTGTAAAAGTCCTTTAATAATTTGGATCGACTGCTTAAATATCTGTTTAGCAAGTGGAAGGTCAGCAGATTGATCCCCCAGTTCCTTCGTACAGTTCTGACTTTACAGCTCCAAGGCACAATTTTTCATGCAGCCATGCAAATATGTTGCACAATGGCATTATTAATATTTCTGCATATCCACTTCAGATTAAATTGTTTGAAGCTTGGAAGTTTGTTTATCTGGTAAATTAATGAAAATCCATTTCTTTTGACTTTAGAGATCACCAATCTCTTTTTAGATGATGTTAAGGCATGACTAACATTCTTATGCAGGTGAGTTTAAATTTTAATGAAATCCAAAGGCTGAGTCAGTTTTACCTTATACTTTATATACTGCTGATTTTAGCATTATTTTACTGTTTCAGACACCAGGTGGCTATAAGAAGAAACATCAGTCATCTGAGAGTGGGATAGAGTTCACACCTCTGGATCAGGACTCCAGCAGTAGCTCTGCAGAGGCCAAGGCTGCACTTTTGTAAGTCAGTATTATTATTTGTTATTATAAATGGGTTGGTGGTCCTCGTGTCTGGGTATCTCCATATTTTGGTTTCATCAGTTTCACTTCCTCTCTTTGGCCTAATTGATGGAGAGTGTGCTAAAGCACTTTTTTTTCAGAATCTTTTCAGAATTTAAACAGTTTTGCATTGGTGTACTCCCGATCTACACATTTTTGATACCGACCCATTCCTGATTATTATTACCGAAATCTTCTGCGTAACTGGACAGGGGTGTTAATTTGTTAAAATCTCAAAAGTTAGGGATGGATAGTTACATGAAGTAAATACGTAAAATATGATACATTTCATCAACATACCTGCACTCCATGTATTTAGTTTGACTTGTTTCCATTTTGGTTTACCTGCAACTATTTACCTTCAATAATTTAACCAGCATTTTTTCACTTGTAATATATAGTAGACTGGTTCCCTAAATTTTATACTTGACGAAAATGCTGCAGTCAGACCCGGTTTTTACCCCACAGCCTTTATAGTTTGTCCGGGCTTTATCTCAGAAACCCTAAGGTATAGGAAGTTGATACGTGGTAGGAGCATTGGTTGGGGTGTAGGTGTACAACATCACGGTATGACCTAACCTTTGACCTTGCTGTAGTGACCTTGACCATTATAATCTTGTCGGGACTGTGTCTCAGAAATCATAAAGTGTAGGAAGTACATGGTAGGGACATTGTTTAGGGGGTATAGGTGTGCAACATCATGTTGTGACCTAAATTTGAGCTTTGATCTTGCCGTAGTGACCTTTAGTTTGAAAATCTTATCCAGGCTATATTTCGGTAACTGTAAGGTGCAAGAAGTTGATACATGGTAGGCACATTAGTTGGTGATGTAGATGTGCAATGTCATAGTGTGACCTTGATTTGACCTTTGACCTTGCTGTAGTGACCTTGACTTATAAAATCTTGTCCGGGCTATATCTCAGAATCTGTGAGGTGTAGGAAGTTGATATTTGGTAGGGACATTGGTTGGGGGTTTTAGGTCTGTAACATCATGGTGTAACCTTAATTTGACCTTTGAGCTTGCTATAGTGACTTTGACCATTAAAATCTTGTCCCAACTATATCTCTGAATCTGTAAGGTTTAAAGTTGATATTTTGTCTGTAGATTAGTCGGAGATTTGGGTAATCACTCTCATGGTGTGACCTTCATTTGACCTTTGCAGTAGTGACCTTGAAATTAAAAATCGTGTCTGGGCTATATCTCGGAAACCATAAGGTGTAGGAAGTTGATATTTGTTAGGGACATTTGTTAGAGGGTGCAGAGTATGGGACCGGCTTGCCGGGGCTCGCACAGAACATCTTTTTCTGTAGTTTGGCTGGTGTGCACCTTTCGGATTAGCAATTGTCCATTGGGTAGGGTGTCAGCTTATAAAAATTTAATTTAATCATTAAATTTGTAATTTTATTGCGTTAATACATCCTATCCAATGGACAAATGCTTATCCGGTCGGCGCGGACCGGCCCGCCAAACGTCAGAAAAAGACGTCCTGTGTCTCCACCGGCCAGGCCGGTCCAGTACTGTGCACTCGCCAGGTGGCGTGCTGTACTTCCTTCCTGTCTAGACAGAGTGACGTCATAGCATCTTTTTCGTTTGGCGCATGTGCTGTGTACACGAAAATTTCAGTGAACTTAATTTCTATTTTGTTCATCAATATTATACAGAGTGTGTTTTTATAACTTTGTCATTTTGTGCAAGAAGTATTATAGATCATTTTGGTGTAAATTTCATTTCGGATTGTCATGTCTTCACCCAGTCAGAAGCATGGAAGTTGTGGACACATAATGGCTAGCTTTGATAGCCATAATTTCTGCGCACGTTGCAGGGAGAAGGGTAAGGGCACAGATCCGTGTATTAATAAAAATGACTGTAACTCTTGCAATTTGCTCACAGAAGAACAATGCCTACAGTTGTCTACGCCTTCTTATAGGCTCAAAAAAGAAAAGAGGGATCTTAAGAAATCTGATACACCCAAACAGGACTCATCCAGTTCCTCTCTCATAGACCCATACTCTGTTACGGTAGTGGGAGCTGTGGACGCCCAAGGGATTTTACAGTCCCCTGGTTCGAGTTCAGGAAAAGCTCAGAAAACTGATTCCTCATCAAAACCCAAGGATTTAAAACCTAAAGCAGAAAAGCCTTCTAAATCGTCTCCTAAATCTCACAAGTCTTCAGTTGATTCCAAGATCGACGACCTAGACCAAAAGTGGGCTGACAGATTTAATAGATTAGAAGCTCTGCTTTTAGCAAAGACTTTGGATAAACCAGACCCAGCTTTTACCTCTGTCAAAGTCGCTCCTACACACTCGCCTCCGGCTAGCTCAGCCATATCTGATAAACCCTTCATTAGACCTTCCGGTTCTGCTTCAGGGACAGATGCTTCAGGTACCGACCTCGCTTTTCAGAGTCAGGTTACCGACCAGTCTGTCAGGCCGGACACACTTCAACACACTTCAGATTTGACTGGTTCCTTACAGACTGTTTCCAAGTCGACCAGCAAGTCGCAAAAGAATAGAGCTTCTACCGACCGACTATCAGATCGGGCTGGTACTGCATCTCCAGTTCCTCAGCAAGTACCTAGCAGGTCGTCATCGGCTCCGGCTAGAAGGCTCAGCACTTCCTCTATGGATACCGACACCGACCTTTCTGATCGCCCCCCTGTGGACATTTTTGTCGAAGAGGGAGAACTATCAGATCAGGAGCTTGAATCTGCTACTGCCGACCCCGACCAAACCCTCTCCGAAGAGCAAACGTACAGGGAGACCATGAGTGGTATTAGGTCTTTCATGGGGTGGACCCACATTCCTGAAGTGGATACGGCAGCGTCAACCGCGGATGACAACCCCTTTGCGGGTCCCAAATCACAGCCTTCAGGGAAGGTATCAGTTTCAATGCCAACCGACGAGTGGCTCTGTAGTAAGATGGGTAAACTTAATCTGACTCTCACGGAGGGTTACCCGTCGCGAAGTTCAGAGGCTGGGGGGCTTCTCAAGGACCAATTTGTGCGTCCGCCCAGATCACAAGCTAAGTGGTATAGCCTTGCATCAAATCAAGAGAAGCCCGGACAGGATACTGGCAAGACTGTTTCCGCTTGGTCTACTGACGCTTCCAAGATAAACAGTACCTACAGTCGCATAGCCAAGGCAGCCGGCATTGCATCTACTCCACCAGCCTCACGTCAAATCTCTCAAGATAACCTACGCAGGTGGGAGAAGTCTGCCCGCGAGGCCTCTACCATTTGCAACCAAGCGGCAGCCTTCAACCGGTGTCTTTACAAAGTTCAAGACTCTATGCAATCTCAACTGAAGGTGATTAAAGCAGACTTTAGTAAAGGAAAGTCGTCCTCAAAAGTTTCACAGGCGGCTGATGAGTTACAGTTCCTGATGAACTTCAACTCTAGCATTACCCAGTCCATGGCCAAGACATTAGAGCATCTCACGGACTTTGTTTTTGTTACTGTCGCTAACACCACCCTGGCCAGACGAGAGACTCTTATCTGTCTCACCTCAAGTTGGGAATTAAACCGGACACCTTTGCTGCCCTGCGTACAGGACCACTACATATTCCTACACTGTTCCCAGATTCAGCACTTAAGCAGGCAGAACAGGATATCGCCAACTTCGAAAGCAAGGGACAACCCCAAGGTCGCTTTCACCCTTATGAGCGTCAGGACAAGCGTTCAGATTTCAGAAAGCCAGACCGCCCTGCTTGGAAGAATATTGGGAACAGGGGACAGCACAAGAGAGGCAAGGCCAAAGCCTCCTACTACTCATCGCGACCAGCCAAGGGCCAGCAGTCCTATAAATGACAATCATTGTGTAAAGGGCTTACAGGAAGGACTGCTGGCCGGGAGCAAGACTGTGTCACAGGAACTGTTAACAGACTGTAAATTATGGTGTTGTAAAAGTTGTACATTCTGCGCCCGGGCCTTCACAAAGGAAAGAAGTAAGCCCCGGGTTAGCAGCCTGTCAAAAATCAAAGAGTCACAAATTAAAATATGTGAACAGTGCTTCTTGTGTCATTTCCTTGTCTTGTGTTCAGTCTGTACCAAATGTCCCAAATGCTGTGCAAAATCCACCTGTAGGGGCCCGACTCCAAAACTTTTGGCAAACTTAGCTAGGTCGAGGGGCCAGTCCGACAGTGGTCCAAATCTTGAGGGAGGGTTACACCCTCCCCTTCCGGACCCGACCAAATCTTACAAGGTTCCCTACAGTCGTAAGCTGTTATGTCAATCCCCACAGGAACAGCTACCTGCTGGAGGCATTACATCAGCTTATGGACAAACATGCAATAGAACTGGTCCGCAATCAAACATCCCTGGGTTTTTTCAACCGACTCTTCCTAGTCCCAAAACCCAACAACAAATGGAGACCAATACTGGATCTGAGCAACCTAAATATTTTCCTCAAGGTGGAAAAGTTCAAAATGGAGACACCGGAAACCATCAGAACATCCCTCCAAAAACAGGAGTGGGTCACCTCGGTGGACTTCAAGGACGCCTACTTCCACATACCAATACAGGAACAATCCAGGAAGTACCTCCGATTTCATATTCAGGGCCAGACTTACCAATTCAAGGCTCTGCCCTTTGGTCTGTCCACAGCGCCTATGGAGTTCACTGTGTTAGCAAAGGAGGTGAAACTGATGGCCATGCACAAGGGTATAAGGATCCACCAGTACCTAGACGACTGGTTGGTGAGAGCCGGATCCCAACAAGTTTGTCTCCGTCACACCCAGATTCTAGTCAAAATGTGCCAGGAACTTGGCTGGCTGGTAAATATGGAGAAATCAGAACTGGAACCCAAACAGATTTTCGATTTCGTAGGTTACCAGTTCGACCTCCGAGCCGGCCGGGTCAGACCGACCATGGACCGGTAGCAAAGCCTTCAGGTCAAAATACAGGCACTATTGCTTCTGCCGGCCTGTCCGGTCCGTCAGTTTATGTCACTGATAGGTTTACTAACAGCCACAGAGAAACAGGTTCACCTCGGCCGATTACACATGAGACCCATACAGTGGCATCTCAAAAACAACTGGAGGGTCCCAGAATCTTTAGAAAAGATCATCCCTCTACCCAGGTCCCTGCACCCTCATCTGCAATGGTGGTTAAAAGAAAGCAATGTGCTACAAGGCCAACCATTACACCCAGTAAAACATGCTCTACAGATTTTTACAGACGCATCAAAAGAAGGGTGGGGCGCTCACTTAAACGAGCACACTGCAAGGGGCTCTTGGTCGGTGCCGGAAAGCAGACTGCACATAAACTATCTAGAGTTAAAAGCAGTCTTTCTAGCTCTCAAAGAGTTCCAAGAGCTATGTACAGGCAAGATAGTTCTAGTGGCATCCGACAACACTATGGTAGTGGCTTATATAAACAAAGAAGGAGGCATGAGGTCGGGCCCTCTATGTGCCCTACTGTGGCGGATCTTGACCTGGTGTTCCCAGAAACAAGTGACGCTAAAAGCCCGTCACATCCCGGGCACCTGAATGTGATAGCAGACAAGCTATCCAGACTGGGTCAGACCATCCAGACAGAGTGGTCCCTCCTTCTGGGGGTATTTTTAAGCATATGCAAGAAGTGGCACCAACCTCAAATAGATCTGTTTGCCACAAGATTCAACCACAAACTTCCTCAGTTTGTCTCTCCAGTCCCGGACCCCCTGGCTGTAGCAGTGGATGCGCTCACTCTGCCATGGGAGGACCTGGATGCATATGCCTTTCCACCGACCGCCATCTTGGGCAAAGTAGTGGAGAAGCTGCTGGACTCCCGGTACCAGAGAGTTATTCTGATTGCTCCCGGGTGGCCCAACATGCCCTGGTTCTGGGACTTGGTGGCCATGTCCAGTCAAATTCCACTCAGCCTACCGAACCTGCCCAATCTCTTGACACAGCCCTTCAACCAGATCCCTCACAGGAATCTGACAAACCTGAATCTCCATGCATGGCTCCTAGAGCCACAGCAATCAAGGAACAGGGTTTCTCTAAGGCAGTGGCAGCAAGAATTGAGGCTCCTCAAAGAAAATCAACCAGATCAGTCTATGAGGCAAAGTGGACCATTTTTACAAAGTGGTGCATCACTAATCAGGTGGACTTCAGGTCACCACCTATAAAGTCAGTGGCTGACTTCCTTCTATACCTCTTTGAGGTCAAGAAACTTCAGCCCAGCACCATTGATGGATACAGGTCTGCCATTGCTGATAAACTGGGTAACATCACAGTCAATATCAGCAAAGATGATAATCTCACCCGTCTCTTAGATAGTTTCCACAGAGACAGACCCAAAGGGCGGAGGGGTATACCCTCCTGGAACCTTTCTCTGGTCCTACACCAGTTAACAAAGGCTCCCTTTGAACCTCTTAAGGAAGCGTCAATGAAACATCTGACCTTCAAAACTGTCTTCCTTTTGGCCCTGGGTTCTGGCAAAAGAAGGAGTGAGATACATGCATGGCAGCATAAGAACATTAGACACCAGTCGGACTGGTCTAAGGTGTCCCTGTTTCCGTCCCCCAGCTTTCTTTCCAAGAACCAGCTGGCCAAAGAGGGTCCGGAGAGTGTAGCCCCAGTGGTCATACCAGCCCTGGCTCCTACTCTGGATAGATCCCTCAAGTCTGACAGAACTCTTTGTCCGGTTCGAGCCTTGCGCTACTATTTGGACAGGACTTCAGACTTTCGGCAGGGCAAAGAGTTAGTTTTTGTCTCCTTCAAGAAAGGTTTCCACAAGGACATCTCACCTGCCACTATCTCCTCGTGGATCAAACAGACGGTGATCCTATGCTATGAGCTCTCTGACCAACAGGCCCACACCTTACATCAAGTCAAAGCTCATGATGTAAGGGCCTTTGCTGCCTCTAAGGCCTTCCAGTCGGGGGTTTCCTTGGATCAGATCCTAGCAGCCTGCCACTGGAAATCTCATAATACCTTCACTCAGTTCTACCTGAAGGATGTGGCCTGGGCTGATTCAGAGCTCTACCATCTCGGCCCGGTTGTGGCTGCTCAGCAGATCCACCAAGGGACCAGTATCTAGAGGAGATTTGTACATTGTAGTTAACTGTACATATTTGTATATATTGCACATATAGTTAAAAAAAAAAAAAAAAAAAATCTGGACGTGCTTCCTTCGGGAGGATTACTCTATGGGACTGAACTCATCCCTCTCTTCCCCTACCTCAGAGCAGGTCTGTTACAAAAGGGGGAGGGGGGGGCAAGGTCGACTGACGGTTCAATACCTGGCAACCGGATGATGATATTCGACCATAGCCTTAAGGGTTAGCGACCTCAGGTCTTCCCAGGGTTTAAAGGAAATTGTTCATTATTTTTAGTATGAGTTCGAACTTAGTCCCTAGTAACTTACCCGCCAGCCAAGCGGTAGTTCTTCAGCATTTGTCCATTGGATAGGATGTATTAACGCAATAAAATTGCAAATTTAATAGGTAAATTAAATTTTTATAAGTTAATACCCTATCCAATGGACACACAAGACCCTCCCACCGACCCCGCTATCAGTCTACTAGGGGTCTAATAGGTTTAGACAACGAAAAAGATGCTATGACGTCACTCTGTCTAGACAGGAAGGAAGTACAGCACGCCACCTGGCGAGTGCACAGTACTGGACCGGCCTGGTGGAGACACAGGACGTCTTTTTCTGACGTTTGGCGGGCCGGTCCGCGCCGACCGGATAAGCATTTGTCCATTGGATAGGGTATTAACTTATAAAAATTTAATTTACCTATTAAATTTGCAATTTTCTCCCCATAGTCAACAGGTATTTTCTCTACCTCATTGGTGCCTCTCAGAATGGTAACATTGTCCCTTTTTTCCAATGACTTAACCAATCATCACTAAATTTGAAGTTTGCCAGCTTGCCATGAATGTCATCCATGTCATTGGCAATCTCAAGTGCTGATATTCAAAACAGCCATACCCCGGCCCTTTGATCCATCAAGTATCCCAGCACCCCTTCTTCCATATCCCTACAGATTCTTCGCTTTTTTGGCATATTCAGATTTGGAAATATTAATATGAATGTTCATGCTTTCTCTGATATACTATTATACAAGAATATACAATCTGATATATAGATCTGACTAAGTCACTGATATATTGTCATGGACTCTTGTGCTCTCCGTGTCATACAAGCTTTTCCTTTTGAACTACAAAAGAAATGCTAATTATTGATTTGAAGCCATTTTTCAACACAGGCCCAGGACATTTATTGAATTTTTTAATTTTTACAAAATGTATTTTTGGCCTATATAATGGGGCATAGTTGTCAATATAAAAAAATCTAAGAATCAGTATGGCATAGAGTTATTTTGAGGTCATTTTCTAGCAAAGTGGATACTCAAGGCTTCTGTCACTCAATACACAATCTGTAAAAATTTTCAGAATATGACAGGTATCTTAGATATTTACAACTCACTACCCATATTTTTGGTTGCATTTTTAGACCTTTCACAATTTTACAAGTTTTTAAAAAATTGAGAATATCTCAGAAATATTCAGAGTAGGAACAATTTTGATGAAATCTAAGAATTTTATGAGTTCTTTTGATGAAAGCAAAGAAGGCACTGCCATTGTGTAAACCAAAGTCAAGACTGTAACTGTGTTTTATCAACGTCTGTGACTTTGACTTTTTTTCAGGAACATTAGTTTTCTGTCAATTTATGTAATAAAGGTTGTAAAGAAAGAATCCAAATTGTCATTCCTAGTGTTTTTTTTCTTCCATTCAGTCACCTTCTTATGTAATCTGACCTTCATTTGCTGTGTATTCTTGTTACTATTTCACCCCAAAGGCTTAATTGTTTTCTCCATGAAATCGTGAGATTGTAATATTTAAAATGTGATTATGTCACAAGATACTTGGAAAACATCCAACTGCTAACACCGTGTATTACAGAAGTAATTACCCAGTACCTACTGTTTCATAGAAGAATAAGAAACTGTTCTCTTTCATCTTTACAAGCAAGATGTAATGCAATCCGACAAATGCATGTCAATTAATTGTCAGTTAGAACCCTGTGTCCCGAGTCCTTTAATGATCTCCCATGTTACAAATGGTAGAAGTGCTCTTGTTAGAATAACTGTAGTTTAACTGATTGGACATATGCAAATATGCTAAGAGCCAGAGAAAAATGGTTGTGTGCTGAACTTGCTTATATATCATAAAAATTCTTAATTTTTTTTTCACTTTCTATAACTACATTTTTAGTCATTAAAATTATTACAACAATATCTGGTCTGAATGTGAGGAATATCTGCTCTTTGACCCACATGAAAGTTTCCCGCATGAAAGTTTCTCTGAAGTAACTTATTTCAGCTTTAGGAATGCAAAAACTGTGGGCAATCCTATCATCCTAGTGCATGCTGAGCCTGTGGGCATCCTGGGATCCCAGTGTGTCTTGAGACTTTGAACAAACCACTTCATTCATTCTGAGACTTTGGACATTCTATATTTCTAGTTTATCTTGAGACTGGACAAACTATTGACCTAGTTTATCCTGAGACTGTGGTTATCCAACAATCCTAGTTTATTTTAAGACTTTTGACAATCTACTTTTTTGTGCATATTGAGAATGTGGATGTCCCATATTTCTAGTTTATCCTGAGACTGTGGACAGCCATTATTATGTCCAACCCACTGGGGGGTGGACATATTATTTTTGCTTTGTCCGCCGTCCGGCATCCCACTTGGTTTCCAGACATTTTAGGCAACAGTTCTTATCCTATCTTTACCAAATTTGGCATGCAGGTTTATTGGGTTAATAGCTTGTATGGGATTGCTTTTGGTGATGATAGCTCTATAGCTAACTGAGTAATAGCTACTTTGCTACTTTTGAGTATCTCTTTGGTTTCCACACATTTTAAGGAATGCTATTAAGCCTAGCTTTCTGAAATTTGGTATGGAGGTTCATTGGGTTAATAGGTTGCTTTTGGGGATTGGGGATTGCTTTTGGTATGGAGGTTCATTGGGTTAATAGGTTGCTTTTCGGGATTGCTTTTGGGGGGAATTGCTTCATAGATGAGTGAGTAATTAATTAAATAAATGAGTAATTGGCTATTTTGAATACTGAAAAAGGCAAATGTGCTCATATCTCCTAAACCGTGCGAGATAGAGCAATTTCGTCAAAATTTTCGACCCAAAGGGTATCTAAGGAATGTACTCTTTGCAATTTTCCAAAATTTTTCCCCTCCCCAAAAATGGCGGCCATTTTGAATTTTCGAATTTTTGCCAAAAATGGCAAAACACAAATTTGCTTCTATCTCCTTAACCGTGCGAGATAGAGCGATTTCGTCAAAATTTTCGACCTACAGGGTATCTAAGGAATGTAATCTTTGCAATTTTCAAAAAAAATTTCCCCTCCCCAAAAATGGCGGCCATTTTGAATTTTCGAATTTTTGCCAAAAATGGCAAAACACAAATTTGCTTCTATCTCCTTAACCGTGCGAGATAGAGCGATTTCGTCGAAATTTTCGACCAACAGGGTATCTGTGCATTGTACTCTTGGCAATTTTTAAAAAATTTTCCCCTCCCCAAAAATGGCGGCCATTTTGAATTTTCGAATTTTTGCCAAAAATGGTAAAACACAAATTTGCTTCTATCTCCTTAACCGTGCAAGATAGAGTGATTTCGTCGGAATTTTCGACCCACAGGGTATCTATCAATGTAATCTTGGCAATTTTCAAAAAATTTTCCCTTCTCAAAAATGGCGGCCATTTTGAATTTTCGAATTTTTGCCAAAAATGGCAAAACACAAATTTGCTTCTGTCTCCTTAACCGTGCGAGATAGAGCGATTTCGTCGAAATTTTCGACCCACAGGGTATCTAAGGAATGTACTCCTTGCAATTTTCAAAAAAATTTCCCCTCCCCAAAAATGGCGGCCATTTTGAATTTTCGAATTTTTCCCCAAAATGGCAAAACACAAAATTGCTTCTATCTCCTTAACCGTGCGAGATAAAGCGATTTCGTCGAAATTTTCGACCCATGGGGTATCTAAGAAATGCACTCTTGGCAATTTTCAAAAAAATTTCCCTCCCCACATATGGCAGCCATTTTGAATTTTCGAATTTTTGCCCAAAATGGAAAAACACAAATTGGCCTTAACCGTGCAAAATAGAGTTATTTCGTTGAAATTTTCGACCCATAGGGTATCTAAGAAATGTACTCTTGGCAATTTTCAAAAAAATTTCCTTTTCCCAAAAATGGCGGCCATTTTGAATTTTCAAATTTTTGCCAAAAATAGAAAAACAGAAATTTGCTTCTATCTTCTTAACCGTGCAAGATAGAGTGATTTCGTCAAAATTTTAGACCCAACCAATGCAAAAAGGCATGAAGCTGAAATAATTTACATGCACACTAATAAATATTTAAGCATGATTGATATATTTTACAAATGAAACAGCGTCTTGTAAGACTACTGTACAATTTTGGCAAAAGGTTCATGGGGTGGACATTACACATGATGTGTGTTCTTCTATGCTATCCTCTTTCTATTCATATGTCGCAGCTACTATCAACAGGGCGTCCTATTTCTAGTTTCTAGTTTATCCTGAGACTGTGAACAGCCATTATATCTAGTTTATCCTGAGACTGTGGACATCCATTATTTCTAGTTGATCCTGAGACTGTGGACAGCCATTATTTGTAGTTTATCCTGAGACTAACGACATCCATTATTTGTAGTTTATTGTGAGACTATGGACATCTTATTTTCCTAGTGTATCATTACTACTTTTCATCGATTGCAGGTTCAGCAAGAGCACAATAATTCTACCAGTAAATGTTACCTTGCAGTTTGATTAGGTAGTCTGTTGACAGACATTATGCACATGATCAAAATACTCGCTGGATTCCAAATTCTAAAGATTTTTATTATATACTGTGATGACAATATTGCGTAAATATCATCTCTGTGGCTTCTGCCATCGGAATGGTGGAAGAAATTGCTTACAAGAGATGATATTTACGCAATATTGTCATGTGCATAATGTCTGTCAACAGACTACCTAATCAAACTGCAAGGTAACATTTACTGGTAGAATTATTGTGCTCTTGCTGAACCTGCAATCGATGAAAAGTAGTAATGATACACTAGGAAAATAAAATGTCCATAGTCTCACAATAAACTACAAATAATGGATGTCCTTAGTCTCAGGATAAACTACAAATAATGGCTGTCCACAGTCTCAGGATAAACTAGAAATAATGGATGTCCACAGTCTCAGGATAAACTAGATATAATGGCTGTTCACAGTCTCAGGATAACCTCACTTAACCTGAATTTCCACATAAAATACAACAAACAGTCATATTTTATTGCGTAAAATACCCTTACCTTATCCTCACTAGTGCTTTCGCCTTGGCGGGAGCAAACAACACGACCAAATGAGAATATTTTAAAAGAAATATTCTTGTCGGTACCAGTATGTACGCGCATGACCGCGCATGCGCCTCCACCGGAAAACCCTGTTTAGCCTCACTTCAATTTTGGTCGTCAGGGAGCAAACATCGTTTGTTTACTTTGCTGTATTCGTTTGGAAATTTCGAAGAGATGGCTGAAAGCCAAATAAAATCGAAAGGACAGAAGATTGCTGCGGGTTGTCGCCATTTTACTGCTGAATGGGACTCCCATCATTATTACTGGGCTTGCAAAGACAAGAAGAAGGGAGATGATGTCTGTGTTACTTCGAAAGAAGAGGACTGTTATATTTGTCTCCAGTTTTCTTCAGATCAAAAGAAAAAACTGAAGGCTAAGAAAGCTTATCAATTAAAAAAGGCGAAAGATATTTCTAAGGACCTAGAAGATTCCTTGTTATGTTCTGATGACCCTCCCTCTGCAACACCAGCTTCCAGTGCTACTACTTCTTCCATCGAGAAGTCTTCTACAGTAGATCCTCTACAGAGGATTCTACAGAGATTGGACAGTATGCAGGGTCGTCTAGTGGCTCTGGAGAAGGGTAGTACCTCTGTCTCCTCAATTGAGGTGAATGTGGCAGAGGCAACCCCTGTTACTGAGGAAGCGAACAGGAAGAAGAAGACTTCACTGAATATCTTTGCTGTTAGGGAGGAGGAAGAATTTCCTGAAGATTTTAGTGAGCATAGATCTGCTAAAAGAGCACGTTCTGTGTCTCCTCATCAGTCGGATAAACAGTCTTCGGTTAGGGAAGAAGAGGTGGAAGTTGCTGGCTTCTGTTAGAAATATCCTGGATTTACCTACACCAGAGGAGTTTGCTGAAGCCCCTTACAAGATCTTTGGATCTAAAGACAGAAAGAAAAAGCATTCTGTTCTTCCAATGGTGTTACCTCCAGTTGAGGAGATTAATAATAGATGGTCTGAGCTTGATAAGAATTTGGCTGGAAATCCGTCTGATAATGGGGAAAGGCTTTTGTCAGCTCCATATAACTCTGATTCTTTCCTTCCATACACTAGACCTCTGATGAAATTTTACCGAACGACTTCTTCAAGTTTTTCAACCTCTGTACCTAAATGCCAGGATTCTTTTAGAAGCATATGCTCCAAGTCTTCCTCTTCTCCACCTATGATCTCAGTCCCTACTAAACAGTTCACGACTATGGAATCTGTAAAGAGGGAACATGTGCAAGTGTTGGGGTTTGTGAGTCTTTTTATAAGGGCTATTGAGAAGTGTGCTACAAATATGGAGGAACTTATGCAGGCAGCCTTGGGTTCAGCGGATGATGCCATGGTGAAAGATTTGGAAGAATTGTTGGCTTATATTCGCATTCAGCTAGCTACGATCACTTCAACAGAACGTGCTCTAGAAACTGTGACGGAAGCATCCATGACAATGGCTTGTAATATGGAGTTAGCTCATAGAGATTCCATCCTCGAATATTCTGCCCCTCACCTTCACGAGCACGATAGGAATCGCCTTCGTAGATCTGGTTTCAAATCAGTGGACTTATTTTCACCTTCTGCGCTCAATAGTGTTGAGAATAAGTATGAGAGAGACAGGTCACCTAAGAGGCAAAAGCTTGATAACAGGCCTGCTTATTCCTCAAGGAAAAGTTCCTCTTTTCAACAGAATTCTTCTCAGAATAATGCAAGAAGTTCTTTTCGTGGCCAAACAGACTTCAAAAATCAACAAAGATCATCACAGCCTACCAGAGGGGGTCGTGGTGGTAGAAGGAAATGACTATCCAGTGGACTTAGCTCCTGGAGGCCGTTTGCAGTCTTACTACCAGTTATGGGAACAAAAAGAATGCCATCCCAGGGTTGCACTCATTTTAAAACACGGGTACAAAATCATGTTAGTACATCCAATCGAATTGTCACACTTTCCCACAATTCACAGCGGCTACGCAGATCCTCAAAAACAAAAGTTTCTGTTGGATTGTGTTCAGGAAATGCTTCAAAAGAAAGCGATTATTCAGGTAAAAATGAGTGCAAGCCTGGCCTTTTACAGCAGGTTGTTTCTGGTTCCAAAGCCAGGGAAAAAATGGAGGCCAGTGATAGACCTAAGTGTGTTAAATATGCATCTATCAGTTCCCACTTTCAAGATGGAGACTGCCGAAGTTATACGAAACTCCAGTTGCAAAGGGGAGTGGGTCGTGTCAGTAGATCTAACAGACGCATACTTCCACATTCCTATCCACCAAAAATCTCAAAATCTGCTTCGATTTCATGTGGGAGGACGTTCGTTCCAGTTCAGAGCCCTACCTTTTGGTATAGCCACGGCTCCACTCGAATTCACTCGAATTGCCAGGGAGGTAAAGCTAATGCTGCAAAACAGGGGTATACGCATCCACCAGTACTTAGACGACTGGTTACTGCGAGCTCCAACTCAACAGATTTGCATGGAGCAGTCAAAACAGCTGGTCGCGTTTGTACAAGAACTAGGTTGGGTAATCAACTTCAAAAAATCAGAGTTAATTCCAACCCAAAATTTCGATTTTCTGGGGTACAGATTCGACTTGATCAAGGGCGAGGTCCTACCCACACAGAAAAAATGGCTAATTTTGACAACTGCCATAGAAGGTCTGAACAACAGTCTAACAACAACTCCCAGGATCCTGATGTCGTTCATAGGCATTCTGGCATCTCTGGAGAAAACAGTCCCAATGGACAGATTACACATGAGGCCCTCCCAATGGTATCTCAAAACTCTTTGGAAGTATCCCCAATCATTGGACAAAAAATACCATGTTCAGAAATTTGAAAAAACATCTGATATGGTGGAAAAACCCCAAAAATGTGCTGAAAGGTTGTCGCCTTCATGCGGAAGAACACAATCTCCTGTTATTTACAGATGCTTCGGTCAAGGGTTGGAGTGCTCATTTGGGAGACCTGACAGTCAGTGGACTGTGGTCAGACACAGAGGCAAATTTGCATATAAACATTCTGGAATTGAAGGCAGTGTTTTTGGCAATAAGGTCTTTCCAGACCCATCTTTTGAATCAAAGGGTCTTGGTGGCCTCAGACAATGCAACAGTGGTAGCCTACCTCAACAAACAGGGGGGGGACTCACTCACTGGAGATGTGTCTCATGATCTGGCGTCTGATGGCTTTTTGCAACCCCAGGGCAATTTTGCTAAGGGCTCGTCATATCCAAGGGTGTCTGAATGTGATAGCAGACAGTCTGTCTCGCAGGGACAAGATTATTCAGACAGAATGGTCCCTTCATCCCAAGATTTTTCAGGGAATTTGCCAAATTTGGCACAGACCAATGGTAGATATGTTTGCAACCAAGATGAACAACAAACTACCTCTTTATGTATCTCCAGTCCCAGATCCAAATGCAATGGCGGTAGATGCATTGAATATCTCGTGGCAGGCTCTAGACGGTTATGCCTACTGCCCAGTTGCTCTCATACCCAAACTAGTTCAAAAGATGAGAACCTATGCTTGCCGAATGATTGTAGTAGCCCCAGGGTGGCCAGGGATGAGCTGGTTTTGGGATCTAATAGAACTTTCCACAAAACCTCCACTACTGCTTCCACATTGGGAAACTCTTCTCAAACAACCTTTCAGTCGCAGGTTCCATCAAAATCTCCAGTATCTGAATCTACATGTTTGGCATCTGGATTCAAGGCCAAATCACCTCAAAAATTCTCTAAGGCAGTGGCAGAGAGAGTTAAGGCACCTCAAAGATTTTCATCAAGAAGGGTCTATGAATCAAGGTGGACCATTTTTGAGTCATGGTGCAAACAGAGTCAGGTGGAGTTCGAAAAACCTACTCTTTCCTCAATAGCTGATTTTTTTACCTATTTGTTCAATGAAAAGGCTTTGAAACCTACTACTATTGCAGGCTACAGAACAGCAATTGCAGATCATCTTGGGCCTGCAGGGATTGAGATCAGTCATAGTTTTGAGCTCAATAGATTGATTGCCAGTTTTCATAGGGATAGGCCAGTGAAGGATAGGAATATACCTTCTTGGGACTTATCTTTAGTGCTCTTGGCTTTGATGAAACCTCCTTTTGAGCCACTCAAGGATGCTCCTTTGAAAATTTTGACTTTCAAAACGGTTTTCTTAATGACTCTGGCCTCAGGTAGAAGGAGGGGTGAAGTTCATGCTTGGACATTCAGGTCTTTAAAACATAAGTCTGGCTGGAAGGAGGTCACAGTGTCCCCTTCATCAGTTTTTCTTGCTAAGAACCAATTGACTTCAGATGGTCCAAGCATTATCCAACCAGTGGTCATTCCTGCTCTTAAACCATCTTTGGATCAATCCTTAGCTGAGGATATGACCTTGTGCCCAGTTAGATCTTTAAGATATTACATTGACAAGACTAAAGATCTGAGGAAAGGGAAGCATCTTTTATTTATCTCCTTCAAAAGTGGGTTTTCGGGGGATATACAAAGATCTACCATATCTTCATGGATAAAACAGACAGTTATGCCTGCGTATCAGGGATCTGACCTTGAAACTCAGAATTTGTCCAAGGTCAAGGCTCATGACGTACGCTCAATGGCAGCTTCCTTGGCTTTCAAAGGGGGAGTCTCTCTTGACCAAATTCTAGGTGCATGCTTTTGGAAATCACACACCACATTTACAAACTTCTATTTGAAGGATGTGGCTTGGAGGTCAAAGGAAAGTTCAGAATATTCCTTGGGTTCAGTGGTTTCTGCCCAACACATAGTACGATTATAGTAGGTATTTCCTACTTGTGTAACTATAATGCACTTTTCATATTTTCAATGTATCTGCTCTATCTTGTTTTAACTTGTGCATGATTATAGCTGTTGTGATTATGTGCTGTATTTTCATGTATTTACAGGCCATCCAGGAAGATGTTTGTAAATAAGAAGTTAGTTTGTTCCAGTTGTTGTGTTGAAACTACCACTTTTAAGCAAGATGGAAAACAGCCTTTGATTTGTGCAAAAACTCAAACTGAATATAGGGCCAAGGCACCGTTGAAAAGGGGCCAGGTTAGTGCTTACAATTATAACATAAACATAGTGTTATTTTGTTGAGTGTTTTTGTGCTTAAAATAGTCTAGTACTTTATCCTCACAAGAGTGCTTGATATTTGTACTTTGGCTTATTGTTTGATTATACCTACTATTTGGTGTTAAAAATATTGAACATCCCACCACCAGTATGGTTGTAATCAAGCACTAGTGAGGATAAGGTAAGGGTATTTTACGCAATAAAATGTAAAAATTTTATTGCAATTTAACTTTTTGTAAGTTAAATACTTACCTTATCCTCACTAGATTCGGATTCCCACCCATCCAACCCCACATTTTCAAAATTTTTGGTTTCTCAATACATTACATTGATTCCAAAATTAAAGTGAGGCTAAACGGGGTTTTCCGGTGGAGGCGCATGCGCGGTCATGCGCGTACATACTGGTACCAACAAGAATATTTCTTTTAAAATATTCTCGTTTGGTCGTGTTGTTTACTCCCGCCAAGGCGAAAGCACTAGTGAGGATAAGGTAAGTATTTAATTTACAAAAAGTTAAATTACAATAAAATTTTTACATTTTGTTGCACCACACATACAGGTAATTAGGGCTGTTATCGTTGACGATTTCTGAAAACTGAACATAATTTGTTAAAAGTTAGTTAAACTCAAGTTGAACTTGAGTAAATGAAAAAATTTGAATAAAATAACATTATGTCCAAATATCATCACTGGTTGTGTTCACAACCATTTTATTACAAAAAAAATATTATTTTTGTCTGGTTAATTATTACAGGTACGTATGTGCACTTGTTTGTGTATTTTGTGTATTTATTTTTTATACTCAAAGCGCTATTAACCCATCCGACTGCGTAGGTACAGTCCCAACTCACAAGTAACTCACATTCCCCTAACTGAAAGATAGAGGCTCAAGGATGACCATTTATCAACATCCTTGAGGTTCTTTAGCCTGCCACTGGGGATAGGACCCAATGACAGAGAACCACCATTTTAAGTGGTCATCCGAGCCACTATGTATCTGCCTGTACCTGGGTTTGAACCCACGTCCTCTGAGTTCCTAGACAAGTGTGTTACCCGCTAGGCCACAGTGGCCGGACATGCACTAGCAGTTAAATATGTTCATTTTAAAGAATGTCACGCAACTGTTACTATTTTAACCCACTTCCCTCCAGGAGGGACTGGTTCCAGATGGGTTCAAAAAAGCTGTAGTCACTCCACTTATAAAGAAGGCCTCACTTCCTGTTGAGGATTTGAAAAACTACCGCCCAATATCTGGACTTAGCATCATTTCCAAACTGGTGGAACGTGTAGTTGCTAAACAGCTGGTTGACCATATTCATCGACAACTCATACCAGTCAGCATATAAGTCAGGTCACTCAACGGAAACGGCTCTGCTTTCCATCAAAAATGATATCCATTTGTCACTATCTCGGAGTGAAGCTACTGCCTTGGTACTTCTGGATCTTTCGGCTGCCTTTGATACTATTGATCATTCCACTCTCCTCAGCTGTCTTCTGGATTGGTTCGGTGTTGGTGGCTCTGCTCTCAAATGGTTCTCTTCCTATTTGACGGAACGCTTTCAATCTGTTAAGATTGGTTCTACTTTGTCTGATTTACAAAAAATGCTGTTCGGTGTACCTCAGGGTTCTGTTCTGGGTCCTCTGTCATTCTCTCTTTACACGTCTCCCCTTAGTACTCTGATTGGTAAACTGTGACAAAGGCGTAAAATTTCATTTCTATGCGGACGATTCACAACTTTATGTCCATCTGTCGCACATGAATGCCTCAGCTGCTTTTGATAAGTTGAACAGATGCCTTCACAATGTTAAGGAATGGATGTCGGCTAGCAAACTTAAACTTAATTAAGTAATTGAGTTTATACTTTTTGGCTCCAAGAAACAGAGAGAAAGGTTAAATGTATATTTCCCAATGGACATCTTGGGTAACCCCCTTCACCCCACCAAGT
The DNA here is from genome assembly GCA_964017235.1 of Sabellastarte sp. h YS-2021. NCBI lineage: Eukaryota > Metazoa > Annelida > Polychaeta > Sabellida > Sabellidae > Sabellastarte > Sabellastarte sp. h YS-2021. Next base: position 170,545,862 of record OZ024929.1, on the reverse strand, counting down.
CAGTCAGGTACCTGAGTGTGTGGTTTGACTCTTATTTCTCTTTCTCTAAACACGTCCAGAATGTATGTAAAAGCTGCTTTATTCAACTGAGGGATTTTAGAAATATTAGGCAGTTCTTGACTCATGATGCAGCTGTGTCGGTTGCCAATGCTTTTGTTAGTAGTCGGTTGGACTACTGTAACTCACTTTTCAGGAGTCTCTCCAAATTCACTCCGGTACTTAGGAAACTCTATTGGCTCCCTGTTCAGTTTCGCTCAGAGTTCAAACTGGCTACTCTGGTGTACGCTCCATATCTATCCACATACCACAATACTTACAATACTAGATGTAGTCAGAGTGTTGCCAATTTCCTTAATGTACCAAAATTTCAACCTAAAATTCACAAGTCCACTAAGCAGTTTGGTTTCAGTTTCGCCTTTGATGCTCCCACTGTTTGGAATTCGCTTCCTGAAGACATTCGTGCATCACCCACTATCGCCTCTTTTAGAAAGAAGCTCAAAACCTATCTCTACGCAAAGGCTTATCCTCCTTAGCTCATTTTCTCTTATGGCTTCTCCGTGGTGCCGACCTACTTCTGTCCCTGGACTTTGAATTTGCATATTGCTATTGTCTTGTTGCGCCTTAGAGTCCACTACTCAGTGGAGATTAAGCGCTATAAAAGTCGAATTAGAATTAGAATGTAGGTAAGGTAAATAAAAGCAACCATTAATTATTAGTTTTTAAGTTTCAATGCTTTGATCAGTTGCAAAAGTGTTACTTTGTATATCATTATTTCTTTAAAAATCAAGTTTAAATTGCATAAATCGATGTGATCTCCAAATATCTCCTACCGAGTTACAACGCAAGTTATGGTCAACTCTTTACATCACTACTAGTAATATACAGAGAATAAAAAGTCAATTCATTAAACCAAGATTTTCCCCTTGCCCCGTAAGTATAGTTGCACATGACTTTAATCAGTAGTTTATTTGGTGGAAAAAAATGTCATTATTTATACCCATATAATATGTGGGCTGGTCAGTTCATTTTACTTTATACTGAGGCTCAGTGGTATTGCTTTCAGGAGAGCAGCAGAGGAAGACTCCAAGGCTAAGGCAGCGTATGCTGTGAAGAGGGCGGCAAACACCACGCAGACCAAGAGGATAACAACAGTGCCAGCCCCTCAGAAGTCCAAGCTTGGTCCCGCAGACAACCAAAAACCATTGAGTAGGATCCGCTCACAGGGAAAGACCAGAAGGTTTGCAGTATTACAGTTTGTTTTAATTTCTGTTCCATACTTGTATATACTGTATTAATATATCTTTTCAGTGTAGATATAACCTGGTCTCTGTATCAGTAAAGGCAGGCAAATATTTGTATAATATGTATTTAGTAGGTTGGTGTTGACAAAATTATATGAATATTTATTTAGAGATGTGACTCAGAATGGAAAACTGGGCCTGGGTAATAATATTGCAATAACTATGCCACATCTAAGTACTCACACTTTATGGAAAATGTATGAAAGTAATGAAATTCTTAAGTATTTGAAATTTGGCAGGGATCTGCTTCATGTCAAAATATTGGACTCTGAAAATTTTGCGATCGCTGTGAACAAAAAGTGCTGAGAAATGAACATTGTTTTGTGTGTAATTTTTTTCCAAAATGGAGTGAGACAGGGTGATCTTCAGTGAATATTTTTTGCTCACTTGGGTGCTGCAGTATCAGTTATACAAGTCTTGAGAACAGTTAACTTGTTACCAATTAAACAGTGTACCCTCGTGTTCAAATCCACTGGAATGAATTACCCACAAAATCTAAATTGATTTAGTCCAGATTCCTTTTCCAGGAGAAATTGCCCTTCCATTCCCTCAACGTGATGAAAGAAAGAGGCAAACATTGATTTGCTTTAGCAATGTCCATTGAATAAGGTTCCCCAAATCATCAGGACATTGTAAATGGTTTTAGAAACCACCCAATGACCTATTTCTTTAGAAATGCCTATTACTGGCCTATTCCTAGTCTCCTGTTTTGCTTGGATGCTATTTTGGTTAATCTGTTGACTAAAAGTTTAGTAAGGACAGAAGACCAGACCCCACTGACCCCCCCCCCAATTCCACATTTGTGCCCTATCATAAGACCTTCACAATTTTAAAGTGGGGTGGGGGGGGGGGGGGGGGGGGGGGCGCTGTTTTGACTGATCCTGTCAGAAGATGGGAAAATATATACAAAAATGTAATTTAGCCCAATCAAAATGATCTGTCTGACTACCTGCTGCTAATTGCCATGATTTATAAAGATTAATCATAACATGGAGTTCCAGTCACTCTTTGAGAAGCAGAAAGATTACATGGTGGACTCTTATGACTGCTGTTTTTGTAGGCTGAGATCACTCAGCCTCATTTTTATTAGTTGGTTGGTGTTAGCAAAGGAAGAGTGGACCTGATACATTGTATGATTCAAAGATATATCATAACACTCAAAAGATAGGTTATTACACAGCTAGGACCCAAGAGAAAATAGACGCGATTGTTCAGCAGAAAAATGCTCCCTCGTAGAGGTTTTTTTAATATTTTAAAAAATGAGATGAGCATCTAACTAAAGACATTAAGAGTTTAAGAGTGCATTATCAGGGCAGAGGGCAAGCTTAATTCGCAGCAGTGGAACTGGGTTATAAGGAGGGCTAACCTGAGTGATATGCTTAGTTTTAACTGTTAAGCCTGTGAAACCTTCTGATTTTAAGCTGATAAAACAGTGTACTACACAGATATCCAGAAACCAGTGTGTTATCCAATATCAGGAACAAACTTGAGTATTTGTTTTTATTTTTTTTTTCATATTTAATAAGCATCACATGAAATTTGTGGTATGAAGTTAGAGAAGGTTTGATACAAAAATTATCAGAAAAGGTATCAGATAACACCAGTTAGAACATTTGTTTAATTTGACAATGTCAGCACCACAAGGTCCCAATTTTTGTTTTCCCAAATGTTGAAACTTGTTTATTGCAAGAGATATTTCTTAATTAATTTAGATCAGATGAGTCTACATTCAGAGTTCAAGATGTTGATATCAAACAACACACACAAGTGATTGACAGTTTGAAGGTGAGTAGAGAATAAACTGAGATCAACTAAACAGACATCCTGTACACATTCTTCTCCTCCTTGTTCATACTATTCTGAAAAATACTGCCCTGATATCTTCTGTTTCTGATACACTCTAGTCAAGTAGGACCAAGAATACTGATGAATAGAAAAACCGTTTTTCTGTAGAAATTGAATTAAATATCCTGCTCTAAAATTCACCCAGTTTTCCAGGAATGTTTTTTTGGCCATTGCTGTCATACAAATGGTAATTAAGGCTTTTAAATATGTTAAATACTCTTGTTTTGTATTGGAAACCAAACTGGCATGTCCATTAGTTACATTGGAAGCGAGTATGTTATAAGTATTCCAGAAAATTGAAGTAGAGATTTTTTTTCGATACTGATGTGGCCACTTTGTACTATTTGTGGCTCTGATTGTCAAGATAGTTCTTACATGCAGAAAATTAAGATAAAAATGGTTAAAAGCTTATCTTTGTTACAGATGGAATTGGAAAAAATGAGAGATGAAAAGAGACAAACAGAAGAAAGGTTGAGACTGATGGAAGAAGCTCAAAAACAACACCAGGCTCAGATAGCTAAACAAAACCTGGAAAAAGCAAGTGTGAGTATATAGAAAAGGCAGGTGTAGATAACTAAATATAGAAAAAACAGTTTAAGTATAGAAATACAGGCATAAATAACAAAATAAACCATAGAAAAAGCAACTGTGGGTATAGAAATACATTCTGAACATAAACCATGTCACACAAGTGTGAGTATAGAAAAGGCAGGTTTAGATCTGAGGTAATGTAGGAAATCATGGACAAGCCAGTGCAAGTGAAGAAGTGCACGCTTAGAGACCTAAAGAAACCATGGAGACAGTTTCATTGACAACACTTGTGGACTGGACTTTTTTGTGTATATTTTTTTAATGAAGAAGATGTTGTTTACTGAGGTAAGATAAGGACTAGAACTTTAATAAAATATGTAACAGTAACATCAAATTTTTTTTTTATAAACTCAGCTTTTAAGAAGCTAGATTGTGTTTAAGTTGAACCTTCCAAATAACCACCCTATTTATTATAAAGCACCTGACCTGACTGTACCAAATGCATAACAGTATTTGTTTGGAACTTTATGTTTCTCCTTTCAGTGTGTCTGGCTTCAGTGTGTCTGGCTATTCATCAATAGTTCATATGAACAACCTGCTCAACTCGTGTATGTTTTTAGGCGGGTTGCATGTAACCAACCCGCCTATTAGATTGATGTGTCCGACGTCCGTCTGTCCGTCCACATTTTTCGTTTCCGGACTCTAACTCGAAAACGGTTTGTCCAATCGAATTCCAACTTGACAGGGACATAGATCACCATCACAGCTAGGTTCCTTTCGAAATTGGTGTAATTCTGTCTGTTTGTTCGTCCGTTTTTTGTCTGTCCGTCAAAATTTCCGTTTCCGGACTCTGACTCAAAAACGGTTTGTCCAATCGAATTCAAACTTGACAGGGAGATAGATCACCATCATAGCTAGGTTCCTTTCAAAATTGGTGTAATTTCATCCATTTGTTTGTTCGTCAACATTTCCGTTTCTGGACTCTAACTCGAAAACGCTTTGTCCAATCGAATTCAAACTTGACAGGGAGATACATCACCATCATAGCTAAGTTGCGTTCGAAATTGGTGTAATTCCGTCCTTTCATTTGTCCGTTTATAGCATAGATACAATTATTTAACCTAGATTACAAGTTTTACGCTTCTTAGCATGTCTAACACATTCACCTTAACTGGGTGACCTAACATTTCTTTCCTTGTTTCTAAATGGAATTACAGCAGTCACTAACCTTATTGCTGCCTGCGCAACCCGCCTTTTGGGGCATCTTTAACCTTCTTGTTATTGTATGGTTTCATTGTCCACCATCTGTTTTAACATTTTATTTTGTAGGGGTTTTTAGTTCACTTTTAACGTACAGTACAAGTCAGTAATAAGGAATAATTGTTAGGATGGAGGGAAGCAATGCATACCATTTGATTCAGATTATACACTTTGTGTCGTCAGACATCAGTAACTTCAGACGTTCTAGCTAAAAAGTTGCAGGGTAAAATGCATTTAGAATCACTGTTAAATTTAATAAAATATAGCAAACATAACATATTGTATTTGATATTCAGTGATACATCCCAGCATTTTAAGGGTGAAATGGTTAAGTATTAGTTGGTACATTGCTTAACGATATTGCCGATATTTATTGTTTTAGGACAGGTTTGCCAATATCGATTTCTAACGACATATATCAATATCGCCTTTGTGAGTAAAACTGCAAACTTACACTGACACATTTTTGATGAAAGCTGCAATGTTTTGTTATGATAAATTTTGTCTCCTCTTAGCGGTTGGGGAATGAGAGTTGTGAGAGTGGAAATGAGTTTATACTCTTGAAACAATGGAAAATAGAAGGTTGGAAATAAGACATTTTACTGTATGCATTCAGATAATCTTTCACAAGAGCTAAAATTCAAAGTAAAAGAAACCTTAACAGAATACAACTTTATGTTTAAAAGCACTTTATACAAGTAAGATATGCTCAGTTTTTAAACCTACTGTAGGCATTCAAATATACATGTATTAATTCGCTTGGCCCCCAAGGAGACTACTGATATGGAAATTGTGTGGGTTTGTCTGTCACTTGTATGTCAGTGCACTAAATTTAAAAGTATATATTGAATTTTGGTCAAATTTTCACACAAGGTGTGGTCAGCCTGTGGTTCTGTCCTCCTTAGAGATGGCCTGGATCTGGATTCTAAATCAAGAATTCTTTTTATGATTTTTACCCCGCAGCCCTTAAGGACTGTCAGGATATTGTTTTCACCCATGGTGTCCGATTAGCAGACGGACGGACGGGCGGGCGGCGGGAAAAACTGCAAACTTACACTGACACATTTTTGATGAAAGCTGCAATGTTGCTTTGTCCGGGCTGTATTTCAGAAACCATAAGGTGCAGGAAGATGGTACTTGGTAGGGACATTGGTTAGGAGGTATAGGTGTGCAACTTTATGGTGTGACCTTCATTTGACCTTGCCGTAGTGACCTTGAGTTCAAAATCTTGTCCGGGCTATATCTCGGAAACCGTAAGGTGTAGTAAGTTGATACTTGGTAGGGACATTGGTTAGGGGGTGTAGGTGTGTAACGTCATGGTGTGACCTTGATTTGACCTTTGACCTCTCCATAGTGACCTTGACCTATAAAACCTTATCCGGGCTATATCTTGGAAACCATAAGGAGCTTTATTTGGAGCTTTATATAACTGACACTGCTCTGAAAGTATCCAGATCTTTGTACTGTTTCACTACTTCTATATTTCATGGTTTGAAAACTGTTTCCCAAGGCTGTGGGGTACGGGCATCTCTGATGCTATCTATTTATTTGTGCTGAAACCACTTGCAGTGTTTGTCTTTGTCTTGTTGGATACAGGAACGGGAAGGCAGTTTAAAAGAAGAAATATCCTTCTTAAGGAGAGAACTTCGTCAACAGAGTGATAAGTTACAAGACAACAACAATGTGGTGATGAGCTTACAGGTTTGGTTTTAATGTTGCTCCATTATGCTATATCACCTTTCTATTGTGTGCTGCTTACACAATGGTGTCATCGGTATTCAAACAATGGGGATAAATTACTTAGACATACCTTGGATAATGTAGAATCATATGGTATATGTGTGCTTTTCAACTTTCTATTCAGTAACAGAGTCCAAATTATATAGTGCCATCAAAATTTTTTTCCCTAAGGTGTCTAGCCACATTTAATTAACAAAGAATATTATGTTAAAGTAGTCTGTGATTTTTAATGGTGCTGTATTTATGTTGACACATTTTATATTTTATAATTAAAAACAGGGAGTAAAAGTGATGCTGCTTCATAAATAGTAAGTCTTAGCCTTATGACAAAGACAAGTTTTTGTTTGATGGTTTGCATTTTGGGTCATTAATAACTATTACATTATCATAACATTGAATGCACTCGTTTATTGCCACAGTTTTCTCAGTTATTGCAAATGATGATGAGCCATATAAGTTATGTTTCTTGATCTTTACAGGAGCAATTGGTGAATATAAAGTCTGAACAGGTGAAAATGAGTGCCAGGGAGGAACGACCTCAGTCAAGGTCATCTACTCCCAAAGAGAGCAAAATCTGCCTCGTACAGTGACTGTAATATCTCAAGATGGCCTCAACATCTCGGTACAATAGAACTTCTTTAGAAAGTTTGTTAGTGTTTACATCAATTTGGTGCTTTGTATATTCTTGGTTTTTTATTAGTAATTTATTTTTAAGGGTTTTTGTGTGGAGTATTCACATGTCATTCTGATTTCAGAACTTGGACAGCAGTGTGTACCTGTAAATAATAAATTTTGAATTCAGATTCACTGGATGGATGTATTAGTTAATGAAGAAACATGGACAGCGACTGATATTTAATTGTAATAAGAGATGCAGACCAACGCTATAGACCAGCACCTCCAATGTTTTGAGTGCAATAATCAAAAATCAGTAAAAATTCCTGGATCCAGATGATGATCCTGATCACCACCAAAATTTAGTCATCTGTTTCTTTGTTGACATTTTCTGGAAATTTTTGGCTAACTCACCAAAGTGAAACTAGGGTATTACTAACACTTAATTATAAATAATTTTAGCCTGTACAGTATGTGAGACCATTTGATGACCTTGTGATCCTGAGGTGGTGTCAAAATCAAAAAGATGTTTCCCTTTGTAAAATGTGTCCCAATACTGCAGTACTAAATCGTACGAAGTAGAACTAGTTTTGCAGAACAGATTCAAATAGAAATTTGTGTAATATGAGGGCATAATGATATGAATAAAAGACTATTACACAGTTAAACCAATCCTTTTTACTGATTTTGTGACCTCAGTAAAGCTTATCCAGACTGTAATGCATTTGATGGAAATGTATATATAAATTGGCATTATATCTCAGAGACACAGTCTATCTTCTTGTTGTATTATCTTGTAATTACTTCGCCATATGTGTTCATGATGCTATATCCGTTCATTTGATCAATGCTCAGTTGTCCCTTGGTGGATGCCTTTTATGTACAATGAAGACAGTTTCCAAACGTCGGGCAAAAGGGACTGAAAAAGTCATTTTTTGTGCAAATTGTAAAACAATTTATTGTTGGTTTTCACTGAATAGTCTTCTGATTTGTATGTAATTTGTAGTGTTCTAATTGTATAAACAGCTTAAATTGGGAAACAAATAACAGTTATCTGTGTAACTATGGACCGTAAGTATATTCTACTATAAAATGAAAAATGCTGTGTTATTTCTGCACCATTTGCATCATGTTTTAGTCATATGTGAAACTTAATTTTTAAACATAAATGATGGATTTACAACTTGTCCAATTAAGCAGAAATAGTCTGTAAAGACACATTTGCAGTGATGTTTTTGTTAGTGTATTAAAGTTAGCCCTTGAGATATGTAGTTGTTATTATTATAGCAAGTATATTAAATACCTCATAATTATGAAAATGCGGATGAGATGTTTAAACATGATAAAGTTATGATATTATGTTTGTATTTATAAACTGATACACTATTAAAATGTATGTAATATTTATGTAATGATAACCCAACTTTGTATTTTGTCAAGTATTTATTTATAATCAATTGTTGTATGTTGCAAATATCTTAGAACATTTGTGAATAGTACAGTTTGTGTAATGCACTTTCTAAAAGCAAAAAAATGAAACTATTGCAAGCATAACAAATGCAGATATTTGCAATTTTAAACTTCTTGCTGGTAAGTGAAATGTGATAATTTATTTAATGTTTGTATCCCTAGAAGTTTCTGTGATGCCTAGCAAAACCATTACATTTAATTCCATCTTGATTATCAGTGCTATTTTACGTTGTATTTACTGTTTTATTTTTATCGGGTAAAGTTTATGCCTCATTTTATCATGGTGTTTACTGTACTTTTAGAGTAAAATTACAGTGTATTATATTCTTATGTATGATTATTTTTTTGTGTGTGTGTGGGTTTAAGTTTCATGTTAACTACTTTGGTTATTTACCTTTGAACATAAAACAAATACTTTACATCCAGGTTCGTCCTTTGGTGTCAGATCAGTACAAAATCTGTCATATCCTTTTATATATATTTCCAGTAGCTTATTAAGGTGCTTTCTGTAATTGCTCCTTATCAGAAGGACTGAAGCGTGTCTTCACTTTCAAACTATTGCCAGCCAGTTTTATCAGACACTCAAATTTTCTGCATGTTTACCTTCAGTAAGAGTTTTAAACTGTGGGTAATTACTGGTTAGCCAGTACAAAAGATTTTCCATATAATTTGACTGCTTTATTTGACAATGCCTGGATTGTGTTCCAGCACATTTCAACAGACAGTTTAATTTGCGGTGTGAAGTGCCTGCTGGTATTATTATGCAAAGCACACGTCATGCCCCCAGTCTAACTCACAAAGCACTGAAAATGTTGTGACAATTTAAACTGTGAAACTGACAAAATCATTTTCAAAAAAAAAATAATAATAATTTTATATGTAGTTGTGCCTGACATGCTTAGCAAATAACTTTCTCTTGCTAAAGTATGGCAATAATAGGATAATAACCACACATGTTCTTCATTTCAGTCCTGTCTGATTCTGTCATGCTTATTTTACCACACGCAAACACAAGGAATGTGACGATGTCAAAGTTTTTTGAAAATCTAGCTTATGTAGCGTAAGAACTGTAAAATCTACTGCAATGTGCGAGAGATTCCCCAGTGAGATGACCACTTCTGTTTCTTTGATTTCTGACAAATTCTACACACATGGTAACTTTTGGTGTCCTCATCATATCTCTGATTTCCGTCATGGCAGATCAGCTCCAAATTTGATTATTTTATCAAACTTTTGATGGGTGTCCTCCAAGTGGCGAGTTGTACATAAGAAGGCCAGGTGTACATTTTGAATCCAAAAGTTTTATCATTTTCAGAAAATTGTAAAAATTTTAAAGTATTCCTTTAGTTCAGTATAATGAGGCAGCTGTAATGTAAGAATTCAAGATCAAGTTGCAGGGTTCCCATTTTATTAGATAGACACTGTCCAGGTAGAGACAGTGTGAGAAGACAGAAGTAGAACCAGTAGGGAGGCTCAGACTATACAAACCGCTGTATTTTTGTGTGTTGAAGTGAAAGTTAATCCAAACTGGAGGTTCTGGTCATACAGTCTACTTTATTTATCTGTGGTTGGTAACATTCCCCCCCCCCCCCCTCTTTGTCACTGCAAGTTCTTACAGACAAATAGACAACAAGGCTGAGTGCAAAGCTGACAGTAGGTATCGAATATCCCACATAAATCAAGTCTAATTCATTACGAGTAAGTCCAACTGTTGTGGCATGAAGAAGTCTCGAGTTAGTGAAAACAATGTATAGACATTTATTGGATCGGACCTTAAATGTCTAGACATCTTGTGATATTTCTTGGCTTCTATATGAAGCAGTTCAGTTTGAGAGTTTGAGCAGGTCATTAATGGGCCAAGCAAAACTGTTTCATTACTTGTATTCTTAGCAGTGTGAGCCCAAGCAGTAAATGGACTAGTCATCACTATCACAAGAAAGCATGGACTTCCATCTTTATTTCAGAATGAATAGATATTTTCTTTTTGTATCATGTCTTTCAATAAAACAATGTTGTTTCTGTATTTCTGGTGTAGTAAGTGGGTTTGCATATCTTTGTATAGCATTATTTATACTTGTCAATAGCAGTTTTATTTTCGTGACATACAAGATCAAAATAAAATAAGAAACAAAGAATATACTAGTTTTATTTAATAGTTAATCTATTTTCTACACACAAGAATACATGTTTAATGGTCCACAATAACATTTTTTTTTAACTTGGCTAAAAGCAAAGCCTTTCAATTGAGGCACATCATTGGTTCATTTTCCTGGTACCAAATGTAAGTGCAGTGATAACACACTCACCTCTCAGGTCAGCGGTTGAAACCCCAAACCCTATGGGGAAAGATGGTAGTTTCTTACCGATGGTCAGCAGTTTACAGTACAGAACCTTGACCAACTGTATGTTCTGGTTTCCTCTTGCCACAAAACTATCCAACATTATTTAACATATAGAGTGTTGAAAGCTATGTTAAAACTCAAACAATCCCTTGTAGTTACAGATGTCTTGCTGCTGCTGGGATCAGTCTCTTTTTAAAAGATCAAGCCTCGTATCGGTGAAGTAGATTTTGGTTGAGTTGAACTCGAACAGATTAACTGCACTGAAATGATTACTATATAATGAAAAAAGTAATTTGTAATTTCTTACATTGTGAATGACTAGGAATTTACCAGTAATGTTGATGTTTAGACAATGTCACAAACAAAAAATAGCATCAGTGATGCCCACAGCCTGGGAAAATAGTTTTCAACACCAAGCGATATAGAAGTAGTGAAACAGGACAAAGGTCTGGATACTTTCAGAGCAGTGTCAGTTGTATAAAGCTCCAAATAATGTTTAAGTAAAGAAAAACATCTAAGGGGAAGGAAATGTATGTAAAGATAAAGTATTAAAACAAGACATTTCAATAGCAAGATGACGGCATTAATCAGTAAACTAAAAATTATGAAGCTGTAAAATTTATTAATTCAATAGAAAAAGCACAATTATGTTAAAATGCATATAATAATCAGCTGTAGCAATTCATATATCTTTGTCACAAGAGAAAGATGTCCCAAATATGGCATGATGCACAACTACAAACCCTAACCAATGTCCATACCAAGTGTCAACCTTCTACACCTTATGGAATCCAAGAAATAGCCCAGACAAGATTTTATAGGTCAAGGTCACTATGGCAAGGTCAAAGTTCAAATCAAGGTCACACCAAGATGTTGCACATCTACACCCCCTAACCAATGTCCCTACCAAGTATCAACTTCCTACACCTTATAGTTTCCGAGATACAGCCCGGACAAGATTTTATAGGTCAAGGTCACTACAGTAAGGTCAAAGGTTATATTAAGGTCATACCATGACATTGCACACCTACACCCCCTAACCGATGTCCCTACCAAGTATCAACTTCCTACACCTTACAGTTTCTGAGATACAGTCTGGACAAGATTTTCAAACTCAAGGTCACTGCGGCAAGGTCAAATCAAGATCACACCATGACGTTGCACACCTACACCCCCTAACCAATGTCCTTACCAAGTATCAACTTCCTACACCTTACAGTTTCTGAGATATAGCCCGGATAAACTTTTTCCCGCCGCCCGCCCTTCCGCCCATCCGGACACCATGGGTGAAAACAATACCCTGACAGCCCTAAAGGGCTGTGGGGTAAAAATATAAAAAATGTTTGAATATCATTAGAATAATCAAACATTTCCAATTAAACATATGCTGGACTTGTGTTTAATTACTTTGTTTTTATTATGATGGCAATTCTGTGCAAAATAATTCCAAGAATCAAACTGCAATATCTGCACTCGATTGATTCCCCTATATGACCTACCGTCACTGGACTTGAGTAACCGTGAAATCATCCTTTCACCACTGCATGACTGTTTTTTGAAATAAGGTAGAAAATGCATGTAGCAGACATTTAATTGAATCTTACTGTTAAGTACTACATTTGTAAAAAAATAGTCTCGGTGGTTTTGTGGTTACAGCATGGCTGCAGGACAGCAGATCACTGGTTCAAATCCTAATAAAACAGAAATTCCTATGACAGGTCCTGCAGGGTCTTGTGAAATTTTGTCATATTATCTGGGAATCCTGTTCTAATAGATGTATATTTAAGATTTGACTTTTTCTTAATAGGGTGTAAGCGTATTTGTCTCTCTTCCCCTAGGTGCATAAGTAGGTACAAACTTATATTGGGGTGGTGAGCTAGAGTGTGGAATAGGAGCATTAATGTCTGAATTACCTAACATTGAAGAAAATAAGCTGCAGTAAGCACCTGCTACACAGCCTAAAAGGGCTTTATGCCTAAGTGACACCTTTCTGTGCAGTAGTATCTGTACATTTTTTTATTTCTGACAAAGACCAGGGGCCGGTTTCACGAAGCCTCCCTTGGAAAGGACCTCCTTTAGTAAAGGAAGGAGGTTTTTTTTCCTTTGGGAAGGCCACCTTAAAATTCAGTTTCGCAAAGCTTCCTTTAATTCTCCTTACCAAAGGTCTTCCTTGAATCTTAAGGAGGGAGCAAATGTCCTTCCTTAAGGTTTAAGGAAGGAGATAGTTGTTTTTGAACTGGGAGTAAATATTACAAAGTATTGCGGAAATGGGTTGAAACAGCCATTTCAACTGTGTAATGTTACTTGTTGCTGGCCACAGAAAAAAGATTGCTGAAAAAGTGTCTGCATCAAAGGGACCAGTCTTAAATATGGCCGCCATGTCATGTTTTCCCCACTTCAAAACTTCATACGACTAAAAATGAGTTTAAAAGACTTACCACATCTCTGTAAAGCATTTTATTTTATGTTTTAAAGTGGTTTGAAGGTTTTAAACTGCAAAACTTATCCCTTTCTGGTCCATTTATTAACAGTAAGTGGACAAGTTTTACAGTGTACATCAACACATATTCAGAGAAATACATGTCCACTAGTTTGTTGTATATAACAAATATTTAACACATATCCACAGAGAAAAAATATATCCACAATGAACACATTAAATAATGTACACATATCCCACTGTTAAAGTTTTATGTGTCACTTTATAAAAGTTTTTTATCTATTTGGTTCCACTACTATTTATATTCTTTTATAACTCAAAATATAAATAAGAGTAAAAATATATTCTTCATAAAAGTTACTAAACTGCACCACGCTATAAGTCATATAACTTACATAAAATATGTAATATTACTTAAACATGTCTTTTTTCCCTCAGAAAAGTTTTGTTTACTGACCTTGACATAGCTAGAGATTATTATCACATGATTTGCAGTGTATTGATTTTTTTGTCAAAGTGGCACATGCAGGGTGAAACCAACAGCTCACTTGTGTTTACATTCCCTGGCATAAACCAATCATATTAACCGAACTCAATGAAGGACAGCATGTCAGTGTTTATGTAATAGTGCAAAATACACAAAGGAGATATTAATAGTACATAATTTATTTTCAATGTTTTCCAAAATAGCATATTATATAGATATCTTTGAAAACAGTTCTGAAAACAATGTGCATATGCCTTTCAGTGTTTGTAATTATATAAAAGAATGATGACTCTGTGATACAGTTGCAATAACAATGTGGATATTTGTACAATGTTTTTGTAAATAACAAATTATAATTTAATATGGCCAATATGGATACATCAGTTTTAACTGGATATGTTTGTTATTTTTTTCTCTTGTAGAAAAATTTGTTGCACAAAATTGGGAAACCACATTTCAGTGCTTTTAATATTATTGTAGCACTGTAATTTGCTTTTCCTTTTGAAGTGTACCTGATTTTAAATGTTTGCTAAAAATACCTTTATTTGATAGAAAAAAAATGCATTTGGTGATGAATATGGATAAATTCATATTTTGTGCCTGTAAGGAGACAAGATAATTTGTGAGTATTAATTTTAAATGTGTAAACACTTCTCATCACTGAACTCCTCCAATGGATTAAGCCTGTCCCTTAATCGTCTCTCTATTCTAACACGTCTTCTCCACAAAAAATTGTTCATAAAAATCACTCCTGCCATGATAATAGGCAAGTATATTTGCAATTAAAAGCTTTTACAATGTTTCTGAAAGTTAATAAACAATTCTTGAAGGACACTTCCTTAAATCTAAGGTAGGTCCTTAGCTTCCTTGAAATTCAAGGGAGTTTTCAAGGACTCCTTTAAGGAAGGAGGCTTTGTGAAACTGAGATTTTTTAAAGGAGGGAGAAACTCAAGGAAATCCTAGAATTTAAGGTGACCTTTATCTTAAGGAGCCTTCGTGAAACCGGCCCCTGGCTCCAAAAAGAGGCCTTTTACCACAGTAGTACACAATTCCCCCCCCCCCCCCCCCCATATTGGCATCATGTGACCACCTTTACCCCTCTAGCATGTACAGTTTAATACATGCGAGAGGACATGACAGATTTTTCAAACATTTTAAAGACACAGTCCTGAACGCAAATTGTGTTCCACGTTGTGTTGAATGTGACCTACCAAAATGCGAATCACACCTAAGATATCCTGGCAAGACACAAAGTGGATCATACAACACGGATCCACAATCCAATAAAACTAGCAGTACATGAGCCCATTCTCTGTAGCTTGTGGCCCCAGCATAGAAAAATGTGACCTAGGTGTTCATGTGATCTCTGATCCAATCATATGACCGCTGATCCAATCTTATGTGGAAAACTGCATCAATTTTCAGCACTGATTTAAAATATTCTCGGAGACTTGCTGCTGCAGTTATTGTACAAATGTCTGATAGCCCATCATTGTGAAAATGGCAAGGTATTGTAAACATGTACAAATGACTGTAGTATTAGAGGCCTATGTTTTACACACATTACGAGCAGAATATAAATCTTTCTGTGTGTGTGAGAGTTTTCTGATTAGGAAATAAGAACTGAATGCAGTTATTTTTATATCAACAACATCTGCATCCACACAATCATAAGCTGTCAGAGCTGAAGGAGTAAAATACTATGGGCCCAAGAACTAGCCATTTGTAGTATTATTCATCCTATCAAATACACAAAACTATCATCTTAACACAAGATGAAAGACACCTGTATCATTGTTCAAACAAATGTTCACAAACCAGTCTAAACATTGCAAGTTTTCCTAAAGCATAAATAGAAAAGTAAGCATTATTTAGATAAGACACTGTATCTCCTCAACTCCATCCATTGTTTATGCCCATGTGAAATAGTGAAATAGATTCTTCTTCCAGCAGCCACATCCCCCAAATTCATCTCAAGGCAAATAATCTTACCCACTTTATACTGTATCTTTGCCACCATCAGCATTGTATATTATATGTCAAACTACTTCAACATCACCACATTCACCCATTAAGTGGTCCGGTGATTGGTCTGGTCTGCACCAGCATTGACTGAAAATGCCAGCCCACTGTCTGCACTACGAGCTCGGTTTCTGTCAGGGAAATTTGGCAGTTCATAGATATGTTCCCTTGGCTGCTGTAGATTCCCTTGGTTGCCTTGTGGATGTATACTGCAAGTGGCTGTGTCATTGTTCTGGCCCTTGGTAGTGGTATACGGATGGGGGCTGGGACTCTTATGTCGGCCTGGGTTATTGCTCCCTACTCCTCCAACTGCTGCTGGAGATACCATCCCTCCATCGATACTGATGTCATCTTGGATTATGGCTTGGCAGTCTTGCTGGTGACCCGGAGGAAGACTGACGACCTCTACAATGTGTGGCAAAGGTCGGTTTTGCGGATGCAGAGTACTGGTGTAGTCATGCATAGGCCGGTAGATGATGGCCCCATCGGGCCCAGTCTCTGCGTTCTGATTGGTGGGATAAAGCCCAAACATAGTGCCCGTCTTGGAAAGGTAGTCTCGATACTGAGAATTGTCATTGATGAGATAGGTAGACTTGGACATTTGTTGCCTATTTTTCCTGTAATAAATATTGAAAGATAGATATAAAATTATTATTATTATATTGGTGAACCTCTATGATTGTTTTGACATAACACAAGGTCTAGATTTTGTAAACTTTCATTGTATATAATCCAAAATAACTTCAAGGTTGAAATGTTAAGTTAGAAATTGGTCACAACATGTGAAATTCACCACAATATATGTGATTTACAGCAGTGAGGACCCCCTCCCCCGACTTTCTATTTCCTTGACTTGTGGGAAAGTCTTTAATCAGTTTTGATTTTGATGATTACATTAAAACTCTAACCTCCCCAATACAACATTAGCTTATATGTTTATTCTATCATCTTAATGTTTCGCATAATTCTAATTGGACTTTTTTTATAGCACTTAATCTCCCCCAAAAAGTGGACCCTAAGGCACATAGTCTGCAAGCTTAGCAAATTCAGTCATGTGACACCTTTTCTACACAAACTACGCTGGATCCCCATTCAGTACCATGTACAGTTTAAATACAACCTCATTCTGTACAAGGCAATAAATTTTAGCAAACCCCTATATCTGTCCTCTTTAAGCTCGGTGACCTTACACAGGGCAATCACCTCTCAGTTTCCTCAACCAGACCAAATTAACGCATGGGGATGCATAGTTTAACAGTTGCTGCTCCCACAGAATGGAACAAACTCCCTCAAGCCATCAGCAACAAGAGTTGAAGACCTACCTATTTAGGGTAGCCAACCCTCTACCACAGTCCTCCCCTATCAGACACTAACATGGACAAGGACCTTTTTCATGGACATTGACCTTTTTGTTGGAAAGGGGACTATCCCTTCTCAGACGTCAGGACCTCAGAGGATCGGATAGGATCTGCCATAGTCCTCCACTATCGGATGGTAACATGGACAAGGACCTTTTTTATGCACATGGAACTTTTTTTTAGTAATTGGACTATCCGGCCCTTCTCAGATATCAGCACCTTAGAGAATGTTTTCATCAACTTGGCGCTTAATAAATGCTTCATACCACTACTATTACTAACCTTGCAGGTTGCCCCCAGGTGGTAAATTTCACATACTCCGTGCACTATCCCCATGCACTACAGGACTACAAACACTATTTGACTGATTTGACTGCACTTAGTACAGCCCAACTCTCAGGTTACTGATATTCCCCTAACTGAAAGACAGGGGCTCACGGATGACCATTTATCAACGTCCTTGTGGTTCTTTAGCCTGCCACTAGGGATAGGACCCAATGACTGCCATTTAAAGTGGTCATCCGCACCACCATGTATCTCTCCGTACCTGGGTTTGAGCCCATGTTCTGAGTGTTCCTAGGCAACTGTATTACCCACTAGGCAACAGTGGCTCATCACCATCATCTTGACTAACAAAGTAGAACATGGTTTTCATAGAATTACAAGTAACTGTGACTTAACTGCCATTATAGAATTCCTGGCCAGTCAAGAATGTAAAACACAACTCAATTGCAAGAATGTGTCCTGTATGACGTATTCCCTTTTATATAAAAAAAATGAATTGTCTCACCTTTTCATGTACATAGCCACCACACAGAGCAGGACAAATCCAATAACAATCCCCAGAGCAACTCCTAGTCCAATCACAAACAGCAGACCTGTGGATAAAAATACTTCGAGTGTCATATACTGCTCCAACCATGACATGGCACACACATAAACTTGGCAAAAAACCAAGAAAACAGGAAACTGATTAACATGTAAAACGTATTAGGTAGACACATCTGGTTGAATATTGGGTTTTATCCTTGTTGTTAATGGAAATATAGAATACTGGAGTAGATTATCAAGTAGCCAGTTCTGAGTTTGCCCCTAGACACTGGACAAAGCCCTATTGCAAATAAAATTTTTGTTTCAATTTTATATCGGGAGGAGGGGGGGGGTGGGTAATCCGAGGCCTAAAAATTACAAATGTGTAGAGTTTCCCACAATTAAAAGAAATATAAGGGAGTTTCCTTACTAGTAAAGTTAATGTTATTTGGTCAATATCATATTTCTTATTTTATGTGGATAACGTTGATTATCATAATCAAATTTGAGCCTTGTCACTCTCCAGGGTAAAAATACTTTTATTTTCCCAGAAGTTCCACTGAACAGGTAAAAACTGTTAGCATTCTATGAATCAGACATTACATGGTGATCAGAAAAACATCTATACTAGTTGGAAACAGGGTAAACAATAACAGAAAAAATACCAATTTAAATAATTTAAAACTAATTTAAAGAAAAATTCTATTTAACTGAATTCTGGATGTTCTATATTTCAACAACCCTAATCAGACTTATTATCTTTGCCAAGACGGTTATGTTTTTTGGTGCATTCATCTGTCTGTCTGTTTTTCTGCTTGTCTGTGTTTGTGATTACTCCAAATCTAATGAACGGATCTTTATGAATTTTTTTTTACATGGGGAGGGCCTGGTGAAAGGAACCAGTAATTAAATTTTGTTAAAGATCGAGATCATGTTCTGGATATAAAAAAAAATCCCAAATTGTCAAATGTCCCATTTTCAGTGACTTTAGTTTTCTTGTGACTCCAAAAGTAATGAATCTTTATGCATTAAAGGAAGGTGTGTTTACTTTTTGGGAAAGATCCAGTTCATACTGTGGATATAAAATAAAAAATTTTTGAATTTTTCAGAAACACCCCTTGGCGGAAGTCTGTGCAATATGAATGCTTTCTAGTTAATAACCTCTTCGGGGAAGATAAACCTATAGATATCACATGATTTGCAACCAGTTTGTACCTTGTTATTTACACACAAATGAAACATTTAAAGTTTCGAGTCACTATCATATATTTTACATGATGAAAATTTTTAATTTTACTTATATGTAAAAACATGCAAAAAATTATCTATTTTTTATGCTGCTAGACTGTCATGAAACATAGATAACATTATGTTGTACTGATCCATACCTAGAGATGAATTCTGTGAAGGTTCCCCAGTGTTCTTTGCCGTGTTCACATTGATACCTTAAAAAACAGACAATATAAGTACAAGTTGATAAATTAAATACTTTTATGACTTTTAGATATTGGAAGGAAGGGGTGGAGACATTAAAAAAACGTGGGTCCTGATGGCAGGTAGCAGATGGTTGCTCTTCACAGTTTCAAATGACTGTAGGATATCATGGACAGTTTGAAAGTGGTTGCTCTTTACAGGTGGTTGCTCTTTGCAGCTGGTTGTTAGAGCAGGTTTGTCTGTATAAAAATGTGCTATGTATGTATTTTTCACCAAAATATATATTATGTATTTTGTACCCAGTACCACTACATATAGTCAGTCAACTACCAGCTTTCCCACTTGAGGGCGGACTGGGATTCGAACTCAGATCTCAGAGGTGGGAGGAGAGTGCTACGTGAATACAATTTTCAGTAACAGATGCCACGAGTCTGTTATTACTAAAAATAACAAACATTTTTATCCGACTTTAACCTTTTTTTTAATCTGCTTTGGGACTCCATAATTTTTTTTTTATTATTTTTCATCAATATCTACTTCTGTACCCCCAGGCGATGGTTTATGCTTCCTAAGAATCTGTTTGGTATGAGATCGCATTGTCTCTAAATAGTGTTAACATTACTGGCCTTGAGATATGGAGAGGTTTACCTGGACAGTCACCTATCTCCCCAATCCAGGCTGTACCATCACAGGTAAGGTGCCATGCAGTCTGCGAGTGAAGACATGTGACGGACATACTGTAGTCATCCTTCCTCTCCATTTCTGCAAACTCAGGGATTGCTATGTTCTTGCAGCCAATTGCTGGAAAGGGAAAACAGATTGGTTAATGATGTTACAGGTTATGTGCCAGCCAAACACACAAACTTCTCTGTGTTGTCACTAACATGAAAGAGGGACTGATTCAAATGACGAAACATTCTAGTTATTAGATCTTTTGATCTATACATCACTTCATTCAATGGTTTAATAGAAAGTTATGACATAATGCTTGTTGATAATTTTTTTTAAAATAACTAGTGATTTTTCTTCATATTTTGCAAAGCATAATTTTATTAAGACAATTATTCACTTAGGAATGTGAAGTTAATCTGTTTTGAACATCGTTAATCAAAGTCAAACAAAAGGATCACATGTTTTCTCATAAGTTGCCTGTAATCAAATTTGCATGCACAACCATTAGGGTGATCGTTTGGTAAAGGGTTGTTAACACCAATCCAATTCAATTGGATAAGCTCACATTGAGGCCCTCTTTAAACTGAAGATACTGGTGGGAAAACATTTTTAAACATTGAACCAGCAATAAAAATGGTTCAGTAATTTTTAATTGGACAAATATGCTCTCTGTTGACAATACCTTTCAATCTCATATAAATTGGATATTTCTGTAAAATAAATATCAATTTGCATCATTTTAAGCGTGAAAACACAAGTTATATCAAATCAGTTCAATTTTTATTATCGATAATCTCATGTCGACAGAGCAAAAATAACCAGCCTCGGCAGGCAAGAACCCCAGCCCACAGATACAACTAAATGGGCAACATCGAGATTTGGGAAAATCTTAGGAACAACTTCAGTTGTAAGAAGTATACAGAATCCACGAAATTTTGTTAGATGTAAGATTCACAAGCCATGATTTCTTACATGTTTTTTTTTCATAATTTCTTGCCCTAGAACCAGTTATAAGGGAGATATAAGGCCCCTTTAGCATGATGACCCTACATGATCTTGAAGCAGGGGTCAAAGGTCAAATTTGACACTTGTAAAAGATTTGCAGACCATGATTTCCAAGAAGTTGTTTTCTCGTTCCAAACCCCTAGGATCAATGATAAGGGGAAATGTTAGGGCTTTTAGATATGCCATCCCCCCATTTGACATAAAAGATGTGATATGACAGCCATTTTGTTTCCAAAACAGGGCCAAAATAACTCTCAGGCAAGCTTTTTCCTAGTCATTTACATTTTGTGCAAATCTGGCACAGCTAGCTGCAATATTTTAAAATTTTAGAACAGATCAATGATTTTCAAGCAATCAGCTATGGCGGCCATGTTTTTTTTAAAATGAGTACCATAATTTTTCACAGATATGTTTTCACAGCCATAAACATTCTCTGCAAATTTGGTGAAGAGATCGTCATAACTGAACGAGATATAAAGCTTGATTAAAAAGTGTGACAAACAGACACATGCATGTACACTACTCCGGCCTTGGCCAGTGGGAGATTAAAATGCAACTGTGGTAACATCAGTTTAATAGCGCCCCTTTTTCAATGAAGAAATTTAAGACCAAAAAGTATTTACAGTTCTGCCATGGCAACAGGTGTTGTCAAATACCCTCCCAAATCTACTCAGCTGCAGATCCTGTTTCAGTTAACATATCCTGAAAATTGGGTGCAAATCCATGAATCGGTTTTGTCTGTGAAATGCCCACAAATGTTAAAACCCCAAAATATTCAAAGTGTTGCCATGGCAACAGATGTTGCTAGATATCCCCAAAACACTAATCAGCTTTAGATCATCTTGGGGTTAACATACCCTGAAAATTTGGTGAAAATCTGTTCATGGGTTTAGGCTGTGAAACAGCCACAAGTTTTAAGACCCAAAAATCTCAAAAGTGTTGCCATGGAAACCGTTGTTACCGGATGTTATCCCAAAGCCTACTCAGCTCTAGATCCTCTTGGAATAAACATATCCTGAAAATTTGGTCAAAATCCATGCATGGGTTTAGGTTGTCCAACACCCATAAGCTTTATGTCTGTCGCTGCCTGGACCGCGCAGGGGGCGACTATAAACCCCATAAAGGCTGGGGTTAAAAACCTTTTACTACAGTGGTATTATGTATTAAGTTAGTGTCAACGATCAGTTATATCTTTTGAATGGAACATTATGTTACGACGTCTTTATCCCCATAGATGTTTACATTTACAAAACATAATATAATCAGGTGTGTAGCAATTAATTTATTTTTTCAGACAGGTTCAGAAGGGACATAGACCAAAAACAGAAGCCCCAAAAGCAGAGTGCCTTTTTAACTACATGTACACTTTCCATTGTCAAATCATATGGAAGGCTTAATACCCACGTTATAAAGCCCATTACAAGACGACTCAACCGAAAACTTAATGAAAATTGTAAAAACTATCAATGTACATAAAGTCTACAGTACATTGATTAAAGCTATTGCATATATATAAAACAGTGCATCAGCCCAATGTACATTAAACAAATGCTTTTAAACTAGTTTATAGTGCCACGATTTATTGAGCCTTTAATTACCTTCATATTTAATAACAAATCCATTACTCTGAGCGTACGTCTGTGACAGAGTCAGCTTTATCACATTTGTGCTTGATTTGTAGAACAGCTGTTCCCTCTTCTTTAGGCAGTTGGTGATTTTTTCCTGTTTGCTCCCATCGTATATTGTCCCAAAGCCATACTGCTCACACGTATCATCCGAAGTGAGTGTGAAGTCATACAGGGTGAGGTTAATCTTCTGTCCCTCGGGCACTTCCATGGTCCAGGGGCAACCCATGGATCCGCAGCCAGTAGAGGCCACCTCGGAACTGGCTATGTAGCCAGAGGGGGATTGGAGGAGAATTGGCTGAGACATCCGACACATTGTCTGGTCACAGTGGGTTACTGGGTGAGAGGAAAAGAGTGGAAATAAATCAATAAGTAAAACAAAACAGACTGAAAACATGGGAAGCAAATAAAAATTATATATATTATTTTAGGGTATTACAGCTCAATCAACAGTTATATCAGTAAAGGTTACTTCAAAGTAGAGGCCCTCAAGTGAATTTCATATATGTTGGCAAGAGATACAATATTGTAGAAGTGAAAAGTTTTTTTTTTTCACAGTGGGTATATGTTTCTTTTGTATGTACAAAATTACTTCAAGATAATGAATTTCTTAAAAATTATTAACTTACTGAAATGCACTTCTATCTTAAAATTTTCACTCGTACAGTAAGTGAAAAACTATATAATTAAGCTATATTACAGTTGTGAGTTTTATAGAATTTTTGTTTTCACATTGTTGATATACAGGGTTGTACAGTCTAACAGACAGGAAAATCATATTAAGAACATAATCAGTTTTTCTGTTAGTCTGTTTTGACCCCTGTCCATAAGACTCTCTACCCCTGTGTATGCTTTTATACAGACAGTGTGATAAATGACGCAAAAGTGGTTGAATTTCCCAGTTGCCATACCAAGTTTACTACCGTGAAAGATAAAGTCAGGATCACTGTTAAGAATATAAATTCAGTTTCTGTTCTTTGGATCTAGGTGTAATGGAAATTGACATACTTTAACAGCCATCGTGCTATAATCAGAGTTTTCCAAATGTGTAAACAGCTAGTTAAATTAGCTTTTTATAATGAGGAATTTATTTATATTGTAGAATAGAGTATTATCAGAGAAATAGCTAAATGGATACATAAGCCGTTTTGAAAAATAGTTCCTCATTCTTACAGATAATATAATATATGTCATAGTTTACCAGTGAAAACACATACTGCGTATTTTTAACCTGTATTATTATTATACTTGTAAGCATACTTCATATTGGCCATTCTGTACATATCATCTTGACAACCAATGAAACAAGACCCATTCTTTGGCATACTGTAAGCAAGTTTCTGATTGGTTATTCCATTCTATTTACCTGGAACGCAGTCAAACTCGGCCACAAGGAAGCCTTTCAAGTCATCCGGACACTCTGTCAATCCATTTGTCACGTCTATAACAGGTACGTCACATTCTCTCTTTCCTGAACACTTGCTATCCACAAGAGTCAAGACGTCCCGCGAGCATCCTATATGTCCCCTATCCTGTTTGATGCATTTGCCTAACCACAGTCTGCCAACCCTGGCAGCTCTCATAAGAATCACATGATTGGGCTGATCACATGATGCCCTGTAGTTATCTTCAGCGCAGAATTCTTCATGGCTATGAATTGGGTCTGAAATATAGCAATAAGTATGAACATTTAACCTGGCTATGTGTATTTTACTGACAGAATGGGGTGGGGGTTCATCTTCAGGGACGGATCCAGCTTTTGGGTAAGGTGGGGGTTCTATAATTAGGGGTTGTGGGGGGCATGTTTTCTTGTAAATTTAACACCACTCTCAAGAGCCGAACCCCCGAACCCCCCTGGATCGATCCGCTAAGTAGTGATCTTTTGTGGTTGTTTACCAAATGCAGAATCCTAACCAAGTACATTATGCACTGGTTTTATCTATGCTATAATGTAGGCTATCCACCTGTGTTGATTTTACCTACAAATACAAGTTTGATTTTACCAAACTACATCATGCCTTTAGCTTTCCTGTGTCTGACTTTGTAACAGTACTGTAAGCATGCAATAAATAAAATTCAACTGTGCAAAGCCCATACATTTCTTGTAAAACATGTCCAAATGGACAGTAATAACATAATTCCCTTTTACATTACAGGCAGTATGTCCCGCAGTGACAGGTGATCCTCGGCGCCGGAACCATTTCCCAGGTCGCCCCATTTTGTCCGAGTTGTTCACACTACAGGCATTGTAATTCATGGTTATACGCATTTGGCAAAACGCCCCTGTCCTTCAATTACCGTTCGAGATTCATTATGCAACCTTGTGTCACAGTGGCAATACGACCATGTACCTCCACCCGCCTTATGTCACAATATTGCACCAAAAGACAACCGAATCACATCCTTATGTATACCATGGACCACATGGTTAATAGAATCAGATTATATGTTGACACGCAGATGCGGGAATTTATTTATTTGGGGTTTTACGTCGCTTTCAACACTGTACAGGTCATATCACGACAGGTAGTTGGAAGGGCAGAGGAAACCAGTACATATAGTTCGTCAGGGTTCTGTACTGTAAACTGCCGACCAACGGCAAGCAACTACCAGCTTTCCCACTTGAGGCCGTGCCGGGAACCGAACACCGGCCTCAGTGGTGGGAGGCGAGAGTGTTACCACTCTGCCACCATGGCCCCTCACACATGCGTGAAATTATCTGCACATGCTCACAGTACCGAAATCAGATGTGGAGATTTTAAACTGTTTAAAACGTCCGTAGGTTGTGCAAGATCACCAAACGCGGGTTACCGTGGGGGATACTGCCTGTAGTGTGAAATGGGGTATTAGATACAAAATCAAAGTCACGTACACCCATCCTGATGAAATAGGAGAAGGGGCTTCTATCTTTCCTATACTGTACTGCGAAGCTCATTGGGGTGTATTGTCTTCGTGTGTTAGTTTAGATCCAACACTGTAAGTTCTTATTTAATAAAAAAACTCTACTGACTGTATTTTGAAACTACCTACTCAATGTTTTTAAGATAAAAAGAGGAGTCAAAAACACGCAAAAACAAATATACTAAGTTCCATGAATTTCAACCTACACTCACTTTTAGTGAGTGCACTGTATTATATGTTGTGACTAATTTTGACCGACACATGCAGCCCCCATATAAAGAGAGAAAAACATCAGCAAATTATATTCAAAGCATCTGTTCCGCCGTGTTTTTTGCACAAAAGTACAAACAATTACTGCAGCAGTCACTCAGTGTATGTTTTCTTTGTCCGTATATCTCTACAGAAAGAAGACTTTCACCACAGTGACCCTGATAATAAAAAGCCCTGTTTTGTAACTGCTAGTTACAGTATTATTGACATCAGAACCCATCCCACATATTACATTTCAAAGACCAGAACGATAAATAACTTTAGGTAAGTAACCCCATTGACCGGCCACACTAAAGGTCTCTGAATGTAATATTTTGCTGTATCTGGCCTAGCCTTGAATAAGGCTCAAATTTGCGTGATATCTTTTTCAAATATGCACACAGAAATCCGATATTCATTAAGCACTCATACATGTTCGGAGATATACTAGTAAACTTATCGGACAGAGATATATGTTAATGTAAAAACCAGTACATGTATGAGTACATTATATGAACTGAAACTTTATTATCTGAACTGAAAATTTTCCCAAACTGCAAAGAAACTTGAGCCTTCAGCAAGGCTCTTTTTGGTCTTGTGAGGGAGAGAGTTATCTTTGTAACCTAATGATAGATCAACATTTAAAGCCTGCTAAACTTATAAATATGAGGATAATTGTAAATCAAAAGTTTGATAATGAGATTAAAAATTGTTGCGCTCATCTCTCAGAACCTTAATTACATTCGGTAAACAATGGGTCGCATCGAAAACACAGCGAAAAAGTATCTTTAGTAAACAACATTAATAAATTCTAAATTTAACTTCATAACTAAACAACATTTATAAATTCTAAATTTATCTTTAATAAAATGTACAAGAACATTTCATAATTAATAGATGGATTTCACTAATTTTCAGAAACTGAAAAGCGACTTGATTTTACATCTGTTGTGTATAATGTCGTATCTTATATAACCTCAATGTTTAGTTTTCACAAAGTACACGATTAATTGATTAATAACACTGAGTGCTTTCATGAATATGGGCATAATTGACTGCCCATGCCTAGTGCCATATTCTTCAACAATGCTTTGCTAAGGTCACCTTAGAACCAAGTTAGGAATGGTTTTCTACTTACCAAAGTATTACTTTGATTTTGTATTCATGAACCTCTATTACTTAGATTCTAAGCTAGGAAAACTCCCTATACTTTGTACTGTAACTGTAAACTTGGAAACCAGTATATCTAAGTTAGGAAGGCCTGAACGGTCTTATTCCACAACAATTCTTACGTAAGATGTCCTTTGTTTTTTAGTGAATCGTCTACTTTGTTAAAAAAGGTGAAAAAACTCATTTTCTTGAGGGAAAATGTTGTTTTTAATATTGTGTCACAGTTTAATATCAATAAAACACAAGCTTCCCTGCAATAATTGTATACACGTATTTTAAAAGCATTCCATCCTCTAAGGTACCTCTGCAGAACACTTGAAATCTAAAGAGAGGTCTAAGGTGACCTTAGAGTTAGGAATGTTGATGAATACCATTTTTATATAAGTTAGTAAAAGCTTGAAAAAAATTAGAATCCAAGTTAGTAACAGTCTAAGTATTGTTGAAGATACGGCCCCAGGACTGCGTCTTGTCACCTGGCGAAAAAGTTAGCTACCAATTACACTAGCGCAAAACTTAAACCATTTGTTTCGCTAATCATCATTTGTGAATGCAGGTGAAAAAGCTCACCATATCCTCTACCATGTAACGTAGTTCCTACCCTTCATTGGCAAGGGTAATTGCAGCCAGTGTAATTACTTTAACCCTAGTGGAAATTGTTACACTAGCCACAGTGTCAGGTTAAAAGTGGACAATTAGCAAGCATTAGAAGCCCCACTCAATCCAACTTAGTGACCCCTTGTGCTTGAATCAATCCGCCAAAGAATAATTGGTTCTATTTTCAGGCAATTTAACTCAGGTCGTGAGGAATTTAATAGGTTATCATGGTAAAATGGTTTAGCCCATTTCTATTTTGCGGGAGTGTAGCCTTCGTTAAGGCTCGCATTTATACCATATCTTTTTCAAACATGTACACAGATATTTTATGTTCATAAAGCACTCGTACATGGCAGCAGACATAAGCTCATCAAGGCTGTCTTAGCAGTACGCTTTTGTAAAATCCACATATGTAAGAGCACATTATATGAACTGAAACTTAAAAAACTGAAAATATTCCCAAATTATAAAGAAGACATAAGCCTTTAGTCAAGGCTATGGGGAGGATATCTCTTTTGATTTTTTTTCTGATGTAAATTAAGTGCTATTTACAGGGTGGCGTATATCATACTCCATATCACCTTTTCATGACTGTGGCCACACTTTTAAAAAATTCAAACAAAGCAAGAAATTCATGTTATGAATATTGTCACATTTTAGGTAGACCTTTGTGGGAAAAAATAAGATGAAATAGCATCACAATATTTTCCCCTAAGTTCACCTTAATCTAAGACGTTATCCTGAGTGACCTGGCAATTTATACATGTTAAATAAGTGACAACAAGGTTTAATGGTTATTTCCTTCCATAAACGTGACAGCCTTCCATAATGGTGTAGTGAATCCTTTTGCAGGATTTGTTTTACATTTCCGGACCCACATTGGGCTGATTGTATTTAGGTATTAGTTCAAAAGCAGGATTGGAAAACAGATTACCGTTATCTCAGCTTTCATGTTCTTGTTGACATTCACACAACTTGCAAATATGTCACTTCAGAATTTATCAACTTGTAAACTAGAACCAAACATCTTTTGTCATTTAGTTATTGAAACACTCTACCGTGTGATAGATTTAACATAACATACTAAAAGCCAGGATACAGAAGCTGATGCCACATTTTAGGTTATGAAGATTGGGTAGTAATTTATGAACAATGTTTTAAATCTATACACGCCTGCAGGAAAATGAAATAATTTATTTGCTATATACATAATACAGGATTTTAAATCTTGCTCAAGGAACAAAAAGTCCCATGTATAAGATAGAAAAAGGCATTAAATAGTGCCCCTCTTTGTGGATCTGTATATCTCATCGATACTACCGAATTGCATCGAGTCAGAAATGACCAATGGGAAGTTTAAAGGTTTTGCTCTTGTAGGCCAGCACAAAACAGTGTGATGTGGGTATTGATACAGTTTAATTTTAAGCCCCTATTGCTAGTGTCATCTCTAAGGAAAATGTTTGAATTCTGTCTTTACCAGAAATAAATACTGTAATTATGCTATGCATTTTGTTCGGGGGGGGGGGGGGGGGGGGGGGGGGGGGGCTTTATTTGAGCAACATGCAGAACTAAGGAAAATCCCCTTCAATGAAATATCCACCCTGAAATAATTCAGTTATATTGTCTCTTCAGCATTTTCAAAGGTTTACTTTTCTCTGTGGGTGTAGTGTTTAACAAACATGGCTGATAAACTCAAAATTGTAAGTTATTTTACTGCATCTTCTTGGTTGATCAGAGCTGCTGTAAAATATAAGGTTATAATATTTATGTGTGTTTTATTTTGATTTTACTACATTGGTATGATATATAATATTCAGACTGAAGACCTGTGAAATAGATTGGGCTTTTTGAGTAACATGTGCTTCAGTGTGCTTCAGTTTCTGACCTTTGGTCATTGACATTTAATATGAAAAGTTTGGGTGGGGGCTATTAATAGAGGGGGGAGATTTTATTACAGAAATTACGGTACATTGTAATGGAATTTTTAAAGGCTTTCCTCTTTTATGTAACTGTACAATTTGAGTAGATATACTTACACATCTGTTAAATGAATAAGTTTATTTATACCCTTTGGGTGGCTAAAATGATGAATATAAAAGAAAGAGTTAAGATGTAAGTTTGTTGATAGAATTCCTGTAAAGCAATAAACTGATAATAATATACTACATTTGGAATTTATAAGAATAAATAATATTAAAGTTTAGGATAAATATATTCAGAAAAGTGTAGCTTTGATATTTCAGTTTCATATAAATGGGAGAACCTCGTGTTGTCTGAATAATTTTTCTCCGTGATTTAGTTTTGCAATTTTTGGCAAGAACATTTATGCAAAAGGAACACATCTTTACTGGATAAAAATTCTATAAATAAAAGTGGTTCATTACAAATTCCCCATTTCCTTACAGATTCCAAAGTTTGTACACATAATAATAAAAGCCAAATATGATACACACTTCCTCTTTTAACAAGCCAAACATTGCCTAATAAAAACCAAATATCCTCTATTTTCACTCATTTATTCTTGTCAATATATGTGATTAAAACCAGATGGCATACTTTTACAGTTTGTTTATACCCACCTTCTTTTCAAAAATATGAGCCAGATGTTAATTTAACTTAATTATCTTCAAGTGGTGCAGGCGTTTGAAGCAGGCAAAAGAGGTAATGTTTTTGGCTTTTTGAGTATGTATGTATAATATCTCTAAAAATGGTTTGCGGATCTTGATGATATTTTCAGAAAATGTTGAAAAGAGGATTTGATTTTGGTGGAAAGCTGGATATTGTATTGTATTTTTTATACTCGGCGCAATATCTCCATTTACTACAGGACTCAAAACGCTATATGACCCATCCAACTGCACAAGTATAACCCAACTCTCAGGTTACTGACATTCCCCTAACTGAAAGACAGAGGCTCAAGGATGACCATTTATCAACGTCCTTGAGGTTCTTTAGCATGCCACTGCAGATAGGACCAAATGACAGAGGACCGCCATTTTAAGTGGTCATCCAGGCCACTGTGTATCTGCCTGTACCTGCATTAGAACCTACGTCTTCTGTGTTCCTAGGCGAGTATGTTACCCACTAGGCCACAGTGGATCACCATCTTAATCCAAGATTTTTTGAAGAATATTTTTATCATTGTACTCATAAGCAATATGGGTGGTGTTGGGCTTTGGCGGAGGTATGCTCTCTCTGAATGCCCTTGTATTAACTATAAAGAAGGGTTAAAGTTGGGTTTGAACTCCCTTTCAAATAGTAAAGAACATATGAGAGTAGGCTTCCAGTGAATACCTACATTCAAACCTACTACCACAGATTACAGAGACATGGGATTAAATATCAAATTTCCTGTGGCCAGTTGATCACCCAGACCTTATGCAGATTAAAAGACAGTGATTAAGCTCTCTAACAAACAGGGCTTTATTTGGATAATGGTGTAGTAGTAGTAGCAGCAGCAGTAGTAGTAGTATTAATAGTAGCAGTAGTAGATTGTGAAAACACTACCACATGTATTTCCAGTACATCAAATTTTCACAGTGGGCGTCTCTTAATATAACATAGAAGTGATTTAATTTCAGGAATGATCTACAGCTAATTCTGGATCCAGGAATGCTTCTATTTTTATTTTATTTTTTTCTGCCATTTTGCACTTACATGCCCTCTTTGTTAATATTTGGCATTGGGAATGTGAAATATTAGGTTCCCACAAAATTCTATTCTGAAAGAATTTCCGGATCCATGTCCTGATTCGATACAATGTGAACAGCCTTGTTGATTTATACTGATCAACAGATCTGTGTATTCAGATTCGGTGCAATGTGAATCAGCCATAAGAAAAACCCTACTTTATAGAGGGGACAAGGGATAACTAATACAATTGTCTGCAGGACATTTTGACAAATGGAAGAGCTTTTGTTGGTTGGGCAATCACTTCATCTTAGCATCTTCAGGGCAGATTATAACTACTGTATCCAGGCCATTCTGGTAATGTGATAGACTTACCACATCTGTGACAAAAAGGGCCTAATCTGATTCAATATATGTCTATTCTCTTCTTGGAGAGAAAATGTAACATTTATGGACATATAAATGAAAAGGTATATATGTTTATTTTATGTTTCTGTTCCCTAAATTCAGGGGCTGACACATATGAAAAGCCCTTGAACTTAGGGTTAACCTAAGATGAAGTTAAGCAATACTTCTTAGATTATTGATGCAACGAAACTGTAAACATACGTTTATATGCTTCATAGAAATATCATTTTAGATATATTTACGAAAAATATATGTATTCTTTGTAATGGGTGCCGGAAATTAAAAAATAATAATATTGCCCGATTTTTATTCTTCGGTATTTAGGTCATCAGGTTGGATTTCTAAAAATTCGGGATTTTTTTAAATGTACTATTTTTTTTTAAATCGAGAATATGATCAAACTCTTTTTCCAAAATTTAAACACATCTTCCTTTGGCAAGGCCCTACCCAATTAAAAAATAATAAAGATCTATTCATTTGGTGAAATGTCGACCAAACTGCCAAAATTCGCTGAAAATACATTGAAAAGACCGACCTTTGAAAATATAGGAGGTGTCGTATCCAGAATCTGATCCAGATATTTCTCAAAATTCAATCACTTCATCCTTTGGTCAAGCCATGCCTATATATAAAACTTTAGAAAGATCTATTAGCTACTTTTGGAGCTATTACGAACATAGACAAACAAACAGACAGACAAAGAAATGTATACAAAACATAACCTTTCGGTGGAAGTAATAAAATATAAATCAAAGAATTAGTCATATGTTTTAACCAGAAAAGCCTGTGTCACTGTGTTATGAAACACAGGAGGCTTCTGTGGAATTTGAGTTCTGAGTCATGTGACCATTCCTTAATTTTTTTTTTTTTTTTGAAACCAGATAGATGCGACTTTTACTATGTTCAAGTGGTTAATAATGAAAGTAACATATAACAGTAAAATTAGCTCGTTTTCAAGAAAATCTATCTAAATATATAAAAGTCCAATTGAACAATATAGAGTTCTTCTTCCAAGCTTGTGTCTGTACAAATACACTAGCTTTGTTAAAGGCTCAACTTTCTTTGAAATTGGGGAAAAGTTATAGTTTACATAATTAACTTTCACTTTATATTGTGCACTCTTACATATTCTAGCTTTGCCATGTACTGCCAAGACAGGTCTAATGAATTTATGATTCTTAACTTGTACAAGTGTTTTACGAATTCCATTTTTCTAAATTATACGGTACAAATTTGAGCCTTATGCAAGGCTATAAAGATACGGATATCCCAACCAGGAAGGTATCTTATTGCCATCTGAGTCATATTTTTACCATGAAGTTTGTTCCAAGTTTTGTTTGAGAATGCATATATCCTGGGACCTTATTCTTTAACAATACTTAAACTGTTCCTAACTTGAATTCTAAGTTTTTCTCAACCTTTTACTAACTTAGATCAAAATGGTATTCATCAATATTCCTAACTCTAAGGTCACCTTAGACCTCTAGTTTGATATTAAGTTATCTGCAGAGGTACCTTAGAGGACAGAATGTTTTTAAAATATGCAATTATTGCATGGAATCTTGTGTTTTATTGATATTAAACTGCGACATAATTTTAAAATCAACATTTTCCCTCAAGAAAATGATTTTTTTACCTTTTTTTACCGAAGCAGATGTTTCAGTAAAAAGGACACCTTACATAAAATTGTTGTGGATTTAGACTCTTCCTAACTTAGATATACTGGTTTCCAACTTTACAGTTACAGTAAAAAGAATAGGGAGTTTTCATAACTTAGAATCTAAGTAATACTTAACAAAGTGGAGGTTGATGAATACAAAATCTATGTAATACTTTGGTGAGTAGAAAACCATTCCTAACGTGGATCTAAGGTGACCTTAGCAAAGTATTGTTGAAGAATATTACTCCTGGCCTGCAGGTAATGCTGAAAAAGAGACTCCCGACTGGAATCACTGATCTGGGTCAAGTTTGAGAAGGACAAAGTAACTGGTAGCATCTTATGTGAAAGTATAACCCTGATTCAATGCATAGTTTTGGAGCTGTTCGGATATCGCAGAAAATGCCAAAAACCGTTCTGGTTTTGTGACACAGATCACTTTTGAAGATTGCAGGGCTGTGGGTTGACATGACCTTGTGTCAAAATATTTTTTTGAGTTTTGTATGTACATATATTGCTGAAACATTACAAAAACGTTTCTAGATCCTCATCTAGGATCCGGGGGTCCTGATCATCTTTGAGAAGGACAGAGGAGACCTGTAGATCCCACTTTGTGTGGAACATATGACCCAATTTAAGTTATAACTTTTGAGTTACATGTGCATATTATTCTACTAGTAACCTCAACATCAAATCCAAAGTCATTGAGACTGGAACGGTTGACAATTTGTGTATTTTTTTTTGTATCCGGAGTTCGATCCTAAAGTTAATCACTTCTTCCTTTGGTCAGGTCCTACCCACATAAAATTTTTTTATAAAGATGTGTTCATTAAGCTTCTCTTATATCCTATCTTACGTGTATACACACGTAAGTGTGCTGCATATATTGTTGAAAAATAAGAGCATGGACTGGTAGTGGGGTAGTAGAGATTTGCACATGCAAACAAGGTATATTTTTTTCTGATAAGAGTGTCAGTACTTGAACATCAAAGAATAGACTGCGACTAGCTACAGCCATCACAGTGGTTTAATATGGATGCAAGGTACACGTGAGTGTGTTCTAAGGGACTTGCAAACCCTGCAAGTGAATGGGGAGATCTTGCAACAATTGCAAGGGAAATGCACGTGCGCAAGTCTCTCGTAAGTTACCATTGAGAAATGGATGCATTTATGTCAATTCTGCGTGCTCGCAGGTAAAATGTGCATGTCAATTTTCATTGCATGGCTTGTGTGACCTTTAAATTATGTTATAAAATTACACGTGTACCTTAAGTGTGCCTTGCAAATCCGCCGGTTTTTCTCTGTAACCAGGACGTGTGTACACGTACGATGGGATGTAAGAGCGGCTTTAGTTTTAGAGTTATCACGAATACATACAGACAAACAGATAAACAAGTAAATCCACCCAAAAAATGTAACCTCTTTGATGGAGCAAATAAAATTATCTCTGTCAAGGAGCTTGTATATTTAGCGATGTGTATTTGTTTGCAAAACATATTCTGATGATTCAAAGGACTTTTTATCATTCCACTCATAAGCAATATTGGAGGTGTTAGGTCTTGGCGGAAGTATGCACTCTCCAAGTGCTCTTGTTTACAGAT
The DNA here is from genome assembly GCA_964017235.1 of Sabellastarte sp. h YS-2021. Taxonomy (NCBI): domain Eukaryota; kingdom Metazoa; phylum Annelida; class Polychaeta; order Sabellida; family Sabellidae; genus Sabellastarte; species Sabellastarte sp. h YS-2021. The sequence continues at coordinate 170,510,695 of OZ024929.1, read as the reverse complement.
TTTCTTTACCTGTCATAAATACTGCAGACATATTCTAGAAATACAATTACAGAGCTTTTCTTCTTGTTTTTCTCTCACTAACAGTCAATTGGTTCTGTCGGTTGGATTTCTTCAGATATTCTATGACAGGCTAAAACGTTTGCCTCTAGACAAACCTGGCAGACAATGACAACCCTAATGGTTTCTGATGCCCTCTACTTGCCATGGAAAAATTGCCAATATTAAAATCTTGAGGCCAAAGGGTGCTAGTGCCAATACTCATCTTCCCGCCGAGGGGGGTTGGGAGGGGTGGGGTGAATAGCGGGAACTCATTATCGCTTCGGCTCAAGTTAGGTTAAGATGGTAAACTGTGGTGCCCATTTTTGAAGGGAGAAAGAAATGGGTTTTTTTTATAATCTGAAGCAGTAACTATGGAAACTAAAACCTTACAATGAGGTAGTGCTAACTGATGCTCCTTTATAATGGATGTCTCTGACTTAGTTAAATAAGAAAACTTTTAGAATGACATATATCAAAAATACCATTTGTTTATTTATTTGTGCTTTTACGCCACTTTCAACACTGTACAGGTCATATCACGACAGGTAGTTTTGTGGGCAGAGGAAACCAGTACATACAGTTGGTCAAGGTTCTGTACTGTAAACTGCCGACCATCGGTAAGCAACTACCATCTTTCTCAAGTAAGGCCCGGGGTTTAAACCACCAACCTCACAGGTGGGAGACACCTATGTTACCACTGCACCACCGTGGCCCCTTCAAATATGCTATATAATCAAAAATTAAAATGACACTATAGTAGAAGTATTATATTTGTCATCTTCATGGGTGATGTACATTGTTCCATATATGTCGAATTAGGGATGTTTTAATCTGATTATTTACCATTTCAAGTGAAACAAGAGCACTTGGAGGGCAAATACCTCCGCCAAAGAACATATTAATAAGTATATAGGAAAATCTGGATTTTTCTGTCCAGACGGTGATCTGGATCACTTTCAAAATTTAAGGTGATTTAAGTTGAACCAAGACCCATCTTATGATTTGGACGATAAGATCCAACTAGCTAACAGAGAAATGGGGAAATGGACAAACGGTCATGAAAATAAAGCCCCATTTCCATATACGCGTGATCCGGCATGCGGTATACGGCATGCGATATGCGGCTATTTTAACTTTGCAATAAAAATATAAGAGGTGTTTCTATATATGCGTGTACGGTATGCAGATCCGGTACTTATACTTTATGCAGAACTCATCAGGCTTCTAGCACTTTGAATAGCCGCATGCCGCATGCCGTATACCGCATCACGCATATATGGAAAAGGGGCTTAATGCTTCTTTTTTGTTTTAATTCACGATTTCTCTGCTATTTCTGCATGGATTTGAATGCAGCAAAAAGTAAAAAAATAATATTAACAATAAAGAATCTTTGTACAAATATCTTTCTATTATCTATTCTCTGTTTATTAGGATGGACAGTTTAAAATATATTAACGAAAAATCTGCACGTGTTTGGGTATTTGCAACCCTAGTTATGCATAGTGAGGGCTCCGTATATTCCACCATTTAGGTCAAACATGGCGTGATGGGCGATATTAAAACTTCTATTACAATTCAGTATACGGAGTACTGTGAAGCTTGTGTGCGTTGTTGATACACAGAGTGGCTATTGCAGATAAGTTATGGCATATTTGGCATATGTGTCGAATATTTTCTAAACTAAGGTAATTTTTGATTTGCAGAGTGCTCTGAAGTGTATATTGTTAACGATTGTACTGAAACTGTGTTAGTAATCTCAACTTTGAAGTTTGAAATTACTACGCAGAGATGACAGTAAATATCCTATAACTTTGTAAAAATTGGAATTTTGTTTTGTAAAAGAACTGCATTACTGTTGTTGTTTTTCAAAGCGTGAGCAATAAAATTGTGAATTTGCAGTAAATTAAACAAACCCAAATTTGTCGCATATGGTTTTTATACCTTTGCAAAACAAAGTTAAATTGGTCATTCAAATTATCCTTATTTTAAATTCATATGCCAGAATGTTCTATTTTATGTTACTATAGAAATGTATAGTTCTAAAAAACAATGAATTATAGATTTCTTTGATAAAAATAACTACTGTGAGTACAAAAAAAAGATGGTAAATATAGTTTGAACACATATCACTTGTTTATGTATGCTTATAGTCTTCCTGGTTTGGTACGTAGTAGTCAAAACAAATCTCCAAACAGATCAAATACAGCTTCGCCAAACCCAAAACATTATAACCAACAAGATTGAAGTCCTTACTATGTGGCAGCGTTATGGGCAGCTTTGTCCTTCTAAAAAGCCCCCTATTTAGAATTAAAAGGATTGGAGAACTAAAGATCTCTTCAAACAAATGTCACAACATTATTTCATTTCTGACAGGATACATTTGTTTAGTCAGTCACACACTAAAGTTTGTAAGTGATCCAATCCGGTTACTGTAAATATCATATGTCTGGATATATTGTTGAATACCACAGTTCCACATTTGCATGCTTGCTTCTCAACTTTCCCCAGATTACAAGTTGTGGAGGCAGTGGGACTTTCCACTCGGTTTGGGCCAGTTACACAAAGCCAGAGACACCACGGATATACCTCCCGGTTCCATATATGGTAACTGATAGGGATGCACAAGGGATTGGGGTGGTCATGTTAAAGATTTACGGAACTGCCAGGGATCTCCAACAAATCTCCTATGGACCGCTACAGAATGCTATGAACTGGTTTACAGATGAAAAGATCGCCCCAAGGATTGGTCTTATGACTGTTTTTTAATCCGCAAACCCTTTCCGTGTCAGTTCATAGCAGATCGGCTTAGATCCGTCAATGTTTTTAGGGATATTTTTTGCCGTGGAAGCGTCAAGAATGTAAGGGATGCCACAAGGACATCCAAGATGGGTATACGGACAATAACGACAGTCACGGAAGAGCTACGGATGAGATGCAGAAGAGCTACGGATATCAATTACAGATATGATCCGCAAAGCCTTTTCAGAAAATTCAAGCAGTTTGAATTTTCCATGGCATCCCCATGGACATATGGCATCCGTATCAGAAGCCACAAGGACATTACGGATCACTCAACATTTTCCAAATAAAGGATCCTGCCGTGATCCGGCAAAGTGTAACTGGAGTCTGAAGGATAACAACATAAACACGTTTTTCCAAAGTCCTAACCCCCCCCCCCCCCCCCCCAATAGGAGGGCTGAGGGTATTGCAGCTGTGTATGTTAGTTTGGCAGACCATGGTAGACATGGTTCAAAAACCGTTGCGAGTGTGTATATCTGTCCCGATTAGTTATGACCAATTTTTTCAGTTGATATGACTTATCTTTATGAGACAATACAGTTGGGATCAGGGCTTAAGTGTAACTTTTTAGTCGTAACACCTTCCCTTTTCAATTGTAAGACTTAGCTTTCAATTCTTGATAATTCATGTGTTTGTCATGTTTTCCCGCCCTTTTGCAAGAGCACTTGTCCTAGTGGCATCCCAAGTTACAGCCATAATATGTGAGAGTACATTATATAAACTGAAACTTAATCATCTGAACTAAATGTTTCCCCAAATTACAATGAAACTTGAGCCGTTAGCAAGGCTACTTCACACTCTCTGGATAAGTATTTTTTCGGTCGCAATATAAATGCTTAAGGAGCTATGTGATTTTTTGGGCTACCTGAAGCCACTCAGGGTGGGGCTTGGGTGGCCATTGCTTCATCCTGAGTGAGTTTAAGGTCGATAAGGGTAACCTTTAGCACCTTTTGCAGAACCGTGGGGTTAATCATTTTCCTAGCATCCTTAGACCACACCAGATGGGGGTCTCCATGGCCTCATGGATGGTATTTGAATATAGTATAGGGGCTTAAAGGGAGCGATAATGCAATTTCTAAATGAAATCGGCTCCCAAAACAGGCACAGCACCAATCAATATACATTTTGCAAATCATATTGTATTTTATATCATTGTTTTTGATTGGCTATAATTTGAACTCATTGTTTAATTCACCTTTTTTGCAAATTTGAGCCGGTTGCCAAATTACTAAGCCAACCATGGCTATGAAATTATCTGGAAATTATAAACATCTAGAACTGACTTTGAAAGAAATCTGAAAGCTATGCATAAGTCCTTCCCGCCTTTTTGGAATTGGAAGTCGGCTGTATTCTTCTATTTTTGCCGATATGATCGTAGCACCCTCTCCACTGTCTGACCTGGGCATAAGGGTTTCTTTTGAGGAAAAGAACACCAAACTACCACATGACCAATCAATCAACATGTAGCTTAAAATCTTATTATATGTTATATCAGTGCCTTTGATTGGCTATAGTTTGAATTCTAATTGGACCTTTATAGCACTTAATCTCCCCATACAAAGAGGACTCTAAGGCGCAACAAACCAATAAAGTTTTTTTTTTCAATTTGAGGTAAGCCAAGTCAAGTACTATAGACTGCTTTGCTATAAAATTATCAAGCAATCACAAACTCTGGCACTGACTTTGACAGAAATCTAAAAGCTTTGCAGAAGTCATAATAGGGTTTTCTCTTGACAGAGAGAGAGGGAGAGAGTTTAAAGGAGGCTATTTTACTGCTGTCCTGTTACTTGACGTTTACATGTATTCAAAGCCGCCATGTTCTCTCTCTCTCTCGCTAACTTATTGACAAGGTTGTAAAATAGATTGAGCCTCATAAAATATTCTGCTAGTAATTCTGGTAGCTTGCGTGAGTAAATCAGGATCATTTGCATAGCTTATTTCCCTGCACGAAAGCTGCTCTAATGACCTTCCCTGGACTTCTCAAGTGCCCCTCTTTGTAGAAGCAAGTGCTACAAGTTTAAACCCATTTGAATGGCTAAGGAGAAAAACATTCTGTGATTTATAAACCTAGTAGTAGTGTCTGCCTATTTGTGTGGAGCATTTTCAAATTTTATCTGTAAATATAATGGACCAGTGTGTTCTAAGTGTGATAAGACAGCATGGTATTTTTTCTACTATAACTTTTTTATTTGTTGTTTATTTTTTGACTCAGGAAAATAGCTAGTTTTAAATTACAACAGCTTTTAAAGTGCAATATGATCCGTCCTGATTGCATCATAACATTCCCTAGAAAGGAAAGACAGAGAACTCAGGGATGTCTATTTGTCAACATCTCTGAGGTTCTTTAGCTTGCCACTGGAGATAGCCTCCAACAATAGAGAACGACCGTTTTAAGTGGTCGTCCTGAGCCACCATATATCCATCTATACCTGGGAACCAAAACCCATGCCCACAGTTGCCTCAGGCAAGTATATTATCCACTAAGCCACAGTGGCACATCCAAATAATAGGAAATTTTAATACCCCAATTCAACTGTCAGCAGTTTGCGTCCTTATCATTCCAAAAATGTTGTTGTGAGCATAATTCATGAGCATTGTGCATCATATGATCTATCGTATGAGTCAGTGGGCAACTTACAAGAACATGGCAAGCATAATGACAGTGATTATAATTGATTATCCCAGTTATTAAACATGATTGAAAATCTTAGTGAGTGATCATTTTTCTTGCGACTGTTTGTGTGCGATCTTTATAGTCGTAATTTACGACCTATCTTTGGGTGCTATAATGTAACTTAACTGCCATACCACCTATTTAGTCCATTCTCGTGTGAGGTCCTCTGTGGCCTAGTGGTTAGAGTAGCAGTTACACATCCAAGGATTGCGCTAGATTTCCTAATAGGGATTTACGGATCGTATTTTTCATCCGTAACATCCCTAATGTCCTTGTGAGATCTGTAGTTGCATACCATGGTCCGTAGTGACATGCTAAGGATCGGATAAGGGCGTTATGGAAAAATCAAACTGTTTGATTTTTCCGTAAAGTCCGTACGGATCTTATCTGATCAGGGTATCTGTAGTTCTTCCGTATCTCATCCATGAGTGTCCTTATTGTCCCTAAACCCATCCTGCATGTCCTTGTGGCATCCCTTTCATCCTTAATGCTTCCGCGCCAATAAATATCCGTAAAAACATTGCCGGATCTGCTACCGATTTGCTATGGACTGACACAGGAAGGGCGGATTAAAAAACAGTCACAAGACCAATCCTTTGTGCAGTCTTTTCATCCGCAAACCTGTCCTCGGCAGTCTGTAGCAGATCCGTGGCAGTTTCGTAAATCTTTTACATGACCCACCCTCCCCCCTTGTGCATCCCAGTCAGTTACCATATATGGAACCATGGGCTATAGCCGTTGTGCATCCAGCTATGTGTAACTGGCCTCTAATAATTATTAGTAAGTTTGGCATCTAATCATAGGCTGTCACCTGTGTGGGTTCAAGCCCCACATGTGGCAATGCTGAGGATCTGTCTCAATATGACCCTGGCTGTTGAACGGGACGTAAAACCCCAACTTTGACCTTTGCCCATTCTTGTGATGATACTACTAATGTTTCCATGAAAAAAATGGAGGCGAATGATCTTGTCCCCAGAAAAGATAAGTTATATCACAACTCTGCCAGGAACGATTAGAGTTTGATGTTACATTTTATCTATATGAATTGTGGATGTCTGGAGCAGGTCGGTAAAGCTTATTTTTCTTCATTGTATGATTTTATGTTTTTGAATGTTGTGCTTTTTTGTCAGTCATAACACGCCCACCAGTTAATCTCCACAAGAAGGTTATGTGTTTAGATGCATTTATCTGTCTGTCTGTTTGTCTGTGTCCACAATAACGCTTAAAGAACTAAACAGATCTTTCTGAAAAATTTGAGGAAAGATCCGGATCACATTCTGGATACAAACAAATCCCGAATTTTCAAAGGTTCCATGTTCAATGTACTTTCATTCACTTTAGCTTTTGGGTTGAAGTTACTCCAAAAAAGAGCAGATCTTCATGAAATTTTCATGTGCGTAGGCATGTAAAAATACCCCAAATTTCTGGAAATGCGCCCTGCGCTCTCTATCATAGTTCTTTCTATTTCATAGTTGGCTAGGTCTTTATCAAATTCTAATGGGTATATTGACAATCTTTGGAAATTTAACTCAGGTTTTTAATTTTAGGATTTAATTTTTAAAATATTACCAACAGCAAAACAGTATACAATTTTTAATAGAAGACTTCAAAGCAGTACATGCCTGCACAATCTTAATTTAAACCTTAAAACTCAAGCGCCTCACCCCATCATTTAAGGTAAAATTCCCTGTGTGTCACTGCCTTGTAATGTTGAGCTTAGACAAGTTATTGAAGGCAGGACAAATAGCCCTCTGATAAATCAAGCCCCAGTCAATGGCTGTGACTTAAGGTAACAAATCAACGGGAGTTAGGGGACGACCGGAATCGAGTGTATTGACAATTATCCCCAGGGGGGAGGAATTTCAAAGTAGCCAATCCATTATATGGCTTAAAGGCAATGCAAAAATGTCCTTTCTACATGGGAGGGATCGGGGAGACATTGAAAAATACTCCCAGGCTCTTTGAAGACAAGGACTACACTGGTCAGGTTATGAGAGTGGGTTGTCAGTTTATTGCTACCACTATAGACAATTAAGGTGGAATATAAAACTGAAAACAAAAGTCTTTGTTCCATTGGAAAGCCTTTTTACGGACTGAACATCACATTTTTAGTGATTTTACAGTTCCACTGTGTATATTCTCCCGTGCAGAGTAACCAACAATGTTTACCTTATGTCAAGGTCGCACCCTTTCTCCGTGCAGTCATTTCTGCATGTGTTTGATTTCCGCTTAACTTTGTCCATATTCTGTAGTCGGGCAAATCCGGGACCTTTTCTTTGTAAATGAAAAAAAACTTTGTTTGTCACATAGAAACCACGAAATTATGTTAAATTAAATTATGTATGTACTGTATATTAACACATACATATTGTAAGAATTATTACTGTAAATAGAGGAATAAATTTTGGAATAAATTATTTACTTTTGTTTTACCTGACCGATGTGACCTACTTCAAAGTAGGTCACTTATGATGCGTTACCAGACAGAAGAATGCTTCCAAAAAGACACCTTGTACTTGGCTAAGGCACTATGCAAAATGGGCTGATCCATTATATCCATCTCACCACCTCTCATCCCTTCCAGAAGGTAGATTTTGTAACAGCTTGTGAGAGGCTGTGGCAGGGTTTCCAACATTTAACAGTCCCGAAAGCAAATCATGTTCTGTGTCGTGTCATATCCAAAGGCAAATCCCACTGAATTGTGCCAGACATCCTACCAAAAATAGGAAGCGGACCAGGGCCCCACCGATTGGCCAGCTAAAGTATATGGGCCCATTTGTTTGTAGCTTGGGACCCCTGGAAAAGTGTGACCGTGGTGTTAAGGTCTGTACAGACTCACAGCAATGTAAGACATTACGATCCTTAACAAATCTAGAACTGGTGTGACATATGTTGTCAATATGCATAATATAATAAACATGATATAAGCTCATTACAAATCTACTTTTATTTTGTAGAATTCTTTCAAACCTTTACTAGATGGAATGATATCATCAGCATACAGCACAGACCTCTAGTTAAAATGACCACAATTTCCTTGTTCCTGGCCAGATTTTGAAAATGTTTCAACCATAAATTCAGTTTAATCAGGGCTTAGTTTTTGAGTACATTATATTGAATTGTATCAGCTCTATTTGGGGTAAACAGACCTTTATACAAAATTTTCAACAATAAACCGTAGTAAGATGATTGTGAAAACTTACTTGCCAGCTTTATGCCAGTCTACCCGTGTGTGCAACAAACCAACAAAAATACAAAACAAAGAAATCTTACCATCTGTTATAAAATGGCAAGAAAATAATTATAAGGCCTCCTCTTGCTCTAATTGGTGGGAATATGAAACAAGAGGTGAAACTAGGTTTCCATTCTGTCTATCATATGGCAATAAGAGTAAACATGAGCTCACACTGATTTGCTTGTAATAACAAAGACTATTGATGGAATTCGAAAACTAGTACACTTTGACTATTAGGCTTTTTATTGCTACTTAAAGCTACAGACAAATCTTAGCTGCCATTGTCTTCCTGTAATTTTATGGTTTCATAAATATGTTCAAACTCTCTAACTGTTGATGTGAAGTTACTCATTTATAAAAACATCTGTTCTTGTGAGTTACTTATGTAAATTACTAGGCTTTAGAACGTTTTTTTCCAAGTCTACAGACTATTAGATGGTAGGCATACAAAGGTAAGATCTATTCTCTGAGTTTCCCACCCAGTTCTCCTTTGTTTTGCTTCATTTTCCCACACTGAATAATCTCTGTTAAATGGTTTAGTTGTTTATTATTTCTAGGAAGAGCAAAAAAATGCTGACTTGTCGGTTGTAGTATATCAAGTTGTTCAGTTAAGCCATTGTTTTGATTATTGCATGTAAAAGCTTGTAATTTTTCTCTGATAGAGGTATGGTAAAGTCATTTGTTACATCCGGCACCAGTGATAGCTAGAATGACCCGACAGCCTTAATGTCTGAGAATTTCACATGGATTGCAAAATCAATCTTTCTTGATAACACGTCGCTCAAACTGGACCAAATATGTACCGGTTCCTTGCCACTTCGAGAATATTGACTGTTTTATTGGGAAGTTATTCTGGGGTCGAATATACCAGATAAAACCTTAAGATTTTCGGTGGCTCAAGATATGGTTATTTTTCGAAAGTAGTAATCACAGGTTTTTTCGAAAAAAAAATCCGGCAAAATACGTTTTTCAATGTTTGAAAGTGGTTATTTTGAATGGGTTAACCATGTGTAAGTATTTGCCCAAATACCTGAAATTCAATAGTATCCTAAAATAACTAAGCAAGTGCTACATTACAGATTAAATCAATACAGTTCCCTGCCTCATAAACATATACATAACTAATTATATATGAGTGGTTTCAATAAAACTCTGTTACTGTACATGTAATGTATGATACACTAAAGATATTAGAGAGTTTGCGAACAACGTTTTTGATACCCGTATCTACTTTCCGCTACGTTACACGTCATTGATTTTTGTGTGTGACGTAATTTTATAAGGTTTTAACTGCACAAGGTTACGTTTTTTACGTGGCAAATGGCTTCACCACGTAATCTGTTTCCCTTGTGGATTTATTAATTACTGGACCAATAAAGTGTGCTATACATGTCAGTACAGAGTTCTTGAGAGACTGTAGATTATTTTTAGCAACTTTGTCAATGTTTGAAAAACCCAAGTGTACAACGACCAGCCTTTTTTCATCCCCTTTCATAATTTTTTTTGAAGTAATGAACACAATCTTCCAAAGTTTTATGTACGTGTGTTTTATTAGCTATTTAAGTTGTGGGTTTATTGGCTGTTGGGCCAATAAAGTTTGTAATATATATCAGTACCCAGTTCATTCAGTACTGTAGATGATTAAAACCAGTGTATTTATCTTTAGTGACTTGTATAACTCCCAATATATTTAAAAGAAATACATGTAAAATTCATGGTTCAAACGCTGTTCGCAAACAGAACTCCCCCCTAATGGCTTTCTCCCCCCTATTGATTAATTATGTTGCGTATTTTTACAAGGGGCGTTTGTGAAACGTTGTTCGCAAACTCTCTATTAACAATTAATTCCCTTCTTTATAGAAACCATTGCGAGATAATTGTTAAAATAACAAGTATTCCATTACCTGCTTTGATTAAGCGGATAGCTCCAACATGGATAAACAGACTGAATAAAAACGCATAATTTTCTCTCCTCTTCAGCTCCATCTCTCAGCTTCTGCTCTGACTTTGTCGTTGAAAATAAAAATTCAGTTAGATTTACCCTTCAAACTTGAGCAATTTACAACTCCACAATCAGATCTTCATTATTTGTATAATTCCCTATTATTATTCATCCACAAAGTCACAATATCTATATCCAGGCAAGTATAGCATCCAGAATCTTATATCATTTGATATTGTGTCTTCAAATTCTGAAATTTATTACCAGTTTATTATTAATACAGCAATGTAATGCATAAATTGTACATGTTATATATCCAGTTAACTCAATGGGTTTGTTTTTGTGTCCCCTACTGTCAGTTGACCATTTATATAACTTAAATTATTATCCAATCAAACAATTATGTGGTCTGTAGTATCACCTACATGTCGCACCACCAGCATATATCTCTGCAATGTGACAAATAGTTTGTAACACAGAAATTACTCCCCCATAAACTTTAAGTGGAGAGACAGAGACTTGCTTTAAAACCACATATCCGTTTGCAATTGCTTGTTAAATAGAAAAATGTCATTTTATAAACAGTTGACTCAGTTTTAATAGACACTTGTTTCCGTTTCTCCTGTATCTATTCCATGCAATTGTGGGTTAGAAAATGCATATATTTTAAGAACAAAAGGACCTGAAACTAAATTAAAGCCACAACACACGATTGTCATAGACTTCGTTTGATGTGTCACTGTTGCTATATTTATTACCTGGAAACTATCCGTGTGAAATAAACATACATTTCCCTCTGCAAAACTTTGTAGTTTATATACTGTATATCTACAGTTCATCTACAGTTTATGCATAATTTAATGTTACTGTTGTAAATTGTAAGCTTGCAATTATCTCGTACATAAAATGACACCCTTGTTTATATATAATTTTTGTTGATAATAAATTCATTCATTTATCCACACAATTCAGCCTGTCCCACAACACGAGTTGGAACTATATGTACATGCTAGCAAAACTGAAACAGAATCATTAAAAAAAAAATTAGCCCATTCTAAACTGGTTCATTCTAAAACTCAAAAACTTTTTCTCTCCTACCATTTTTCTATCCTGAAGAACAGTAACACATACATACACACACTCACACCAGTACAGAGAACTCTCACTCCACCAAGAGTGATTTTACCAACAGCTGTAATCACAGAAGAGCAGAAAACTAGTTCAATGCACAAATAATCCCCCATTTCCCCCTCCTCAGTTCTGCCCCCTCTTCCCCCCTCCCTCAAAATATACTACATAAAACTACACATATGTAGTGTGGACTGCATTTAGAAGTGCCGTTACATCTGAAATAACATTTATGTAATGCTTCATATCCAACAGCTGGGCTAATGAACGAAGGCGCATTCAGCAACTGGCAAAAGAACACTTTTGTCCAACTTGTGTGAAATCTGCTCTCTTTTTCCGGGATGGCCCCCAGGAAAAGTTCCATCGAATGCGCCCAACTAATTAGTCACGCAGTGTACCCACACGCGCATTTTTTCGTCTGTGGGCATGCGCAGTGGGCTTCTCTCACTTAACCAGGTGTATTTTAGAGGCTTTTTTTTCTAAAGTTTTAAATCGTATATCTACATTTAGTACTGCAGAAAAGACGCATTTTCTTACACTTGAACTGACACAGTTCACAAATTGCGGCAACAAAGCATATTTATATTTTAGTCCAGAAAGCACTCATACTTCACAGAAATCCACCAAGGCGCGTTTCCGAATATTCGCCTTTCTTTTGTATCCAGAATAAAATCTGGATCTTTGCTAAAAATCCAATCACTCCTTCCCTTGGTCAGACCCTGCCCATACAACAAATTTCAGCAAGATCCCTTCATTATCTTTGGAGTATTCGCTAACACAGACAAACAAACAAACAAATGCACCTACAATCATAACCTCCTGGTGGATGTAGTTGATTTTAATTGTGTTTAAGTCTAGCCTCAAAACAAAGACATTTTTTCTTGCAGAGTTCAGAGTTTGTAATGCACAGTGATTGTAATGACTTTCCCGCAGTTTTTTATCATTATGGCAATGAGTGGAAATACTCAATTTGCTAGCACCAGAGAGTCGGCCATTCATGGGTAAAGGAGGGTGGGCGGGGGAGGGGGGGGGCATTATCTGATTTACTTTTGTATGATTTTTTTCATCATAGTAGCTTCTTTGTTTTCTCAATTATAATTAATACTGATCATTACACTGATATGGATTATTTTTTTCATGATGAACCTACAACTTTTTATAACCTTGCATTTAAAATTTGATTATTTTTCCGTTCTAATCAGCTTCCTTCGAAATTGACAATGCTTTTTTCTCTGATAAATTTTTAATCGTGTTTATTACATTCTCATTCACTATTTAACCTACAAATACATACTTCCTGTGTTACACACTATTAACATACGGCTATATCCTGATAACTCATGTATCAACTTTCCATTTACATGATATCCTGTTTTGACTCTGTTTGAGATGTTGTGAAAGGAATATTAGGGGTTAAGTTTAAGGTCCACCAATCTTCATTAACAGTCTTAGATTCGGGAGAGGGGGCTTCAAGATAAAGCGTACAGGATTTCCTCCCAGCTACAAGTAACTTAGCTGGAAGAAATCATTACTCTGAGGTCAAAAGGCTACCATTTGTTACAATTTCATCCCCTGAGTTTGACTTTCTCTACTGTTTTCAGTTTAAACTCTCTCCCCTTGAGGCCAAAATCTCATAGTTTTTTTTGTTGACTGTTGTGAGAATTTTTATTTTGTGCATGAAAAGATAACCATATATTTTGCTTTTTTAAAAACATTCTCTGATAGAAGTTTAGGTTCTTATAAAATATTCAGTGGCTAGTAGAGTTTATATCAAGATTTATGACCTCTGTGTGTATTGGAACAAATTTAATCAGACATAGTTTAAATATTGCAAAGCTTTTGCCTTTGTTTTTGTGGCAATTGACGGGTCCAAAACAAACCACTGCAATTCACACACGGATACTGCTTTTTGTTCCATAGAAAACATGTCCCAAAAATTGTGTTTCTTACCAAGAAAACACACAAATTCCCCATGATTACTAAAACAACCAGAACGTTGATATTTGTAGAGAAACTACTGATTATATATTCATTTATTTTGGTAAATGTCTGTAAAAAATTTTTTCATATAGAAGCTGAGTATATATAACTTAGGGGGAACCCACATTACTACAACCAGAGTAAACAGAAAAGAAAGTTCTAGATATATTTTGCAAGAAAACCTTTCTTTCACAGTGGACTTTTTCTCTGGAGAACTTTTTGGGCTTATTTTTTTCGTTGGTAGAACATACTAATCCAGTTACATCAATGAAGTAGGGTAAGTCTAAAGCTGATATTTAAGTAAAAGGGATAATCAGAAACTTATTTGAAGGTTTATTTTATATGTAAAAATGAACTTTAATTATCCATCTTGATTTATTGTACATTTGTAAATGCAGCATTTGCACAAAATACAATTATTTATGATATAAGAACACATATATTAGGAAGGAACTTTAGTTTAATATTACGAAGAAGCCAAAACTATGACAGAGAGCAAGAAATTAGCCTTGTCTTAAGTCTCTCTTATGGCTTCTCCCTTCTACATGTAAATTTCTGGTGATGATGCAGAAAATAATTCTTATTGCTGGTAATATGACAAACTGTGTATGAAAGTTAGTCAGTTGTATTATTACTACAATATTAACACAAAATAAACATGTTATTGGTGATGGGTCGGTAGGTCGTCGGTATTTCGGTATCGAGAGCATTTTACTGAACAGTGAAATACCGTGATTAGATTTTAAAACCTCCACTTAGCTTGTCAACACATATAATGTAAGGTGGGGGGGGGGGGGGGTTAAACTATTAGAAACTTACCCCAAATCTGAAGAAATTATAAGCTTTTGTCCCATATTTTCCTGCACTTGAAGACTATTATAGCGAGTACGTTGTGCAGAAAATCCATGTTTTGGTTACGACACTTTATAACCTAATTCTCATTTATCAGCACACATAATGGAAGGGAAAACTTAAAATATTGGAAGCAAATAGAAATTTGAAGGAATTACACACTTTTAACCCCTATTTTGTACATTTGGGAACTTTTAATGTGATGTTGCAAGAGGAACGTCCATGTCTGGCTGGGGTGTACTAAGATGCGGAGTCCCGAAGTCAATACGGTTTGGCGACATCCTGATCTACACATTTTTTATAACAACCACTCCCTAATTTTTATAACATAACATATTAGAAAAAGGGTGTCTGTTTGTACTACATGTTACTTTACCAGTCGGTATTTAGAAACTCTATATCAGAATCCTCCTTCCTGTATGAAAACTTCTTGACCTATCATCACGAATCCCTTTCCAGGTAACAGCCCTTTCTGTCCTTTACAATTAAAATTTAGTTTATTTCATGTCAGAATCTACTTGTATGCCCATTAGGTGACATGGTATAGATTGGGCAAATTACAAGTATGAACTATACCTCTCAGGAAAACACCTTATTCTCAATCCTTTACAGTTTCGATGGTTAAATTGTACCTTTGTTGCAGTGTCCTTAAGTTGCCTCCAGACTTCCCCAATATTGTAATCCAGTGAATAATATTTTTACCTCCATCAGCAAGTGAAGTTTGTGAGTGAGTTTATATTTGTCTGTCTGATGTCTGCCTGCCTTCAGGATAACTCCAAAAGTAATGAATGGATACACCTAATGCTGTTAAAACATGCTTAATGACCTGTGTGAGTGGACTGTTCTGCTAGAAAAGTCACGACCAATTGTTTTTAGTGATAAGACAGTTAAGATTTATATTCATGATGTTATGCCTTATTTTTATGTTGCTATGATGTAGTATTAATTAAGCATATATTGCTCTAGAAACAGAAAAAAGGAAAAAGATATAAAACAAATTCCTATAATCACAAAAACCGGAGCCTCCTGGAAGGCTAAGCATAGATAACTCCTCAACCAACTCATCATGGATCAAACTGATTTAGTCCATCAGGATGTAGATCCCTCATCCTGCCTGCTTTCCACACTAACATATTTAATCTTTTTCTGTATAAGTTTATTATTGCTTATACTTTGTATAATTATGCACAAAAACGACTGGGAAAACCAGTAAAAAGTCTGCATAAGATTTAGATTACGCAATGTCTTTGTATCTTTTGTTGCCTAGATTTTTTATGGATAATGTAAATCCATATTTTTCAGGGCTCGATCACAGATAGAAGCAGAGGTAATTTTTATTGCCTCAACAGTGGTACTTTGTATCCAGATATTAAACAAGATCATTTTAACACATCACTTTATCTTATAGGGGTATTTTATTGGTGGACTCTCTAATAGAGACTAGTTACAGGACCACCCCTTTGCCACCAGGTGCCATCCATTTTGAGTGGAGGGAAAAGGACAGTCACCAACTTCAGCTAATGACCCACTACATTATATTAAAAGTTCCCCACTAGAAAAGTTTAGTTGTAAATCTGAAAAGTCCTGTCATTTATTTATTTATTTGGGATGTCGCTTTCAACATTGTATGGGTCATATGACAACGGATAGTTTTATGGGCAGAGGAAACCAGTATATATTCGTTAGACAAGGCACTGTACTGTAAACTGCTGACCATCGATAAGTAACTACCAACTTTCCCACATAGAGTCCGGGGTTTGAACTGCAGACCTCAGAGGTGGGAGGTGAGTATGTTACACTGTGGCACCTTGCCCCCCTGAAATATCCTGTCACCTTTCAATTTGGCCAGACATATGCCCATCTGCAGGCAGAGTTTTGGTCCACTCAGGGCAGATTGTCAGCCATTTTGAAGGATATTGGGTGTAATGTTATTGAGTTTTCACCATTTTGTCTCTCTTGAGTGATCATTAGTCCCAACAGATATACAAGTTACGATATAGAGATTAATAGAATTTCAATACTTTAATTTAACTAACACAGAGATACGAAAGCACAGTCTTTTGTCCTATATGGACTGCCTTATGACTCACACCGCCTGCCATTTCACCAATATGTCGAGTCACCCTTGGCAAAAGACCAGTTGCAGGTACAATATTCATCCTTCTAGGGTTGGTCGTGTACATGGATTTTCTGCCTAAAATTAGTACATTAAACGTGACAAACAAGCTTTGTTTCAGTGACTCGCTGTCGTGAAGGAGTTGTCTTGAGACCAGTCGCCACTAAAGTCTGCCAATGGAAACACCGCTGTCGGAAACATTATTAAGTTTATCATTCTATCAATCAAGGTTAAACTGATTAATCTTTTTTTCACTTTACAAAACGATTAATTGACTTTAGATATTGATTCATTGATTTATAATTTGATTGATTAACTTGTAAAGTTAATTTAACAAATTTAAAAATTGATAATTATGAAAAAAAGAAAGTCAATTTGGTTCTCATACTCTTCTCACACAACCTTTACTACTTTACTCCGATCACTCCCATATTTTTAGTTATTTTAATTAACCTCACAATAAATTATAAGTTGATCCACAAAAATCATGTATTTTAATTTTACTGCAGTGTACTTTACTTCAGTTGACCTATAACTAAAACTAAAACAAGGAAAAACAAGAAAAGTGATTCACAACCAATAACGAATATCTCTACCCCCATAATTTAACTAGAGAAAAAGGCTTGCAGGGCTTGGGACATCCTCTAGAGACACACAGAAATCAGTTTTCATTATTACAACAGTCAGATTTTTAATATTGCAAAAAAATGTTTTATATGGGATAAAACAGGTTGGGAAAAACACAATGGGAACATTATTGAGACATTTAAAACAAACCTTGTGGTACTTAGAATCGCATTGGTAAAGTTGCATTTTACAAAATTGCCTCTGGAGACCATGTTTTTAAATCAATTTTGATCAAAATCAACAGGGTTCATCTAATAAGTAATATCAATGACTGTACAAAGTTTGAAGACAATCCAGGAAAGCCGTCTGGACCTGGGTGGCGGCCATCTTAAAAACTTTTTTTTTCAAAAGTTGTCCCCCTTGATCCTAAAATAAACACAGGAAAACTAAACTTGGTATGTCTAATGGTTTTGCTGTAATGACGTGCTATAGAGTTGACAAGTTGCTGAGTCAGCAAAATGTCAAAATTAATTGCAACAGTCATATTTTTTTTGTAATGTAGTAAGATATGTTCTATATGGAATAAAACAATGGAACATTTTTAAGACATTTGAAGCAAGCCTTGTGGTACTTAGCATTGCATTGATAAAGTTGGTTTTACAAAATCGCCTCTTGTGGCCATGTTTTTCAATGAATTTTGCACACAATCAGTAGGCATCCTCCCATGAGTAATATCAATGACTATACAAAGTTTGAAGACAATCGGTCCGGACTTAGAGTGCACACAAGCCTTAAAAATAGGTGGTAGCCATCTTGGAAACAAGATGGCGGACACAAAAATATTTTTTTCAAAAGTTGTCCATCCTTGACCCTGAAACAACGACAGAAAACCTGAAGATGATTTCTTGAACCATTTTGCTGTAATATCATGTTCTTGAGTTGAAAAGTGCTGAGTCAGGAAAATGTCAAAATGTATTACAACAGTCATATTTTTTGTAATATAGCAAAAAGTGTTTTATATAGGATAAAACATGTCTTAAAACACAATGGGAACATGTTTCAGACATTTGAGACAGGCCTTGTGGTACTAAGCATTGCATCTGTAAAGTTGTGTTTTATTAAATCACCTCTGGCGGCCACATATTTTTTAATCAATTTTGCCCAACATCAACAGGTTTCTTCCCATGAATAATATCAATAACTGAACAATCGGTCAAAGCAAAGCAAATCTGGACTTAGAGCATACACAAGCTTTAAAAATGGGTGGCGGCCATCTTGGAAACAAGATGGTGGATGTCAAAATTTTTTCCAGAAGTTGTCCCCTTGACTCTAAACAAACACAGAAAACCTGAAGGTGATATCTTGAACAGTTTTGCTGCAAAGGAGAAAAGGGAAAAAAGGAGAAAAAAAACCTTACGGACATCCGAATTCACCCGATATCCTAATTAGTATTTCAGCACACAATATCCCTGTTGACCAAGAGAGGTTGATGTAAACATTTACTTATTGAACATTTACAGTTGACAAAGGCTCTGGTATGTTGAGTCACTCCTACGACATATTTCCAAGTATACATGAGGTTGATTGAAATGTGGCAGAAAAAATCAGGGAAGTTGTGAATAGTTTTGATAAGTTTATGTTCTGATGTCACAATAGAATAAAAAGCTCTCTTTTTTTTGTATTTATTTGGGATTTTACGTCGCTTTCAACATTGTACAGGTCATATCACGATGGGTAGTTTTGTGGGCAGAGGAAACCAGTACATACAGTTGGTCAAGGTTCTGTACCTTAAATTGCCGACAAGCAACTGCCAACTTTCCCACATATGGTCCGGGGTTGGAACTGCCAACCTCAAAGATGGGAGGCGAGTGTGTAACCACTGCACCATTGTGACCCCTCCTCGTTCTCTAAAGGGGAGGGGAAAGGTACTACTGTATTGTATTCCCATTTGTTGATCAGTTTGTCGGATAAGGGCATTTTTTAAAAACTACTTAAAAGGCAGTATTTAGGTGAAATTACAATATGAAGATACTCGCCCACCTTAGCAGAGGACTGCACTCTCGGAGTGCTTTCTGGTATTAAAAATGTTTCCTAATGTCCCAGATAGAAGACTGGCATTGAATTCAAATGTAAAATGTATGGAGAGAACAGAATGCAGTATTTTCAATGAAAATAATTAGAATTTTTTATAATATAGGGACAAGTTCATTAGTTTTCATCAACTTCCCTCCCTCATATTCTGTGGCCCAGTCAACCAGTCATCTCTAAGGTCTGTTGACTGGGTGCTGGACTTCAGATCGGAAGGTCAAGGGTTCAGTAAAAAGTTCATGGAGATTTCTCCTTGGAGAAGGTACTTTACACATATGCGTACATCTTTACCCAGGATACAACTGGGTACTGATGCTAGTTTGGGAGATAAAGCTTTGATGGGGCAGGCATCCTGTTTATACCCCATTCACATGACACAGTTATAGGCATTTGGCAAAACGCCCCAGTCTTTTAACTACCACCCGCGGTTCATATGCGACCTTGTGACACAGTTGAAAAATAGCCATTCTAACATGACACGGCTGTGTCCGCGATTCTGATTGGCTAAGACACGAAAATTTGCTCTGTAAAACCCCGCATAACTTCATTAGTTCTATTTTATCGCTCACAATGCTGTTCCGCAAAAAGAAAACTTAAACTAACAGCCTGGATTTTTTTAATTAAGTAAACAAATAATGGTAAATACGATATTCAGGGATTCTTACATTTAAAAATAGAATATACTGATACAAATGTGCTTAAGTTTAAGGACGTTTAACAAAGAAAGGGTTATTTTATTTTGTGGCTCTTCCAATATTTCAACTGCACCATTCGACAAATAATCTTTACAGAATATTCGTATATTTTTGTACAAAATAGCTTCAAAACTAATTTTTATGAGATAATTTTAAAATGTCATGTTAGAATAGAAATAGCCAACTCCGAGCTCGGGGTTATAGGTGATTTTACAACGATTAGCGCATTACAATCACTCAGGCTTCGCCTTCGTGATCCTAATATCGCTAATCGTTGTAAAATCGCCTATAACCCCTCGCTCGTCGTTGTCTATTTCTATATTACCTTGTGCATTCTACAGTAGTTTTTAAATATTTTAAAATTTCCGCCTCTGACTGCCTCACTGTGAGCATGCGCAGATGATTGTGAGCATGTGCATATGAATTTCTTGCAACACCAACTGAAGGTGTGGTCCACAATGTATATAAGGTTGTAACTCAGTCGTCTTTCGGTGTAACATGGCGACATAAGGTGACTGGAGGTAAATGGACATTTCACCACTGTGTCAAAAGGTCACACACACAAACCTCTGATGGTTGTTGAAGGACTCGCCCAATACCTATAACCACGAATTTTTCCGCCTGTAGTGTGAATGATACACCAAGTCTACGTAGGTATGTGGCATCCTTAGAGGTAGTCCCTCCGCTGAGTAAACCCTCTCACCGCGGGATGTACCATCTGTAGTGTGAAGTGGACATTAGGGTAGTAGAAATAAGCTGAGTCACTTTATGCCGCAGAAAAAAAACATAAAAAAACATAGACATATGGGACAATAGACCCCAAAAGGCCTTGCCTTTACCAGTCATTGAGAGAACTTAAAATCAGGGCTGTATTCTACAACAATACTTTAGATGAGCTCTGGCTCATTTTTGTTGCATTAAAAATCGTCAGTAAATTGCGGAGAAATCTTGAGTTATCATTGGTGCCCTTATAAAAAATAGATCCCCTTTCCATTCTTTCTTCAAATATGAGCTTATTTTACTTATTAATCATACAAAATTGAGGATAATAAATGTAAAACCTCCCCCATCAGACTTGTAAGTAAATATATATATATATATCACTTAAACTGAACAACATTATACTCGTGCTACACATTCCTACAATATTGTCATCATCATTTGTGACTTTTATACTTTGTCATTCAGAAGCTTTCTATTATATCTTTTGTCCTTTACAGGAGGAACTGCTGCTGATAAATGAGAGAAATTATGAGATTTCCCTTCTGTTCTGTTTTAGATATTCATTGTAAATTACAAACGGAAATTCAATGTTCTTATGTTCATTCCTGGCCGTAAAAGGAAGGTGATTACTATCAAGGCCAATTATTTACTATGTTATTAATGCTTTCATTGTAAATAAGGAAATACCTGGGCCCGCATTTACAAAGATTCTTAAACTTAAATTCATGTTAAAACTCACCTATAAACTCATCTTTATGAGATTATGCTTAAACTCAAACTTTTCACATTACAGAAAATTCTTAAACTCACCTTTAAACTCAGACATAATCTCATTTTCTGAGTTTATGCTTAAATTCACATTTGTTGACATTTTTGAAAATTCACACATCATTGTCTTGGGATATTTCTTCAGTATCACTCATATATTTACACAGGATTCAACCAGGATTAACAAATTCAACCTGTGAAAATTTGAAAACTTGAGCTACTACTATGTCAGATTTTAAGTGAAGTTCACAAAAAATTTGTGTTGCCACTGCAGTGTAACATGAGAAGCCTTCACTGTAATTAATATAAAGCCTCTATCAGGGGCGTAGGAAGCAATTTTTGGTTGGGGGGGGCGAGGAACTATATTTTACCGACTCGACATCCGTATCAACAGACAGGCCATCCTTCATGCTATAGGCATTCACTGGGTATTTTTGAGGGTAATTAGCAATACGGTAAATTAAATGTAGAAGATTACTGTATATATGATTTTGGTCTGCATAAGTGAAACGTTTTGCAGAATTTTGCAAATCCCATGCCAGGTTAACAGAAAAATTGTTTATAGTTCAAATGGTAGCTTACACAATGGTACATATGAACAGTGAACAGGGTAAAAGTGTAATTTGACCACATATTACTGAGTTACCTGTAAAAATTTACATAACTTCAAAATTGGAGTTTAGTTGGTTGCAAAAAGTTGGGGTGGCGAAAAGACATCCCCACCCCCCCCCCCCAACTTTATGGTTGCGGGGGCGACCGCCCCCGCTGCCCCCCCCAGTTCCTACGCCTATGGTCTATAATAATCAGTAGCTATAAAACTCATGAATGAGTCTCTGCATGAGTTTATGTATGAGTTTATGTGAGTTTAAGAATGGCTGTGGTATCAACCAATGAAATGCTTGCTTACATATCAGCTGAGTTTAAGTTTATTCTCACGTGAGATTACTTTTGAAAATAGCAATTTCATCATAATCTCAAGTGAGATAAAAACTGAGATTTTGTATCTGAGTTTAAGCACGAGTTTAAGTATCTTTGTAAATCCGGGCCTAGGTTTATATATTTGTAATTCTCAAAATATGTTATTTCACATACCAGAATTGATATTCATCACATATTGTAAACACTTATGGGTTTGTCAATTTTCCTGAAACAAAACCTGTTATAAAAATAACACACATACAAGAAATTTCTTGTAAATTGAAGGCAATCTGATAAAATGTCAGCAATCTATTTTACAGAGTATTATGCCTGTTCTAAAGAGGAGATATTTTTCAATTAACACAAGAAATCAACGCTAAACACGAGCTGTTCTTTTATCTCCTCAAAATCCGGCCAAAGGCAGCCAAACAGTTTTTTTACGGTTTCTCAAATTTATCTCCCCAAGCCAGTAGGAAATGAAGATAAATAATGAAAATTTAAAAAAAAAAGCATGATTTGCATTGTGATTGTCTTTTGTAGTCCCGCCAAAATGCTAAAACAAAAACCAAAAGTGATGCAATCTTGTAACTCAAGTCTAAAAAGATGTTTCAATTACAAAGACACTGAATTTTGGAATGATTTCATTGCTGATTTTGGCATTTGTATCCTTAAATGAGAATTAGTAATATTGCCAAAGTAGTGAACATAGAGTTTTGAAATAAAAAAAAGCAAAATTCTAATCATGCATATTTTCCCCATGAATGCCTTTGTTTGAATAATTTCCATTTTATGAATCCGTTTGTTGGTTATGTGTGTCATGCATTGTTTACTTATTTTCATTTATTTGTTTATTTAGGGAAAGAAAAAATCAGTAAATTTAAGTTCTGCTGCAGTTCTGGTTTTAAAATCTTACTTTGTTATACAGCTGAAGACGGTCGCCCACACAGGACAGTAAAGCCACATGATGAAATATAATGGTTACACCATAAGTTAGAGAATTTTGTCTTCATTTATGTCATCTTGTGTGAAGAAGACAAGGCATCAATGATATTTTGGAAAAGTGGGAGGTGTGGTGTTTGGGGTGTTTTGTGGATCATTAATTATTTTACAAAATAAAAGAATTTGGGATGTCCATTGATGAGATGAAGTTGGGATATGTCACAAAACTTGTAGAAAGTTGTAAAATTGAAAAGCTTGGGGAAAACAAAATAAGGACCCACAACACCTTTATTCGTTGGAAAAACTGAAATAAAAATTATATTGAAAAAATAAATCACAATGGGCTCCAAGATATATGTAAGTCATAAAGATTTACAAAGAATATCTATCTCATTTTAGCAACACATAAAAGTATATAAAAGGTGTGATCGATCCACTGTTCCCGGGTATGTCTGTTATATTTTTGAATGAAATAGTAAATATGTAAAAATGTTTGAAAATCAAATTTGTGTGAGAATGCTAAATGCTACCGATTTTGTCAAAGTTTGGTCATGCTCTTTTCCGTCAAAGGAAAATGTTATATGAAAAAATGAGAACCCTAACTCTAAAATCATGACCTAGAAAGCATTTACAAACAAACAAACAAACATACAAATGCACAAACCGACTGACCAACATACTTCAAAATCTTCGAAAGATTTCAAAGTAATGAATGCACCCAAAAACATACCTTTCCTGGCTGAGGTAACTATAGCTTTTGTCCATAACTGCATCATTAGGGATGTGGGGAGGTAAATTCATGTGAATTGAAAAAGAGAGAGAGAAAAATCATCATTGCATGTTTTCAGACTGCATATTGCATCCATGAAAAACACAGACCAAGGCTTTGTTTGTACCTCGAACCAGATGCATTTCATTGTAATGGAAGGACAACGTGTTCATAGGTTTCCATTTATCAAACTAATTGCAGAGCAATTTCAGTGCAATGTACTCTCTCGTAAATGCAAAATTTGAAACTTTTATAGGTGTTTTTTAAAATTACATTGGGGAAAAAATGTCAGCTTGAGTACACACTTGAATGACATATGTTTCACCAGAGGAAGAGGTTTTTTTATCCAGGGCAGTGCAATAGTATTGTCTATACATCACCATAATGCTAACAACAATGTTTCACCATGAGACTGATATCATCAGCCTTCACTATTATATAACCATATGCCATCTTTATATTGTACTGTTTTTAACTATTACACCAATGGCCACAATAATAAATAGTATTATTAATTACAAACACAAAGTAATGACACTTTGGTGTAAGAACTAGAAAGAGTAGTAGAACAGAACAATTTTAGTAATAACAAAACATAACAACAATAAGAAAAACAACAACTACAACACAAAGTGAAAACTACAGGAGCAGCATCAAAAAATTAGTGATAACAAAATAACAGCAACTGTAACAACAAAGGAGGAAAGAAAGGAGTTACAATGGGAGTGACAATAAAAGGAGTAGTAACAAAGCAAGAACAGGAATACCAGTGAGCACCAACTCAAGAGCAACTGAGGTACAGGCAACACACATCTAATCTAATATGAACTTTTATCAAGCTTAATCTTCATCATTTTACAAAATCTAAAGGCATAATGATCTAAACCTGTTCAGTAAGAGTTTAGTCCCTTTACATAACTAGGCCATATACCAAGAAGACACCAGAGGTTTTGTGGGTCAGGTGGATAGCCTTTTGCAAACGGGTAAGTTGCCTATTTCTGAAGAATGCGATGGAGGTGGAATTATGTATGCTATCTGGTAGGCCGTTCAAGATTTAAAGTGCATATAAAGGGTAAAACTGTAACCAAAATGTTTCACTCCTTTGTGAACAGATGAGAGGAAATTTGAAACTGGCCAGTACTTACTGTCGGGCTGACCTAGTATGGTGTTCTAAGAGCAACTGCTAAGAGACCATGGAGATCCAAAACATCTCAGAGACCCTCTCTGAAGGATTTAATTGACCAACATAGTGGTTTAGAATGAACCTAAGTTCTTTACAGGCCACCACTGGAGTTTTTCTTAGGATGAGGGTTACATGAGCATATTTACTGTAAAATGTAACTATCCCTATAAGGGTGTTCACACTACACTGCAGTTTATACAGCTAGAATCTTGATAACTTCTGAAAAGTGAGTTACAGCATTCTAGAAAACTACTAACCAAGGCATTTGCCACAAGAACAGCTGTTTCGTTGGTGAGACTGTTTCATATCTCGGAAATCACCTACTCTAGGATACAGGCTATACAAATTTTCCCAACATGTTCAGAAAAGGCAAAAATCTTCATTGAATCAAACACCTAGGTTTCTAAGACTATCAGCTTTATTATCAACAAAAACAAAACTAAGTAGCAACAACAATAACAGTGGTAAGAAAAGGGCACTAGGAGGACCAAAATGGGGAACACCAACAGTAGCAGTAAAAAGGATCTGTAATAAATGCAGCAAAAAGTTTAAGTGGAATCAACAGTAAAAATAAAAGCACTGAGAGAGTGCATACCTCCGCAAAGGGCCAACACCTCTAATATTGGTTTATGAGTGCAATGATGAAAGTATCCTACAAAATTTCCAGATCACCACCAAAATCTAATACTTTGTTCTTTGTGGTCATTTTCGACATTTCCTGAAAATTTCATCAAAATCAATAAGTTTTCTAGGGTAATTTTGCAAACAAATAGACAAAAAACAAATGGACAAACAAACAACGACAGTTACATAACTTCCTTGACATCGGTCAGTGACATCTGCCACTGTGGCCTAGCGGGTAACACACTTGTCTAGGAACACAGAGGACGTGGGTTCAATCCCAGGTACAGGCAGATACATAGTGGCTCGGATGACCACTTAAAATGGCGGTCCTCTGTCATTGGGTCCTATCTCGAGTGGCAGGTTAAAGAACCTCAAGGACGTTGATAAATAGTCATCCTTGAGCCTCTATCTTCCAGTTAGGGGAATGTCAGTTACTTGTGAGTTGGGGCTGTATGTGTACAGTCGGATTGGTTAAATAGCGCTTTGAGTCCTGTAATATATGGAGATTTTGCGCTGAGTATAAATACATAATAATAATAATAATAATAGGTAATTACTTAGCTATTACTCAACATCAACGTGAGTACGATAACAAATAAACTTTATTATAACATAATATACTATATTTTAAATAAGAATAACTTCATTGTACTTCAGCATAACAGGGGTAAAGGCAAGGCTAATTCTGAGTTTACTCAACATCAGCGCCAGAAATACTAGAACCATTTAGAAAAAAAGGTAAGATTTTACCCATCAATCATGCAATGGTGTTTGTCAAAGGTAACCTTAATGCTGGGCCGTGTGGGAAAAGTGTAATCTGCTTTTTCAAATACCAGTAGTTTTCACAAACATCATGTTATGCACAAAT
This sequence comes from Sabellastarte sp. h YS-2021, assembly GCA_964017235.1. NCBI lineage: Eukaryota > Metazoa > Annelida > Polychaeta > Sabellida > Sabellidae > Sabellastarte > Sabellastarte sp. h YS-2021. The sequence continues at coordinate 170,483,788 of OZ024929.1, read as the reverse complement.
ACATAACTAGTCTTATTTTTGGTGGCATGAGTTGACTCAACAAGTAAATTCCTATTGCTTCAAACAGATTATGTCCTGCAGTTAATGAGCACATTCTAATTTGTGGTAACAATGAAAAAACACACAAACAGAAGACTTGACTAGCACATAAAAATTTAACCTTGCTAAAGGCTCAAGTTTCTTTGTAATTAGGAAAAACATTCAGTCCAGATAATGATGTTTCAGTTTATATAATGTACTCATACAAATACTGGTTTTTACATTAGCATACTGCAAAGACAGACACTATCTGATGAACTTATACCTCCTAACATGTACGAGTGCTTTATGAACAGCAAATATCTATATACATGTTTGCAAAATATATGATACACATTTGAGACTTATGCAAGGCTAATGAAAAATGCTATGCTGAACGAACACAGATGGAGAAATTAGATAAATAACTGCTACTAAAACACTCCAGATTATTGACAGGAACTGATTGCTGGCAAAAACTGCCTAAAAACTCAAACTGGCAGCTTTAAATCTTCCAGAGAAAGGCTTTGTGTGTCTGTGTGTGTGTGTGTGTGTGTAGATCTGTCTAAAAAACAGCTGACAGCTTTCTACACACAAATACTCTAAAACTCACACTCAGAATGAAGGGAGAAAGAGGTAGTGTGTGCTTTTTTGTGTGTTCTTTTTTTTCTGAAAAAAAGCTTATACTCTGCGAAACAAAGAAGTGATTTAAGACTTTTGCACTGGGAACTTCTAGGAAAATATCTGTTTTTGCTTCATGTACCTTTTTTTTCTTTGTCTTTTCTTTGTACAAGGCTAGTTTTTATTTGCATCTTACTAAGCTACTTATCTTTATAATATATATTTACTCAAAAGAGTATAAATGCCTACAATGTCTTTTGTGTGTTCAATTCTGGTCTAAATAAAAAAGCTTACACCAGTTTCCAGTTTAGCCTCAGGCGACAGAAGTTGGTGGAAGCTTTTGATAAAAACCAGATTAATTTGTCCTTAACTTAAGTAAATTATATGAGATAACGTTGAGTATATTTCCACACTACTTTTATCTAACACGGAGTAAGATAAGATCACAAAAACACATGCAGGAAAGAAGCATGCACTGGGAACACTAGAGGAAAAAAACTGGACTTTGCATCACTTTTGATTACTATCTAACTGTGCAGCAGTTTTTAACAGCAAATCTACTACAGATTTAAACATCAGTTTTCCATAGATAAGATAATGAACCCGTAGCCTTGTTCAGACTTTATTAAGCCTTTTTATTGTTAAAAAGAATATGTAGTCTTAAAGAAATATATTCACACTGGCTTTCAAATATTTATTTCAAATTGACATGTTAGACCGGTACATCATTCCAATTGTGATCAGATAACACAGGGCATACCGGTATAACATAAATTGTCATAAATAAATACATGACAGGACAAAACAATTTCCAATTTGAAAAAATGGAACAACTTTTATTGGATTGAAATATATTTCATCAGCATATCGGTAAGAGCTTCAGTTAAAACTACCATAAATTTTTTTATTACTTTTTTCACCATTGTGATAAGTGAGAAACAGGCTTTTGTATGAGAATATCATATCAGCCCCAGGGCCTCTAAAATAACAGACTTATACCCCATTCACACTTCAGACGGTATACCCTGCAGCTAAAAGTTTTAATCAGCAGTGGAACCGTCTCCCAGAACATCTGATATTTTCCCAGATTTGGAGTATTCATAAGGTATGACACGCATGGACCACTGATGAGACACGGTCTGTAACCATCAGTAACCCTAGCATGAAAGTCATACAAACGTCTATCACTGAGAGACAACCTTCACTTACATTCACTCACCTTATATAGTTGTAGGACAAACACATGCTACCGAAACAAGTGCAAATCACAACCTTAGACCATAGACCGTGCCTTCAGTTACCATATGAATAAGACAGGCACTGACATACATGGATATCAGGACGTCGGTAGGGCTCACAAGGGATGGTGAATAATAGTGACTGATGTGATGTTCAGAGGTGGAAATTTTAAACATTTTAAAACTTCCATAGAACGCTGAAGGATTGGGACGGTGGGCCACTGTGTCACAAGTCCGCAAACAGATGTCCGGTGATAGATGAAGGACAGTGACGTTTCAGCCAATGCCTACTACTGTTGGGTATAAATCTGGGATTTGGTGGGTGGACATTTGGCCAGCGGACGTTTGCCTGGTGGACATTTGGCCGGTGACTTTTTTGGGGGGATAGGACAAATGGCCAGTGACTTTTTTATGTGTCATTTCATTACGGTCCTAAATGAAATAAATTTTGTAAATATTGCAAGTGAGGTTTAATAGGTTAATTTTATATTGTCTCCAACCAAAAAAAGACTGGTTTTTTTTTCATTTTCATTAACACAAAAACATAATACAGCAATTCTGAGCAGGAATCAAAGGCCTTTTTGTTCTTTTATGAACATTATATTTAACCATGAGCAGTTATCAAAGGCCTTTTAATTTCTTATTTTTAATCAATATGAATACAAGTTTTTTTTCATTTGGGAGAAATATTAAAACAACATAAATAACATAAATAAATAAAAAACTCACCAGCCAAATGTCCACCAGCTAAGCGTCAGCCGGCCAAACATCCACCGGCCAAATGTCCACCGACCAAACGTTAGTGCACCGTTGGGTATACTGCCTGTATTGTGAAAGGGGTATGAATAATACTTAATGAAAATGCTATGACAGCTTTACTAAGGAATTCAGGGAGTAAATAGAAACATTCTTGGAGTATTCATAACACTATCAGTGGGCATTACATTGTCATTAGAGTTTTCCTCCAGATAATAAATGTTGATTATTGAAATGTATCTATTATTGTAAAGTTTAAGTAAATTACACATCACCTTACTGTAGAACACTTCAATAACGTTGTTATATACAACAATAATACCTTTATATATTTATTTGGATGTAAAGAACAGAGGGTTTACATAATTAATACTTAATAACAGGGTCTAAGTTGTCTTTAAGTTTCGGGGGAGGGGTGGGGGTTAACGAAAAATGTAACCAGTAGTGAACTAAGGTTTTGATTTACACAAGGGTTTGCTAACTTAGAGTCAACTAGGAGCTAACAGTTTCGTCAACAGAACAAAGGTTTTGGCTTATAGATCCCACTTTTAGTACACGTAGGCATTTTGTGTGGGATGTAATTAAGATTCAAAATAGCTAGTTGTCACAAACAATGTTTGTACAAGTGATACTGATATCAATGAGAGTTCAGGTACAAATGCCTCGATCACGTCTTTCCTTACTATCGTATTTGCTTTACGATTCACAATCTTGTCCTGATGCCTCTGAAGAGAGACTTTGTATCTGGGTAGTGCCCATAATATATTAGTCCAACTCACCCACACATCCCTACACCCTTCCGGTGTGCATATTTTGATGCTGCTCGTGGGAGGACATAACAGCGATTTCGATCTTCAGAGAAAGTTTAGTTGTAGCTGGTGACCTCAACATAGGAAATTTGACCTCAGTATGACTTGAAGGCAGAATAGTAAATAATACCTTTCAAAATATCTCTTAAAATCAGAAAGTTCTACAAACAATTGCTTTTGTTTGTTTTTTATTTCTTCAGTATATAATTTGTTCAAATGAAAGTTTCCAAAAAAAAATTAAACATTTAGTCCCGTTTGGATAATCACAGTAAAAAGGTTGAAGAAACTGTAGAAAGATGGAGATTAAAAAGTAATAGTAATAGATTTGTTATTTTGAAAGTAATAGTTATAAAAAATGATGACTTGTAATGATACCCCATCCTATATATTTCTTTTGGTGAAGCTGAAATTTATTCAGGTTCTCAAACTTAAGACTGTTAAGTTTCCTGGTTTAAACAAGGCCAAAAGGCGTTTTGGTCTCCTAGCACGAGCGCAAAGCCATCAGAGACACAAGTAGTGCACTAGAATTTACGAAAGTCCGGTGACATAAAGAAATTCCAACTCAGACACATCCCATAGCTGGTGTAGTACTCAGATGGTCACCCATCCAAGTACTAACGTAGCTCATTGCCACTTACCTTCAGTACCACAATTCATTAAAGTCCGGAGACATAAAAATAAACGATTGAGTCTGTGCTTAAAAATAAAAGTTATGCCTTTCTGTCTACCAAGATTGCTTGTATTGTGAAAAAAAGAATGGACAACATAGGTCATGTATGATTAATACAGGTTTCATAACTAAGATAGGATGTTAAGCAGTAACAACTGTAAAGATAGGATGCAAGCAGTTGGTAGGGAGATACTCACTTTTAAACCTCTTTGAAAAATGCGAAGAATGTTTAAAATCCTTGTAATTATGTTCCATATCTTAGCAATTTAAAAAAATAGGTCGTACAACCCACGAGGTTACACTTGTGTCCACTCTTTCAGGGTGGTAAGGGGGGTAAACTCATGGCAGTTGAATATTGGAGTATGAGATAATCTCCTGATAATGTTTTTTATCAAAAATGTGCTGTTGAAATTAGGATAGTAGTTATAGTCAAGATTTGATAAGAAAAATAACAGGACATACAGTGAATCATTCTATATTACTTGACTCTGATACGTGTATATTGAGATCTTAACCACAGCCAAACTCTAATTTTCTACCGTGCCTAACGACGAGGATCTAAATATTTATAGATTAGCATTGCTAAAGGCTAAAGTTTCTCTGTACTAAGGGAAAACATTGAGTCCAGAAAATAAAGTTTCTGTTTGTATAATGTACTCATACATATACTGGCTACATTAGCATGCTGCTGAGACAGAGATAGGCTTATATCCGCTAAGATATATGAGTGCTGTATGAATACAAAATATCAGTGTACATGTTTGAAAAAGATATGAGGGGCCACAGTGGCAGAATGGTAACACTCTTGCCTCTCACCTCTGAGATCCGAGTTCGGTTCCCAGCCCGACCTCAAGTAGGAAAGCTGGTAATTGCTTGCCGTTGGTCAGCAGTTAAAAGTAGAGAACCTTGACCAACTGTATGTACTGGTTTTCTCTGCCCTTCCGACTAGCTGTCATGATATGACCTGTACAGAGTTGAAAACGGCGCAAAACTCCAAATAAATAAAGAAAGAAAAAGAAATGGTCCAAATTTGAGCCTAAAGCAAGGCTATAAGATAGACAAAAGTTTCTAGGACACCATCTTCGCCGCCAGTATTAAACATTGAGGGTCTTATTATTGAGCTAGAAGTTTTCATCTCAAAACACCAGTCATCCTGAGGCAAGGCTCAAGTCATGTGTTGTTTATTGTTGCTCCCGTTCACATTTATTCTGTGTACTTTTTGTATCAGATTTTTTATCCTCTTCGTTTTTAGCAGAAGAGTCCAGTAACCAAACAGGCGAATGTTCATCTGCTCATGATTAGAGAATTCCATATTTAAAAGATTTTCTCTGTAAATCTAGCCTTGATAAGCTTTCACATCATGCATTTATCCACAGAACTGTATTTTTATTATTCACAATGTAATACATTTGCCCCAATTACTGGGAAAAAACATGTCCAGTTTCATATATATTTCTACAACTATGACACCAATGAATATGTTATGCTGCTTCTGCTCGTTTTTTTTTATTAAAATCTATAAAGAAATGGTGGAGAAATTTCAAGCTATCATATTTTATTGTAACCCTTATTTTTGCTACCTTTGACGGCTGAAGTTTTGACATTCTGGGTGTAAATATGTTGTTTACTTATTATTCAAACAAAGTAGTTATTAAACACTCTTAAAAATTCAAGGTTATTAAAATTCAAATTTGATAAATCACAAACATGATCTACACTTACAAGGGTTTCTAACTGATATTTTACTGGGCATGTGCAGGCCATATCCTTAATAAGATCTGTCTTAGGGGCTGTTCCATTTCAGCGAATGGTCAGAAAGGAAATTGGGCACAGTTGGGGAAATGGAAAAATCTTGTGATCCCAGAGGAGTCATCCAAATTTTCCAGGACTTTGACATATTTTATGACCCAGTCTGGTTTTGGTCCTATCCTGCAGAGTCACATACAGACACAAACTGTTCCCATACTAGGGCAGTGCTGAAACCGGACCAGTCCCGGATGAGACCCAAATGTGCACACAGATACCCTGGATGCAGTCGGGTGTCCAAAAATGCTCTTGAATATGTCCCCGTAGGTCCTACATATGGGACATATACCCTCAAAACTTGTCTTATACTATTCCCATAACAGCCATGTGTGTTCCAGTACTGGTCCCGAATTGGTAAAAGTATCAGACCATTCCTGGCCATACATACGGGATGATCTGGCATTGTTTGGCTCTGGATGATCTAAAATGCATCGCAGGGTCACAGCATTACTATAAAAGCTGTCCTGGACCCAATTTTTAATATTTACTTCTTGTCATATGGTCAACATTCAACATGGATGTTTATGAAATGCTAGGTCTAGCAATAGTGATTATTCCTCTCCAGAGAAATTTGTAGATTGCAGAGAGAATACCTGAAGGACTACTTTATGGGGCCAGGAGTATTTCCAAATGGATATAATTTTAAAACTAAGTTCACAGTGTGAATCTGAAAAGACATTGCCAAGAAATAATAATAGAAAATAATACGAAAAGACATTTAAAAATTAAGTATAATAAAACTAATATGAAGACAATAATCAAGAAAAACTTACATGAAAAAGAAATATTAAGAAATAATATGAAAAGAAAATTTAATTTCAAAGAAACAAAAAAAACATTTTGAAATGTCCAAAATTTAGCTTACCATATGTGGTATGAAGTTTTCTGCCCATAACCGCCTTTTGCTGCAGGGTGTCGTATCATTTCTGTAGTTCTTCTAATGCCTTTCCTACCAGCCCTGTGGTACTCTGTCTCTTTTTATGTCTCCAATTAAGTTAATATTTTGTCGTATCATTACTATAGAAATAGACAATGACGAGCGAGGGATTATAGGCGATTTTACAATGATTAGCGATATTAGGATCACGAAGGCGGAGCGCTAATGCGCTAATCGTTGTAAAATAACCTAAATCCCCCGAGCTCGGAGTTGTCTATTTCTATTCTAACATGACATTTTAGAAGATCTTATAAAAATTAGTTTTGAAGCTATTTTATAGAAAAATATACAAATATTCTGTAAAGAATTGTTTATCGAGTGTACCGTTGAATCATTGGAAGAGCCACAAATTAAGATAACCCTTTTCTTTGTTAAAGGTCCTTAAACTTCAGAACATACATATCAGTATATTCTATGTTCAAATGTAAGAATCCATGAATATCGTGTTTACCATTATTTGTCTATTTAATGAAAAAAATCTAGGCTGTTACTTCAAGTTTTCTTTTTGCGGAGGAGCATTGTGAGCGATAAAATAGAACTCATGAGGTTAGGCAGGGTTTTACAGAGCAATTTTTCGTGTCTTAGCCAATCAGAATCACGGACACAGCCGTGAGTGTGACGATAGGTTTAAGACCACTAAAATATCAAAAGGAAGACTTTGCAACTGCAAAGATCTATTTACAATAGTTTTAAGACAGTAAAAATCTGAAAAGGATCGCCAGCATTTTGTGACAATTTCAAACAGTTTAATATTGTCATAACCTATTGACGGTTGACTTGCAATATCTTCCAATCTTGAACATATTGTGGCAAAGTTCTGCAACTTCTTTTAACAATGGCCTTAAGATCGTTGTAATTGAAAAGATCTACCTCTCAATCTGACAATCTACAGGATTGCAACCCTATCGCAAAGTATTATCGCCAAGGTGGAACAGCCCCCTAAGCATTATCTTTATGAGTCCTGACAGTTGGGACATTCTCACAACAGCTATCTTTTGGATGTACAAGACTCACCACATTGGTCATAATTCAAAGTGAGTTTACCTGGAAATGTCACATTTGTCTCCTTTTTTGCTACGATTGGTCTAAACATGTCCTTGTATTCAAAATAGGCTATGTCCTATGACAGGTCACATCAGTGGAATTGGAACATAATGTCCATTTCTCAAGCTGATATGCTTAATTTTGCTATGACACTAAGGTTTGCACAGGTTTAATCAACTTGTACTTGAAGGGATGGAATAAGGCAGTAACACCAAAGCACCATAATTAAGATTGTCAAACAAATTATACATGCTACAAGAAAAGCAAGGCCGAAAGGTGTTTCGGTCCCCTAGCGCGAGCGCAAAGCCATCAGAGGTACGAGTATTGCACTAGAATTTATGAAAGTCTGATGATGCAAAGAAATTCCAACACAGACACATCCCACAGCTGGTGTAGAACTCAGACAGTCACCCATCCAAGTACTAACGTATCCCATTGCTGCTTAACTTCAGTGAGCAGACAATTACTCCTCACACGCCACCAGAATTCATGAAAGTCTGGATACAAAAAAAAGTGATTCCTAGAAGCGCCAGCTCTATCGAGGCTCGCTTAATAAAAATGATCAAAACTTGTCTCTATTGGTGATTGTGCATTCAGCGTTGTGATACCTAAGTACTGGAATGAAATGCCAGAGGAAGTTAGAAAAATTGAACTTCCATTAGACATCTTTAATAAGAAACTAAAAAGCTCATTATTTCAAAATAGCATATTGCTAAGATAAAGTACAATGTTTTTTATTACATTTTCATTACCATTTGTCTGTTTGTTACCAGCATCACCCAAATCCTACTATCTAGATCTTCCTGAAAAAGAGTTAGACGAAGGGTCTTGGTCCAAAGTAGATCCTGTTGAATTATGAGAGCAATCTAGATCATTGTCTGGATACAAAAAAACAATAATCTGGATTTTCCCGTTTACTTAATATTCCATGCCTTGACAGAGGTATGTGCTCTACGAGTGCTCTTGTTATTTATTATTATTATTATTATTTTATTATTATTCTTATTATGCAGTTTATACTAGATTGTCAACCTGTGACACCAAAAGCCATCGGGCACCACAAGCAAGCAAGTACCAACTTCCCCACTTCGGGTCCGACTTTACATCGAACCCAGAGCATGTGAGGTGTAAGACAATATGTGAAAAGCCATATCACCTTACACCCCTTGGCTGGCATAGACAGAGGCAGTGAACAGGATATGGGATTCGAATGTAACCAGTATGTTTATTAGAAGGATTAACCAATTAAATGTTAACGTAATTTACAGGAAAGTTGAGACATTATATTATGTATATGATTAAAAATCAAAATTTGTTACACAGTTAACAATATCGTATGGCTCAAAACGAAACTTGAGCCAGTTTCAAAGTGACCTACTATATGCCGGAAGTATTGACAAGCTCTGACATATGACGGTGTTTTTGATTTTTAGTTCATACTTTAATTACCCTTGCTTCACATTTCAATGTTTTTCTGAAAACATATTCAAAATGGACACAAAACCTCAGTTTTCATAAACAGCCGTATAGGTTAGGTGAGATAATCTTGCCAGATACATTGACTTAGCAGTTTCTTGATGTAAAAGCCAGTATATGTAGAGAATATTTTGGAAATTGATAAAGTATTTTCCCAATTACATTGGAATTCTAGCCTTACGAAAGGCTATACTTTAATGCCCAAGTGCTGAATTACTTGGTCAACTGTCCTGTTCTACAGGTCATGTACTTAGCAGATAAACAAGTATACAATAAAATTTGGAGGTTATATCCTTCAAAAAACTGTTGGGAGTCGAGTAAAGCAGAGATAGCAAATCTCTAGTTATCAGAACGGATGATAGTCCATTTTGTCAATATTTTGGAAGATTTAGTCTGATATAACGGATACAAATAGGGTATCCAGTGCAACTACAAATGCTAGCCAATAGTTTTCTCCTACTGTAGGCAAAATAGTCACCATTTATCATGATCTGCTGCAATGAAAAGCATTTAAACAACAAAGACACATCAATTAGATCGGAGACGTATCCATTACCAGGACCAGTCTAGGATTATTTTTTTTTAAAAGTCTGACAATTGATTTGGTTAAAAACGTATGGCAAGGTGGTCTTGCAAGTAATATAGGAGATTGATAATATGAATCCTTGCAATATCACTGGCTGGTTGGCCGAACCACCCTCTGTAAATCTGTCCCCCAGGCACTTCTGAGCCATCCTTGCTGAATTCCAGTCTAAATATTTGACCTGCCCTACTGACCCTGAAGACTGGAAAAGTTCGAGGAGAAGTTCAGAACCAGATGGAATGTTTTCCATGCTGTAAGGGCAATAGACGCAAAGCATATCGCCATGGAGAAGCCATAGAAATCAGGCAGTGACTATTACAACTACAAGAGCTTCTTTTCCCTGGTGTTGCTAACCCTTGTCGATACAAATTTTTCTGAGTAGATGTTGCCTCATGTGGACCTTCATCAGATGCACAGATTTTTAACAGAAGCAATTTGTGGGAGAAGATCGAGGATGGCACCTTGGGGCTTCCGCCATCTTAACCACTGGGGCAGGGAGGACCAGATTTGCATTATTTCTTGACGGGTGATGACACCTTTGCCCTGATGCCATGGATGGTGAAACCCTACAGTAGAAGACAACTCACAAGGGAAGAAAGAATAGCCAACTACATGATCTCCAGAGGCAGGAGGGGGGTAGAGAATGGGTTAGGAATACTAGTGAGAAGATTCAGGGTACTATTTGGCACCATGGAGCAAAGGTCAAAGGTTGTCAGAAACATTGTTTTTACATGTGTGCTGTTGCACAACATGCTGAGGACACACCAGGGTTGATCAGACAGGGTCAGCAACCACAGCAAATGTTGTAGCGGCCCTTGGAAATGAACAGGTTCTATATCTACCAGATGACAACTACAGGATCCTTCAAGGGAGGCCAAACATTGTTTTGGGGGGCAAAGTGTTATGTGTGTAATGCTTCTTGTTTTGTGATTTTTTGAACATGTAGCTATTAATTGTTTTTTAGAAGATTTGGGTGGTCCTGAAAAGGACCTTTAAATGTTTGACAGCAGTGATCCTGAAAAGGACCGATTGTAAGCAAGTGCATGTGGTTCTACTGTTGCTGCCGTTTGGCATCGGCTGACTGCAGAAGAGACTGAGACTGGGCTGGTGACTACTGATGCTCCTGCTGTGCGATGGTGGCTGGAGGAGAGGCAGTTTGTTGTTGCGGGTCTGGTGGTGAAAATGGCTGTGATATGTCGAGATGTTGGTAGCTCATCACAGATTGAAAATTCCCAAGAAGCTTTAGAGTCCTGGTTTGTGGTGTTGACTTTCTTTCCCTGTTGCAGAGGCAACTAACGGTTGGTTGAAGTGCTTCATCGGGGTCAGTGTGAAAATAAGCAGTCTCAAAGGTCCAGCCTGTTGGTCGCCAACCACTAGGAATGAAATTGGCTGCCCTCTGGGTTGCTGCTGTCCTTTGGTGGCCATTTGGCTCTGCTGAGCAGGTTGGATGACCTGGCTTGCTGGCATCTGAGTCTCTGGGATGGTTAAGATGTATTCCTTGCAGCTGGTGCAGGTTGCTTTGGCTGTTGAAATATCTATGGCACAAATGTTGAAGTTGCACTTGAGCTCCTAGAAAATGTCTATTGCTGTAGTTGCTGGGGTTGAGCTCCTTTCCTGTGCCCTGCTTTGGATGCTGCTTGGAAGTTTCACAGCCTCGTTTCTGAATCTTCTAAGGCCTCCACCTCAGATGCCAGGTAGTTGCAGAAGGCTGTTCTTGTTGTCTCTTGCCTTGACCCAAGAAATGATGAAATTATGATACCATGGTTTTCATCTGTACAAAAACTGGACCATGACCTGCTGGTCGACCAAAGAAAGTAGAAACTGCACTGGGACTTGTAACTGAAGGCTGTATTGTGGTATCTGACCGCACGCTGATCTCCTGACTATCCATGTCGGTTGAAGCGCTGGAGAAGTCGTGTGCTGAGGAATCGGATGTACTGGCTCCTCGGGCCGGGACTTGAAGCCTGAAGATTTACTGAGTCCCTTGCATCTGATGTGTATCTTCAAGAAGTTAAATTTATCCTGAATCCAGTTCTGCCTTTCCATCATTTCTTTTGGAGCCTGACCAGACTTGGATTGCGTGAGCTTACAGTAATGTGTCCTTTGCGACTCAAACCAGGTTTTGCACACTTGACAGACAGCTTGTAACTGTTGCTGAACGGCTCCTGAAGACATTCCTTCCTTGCTTTGTCTTTAAAATGTTCATTAGTCTTGTCGTACAAATAACTGCGCAAACTGACTCACTTTATATAGTCACAGATTTCATAACCTACAAACCCTGGGTCGGTAAAATGAGGTCTACACAGTTCCCTGCTTCTCTGTTGCAGTAACCACCTTGTTGGTTTCTGTTCCCAACTTGTCCTGCTGAGAAGTTACCGACTCTATGGTTGAAGACCTGGGAACTTCCCGTCTAGACGGGCTGGGGGGGAGTGACCATGTCTGGTCTGTAATGTTTACGACAGGCTGGTTTAGTTTCAAGTCAGGTCAGTTTGTGTGTATGGCATATCAGGAGGTGGTGTTCATTCTTTCAGACAAGATGGTCACAGTATAGGACAAGACAGGAAGTGTAACTTACAAGCCATAGATATCCACGTTTCCAGGTGGGCAGAGCCAAGGCCAAGATACATAGTCAGAGTGGGTCAGTGAAATATCAAACGTGTTTCATATTTTGCCGATCCACTTCGACTAGCCGGGAAACTACAACTGATCCTAACTGACTCTTTAAACATTGCTCCTGACCCTCAAAAAATACCTAGTTACTGACAAGTCAGCTCCAGTGGAACACCCCTTTAGATTTATGAACTGAAGAGCTGTAAAAAGGAACTTTGAGAAACACCTTTTCTGGTTTGCTGAGTCTTATTTTAGCAATAGATGAATAACAAGGCCACTGCCGCAGCGGTTATCTCCCACCTTAGAATCAGTAATAATGGAGAACTAAATTTAAAAGGAGATATAAGGCCTTTGTAGTAAGATAACCCCACTTGACATTGAAGAAGGGGTCAAAGGTAAAAGTCAGCAATTGGCAAAGAGTCTCAGGCCTTGACTTCCTTTAAGTTGTTTTCACTTTTGGAACCCCTAGTAGCAATGATAAGGGAGATATAAGGCCTTTTTAATAGGATAATCCCATTAAACATGTGATATGACGGGCATTTTGTTTTCAAAACTAGGCCAAATTACTATCACGCTAACTTTCCTAGCCATATATATTTTGTGCATATTTGATGAACCTAGCTGCAATATTTCAACTTTTAGAGCATATTAATGATTTTTAAATAATTGGCTATAGCGGCCATTTTGTTTTTCAAAATAAGGCCAAAATTTTTCTGAGGCAAAACATTTGAAGGCCAGGACTTTTGATGGTCTGTCTTTATATTCTGAAGCCATAGCACCAATAATAAGGGTGAAATAAGGACATTTTAGTGTGACAACCCCATTTAACCTTGAAGCAGGGGTCAAAGGACAAATTCAACACCTGGAAAAGATTCCCAGGCCATGACTTCCTACAAGTTGTTTTCACATTCTGAACCTCTAAGAGCAATATTAGGGGAGATATAAGGCCTTTTTAATAGAATAACCCCGTTTGACATTAAACATGTGATATGGCAGCCATTTCCCTTTTAGAACTAGGTCAAAATTACTATCAGGCTAGCTTTTCTAGCCATATATCTTCTGTGCAAATATGATGAAGGTAGCTGGAATATTTCTAGATTTAGAACAGCTTTATCATTTTTAAACAGTTGGCTATGGCGGCCATTTTGTTTTTCAAAATGAGGCCAAAATTTTGCAGAGACAGGTTTCCATAGCCATAAACATTCCCTGCAAATTTGATGAAGATATCTTTATAAATGAATGAGATGTTAAGGTTTATGTTAAAACCTGACAAACGGACGCACTGACGGATGCACAAACAGACACATATGTGGAAGGCGTTTACAATCTCTCGACCACAACCTATGCTTTTCATGGTCTGTCTTTACAATCTGAAGCCATAGTACCAATAATAAGGGAGAAATAAGGACGTTTTAATGTGACCTCATTTTACCTTGAAGCAGGGGTCAAAGGTCAAATTCAACACCTGGAAAAGATTCCCAGGCCATGACTTCCTACAAGTTGTTTTCACATTCCGTACCTCTAGGAGCAATATTTGAGGAGGCCTTTTTAATAGGATAAATCCATTTGACATTAAACATGTGATATGGCGGCCATTTTGTTTTTTTGAACTAGGCCAAAATTACTATAAGGCTGGCTTTTCTAGCCATATAGCTTTGTGCAAATTTGATGAGGCTAGCTGGAATATTTCAAGATTTAGAGCACCTTTATGATTTTCAAACAATTAGCTATGGCGGCCATTTTGTTTTTCAAAATGAGGCTAAAATTTTTCAGAGACAGGTTTTATAGCCATAAACATTCCCTGCAAATTTGGTGAAGATATCTTCATAAATTAATGAGATATTAAGGTTTATGCAAAAACGTGACGGACGCACACATGGACACACGGATGGACGCACTCACATACGGAAGGCGTTTTATAATCTCCCGACCACGGCCTTTGGCCGCAGGCGGGAGATAAAAAGACAAAATGGAGCAAAATACTCTGGATTGCCAATGGTGAGGTACTTGTATACGAATGCTAGGGTTTTGATGATTATCTGTTGTTTAACAGGAAGCCGGTGAAGAGACTTTAAGGTTAGAGTGATAGGAGTAGACCTGGAAGCATCAGAAACAAAGCCTGCCAAAACATTTTCTATATTCAAATCAGTGAAATATATGGCACAACACCATAACAAACTCTATTGGCAAGAAACAGGAGAAGTTATGGCCAGTCTATATATTCACAGGAAAAGCAAATAGAGGTCCATGGCGCCAAAATAAATGGTTGACATGATATGAAGCAGCCTTTTGGTTTTGAGAAACTGCTTCAGACGGTAACTTAATGATTAACACGAGGCTGTATCGAGGTTACATTGTTTATATATTCATAAACATCTCTGTTGAAATCACCCAGAAAGGCTGTCCTAGTTAGATCAATTAATGTTGATACTAAAACTGAAGGGTTGCTCTTGTTTAGGAGTAATGTTTAATAGTGCAGAAGACAGCCTGTGGAGCCAGTGTGTATGGTTAACTGGATGGAATAGATGGAGCAATTTTATCCACCTTCCGTCTACAGGAGATGAGATTGACATTTGTCTCTCAGAGAGGTCAATTAGCACACAGAAAACAAGCTCAAACTGTTGGTACATAGACTAAAAGTTCTACTTGTGGTGAAAAGAAATAAATGACACTGAAACACAAGTTTTTTATGCCACAAGTTTTAATATAAATGTTCCTTCTAAGTACCACCTCTAAAACGTTTAATAAAATAAATATGATCAGAATTTTAGGTAAACAAAGCCCAGTTATGCAGCCTGGATCTAATATACCATACAAACGTAGAAAAATCTTAATAAAACATACATAAACTAGGATAGCACTTGAGAGAGTGCAGACCTGCGCCAAGCTTTTCACCTCTATTAACCTAAAAAAACATCCAATAATTAGTCACTGGCGTGTATTCACATATACTTAAAGTGGCCCTATCTCGCAATAATAAAAGATCCAGATGGAGATCTGGATCATCACCAATATTGCAGCATCTGTTTCAGTTACAATTGTAGACATTTCCTGAAATTTCATCCTTCCATAATTTTTTCAGTTATTTTGCAAAGAGACAAACACACAAACCACATGACTAACTCCACCACTTACTTCCTTCCGAGAGGCAGTAGAACTGTTGCTATATAGAATTAATTAGAATTATATAGAATTAATAGTATGGAGCAGAAACATTCCTTTCTTTCTAGTATGTTTGTTAACTGTTCTGCCTTCAGGACCACGGGAGGTAAGTCTAAGAACACTTCATGAAAGGGAAAATTAGTTGAAACATTTTTAGGTAGTTTTTAAACTTTGGTATAACAGTCCTGAGATGGAACATTTCTTATTTTTTAAGACACCCCCAAGTTTTTACCTGTACCAAGGGAGGTTATGTTTTTGGTAGGGTTTATTTGTATATGCCAGTTGGCAAAATAACTCAAAAGTTATGGATGGATTCTGATGGAACTTTCAGGAGACATTGGCAATTAGACAAGAAACCGATGATTTAATTTTGGTGGGGGTCTGGATCACAATCTGGATGTAGGAATATTTTGAAAAAGTATTTATCATTGCGAGATAGGGTCATTTTCAGCTTATGTGTATATAGCGCCATAATTAGTCGTCAGATTGTTTGGCAGAAATATAGAATACTCCCAAAACAAGGGTCTGTAGTATACCTAAGTTTGATCAGGATCCAGTAAACTTTCAGGTATATATGATTCAGAATAGGAAAACAATTGAAGTGGGAGCAAGCTGCTTGGCGGAGTTCTGCACTCTCTGAGTGCACTTCTAGTTGACACATGCATTTAGTCCATTTCCTTTTGTTCTATTAATGTTTTTGTGAAAAATCCTTTTTATACAAATAAATACATTTGTATGAAACACAATTTTTGCACAAAATAAACAGATTTCTCTATGGCTTTGTTTTTGCATATTTACACATGTATCCATTTGTATCCTTTTGTTTCTAAAATTACCCTTGAAAGTGGTTGGTGGTTTTTAACTTCTTAAAGACAGTTCTTGTTTAACAGTGGGCTTTGGTTACCCACAGATGCAGCTGACTAAATTCTTTTAGACGAAATAACACCTTCCCTGACTTCACATTACATAACAATACTTTTTTTTCAAATCCGGGTGCATTTTATGTCTAAAATCTAAAATGACAACAAGGAAACTTAGATACTTATTCTAATTAGACAAAACTATTTGAATATTTGAAGAAAAAGGATTGATATTTTTCCATTTAATATTATTTAGTATACCACAGTAAACACTAATTTATGGGGTGTCTTTTTAAAAGAAGAACTGATACTTAATCCATGGATTAATGCCTATATAGTTCAACCACAGATTTCATGCTTATTGAGAATATCCTTCATAAAGTCAAGTAAAGAAATATTACAAATAATACTCAAGGTAATGAGAATTTTCTATTATTTAAGGATAGCTAAAAAGGCCAAGTATCTACACTAACAGTGATGGGGTGTTTAGTTCTCCCTTTGAGCTTAAATAAGTGGGGAGAAATCATTTTAGTTTTGATTGATTAGAGATGAAAATTTGCCCCCGGAGACCCACGTGACCCTGAAGCAATTTCCAAAGCCATCTGATCATAGGAACTTGGGAGTTTATAAAGGGGTGTGGGATAGAAGGAAGGGAAAGATGGGAGGTTTAGTACAGTAAAGAAGGGTTATTTATTGTTTAGGTTCACAAGTTTTGAAGGAAGTGTAGGTGCAAACACTTATATCTGACACTATAATACAGCAGTGTCACGACTGTGAATCTGGTTGGCTGAAACCTGATCACATGATCATGTCAAAACACAGCTATTACACACCAGTGTTAAAAATGTCAAATATAAGCCCTCTAAAATTTATATGGCCCTCTTCAACTTAATGAAGACCTTCCATTATTGTGCCGATTTGAAACATTAAAAATTGCCAGAGCTCTTAAAGTACGTTTGTATTACATACACCAAAATGAGTTTAAGGCTTTTTTTAAAGACTTTTTAGACTTCTTATATTCTGTAAGTATTCAGGGGCGAGCTCTACCAGGTCACAGGGCCATATGACTTTTAATGGCCCTCCACTCCAAATGAAAACCCACCTCACTTAAAACATTTGAAATCTCCTCCTAAGTTTAAAAATCTATGTGATTTATCATAAATATTCAATATAAACACATCATAGTCAACTGGTCCCCCAGTCCCTAAATTAAATAGAACACAAATACCGGTTAGAAAATTTCCACTAAGACTGAAGTTTCTTGCTCTGGTTACTCACCAATCAAAGCCAAATACTGTCCCATTGGAATTTTTTTTTTTTTTTTTTTTTTTTTGGTCTCACTGACGAAATGTAGAATACGTTAGGCCAGTTTATCTGCTGCATCCAATGCAGTTCTTAAAATAAGTGAAGGCGGTATCGGGATTTACAATCTGATCAGTCACAAGCTTTTGTATCTCTTCTGTATACATTGAGCCGAATAATCTTGTCTCAAGAAAAGCTTTAAACCACACGAGTCCACAAATAACTGCACAAGAGTTCTTGAGGCCTGTTGTTAAGACTAGTGGAGCAGTCAAAAGCAGTTTGTAAGTTGATCTAACTTATCTGGTTTGTCAATTTTTCCACCATTTTTCAACAGACTCAGTTTCGGCATTCTCCGCCAGCCCACATTTACAATTACCTGGGCTTTATCGTTATCGTATCGGTACATCCAGAGACGTGCTAACAGCAAATTTCACAGGTAAACAAAGATATTTCAATTTTTCTTTGGACTTCATTGTAAATGAATGATTTAGATAGTTAGCTGAAGAAAATAAGGTTTGTCTAATTGCAAGGCGAACCATCTTAAGGTTTGGCAGGAAAACTGAGACGGTGCTAAGTAGCTTTCACAGTAATTCTGTTTTCTGTTAGATCTTTGCATCAAAATGACAATTATAAGCTTTTAGAGATCAAAGGATAAAATGAATAGCAGTGTATATAAAGACTGTTCACGGCACAATGTCATGTGAATCTGAGGTAATATTATACCTGTTATTTCAGAAATGTACCTGCATTGTGTTCTGCTACTTTTAGTAAGTGGTTGACACACTTGCTTTACAATTAAGATGACCTAGTTTTAAGACTTGGTAGATTTGGATTATCACTAACAATGGCGGTCAACAAGTCCGGAAGTGATCAAGAGTGTCTGGCGTTTAGTATTTGCATGTATGGCAATTATTAAAAAAAACCTTTAGTCATCCCCAGTAAGTGCAAACAGTGTAGTTGATTATGTACAAACAACGCAGCTGGTGATAGCTTATTTTGTACACATATATTACATAGGATAAAAATATAACATTAATATTAATGGTTGTTTTCTAAGCGTTCTCTTCAGAGTGCGTTATACTGTTTTGAAGGAAGCTTGCTATCTTACTTTCAAATATAATGATTATAGCAATATATAACTGACATCAAAAGTCTGATGTCATTTAAGATATCACACATATCAAGAATATCTTGCCTACACATTGCAATCCATCAGTTGGAGATGTCAATTTCATGCTTAAAACTTTTACTTGTCACATTCTTACAATAATCATGTTGCTTTTGTAATTGTACTAAATTGAACGTAGGTTAAGCATTTTTAGGTACGTAGGTAGGTAAAGTCAGTACTGGACATATATCTTTTGACTGAATGTAGACATGCAATGCCTTTATTAATGAGAAAGAATAATCTCAGTTGCACAGATCTCCTTTGGTGGTCCAATGGCAAACGACGTTTTTTTTTCTGACGTTGTATACTGCTTGACGTCATAACTTAACACACACCCCAACTTGGCACAAACCGGTGTAACGCGTGATAATGACTCCCCTCTATTTCTGACGCCTCCCCTTTGATCTTTTGGGGGAGTCATTATCTTGCAAAGAACATTTATCCCCCCAAACAATAGGATTTAGGGGGGGTTAGAATATTGCTTGTGGGGGCAAGTGGGGAGTACACTTTGAGTTAATCAGTGAGATATCTTCATTTCTCCAGCTCATTTACTTAATCAGAGCAAGTGGGGGGGGGGGGTGGGGGGGGGGGGGGGGGGTGAGCATTTATAAATCCTTGCTGGTAGTTTGTATCTACCCCCATAATTATCCTCTCAATATCAAAATCCATTATAATTCAAGGGTACCTTATGTGCAGTATATATACACAATTTGGGTAGCACAGAACAAAGAGATTCAATAGGATTAATATCAAAGGAACTGGAGATCACATGTTTATTGATAAATTTCCACAGCCACCTATTAAAAAGATTAGCTAATTCATTCTATTGAGAATTAATAACAACTAGCCAAAGGTAATTCAAAGCCCATTCTATACTATTTTACATTTTAGCTAACATAATAGTTTTCATTTTTAAAATATTAAAACAACCACATGTATAACTATATCTTCATATTAAAAGTGACTTATATAAGCCCATATGTGCTGAGCATTGTTGGTGCATGTCACTATAATAAATGAATAAATAATATTAATAACTTATTGCTGAAAACACACATGAGTACACAACCCCACCAATATGTGCTTTAATGACACTCAATTAAGTGGGAAGTGTGTGTGTGTGGGGGGGTGGGGGTGGGGGGGGGTGGGGTGGGGGTGGGGGGGTAAAGGGGGAGTCATAATCTTGCAGGGGGGGGGGGGGGGGGGGTCAGAATATTTCAACCCCCCTTGCAAGATACTGACCCCCAGTCAGTAATCTAGGGGAGTCATTAGAGAGTTTAAGATACACGTTTTGGAAATTACGTGTACTGCAAAATCTATAAGTATACGTAGACGTTCCCGTATGTCATTTTTGGTTTAAGATACAAGTACTACGTGATGTCATGCTCCCCTCCCCATTTGGTTATTTATGCTTGGAAATGGAGTGAATTTCACTGCAAGGAATGTATGGTAGAGGGATGGACTGTTTTTTACTTCATCATGTATTATGATTCAATTAATGTAATATGTAAACTTTCTCAACAGTTGCTGTGCTTGTAAAATAAAATAATAAAGATTAAATACATAAATGGCCAATGTATACATAAACTATTTAATTTCAAGTTTTGTTTTTTCTTAAACTTACCATAAAGGTAAATACAATATAGCATGATAAGGAATAGTCCGTCCCTAATCTGTTGCATATGGCAAAAGCTACAGGCTTTTTAAAAACAGTGTTATCAAGTGTATTTTATGTCTAAAACTACATTTTAGCAACATAAATATAATGTAAGATACTTGAATATATTATTGCTTAACAGTTGATTATAGAAAATGAAGATTTAATAGTATAAAGTTGAGATAAACCCTCACGTTTTGTTTTTACTTGTAGAACTAGTTTTTCACGTTGTGAACTTGTAGCTTGACGTACGGAGTTTGATAAAAACGCCAAAGATGACGTCATACGTTCTCTTTGCAGTACACGTCGCGACGTGTACTTGTATCTATCTTAAACTCTCTATTATCCCGCGCTACACCGGAACTCAGAATATTTATTAATAGCAGGTTGTCACTGACAACCCTCGCGCATTTCCTGCAATGTATCCTTTCCAAACAGGGAGACAATTTCATGCATGTTGTTGTCCATTAATAAAAAAGGGTTACATAGTTGAATATTAATTGTGCATATTTTAATCATACGTAATTTATGTAAAGATATTGGATTCAATTTTTTGCACGTCTTTGAGCCTCTTGAAGAGCACATTATGACTGAGAAACCCTGCTAAGCATTGATCAACATCAGGCATTATTCAGAGGGACGATTCATGTTGAAATCATTATGTCCTAATGTATAGTGGTCAGAATAAAAGGAAGTTGCACAAGATCTATCAAATGTACTGCAGTTTTTTGGGGTTTTTTTTAGCTTTTTTAAAAAAAAATTTTATTATTTTATTATTTTTTATTTATTTATTTTTATTTTATATTTTTTTTAATTTTTATTTATTTATTTTTTATTATTATTATTATTAATTTTTTTTTTTTTTTTGGGGGGGGGGGGGGGGGGGGGGGCGCCCTTTGTTTCGTTTATCACCAGATGAAACTTTCAGTTCGTATAATTTATTGTTAAAATACAGTACATACACTACAGGGGCGGTATTCATTAACAAGGATTAAGATCAGATCAAGATCAGATTAAATTTGAGAAAAAAGTTTCAAGTGAGCCATGGGATCAAATAGCTATTCATAATCCATGGATCACTTGAACTGAAAAGATGAAACATTTGATCTGATTTTGTATGAATTTCACACAATTTTAAAAGGTTTATTCAGTTGTGAAGTACTGTCTGCCTCTGTAATAACTGATTAAAACGTTCATCTTCCCTGAGATAAAAATCTTCTATCAGTTATTTCTGATCTGTCATCCAAAAGTTAATCCATCAAAGAGCATGAATCATAGTTAATCCAAAATTTGATCAAAATATCAGATCAAATGTTTCATGAATACCAATCTGAGCTGATCCAAAAATCTGATCAAAAAGTGATCATTTTTGTTCAAATTTGATCTGATCTTTACTGATCCATGTTAGTGAATACCACCCCAGGGATAGCACCAGACAAACTATGGTATACACAGAATTTTATCATGATTCTAGGGTTCTAGGGTATGAACCACGAAGGTGAAGTCTAAGTATGCCATTGTCATGGAGGGTATTATTACTATTCTAACACGACAAAATATGTCAACATTAATTATAATGTTAAAATTGCCCCGTTTGAGTCACTCTTGTGGCAACAAGTGAGACTTGCCGAGGGCCTGTACTTAATTACCTCAGTTGTTGAAGGTTATAAAATCCCCAAACTCAACCCTTTGGTTGAAGTGCTCCCCAGTGAGAGTTTTGATGACCTATCCCATCTCAGACGACAGTAATTCCAGCATCTATCTGATCAGGGGTGTACAACCCGACTCTGTCCTTTGACCTTTGCTAGAACAGTAAGGAAAATTAATATTGCTTCGCATGTAGGTGTGCATAAAGAATGCAAAGCCTTAGTGTTTCTGTGTAAAAAAGATTTTGATATAAAAGTTTGAGCCTGTAGCAAGCCTACACGAGTCTTAAGGCAGGGTACAGAAAACACTGATGTAGCTTTGCCTAAGGTTCTTCTTGATAAATTCAGTTTATATATTTATTTTTATATTTGGGTTTTAACGTCGCTTTTAGCACTGTATAGGCCATAGTTTTATGGGCGGAGGAAACCAGTACATCTATTGGTCAAGGTTCTGTACTGTAACCTGCTGACCATCGGTAAGAAGGTACCATCTTTCTCACATAGGGTCTGGGGTTTGAACCGCAAACCCCAGAGGTAGCAGACGAGTGTGTTACCACTGCGCCATGTGGCCCCCTTAAGTTTATATAATAAGCTTAGACTTTACATAATGTACTCTGATATATACTGGTCTTTTGCATCAGCATATTGCTAAGACACTCTACCTTGTGAGTTTATATTCCCTATCATATAGCCTCTCTTACATCCCATCGTACGTACGTCCTGGTTACAGAGAAATATCGACTGATTTGCAAGGGACACTTAAGCTACACTTGCGATTTTATGACGGAAGTTTGAGGTTGCAGACACCTCGATATGAAAATTGGCATGCAAATTATTGGCTACAAATGCATACATATCTCAAGCGTAACTTAAGAGAGACTTAGGCACGTGCATTCTCCTTAATAGTGTTGTAGGTTCTCCCCATTCACTTACATTGTTTGCACGTGCTGTAAGATACACTCACGTGTACCTTGCATATATGTAAACCCACTGTATGGCCTATTGACCCTTTGCATCTTACGTCACAATGTTACGCATCATTATTTGGACGGCAAAACATCACGCTTGAACGAACATGTCTGTGTAAAACTGACGGGACATATTGGAAGAGATACCTTATTTTAAAAATGAATTATAAAATAAATATGCATTTTATTGACTTCAAAATTGCACACTTAAAAGTACAAGCATTAGCTTATCTGGTACAGTTTGCAAAATAGCATTAGGATGCATAATGGTCGAGATATAGAGCATTGAACTTGTAGTAAAATGCAAAATATCCGTTTTTCTGTAATGTCTGTCCCAAGTACAGACAGATATGAAAATGTTAGGCCACAGAAGAATTCCTTATTTTCATTTTATCAAATTGATGATAACCGTCGCATCAATATACTTTTTACAGAACAAAAATGGACAAATTATCCAAGGAGAAATAATAATTTAAAAGTTGTGTACTTTTGATATATATTTTTAGTGCAAAGTTTCTCGAACGCAAATGAAAACTAACAAAAGTTTACATTAATATCAAAATCATAATTAAAGACAAAATAGTATTTTTTCAAAAGCGGTGTCTTGATTAAGGAAATATATTTAGAATTGTTTCCCGTTTTACAGAACTCAAATATATGATTTTTAGAGGCGTAAGTTTAATTTTTTTGTCGAAGTACAGCACTAATAATCCGTGTTTTGCCGTCCAAAATGGACGTTGTTCACTGGAAACGTCATTCTGACGTCACGTTATGACGTTGATGCAAAGGGTCAATAACTAGTAGCAGTCTGTTCTTTGATCTTCAAGTTGTGACACTGTTGTTGGGAGAATTCACCGCGTTTGCAAATTGATGCAAATCTCTACTACCCAACTACCAGGCTACGTTCATATTTTTCAACAATATTTGCAGCACACTTACGATACGATGGGATGTAAGAGAAGCTTATGTGAGTGCCTCACGAATATCAAACATTTCTGCACATGTTTGACAATGATTTTGTGCTCTTGTGTGTACTGTTTTTGCTAAGACACCGTTTCTGGTGATCTTATATCTGCTAACATGTAGAAGTGCATTATGAATACCAAATATTTGGGTTTACTTGCTTTTAAAAATATATGATACAGGTTAAAGCCTTACACTCACATGTACCTTGTATCCATATTAACCCGCTGTGGGGCCTGTATCTAGTCACAGTCTAGTAGTGACACTCTTGTTGGGAAAATACACCTTGTTTGCAGGTGCAAATCTCTGCCACCCCACAACAAGGCTACGTTCATATTTTTCAACAATATTTGCAGCACACTTACGTGTATATACACGTACGATGGGATTAAGAGAAGCTTTAGGCAAGGCTAATTGTTTCCTCTACACTTCGTGAAGCAAGACGTAGTATACAATTTGGTACAACATGAGTTGTGCTCAGAAAACCAGGAAATGATGTTTGTGGTAAAATGTGTGCCAGCCAATCAAATCATTCTCAGTTTTTTTTTTATATCAATCCTAGAACTAGATTAAACAGTTGGAGGACATTACTCTTCTCTGCCCAAAAAATGTTTATCTCCAGATTTTCTTTGTTTTTCTCCTACATTATCATCGATAACAACAATAATTAATCATCTCCCTAACAACAAACACATTTTACTTAATAATCCAACAGACTGTACAGGTGTGCAAGTTCAATAAATTTTATTTTTTTTACTTTTATTATGAACATTTATATGATTTTGGTTATTCATTGATACTTTCTGCTTGCTCTCTCTATTGCTTGACCCTTTTGTGTGACCTTTTTGGTGGCTTAATTATTTTTTGAAATTTTTTATTTGACTTCCAGAATATGCCAACTCTTCTGACTGTAGGTCACATTGTAAATGATAAGCAGGGTATTTATCAGTTGCATTTGCTGAAATACATAAAAACCATACTGTTCACTAGTACATTATTCATTCGTCCTCTTATCCATTTTAACACTGGATGTGAAATAAAGGTATAACACACTCGTCTGTTTTATTACCTATTCCAAGGAATTTATGGGTTTTTTTTTTTTTTTTTTTTTTGCATTCATTTGTTTTGTCGGGGGCCACGGTGGCAGAGTGGTAACACTCTCGCCTTCCACCTCTGAAGCTGGGGTTCAGTTCCTGGCACGGCCTCAAGTGGGAAAGCTGGTAGTTGCTTGCCGTCTCCACTCTCAGAATGCACTGTCTGAATTTTAAATGTTCCTTTAAAATTTTGAAACTTATTCACACTTCAGCTATACTATATCGAGATCCTGCCAACTTTAAATTCAGTTAAATTTAAATTGGAAACTTACTTGAGTTCATTATACCACAAGCATTCAGGCGTAAGGAGGGGAAAGTCTGAAAAACAGGACTGGCTGTTTCTCCAAAAGTCATACAGTACCCATATATTACATAAAAGACGAAATGACTTGGTGTCTATCATACCATAGGTCCCTTCTGAAATGGGAAGTAAGAACATTTTATGTTTACAACTCAAATGGCAATGATATACCCGCAAGGAATAGTTACCTGTGATAAATAGTTACTATTTCCATGACCATTTGTCAGTTGTCTGTTTATCAGCCGCATCAGGAAAACACTACTGGTTCAATCTTCATGAAAAATCAGAAGATGCATGGTCTATTTCCAGCTTTTAGATACCATTAACTTATGAGAGTGTTCTGGATCACCGTCTGGATTACAAAAAATATAATAATCTCTCATTTATGCACTCTAAATCTCTTTTATGATATTTAAATAATAACAGTTTGTTGTACCCCCACAATTCCATAACAAAACAGCTTAAAAACGCCAAAATAGTTTCAAATATTATTTACTGCAAAACCTTGAAAGTAAAATGAAATGTTCGAAATTTTATCACAAACTAAAAAATATTTATGAATAGAGATTGCATGGCATGCTGAAACTACAAGCCATTTGAAACAATAATTAATCGAAAAAATGTGCAAACATAATGTACACATATAATACACAAAGCATCGCCAATCAAAACCAGTTCAAAGCAGAACTCCATGGAGGGATTTCTTTTGATCCAGAGTATAGTCCGGATGTCTTTCAAAATTTTATTACTTCTTCCTTTTTTGTGGGGTCCTACCCACATAAGACTTACTTTATTATTATTATTTATTTTATTTATTTATTCAATTATTTACCCATTTATTTTAAAATTTTATTTATTTATTATTTATTTTTATTTTATTTTTATTTATTTTTTTGTTTTATTTATTTATTTATTTTTTTTTTTTTGGGGGGGGGGGGGGGGGGGGGGGGAGGGGGGAGTAATGTCAACCAGAAAAACAAGTAATTGAAAATGGAACCTTTGAAATTTGGGATTTTTTTATGTGTATCTAGAATATGATCTGGATCTTTTCCAAAATTTAATCATTTCTTCCTTTAGTCAGTCCTTAACATAAAAATATTTCAGAAAGGTCTCTTCATTAATTTTGGAGTAATTGCGAACACAGACAAGCAAACCGACAAATGTATTAAAAAACATGATCTTCAAGTGGAGGTATTTTATCCACTCACCATGTCTACTTTAATGCTGATTTAGTATGTACACTTAAACTTGCCATTACTACTAGACCTTGTGCAAGGTCCTTCCTTAGTGCATTAGGATTCTCTGAGAGCAATTTCCCCTTCAGTACTTCCAGTAAGAGTGTAAAATCCAGACTGTTATAAAATGCACTCATTTATTGTCTCAAAAACCCCGAAGTAAAGACTTGTGAGCAAGTCTACATTACTACAGGTCCCTTTCCAACAGCTGAAGTTGGATATTTTGGGAATATTGGCCCTCAGTTAATTTCACATGCTCCTGCCAATATGTGTGATTATTTCTTACCCATAAACCACAGAGATGAATCAGAGTAAAAAGCTGGACTGTTATGCACCTTTCAATGACTAAGGTCTTATCAAAGGTCAAAGTAATGGTTTTAAGTCCCGTTCAAGAGTCAGCGAACGTCAGGACAGGACAGCATCTCAACGAATCCCACATACTACATGAATAAGATTTGAACCAAGACCAATGAGACCAAAGTCAAGTGGAAGTGCCAGTCTTGTTGACCACTTCACCACTGAGGCTACTAGTCTCCGTCAAAGGGGTTTACGTCTCCTTATTAAACAGCCATAATTCTGTCTGTTGAAAACGTACACAATACTTATCATCCTCACGCGGGATTGCTTTTCTCGCGAGAGAATGAATACTTATATCAACTAATAAAGTAGTCAAAAGACTGGAATCCGACTTCAATATTAAGTGATTTCTATGGCAAAACATTAACAGAAACCAGAATTAGAATTTCTGTTCTTTTGTTTGGTGACAAGTCAAATGAAACATTATATCCTGTGGAAGTCTTGAGGTGA
Organism: Sabellastarte sp. h YS-2021; assembly: GCA_964017235.1. Taxonomy (NCBI): domain Eukaryota; kingdom Metazoa; phylum Annelida; class Polychaeta; order Sabellida; family Sabellidae; genus Sabellastarte; species Sabellastarte sp. h YS-2021. The sequence continues at coordinate 170,456,057 of OZ024929.1, read as the reverse complement.
TTAACTGGAACATTTCAATATAAATCAGAACATTGTGACGTCAGCAGAACTACTCCGTATTTCTCGGACTAAAATGTTTGTCTTTTAAGGCTATACATGCAGTTTGTTAAATTATAACCTTTAAACATGTAATTTAAAATAAATATGAATGACCATCTTAGATTGTACATTTATATTTTACTTTTACACAACTCTAGACCTACAATTAGGCTTGATTTATAAAACCTTTAACTGATTATGTTCCTTGATGACATTACAAACTTAATGTCAGGTGTAAGAATTGTCCCAATCTTCCAAATCATTGGGAAAGTTACCTTGGTGACCTTTTTGGGGTAATACTTTGGTCAAGACATGTTGTCAGTATATTCTCTGTGTGTAGGAAGACGGTCGACAGATCAGAGTTGGCGTGGCAGAGTAAGCTTTAAATTTCTTTAATTCCTGCTTGTATTCTTATTAATTTTTAACTTGTACTGCTTTCCAAGGAGTTATGCTCACCCATTGTATTTTTATGTTAACTATCTTCTATGTTTTCCCCCCTTTGAAATGTAATTTTATGGTGTGACATTAAATTGCCAAATTTGCTTGAAATGATCTTTTCAAATTATGGCATTTAGGTCGAGTAGTTCTCGGGCAGAATCAAGGAATTAAAGTTCGTCACTTATGTTTTATGTCAATATTGTTAACTTCCTCTTAATTGTCCTAAATAGTACTTGTTTTATTTGTTTACCAAATATAAAACATTGCCGAATGTACTTTGGTACACTAAGATACAGTATTGAGTTGACGTGATTCACCCTGTTATACTTGCGTAAGAGCTGTACTACGTCGCTATCAATTATTACAAAGAAGTCTACTAGTAGCTGTGTCTGCAGTATGTTCATGTAAAAGCTAGCATATGTAAGAGTGCATTGTATGTAGTGAAACTAAATCATATAAACTGAATAGTTTGCCCTTATTACAAAGACACCCAAGCCTCTATGGCAAGACTAGGCCTGTCCCACTTTGGCATTCGTTAATGCAAGGCATGTAACATTCTAATTTTGCTCTTTGATCCTCTCCTAAATTCTTAACTACAGTACTGCTCAGCTATTGAAGTTCATCTCTTTGAATTGACAATATTCAACCTACTTCACAATTAACCTGCAGTGACCTACTCTAGTGGTTAGCAAATTTGGCTTCTAATCACAGGCTGTCACTTCTGTGTGGGCTTCATCCCCACAAGTGACAAATGTAAGGACCTGTCCCAATATGATCCTGGCTGTCGAATGGGACATAAAGCCCGAACTTTTACCTTTGCAGAGTTATATACATTACTGTTATAAGTACTTCTTCTATTTGTTCATAGGTCAATATATTACTTTTGATAGTTTTTTGGGAGGTCTTCAGTGGGCCAAATGGGGTAGAAAGTTGGCATGTAATCACAGGATATAAGCTCTGGATGAGTTCTATATGACCTGTACAGTGTTAAAAGCAATGTTAAAACCCCAAATAAATAAATCAATGGGCCCATTCACACTGTTCTGTCATATCAACAGGTATTTGAATTTCGGTTCACAACCTTGTTCTTATTGTTTCGTAAATGTACCTTGTAAATGGACAGTGCACATTCAATAATGAGCCGCCCTCTAAAGTGTTACCACCCGTTTAATCCATCTGGCCAGTGCATTTTAGTTAAGCATGCGAGAGCCCATGAGAGGGTTTCAAACATTTTCATATATTTGTTCCATGGTCAAAAGGTTTAGAAGGGCCACGGAGGACAATGATAACACACTGACCTCCTACTTCTGAGGTTGGTGGTTCAAATCCCGAACCCTGTTTGAGAAAGTTGGAAGTTTCTTACCGATGGTTGGCAGGTCACAGTACAGAACCTTGACCAACTGTTTGTACTGGTTTCCTCTGCCCATAAAACTACTCATCATGATATGACCAATAGTTTTGACAGACGTTAAAACCCAAATAAATAGTCAAAGTCAAAAGGTTTAGGTTCTGTGTAGTACGTGTCCTACCCAAATATGTGTCCCGACTTCTGAAAACTTACAGATACTACTAAAAGTCTAAAACATGAAGCGTATTGATTTTATTTATTTGGGGTTTTACGTCGCTTTCAACACTGTACAGGTCATATCATGACGGGTAGCTGGAAGGGCAGAGGAAACCATCAGTTCGTTAGGGTTCTGTACTGTAAACTGCCGACCAACGGCAAGCAACTACCAGCTTTCCCACTTGAGGCGGTGTTGGGAATCGAACCCCGGCCTCAGAGGTGGGAGGCAAGAGTGTTACCACTCTGCCACCGTGGCCCCTATGAAGCGTGTTGAACCACCATGAACCAAGATAAGTTAAATATTCTTTCACTCATATGTAGCTCGTGAAGCCAACACAGAACAGTGTGATTTGGTATAAGGCAGGTAACAAACAGGGGTGGATGAAAAATGTTAATAGTTAAGCAGTTAAACACTACATTTAGAAGACTAACCGGAGTTGAATTATATCGAAAACTTGTATGTATAGTCAAGTTATTTTGTTACTTGCAGCCTCATTGGCCATAAACTGTTGAATAGTTTTCACTTTTTCAGGGTGGTCTCGTTCAGTGATCTGCATCCTCCATTAACAACAACATGGGTGAAACGGCTACAGGTAAGAATGGTGGAATATATGGTAATAAGTTAGTGGCACTGTTGCTATCATGGATACTTTCCTTAGCCTTCCTTTAATACAGCCCAAAAGTTACAGACTTAATCCCTATATATAGCTTTTGGGGAAACAATAAAATACAGACCCCTCGATGGCTTGCTGAAACTTTTACCTTGGCTAAAAATGTCAATGTTTTAATGTAATGTTTCAATGTCATTTGCTGTTTAAATCACAGTAAAACCTCACATTTCACTGTCTGTTTTCCTAACTGTTGTGGGTTTGAATTTCTGAAGTAACTGGGAAAGTTGGTAGTTCCTTGCTGTACTCTCCCAATATCTTCACCACCTAGTGTCCATAGTTTTCCTCCTGAAGATAGCCACTATGTGCCTCCCTTTTCTTTAACTATCTTTTTATAATACCAAGCTTTTTTTGTAATAGCCTATGATATCACCTTTGTTTTCTATAAAGTTGTTGAATATCTAATTTTATTCATCAATCAATCCATAAAGTCCATTATCAATAAAAACCATGGGTTTTCCCACTGGCTGGGTAATTTTCATCAACCCTGTTAAGCCACGAAATTACCCATTGTGATAATACATGTGTTGAACACAATATTAAGCTCAAATAAATTAGACTAAGACTTGTATGCACCAACAGTAATACAATAAGACTTAATAATAAAGTTGGAAGTCATTTGATATACCTTGTCAATATAAGCTGATACACGCTGAGTTTTACTTGAAAAATTCTTTGATTTTTATCTGAATCTGAAGATACCATCAGCATACAGCATAAATCTAAAAAATAACCATAATATTTTTATTTCTGGACCAATTTTAAAATGTTTTTCACCATTGTTTTCAGCTTGAAAGGAGCCTATACTTAAGCCTATTGTATTGTACCTTATCAGATCGCTTTGGTGTGTATGGATCTTCAATGTCATTGTTCTGTTAAAGGATAGCTTTGGTGTATTTCATGACATTGAAATATCTACAGAGGTAAAATCATGCTGTGGAGGACCAGGTTACAAGTCCCCACTAGATGCAATGAAGTTTGGTCCACGGGAAGAACTGGTGTACCTGCCTTGTATCCGTTGTAATACAGGAAGCAGTCATTTACCCGACTACCTGGCCACGGTGGATGTGCTCCCTGAATCCCCAACATATGGAAAGGTTAGAACTGATGCTTTGGTACCTTTAAACCTGATTAATTCCCCTTAGCATTTTACCTTAGTTGTTGTATGGAATGTTAGATCTCTGTGACCTTTGATCAATTTCATTTTAACAAAAGTTGCATGATATTTGTTTATATTTTTCTTAAGATGCTTTTTTTTTTACTCGCCCAGTATTGTAAAGTTAGCAGATCAGCATTTGGCTCTTACTTCGGAGGCCATGGGTTCAAATTTAACCTGCAACAGCATATCAAAAATAAGAGGCATGACACAATATACACCCCATGTATGACTTAAACCTTTAGTTTTTTTTTCAATTTATAACTTCAATATGTTGTTGAGGTTATGCTAGTCGGTGTATTTGTTTGGTTGTTTGTCTGAATTTGTAATAACTCCAAAAGTAATGAACAGATTTTCTGAATTTTTTTTATATACATAAGGCCCAACCAAAGGGGGAAAGACCTGGATCATATTCTGGATACAAAAAAAAATCCAAAATTTTCAAAAGTTCCAATTTCAAGGTATTTCAAAAAAGTTAGGCAAAGTTAAACATTACCCCAAAAGTGAGAAACTGATTTTCATTATTCTCAAAAAAAACCTAACAAAGTAAAGACTTGTAAGCAAATTTGAATTTAACACTGGATGTGAAGTAAAGATATGACACGCATAAAATCCCAACTTTGACCTTTTATTTTCTGTGCCAAAGAGGTGATTTTTTTTTCAGTTTGTTTTTGTGATTACTCTAATACCAATGAATATATCTTAGTGCATTTTTATATGTGGGTAGGGCTAGGCCAAAGGAAGAACTGATTGCCTTTTGTGGAAGATCTGGCTCATATTCTGAATACAAAAAAAAATTCTGATTTCTGCAACCCCATCCCCCCCCACCCCCACCGGCTGATGAAAGTCTGCTCTGTGTGCTTTCTAGTTTATTTTGACAAAAGTATGAAAATGTAATAATGACCAACCATGGTAGTTGTGCTGCCAGTTCATTCTACTTTGTATGGCAATTGTAGAATATTTAAACACTAGGTTACTCTAAATTGTAATGAATGCTTAAATGTCTGTCATTTAAGATTACATATGTAGGAAGAAATCATTGTAAAAGGTTAATCATGTGCTACAAAAACAGGTGGGGTGAACATTATTTTGACTTTTCCTGTATTCCAGCATCAACTTCATTTCTGTTCATTTAAAGGAAGAGTATTGTATATATTTGATAGGGAGTCTTATTGGTCCTATAGCTTGTATGGGATGGATTTTTAGCCACATGCAAACATTTTTGCATCATGGCAAAATCGTCAAAAATGAATCGACCGTCAGTTTTCATTAATTTGAAGGAAAATAATTTTAGATCTCTTGACCATATTTGTCATGGAGGCTTGTATTTACCAGTTACATCCTTAATTCATAGTATTCACAGACTGGAAATTGCACATGATGTGTTTTTTTTAAAGTCAAGTCTATTATTATTTCATTGATCCACTTATCATGGCTACCTTTTTAAAACTGAGTCTCAACTTCATGTAAAGAAACAGTATATTAGCATTCCCAGCCAGATTTGGCATGAATGCATGGCTTTTCCAGTGATACACTTTCACAGTAAATACTGGTTTACCTTTGTGTCATTCTCAAATGTCTTTTTGAGGCTTTTTTTATACACAATTGTCACTTCTCTCATCTCACTTCTCGTCATTTAAATTAATGTGGCTGATCTTGTCCATCAGTTAGTAACCAGTTTGAATATGGATGTTCCTAGCTTTGCTGTATGGTCATTGATATATCTTTAATACTTTGTACTACAATTACATGGTCAAAGGGCATCAATAAGAAATAACCCGAGTCTTTGACTTTCCATGAATGCATGGTATCTGTAGGTGATCCACAGACTACCCATGCTTTATGTTGGCGATGAATTGCACCATTCTGGTTGGAATGCCTGCTCTAGCTGTTATGATGATTCCTCCAAAATCAGAGACAAGCTGATTCTTCCTGCCCTGGGAAGCAGCCGTGTCTACGTCATTGATGTATCCAGCCCTAAGGCACCCAAACATTTTAAGGTAGGTAATACCATTATTACATATGTTTAATTTTACATAATTAATTATTTCTGTCTATATGTGTTTGTACTTGTTTCATTGTTGTCCTTATTAGAGTGTCATTTTTAAAATTAAATAGATATTTCTTCAGATATGTATTGTTGGTGCCAACAATATTCTTTGTTTTTATCAGCTTACTATTTTAGTTTTGTGTTATATTTATAGTCTGCACAATTTCTCCTTTATCACTGGACTCGAGGTTTTATTTTCCCCACCCCAAGTGAACAAGTATTGCCCTAGTTCTCTACTGACTGACATTCTTCTAATTGAAAGGCAGAGACTTGGGGATTACCATTTATTAATGCCTCTGGGGTTCTTTAACCTGCCACTGGGGATAGACCCAATAACAGAGGACCACAGTTTTAAGTGGTGATCCAAAACCTTTGTTTACTGCCTGTACTTGGGATTGAACACAGGTCCTTTGTGTTCCTAGGCAAGTGTTCGGGCATTAATTTGAGAAACCCTTTGTTTTAAACAATTTTACATTAAAACCCATACTTTGCTCAGATATATGTTGGATGTTATAGAAGAGATATCATGTCTTGACAGATGAGAAGAACATGGTTTTACTGAAGTGTGTATAAAGTGCTAAAACCATTTCACATACTGAACTGCAGTTTAAGGAAAAGGGAAAATCTGTTTTATTCTTGTGTACTGAACTAGAAGAGGTATTTGACAAAGTGGACTGTAGTTTAACAAGTACAGTATTGTTTCATTGCAGTGTATAGAGCCGGAAGAAGTGTTTGACAAAGTGGACTGCAGTGTTCCCCACACCACTCATTGCCTTGCAGATGGAAATATCATGATTAGTACTGTGGGGGATTCCAAAGATAATCCAAAAGGTAGCATTAGTTTTGTGAATGTGGATGTGTGAAGAACTGATTTATGTAGTTTTGTATTAGTATAAATTGTGTTAATTATAGATTTAAAGACAATGACTGCAACGGACAATGTAAAATGCACAAATATTGGTATCAAAATGACTACGGCCTCAAGATATCCTAATGAACAATTCATAAGAAGTAGCTGTTCAAATTTTACATTTGGCAAGTACACTAATTGAACTGAAGTTTTAGAAAAAAAGCATAAAAATTTAAATATTGCTCATTATATTTGAAACATTGACACCTGACACTGCAATCAATAAAATCCTGCAACAGTTACATTGCTTTAAAGAGCCACTGTATTATAGACTCTGGAACATTTACACCTATTCTGAGAATAATTTGAGTTAAATTGCATTATCAGTTGTTAAAATTAGCTTGTAGTGTTGTGTACATTGACAACCCATATAATTTGCCATAAGTTCCACATGTGGAAACACATGTACCATATTAGGAATATGGATGAATAGTATATCTGAAAAGGGGGATGTAAAACTAATCCTCGACGTTATTTCCCATATTTTTGCTTTGTAATGCAGGATCATTTATGCTGATTGACGGGAAGGACTTTAAGCTTAAGGAGAAGTGGGAGAAGGGCAAATCTGCACCTTTTGGGTATGATTTCTGGTACCAACCCCGTCACAATGTGATGATCAGCTCTGAGTGGGGAGCACCATCAGTGTTCAAAAAGGGCTTTGATGGAGAACATGTAAAACAAGGTCAGTCTACCATATAGGACATGTAAAACAAGGTCAATGCAACACACAGGATGTGTAAAACAAGATTGGTATTACACATTGAACATGTAAAACAAGGTCGGTGTTGCACATTGAGCATGTAAAACAACGTCCATGTAACACATAGGATATGTAAAACAGTTTTATTGTACCGTATAGGTGTAAAACCAAGGTCATTGTTATTAACGCACAGAATATGTGAAAAAAGGTCATTTTAACACAGGATATGTAAAACAGGGTAAGTGTACTTATAACCTGTTTGTGAAAACAAGGTTACAAAACAAGTAAAAACAAGTGTTACACATTGAGCATGTAAGACAAGGTCAGTGTTACACATTGAACATGTAAAACAAGGTCAGTGTTACACATTGAACATGTAAAACAAGGTCAGTGTTACACATTGAACATGTAAAACAAGGTCAGTGTTAAGCGTTGAACATGTAAAACAAGGTCAGTGTTACACAGAGCATTTAAAGCATAGTCAGTTGTACATATAAGTATAAAACAAAGTCACTGTTACATGTAGAACATTAAAAGTAATGCCAGTGTAACATAGAACTTGTTTGGCAAAACAAGGCATATCAGGCAAGGTTGTTTGGCATACATGGCATATCAGGTAGTTTCAGCACAACGCAAAGTGTGTAAACTAAGTACATTAATACACAGAGAGAACACCCCAAGCAATGTCAGTATTACACATATACTACATGTGCAGTGTAAATTACACATAGTATGCCATTAATTGTCATGTAGTGCAAGTAAAATTGGTTTGCAAAAAATTTAGCCTTTATACTCTATCCTTGGCTGTTAAATTTGGATGATGAGTCACAAATACTTTTTAAAATATTTTTGTATGGTCATATTACCATTATCAAGCCTGGAACCTTTTTTAGATGTATGTCTTTGCTCTTTGTAACATATATGCAAATTGGAAGACATTAGTTAGTTGTCTGCACTTTGTGAATATTCATTTTCTAAAATCCCAAAGTACATATTAAGTGTACATACATTGGCAATGATGACATAGCAAAGTAAGTTGACCCAAAAAGGGTATGACCTAAAGTTAGTTTATTCAAAACAGTCAAAACATAGGAGTTGCCATTTTCATATAGGCCTGTATGGCAAACACCTGAATGTGTGGGATTGGACGACACATGAACTGAAGCAGAGGATTGACCTGGGGGAACATGGCTGGGTCCCACTAGAGCTCAGATTCCTGCACAACCCTGATGCTGCAGAAGGTTATGTAGGGTGTGCACTCAGCTCCACAATCTTCAGATTTTTCAAGAATGAGGTATGATATAATTGTATGTTTATTATTACATTTTTGGGATGTTAATTGCAAATAAATAAAAAATATAGACACCAAGTATTTACAGAAGTCCTCACTGGCTGAGTGGTGAACAAGATTGACATTTAAATATTTGATTCTCACATCCTTGGTCCTGACTTCACACCAAGCTTTTGGGGGCAACGGTGGTGTAGTGGTAACACACACATCTCACACCTTTGAGGTCTACAGTTTACACCCTGGACCCTATGTGGGAAAAGTTGGTAGTTGCATACCAATGGTCGGCAGTTTACAGTACAGAACCTTGACCAACTGTAGGTACTGGTTTCCTCTGCCCATAAAACTACCTGTCGTGATATGGCTTGTACATTGTTGAAAGTGACATTAAAACCCAAATAAAAAAAAATCTAAACTTTCTATACTTTGATGTCTCAGCCATAGTTGCAAATGTATTGGTCAGTAGCTCTCTGGATTATTGCAGTTCTCTTGTTTCGTAGTTTGTCATAGAAAAATATCCCAAGGCTCCAGAATATCCAAATTGTTCCGCATGCTTTGTTACTGGTGGTTCTAGATTTTCTCATATCACCCAAACCCTTAAGTCTCTTCACTGGCTTCTCTAAAAAACCAAATCATCTTAAAAACCTTGGTACTTGTACACAAGTACCTCACCACTGGAAAGCCAAAATATTTTGCCTCATATCTTTGTGTATGTCTGCTGTTAAAACAAGATGTTCCTCAAGGTACCTTATTATAGTTCCTCACTTCATAAATTAAAAGTTTGTTTCTGTGATTGTTTCTCAAATGATGCACCAAAATTTTGGAATGATTTGCCACTGGAAATTCACACTGCTACTTCTCTTTCAAGTTTCAAAAGGTGACTTAAAAACCAATCTATTTTAGAAGTCTTTCCCCCCTTGTTTTTGACTACCAAACACCAATGGTCTCCCTGGTTACAACCATTATCACATTTCACGACTTTTGGTTTATGTTTTGGATGGTGTGCCTTAGAATTCGCTAATACAGAGATTAAGCACATGGATACCAGATACTTAGCTCATGGCAATAGTTGGGATTCACCAAAGGCTTACCTATTTGTTCCAAGTGTTACTAGTTGTCATACTGTTGGTGGAATGTTATTACATTGATAGTCACTGGAAGAACACTCTCGCCTCCCACCTCTGAGGCCGGGGTTTGGTTCCCGGCATGGCCTCAAGTGGGAAAGCTGGTAGTTGCTTGCCGTTGGTCAGCAGTTTACAGTACAGAACCCTGATGAACTGTATGTACTGGTTTCCTCTGCCCTTCCAACTACCCGTCGTGATATGACCTGTACAGTGTTGAAAGCGACATAAAACCCCAAATAAAATAAAGTGATATTCACTGGAATATGATCAATCGCTTTATATTGCAGTTTTGAGTGTGTAATACAAAAGGTTGTCGCCACATTATACTGCAATGGAGTAGAAGCCAAAAACTCAAGCTAAGATGCTGAAGTTGAAGGTTTCCAAGTACATGTATTTGTTACAATTAGATGGGGGAAGTTGAGTATATTTGGTGCAAATTGTCTGCTTAAAGCATGAATAAAAATCTCCCTTCATCAGTTTTTAATGCCGTTTCATTGTGCACAGGACAAGTGGGATGTTGAGAAAGTGATCGACATTCCACCGAAGAAGGTAGAGAACTGGGCCATGCCAGAAATGCCAAGTGAGGAGCTTTCAACATTTTTGTAACGTGTTGTAAAAGAGTTTACAGTTATATGTTATTAAATAAAATTTTCATAGCCCAGAAATAACCCTAACACATAAAGTAGATATTCTAATAACCGGGTACATTTCAGGGAAAAAGTGGGCCCAAGGACTTCACATGTACTTCTCATTGAAATATTTCAACTTTACAAGTCGTGCCTGAAGTTGTTCAAGTGTAACTTTTATCACTGGGAAGACTGTATACGGGATTATAGCCTAAATGGCATTTTCAAACCAAAAAGAAAAAGCAGACATAATAATAAAAAAAACATTTATCCTGTTCTCTTACAATTAAGTAACTAAAACAGTAGGCTGTTTTATCAAGTTAACATGTTGTACAGCATTTGCGTACATACTATCCACATGCGGCAATGCTGGGGGTGTGTAGCATTATGGCGTAAACTTCATTTGACCTTTGACCTTGCTGTAGTGACCTTGAGTTTGAAAATCTGGTCCAGGCTATATCTCAGAAATCATAAAGTTAGGAAGTTGATACTTAGTAGGGACATTGGTGTGGGTATACAATGTCATGTTGTGAGTTTGATTTGATCTTAGATCAGGCTGTTGTGACCTTGAACTTTAAAATCTTGTCTGGGCTATATCTTAAAAACTGTAAGCTATAGGAAATTGATAATGGTAGGGACATTTGTTAGGGGGTGTATGTGTGCAACATCATAGTGTGACCCGGATTTCAACTTGCTGTAGTGACCTTGACCTTTAAAATTTTGTCCGGACTGTTTCACAGAAACTGTAAGGTGTAGAGAATTGATACTTGGCAAAGATATTGGTTAAGGAGTGTAGGTGGTCAATGTTATAGTGTGACCTTAATTTGAACTTGCCATTGTAACTTTGAACTTTAAAATCATCTTAGGGCTATGTATTAAAAACTATAAGCTATAGGAAGTTGATACTTGGTAGGGACATTGGTTGGGGGGTGTAGGTGTGCAGCGTAATGGTGTGATCTTGATTTGGACTTGTCGTGGTGACATTGACCTTTAAAATCTTCTCTGGGCTGTTTCTCGGAGACTGTAAGGTGTAGAAAGTTGATACTTTGCATGGACATTGGTCAGGGGATGTAGGTGTGCAACGTCATTTATGACCTTGATTTGGCCTTTAATCGTGCCGTAGTAACTTTGACCTTCAAATTCCTGTCTAGGCTATATCTGGGAAACTATAATGTGTAGAAAGTTGATACTTGGCAGGGACATTAGTTGGAGGTGTAGGTGTGCAACATCAGGATGTTGACTCAGTTTGACCTTTTGACCTTGCAAGTGACCTTGTCCTTTAAAATTTTTTAAACTTTAAAACTCAGAAATGGTAAGGTATAGGAAGATGATACTTGATAGGGGCATTGGTTAGATGATATAGGTATGCAACATCATGTCACACTGTTTGCTCTGAAAGTCTCCTGATCTCTGTACTCTATCACTTCTAATGGTGTTGTAAACTATTTCCATTGTAATATCCTCACATATATCAGTTCTATTAATACCTGGGCTTCTGGGGATTCTCCTTTAGCTCAGCTGGTTAAAGAGCTAGACTTGTGTTTATATCTGTGTGTAATCAGAAGGCTGTAAGTTCGAAACACAGCAGAACCAATCAATAATCTCTCCCTTCCCACTACATGGTGAGATGCCTAAAGATCCTTCCCTCTCAAAGCCAAGCGAGTAAAGTGCAATAATGTAGTCATGTAAGACCTGAGGACAGGTCTGTCCTTTGAGAGGTGGTATGTAATATCCTCCCGTATATCAGTTCTATTAATACCTGGGCTTCTGGGGATTCTCCTTTAGCTCAGCTGGTTAAAGAGCTAGACTTGTGTTTATATCTGTGTGTAATCAGAAGGCTGTAAGTTCGAAACACAGCAGAACCAATCAATAATCTCTCCCTTCCCACTACACCATGTATTCCCCAGGCTGTGGGGTACGGGCATCTCTGATGCTATTTTTGTTAAATGATTATCGATATATATGTCAATAACTAGGTTATAGTTGGTAAATATTTTGTAAAGTATGTTTTCAGTGTAAACTATAGCCATTTCTATGAATGTGCAATGTCATGGTGTGATCTTTATTTCACTTTTTACCTTGCTAAATGTCCCTGATGTTTAAAATCTCGTCTTGCTATGTCTTGGAAACTGTAAGGTGTGGTAAGTTGATGCTTTGTAGGGACATTGATTGTGGGATTATGTGTGTAATGTCAATTGGTTTGCTTTGACCTGACTTTGACCTTACTAGAGGGACCTCAACTTTTGAAATCTTGCCTGGGCTATATCTTGGAAACAATAACATGTAGGAAGTTGATACTTGGTAGGTATGTTAGTTGGATGGTGTTAGTATGCAACATTCTATTCTATTCTATTCTGTACTTTTATAGCGCTTAATCTCTGCAAGGCAGACTCTAAGGCGCAACACCAAAAATCAAGTTTAAGAAATCATCTGTCCATAGCCGTTGCCAAGTCCAGTACCACGGAGACGCCGGATAGAGTGTATGCTAAGGTGGGAATGCCTTGTGGAAGAGATATGATTTTAACCTTTTCCTGAAACAGGTGAGAGTTGGGGCAGAACGTACCTCATTAGGCAAATGATTCCAGACTGTTTGGGCATCAAAAGCAAAGCTGTGGCCAAAGTGATTTTTGGATTTATGTACAGATGGACAGAATTGAGGAACCTCCAGGAACCTTTTATCTGGATGGTTGTATCTTGTACTATATCTTCCGCAACGAGTGGGCAGAAGAGGACCAAAGTAACTGGGATGACCACTGTGAAGAAACTTATAAACTAGAGTGGCAGTTTTGAAGATACAGCGAGATTCAACTGGGAGCCAATGGAGTCGTTTGAGAATAGGAGATGCCCGCGTGTATTTGTTACAGTTTGTGACAATCCTGGCAAGTGTATTTTGAATATACTGTAGTTTACGCATATTGAGACTGGACAGACTCCTGAAGAGAGAGTTGCAGTAATCAAGGCAACTGCTCACCGAGGCATTAGCTGCCAGGATAGCAGCCTCATCAGTCAAGTGCTTTCTAACCCGCCTGAGATCACGAATTTGAATGAAGCATGTCTTACAAATATTGCGGACATGGTTAGCAAAGGAAAAATTAGCATCAAACCAGACACCAAGGTTCTTAACAACAACTGCAGGATGCATGAAATTACCAAATATCTTAACTGGGAGATAGGGATCTAATTTCTTGAGTTGTGCATGGGATCCAAAGATGATAAACTCTGTTTTGTCAGGATTTAGTTTGAGCATACTTGACGACATCCATTTTTGAACATGCAGAAGACAAGAATTCAGTTTGTTAAAAGCCAGGGCTGCATTTTTGTGAGAGATATGAATAAACAACTGTGTGTCGTCTGCATAAAAGTGGTATTTGATGTCAGGATGCGTTCCAATAACCTTACTCAAAGGAGTGGTGTATAAGGAGAACAGCAGAGGACCAAGGACGGAGCCTTGTGGTACTCCAAACAACAGCTCATGCAAATCAGAGAGGGTTGACCCAATTTTAATTGCCTGGAAACGGTGGCTGAGATAGGACGTGAACCACTTCAAGGCTGTGCCAGACACACCAAACCATGATTTAAGACAGTTAAGAAGAGTGATGATGTGAACTTGGTATGACCTTGATCTTGGCTCTGCCAGACATATATATCCCATCACAAAGCTATATGGACTGCAGCAACTGATTGTTAAATGTACTTTTACTAATTATTCTTTCCTCATTAACAGCAATACTTCAGTTAATCAATAGATCAGCCAGTAATTATACATCTTCATAACTATTAATTTACAAGTTAATGCTGTAATTTTGCTGTTAAATAGTCTTGTTTTTATACACTACCTTTACACACATTATCTTTAGTGTTATTTCTCCTGCTCTTTTACATAACTTTTACTGTTCTAAAAGACTCCTTCAATAAGCTATATGGGCATCTCTGATGCTATTTTCATTCTTGTTGAATTAATGTTTGTAAATTATGCATTGTAAATATTGATAACTGACTAAAATCTGTTAATTTGTCTTCATATGTGTGATGTAGAAATACTGATTTCATGAAACACTTGTCCCAGTATGAACCTAGCTCCTGAATGGAGGTCATTTTAGGACCAATTTTGAGCTTTGTGTATGTACGTTACACACAATCCACCAAAATTGTCCATTTCTTGAAATCGGCACTGACCTGCCCATTTCATGCAATGGAGAATTCTTGCCCATTTGATGAAATAGGCAAGCAAATATAATTTCCATGAATAAAAGTAGAACAACTTTACCAACCAATCTAAGAAAAGCTTGTTGTTGTGTATTTTGTTACTGAAGGTCTACAAGTATGTAAGAAATATTGTAACGGTTATTTCAAAAGATAAAAGACTAAATTCTTGCTAAAGCTATTCTCATAGTATCATTTCTCATATGTAAGAAAAAACATTGTTCCTAACTTTCCATCATGAAACTTTTCATGTTGTCTTAAAATAACAGTATAACAAGAATTTATGTCATCATTACATCAACATTCATACAATGGTTCCAGCAGTCAACAGCCATGCACAATTGTTGGAATAGTGTTTACTTGGCATAAATTTATACAGATTTATAGTTTGCCCATTTTTCCACTTAAATACTGATAATCAGTGATGTTGAATTAGAACTTTACTTGTTTTTCAATCTGATGGGTCGTTTCTGTGGTTAAAATGTGAGTAGTAAGTGTCGGTTGTTCTAACATTTACTTGCGTTATTAATTGAATATGGCATGTGGAAAATGTTTCAGCCATTTAAGTGTAAAATGTACCATTTAAATAGTTTAATGTATCTCGAGCTTTTACAATTAATATTTTGGACAATGTTGTCTTCTGAGTTGAGAGTTAAGAACTGTTGTTTTGTTTCAATTCAAGTGCATCTCAAGGTTTTGTATACTCTAGTAGAAGCATCTGAATCCTAGCTTTTTTCAATAAAAAGTGTAGCAACTGTACATGTTAATGATACCTTTCACTCAATCAGGTCTGGTGACTGACATCTTGATATCTCTGGATGACCGCTTTCTCTATCTTACCAATTGGTTGCATGGAGATATCAGGCAGTATGATATCACAGACAGAAGAAAACCAAAGATGGTTGGGCAGGTAAGGTTGATGAAATCATACTAAAAATTACATAAAAGATTACCCAAAGTAATAACTATTTTTAAAGTAAATGATAGTTCAAGATCCAAATTAAGATACTTTGTTGGACAAATAAAATAGGTTAAATTACTGTGGCATTGTGGTAACGTTCACTGCCGTTCTGACCCCCAAGCCATATAAAACGGCGGGGCCCACCATTTTAAACTGCAGACCCTGCCATTTACATTCACTAATTTTAAATAAGGGTTCTAAATGGCCAAGCCATTTAAAATGGCAGACTGCGGCACCCAGCCATTTTAACTTCTTTTCTTGCTATAACTATTTGGGACAAATTCAATTAAGTGATCACTTAAATTCACCTGGTGAACAAATCAACAGAATAGGGATGACTTCCATAATGTTATGAAAAGACTGGTCAGTGGAAAGCCATTCTTTTCATGTAGGATTATTTTCATAGGGGCCAGTTACACTTTCACGGATCCAAATGGATATATGTCACGTTTTCATATATGGAAACTGACAGGGATGAGGGTGGGTCATGTAAAAGATTTATGGATCCACTACGGATCTGCTACAGAGCGCTACGGTGACCCAAGGACAGGTTTGCGGATGAAAAAACTGCACAAAGGATTGGTCTTTTGACTGTTTTTTTAATCCGCAAACCCTTTCTGTGTCAATCCGTAGCAGATCCGGTTAGATCCGGCTATGTTTTGGGCAATATTTGTTGGCACGGAAGTGTCAAGGATGAAGGGATGCCACAAGGACATCCAGGATGGGTTTACGGACAATAAGGACACTCACGGATGAGCTACAGATGAGATACAGAAGAGCTACAGATACTACGTCCGTATGAACTTCCCGGAAAAATCAAGCATGTTTGATTTTTCCATAATGGCCTAGGGATCTTATCTGATCCTTGGCATGTCACTACGGATCGCAGCATGCCGTTGCAGATCTCACAAGGACATTATGGATGACACGGATGCACTTACAGACGGAAAATAGGATCCGTAAATCACTCAGCATATTTCAACATTTTCCAAATTAGGAAACCTGCCGCGATCTGGCAGTACATCCAGCTATGTGTAACTGGGGTCTTAGGTATTGTCTAATATGTATTGTCTAATATATAGGCTGCATTGAACATAATTGATTGAATTTGAGAAGCCATGCCTTTTTTCTGGTGATTAGTTCACAGGAAAAGATAATCAGTTTGTAAGATTTTTTCCTAAGGACAACCTTAATCAAAGGCTATTGTGTATACACAAGTAATATACAAAGGAGGGCTATTAACTGCAATTACATCAATCAGTTGAATGCTTGTCCCAGGCCCCAGTGAGCCATTTTAACTTTTTCTAGCTACAACTGTTTGGGACAAGTCAAATTAAGTGATCACTTAAATAATGGCAAACAAATAAACAAAATAGGGATGACTTCCATACTTTTAGGAAAAGACTGGTCTGTGGAAAGCTATTCGTTCATGTAGGGTTATTTTGATGTCTTGTCTAATATGTAGGCTGGATTTAACATAATGATAAGATGTTTATGTCCTCCAAAAGGACACTTAACTCTCACCTCAAATATCAGGGTTTGAATCCTGACCTGACCTCATGTGGCAAAACTGGTAGTTGCTTGTTGTTGGTCGGCAGTTTATAGCACAGAACCTTGACTAACTGTACATACTGGTTTTCTCTACCCTTCTAACTCTCCGTCACAATATAATAAGGTACTAGGTAGGACATAAAACACTGTATAAATTTACCACTTTTACTATTGTTGTCTAAAATGTATCTTACAAAGGCATTTATACCTATGTCACACCTTTGTTATGTCATCTGATAAAATACATGCTGGTTTGGTGAATGGGGGGGGGGAGGTGTGGGATGAATATAATGGGTGGCGCCTTCCTCAGTGTGCACTACCCAGATATTTACAAGATATCTTTTCTGCGGCATAAGGACAGGGTCATCAATCAGAAAGTAGGTACACAGTGATGGCAAGCATTTGATAAAAATACAAAATATTTACCGTCAGATTTTGTTTAAATATTTATTCTTAAATTTGTGAACCACTTTGTTTGAAATGGACAAGTGTTACACAACTAAAAAGTCACAGCCCATAAATTGAAACAAGTTAATTTTTGAGGCTTTTAATTGTAAAAAACATGTTTTCAGTAGCAGTACATTAAATTGCAATGGCCTGATACGTTTATAGGTTTGGATGGGAGGCAGTATAACGAAGGACGGGCCTGTGAAAGTGACAGAAGATAAAGAACTACAGGTGTTACACCTTTTTTGTACAATGTTTTTAATTTTTTCTTTTTGTGAAAAGTGCTGTACCTTTAATATATATTTTTATCCAGTCTGTATGATTTATTACTCACAATTTGGTGATAATATAACTATATACTGCTGAAACATCTGACCACAATTAAGTCAAAAAGATAAATGTTATAATGATGGAATCAATAGGTCAAAGTTGGGGTTTACATCCTTTTCAACAGCTAGGGATGATAAAATAAAAATACAGTTTAACCTACTTTATGAACAGTCTTTTAAATGCACAAGATATGTATTCCCTGAAATACAATAAAGCCACACAAAATGTTAAATGTCCTGTTTTTTTACCTAAATCAGTTTGTCTCGACATTTATCAGTGAAATACCATATCTGAATTGGTCTACACAAGATCCCATGTCAAAAGTTATGTAGGAAATACTTCTCTTCTGCAGAAATTGATTTCAGCTGCCTGAATAAATAAAACTTTTTACCTTAAGTGGTAATTCTATCTGCCCGACTTTGGCCCTGAATCTTGCTGAAATTGAGTCCAAAATTTTAGATATTTAAATCATTAGAAGTAAAATAGGTAAGTTGTTCAAAAGTTAGGAGAATAGCAAATATTTACACTATATCTTGAGCCTGTAATCTAGGGTTTGGTAGCTAGAAGAACTGCATCGATTTAAAGAAAATTATTCTTGGTTGGTGGATATCCTAGAATATGTTCCAGAGACCACTGTAGCACAGTGGTAACACACTCGCTTCCCAACTCTAAGGTCTGCAGTTCAAACCTCCGACCCTATGTGGAAAAGTTGGTAATGGCTTACCAATGGTTGGTAGTTTACAGTTCCTTGACCAACTGTGTTTACTGGTTTCCTCTGCCCATAAACTACCCGCCGTGATATAACTTATACAGCCACAGTGACGCCTTTCAGTCTTTATCCACAATGAAGGAGTAGCAATGGCCTTTTGCTGTCATGAAAATACCACTTTAATCATGGTGTCTCTTTGCTTGTTCTTTCAACAAAGTTCCACGGTTTGATTTTAACAGAGATACTTTCTTTGGCAGTTTTCATATCATATTTGCAATGTCATAACTCCTTCCAAAAGTTTCCAACAAAACAAAAATCGATGAATTACAGATTCCTGGCAGAATCTTAACCATTTCATTGATGTTTTTGCAAGTTATAGCACACAGAATCTTAACTAGTGTGTACCAGTTTCCTTAATCCTTAATACTACCTGTCATAATATGACCTATAGAATGCTTTGGAAACAAAGTAAACCTAGTTGCCAGTAAGCCAGATAAAATCTAAATATTAATGATCAGGGCAAGATGCACCATTTATCCATAACTAAAATGGTTTGTTAGTTTTCAATAGAGTTAATATAAATTAACAATTAGGTATACTGACTGTGCAAGACTGCAATACAGACTGCAAGTTTTAGAGCCTTTATAGTCATATCATGTGTCAAACATGATCTTGTACATTCTGTGACATCCTTGCTGGCCTAGTGGTTACCAAGTTGGGCAATTAATCACAGGCTATCATTTCTATGTGGGCTCGACCCCCTACAAGTGGCAATCCTAAGGAGCTGCTCCAGTGTGATCCTGGCTCTTGAATGGGACATAAAAAGGTTTTGACTTGGTACATTCTGTAACTGAGGATCAGACCAATTGATTCGTTCAATAGTTAACCTAGTTGAAGTAATTTTTTTTTGGCAGGTTTTAGATTAAAATCAACTAAACTCTAAATCTTTAATTTGTTTTAAATTGTGCTTAAATTAGATTTAGCTTCTATTGTTGCATGTCATATATACAAATAGAGTCAACCAGATCAAGTGAAAATGAACAACAGGGTGATAGATGGAGGACCTCAAATGATTCAACTGAGCCTTGATGGCAAAAGACTCTACGTCTCCACCTCTTTGTTCAGTCCCTGGGACAAGCAGTACTACCCAGACCTCTGCAAGTATGTAATATTGTCAAGACTTAACTTTAATTGTGTTTTAATCAGCCTCTAACACTTTGTCCTCAATTTGTATACCCTCCCATCCCTCAAGTGCTGGGTTCAAGGCCAGGCCTAGTCTGAGGTGGGAAAGTAGGTAGTTGCTTCTGATGATTTACAGTGCAGAGAAAACTTGACAAATAGTATGCACCGCTTTCCTCCATCCCCACAATTACCAGTCATGATTTGACCATATTCAATGTGTTGAACAACAACAACTTGAATCAGTCAGCCAGCCCTCCAGCCAGCCAGCCAGCCAACCAACCAACCAGTCAATCAATCATCAGCATGATACGACCTATACACAGTGTTTAAAGGGATGTTAAACCTACAATGGTCCATTGTACACATGGTAGCAAGGTTATAGAAGCGTAAATCAGTTTATGGGTCTAATTTTCGTGATTTTTTTACTTTGAACCTGAATAACACAAAGAGTATTTCATATACTTTCAATGTTAATACCTTAAATAATAGGTGTGTTATCCCTTTATTACTGTGCCGAATATTAATTCCTTAATATTTATACAAATATTAAAAATATTGCTTTTTCTATCTCTAATTGACCAAAACCCTTGAATCAGTTTTTGGGTCTATTTTGAAAAAAAGGTGAACTCTGAATGAATACTTCAACTATATGAAGTGTACCATATATGGCATATTATATGTGGTCAGTAATCAAATATTTTACCAATTTCAAATGTGAAGTAGTGTGTCTGCATGTTTATATTTCTAGAATATGAAGTGTTTTTTGGTGGAAGTAATAATCAGTTCATGGGTCTAATTTTGGTATCTTTTTTAGTTCAAACCTTAATAACACATCCAGTATTTCATTTGTTTTCATGGTGATAGCTCAGATGTTATCCCTTTACCATTGTACCAGATATCATTTTCTAAATATTTGTAAACACATTATCTTTTTTGTCTCTTATTGCTGAAAACCCTGTGATCAGTGTATGGGTCTATTTTGGAAAAAAATGTTACACTTGACTTATCACTTACGAGATTTACAATATCTGTCACTTAGGACTGACCAAATCATGATTTCAAATTGTCCAAATGCAGGTAGTAGGCATATTTCACAACCGTAATCCGTCGAATCTAGATACAGATTTGGATTCTTTGGATTAGCTAGATTTGTGAAATACAATTTTCTGTAGATCTGAATCCAAATTTAAAACATAACAATAAACAAACATAAATATCATATATTATTATAAAGTATGATGCAGTAATATAATATTATAATATCACAGTATAATAAAAATTTGCCAAATGTTAAAATTTCCAGCCACATGTTGCCGCCATTATTTTTCAAAGAATTATGGGTAATCCAAGCAACCTGAATCTGTGGATCTACCTCGAGAGTTACATCAACGGATTCATAATCCGGATTCAGATTCAAGTCACAACACAAGTGAATCTGTTGATCTGACGAATCTAGATTCGACGGATTACGGTTGTGAAATATGCCTACTGTTTTCACGCATGGCATCTAGCTTTGCTGACAAGTGAATGGATGGGTGGGCAGGTGGGCAGGGGTGAACATCTTGTCTGGCCTGTATCTCAGAATCTATTAGATGTTACCAAGGATGTTGATACTCGGTAGGGGTATAGGTTAGGGGTTAAAGATGTGCAATGTCATACTGTGACCTTAGTCTAACCTTTAACCTTGACTCTGTCAAAATGTTTTCTACGGTAATATTTCAAACATATTTCTCTCATGATAATGATATATAGATTGCTGCACCTGGTTATTACCTCCGCTAAGGAGGTATCACTTTTATAATGGGGGCCACAGAGGTGCAATGGTAACACACTCGCCTCCCACCTCTGAGATCAGAGTTTGAATCCCCGCCTGGCCTCAAGTAGGTAAGTGGCTTGCCCTTGGCCAGCAGTTTACAGTACAGAACATTGACCAACTTTATGTACTGGTTTCCTCTTCCCTTCAAACTACCCGTCTTGATATCACCTGTGCAGTGTTGAATGCAACATAATAACCCAAATAAATTAATATTTTTATAACTGTCTGCTTGTCTCTTTGTCTGCTTGTGCATTAGCAGGATATTGCAAATAATACAAGTTGGATCTAATTTTACCCAATTCTGTTATTTCCATTGACAGCATTTGTTCAATTAATAAATTTTAAAGCTTCACAACTTTTAGTTTACCAATTAATGATTTGATATTGCCTTGTTTTGATACTTTGCATACATTTTATCAATCTTACTTATTATTTGTCTTGCACCTTAGTATAGCTTACAATGCAATTTCTTTATGGAATGTTGTCCAATGCTATTTCCCCAGACTGTTACATTTTATTAAGATTGATGAACAGAAAAATAAAAATATAATAAAACGCCCCAAACATAAATATGTGTTTACATTTGTAATTATACATCAAACCCACTAAAGTTTTTATAATTGAAGTACTTGAAAACACACCACTACACAAAATACTTGGCCAAAATAGGCTCACAATTTGGTCAGTGTCCTTGTGTTACAGTCTATATATAGTGAACTTGAAACAGCTGGGGGTTCAGTCAAGTGTGACACTTTTTTCAAAATAGACCCAAAAACTGATTCAAAGGTTTTGGTCAATTAGAGACAGAAAAAGCAATATTTTTAATATTTGTATAAATATTAGGGAATTAATATTTGGCACAGTAATAAAGGGATAACACACCTATTATTTGAGATATTAACATTGGAAATATATGAAATACTCTTTGTGTTATTCAGGTTCAAAGTCAAAAATTCACCAAAATTAGACCCATAAATTGATTCACGCTTCTACATCATATATCGATACATTGATTGCATGTTTAATGTATAAATATATGGTTGTTCCTTATTTATAACCTATTGATAAAAAGGAGAATATTCTTTATATTATTCTTTAATTCATATGTATTTTTTGTGACATGCGGCCTCATATTGATTTTAGGAAATTATTGCTGGAAATTTATCTCGATCATAGTTGGTTGTAATATAGCTTATTATAACATGTAAACTATGTATGACCTGTCCTAGTTTGACCCTAGCTGTTAAAGGGTATATCAAAATCCGACATAATTTATGGCACATCTGTGTTAGTAATACCTAGATCTTTTCAGTTGTCACAGATGACAGTATTTAAAGAATAAGATGTATATTTGACACAAATGAAAAAGTGTTACATGTAACTTGATATTTTCAGAAATGGTAGCTTCATGTTGATGGTTGATGTAGACAATGAAAAAGGGGGTTTGACCCTGAACAAGGAGTTCTGTGTTGATTTTGGTCAGGAACCAGATGGTCCAGCGCTTGCCCATGAGATCAGATACCCAGGTGGAGATTGTACATCCGATATCTGGCTCTGAAATGATGTCTTCTTTTACATTAATTAGGGCTGGTTTGTTAATTGTCAAGTTATACTATGGATATTTCAATCATACTTTCTGGTATCTGCATTAAAACGATCAATAAAACGTTTGCAACTTATTGTCTTTTATTTTATTCTCTTAAACTTGACCTGCTCATATTGAACATGATTTTTTGAAAGCACTCTTATTAAAAAGTTGATGTTTAGTAGGAAATCTGAGAGTATGGATGACAGAAATTTTACATTTTTTCCATGGCTCTAAAATTATAATTGAGGGATTTCCTTGAAAGTAATGTAAAGGGTATTATAAATTATGCATTGATAATTGGATTAAACAGATTTATTAAGTCAGACTTTTAACATATTTCCTCAAAGGACTAGTGGGGGCCACGGTGGCAGAGTGGTAACACTCTCGCCTCCCACCTCTGACGCCGGGGTTCGATCCCCGTCACGGCCTCAAGTGGGAAAGCTGGTAGTTGCTTGCCGTTGGTCAGCAGTTTACAGTACAGAACCCTAACGAACTATATGTACTGGTTTCCTCTGCCCTTCCAACTACCAGTCGTGATATGACCTGTACAGTGTTGAAAGCGACGTAAAACACCAAATAAATAAATCAAAGGACTAGTGTTCACACATAGATACAATTAAGAAGATTGTGGTTGAATCTTAATGTTTTTCCACAATTTCTTGAAGATATCTGCAATGAAAACCTACACCCTGTATTTTGTGGTACAAAAGCAAAACCTTATATCACATGAAAAATTGTCCAAGATAAGGTTCTATTTACCGTTTCACAGCCAGGATTACATTGGGACAGACATTTCCACTTTTGGTAGTAGAACCCATACAGAGGTGACAGCCTGACATTAGATACCAGACTTACCAACAACTAGGCCATCGGGCAAAAAACTTTTTCTTGTTTTGTGGTCATTCAGTACCTGAAGGAATTAAACATTTTGAGTGATTTTGGTTTAACTTCACTTTGGACACATTGTATAGGTTATACCAAATGGGTAGTTTTAAGGGAAGAGGAAACCAGTACATATTAGTTGGTTAAGAAGCTGCACAGGTGGGCATCGGTAAGCAATTTGCAACTTTCCCACATAGGGTCAGGGCTGGCGTTTGAACCGCTTCAACTATATCTTGAAAGATTTGTCATTTAATGGGAAAAATAAAATATTTGTAAACCCTTGCCTGAGTATTAAATCAACGTAATTTATGAAATCAAACACCATTTTCATGGTACATATAGGTGTGTCATTAGCAAGTGGTTAAAACGTTTTACCTTTAATCCTAATGTCATGGGTTCAACTGCTAGCTGCAGTGTATTAACTACACACTAGGATTGTCACAAACTGTAATAGATACACAAGGGCATCTATTCTCAAATGACTCCCGTGGCTCCCAGTTGAATTTCAGTGCATCTTCAAATGGTAACCTTAGTTTTTTAAGTTTCTTCAGTGTGGGTCCCAGCTATTTTTCATTATGGAGGATATGACACAAGATACAACTGTCCAGTTGAAAGGTTCCTCAATTCTATCCTTCTGTACATAAATAAAAAAACACTTCGGCCACAGCTTTGCTTTTGGTGCTTCCACAGTTTGGAACAATTTCCCTGATGTTCGGTCTGCCCCAACACTTGGCTGTCTCAGAAAAAAGCTAAAATCTTATCTTCAAAAAGGCTTTCTCACCCTAGCATCTAAACTAGCTGGCGTCTCTGTGGTATCAACCTTACCATGTCTATGGAATGAGGATTATTGAATTAGTTTCTGGTGTTGTGTCTTGGTAGAGATTAAGTACTATAAAAGTCTAGAATAGAATAAAACCATGGCCGTGTGGGATTCTCTAAAATTCTTTCTTAGTCTGAAATTGGCTGTTGAAAGAGAATAAAACCCTATAGCTTGGATTGGCATTTTGAAAATTATGACTACAATATTCAGTTACTTTCAGGAGCAAACTTATAGGGGACTTGGTGCTCCAGTTGGTAACCTCTCCCACTTCTGGGGTCAGTGGTTCAAACCCCTGACCCAACCCTACATGAGACAGCATGTAGTTGCCTACCGAAGGCTGGCAGTTTACAGTACAGAATCTTGACCAACTATCATGCACTATTTTCCTCTGCACTTAGAACTACCTGTCATGAAATAAGTTAACCTGTACAATATTTTAAAAGTGATGCTAAATTCAAATAATCAGTTTATCACTTTATAGAAGTTATAACACAAAGTTCTCAATGGTCTACACTCTTTCAGGTAATGCTTTCATCAATGAAAAAAATAAGATTTTGGTCCACACTGGTTCAGAGTGTTATATTGTAAAAAAAAAAATTTTTTTTTAATATTTAAAAATCTTTTTTGGAAAGAGGTTTTTGAAATTGCTTTTTCTTGCCAAAACGATCTGATCACAAAAAGAGATGATAATTTACTTTGTATGCCTTTACGGTACAATGAAAAAAATCAGTAAATCTAATTTATTTAAACCCAAATGGTATAAACATGGTATTGTTGTCAGTGACATATCATTTCTGATGGCATCATTTTAAGCAAAGAAGCCATAGAAGTATTATATGACTTACAGATATAAATTTCTTGGATTATTACAAAGTGAGGGCACATGTAAATAATTTTCTTATAGCAAATGCAATGAATGAATTAGTTGAAATAAAAAGGGTTTACATTCCAGGTCATCTAAAAATACTTTTAAAAACTAAAATTCGGTGCAACGACTTGTATTGGAAAACAAATAAACAGAATTTAAATGTGAACCATCAACAGAAGTGGAATTTAGACCAAGTATACTGTGGAGTTTTGAAGTAATCGCAAGTGAAAAGTCTTTAATTCACAACTCTACTTTTATTAGGTCTTATTAGCTTGGTTGCAATATAGAGATTAATCTTTCTTTTATTAACAGTCTCTGTCATTACATTAATATTCAGCATTATGTTAAACAGTTCATGTGATGATTCAATGAATGCAAATGCAGATCTAAAATGTATCGGGAAAAGATTTGTTACAATTGAGGAAATTATGGAATAATGTTATAAGGAGTACATCATACTCATTTCCTTTCCTTTTGGACTCCATAACTTAAAAAAATATTTTAGTTAGACCTTTCAAATTTGGTATGTGGGTATATATGGGCAATGGCACGAATGCTACTGTTTTGTGACTTTGACCTTCAATTTCAAGGTCACTGGTGGCCTCTTAAAGGTCAGATTTTTTCACCATTTTTCACATTTTGGGCCAGTTCTCATATACAGAAAGATCATCCTGTGGCTGGTATATATAATACATATATATGTCCTCTGTAAGCATGCACAAATTTTACCTTGAAGCTCTTCATTGAAGGTCATCCACAGACCGCCAAAGTACCTCACCGAGGCCATTTTTGGCCTTTTTGGAGATATTTTCACACTTAATGAAAAAAATATTATAGCTACCCTTCTCAAATTTACAGGATATATTCATAACCATAAAATTCTTGCCTGGGAATATTTTTGGCTTCATTTTGAAAAACAAGATGGCCACCACAGGCGTTTTTTTACTTTCAGCAAGGAATTTGTTGGCCCTCTAGAGCAAAGGGTATTATAGGTATAGATATCAAATTTGCAGGATATGTTCCCCATTACAAAATCTTGAAAAAATGGTGGCCGCCACGGGCGTTTCTTTGTCAGTCATGAAAAATGCTTATATCTCTCTTATTATTGGTCCTAGAGGCTTGGTATGTCAAGCCAACCTATAGGAAATCATGGGCTGGTAATCTTTTGATGCGGTCAGATTTGACCTCGGACCACTCCTTCAAGGTCAAACAAGGAGAGCCAAACCTAAAAGTGCTTATAACTCGCTTATTATTGGTCCTAAAGGTTTGGGATGGTAAACCAACCTATAGGAAATCATGGGCTGGGTATCTTTTTGTGTGGTCAGATTTGATCTTGGACCCCCTCCTTTAAGGTCAAATGAGGATAGCCAAACTTAAAAGTGCTCATAACTCGCTTATTATTGGTCGTACAGGTTTGGGATGGTAAACCAGCTTACAGGAAATCATGGACTGGGAGTCTTTTTATGTGGTCAGATTTGACCTTGGACCCCTCCTTCAAGGTCAAACAAGGATAGCCAAACTTAAAAGTACTTATATCTCGCTTACTATTGGTCCTAGAGGTTTGCAATGTGAAACCAACCTATAGGAAATCATAGGCTGGGAATCTTTTGATGTGGTCAGATTTGACCTTGGGCCCTTCCTTCGAGGTCAAACGAGGAGAGCAAAATCTAAAGTGCTTATAAATCCCTTTTTCTTCATCCTAGAGGTTTGTAATGTGAAACCATCTTATAGGAAATCATGCGCTAGGAATCTTTTGATATGATCAGATTGGAGCTTTGGCCCCTCTTTCAAGGTCAAATGATGATAGCCAAAATTAAAAGTGCTTATAACTTGCTTATTCATGTTCCTAGAGGTTTGCAATGTCAAGCCAACCAATTGGAAATCATGGGCTAAAAATCTTTTGATGTGGTCAGATTTCACCTTGGGCTCCACCTTCAAGGTTAAGTGATGGTTGATTGGCTTTTGTGAGTTTTCTTTCTGGTGGATACAATTTGCATCGATTCTCCGATGCGCTACGTCTAGTTACATTTGTATCTTTCATTAAGCAAACATTTTGTTTACTTTGTGTCAGTACAAGTTGCTCCCATAAACACTTAGGCCCCCTCCCCACAGGGCAGGAGTATATTTGTGTCAACCATAATACTCTGTATGTCACTCTTCAACCATGTCCCGTCCGGGGATACACTGCGTCACGACACAATCTCTAGTTGATAATTTGTCCTGGATAGAAATTCATCAAATTTGTTTTAAGTCTCTCAATAACCATAACATTTTTGGGCTTCAATATAACTTATTGCAATTCATTCTTGGCACAAAACAACAATTATTTACAATGAACCTTTCAAACTCAGAATATTGCACAATTCTAATAATGAAACATTAGTTTATTTATTTGTCTCTTTTGAACCTGTCAAAAAGTTGTGGAATGACTTAATAAGACATTGGTTAAATGATGTCACAGGTAGCAACTTAAACTTTACAAAAAAAAGATATAATTCTTAAATATCTATTGAAAAAAAGAAATTTTCCTTCCAATCAATGTCATAATATTGATCACAAAATCATATATATATTTTCTTGTGCATTCATATAAAGATCCTTGAACTTGGCACATTTAATGATAAAGATCAACTTGATGTATGAATATGAATACTTTATATGTAAAGAGAAAGAGCAAGAATAAATTTTTAAAACTACTTGGAAGACATTTTCAAATTTATTTGTTTAAACTAAACATTTTTGTGTAACTGTAACACTTCATATTTTGGTACATGTAATTGTACAACTGGTGATTGATTTTTTATTCCTTTAATTAAAGGTAAATATATATATGACTACACGTATTTGTTTGTACTTTTGATGTCAAAATATATGTGAAGTGTAATATAGAATTAAAGAAATAAACAGTAAAGAAAAAAATAAAGAATACTTTTTACATGGAGGTTGCAGTTTAAAAGCTGGACACCGTATAAGATTGGGGAGGATAAGTCAACAAAGAACAAAATTATATTCATAAATGTTAAATAATAAATGAAGTCTAATACTGAAAACAATCGAAATATTAAAAAAAAACTAAAGTTTCATTAAAATATAATTTAATATATGTCTATATTTTTTAACTTTGGGGTTTTCTTTTAAAAGTTCTTGGCCACTGAATATTGTAAATATTCTGCATGAGGTTTATTTTATTTTGTTTATAATGTGTGGAAAAAGTCAAAGATGTAACTTTTGTACACTTTTTATGGTGTAGACCACCTACAAGATGTGATAATAGAAAATTAAACAAATGAGAGAACAAACTTGGTGAAAACAAGATAAATCTGTTTCACTGGAACAGATGTAAACAAAGTCTCAATTTAATTATACTTTCTTTGTGTGTTTATCTGGTAACATTTATGCTAAACTGACCACTCTCTTACTCTGGATGTCTTATACATTATTTATGAGGAATATTAAGAGTTGTCAAAAGCTCTTTTCCACATAATTGGCTGTGATGTCATTTGGGGTCACTAAATGATGGATTTAATATGATTTGAATACCATCGGCACTATGTGTCCTAAAAATTCTGTTCCATTGTGTGAACACACCGTCTCAGGTACCCCAGTGGGCAAACTTACATCATTTAGACATCAAAATGACAACAGACCCGATGTCAATAAACTGTCTTTTTTTGATTTGGTTTGAAAGTTCTAATGACATCATTTTCACGACATCAAAATAACATCATTATCATGACATCAAACATTATTTTCAAGATATCAAAATGACATCCTTTTTGGGAACTCTAAATGACATATATTATATCAAAATTAAATTTTTATGACATCCAAATCGGAAGTAATTTAAAGTTTCAAATCCACCCAAAATTATATATGTCCTTTTGAGAACAGTTTCATTACAATAGGAAAACTTCCCCAATGACATGTATAGAAAAAATATATCACAATGAAGAGAACAGTATTATATTGTTAATCTTCTTGATTGATATATTTTGATATGCCTGATGAGGGATGTTTTTTTTTACTTTTATTATCCACCATTCTGTACGATTTATGGGTTCAATAGTATGAATATTTGATGAGAGAATGTGAAAAAGGATGTCAGAAAGCATCATGGGCACCAGTGAATATAACAACTGCAATCTTTAACCTGCAATATCTCAGTCATTTCTGCATGAATTTTTATGTAACAACTGTAAGAAGACCTTTCTAATGATATATGATACACATTTGTAGGTAACACAGTTTGCAATATTGGTGAAAAACCGGAAGTGATTGAGGCGCCGTTGTATACAGGGGGGGACAGCGATTCGCCCATAAAAACAGCAAAATGCAGTTTCTTGAGAATAAATATGCAGTGTGGTTTTATACAAGTTATCAGAATGAAAAGAGGTTCCTCAAACTGTAAAATGATAGTAGCATCATAAAATATATTTTGTGATAAGTACAAATACAACCATAGAACTTGTCCCATGGCAATAAGATTATGGCTGTTTTAAAGTGGACAGCATTTCGCCGATTATTTTATACTGTTCCCAAAAAAGTTACAAAGACTGTTAAACACTTTGCAAACAATAAATAAAGCTAAAGATCAATTCTTCTCATTGTATTCTAGCACTTAATGAAGTTATAAATAGTATTTATATTGACCCCAGACACAGTTTAGACAACATACAGCTCTTTGCATCAGTCAGATGCAGTTTGTTGGGCATATTTCTCACTGACATCTAAACATTTTTACTCATCTTTATAATCTTGCATGCTGTCAGTTCTAAAATCTTAGAGAAGTATCAAGACATGTTGCACACTTTTCTATGCCATAAGGCTCCTTCAGTATCAACACAGATGTTAGTTTTAAATGAGATACAATAGAAATTGGCGAATTGCTGTCCCCACGAATCGCTGTCCCCCCCTGTACAAATGAAATATACCCCGCTCCGTATAACCCTCTATACTGGTCAAATACGATGTGCGGTGGACAATAAATTAAATTAAAATTAAATTAATTAAATTTTGTTCAAATAACATAAAACTAAATTATTAAATAAGGAATTGTGTATAATAAAGAATTGGTATCAGTTTCCCACTGGTACCTACAGAGAGTGATAAACAGGAATGTGAATAAAAATTTATTGGTACTTAGTACACTTCATACACAGCAATTACACAACAAAACATCAGTGCCACTACATCTCAAATTCACTTTATCATGCATGTAAGAAAAGTTAACAAATAATCACAGGTAAATCAACCTAATATTTGAATGACTGTAAACAAGAAAATGATCCAACCTCTCTATTATCGCCTATAATTGCCACCAACACCTAGAAATTTTAATTACCTGGAGACTGGAGTATATATCCGGTCTATTGTTGCAGTATTTCAAGTATTTTACTTTAATACAACATATTTTAAACACAAATTGATGGTTATTTGCTTTTAAAAGTGAAATAAATAAATAAAAGTGAAGTTTGTATTTTGTAATACTAATCTCATATCATTATATATACAGTCTATGTTTGATCATTTTAGGGTCCCCTAATTAGTAATTTTCTACCCTAAGGCCTTCTTCCTTTTGAATGTTTGCATATGACAAAGTTACATCAAGGGTTACCAGCAGACTGTCATATGGTAATGCTGGTATTAGTTACAGTTGTTTCAAAAAGTCAGTAGTGTCTTGATCTAAGGGGGTGCTCCTGCCATATACTTTTTTATATTTACTTATTCAAAAAGTGGGGTGGTTTGTAGTACTGCAAATTTGTCTGCCACTGATGTCCTTTTTGTACATTCTTCGTAGTAGGTAAAATCTGCTCTCAGTGAAATATTGATTATGGAAGCGATCAAAATTCTTTTCAGTGATTAGTGATTAATCAATTGGGATTGACTGACAATTGGGATTGACGTTACAAATAAATATATAACTCAAACAGACTGTATGTTAAATATGAGAAATAAGTGTTCATAATGACATCAAAATGATGTGTCAAGAAATGTTAAAGTAAAATAAAAAAACATCTATGAACTTCATGATGTAACAGTGACATTATTGAGCCAAAGAGAAAAATTATAGGGGAAGTTTGAAAAAGTCAAAAAGAAGTCACAAAAATTACCAACTTATGGGGTACATTAATCTTATCCTCTGATAGCACAATGACATCAATATGATGTGGAGAGAAAAACATCAGATTTTGCGCAATTAAATGATGTCAAACTGACATCACATGTAAAGACCAACAGGTCTGTTTCCATCAAATAATGTCTAGATATCATTTTGCTATCAAAATGACATCAGGTCCCAGTTTAGATCAATCATTGATATCTAAATGACGTCTTGTGCCTGGTGGGACTCTTTCTTTGAAATTTTTTGTAAATGCACCAACAACTTCATTTGTACATTTACTTCTCAGTGGCACTACCCATATATATTTTGTCAAAAAAGGAAATCAAGATATATTTTAATCTATTCTTTATAAAACTTGCATATCTTTTTTGAGTAATTATGTATTGCCTACAGCTAAGAAAAATGTTCATCATAATATTGCTATTATCGTCATGTGCATCAAGTCAATATTCCATCGTAATATTGCTCTTATTGCCTTTTCATCAAGTCAATATTCCACCACCCAGTAAACATTACAAACGTTTATAAACGTTTATAAACCTAACTAGCAACGGTTTAGATTAGGTTTAAAATGATGGGTCCCTAAACGTTTGCCCATAAACGTTTATAAACGTTTACGCATAAACGTTTATAAACGTTTATATATAAACGTTTATAAACGTTTATACATAAACGTTTATAAACGTTTATACACGTGTTGAAAATCTGGAGAAATATTTCTGTAAGTATATCTTGCTGTATCACTGTTGTTTGAATCCATCATTACATTCTAAGTAGATATATAGAAGTATGTAATTTGATAATATTATATACTTTTATATCTCTACTTAGAATGTAATGATGACTTCAAATAACAGTGATACAGCAAGATATACTTACAGAAATATTTCTCAAGTTTCTCTCAAAATGGCTGTGCTGATGTCATTATCCCAAATGAAAGTGAGGTTAAGATATTCTTCACTCTTTGTAAACGTTTAAAAACGTTTATAAACGTTTATGCATAAACGTTTATAAACGTTTATATATAAATGTTTATAAACGTTTATATATAAACGTTTAAAAACGTTTATAAACGTTTATAAACCAAACTAATGTCGCTGAAACGTTTATAAACCCATAATGTTGAATAATTGTCAATATTTAGGTTTATATTTGGTTTAAAAAACGTTTATAGGTTTACTAAACGTTTATAAACGTTTATAAACCTTTGCTATGTTTACTGGGCATTGAGCTATTGTCTTGAGAATGACTTTCTTCTAATATTCCTTCTTTATGGCTTGTAAAATTTGCATGTCACCTCTTCACTCAACCAATTTTTACAGCATGAAGGGCCATAGAGCAGCCTGATATACTCTTTGAGGACCCCATAAACTTACAGGATGTGCCGGATCAAAGAAAATCAATTGTTGGCCAAATTTGAGATCTTGAAAGTCTTATTATCTTTATTTATAGCTTCAATTTGAGGTCATCAGTGTCCTACTTGTTAGCAAGTTTGGCATCTCATCGCAGACTGTCATACAGAGAATTAGTGAATTGAAAAAAAAACCGATGTGAAACATGTTTAATTCCCCATTTACAATATTTCTGGCCATGGGCCTGAAGTGGGAAATCTGGTAGTTGCTTACTGTTGGACGGCAGGTTATAGTGCAGAACCTTGACTGACTGAATGTATTTGTTTCCTCTACCCTTCCAACTACCTATCACAATATAACCAAAACAATGGTATTCAGTATGACATAAAGACTAAATAAATAAATTTATAGATATAAGATTTTTCTTATTTTACTCTTAAGGTTATGGTTATTCAGATTGTAGCGATGACAATATCATTGGTTCTACAGGAATCATATGACTTGCTGTTATTAAAGACTTACTGACAGTAAGTCAAATAGTATTATTTCATACACTTTCTATATGCTAAGTTTTTTCCACCGGAATTCCCTATTTTCGATTTGGTGCATTATTTTGCTCTTTTTTTCAGATATTGCATATTTTATTGAAATATTTTTTGTGTTAAGTACTATAAATTTGAATTAAAGTTTATTTTAAAGTTACTTTGACTGAATCATAGAAATCGTATAAAAAAAGCTTTTTTATATTCTATGGACTGAATGCAAGACCAATTTATATATGGCGTGAACCTTTCTATTGTTTATGATTCATCTGCGCATGCTCCTTAACGACAGATACTTCCTGGTGTATTCTTTCTGGAAACTGTTTCGCTTTGTAAAACTACTATTTTGAAACATTTTACATTATTTATTGCATGAAAATAACAACAAAGTCATTATGTTTGGTAATTCAATGACAGGCCCCCTCGACAACGATCCTCTCTTCCAGTAAGTAGCATTTCGTGCACTACGTACGTACTGAGTAATTGTCAGAGTTATTTTTCTGTCCGGCATATCCGGGACCTTTCCAAAGTAACTGAAAACAAACCAAATTTCAACCATTTCTGCTACAGACAAACTAGGAAAACTAGGAAATTACGCAAATTAGTTTATGCAAGGGGACAAGTGAAGATAGAGGCGCCGCTCGGCAAACCGACGGAAGATCCCCCCCCCCCCCCCACTCGACCCATATGGTAAAGACTATAATACTAGACAACTAAATAAATTTTATGGGCGTGGCTGCGGTACGGTAAAACCGTTCCCTAGAAAATAAGCTACAGTACGGATTGCCGCACTCTAGAACTTTGTCTTCAGTGCGGTTTCGGTAACAATGGTTTTCATTGGTTAATTAAATTAATCACGTTTGCAGACGAAAAATAGATTGGTTAGCTACTGTATATATATCCCCCCATTTGTAAAATATGGCTAGAAATACCAATCTGAACCTCATATTTCATTAAGTCTGTGTGTGCAAGTACCAGCATTTGATATTCTATTTGTAAAATATTGCTGGAAAACTTCAACAGTGGAGGTTTCAGTAACAAATTATTTCATTGGTTAATTAAATTAATCACGTTTGCAGACGAAAAATTGATTGGTTAGCTACTGTATATATATCCCCCCATTTGTAAAATATGGCTAGAAATACCAATCTTAACCTCATATTTCATTAAGTCTGTGTGTTCAAGTACCAGCATTTGATATTCTATTTGTAAAATATTGCTGGAAAACTTCAACAGTGGATCGGTTTCAGTAACAAATTATTTCATTGGTTAATTAAATTAATCACGTTTGCAGACGAAAAGTAGACTGGTTGCCAAGACTTCTGTTTGTAAAATGGTAGAAAATCCATCTGGTCCATATTTCCTTCACTCCATGGGATATTTAGGTTACCAGATTGAACCGCACTCTAGTTAATTTGCTGGAATACGGCAAATGACTGCTGCCGTACTGTAGAATTTCTTCTCGAGTGCGGTGATTTACCGTACTCCAGCCACTTCGTAAATTTTATGTAAAATACTCAAGAACAGTATTAAAATCAAGGTGTTTATCCATATATGGTGTGAAAATGTGGAACAACTTAGATGAGGTTGCTAGAAATTGTCTTTCATTTCTTACCTTTAAAAAACACTTAAAAATGAAATTTTTAGAAAAATATTGAAATAGAAAGTAACATGGTGTATTAAACTTAAATTGTTATATTACTGATATTTGATATATTAAGAAATTTCGTCTCATAATAAATATGTAGTTTATGACTAATATAATTTTCAAATATTACTTCAAAGTATGAAATCAGTTAGAATCATATGTAAATATATATTCACAATCTATTATGGAAGTATTTTTTGGGGGGGTGGTAATTACATAAGTATTTGAGTATACTTCTTCCACTCCCTTTTCATTACAAGTTCATAATATGATACATTGATACATTAATATTATAGCATAAATTCTGTTATTGACTCTGATTCTGATGTTATTTGTGTATCACAGTTTGATTATTGTATTTTTTTTCCCCCCTATAAGTTATATATATATCAATAATTATATCCCCAGACGAAAGTCGGGGATATATTGGATTCAGGTCCGTCGCGCCGCCGCCGCCGCCGCCGCCGCCGTAGAAATTTCCTTGTGGACGCGATAACTCAAAAACAAATTAATATTTTTTTTTCAAACTTGGTACACATGTTAAGGGTGCCCAAAGGAAGATCCCTATTTTAAGGTGACCTTAAACTCCCAGTAAAAAAGAACTTATGGCCACCTTAAGGTCAGAAATTGCACTTTTGGCCACTTAGAGCCCTGTAGGTCACAAACTATGATGCTCAGCTGGCTGAAATTTTACCTGACAACACATTAATATGTTCTTAGTACATGTGCCGAAAATCACGACTTTAAGTTGAGGAGAAAATTGTGTTTGAGGCCCATAAATACCCCCACTCGGGGATTTTTTGCTATACTTTTCGCATATTTTGCCCTATAATTTGGAAGTGGTAATTCTGATGAGTCTCAAACTGCGGTAGGTATAACTTTGATATGTAATCCTTGTCTGTAGAAAATTTTAGGGCTGTAGGTTTACCCAAAGGGGTCGACTTAAGGTCTCAAAAGTGCCCACAGAGACCCAATTTATGCACTTTTTGCCACTTTCAAGCACTGTAGCTTTCAAACTATGTCTCTCATCTAAGTTAAATATCATCTGGGAATATATCTATGTGTTTTCTTATATGTGCCCCAACATTTAGGCCTTTAATAGACAGTTAACCTGTGTATCAGGACCATAAACACCCACCCGAGTGACCCTTATAAGACATTTTTCACATCTTTTTCCCTGTAACTTGGAAATGGTAAGTCTGAGAAGTTTCAAACTGTATTAGATATATATTCTGTGTGTAATCTTAGTATGTAACAGATTTTAAGTCTGAAGCTTTAATTTTGAAGGTCAAATTGAGATCTCTAAAAGGCTCCCAAAGACCCAATATTTGGACTTTTTGCTACTTTTAAGCCCTGTGACTGTCAAACTATGTGACTGATAGAGCTCAAATCCTATCTGGGAAGATATTAGTATGTTATTTATATATGTGCCAAAAATTAAGGCTTTAAGAAGACATTTAACCTGTGTATGAGGACCATAAATCCCCACCCGAGTGACCATTTTTAGACATTTTTCACATATTTTGCCCTGTAACTTGGAAATGGTAAGTCTAAGAAGTTTCAAACTGTATTATATGCATATTCTATGTGTAATCTTAGTATGTGACAAATTTTAAGTCTGAGGCTTTAATTTGAAGGCCACATTTAGGTCTCTAGAAGGCCCCATAAAGACC
The DNA here is from genome assembly GCA_964017235.1 of Sabellastarte sp. h YS-2021. NCBI lineage: Eukaryota > Metazoa > Annelida > Polychaeta > Sabellida > Sabellidae > Sabellastarte > Sabellastarte sp. h YS-2021. Next base: position 170,418,801 of record OZ024929.1, on the reverse strand, counting down.
CAGTATTTGGACTTTTTGCCAATTTTAAGGCCTGTGACTGTTAAACTATGTGACTGATAGAGCTGAAATCTCATCTGGGAATACATTATTATGTTCTTTTTACATGTGCCAAAAATCAAGGCTTCAAGTAGACATTTAACCTGTGTATGAGGACCTTAAACACCCACCTGAGTGACCCTTTTAAGACATTTTTCACATATTTTGCTCTGTAACTTGGAAATGGTAAGTCTGAGAAGTTTCAAACTTTATTAGATACATGTTCTATGTGTAATCTTAGTATGTAACAAATTTTAAGTCTGAAGCTTTAATTTGAAAGCCACATCGAGATCTCTAAAAGGCCCACAGAGACCCAATATTTGGACTTTTTAACCACCTTTAAGCCCTGTGACTGTTAAACTATGTGATTGATGGAGCTGAAATCCCATCTGGGAATGCATTATTATGTCCTTTTTACATATGCCGAAAATCAAGGTTTTTAGTAGACATTTAACCTGTGTATGAGGGCCATAGACACTCGCCCAAGTGCCTTTTTGGACATTTTTTCCGTATTTTGCCCTGTTATTTGGAAATGCTTAGTGTGACAAGTCTTAAACTGTATTATATATAATTTTTGTTTGTTATGTATGTCCCCCAAAAAGTTTCAGATCTGTTGTTTAATTGCTAAGGTCTCTTTAACAATTGTAAAATGCCCACAGAAACCCAATTTATGGACATTATGCCACTTTAAAGCCCAGTAACTGTCAAACTATGTGGGTTATAGAGCTGAAATCTTTGAATTTTTAAAAGGAAATGCCTGTCTATTTAAATTTTGAATATTAATAATGTTATGGCTATCTTAGTCTTTTAAGAACTTATTTTTGTGTGTTATACCTCTGCTTGCTGAGTTTTTAACTTTTTAAAATGAAACTGGTTAAACATATTCAAGTAGACAAAATGGACACTTTAAGTGAGCTTTAAGTCCCAATATTAATGAAATTATATCCTTATGTAGTAAAAGTAGGGGATTTTTAACCCTCAACTAGCCCAGTTTTATTCAACTTGCCTCAGTTAATTTTGACACAGCTCCTACAGTTATGAACTCATTTCAGTTGATAATCACATACTTAAAATTCTCAATTCTTTTTGTATTTGAGTACCCCTTTTATATAGATTGTTTGTTTACCATTTATGCATCCCCCACCCGGATTCCCCCCACCCACCTCTGGGACCTCCAGCTATATTGAGTGACACTAAATAAACAAAGGTATTTAATGATATCAGATGAGAAACAAAGAACTCAATGGGGTTGCAGATCTTGTGTAATAGTGAGAGAGGTGTGGAGAAGGGGAGAGGGGTGGCGGTGGGAGGTGGTGGGCTTCATTACATATAACACAAAGGGGAGTCAGAACTGAGATTGTGTCACATATTTAGGTTGCATATATATGGACCACATATATAGGTATAGAGGAAATGAATAACTGAAAACAATTTGCAAATTCTAAAAATAATATAATAAAATAATAATATAAATAATTTTTTTTTAAATAATATTTTATTTGTGAACAAATATAGAAACAGATATGCGCTTTTGGGATTATGAATTTTAGAATGGACATTGAATCATCAATCATTTAAATACTTTGAAGGAAGATTGAAAAGTATGATGAGTTGAGTTAAAAATAATATTTTATTTGTCAACAAATATAGAAACAGATATGCTCTTTTGGGATTATTATTTTAGAATGGACATTCAGTCATCAATCATTTAAATACTTTGAAAATAGGTTTAGAGTTATCATTGCAGGAAGATTGAAAATATAATTTGAGTTATGTATTCGGCGTCTGGGGATACACCATCTTCCTTGGAAGATATAAACAGAGTAGATTGATGTGCTGAAGTTCATATAATAATGGGTAATTATGTTTTAAAAAATTCCCGATCAAAACCTGTGGCGTGAGTGATGACCTGTCTGGGGATATGTTGGCGCCGAGTTGGCCCAATCTAGTTTATAAATACTATACATATTAAATATGAATTTGGAAATAAACTCTATCTATCTATCTATCATATGTTCTAACAGCGTTTCGACTGAATGCGCCTCTCTCTTCACTTGATCCTCTGCAAGTACTGTATATAACAATAGACAACAGGATAGACTGAGTTTCTGTCCTGTCTCGCATTGCTGTTGATATTTCTGACGGTACCCAGTGGCGAGGGACAGGGCTCATATGTACTGCTCACCTACCCAAGTTTGTCGCCTACCCAAGTTCGTCACCTGCCTTAAAAACTGTTAAGGACATGCAATATTGATACAATAACAAATGAAACAAATACTAATAATGATGATGTACAACTCTACAAGGAAAGATGATTGTGATAAGATTTTAAAATTGTCAAAAAATGCAAGTGACAAACTTGGGTAGGCGACGAACTAGGGTAGCTGAGCAGTACTTGTTTTCTGTGTAAATTTTGAATGGCATATTTGTACGCATGTTACCACAAGTATAAAGTGTTATTTGTATTCTTTGAGGTATCAATATTTGCCGTTCACTAATATTTAATGCCAATTAAACTGCCATACATATATTTCAACCTATTTTTAAACATAACCAAACCCTTAACATTACATGGTTATCTACAAAAGAAATTCCCGGCTTGTAAAAGCAGTTTTGTTTAACAACATATGTATTATAAACTGGACACAGCTATATAGACATAAAAAGGACTTTTTAAAGTAAATAGAATAATTTCCCACAGTTCGAGATTTACACAGAAAACAAGTGCATGTGAGCTCTGTCCCTCGCCATTGCGTACAATCAATAGCAATTGGCGAGGGGACAGAAACTCGGTCTAACAACAGGGGGACAGGGTTCACCAGTGTTTGGATTATTGTTTATTATTCATATATTAACATAAGTGGGATATTACAACCCTTTGTCTAGTATAGGGATCGAGAGCAATGTTGAGGATCGATATTGAATGAAAATTTAGGGTTGTGGATCGATCGATATTTCAATATCGGGACCGCTAACGTAAGCCGTGGGCGATAATACAGGTTCTTTGAAAACATGCACATATAAATTCACGAAATTATCAAAAGATACTACTTATGCACCAAAAATATATTTCTGCAATATAAAGTTAAATAAAATGAACAAAACGTACCTTTAACAAGAGCTTTCGTGCTTTCCTGTGTACTAGCTGTCAGGTTTTGTATCTCTTCCGTGAAACAGGAAGTAGGTCACTGGCATGTAAACAAAGATGGCGCCAGACTTGACCCTGTTTAGTTTCAGTTGTAAATGTGCCTTTTAAAGATTTTATACAATAAATATGCGTTAAAGCAGTAAAATTACCATTTTTTTGTTTTTGCCTGTTTGGTGTATGTTATTTCGATATTGAAATGCTGGTAGTATGTGTCGATATCGGCAGTTCTGTGGGATGATCGATCGATATTGAAAGATCGAGCATCAATCCCTATACTACCTTTGTCCCCGCTATCTATGTTTTAAATGTTATGGTGGATTGCCGTTCGCTATGGATGTCCCGTTCAATAACATGACCCCCCCTGTAACACATATTTTCTGTAAGAATTATACCCTGGAAGTACCGAATTATGGCACTTACAGGGTATATGGACACAGCCATTTACAACGTTGTTATGTACTTTTCAACTGAAATGTGGCTACATTTCAGAAATGTGGCTACAAAGTACAAACCTCATAGGATATTTTTGTAGCCACATTTCAGTGGTAAAGTGCATAATGATGTTGTAAAAAGCCCTGTCCATATACCCTGGAAGTACCAGAATTATTGTAAATAGGAATGAATTAATTTGTTTTGTTTTTCTTTAAAAATTTGACCTACTTCGAAGTAGGTCACTTTTGACGTGTTACCGGAAAGAAGAATAACAAAGTACGTACGACGATCGACCCATGGTATGGTGAAATATGGTGATCCATTAAGTTTTTTGTGTTCCTACATAGCAGTGTTTCCGTTTACGCACAAACGTACGTAAATTTACGCCGAAATCAAGCGATTTATGCACATATTATTTACCAGGGGGTCAGACTGACGCAGAAGTATTTATAAAAAGAAATATTTGTATTGGTATACAGAGTAATCAATAGGGACATTTTGTTAATAAATTACTGGTCAAAATGACAGAAATTTTGATTCGGATCCCAAAACTTTTAATTTTAACAGCACAGACATTTTCAGTGTTATTATGTCCACCCCACTGGGGGTTGGACATATTATTTTTGCTTTTTCTGCCATCCGGCGTCCCACTTGGTTTCCAGACATTTTAGGCAACAGTTCTTATCCTATCTTTACCAAATTTGGCATGCAGGTTTATTGGGTTAATAGCTTGTATGGGATTGCTTTTGGTGATGATAGCTCTATAGCTAACTGAGTAATAGCTACTTTGCTACTTTTGAGTAGCTCTTTGGTTTCCAGACATTTTAAGGAATGCTATTAAGCCTAGCTTTCTGAAATTTGGTATGGAGGTTCATTGGGTTAATAGCTTGTATGGGATTGCTTTTGGGGGTAATTGCTTCATAGATGAGTGAGTAATTAATTAAATAAATGAGTAATTAGCTATTTTGAATACTGAAAAAGTCAAATGTGCTCATATCTCCTAAACCGTGCGAGATAGAGCGATTTCGTCGAAATTTTCGACCCACAGGGTATCTAAGGAACGTACTCTTTGCAATTTTCAAAAAATTTTCCCCTCCCCCAAAATGGCGGCCATTTTGAATTTTCGCCAAAAATGGCAAAACACAAATTTGCTTCTATCTCCTTAACCGTGCGAGATAGAGCGATTTCGTTGAAATTTTCGACCCACAGGGTATCTAAGGAATGTAATCTTTGCAATTTTCAAAAAATTTTCCCCTCCCCAAAAATGGCGGCCATTTTGAATTTTCGAATTTTTGCCCAAAATGGCAAAACACAAATTTGCTTCTATCTCCTTAACCGTGCGAGATAGAGCGATTTCTAGGGCTGCCACGAGTAGTAATTTTACTACTCGAGTACTCTTTAACCATTACTCTACTCTTGAACGAGTACTCTTTTTTACAGTGAAATCAAGAAAATGTACCATTTCACTGTATAATTTGATATATTGCACATCATTTCTGACAAAAATATAGTGGAAAATTCAAAATTTTAATGCAGACGAGTACTCTTTTCCTGATTTTGTACTCTAAATAATCCAGTACTCTACTCTTTGACGAGTACTCTACTACTCTGTGGCAGCCCTAGCGATTTCGTCGAAATTTTCGACCCACAGGGTATCTAAGTAATGTCATCTTTGCAATTTTCAAAAAATTTTCCCCTCCCCCAAAATGGCGGCCATTTTGAATTTTCGAATTTTTGCCAAAAATGGCAAAACACAAATTTGCTTGTATCTCCTTAACCGTGCGAGATAGAGCGATTTCGTCGAAAGTTTCGACCCACAGGGTATCTAAGGAATGTAATCTTTGCAATTTTCAAAAAAATTTTCCCCTGCCCAAAAATGGCGGCCATTTTGAATTTTCGAATTTTTGCCCCAAATGGCTAAACACAAATTTGCTTCTATCTCCTTAACCGTGCGAGATAGAGCGATTTCGTCGAAATTTTCGACCCATAGGGTATCTAAGGGATGTACTCTTTGCAATTTTCAAAAACTTTTCCCCTCCCCAAAAATGGCGGCCATTTTGATTTTTCGAATTTTTGCCAAAAATAGAAAAACACAAATTTGCTTCTATCTTCTTAACCGTGCCAGATAGAGCGATTTCGTCGAAATTTTCGACCCACAGAGTATCTCAGCATTGTATTCTTGGCAATTTTCAAAAAAAATTTCCCCTCCCCCAAAATGGCGGCCATTTTGAATTTTCGAATTTTTGCCAAAAATGGCAAAACACAAATTTCCTTCTATCTCCTTAACCATGTGAGATAGAGTGATTTCGTCGAAATTTTCGACCCACAGGGTATCTAAGGAATGTAATCTTTGCAATTTTCAAAAAAATTTCCCCTCCCCCAAAATGGCGGCCATTTTGAATTTTCGAATTTTTGCCAAAAATGGCAAAACACAAATTTCCTTCTATCTCCTTAACCATGTGAGATAGAGTGATTTCGTCGAAATTTTCGACCCACAGGGTATCTAAGGAATGTAATCTTTGCAATTTTCAAAAAAATTTCCCCTCCCCAAAAATGGCGGCCATTTTGAATTTTCGAATTTTTGCCCAAAATGGCTAAACACAAATTTGCTTCTATCTCCTTAACTGTGCGAGATAGAGCGATTTCGTTGAAATTTTCGACCCACAGGGTATCTAAGGAATGTACTCTTTGCAATTTTCAAAAAATTTTCCCCTCCCCAAAAATGGCGGCCATTTTGATTTTTCGAATTTTTGCCAAAAATAGAAAAACAGGAATTTGCTTCTATCTTCTTAACCGTGCAAGATAGAGTGATTTCGTCAAAATTTTCGACCCAACCAATGCAAAAAGGCATGAAGCTGAAATAATTTACATCTACACTAATAAATATTTAAGCATCATTGATATATTTTACAAATGAAACAGGGTCTTGTAAGACTACTGTACAATTTTGGCAAAAGGTTCATTGGGTGGACATTACACATGATAATGTGTGTTCTTCTATGCTATCCTGTTTCTATTCGCATTTACTATCAACAGGGCGTCCTATTTCTAGTTTCATTTAAAATGCAATGAATTGTTTTCTGGTGTATGTTCAGAATATCCCGAGTCCCAAATGTATGCATTAGTTTTGAGTCAAATGTTGTGAACTTTATTACCTTTTAACAGATTATGGCAGATATGTAAAACAGCCCTAGGGTAAACTTTTTTGGGCACAAATAGCTTGTTTTTGGACTCCCTTTGTGACCAATGGATGAGCCTTGTATTCTTTTTATATCCATTTTATAACAAGTCTTTGGTCACACAAAAGACAATGGTAAATAAAGGTCTTTTTTAAATTTTTGTGCACCACCACATGGCTTTTTAATATCCCGAGTCCCAAGAGTTTGGGTGTTGTGTCATACTACTAGTACTAGTGTTACTATTGTGTTTGTTAATAGGACTGAAGCACTGAAGGCATGGTCTATTGGTTGTATTAGTATAATAAAGATTGTATAGGCACTTGTAATCGCTGGATCAGGAACTACAACCCACAGTCATAGCTTTTTCTGATCAGGAGCTGGGTTACAATCAGATTGGCATAGTGGAACAGACACCTAAGATCTGTGGACATTGTTGTTTCATGATTGGGACATTATACTCAATGTGTACAGGATGTTATGAGATCCAACTGTGTTTTGTGAATCCGGTTGTAGTTTCTGTTGTGGCTATATTCTAGATTACACAGTCAACATAGACAGAGAATGGAAGCAATGTTTCAAGACCCTTTTGGCACAAGAAGCATGCCACAAATGATGCTGACCAATGGAAGAGAACATCAAAGAGACAGACAAAGGTAAACAAGGGAATGTGAAGAAATTTCATCTTTACATGCATTATCTTTCTCTTAGACATTTTCTCTGTTTAAACATTGTTTGGACCTTTATATAACTGACAGTGCTCTGAAAGTATCCTGAACTTTGTTCTGATACAGTACTGCTATATCTCATGGTTTTAAAAATATTTCCCTAGGCTGTAGGGTATGGGCATCTCTTTTTTTTTTCTTCTTTTAACAAAGGTTTTACCTATTTATTCCTGGATGGTTATCCAGTTATAAAATTACCCGGTTAGCACTCAACATGATTAGTTTAACCATGTTAAATGTCATAGGGGTGTGATTTAATACAACATAAAATAAAACTTCCATGGCAATTAGTATAAAACAAGTTGACTTGATTTAATCATTTTAGCAGCAATGTTCCAATCGGACACTAGTTATTGTAAAAATGTGCGTGTTGTTGTTTGACAGGAGAGGAGAACGTCAAAGACCCGATGAAGTGGCCACCCGTCCAATGTTTGCCCATCACATGATGGGCAATATGTTTGGAAACATGATGAGCGATATGAGGAGTATGATGAATAGTATGCAACCACATATCAACAGTATGCAATCCCAGATGCTTCAGACGGTGAGTCACTTGAAGAAAATTGAAGGTTGATATTTCTTTTGTAAATTTTCTTCGTATGTTTGTTTGTTGTTCTGAGGTTACTTCAAGCCTGGGTTTGTTTTAGACATAAGTGTTGGTCTTCAAATGTATACCCATAGCTTGTAACATTGTCTGTGTTACAATAGTTTTTAAATAAGTGTAACAGTATGATTGGCCCAAACATGAAGTGTTGGAATTTGGGTCATCATGATGCGTAAAGGGGGTCTCTGTGCCCCATCGATTTGTGAAAATGAGGCAACCTAATAAGATGCTTCCTAAAAGTTGTTACTGTGGGACTGGTTCTGATACAAAGATGGAAGGAATTTTACAATGTTGGTGCAAAATGGCTAAAAGACTTGCAGGATGTTTGTGGGATTTATGATCTTCATAGACAAAAGAGGGGAATTAAAGGAACTGAAATTTTTTGGGTAATTACATTTGGTATTTCTAGATAAGGAAAGTGGATAAAGTATTCTATTGAAATACACAGATTGGCCATTTGCTAGTACTTTATATGAGGTTAATCCAGTTTTGAACAATAGATTATGTTTTACTGGGAGGCAGTGGAGTATTTACAATTGTTGATTTTTCAGTACTCCATGCAATTTTGATAACCAATATTAAGTGACGTTGAGTTTGGCTATAAGAGATTGATCCCTCTTTGTAAGAGATTCATGTGTTATACTTCCATATTTGCAAGCTCTTTAAATCTCACAATAAGTGAAAAGTGGCCACTGGTGACCTAGTATTTACTTCTACTTAAAAGGAGAATTCTCAAAGATGTTTCACCGTATCCTGGAATTTATCTGTGACTTGTCTTTCAGGGAGAAGCTGACAGACAGCCAGGTGGGAACTTCTTTTCTCAGTCCACAGTGATGAGCTACTCCAATGACGGGAGTAAACCCAAGGTGTACCAGGCTTCAACATCCACAATGCAGACTGGAGGGGTAAGCTGCATAATGGCTTTAAGTGCACACATTCTCATCTCTGCAAGTTGATTGAAAATAGGGGCAAGAATCAGGGTGCAAAAACAGTGGTGTGTATGTGTTGTGCAATGACTAACCTGAGATTTTGCAGTACTCTTGTCTTACATTTATGATTTTCCTCAAATGTTTTGTCTGTGGTTGGAGTAAACGAGACACAGGTGGTTGGTGTGTGAAACCTTTTCATGGCATGGAACATTATTTTAATATGGTGAGATATACAGAGTTAAATTAGACTTTGAGAACGTTATTCAAATTACACTTCAATCCTAGCACTGGTTAAATGATTGGATTTTGAAAATCTTGACTCTGTGATACGAGATATTTACAGTAAAATAATACATTTTGTTAGGCAAGCGTTGTACTGTATGAGTATGCAGACACTTATAAATGAAAAATGTACTTGAAGTCTTGTTAAAATTTCTCTGCACATCTTGCAAAAAGTTGAAAGAGTAATCATTGTTTCATCAAGTAAATAGTTACAATGATATCCTGAAAATTTTGTGAAGGGAGTTCTGTGTGTTGATGCCTTGCTGTTAAAGGCGAAAAAAATCCTGGACTCTCTCCATTGACTGTGAGGTCCAGTCCTGATAAGACTTTAGCTGTTGAAGTTAACATAAAATTCAAACTTTTTGAACCTTTCTTACAATTTGTCTAGTTATATTTTTGTGAAATATTGTTTTGTATTATGCATATTGCTAGCAGTCACCCCAAATGTTTTAGTTGTTTCCCAAGTTTTTGATATTAAGTATCAACCCATTTCCTATAAATATGGAGGTGAAAAAAAAACAAGAGGCAGATGAATTGATTGGTTTTATGAATAAAAACTATGAAAAATTACTAAGGGCTCATGGATGGAAGATTAAGACAGCTATTTGATTAATTGTCAATGATAGTGTGCAATTTAGTTCAATCACTCATAATTTAAATAATCAAATATTCAACAGAAACCTTCAGAAACATACTTCAGTTAAGCAATATCCACACACTTTATTAAAGTTATGCCATTTTCCATTGATTAAACAAAAGTAAATGTCACTACTTCATATTTTCTTTACCACCATATTTACAGGAAGTGTTTTTTTTCAGTAAATGCTAAACATCAAGAGCTTTGAAACAACCAACATCTTAACACATTGAAAAAGATTTTACCCAAGAAAAGGTGTCATAGGATATATTGAAAAAACAAACAAACCCCACAACACAAATAAATAAGGCAAATTTTTAATTATGACTTGATCATCGTATAGGAAAATTGATAATTAATCAGTCTGAAATATTGAGGGGGATTTTACTGTGCCAGCAGTGAAAAGGATAGAAAGTAGCAGCAGGATTTGCCTTGTTGCATGAATGGTTACTTTAAGGTTGCGCCTTAAACTAATGTCAGCAATATGTGTGTGGTGTTTGGCTCCAGTATGGTTCTCTCTGATCATGTGGTCCAAGTCACCAAGTTGACTTAAGTTCATATCGGAAATCTATGTAGGATTTGCCACTTGCTTGACTTCCTCCCTCCAAATGTACTAATAAGCGGCCGGTTGGACAACTACAATTTCCTAATTGCCTCAGTCACAGACTTTGAATTATAATGACTTGACCTTCCACTTTATAGGATATATTGAAAAAAGAAACAAACACCAAAACACAACACAAATAAATAAGGCAAATTTTTAATTATATCCCCAGACGAAAGTCGGGGATATATTGGATTCAGGTCCGTCGCGCCGCCGCCGTAGAAATTTCCTTGTGTACGCGATAACTCAAAAACCAATTAATATTTTTTTTTTCAAACTTGGTACACATGTTAAGGATGCCCAAAGGAAGATCCCTATTTTAAGGTGACCTTAAACTCCAAATAATAAAGAACTTATGGCCACCTTAAGGTCAGAAATTGCACTTTTGACCACTTAGAGCCCTCAAGGTCACAAACTATGAGGCGTATCTGGCTTAAATTTTACCTGAGAACACATTAATATATTCTTAGTACATGTGCCGAAAATCAAGACTTTAAGTTGAGGAAAAAATTGTGTTTGGGGCCCATAAAGACCCCACTTAGGACTTTTTTCCTAGATTTTTAACATATTTTGCCCTATAATTTGGAAGTGGTAATTCTGATGAGTCTCAAACTGCTCTGGTTTGAGACTGGTGTAACTCTTATATGTAATCCTTGTCTGTGAAAAATTTAAAGGCTGTAGGTTTACCTGTTAGGCCGACTTGAGGTCTCAAAATTGCCCACAGAGACCCAATTTATGGACTTTTTGCCACCTTCAAGCACTGTAGCTTTCAAACAATGTCTCTCATCTAAGTGAAATATCATCTGAGAATATATCAATATGTTTTTATCTCCCGCCGGGCTTTAGCCCGGGAGGGAGATTATGAAATGATGTCTGTGTGTGCGTGCGTGCGTGCGTGTGTGCGTGCGTTAGTCACGCAGGTTTCTCCAAAACTACTACAGCTACAGATTTTTTGTAAATTAATTGTCCCAATGAATTTTCATGCCCTTGAAAATTTTTTTGGTTTTATTGACTTAGGCCTAAAGATAAGTGAGTAATAGCAATCTTAGCTACTTTGAGTAAAGGGCTCATAACTCAAAAACTATTGCACTAACAACTTTTTCTTCGAATATCTTGTTCAGCTACTTTGTCCTTAGCTATAAGATGGTACATAGTTTGGGGTCCCATTGCATGCCATAAGTGAGTAATAGCTATTTTCTCATTTGTAGCTAAATAACAGAAGAAGTAAATGTCAAATATCTTCAAAAGTATTGAAGTTAGGGAAATCTTTTCAAATATGTTGTCCATCTTCTTTTTGGTAAGCTATCACATACTAAAGTTTCAGACCTGTTGCACCTTGGATAGCTGAGTAATAGCTACTTTGAAATTCTGACTGGTGAGTAAAGCGATTGTAACTCCAAAACTATTGCAGTTAGAGTATTTTCCTAAAATATGTTGTTCAGCTACTTTGTCCTTAGCTATAAGATGGTACATAGTTTGGGGTTCTATTGCATGCCATAAGTGAGTAATAGCTATATTGTTATTTGTAGCAAAATCATGACATAAGTAAATGTCAAATATCTTCAAAAGTATTAAAGTTAGGGAATTCTTTTCAAATATGTTATTCATCTACTTTTTCATAAGCTATCACATAGTAAAGTTTCAGATCTGTTGCACATTGGATAGCTGAGTAATAGCTACTTTGAAATTCTACAGTTGAGTAAATCCATTGTAACTCCAAAACTATTGCAGTTACAATATTTTCGTAAAATGTGTTGTTCACCTACTTTGTCCTTAGCTATAAGTTGGCATGTAGTTTGGGGTTCTATTGCATGCCATAAGTGAGTAATAGCTATTTTCTTATTAGTAGCAAAATAATGACATAAGTAAATGTCAAATATCTTCAGAAGTATTAAAGTTACGGAATTCTTTTCAAATATGTCGTTCATCTACTTTTTTGTAAGCTATCACATAGTAAAGTTTCAGACCTGTTGCACATTGCATAGCTAAGTAATAGCTACTTTGATATTGTGACTGTTGAGTAAATCCATTGTAACTCCAAAACTATTGCAGTTACAGCTTTTTCTTCAAATATGTTGTTCAGCTACTTTGTCCTTAGCTATAAGCTGGCATGTAGTTTGGGGTTCTATTGCATGCCATAAGTGAGTAATAGCTATTTTCTTATTAGTAGCAAAATAATGACATAAGTAAATGTCAAATATCTTCAGAAGTATTAAAGTTACGGAATTCTTTTCAAATATGTCATTCATCTACTTTTTTGTAAGCTATCACATAGTAAAGTTTCAAACCTGTTGCACATTGCATAGCTAAGTAATAGCTACTTTGAAATTGTGACTGTTGAGTAAATCCATTGTAACTCCAAAACTATTGCAGTTACAGCTTTTTCTTCAAATATGTTGTTCAGCTACTTTGTCCTTAACTATAAGATGGTATATATTTTGGGGTTGTATTGCATGCCATAAGTGAGTAATAGCTATTTTCTTATTTGTAGCAAAATAACATAAGTAAATGTCAAAGATCTTCAAAAGTATTAAAGTTAGGGAAATATTTTCAAATATGTTATTCATCTAGTTTTTGATAACCTATGACATAGTAAAGTTTCACACCTGTTGCACATTGGATAGCCGAGTAATACCTACTTTGAAATTGTGACTGTAGGGTAAATGCATATAGTTTGGGGTTCTATTGCATGCCATAAGTGAGTAATAGCTATTTTCTTATTTGTGGCAAAATAGTGACATAATTTTTCTCAAATAACTGCTTCATCTACTTTTGGGAGAGCTTTCACATGGTGAAGTTCCAGACCCGTAGCTAATTACTCACCTACTCAAAATGAGTAAATGTGAATTATCCCTAAAAGTATTGGGGATATCCAATTTTTATCAAATAACTCATTCATCTACTTTTGGGAGAGCTTTCACATGGTGAAGTTCCAGACCCGTAGCTAATTACTCACCTACTCAAAATGAGTAAATGTGAATTATCCCTAAAAGTATTGGGGATATCCAATTTTTCTTAAATAACTCATTCACCTACTTTTGGAAGAGCTTTCACTTGGTGAAGTTTCAGACCCGTAGCTAATTATTCACCTACTCAAAATGAGTAAATGCTAATTATCTCTAAAAGTATTGTGGATATCCAATTTTTATCAAATTACTCGTTCATCTACTTTTGGGAGAGCTTTCACATGGTGAAGTTCCAGACCCGTAGCTAATTACTCACCTACTCAAAATGAGTAAATGTGAATTATCTGTAAAAGTATTGCAGATATCCAATTTTTCTCAAATAACTCATTCACCTACTTTTGGGAGAGATTTTACTTGGTGAGGTTTCAGACCCGTAGCTAATTATTCACCTACTCAAAATGAGTAAATGTGAATTATCTCTAAAAGTATTGCGGATATCCAATTTTTATCAAATAACTCATTCATCTACTTTTGGGAGGGCTTTCACATGGTGAAGTTCCAGACCCGTAGCTAATTACTCGCCTACTGAAAATGAGTAAATGTGAATTATCTCTAAAAGTATTGCAGATAGCCAATTTTTATCAAATAACTCATTCACGTACTTTTGGGAGAGCTTTCACTTGGTGAATTTTCAGAGCCGTAGCTAATTATTCACCTCCTCAAAATGAGTAAATGCTAATTATCTCTAAAAGTATTGCGGGTATCCAATTTTTATCAAATTACTCGTTCATCTACTTTTGGGAGAGCTTTCACATGGTGAAGTTCCAGACCCGTAGCTAATTACTCACCTAATCAAAATGAGTAAATGTGAATTATCTGTAAAAGTATTGCAGATAGCCAATTTTTCTCAAATAACTCATTCACCTACTTTTGGTAGAGCTTTCACTTGGTGAAGTTTCACACCCGTAGTTAATTATTCACCTACTCAATATGAGTAAATGCGAATTATCTCTACAAGTATTGCAGATAGCCAGTATTTCTGAAATAACTTATTCACATACATTTTGGAGAGCTTTCAATTAGTGAATTTTCAGATCCGTAGCTAATTACTCACCTACTCAAAATGAGTAACTGCCTATTATCACTAAAAGTATTGCAGATAGCCAAAATTTCTCAAATAACTCATTCACCTACATTTTGGAGAGCTTTCACATGCTAAATTTTTTTAATGAATTTTTAAAATAATTTTTAATGCATTAGAATTCATGAAATCATGCACTAAATCAATTATAACTTGAAAAGTATTACATTTAGAGCACCTTGTTAAAATATGTTATCTTTAGTACATCTCATTTATATGGCGGGAGATAAATGCATGCGGCAGAATGCTTGTTCTTGTATGTACTCCAAAATTTAGGCCTTTAATAGACATTTAACCCATGTATGAGGAACATAAATCCCCACCCGAGTGACCCTTTTTAGACATTTTTCACATATTTTGCCCTGTAACTTGGAAATGGTAAGTCTGAGAAGTTTCAAACTGTATTAGATACATATTCTATGTGTAATCTTAGTATGTGACAAATTTTAAGTCTGAAGCTTTAATTTGAAGGCCACATTGAGGTCTCTGACGGGCTCCCAAAGACCCAGTATTTGGACTTTTTGCCACCTTTAAGCCCTGTGACTGTTAAACTATGTGACTGATAGGGCTGAAATCTCATCTGGGAATACATTATTATGTTCTTTTTACATGTGCCAAAAATCATGGCTTCAAGTAGACATTTAAACTGTGTATGAGGACCATAAACACCCACCCGAGTGACCCTTTTAAGACATTTTTCACATATTTTGCTCTGTAACTTGGAAATGGTAAGTCTGAGAAGTTTCAAACTTTATTAGATATATATTCTATGTATAATCTTAGTATGTGACAGATTATAAATCTGAAGCTTTAATTTGAAGGCCACATCGAGATCTCTAAAAGGCCCACAGAGACCCAATATTTGGACTTTTTGCCACCTTTAAGCCCTGTGACTGTTAAACTATGTGATTGATGGAGCTGAAATCCCATCTGGGAATGCATTATTATGTCCTTTCTACATGTGCCGAAAATCAAGGCTTTTAGTAGACATTTAACCTGTGTATGAGGGCCATAAACACTCACCCAAGTGACCTTTTTTGACATTTTTTTTCCGTATTTTGCCCTGTTATCTGGAAATGCTTAGTGTGACAAGTCTTAAACTGTATTAAATATAATTTTTGTTTGTTATGTTTGTCCCCCAAAAAGGTTCAGCTCTGTAGTTTAATTGCTAAGGTCTCTTTAACAATTGTAAAATGCCCACAGAGACCCAGTTTATGGATATTATATCACTTTAAAGCCCTGTAACTGTTGAACTATGTGGGTCATAGAGCTGAAATCTTTGAATTTTTCAAAGGAAGTGCCTGTCTATTTAAATTTTTATTAATAATGTTATGGCTATCTTAGGCTTTTAAGTACTTATTTTTGTGTGTTATCTCTCTGCTTGCTGAGTTTTTAACTTTTTAAAATGAAACTGGTTAAACATATTCAAGTAGGCAAAATGGACACTGTTATTTTCTGGTGAGCTATAAGTCCAATATTAATGAAATTATAGCCTTATGTAGTAAAAATAGGGGATTTTTAACCCTCAACTAGCCCAGTTTTATTCAGTTTGCCTCAGTTAATTTTGACACAGTTCCTACAGTTACTAACTCATTTCAGTTGATAATCACATTCTTAAAATTCTCAATTCTGAATTATGTCCACCCCCCTGGGGGGTGTATATATTATTTTTGCTTTTTCTGCTGTCCGGCGTCCGATGTCCGGCGTCCGATGTCCGGCGTCACGCATGGTTTCCGCTCATTTAAAGGAAAAGTATTAGAGCTATTGTCACCAAATTTGGTATGCAGGCTTATTGGGTCAGTAGCTTGCTTGGGATTGCTTTTGGCTGTTGTACCTCTTTTGCTTACTGAGTAATACTTAAGTACAGCTATTTTCAGTACCCATTGGTTTCCGTGCATTTAAGCCAAAATAATTAAAGATATTTTACTACAATTTTGAATACAAGATTGTTATGTCCATAGCTCGCTTGGTATTGCATTTGGGACTGATAGCTTTGTCAGTACGTGAGTAATAGCCATTTAGGTACTTCATTGTGTATTTTCAGTACTACTTTTGAGTAATTTGCTAATATCTGAGAAACCGTAAGAGATAGAGCGATTTCGACAGAATCTTTGACCCACAGGGTAGTAGAAGAGTATTCTGTACAAAATTGAAAATTTTCAATTTTCGCCACTTTTGGCGGCCATCTTGAATTTTTACGAAAAACGAAAAAATCTTAATATCTCGGAAACCGTAAGAGATAGAGCGATTTCGACACAATTTTTGACTCACAGGGTAGTAGAAAAGTATTCTGTACAAAATTAAAAAATTTCAATTTTCGCCACTTTTGGCGGCCATCTTGAATTTTTGCGAAAAGCGAAAAAATCTTAATATCTCAGAAACCGTAAGAGATAGAGCGATTTGGACAAAATTTTTGACCCATAGGGTAGTAGGAAAGTATTCTATACAAAATTGAAAAATTTCAATTTTCGCCACTTTTGGCGGCCATCTTGAATTTTTGCGGAAAAACAAAACATGTTAATATCTCGGAAACCGTAAGAGATAGAGCCATTTCCACAGAAATTTTGACTCGCATGGTAGTGGTAGAGTATTCTATGTGCAATTGAAAAATTTCAATTTTCGCCACTTTTGCGGCCATCTTGAATTTTTGCGGAAAAACAAAGAATGTTAATATCTCGGAAACCGTAAGAGATAGAGCGATTTCGACAGAATTTTTGACCCACAGGGTATGGAGAGAGTATTCTATGTGAAATTGAAAAATTTCAATTTCGCCACTTTTGGTGGCCATCTTGGATTTTTGCGGAAACCGTAAGAGATAGAGCGATTTCGACTAAATTTTTAACCCATATGGTAGTAGTGGAGTATTCTATATGAATTTGAAAAATTTCAATTTCGCCACTTTTGGCAGTCTTCTTGTTTCGTAGAAATTTTCAACCCACAGGGTATCTAATCAATGTACTATTGGCAATTTTCAAAATATTTTACTCTCCCCAAAAATGGCGGCCATTTTGAATTTTTCAGTTTTTGCCTAAAATGACAAAACGCAAGTTTGCTTCTGTCTCCTTAACCGTGCGAGATAGAGCGATTTCAATGAACCCACAGGGTATCTGACCAGTGTACCCTTGGCAGTTTTCAAAAAATATTCCTCTTCCCACATATGGCAGCCATTTTGAATTTTGGCCAAAAAATTGAAAAATGGAAATTCGCTTCTATCTCCTTAACCATGCAAGATAGAGCGATTTCGTCAAAATTTTCTACCCAACCAAAGCAAAAAGGCATGAAGCTGAAATAATTTACATGTATACTAATAAATATTTAAGCATCATTGATATATTTTACAGATGAAACAGGGCCTTGTAAGACTACTGTACAATTTTTGCAAAAGGTTGATAGGGTGGACATTACACATGATAATGTGTGTTCTTCTATGCTATCCTGTTTCTATTCATATGTCGCAGCTACAAGCAACAGGGCGTCCTATTTCTAGTTATTATTATAAATCTGTTCTTGTGGTTTGATAATTTATATTTAATTCTGGAGGTATATAATTTTCCTGTTGGACATTCCTTATTAACGCTCGACGATAGGAGAGGGTTATTGTGATCAGTTTGTTTCTGTCTGTCCATCTGTCTGTCTGTCTGTCTGTCTGTGCACCGTTTCGCTCTTATAACTCAAAACCTATAACACCAATCGAGCTCAAATTTGGTGGGCAGGTATTTTATGGGGTACAGACGGATTCTTCCAAATTTGGTGTAATTATATCCCCAGACGAAAGTCGGGGATATATTGGATTCAGGTCCGTCGCGCCGCCGCCGCCGCCGCCGCCGTAGAAATTTCCTTGTGGACGCGATAACTCAAAAACAAATTAATATTTTTTTTTCAAACTTGGTACACATGTTAAGGGTGCCCAAAGGAAGATCCCTATTTTAAGGTGACCTTAAACTCCCAGTAAAAAAGAACTTATGGCCACCTTAAGGTCAGAAATTGGACTTTTGGCCACTTAGAGCCCTCAAGGTCACAAACTATGATGCTCAGCTGGCTGAAATTTTACCTGACAACACATTAATATGTTCTTAGTACATGTGCCGAAAATCACGACTTTAAGTTGAGGAGAAAATTGTGTTTGAGGCCCATAAATACCCCCACTTGGGGATTTTTTGCTATACTTTTCACATATTTTGCCCTATAATTTGGAAGTGGTAATTCTGATGAGTCTCAAACTGCGCTAGGTATAACTTTGATATGTAATCCTTGTCTGTAGAAAATTTTAGGGCTGTAGGTTTACCCAAAGGGGTCGACTTAAGGTCTCAAAAGTGCCCACAGAGACCCAATTTATGCACTTTTTGCCACTTTCAAGCACTGTAGCTTTCAAACTATGTCTCTCATCTAAGTTAAATATCATCTGGGAATATATCTATGTGTTTTCTTATATGTGCCCCAACATTTAGGCCTTTAATAGACAGTTAACCTGTGTATCAGGACCATAAACACCCACCCGAGTGACCCTTATAAGACATTTTTCACATCTTTTTCCCTGTAACTTGGAAATGGTAAGTCTGAGAAGTTTCAAACTGTATTAGATATATATTCTGTGTGTAATCTTAGTATGTAACAGATTTTAAGTCTGAAGCTTTAATTTTGAAGGTCAAATTGAGGTCTCTAAAAGGCTCCCAAAGACCCAATATTTGGACTTTTTGCTACTTTTAAGCCCTGTGACTGTCAAACTATGTGACTGATAGAGCTCAAATCCTATCTGGGAAGATATTAGTATGTTATTTATATATGTGCCAAAAATTAAGGCTTTAAGAAGACATTTAACCTGTGTATGAGGACCATAAATCCCCACCCGAGTGACCATTTTTAGACATTTTTCACATATTTTTCCCTGTAACTTGGAAATGGTAAGTCTAAGAAGTTTCAAACTGTATTAGATGCATATTCTATGTGTAATCTTAGTATGTGACAAATTTTAAGTCTGAGGCTTTAATTTGAAGGCCACATTTAGGTCTCTAGAAGGCCCCATAAAGACCCAGTATTTGGACTTTTTGCCAATTTTAAGGCCTGTGACTGTTAAACTATGTGACTGATAGAGCTGAAATCTCATCTGGGAATACATTATTATGTTCTTTTTACATGTGCCAAAAATCAAGGCTTCAAGTAGACATTTAACCTGTGTATGAGGACCTTAAACACCCACCTGAGTGACCCTTTTAAGACATTTTTCACATATTTTGCTCTGTAACTTGGAAATGGTAAGTCTGAGAAGTTTCAAACTTTATTAGATACATATTCTATGTGTAATCTTAGTATGTAACAAATTTTAAGTCTGAAGCTTTAATTTGAAGGCCACATCGAGATCTCTAAAAGGCCCACAGAGACCCAATATTTGGACTTTTTAACCACCTTTAAGCCCTGTGACTGTTAAACTATGTGATTGATGGAGCTGAAATCCCATCTGGGAATGCATTATTATGTCCTTTTTACATATGCCGAAAATCAAGGTTTTTAGTAGACATTTAACCTGTGTATGAGGGCCATAGACACTCGCCCAAGTGCCTTTTTGGACATTTTTTCCGTATTTTGCCCTGTTATTTGGAAATGCTTAGTGTGACAAGTCTTAAACTGTATTATATATAATTATGTCCACCCCCCTGGGGGGTGGATATATTATTTTTGCTTTTTTCGCCGTCCGATGTCCGATGTCCGATGTCCGGCGTCCGGCGTCCGGCGTCCGATGTCCGGCGTCACGCATGGTTTCCGCTCATTTAAAGGAAAAGTATTAGAGCTATTGTCACCAAATTTGGTATGCAGGCTTATTGGGTCAGTAGCTTGCTTGGGATTGCTTTTGGCTGTTGTACCTCTTTTGCTTACTGAGTAATACTTAAGTACAGCTATTTTCAGTACCCATTGGTTTCCGTGCATTTAAGCCAAAATAATTAAAGATATTTTACTACAATTTTGAATACAAGATTGTTATGTCCATAGCTCGCTTGGTATTGCATTTGGGACTGATAGCTTTGTCAGTACATGAGTAATAGCCATTTAGGTACTTCATTGTGTATTTTCAGTACTACTTTTGAGTAATTTGCTTCTATCTCCTTAACCGTGCGAGATAGAGCGATTTCGGCAAAATTTTCGACCCGCAGGGTATCTGAGGAGTGTACTCTTTGCAAATTTCAAAAAATTTTCCCCTCCCCAAAAATGGCGGCCATTTTGAATTTTCGAATTTTTGCCAAAAATGGCAAAACACAAATTTGCTTCTATCTCCTTAACCGTGCGAGATAGAGCGATTTCGTCGAAATTTTCGACCCACAGGGTATCTAAGGAATGTAATATTTGCAATTTTCAAAAAATTTTCCCCTCCCCAAAAATGGCGGCCATTTTGAATTTTCGAATTTTTGCCAAAAATGGCAAAACACAAATTTGCTTCTATCTCCTTAACCGTGCGAGATAGAGCGATTTCGTCGAAATTTTCGACCCACAGGGTATCTAAGGAATGTAATATTTGCAATTTTCAAAAAATTTTCCCCTCCCCAAAAATGGCGGCCATTTTGAATTTTCGAATTTTTGCCAAAAATGGCAAAACACAAATTTGCTTCTATCTCCTTAACCGTGCGAGATAGAGCGATTTCGTCGAAATTTTCGACCCACAGGGTATCTAAGGGATGTAATATTTGCAATTTTCAAAAAAATTTCCCCTCCCCAAAAATGGCGGCCATTTTGAATTTTCGAATTTTTGCCAAAAATGGCAAAACACAAATTTGCTTCTATCTCCTTAACCGTGCGAGATAGAGCGATTTTCGGCAAAATTTTCGACCCACAGGGGATCTAAGGAATGCAATCTTTGCAATTTTCCAAAAATTTTCCCCTCCCCAAAAATGGCGGCCATTTTGAATTTTCGAATTTTTGCCAAAAATGGCAAAACACTAATTTGCTTCTATCTCCTTAACCGTGCGAGATAGAGCGATTTCGGCAAAATTTTCGACACACAGGGTATCTAAGCAATGCAATCTTTGCAATTTTCAAAATATTTTCCCCTCCCCAAAAATGGCGGCCATTTTGAATTTTTGCCAAAAATGGCAAAACACAAATTTGCTTCTATCTCCTTAACCGTGCGAGATAGAGCGATTTCGTCGAAATTTTTGACCCACAGGGTATCTAAGGAATGTAATATTTGCAATTTTCAAAAAATTTTCCCCTCCCCAAAAATGGCGGCCATTTTGAATTTTCGAATTTTTGCCAAAAATGGCAAAACACAAATTTGCTTCTATCTCCTTAACCGTGCGAGATAGAGCGATTTCGTCGAAATTTTCGACCCACAGGGTATCTAAGGAATGCAATCTTTGCAATTTTCCAAAAATTTTCCCCTCCCCAAAAATGGCGGCCATTTTGAATTTTCGAATTTTTGCCAAAAATGGCAAAACACAAATTTGCTTCTATCTCCTTAACCGTGCGAGATAGAGCGATTTCGTCGAAATTTTCGACCCACAGGGTATCTAAGGAATGTAATATTTGCAATTTTCAAAAAAATTTCCCCTCCCCAAAAATGGCGGCCATTTTGAATTTTCGAATTTTTGCCAAAAATGGCAAAACACAAATTTGCTTCTATCTCCTTAACCGTGCGAGATAGAGTGATTTCGGCAAAATTTTCGACCCACAGGGGATCTAAGGAATGCAATCTTTGCAATTTTCCAAAAATTTTCCCCTCCCCAAAAATGGCGGCCATTTTGAATTTTCGAATTTTTGCCAAAAATGGCAAAACACTAATTTGCTTCTATCTCCTTAACCGTGCGAGATAGAGCGATTTCGGCAAAATTTTCGACACACAGGGTATCTAAGCAATGCAATCTTTGCAATTTTCAAAATATTTTCCCCTCCCCAAAAATGGCGGCCATTTTGAATTTTCGAATTTTTGCCAAAAATGGCAAAACACAAATTTGCTTCTATCTCCTTAACCGTGCGAGATAGAGCGATTTCGTCGAAATTTTCGACCCACAGGGTATCTAAGGAATGTAATCTTTGCAATTTTCCAAAAATTTTCCCCTCCCCAAAAATGGCGGCCATTTTGAATTTTCGAATTTTTGCCAAAAATGGCAAAACACAAATTTGCTTCTATCTCCTTAACCGTGCGAGATAGAGCGATTTCGTCGAAATTTTCGACCCACAGGGTATCTAAGGAATGTAATATTTGCAATTTTCAAAAAAATTTCCCCTCCCCAAAAATGGCGGCCATTTTGAATTTTCGAATTTTTGCCAAAAATGGCAAAACACAAATTTGCTTCTATCTCCTTAACCGTGCGAGATAGAGTGATTTCGGCAAAATTTTCGACCCACAGGGGATCTAAGGAATGCAATCTTTGCAATTTTCCAAAAATTTTCCCCTCCCCAAAAATGGCGGCCATTTTGAATTTTCGAATTTTTGCCAAAAATGGCAAAACACTAATTTGCTTCTATCTCCTTAACCGTGCGAGATAGAGCGATTTCGGCAAAATTTTAGACGCACAGGGTATCTAAGCAATGCAATCTTTGCAATTTTCAAAATATTTTCCCCTCCCCAAAAATGGCGGCCATTTTGAATTTTCGAATTTTTGCCAAAAATGGCAAAACACAAATTTGCTTCTATCTCCTTAACCGTGCGAGATAGAGCGATTTCGTCGAAATTTTCGACCCACAGGGTATCTAAGGAATGCAATCTTTGCAATTTTCAAAAAATTTTCCCCTCCCCAAAAATGGCGGCCATTTTGAATTTTCGAATTTTTGCCAAAAATGGCAAAACACAAATTTGCTTCTATCTCCTTAACCGTGCGAGATAGAGCGATTTCGTCGAAATTTTCGACCCACAGGGTATCTAAGGAATGCAATCTTTGCAATTTTCCAAAAATTTTCCCCTCCCCAAAAATGGCGGCCATTTTGAATTTTCGAATTTTTGCCAAAAATGGCAAAACACAAATTTGCTTCTATCTCCTTAACCGTGCGAGATAGAGCGATTTCATCGAAATTTTCGACCCACAGGGTATCTAAGGAATGTAATATTTGCAATTTTCAAAAAAATTTCCCCTCCCCAAAAATGGCGGCCATTTTGAATTTTCGAATTTTTGCCAAAAATGGCAAAACACAAATTTGCTTCTATCTCCTTAACCGTGCGAGATAGAGCGATTTCGGCAAAATTTTCGACACACAGGGTATCTAACCAATGCAATCTTTGCAATTTTCAAAATATTTTCCCCTCCCCAAAAATGGCGGCCATTTTGAATTTTTGAATTTTTGCCAAAAATGGCAAAACACAAATTTGCTTCTATCTCCTTAACCGTGCGAGATAGAGCGATTTCGTCGAAATTTTCGACCCACAGGGTATCTAAGGAATGTAATATTTGCAATTTTCAAAAAATTTTCCCCTCCCCAAAAATGGCGGCCATTTTGAATTTTCGAATTTTTGCCAAAAATGGCAAAACACAAATTTGCTTCTATCTCCTTAACCGTGCGAGATAGAGCGATTTCGTCGAAATTTTCGACCCACAGGGTATCTAAGGAATGCAATCTTTGCAATTTTCCAAAAATTTTCCCCTCCCCAAAAATGGCGGCCATTTTGAATTTTCGAATTTTTGCCAAAAATGGCAAAACACAAATTTGCTTCTATCTCCTTAACCGTGCGAGATAGAGCGATTTCGTCGAAATTTTCGACCCACAGGGTATCTAAGGAATGTAATATTTGCAATTTTCAAAAAAATTTCCCCTCCCCAAAAATGGCGGCCATTTTGAATTTTCGAATTTTTGCCAAAAATGGCAAAACACAAATTTGCTTCTATCTCCTTAACCGTGCGAGATAGAGCGATTTCGGCAAAATTTTCGACCCACAGGGTATCTAAGCAATGCAATCTTTGCAATTTTCAAAATATTTTTCCCTCCCCAAAAATGGCGGCCATTTTGAATTTTCGAATTTTTGCCAAAAATGGCAAAACACAAATTTGCTTCTATCTCCTTAACCGTGCGAGATAGAGCGATTTCGTCGAAATTTTCGACCCACAGGGTATCTAAGGAATGCAATCTTTGCAATTTTCAAAAAATTTTCCCCTCCCCAAAAATGGCGGCCATTTTGAATTTTCGAATTTTTGCCAAAAATTGCAAAACACAAATTTGCTTCTATCTCCTTAACCGTGCGAGATAGAGCGATTTCGTCGAAATTTTCGACCCACAGGGTATCTAAGGAATGCAATCTTTGCAATTTTCCAAAAATTTTTTCCTCCCCAAAAATGGCGGCCATTTTGAATTTTCGAATTTTTGCCAAAAATGGCAAAACACAAATTTGCTTCTATCTCCTTAACCGTGCGAGATAGAGCGATTTCATCGAAATTTTCGACCCACAGGGTATCTAAGGAATGTAATATTTGCAATTTTCAAAAAATTTTCCCCTCCCCAAAAATGGCGGCCATTTTGAATT
Source organism: Sabellastarte sp. h YS-2021 (assembly GCA_964017235.1). Classification (NCBI taxonomy): domain Eukaryota; kingdom Metazoa; phylum Annelida; class Polychaeta; order Sabellida; family Sabellidae; genus Sabellastarte; species Sabellastarte sp. h YS-2021. Next base: position 170,393,743 of record OZ024929.1, on the reverse strand, counting down.
TTCGAATTTTTGCCAAAAATGGCAAAACACAAATTTGCTTCTATCTCCTTAACCGTGCGAGATAGAGCGATTTCGTCGAAATTTTCGACCCACAGGGTATCTAAGGAATGCAATCTTTGCAATTTTCCAAAAATTTTCCCCTCCCCAAAAATGGCGGCCATTTTGAATTTTCGAATTTTTGCCAAAAATGGCAAAACACAAATTTGCTTCTATCTCCTTAACCGTGCCAGATAGTGATTTCGTCAAAATTTTCGACCCACAGGGTATCTGAGCATTGTACTCTTGGTAATTTCTAAAAAATTTTCCCCTCCCCTAAAATGGCGGCCATTTTGAATTTTCAAATTTTTGCCAAAAATGGCAAAACACAAATTTGCTTCTATCTCCTTAACCATGCGAGATAGAGCGATTTCGTCGAAATTTTCAACCCACAGGGTATCTAAGAAATGTAATCTTTGCAATTTTCAAAAAATTTTCCCCTCCCCAAAAATGGCAGCCATTTTGAATTTTCGAATTTTTGCCCAAAATGGAAAAACACAAACTGGCCTTAACCGTGCAAAATAGAGTTATTTTGTTGAAATTTTCGACCCATAGGGTATCTAAGAAATGTACTCTTGGCAATTTTCAAAAAAATTTCCTTTTCCCAATAATGGCGGCCATTTTGAATTTTCAAATTTTTGCCAAAAATAGAAAAACAGGAATTGGCTTCTATCTTCTTAACCGTGCAAGATAGAGTGATTTCGTCAAAATTTTCAACCCAACCAATGCAAAAAGGCATGAAGCTGAAATAAATTACATCTACACTATCAAATATTTAAGCATCATTGATATATTTTACAAATGAAACAGGGTCTTGTAAGACTACTGTACAATTTGGGCAAAAGGTTCATGGGTGGACATTACACATGATAATGTGTGTTCTTCTATGCTATCCTGTTTCTATTCGCATCTACTATCAACAGGGCGGCCTATTTCTAGTTTTTGTTTGTTATGTATGTCCCCCAAAAAGTTTCAGATCTGTTGTTTAATTGCTAAGGTCTCTTTAACAATTGTAAAATGCCCACAGAAACCCAATTTATGGACATTATGCCACTTTAAAGCCCAGTAACTGTCAAACTATGTGGGTTATAGAGCTGAAATCTTTGAATTTTTAAAAGGAAATGCCTGTCTATTTAAATTTTGAATATTAATAATGTTATGGCTATCTTAGTCTTTTAAGAACTTATTTTTGTGTGTTATACCTCTGCTTGCTGAGTTTTTAACTTTTTAAAATGAAACTGGTTAAACATATTCAAGTAGACAAAATGGACACTTTAAGTGAGCTTTAAGTCCCAATATTAATGAAATAATATCCTTATGTAGTAAAAGTAGGGGATTTTTAACCCTCAACTAGCCCAGTTTTATTCAACTTGCCTCAGTTAATTTTGACACAGTTCCTACAGTTATGAACTCATTTCAGTTGATAATCACATACTTAAAATTCTCAATTCTTTTTGTATTTGAGTACCCCTTTTATATAGATTGTTTGTTTACCATTTATGCATCCCCCACCCGGATTCCCCCCACCCACCTCTGGGACCTCCAGCTATATTGAGTGACACTAAATAAACAAAGGTATTTAATGATATCAGATGAGAAACAAAGAACTCAATGGGGTTGCAGATCTTGTGTAATAGTGAGAGAGGTGTGGAGAAGGGGAGAGGGGTGGGGGTGGGAGGTGGTGGGCTTCATTACATATAACACAAAGGGGAGTCAGAACTGAGATTGTGTCACATATTTAGGTTGCATATATATGGACAACATATATAGGTATAGAGGAAATGAATAACTGAAAACAATTTGCAAATTGTAAAAATAATATAATAAAATAATAATATAAATAATTTTTTTTTAAATAATATTTTACTTGTGAACAAATATAGAAACAGATATGCGCTTTTGGGATTATGAATTTTAGAATGGACATTGAATCATCAATCATTTAAATACTTTGAAGGAAGATTGAAAAGTATGATGAGTTGAGTTAAAAATAATATTTTATTTGTCAACAAATATAGAAACAGATATGCTCTTTTGGGATTATTATTTTAGAATGGACATTCAATCATCAATCATTTAAATACTTTGAAAATAGGTTTAGAGTTATCATTGCAGGAAGATTGAAAATATAATTTGAGTTATGTATTCGGCGTCTGGGGATACACCATCTTCCTTGGAAGATATAAACAGAGTAGATTGATGTGCTGAAGTTCATATAATAATGGGTAATTATGTTTTAAAAAATTCCCGATCAAAACCTGTGGCGTGAGTGATGACCTGTCTGGGGATATGTTGGCGCCGAGTTGGCCCAATCTAGTTTGTGTGAAAATTAAAGCCAGGAGAGAGTTTTTATGTCAGCTGACTTGTCAGTCAGCTGACATTATGTCGTCACTCTGCGGCGTGGGCGTACGCATCCGCGTCCGCGTGAACAACTTCTCCTCCAAAACTACAAGGCCTAGAGACGTGCTGTTTTTTTTAAAAGATACCTTATCTATCGAGGATGAAAAATTGTTCAAGGCATGCAAATCTGTCTGTTCGTCTGTTTGCTAGAGACATTACAAGGGGGGTACCCCCACCAAAAGTGTGAAAATTTCAACACTTAATCACAATTTTCTCAGTGACTATTGCAGGGATTTCTCTCATATCTTGCATATATGTACTAGGCCATAGGTAGATTCTCTTGTGTGAGTATGAGACCTGGATCTGTCTTACTTTTTTTTTAATAAATTTTTTTAATAATTTTTAATGCATTAAAATTCATGAAATCATGCACAAAATCATTTATAACTTGAAAAGTGTTGCATTTAGAGCATTTTGTTAAAATATGTTATTCAGCTACTTTTTTCATAGCTACAATATGGTGAGTAAGTGGGGTGCCTGTCTCAATAGGTAAGTGAGTAATAGCTACTTTTGGGCTTTTCAGTAACTTCCATCATGAGTAAAATCACTTGTAACTTAAAAACTATTGCATTTAGAGAAATTCGTATAAATATGTTATTCAGCTACTTTTGGGTCAGCTATAACATGGTAAAATTTTAGACCTGTAGCTCATGGCATAGCTGAGTAATAGCTACTTTTAGGTTATCACTGTTGAGTAAATCGCTTATAACTTCAAAACTATTGCATTTAGAGAATTTCGTATAAATATGTTATTCAGCTACTTTTGGGTCAGCTATAACATAGTAAAATTTCAGACCTGTAGCTCATGGCATAGCTGAGTAATAGCTACTTTTAGGTCATCACTATTGAGTAAATCAGTTGTAACTTGAAAACTATTGCATGTACAGTATTTTGCTTAAATATGTTGTTCACCTACTTTTGGGTCAGCTATAACATAGTAAAATTTCAGACCTGTAGCTCATGGCATAGCTGAGTAATCGCTACTTTGAGGTTATCACTGTTGAGTAAATCGCTTATAACTTGGAAATTATTGCATTTAGAGTATTTTGTTTCAATATGTTATTCACCTATTTTGGGGTCAGCTATAACATAGTGAAGTTCCAGACCTGTGACTCATTGCATAGCTGAGTAATAGCTACTTTGAAGTTCTCAATGTTGAGTAAATCACTTATAATTTGAAAACTATTGCATTTAGAGAATTTAGTATAAATATGTTATTCAGCTACTTTTGGGTCAACTATAACATAGTAAAATTTCAGACCTGTAGCTCATGGCATAGCTGAGTAATAGCTACTTTTAGGTTATCACTGTTGAGTAAATCACTTATAACTTGGAAACTATTGCATTTACAGTATTTTGTTGCAATATGTTATTCACCTATTTTGGGGTCAGCTATAACATAGTGAAGTTCCAGACCTGTGGCTCATTGCATAGCTGAGTAATAGCTACTTTGAAGTTCTCACTGTTGAGTAAATCAATTGTAAATGGAAAACTATTGCCTTTACAGAAATTTGTGCAAATATGTTATTCAGCTACTTTTGGGTCAGCTATAACATAGTGAAATTACAGACCTGTAGCTCATGGCACAACTGAGCAATAGCTATTCTCAGGCACTGACTGTTGAGTAAATCGGCTATAACTTGAAAAATATTGCATTTGGAGTATTTTGTTAAAATATATTGTTCACCTACTTTTGGGTTAGCTATAACATAGTGAAATTACAGACCTATAGCTCATGGCATAGCGGAGCAATAGCTATTTTCAGGTTCTCACTATTGAGTAAATCAGTTGTAACTTGAAAACTATTGCATTTACAGTATTTTGCTTAAATATGTTGTTCACCTACTTTTAGGTCAGCTATAACAGAGCAAAAATTCAGACATGTAGCTCATTGCATAGCTGAGTAATAGTTACTTTGAGGTTCTCACTCTTGAGTAAATCAGTTGTAACTTGAAAACTATTACATTTAGAGTATTTTGTTAAATATGTTATTTACAGACGTTTTGGTCAGCTATAACATAGTGAAATTGCAGACCTCTATGTCATGGCATAGCTGAGCAATAGCTTCTTTCAGGTTCTCACTGTTGAGTAAATCATTGTATCCAACCTGTAGGAAATCATGGGCTGGGAATCTGTTAATATGGTCCGATTTGACCTTGGAACCCTCCTTCAAGGTCAAATGAGGATAGCCAAACATAAAAGTGCTTATAACTCGCTTATTATTGGTCCTAGAGGTTTGGAATGAAAACCAACCTATAGAAAATCATGAGCTGTAAATTTTTTGGTGTGGTCGGATTTCACCTTGGACCCCTCCTTCAAGGTCAAATGAGGATAGCCAAACTTAAAAGTGCTTATAACTCGCTTATTATTGGTCCTAGAGGTTTGGAATGGAAAACCAACCTACAGAAAATCATGGGCTGGGAATCTTTTGGTGTGGTCGGATTTCACCTTAGACCCCTCCTTCGAGGTCAAACGAAGATAGCCAAACTTAAAGTGCTTATAACTCGCGTATTATTGGTCTTGGAGGTTTGGGATGGTAAACCAAGATATAGGAAATCATGGGCTGGGATTCTTTTGGTGTGGTCAGATTTGACCTGGGACCCCCCCTTCAAGGTCAATTGAGGATAGCCAAACTTACAATTGCTTATAACTCGCTTATTATTGGTCCTACAGGTTTGGGATGGTAAAGAAGCTACAGGAAATCATGGGCTGGGAATTTTTTTGTGTGGTCGGATTTGACCTTAGACCCCTCCGTCAAGGTCAAACAAGGATAGCCAAACTTAAAAAGTGGCTATGACTCACTTATTATTGGTCCGAGAGGTTTGGGATGGTAAACCATCCTAAATTCTTTGGCTGGGAATCTTTTGGTATGGTCAGATTTGACCTTTGGATCCCTTCTTCATGGTCGAACGAGGATATTGCATTTATAGTATTTCTTTAAATATTTTTAACCTACTTTTTACACTTAAACAATTACCTTGTTACTTTATTTCATAATACCATTTGCAGGGCACAACTTTTTTGTCCTTTTCTTCTGTCAGCTTCGGAATATCTTTCGAACATGCTGTTCAGTTACCATTTACTGTATTTCTGTACAGCCCTTTCCCTGATAATTATGCTTTCCTCTCATTATCACCATCACAAATCAAAAACATTCAGTCAGCTGACACAGTGCCCGTTCACGGGCACTCTCCTCTTGTTTTTATTTTTAATTGGGCTTTTACAGTGAAATCTGCTTCTCTCTCTGTGCACTGTTTTGCCCTTATAACTGAAAAACTATAACATCAATCAATCTCAAATTTAGTGGGCAGGTATTTTATGGGGAACAGACGGATTCTTCCAAATTTGGTGTAATTTGTTTGAAAATTAAAGCCAGGAGAGATTTTTTCTTATTTTTAATTGGGAATACACAGTGAAACTGCTTCTCTTCATCACATAGGTAAAAAATCAATATTTTGCTTTCTGATGATGTCATTACTCCGTGATGTCACAATGCAACTGTCATTGTGAGGTCACAATCCTAGCTTGTGATACTTGCTGTCTTTAAGTAAAAATATTTCTTGTCATTTTAATAAACATAATAAAGAGGGAGGTGGTATATTCATCATTTTTATTAATTATTATTTCTGTTTTATTTTCTCTTTTTTTTATTTCAATTCCTTGACAGTCCATCACAAAAAATTACCATGCGTGATTTTCACCAAGTGACCTTTAAGCAATATTTTTACCTCCACCAGCAGTTTAATGTTTTTGTGTGCTTATTGTTTATTTTTTTTATTTTATTTTATTTATTATTTTGTGTGTGTGTGTGTGTGTGGGGGGGGGTGGGGGTGGGGGGGGTGGGGTGGGGTGGGGGGGGGGGTGGGGGGTGGGGGGTGGGGGGAATGTAGTTACTAAAAGAAAGATCAGGATCTTAATTTGGATACCAAAAATTCATGATTTTTCAGAGGTCCCATTTCAATGTATTTTAAATGACTAGCTTTCTACTTGATATTTCTATGGACATTAATTTACATGTTTGGTTTTATTTTATTGTCTTCCTTACAATACTTTATATCACTTGATGAACTGGTCACATGGAGTCGAGCGTTTTGCTCTCTCTGAGTGCATCTTGTTTATATATTTTATTTTATTTTAGTGATAAGATTAACTGAGCTTTTTGTATTTGATTACCTCTTTTGTTTGTTTACCATTTGTGCTGTAGCACTCTATCTCTTTGTAGTCCCACCCCCATCCACCTCTGGGACCTCCAGCTATTGAGTGACACTAAATAAACAAAGGTATTGAATGATATCAAATGAGAAACAAAGAACCAGACTTTTCAGTGGGGTTGAAGATCTTCTGTAACAGTGAGAGAGGTGTGGAGAAGGGGAGAGGGGTGGGGTGGGGTTGGGAGATGGGGTTTGCTTCATTATCTAATAAGACAAAGGGGAGTCAGAACTGAGATTGTGTCACATATTTAGGTTGCATATATATGGACCACATATATAGGAATTGAGGAAATAAATAACTGAAAAACAATGCAAATTCTAAAAATAATATAATAAAATAATAATATAAATAATATATAATTTTTAAATAATATTTTATTTGTGAACAAATATAGAAACAGATATGCGCTTTTGGGATTATGAATCATTTAAATACTTTGAAAATAGGTTCAGAGTCACCCTTTGCAGGAAGATTGAAAAGTATGATGAGTTGAGTTAGAAATAATATTTTATTGCGTTAATACAACTTACCTAGTGGACAGATGCATTTGTCCGGCGCCCTGCCGGTCACGCCAAACGTTAGAAAAAAACGTCCTGAGCTGGGCTCTGGCCGGGACCGGTAGTGTCCTGTTCACTCGCCAGGTGGCTGTACAGCCTACCTGTCGGTATACTGCGCATGCGTGCGCATGCGCTCTTCCTCTTTTTGTTTGGCGCCATTTTAAAAAAGTTGTCAAAAGATTTACAAAGAGACGTTTTACATTTTAGAGTTGGATAGACATTTTAAAGTGACATTAATTTCATATCAAATTGTTACTGAATATTCATGGCATCCTCTGGAGATTTTAAGGGGCAACGCAGGGGCGCTTGCGGACATATAATGGCTGCGTTCGATCTTCACGAACGCTGTGCAAGATGTAGGGAAAAGAAGTTGGGGGAGGACCCGTGTGTTAAGGACAAACCTTGCTCATTATGTGACCAGTTTTCCGATGCGCAAAAGGAAACTTTGTCTACTCCATCTTATAGAATAAGAAAGGAAAGGAAAGCAGGATTGCTAGTGTCCCCCAAAGAGGTGACAGTTATTTCTCCGGTGGAAGACTTGTCGTCTGCTGACGCACCGACAGAGAACTCTTCTGCGCAGCCTTCTGCGCAGTTAGCACCGGATTTTCAACCCTCTGCGCAGCCTTCCACGCAGGCACCTGCCGCGTCTTCTACTTCAGACGCCTCTTATGTCACTTCGGGTCAGTTAGTTGCATTATCTGACAAGATGTCTGAGCAGTTTGCCAGATTTGAGGCTCTTCTCTCAAGAGGTAACATTTTCACTGCTCCCTCTATGCCAGTTAAACCAATTTCTGCTCAAAAGGTGCTATCAGATACTCCTTTCATTGACCCTTCTTCTGCCCGACCCACCGGTCCGGTGTGGCATCCGGCAGAATCTGTAGATGGTAACGGGTCTGATGTTAAACCGGACAAGAAAAAATCTCACAAACACAAGAAGTCCCACCGACACTCCGGTAAACATTCTGGGAAACCCACCGACAAGCAAGAACTTACAGCTGACTTGCATCCGGTCGGTTCAAAACAACTACCTACAAGTTCAGCACAGGCACCCGCTGAAGACATGACCGACACCGGCTCTCAAGTTCTACCAGCCAAAGCACCTGTCTCTCATCCGGCTGGCCAGTCAACCGGTCCACCGACAAAGGAACTGTCAGTTACCGGTCCGGCTCCCTGTTACTCTCAGGCCAGTGCTAGTTACAGAACCGGTCCGGAAGATTATTCACAGGCTAGTGTGTGTTCTGATCTGCCATATGAACCGGAAGAAAGTGAGCGTTACTCAGCTTCTGAACCTGATGAAGGGGAACTGTCGGATACTGGTGAGAAACAAGAAGTTACAGAGGATATGAATTACCGTGAGACGGTCCGGTCTGTCAGATCCTTTATGGGATGGAATCATATCCCGGTTTTTGAGGCTGATTTCAGTGAGCCCGACAAGAGCAACAACCCTTGGAAGGGGAAGGTTCCCAGGAGACCAGCTCGTGTGTCTGTGGCTATGCCACCAGACGACTGGTTATGTCAAAAACTTGAACGCTTAAATACTACAGTTGCTGAGGGTTATCCCTCTAGAAGTCAAGACTCAAGTGGGTTGAAGAAGGATCAGTTCCTTAAAATGCCAAAATCGCAAGCGCGTTGGTATCAGATGCACACCCTCAGACCTGACACTACTCCGCGTCCTGGCAAGTCTGTTTTTAGTTGGAGGAACACCGAGGCAAAAGTTAATTCACAATTTCCACGTATTACCAAGGCCTCTTCCTACCCGCCTTCTGGTCCTGTCTCACGACCTATTTCCCAAGAGTATCTACGTCGATGGGAACGGAATGCCAAGGAAGGCAGCTACATTGTCAACCAGGCAGCAGGCTTTAACAGATGTGCTAGTGAACTGCAGGATCGGATGAATCGGAGCTTAGTGTGCCTTCAGTCGAATTTCAATAAAGGGAAGGCCCCCAAAGAAGTATCAGAGGCTCTTCACGACCTGAAAGACTATCTAGCTTTCCATCAAAATGTCTCCATTGCCATGGGAACTTCATTGCAGCACCTAGCTGATAGCCTTTTCGTCAACATGGCAAATCTTGTGCTTCTTAGACGTGATTCTTATTTAGATCATGTAAAGTCTGGAGTGAAGTCTGACACCTGGAATCGACTTAGGAATGCCCCATTGTTCAACTATGGTCTCTTCCCTGATGACCTGATATGTATTGCAGAACAGGATATTACCAAGTCTGAAACCACCAGTGCTGCTCCAAGACCCGGTCCGGGTGCTATGCAGCGCACTGGTTGGCGCAACCCAAATAGGTTCCAGCCCTATGATCGCCGGGATTCTAGGAATACAGCTTCAGCTGAACCGAATCAGCCATGGCGACAGTTTGCTCGGGGCAGGGGAAGATCAAGAGGAAGGGGTCGTAGTAGTAATCCCCGTTTCTCTCGCTCCCGTGGATTTAAACAACAAAAATGACAGTTACCATTACAACCCAACCTCTGTAGTCAAGACATTAGATCGGTTGGGCAGAAAACAGACTCTAAACTTAGTCAAGGTAGTTTGTCACAAACCAGTTCTTTGTTCAAAGTTAAGTCAAGTTCCACCGGAAATGGCCGGTTCCAGTGTTCAAGAGACATTAAAAGACATGTTAACAAAAAGTTCGGGTCAATTACTGGCTTCAGTTCAGACAGGTTCAAGACCCCGCACATCTCAGAATCCAGACTTTCCCATGAGGCAAGTAGATCATTTAAATCAGGATGTGTTCTTTCATGTTGCAACTCATGCTCCTTCTGTACCTACCACCGGGCTTCCGCAAAAGAAAGGTCTAAGTCCCGTACCAGTGTTGAGAAAAATAAAGCATGTGAACAGTGTTTCTTGTGTCGATCCATGTCTTTTTGTCCAAAATGTTCAAGGTGTCCCCACTGTTGTGCACGATGGTCCTGTAGGAGGCCGTCTTCAAAAGTTTTGGCAAGTTTGGCAAAGGTTAGGCGCAAACCCTCGAGCAGTGTCCATTCTAAAGGAGGGTTACAGCCTGCCATTCAGATTAAGACCTCCTCTCACCAGGGTTCCAATCATTCAGAGCAGTTATGCCAATCCGGTAAAAAACCGTTTCCTCAAAGAGGCACTGATCTCTCTCCAAGGAAAGTTGGTAGTGGAACCAGTCTTGGTCCGGTCTTCTCTCGCCTTCTACAACCGGCTGTTTTTAGTACCCAAACCGGAAAACAAGTGGAGGCCTATTTTAGATCTGAGTCGGTTGAACAAGTTCCTCAAGACCGGCACATTCAAGATGGAAACTCCGGAAACCATCCGGACCTCGCTACAGAAAGGGGAGTGGGTGACCTCGCTGGATTTCAGCGACGCATACTTTCACATCCCTATTCACCCCCGGTCGAGGAAGTACATGAGATTCTTTCTCAACAAAAGAGCGTACCAGTTCACTGCCCTTCCCTTCGGGTTGGCCACGGCCCCTCTAGAGTTCACCAAGATAGTCAAGGAGGTGAAACTTATGGCTCAGAACAGGGGTATAAGAATCCACCAGTACCTAGACGACTGGTTACTGAGAGCCCCTTCGAGGGAGATTGGTCTCCTTCACACACAGGTTCTTTTGTCACTTTGCCACGAACTGGGCTGGCTAGTCAACCTCAAAAAGTCGGAACTGAATCCTCAACAGGTCTTTACCTTCGTCGGTTACCGGTTCGACCTGTTGACGGGTCGGGTTTTACCAACTCAAGAAAGATGGGCAAGCTTGCGTCAGAAACTGTTGTTTTTAAAGACCCGGGACAGGTGCACGGTAAGGCAGTTCATGTCCTTGATAGGACTCTTGACAGCCACCGAGAAACAGGTCAGGTCAGGTCGTCTCCACATGCGTCCCATTCAGTGGCACCTAAAAAGACACTGGCGGGTGCCCGAGGTCCTAGAGAAAGTCATTCCGCTACCTCCCTCTCTGCAACCTCACCTAGATTGGTGGTTAGACGAGGAAAATGTTTTAAGGGGCCAACCCTTACATCCATTAAGTCACGCCCTTCAACTGTTTACCGACGCATCAAACGAAGGTTGGGGCGCTCACTTAGGGGACTCTACGGCAAGAGGCGTTTGGTCAGACGTAGAAAGTCGACTTCATATCAACTTCTTGGAACTCAAGGCAGTTTTTCTGGCCCTCAAGAGTTTCGAACCTCTCTGCCTGAACCAGATTGTCTTGGTGGCGACCGACAACACAACTGTGGTCGCCTATATCAACAAACAAGGGGGTATGAAATCAGGCTCTCTTTGTGCCCTCCTCTGGAGACTCCTTTCCTGGTGCCATCCCAGAGAAATAGTTCTGAGAGCCAGGCACATTCCGGGTCGACTGAATGTCATAGCAGACAAGCTGTCCCGGCACAATCAGGTGATCCAGACCGAGTGGTGCCTGTCCCAACAGGTGTTCAATCGCTTGTGTTCCAACTGGGGCCAGCCACAGATAGATCTTTTTGCCACCAGATTCAATCACAAGCTTCCCAAGTTTGTCTCTCCAGTTCCAGATTCGACAGCTTGGGCGGTGGATGCTCTCAGCCTTCCATGGGTCAACCTGACCGTGTACGCCTTTCCCCCAGTCTCCCTGCTCAGTCAGGTCACATCCAAATTGGTGAATCAAGAATTTCACAGAATGATCTTAATCGCTCCAGGTTGGCCCAACATGCCTTGGTTTTGGGACCTGATCACTCTGTCAAGTCAAATTCCCTTCAGTCTTCCCTTAGAGAGGGATCTATTGACTCAACCGTTCAACGGCCTTCTCCACAGGAACTTGAATCATCTGAATCTGCATGCTTGGCTCCTAGAGCCTCGTCCATCAGGCGACAAGGGTTCTCTGAGGAGGTGGCAGCAAGAATTGAGGCTCCTCAGAGAAGTTCAACCAGAGCGGTCTATAAGTCAAAGTGGGCCATTTTTGTTAAGTGGTGCGAATCCAGCCAGGTGGACTTCAGGGCGCCCTCTCTGAAACAAGTGGCCGATTTCTTGTTGTATCTCTTTAAGGAGAGACAGTTACAACCCAGTACTATAGAAGGCTATAGAACAGCTATTGCCGATATGTTGGGCAACGACCCGATTCATTTTGGCAAGGATGAAAGCCTAACTCGCTTGTTGGACAGTTTCCATAGAGACAAGCCGAAAGGCAGGCGGGGAGTCCCTGCGTGGAATCTTTCATTAGTGCTTCACCAGTTGACCAAAGCTCCTTTCGAACCCATGCGGAAGGCCTCGCTTAAACATTTGACCTTTAAGACGGTTTTCCTCTTGGCTTTGGGTTCCGGCAAGAGGAGGAGCGAAATCCATGCATGGTTATACCGCAACATCAGGCATCAGGAGAACTGGAGTCAGGTCTCATTATATCCCTCTCCCAGTTTTCTGTCGAAGAATCAGCTAGCGCGGGACGGACCTTCTGCTGTGGCTCCGGTTGTCATTCCCGCGTTGGCTCCATCATTGGACAGGTCACTCAAGGAGGACAAGTCTCTTTGCCCGGTCAGGGCCTTGCGTTACTATTTAGACAGAACCAAGGACTTGCGTTCGGGCAAAGATCTGGTGTTTGTATCTTTCCGGAAGAGTTTTCAGAAGGATATTGTTCCGGCTACTATCTCTTCCTGGATCAAGCAAACTGTGTTGTTGTGTTATCAACTTTCTGATCATGAGGCTCAAAATATGCATCAAGTCCGAGCTCATGATGTACGGGCCTTTGCCGCTTCCAAAGCTTTCCAGGGCGGGGTTTCCTTGGACCAGATCCTATCGGCTTGCCATTGGAAGGCACACAACACTTTTACACAATTCTACCTGAAGGACCTAGCCTGGGCAGATTCCGAGTTGTACCACCTAGGTCCTGTGGTAGCGGCTCAGCAGATCCACGAACATCAGTAGTGGTCTTATGGCTGACTGTATATAGTGTACACATGTTTTTGGGTTTAGTTTTTAAAAAAAAAAAAAAAAAAAAAAAAAACGACTATCCTTTGCTACTGGATAGCCATGATCCAAAGTGGACCCAGGAGCTTATCAAGGATGGTATTTCCTTGCTCCTGTTCTTCTTCCTCATTCATGAATTGTTAGTTCATGCCCTCATTAGTCTCCCTGCACATTTGGGTCGAATTGCTGCACAGGCTGTTTTTCCTGTGGAAAAATCAGGGGGGGGGCCAGGGTGTTTAGTCCTTTTAGGGTTGGTTTATTTAACCAGTACCGGACACACCCGCTATGCTATTATCTTTATGGGTTCCCCTTGTTTGGCTACCCTCCATCCACTGGGTAGTCATTCTGCATCTGTCCACTAGGTAAGTTGTATTAACGCAATAAAATAGAAAATTTAATAGTAAATTAAATTTTTATAAGTTAATACCTTACCTAGTGGACAGGGGGAGTCCCACCCTACCTTCCCCGCTATCATAACCAACAAGGGGTCATAAGGTAGACAACAAAAAGAGGAAGAGCGCATGCGCACGCATGCGCAGTATACCGACAGGTAGGCTGTACAGCCACCTGGCGAGTGAACAGGACACTACCGGTCCCGGCCAGAGCCCAGCTCAGGACGTTTTTTTCTAACGTTTGGCGTGACCGGCAGGGCGCCGGACAAATGCATCTGTCCACTAGGTAAGGTATTAACTTATAAAAATTTAATTTACTATTAAATTTTCTATTTTATTTGTCAACAAATATAGAAACAGATATGCTCTTTTGGGATTATTAATTTGGAATGCACATTCAATCATCAATCATTTAAATACTTTGAAAATAGGTTCAGAGTTATCATTGCAGGAAGATTGAAAATATGCTCTGTTGAGTTATGTATTTGGCGTCTGGGGATACACCATCTTCCTTGGGAAGATATAAAGTTAGTAGATTGATGTGCTGAAGTTCATATAACTTTTCCCAAGATTTATGGCATACAACAAATGGCTTACATAAAAAATTCCCGATCAAAACCTGTGGCATGAGTGATGACCTGTCCGGGGATATGTTGGCGCCGAGTTGGCCCAATCTAGTTATGACTTGGATCATCGTATAGGAAAATTGATAATTAATCTGTCTGAAATATTGATTGGGATTTTCTACACTAAAAGACTCGACATCAGTCATAGATTTTTAGAATGGTAAGATATAGATTAAGTAATGGATCATTTCTAATTCTCATCCACAAACTACAGTAATCACTGTGTACTATTTGGCTAAAAATTGGCTTCATGTTTCATCACTAATTTCAGGTGAAGGAAGTCCGCCAGTCAGTGCGGGACTCTGAGAAAGGTATTGAGAAGATAGCCGTGGCTCACCATATAGGGGACAGATCTCACACCATTAAAAAAGAGAGGGACCGCAGAACAGGAGACATGAATGAGGAGCAGGAACTCATCAACTTAGATGAAGGTAGCTATTTAGTACAGTTCAAGCAGGACCTGTGTTCTCTGTAGGAAATGGATCATGTATCGATATTTCGATCAACCTTGGTTTGAAAAACAAATTTCTGTAGTGTCAAATGGGGGGTGGGGGGTGGGGGGGATGCATCATATCAGAAAGGTCTAATGTTTCCCTCATCATTGGTGCTAAAGGTGCACATTGAGAAACAGCTTATAGGAAATTATGGTCTGTGAATCTACAAGTTTCAAATTTGACGTCTGAACCCGCTTCAAGATCAAGTCTGGTTATTATATTAAAAAATGTTATATCTCCCTTATTATTGGCTCTAGGGCTTCCAAATATGAAAACAACCTATAGGAAATCACGGCCTGAGAATCTTTTGCAAGTGTCAAATTTGACCTCTGAGATTTGCTGCAAGGTCAAGTGGGGTCATCATGCTAAAAAGGCCTTATAATCTCACTTATAATTGGTTCTAGGGCTTCAAAATATGAAAACAACTTGTAAGAAATCATAGCCTGTGAATCTTTTTCAAGTGTCAAATTTGCCCCTTGAGCCCTGCTTCAAGGTTGACCTAGTCGAATGGGGTCATCACACAAAAACAGCCATATATCCCTTAGATATTGGTCCTTGGGCTTGGAACTGACATCTGGAATGAATAAAATATGTAAGTTTTTCCCCTTCTTCAACTATATGAAAGTTCTTACATCTGACATCATCTCGTGGGTTCAGTATACTTCTTACAACAGAAGTTGTGCCTAATATTTTCCCAAATGTCAATGTGGTTGCCCATTTAGTTGTTGCAGGCTGGGGTTCTTGCCTGTCAAGGCTGGCTATTTTTAAACAAAGTCACAGCCTTAAAATTAATGTACTTTTATATGAAAAATTGAAAATTGTCAATGCTAGAGTGGGAAAAGAGCAGTCTATGTTTTTTAAATTCTTTACCCTAATTAATCCATCATTCTTTCATGGAGTGAGTACTTTAGTACTCAATTATTCTTCAATCAGCTCAAGTACTCACAGTAACCATTGAAGTTTTCTCTGTATTTCTTTCTCAGACGAAGTCCCACAGTTTGATCATGAGTGGAAACACAAGACCAGAAACCACCACCGTAATCGGATAGAAGGTTACCGCTCTAACCACAGATCACATGACCGGGCCCCCAGGTATGAGCGACGCCGACCCACGCCCACACAAGCCATTGAGTACAGCCGACCTTCCTCAAACTACTAACTTAAGTACATGGGTTATGTGTGAGGTGTTGTTTTTGGGGTAAGGAACATTACTCACAGGGATCCAGGTTTATTTGTTGGAGTCCAAATCCTCTCTACCTGTGTACCACAGTAGAATCTCTATTATTTGACCTCCTATTATCCAAATATTTGATTTTATAACTGTAGTCTATTAAATTTGTAGTTCCCTTGGTTTTTAACTATTTCATTTCATGAAACTTCAGTTAGCCAAAGAAATTCTCACTCTCCTAGCTTGTTAACATAATAATAGTGGTTCTAGCACAGGAAAGTAGGCCCAGTGTAATGACAGTAACAGCCATATGTTGTAATTCTCGTGCTGATGTATATAAAATTACACTGTGGCACTTCGCCTGCTTACTGTGCCAGCAGTGAAAAGGATAGAAAGTAGCAGCAGGATTGGCCTTGTTGCATGAATGATTACTTTAAGGTTGCGCCTTAAACTAATGTCAGCAATATGTATGTGGTGTTTGGCTCCAGTATGGTTCTCTCTGATCATGTGGTCCAACTCCCCAAGTTGACTTAAATTCATATCGGAAATCTATGTAGGATTTGCCACTTGCTTGACTTCCTCCTTCCAAATGCGTTAATAAGCGGCCGATTGGACAACTACAATTTCCTAATTGCCTCAGTCACAGACTTTGAATTATAGTGACTTGACCTTCCACTTTTTCCCATGTTACTCACAATTGATTAAACACCCATGGCTCCCAGTAAAACATAGTGAACAGTTCAAAACTGTGTTGATCACTTGTGAAGTTCTGAAACACGGCCAGCCAGTATACCTCTATTAAGAACTCCATCCATGTAGTTTCTTTTGAAATACCTGGCACAATTGACCAAAATTTATGTTCTTTCAAATCCCCTGATTCGACAGTCAATTTATTAATCCCACAAAGATTTTCAGCAAGTATGCACCTGCATTGTGGAACTGACTGACTCTTCATCTAAGAATTAGTCCCACAGTAATATCTTTTAGGAAGAATCTTTAGACTCATCTCTTCAGACTTAGTTTCCCCACTTAGTATCTTGCTCTCTTTCACACCCTTGACCCATGATTAGTGACCTAGTATGACCTTTAACTGTCACCTTTGCCCATTTCTTTGTTAGCTGGTACACTAAGTTCCCCATGTGTGGAAGAAATTGCACCTGCAAAGCAGTAGATTAGAGAACTATTAGTAGTTATTGGGAGTTGTGAAGATGCTTGAGTTTGAGACTGTGGAGACTTTATTCTTCAAGCATAAATTTTCTGCTCTTTCAAGGGTGTACAATATTGTTTCCAATGGTGTGAGTCTGAATGTTTATGATTCACGCGGGTTTACTAATTTAGTGGCCCGACAGGCTTTTGTTGTTTTTTTTTTGGTGACAGACTACTTGGTTACTTGAAAACTAATGATGTAGTAAATTTTATACCAGGGGTTGTTTCTCAAAGCCCTGGAAACCGATATTAATTTTTGTGGACTCTCCAGCTTCTGTGAAATTTTATGCAACGCATAGGATCCCAAAATGGTGTCCTTATTCTTGGGGTGGTGCTTGTTTGTGTTACATTCAGTGTCTGTATCTACATGTACAGATTGTTGGGACAATATACATGAAAGGTCTTAACTTACTTTTAAATAGGGGATTTTTGTCCTAATCTTGGAACAGAACCAGTGATGACAATTCGTTATCTGTGTCAAAAATCTCAGATTCAAGACTGGGATAAGCCTAAGAATAAGATTTAAACCTTAAGTGAAGACTGCGGCTGATCTGTTGCAAGACGCATATAATATCAACAGAGATATAAAGATATTTCAATGTCAAAATCTCAAAAACCTATCTTTGAAATCTGGTACTAGTCTGCTCTTTGATAATAAAGCATTTAATGTGTACGGTTTGTTTGCAGGGGTATAGGTTATGTTCCCTCACCAATAGAAGGGAAACCTGCCAAACGGACTACAGAGAATCGTGGGGATATGGGAGTGACTGAAAAACACATCAAGGAGAACAAAAAGAGAAAGTAGAAAAACAAAAAAAAAAAAAAAAAAAAAAAACAGGGAATAAAACAGGAATTGTTTGATGGCAATTGTCCTGTTTATATTTTGTTTTGTATTGAGATTCCTGTGTTATATGGTTTGATGGTTCTTTGTTGTTTTAATATTAATCAGTATTGTGACTCATTCTTGGACAGTTTGCAAGGTTTTTAGGGAGAGAAAAATATCCATTAACCCCAAAATATCATTACAGCATTGCAAATTTAGGTACTATTTTGTGTTTTGAGAAATGTGTTGCGATAATGTAAAATGTGAACATAAATTCAGAATTTTTAAGTAAAAATGGAGTATTTACTACTGTTGTTACAATGACATTATAATACATGTATTTTAAGTACTGAAAAAAAATATCCTTCTGATTACCTATCTCAATGTTGAGCTTTAAAGTGAAAAAATATTTTTAAAAAATATTACTCGGCTCAAAAATGACATCTGTATTTTGTAGTGCTTATATAATTTTGTTTTATGTAATAACTGAGCTATCTGACCACTGAACAACTGTTGTGATAATTACATTTGATAATTTTATCATGAATCTTTCTTAAGGGTTAAGCTGTTGCTTACATGTATCAATATATCAACATCAGGTTTGTGTTAAAGCATAGACTAAATCACACAGCAACAAAGAAACTGAAATATGAATGGTACTTCCGTCAAAGATTCTACAGCATTAACATATTAACCAAATATGGATAAAGGAACCTATTGGCAGCATCTCATATTGCCATAAAAACTTACAGATGTTATTTATTTTTTGTCATGGCTACTTTGCAAGATAATTCTAACCTCTAATGCTGCTTACTCGTGCTATATTCTCAGATAGTAGGGTTAACTGGGTAGTTTTTGTGTATCTAATTTTCATACAAACGTGTATACAGTGAGATTTAACCTGACCGTATGCTTGTCAATCCTTCATAGCTTTATAATTGACAATTTTAATGTCTCAGTTGCTGTTGTGTCATCTTTTTTTATGCAATAATCCGATAAATATATATAACTGTACATAATTAAAGACAATAATGGTGGGTTATGTATTGGGTATTTTGTTTTTTGCTTAACTCGATATTTTTTTAATGGACATTCTCCTATTATGTAGTCAGGTGGAATATTATCGAGTTTAAGTTCTTGTTAATTTGCTTTGGACCTTGGCAATTTGATAATATCCTGTTCTATTGTTGTCAGTTTGCCTGCAGCCACCCCAATAATGGTATTCTGAGCATAATCTTATTAGTGATATAACCTATCTTTGTATGGTCGCAAGTGTAATTGTAGCGATCTTAGATGTTCTTATCAAAATTATTAAACATTTAAAATATTAAAAATTCAAATATTAAATGATTCAGAACCTTTGCAAATGAGCATTTCTCTCATGGGATGAAACTTTTTTGTCATATACCAGTCAGGACTAATGCTCAGGTGCTACTTTATATCATTAGGGTATCATGACCAATCTTATCACAGCTACGATCTGCCTTGTAAACTATTCTGTAGACATATAGCTGAGTGATCTCATCCCAAGGTAAGGTAATTCATCTTTCTATATACACAAAGGCGATGAGGGTTTAGTGTTATGAGTGATCTTTACTCATCTTTTCAGTTGAAAGACTGATCATTAAAGATTTCACTTTGAAGGAAATTGTGTGGTTTATTCAGTTTTTACCGTCCCATTGTACAGGATATATTTTCCAGCTACTACTAGAGTATAAAATCAACTATGTCCTACAATTTGTGGTTCCCACTGAATCAGTGGATTTAAGGTTACCTAATTTTTCTGCATAAGTGCCAGATGTATTACAGTATCACTTTTTGAGTAAACAAAGGTAGCATATCTTAATAGTATTATTGCAATTTTTTTTTACAGTGGTGTTGTATGGGTGAAAATTCACTTCTTGTCATTTCTGGGGGTTTTGGGAAAGTGATCGAGAGGAGTACTTTATGATAGTTAAATCAATGTGTTTCTTGTTTTTGATTAGTTTACTAGTAGAGAGTTGCAAAAGTACATACGTAGTTGAAAACCTGGTTCTCTTGTATTTATTTACCACAGCTGTTTTCTGAAAGTGTTCTCCTGCGGGAGTGTTTATTATTGGTCAGTGTATACAAAAGATAACTTTGATGATAAAAGGATTTTTCTCAACAAGTTAAATACTGAAATGTTATAAGAAGATTGCTTTATCTATTATCTAAATTTTGTGAAGGTTGCAATTTTTGGCAGTTAGTGTACATTTGTAATTTTGGCAGTTAGGTATTGCTGCAATAACTATTACTGTATAAAATTGTAAGTGTAACAGCAAGGGAATCAATATCTGGTGACTGGATTACCCGTCTCAGACATCAGTGCCAAAGAGGACGTCCACACGTATTGGCGCTTCTTCATTTAGTTGAGGGAATGTCTCAGATATGAGTATTTGCATGAAAACATTAAACTTGTCTTTTCTAAACAGTTGACAAAAATGTATTTTGCATTTATTGCTTCTTGTATCAGGACAGGAAAGTCTTGTTAGTAATCCTTTGTATTGATGTACATTCTGGATGATTGTATTAAGTTCATCCCGGCTTTCAAAGTGTCGTTATTGTTGAATATTTGTAAATTTTGATAAATTTGGGATTATTTCTGCCAACTTGTGCTAAATATAGTAGCCTTTGTTTCTCTTCTCCAAATCCTTTTTCTATTTTGGCTTTACGTGAAGTAACATTTCTAATTGTGATAAAATTGAGGCGTTAAGTCTGTACTGAAAGTTAAGATTCAGGCTGCATAAATATGTCAACCGTTAGAATAAAACAATAAAATTGTGTAAAGTAGCATAAAAGAATAGCAGAAGTGTGATAATTTATGAATTTAGTACATATAAAATGTGTAAATAAAATATATAACCACAGGCTCACAGCATAATTTCCTTCAGATACCAATATACAATTTGTAGTTCAGCTAGTGTGGCAAACAAATGATATCCCTTTTTTTAGATGCCAAAGTAGATTGCATTAAGCGTACTCCCCATGAGAAAATTGTCACAATTGAAATGTAAATGATTTTGTAGTAATCTTTTTGTTTGTGTCCGTTTCAACTCAAGAGAGAATGTTTGTGTCCTGATTTGATTGTGTAAGTCTGAATGTGTAGGTGTTTATAGTAAACAAAGTGTTATTGTGCGTACCCTCATAGAGTCGTCCACATTTTAATGTCCATTTTAGAATTTGCTCATTTATAGTGAAAACAGTGTGCACTTTGTAACTGGAATGCATTGAGTAATTGAAGAAGTTGAAGAAAAGGGAGAAATTTGTGTTTTTAATGCTTTTTTTTCCTTGAAATAAGTTAGAAACTGGATATAATGGAAGACAGTATCAAAAATAAAACTGTTTTGTGAAAAGCCTGTTTCTTGGGATGGTGGTTTTGTTGCAGAGAGATTGGCATTTTTTTAGTTCATTATTGTTAAGTGTCATAATATAGTGGGTGACAGATGTGTTTTTTGGTATTTTTCACCAGACAATTAAAAATAAATGGTTTATTTCGATGAAATGCACATTTCTATCAGTTTGTGGTTTATATCAGTTGCAGGGAGACAGAAAAAAGCCCTCACCAGAATCACTCTGCGGAGAAAAGCTTTTCAAGTGAGGGCTTTTTGCGTGGATCCCAGTTGCAAGATTTAGACCAACAGATGTCAACAACAAAACTTTTGGTTAAAAGCTGTGGTCCATATTGATTGGTTAAGTTTTTGTACATTCCTCGCCTTTCTTTGTGAAACACTACAAGGTGATCTTCACACCAATACTAACATCATAAGACTAGGGGTGAATAATGGGGCCAGTTCTTACTAAGGCTGCAAGCAAGCCGGAAAATAGGACTCTATTCCTTACTTGGGAAGAACTGATGACTCGTACTCGGTTACTCGCTTGGTTAATGCCAAAATTTATGTGAAGAATAATAGGAAACTAGGGACACGGCACATGTGTATTCCCATCATGTGCAGTCATACTGACAAGAATAGTTGTGTTAAAAATATTTGAGTTGGTGGTTGATGTTTGCTCTCACAGCATAGAGCATAAATGATAAGTAATGATAAGTATTTAGCTTACAGTATTTACAATAAATTACAATATAACTTTGATCATGTTTTGTTTTTTCTATTTTTGGTTGCTTTTGAAAAAGACAAGTTCACTTTCTTTGACTTAAGTTTTAATAACTGAATCACTTATTTAATGTTTTCCAAAGAATCGTTAAGCCTTTGTTATTTGTTTTAAAATAACTGCCCAGAATCAATTGACCTGCATTGGCATATAAACCAACTGGAAGTTCCAATAGAGTATTAGGTGGTCAAATCTGACAGAAATCAAATTCTATCCATGCCAATTATGATTATCAACAATATTTTCATTGATGAGTTTCTCGACAAAATCCAAACTTTATGACCTGGCGACCCATCACAGCCCTCTGTAAGTTTACATCGTTTCTTCAGAGAGAAGAGTTTGGACCGGTCTATGTATGACTAAACGTAATCTATTGGTGGCCAAAACTACTAGTTTTGCCGTGTGAAAATACTACACACACAATTGTTATGTCTGATGTGTTTTTAGTTAAATTTTAAAGGAGTTGATTTCAGTGTGACTTTAAGCATTGATTACAGATTAAAAAATAATATTGATGTAACGTTGAGAAAATATCACCTATTCTACATGTAATATATACCATGTTTTTCAGGTATAGTTGGTTTGCATACCTTGTATATGCATGTCTGTTACCCTAAACATTCCAAAGCAGCAACACTCTAGCTCCGTGCAGACATTGTATTACCTGTACAGCATCAGATTATATTCTTAGGCTGACACAGAGTAATAGAATAATCCCATTAAGTAGGGTGACACTATATAGTAATTAAGTAATGTAAGTTAATTATCCACTGAAGTTTCACTAGGCTGCTAGTGTTGTGTAGTTAGCTCCTTGGTTTTTTTTTTTTTTTTTTTTTTTTTTTTGGGGGGGGGGGGGGGGGGGGGGGGGTCCTTTTTAAAAAACATTTAAAGGTCATTTTATTTTTGGGTTTGGATGAAAATATAATTTTCTAGCAAGATTATTCTATTACTCATTCCATCCTGCTTTGTTTGAAACAGAATTATTGTAGTGTGATTTCACTCTTATACTTCACTTTCTCAGATGCAATAAAACCCTTCTGTTTATTTTTTCTCAAGTTTCTTATATTGGTAGTAATTGTAATGCAGGTGTTACACTGGAGCCCACCCTATGACTATAGGGTCAGCTACAAAAGTCGGGGGGGGGGGGGGAAGGGCGGGAAAATACCGGGTCGGTTGCACCTCCCCGACAGGGCGGTAGACTTACAGACAGGACATGGTGACTACCCCGACAAGACGTAGGGTCGGGGACGTTTATTGCACGGCCAGTCATAGAAGTACTACGACAAGCCCTAAACCCCTAACAGACAAGCCGTAGCAGGTACCGACAAGCTGTACTAACAAACAGACAGGACTGGAGAAATAAACAGAATCACCCCGACCAGACGTGCAGTCGGTATTACAAGTACAGTTTTTGATGAATTTTTGGGAAAAAGAGGATCAAGTGTCGACCAATAAACAATTCTTAAACTAGGTCACTAGTAAATATTTGGATCCCATCACTTGACCAAAATGTCCAAATTTATTTTTTTGTTATTTTAATTATAGTTTCCACGTTTTAGCTTTAATATTATATAAGAAATAAATCAATGTACGTCTGCTGCAGATTATGAACGAAAAAGCCACTTAAAATATGAAATTTTCATTTAAAATGTTATATCCTGTGCAAACAAGGAGAGAGAGATGTCCTAACAATATCTCACGTGACAATGAAAACCCTCTTGCTTGTTGCTGCCTTTTATAAGACCCTGCAGTAGTTCTGGTCACGTGATGGGCTCCAAATATTTACTATTGACCTAGTTTTGCGATTTGTTGATTGGTCGACACTTGATCCTGTATTTTCCCCAAAACTGCTTATGGGTTTTTACAGTGAGAAGAAATAACTTGTGATTGGATCCAAATAGTTTGTTAACATTTTTAAAAATTGCTCTGGTGAAATAGGCTGAGAATTTGATTATTATGTCACCAAATAAAACACTTGTTCAGGTTTCTCAATTATTTACAGCGTACATGTAAACCTTTTCTATCTGTTAACTTCAAAATTAAAAACAGATACTTAAAATATGAAAGTTTCATTGTTATATCCTGTTTATTATAAGCAGAAGGAGGTGTGCTTCTGACAATATCTCATGTGACAATGAAACCTTCTGCTTGTTGTTGCCTTTTATACTCCAATTTCAAGCTTCTGGGAAGGACCCCTTCAAAATTCCGTCCCTCTGAGCAATTTTTCTACACATTTATACCAGATAATTTCGAGCCTCTGAGAAAGCACCTTTTTCTGGACATAAAGGTAAACAACCTGTAGTTCTGTTCACGTGATGGGATCGAAATATTTACTATTGACCTAGTTTTAGATTTGTTGATTGGTCGACACTTGATCCTCTTTTTACCCAAAAATTTCTTTCTTGAAATAAGCTGGGATTTTATTTTTACTTAACCAAATAAAAACACTTTTTCAGGTTTCTTAATTAATTAATTATAGCATATATGTGGAACTTACGTGAAAATTACGATCACTTGCACTGTTTCTTTGTCATTCTTGACATAATTATATCCCCAGACGAAAGTCGGGGATATATTGGATTCAGGTCCGTCGCGCCGCCACCGCCGCCGTAGAAATTTCCTTGTGGACGCGATAACTCAAAAACAAATTAATATTTTTTTTCAAACTTGGTACACATGTTAAGGGTGCCCAAAGGAAGATCCCTATTTTAAGGTGACCTTAATCTCCCAGTAAAAAAGAACTTATGGCCACCTTAAGGTCAGAAATTGGACTTTTGGCCACTTAGAGCCCTGTAGGTCACAAACTATGATGCTCAGCTGGCTGAAATTTTACCTGACAACACATTAATATGTTCTTAGTACATGTGCCGAAAATCACGACTTTAAGTTGAGGAGAAAATTGTGTTTGAGGCCCATAAATACCCCCACTTAGGGATTTCTTGCTATACTTTTCACATATTTTGCCCTATAATTTGGAAGTGGTAATTCTGATGAGTCTCAAACTGTGCTAGGTATAACTTTGATATGTAATCCTTGTCTGTAGAAAATTTTAGGGCTGTAGGTTTACCCAAAGGGGTCGACTTAAGGTCTCAAAAGTGCCCACAGAGACCCAATTTATGCACTTTTTGCCACTTTCAAGCACTGTAGCTTTCAAACTATGTCTCTCATCTAAGTTAAATATCATCTGAGAATATATCTATGTGTTTTCTTATATGTGCCCCAACATTTAGGCCTTTAATAGACAGTTAACCTGTGTATCAGGACCATAAACACCCACCCGAGTGACCCTTATAAGACATTTTTCACATCTTTTTCCCTGTAACTTGGAAATGATAAGTCTGAGAAGTTTCAAACTGTATTAGATATATATTCTGTGTGTAATCTTAGTATGTAACAGATTTTAAGTCTGAAGCTTTAATTTTGAAGGTCAAATTGAGGTCTCTAAAAGGCTCCCAAAGACCCAATATTTGGACTTTTTGCTACTTTTAAGCCCTGTGACTGTCAAACTATGTGACTGATAGAGCTCAAATCCTATCTGGGAAGATATTAGTATGTTATTTATATATGTGCCAAAAATTAAGGCTTTAAGAAGACATTTAACCTGTGTATGAGGACCATAAATCCCCACCCGAGTGACCATTTTTAGACATTTTTCGCATATTTTTCCCTGTAACTTGGAAATGGTAAGTCTAAGAAGTTTCAAACTGTATTAGATGCATATTCTATGTGTAATCTTAGTATGTGACAAATTTTAAGTCTGAAGCTTTAATTTGAAGGCCACATTTAGGTCTCTAGAAGGCCCCATAAAGACCCAGTGTTTGGAATTTTTGCCAATTTTAAGGCCTGTGACTGTTAAACTATGCGACTGATAGAGCTGAAATCTCATCTGGGAATACATTATTATGTTCTTTTTACATGTGCCAAAAATCAAGGCTTCAAGTAGACATTTAACCTGTGTATGAGGACCTTAAACACCCACCTGAGTGACCCTTTTAAGACATTTTTCACATATTTTGCTCTGTAACTTGGAAATGGTAAGTCTGAGAAGTTTCAAACTTTATTAGATACATATTCTATGTGTAATCTTAGTATGTAACAAATTTTAAGTCTGAAGCTTTAATTTGAAAGCCACATCGAGATCTCTAAAAGGCCCACAGAGACCCAATATTTGGACTTTTTGCCACCTTTAAGCCCTGTGAATGTTAAACTATGTGATTGATGGAGCTGAAATCCCATCTGGGAATGCATTATTATGTCCTTTTTACATATGCCGAAAATCAAGGTTTTTAGTAGACATATAACCTGTGTATGAGGGCCATAGACACTCGCCCAAGTGCCTTTTTGGACATTTTTTCCGTATTTTGCCCTGTTATTTGGAAATGCTTAGTGTGACAAGTCTTAAACTGTATTATATATAATTTTTGTTTGTTATGTATGTCCCCCAAAAAGTTTCAGATCTGTAGTTTAATTGCTAAGGTCTCTTTAACAATTGTAAAATGCCCACAGAAAGCCAATTTATGGACATTATGCCACTTTAAAGCCCAGTAACTGTCAAACTATGTGGGTTATAGAGCTGAAATCTTTGAATTTTTAAAAGGAAATGCCTGTCTATTTAAATTTTGAATATTAATAATGTTATGGCTATCTTAGGCTTTTAAGAACTTATTTTTGTGTGTTATACCTCTGCTTGCTGAGTTTTTAACTTTTTAAAATGAAACTGGTTAAACGCCGGTTAAACATATTCAAGTAGACAAAATGGACACTTTAAGTGACCTTTAAGTCTCAATATTAATGAAATTATATCCGTATGTAGTAAAACTAGGGGATTTTTAACCCTCAACTAGCCCAGTTTTATTCAACTTGCCTCAGTTAATTTTGACACAGCTCCTACAGTTATGAACTCATTTCAGTTGATAATCACATACTTAAAATTCTCAATTCTTTTTGTATTTGAGTACCCCTTTTATATAGATTGTTTGTTTACCATTTATGCTGTAGCACTCCATCTCTTTGTAGTCCCAACCCACATCCCCCACCCGGATTCCCCCCACCCACCTCTGGGACCTCCAGCTATATTGAGTGACACTAAATAAACAAAGGTATTTAATGATATCAGATGAGAAACAGATGGGGTTGCAGATCTTGTGTAATAGTGAGAGAGGTGTGGAGAAGGGGAGAGGGGTGGGGGTGGGAGGTGGTGGGCTTCATTACATATAACACAAAGGGGAGTCAGAACTGAGATTGTGTCACATTTTTAGGTTGCATATATATGGACCACATATATAGGTATAGAGGAAATGAATAACTGAAAACAATTTGCAAATTCTAAAAATAATATAATAAAATAATAATATAAATAATTTTTTTTTAAATAATATTTTATTTGTGAACAAATATAGAAACAGATATGCGCTTTTGGGATTATGAATTTTAGAATGGACATTGAATCATCAATCATTTAAATACTTTGAAGGAAGATTGAAAAGTATGATGAGTTGAGTTAAAAATAATATTTTATTTGTCAACAAATATAGAAACAGATATGCTCTTTTGGGATTATTATTTTAGAATGGACATTCAATCATCAATCATTTAAATACTTTGAAAATAGGTTTAGAGTTATCATTGCAGGAAGATTGAAAATATAATTTGAGTTATGTATTCGGCGTCTGGGGATACACCATCTTCCTTGGGAAGATATAAACAGAGTAGATTGATGTGCTGAAGTTCATATAATAATGGGTAATTATGTTTTAAAAAATTCCCGATCAAAACCTGTGGCGTGAGTGATGACCTGTCTGGGGATATGTTGGCGCCGAGTTGGCCCAGTCTAGTTTTTAATCATATTTTTACCTCACATCATGCTGGAAATGGATTGCAAATGAGCAGTACTTAAGTTACAAAAGACAAGCCGGCTTCATGTTACGACAGGCCTGCAAGTGATAACGACAAGCCTGGAAGGGTTACAGACAGGTCTTGAAGTCATAGGACAAGACTTGAAGTGACTAGGACAAGCCGGTTACCAGGGGGGCGGAGCCTAGGTCGGGAACAAGAGTCGGGGAGGGTCGGGGAAATATCAAACAAGTTTGATATTTCACCGACTCTCCCCGACAGGCTGGGAACTTACAACTGACCCTAACCGACCATGTAAACATTGGTCCCGACCTTCGAAAAATGCTTAGGTACCGACCGGTCGGCTCCAGTGGAACACCTACTTAAGGGAACATAACTAGCCCTTCTCCCAGAAATAATGGAAACACTAGAAACACACTGCTTAGTGTATCTAAAAATAGAACACTCCTAGAGTGCAGAGCTCCACCAGGACAATTGAAAAGTCAGTTTTTATGTCCTCACTCTGCGCGTCCGTGTGAACAACTTCTCCAAAACTAAAAGACCCAGAGACATGCTGTTTGTTTTAAAAGATACCTTAACTATCAAGGATGATAAATTGTTCAAGGCATGCAGATCTGTTCGTTTGTCTGTTCTCCAGAGCCATTGCAAGTGAGGTACCCCCACCCAAAGTGCAAAAATTTCGACAGTTTTTCACAATTTTCTCATTCACTGTTGCAGGGATTTTTCTCTTATCTTGCATATATGTACTAGGCCACTAGTAAATTCCCTTGTGTGAGTATCAGGCCTGGATCTTTCTTCATTATTTTTTTTTATGAATTTTTAAAATAATTTTTAATGCATTAAAATTCATGAAGTCCTGCACTAAATCACTTATAACTTGAAAATTATTGCATTGACATTAAAATATGTTATTCAGCTACGTTTTCCATAGCTACAACATGGTGAGTAACTTGGGGGTCTATCCCAATAGCTAAGTGAGTAATAGCTACTTTCTGACTTTCAGTACCTTCCATAATGAGTAAAATCACTGGTAACTTGAAAACTATTGCATGTAGAGAATTTTGTAAAATATATGCCCAAATATGTTATTAAAAAACTATTGCATGTAGAGAATTTTGTAAAATATATGCCCAAATATGTTATTCAGCTACTTTTCTGTCAGCTATAACTAGTAATGGTATTGTTTATCGATATTGACATATTTATCAATTCGTGCCAAGTATACTGATATCGATAATGCAGGGTACAATGTCAATATTGGAATATGGGATTTAATAGATGAAATTAAGCTGTTTTCCATTCAAATAAAGTACAAAATTTAAAGAATATATTAGTTATTATATCATTTTTGTCAACTTTCACTTACCGCTAAAGCGGAAACGCCATATTTGTTTACGTTTCGGGAAACTACTAAAACTTGCGAGAAAGTTTGGAAGGTCTCTCTCCGAAAACATCTATGACCCGATATTTCAATATTGATCGATACACAAAGCAAAAATATAGTTTGATATCGATATAGATATTATTATTCGATACCAACACTAGCTATAACGTAGTAAAATTGCAGACCTGTAGCTCATCATATAGCTGAGTAATAGCTGCATTTAGGTTATCACTGTTGAGTAAATTTCTTGTAACTTGAAAACTGTTGCATTTAGAGAACTTTGTTTAAATATGTTATTCATGTACTTTTGAATCAGCTATAATAGAGTGAAAATGCAGACCTATAGCTTATGGCATAGCTGAGCAATAGCTAATTTCAGGTTCTCACTGTTGAGTAAATCAGTTATAACTCGAAAACTGCTGCATTTACAGCATTTTCTTTATGTTATTCACCTACTTTTCTGTTAGCCATAACATAGTGAAATTACAGACCTGTAACTCATTCCAGAGCTGAGCTATAGCTTCTTTCAGAGTATAGCTGTTGAGGAAATCAGTTGTAACTCAAAAACTATTGCATTTACTTGCATTTTGTTTAAATATGTTATTCACCTACTTTTGTGTCAGCTCAAACTTAGTGAAATTACAGACCTGTAGCTGATGGCATAGCTGAGCAATAGCTACTTTGAGGTTTTCACTTGAGTAAATCAGTTGTAACTTGAAAACTTTTGTTTTTATTGCGTAAAATAGCCTTACTTTATCCTCACAAGTGCTTGGTTGGTTTTGTGGAGCAAAACATATCGACCGACAAGAATTTTTTAAGGAAATATTCTTGTCACGAGAGGTGACCCCTTGTCTGCGCATGTCCGCGTTTGCGCAGTAATTGTCGACAGACAATTGTTGAGAACTCTTCATTATATTTTTGGTCGATGTGGGAGCAACACGCTTTTCTAAATATCGTCCATGCACAGACGAAAAACTATGAAGATTTGAAGCGTGCACCTGGCTGTAGTTACTTATTATTTGGCTGGTACTACGACTAATTCTGCCTCCCTTGTCCTGAAAAGGGTCAGAATAAGATGTTTTGTGTTAGAAGATGTTGGTGTAAAGTCTTCTGTGGAAGATGATGATAGATCTATTTCCGGTTGTACTCCCCTATTATTCGACTGGAACTACATCTTTGTCGAGAAAAGGGACGCAGACAAGATGTCGATGTAAAGTCTTCAGTGGAAGACTGCTTTATTTTTCCTCATTTCATGGTACAGCTTAAGTGTTGGCCTGTGCCCCAAAAACAAAGAAGAAAGAAAAGAATGCACTTGTCTTTTCAAAAGAGGTCTTATATTCTTTACTGGTGGTGGAGTGCCACCGTGGTACAGTAACAGGTCTCCCGCCACAAGATCAACTACAGAAGTAACAGCCATTGACCCTTGCAGTATTTATTTTGCTTCCAGGCAGGTCCAGCAAATTTCCTGCTTCTCAGACACAGTTTTCAATGTCTTCCTGTGAATTGGGACAGATTACCTTCTTTTGCTGTAAATTTGGATGAAGATCCAACAGACAACCCTTTCTTTCTATGGTCATGCCTCCAATGGAGGGAGTGCTGGGGGATTTATACGAGTTAAATTACAAAAATTCAACTAAGATCAAACAATGCTAAAGAACTGGAGGTCCTGTTAATCAACCTACAGATGCAGTTCAATTGCCTGGGTTTGAGTGAAAAGTCTTTGTAGAGTGTCACAACTATTCTATCACCTTAGCTTGTATTCTGGAGCTGCCTAGACGAGATACTGTGTTGAAGTCCTTGCTTCCAACCTTTACGAGTGTTTTGCATGGTTTATACAGGACGGGTGTTATGTCCAGTAAGATTTTGTCCTACTACCCTCTGAAATATAGAAGGAAAACATCGAGACCCAGGACTGGCAGTAATTCTACAGATCTTCATGCAAACTACAAAAAATCGTCATACCACTCTTCCTAGAATACCAGGAGAGATGGATAGAGAAGAGTGTGGCTACATAAATGCAAGTCACCATGGAGGCTATGTTTTGCAGTGTTACTGGCAGGTATGGGAGATTTTCATTGTCATCCCAAGAGTTGTGTGAATCTTGAGTTGGGATTGTTGAATTACTCCCCAATCGAATTCACCAATGTCTGTACTACCCAGAATTCAAAGTGATTATGTCACACAGGAAAACATGGCTAACTAATAGAAATGCTTCAAAAGAGAGCGATTTATCCACCAAGAATTGCACAACTCCAGGTTTCTATAGCAGTTTATTTCTAGTACCGAAACCCAGCTAATGACACCCTGTGATAGATCTCAGTGTCCTAAATTACTACCCGCTACGAATTCAACAGTCAACAACCACAAGTGAAGTTTGTTCATGCCAATTAAATAATATCTGCTTGTCCCATCTTTTAAACTGCAGACAGCATAAATTATTAGAAATTCGGTTACAAAAATGTGTTCTTCTATGTACCGACACACAAGATTCTCAACATCTACTATGGTTTAATGTATGTACATGGTCAAACCTATCAGTTCAAAGCACTGAAATTTGGGTTAGTGGCCGCTCTTCTACAGTTCACGTGAGTAGTAAAAGAGGCAAAACTCATTCTTCAGTCTTGCAGAATAGGAGTTCACCAATTTCTGGCCCACTGGTTGTTAAGAGTACATAAAAGACACCAGTATCTGGTTCAAGCAAAATAACAAATTATTCAATAACTTTGCTTTGTGATAAATTTTGGAAAAGATCCAAGTCCACACAAAAGATTGACCTCCTAGGTTACCACTTCGTTTGGGTACCAGGAAAGTTATTTCTAAAGTGAAGGAAATTAAAATACCAGAAAATTGATTCAGGCCATGGAGATCTCATCACAAACAACCCCAAGATTGCTTATGTCCCTGATAGGTGTACTGGCATCTTTGGAAAAGACTGTACCAATGGATCAGTTACATATACGTCTCCTGCAATGGTACCTAAAACAACTGGCAATATCCCCAGTCACTAGATCTGAGGGTTTCTGTTTCAAACCTCCTTAAAAGGTACCTTTAGTGGTGGAAACTTTTATAAATGGGATATTGGCTGCCCTACCCATGCTTAGGAGCACAATAAACTTATTTTTACAGATGCATTAAACCAGGGTTGGTGATACTTTTTAGAAGCATGACAGGCAGTGGCATTTGGACAGATCAAGAGGATTCATTACATTTCAATGTCCTACAGCTGAAGGCAGTGTGTACAGCCTTCAAAAGCTTTCAAACTAAATTCAAAACAAAAGAATTCTGACAGCATCAGACAACGCCACTGTACTCGGTTATCTGAACAAACAAGAAGTGGGGGGGGGGGGGGGGGGGGGGGGCACATGTACCTCCTAGTTTGGCGCATCTTGGCCTACTACAATCTGTGAAATATGCTCATAAGAGACAGACATATTCTGGGTTGGTTTAATGCCATAGCCAACAGCATCTCCACAAGGGACAAGTAATCCAGACAGAATGGTTCTTGCACCCTAAAATGTTCAAGCTCATTCACCAGTTTGGCATAAATCAGTGATAGGCATTATATGCAGGTTTGGTGCATCTTGGCCTACTGCAATCCTTCAACATACTCATAAGAGACAGACTTATTCAGGGTTGCCTTAATGTTACAGCCAATAGCATCTCCAAGAAGGATAAAGTAATCTACACAGAATGGTCTTTACTCCTTCAAATGTTCATTCTAATTTGTGGAGTTTGGCACAAACTAATGTTTCACAGATTTGCTACTATATGAATCACAGACTTCCATTTTATGTCTCATCACTCCCAGATGTTCATGTACTGAACATATATGCATTGAACATCTTGTGAGAGGTTCTAGATGGCTATGCCTTTTGCCTTGTAGCACTCATTAAGCATCCCGTAAGGGATGCTTGTTATTTGTATATAGGAGGAAATCAGGCTCCGCTGGCTCCGCATTTCATTTTCCTTATAACTCTGTGACCGTTTGGCGGATTCTTTTCAAATTTGGCAGGCGTATGCAGTAGCCCTGGGGAATTTTGTGGAATATGCTGCAGTGACATTTTGACCAATCAGAGAGGTCACATGACCAAAAATGTGTTTTGTCCGGATGATAACTTGAAAGGGATTTTATCTATTCACCTGAAACTTGGCATATTACATTCATTCAATTAAAATCTGGAAATCATTACATTTTGGCATTGATTGGTTAAGAAATGGTCAAGTAATTAATGATTAATTAATCATTACAAATTTTCCAAATAAAGAAAACACAAAAATGCCTGTATCTCGAAAACCGCGCGTGATAGAGCGATATCGACAAAATTTTTGACCCACAGGGTATCTCTGCAGATTAACTGACACATTTTTCCAAAAATGTTTATCTCTCCAAAAATGGCGGCCATTACAAAACACAAAAATGCTTATATCTCAAAAACTGTGCGAGATAGGGCAATTTTGACGAAATTATTGATCCACAGGATATCTCTGCAGAGTAGCCGTCCCAATTTTCAAAAAAATTTTCTGTCACGAAATATGGCAGCCATTTTGAATTTTTTTGCAAAAATCGCAAAACACAAAAATTCTTATATCTTGAAAACCGTGCGTGATAGAGAGATTTTGACAAAATTTTTGACCCATAGGGTATCTCTTCAGAGTAGCCATTCCAATTGTCAAAAAATTTTTGTCTCGTCAAAAAGGGCGGCCATTTTGAATTTTCCACAAAAATCGCAAAACACAAAAATGCTTGTATCTCGAAAACCGTGCAAGATGGAACGATTTCGACGAAATTTATGACCCACAGGGTATCTCTGCAAATTAACCGACACATTTTTCCAAAAATTTTTATCTCACCAAAAAGGCGGCCATTTTGAATTTTTAAATTTTTTGCAAAAATTACAAAACACAAAAATACTTATATCTCGAAAACTGTGCGAGATAGGGCAATTTCGACGAAATTATTGACCCACAGGGTATCTCTGCAGAGTAGTCATCCCAATTTTCAAAAAAATTTTCTGTCGCCAAATATGGCAGCCATTTTGAATTTTCGAATTTTTTGTAAAAATCGTAAAACACAAAAATTCTTATATCTTGAAAACCCTGCGAGATAGAGAGATTTTGACGAAATTTTTGACCCGTAGGGTATCTCTGCAGAGTAGCCATTCCAATTTTCAAAAAATTTTTGTCTTGCCAAAAATGGCGGCCATTTTGAATTTTTCACAAAAATTGCACAACACCAAAATGCTTATATCTCGAAAACCATGCGAGATAGGGCAATTTCGACATAATTTTTGACCCACAGGGTATCTGCAGATTAGCCATCCCAATTTTCAAAAAAAATTTCTGTCGCCAAATATGGCGGCCATTTTGAATTTTTGATTTTTTTGCAAAAATTGCAAAACACAAAAATGCTTATATCTCGAAGACCATATGAGATAGAGCGATTTTGATGAAATTTATGACCCACAGGGTATCACAGCAGATTAATTAAGCGTCCCTTGTGGGACGCCTTTTTGTGTGTACGAGAAAATCAGGCTGCGCCGGCTCTGCGTTTCGTTTTCCTTCTTTTTCCTTGGGCGGATTCTTTTCAAATTTGGCAGGTGTATGCAGTAGCCTTGGGGAATTTTTTTTGAATATGCTGCAGTGACATTTCGACCAGAGAGGTCACATGACCAAAAATGTGTTTTTTCGATGGGTAAGCTTGTCCGGATGATAACTTGAAAGGGATTTTATCAGTTCACCTGAAACTTGGCAAATGTATTCATTCAATTAAAATCTGGAAATCATTAGATTTTGGCAGTGATTGGTTAAGAAATGGCCGAGTAATTAACGATTAATTAATCATTACGAATTTTCCTAACAAGGAAAACACAAAAATGCTTATATCTCGAAAACCGTGCTAGATAGAGCGATATCGACGAAATTTTTGACCCGCAGGGTATCTCTGCAGAGTGGCGATCCCAATTTTCAAAAAATATTTGTCTCGCCCAAAATGGCGGCCATTTTGAATTTTCAAATTTTTCGCAAAAATTGCAAAACACAAAAATGCTTATATCTCGAAAACCGTGCTAGATAGGGCGATTTCGACAAAATGTTTGACCCACAGGGTACCTCTGCAGAGTAGCCATCCTAATTTTCAAAAAAAAATTGTCTCACCCCAAATACCGGCCATTTTGAATTTTCGAATTTTTCGCAAAAATTGCAAAACACAAAAATGCTTATATCTCGAAAACCGTGCTAGATAGAGCGATTTCGATGAAATTTTTGACCCATAGGGTATCTCTGGAGAGTGGCCATCCCAATTTTCAAAACATTTTTATCTCGCCCAAAATGGCGGCCATTTTGAATTTTCGAATTTTTCACAATTATTGCAAAACACAAAAATGTTTATATCTCGAAAACCGTGCTAGATAGAGCGATTTCGACAAAATTTTGTATCCGTAAGGTATCTCTGCAGAGTGGCTATCCCAATTTTCAAAAAATTTTTGTCTTGCCCAAAATGGTGGCCATTTTGAATTTTCGAATTTTTCGCAATTATTGCAAAACACAAAAATGTTTATATCTCGAAAACCATGCTAGATAGAGCGATTTCGACATAATTTTTGACCCACAGGGTAACTCTCTAGAGTGGCGGCCTTTTGAATTTTCGAATTTTTCGCAAAAATTGCAAAACACAAAAAATACTTTTATCTCGAAAACCGTGCTACATAGGGCGATTTCGACGAAATTTTTGACCCACAGAGTATCTCTGCAGAGTAGCCATCCCAATTTTCAAAAGTTTTTTGTCTCACCAAAAATGGCGGCCATTTTGAATTTTCGAATTTTTTTGCAAAAAATGCAAAACACAAAATGCTTATATCTCAAAAACCATGCTAGATAGAGCAGACTATGCAGACTTTGGTTGCCACAACAGTATAAGGCTAAAAGTAGAGCATTTTCTTAATACTTTAGCACTCACCTTTATATCCTTTTCGGGATGTTTTGTTTTTGCTGTGCAAAAACATTATCTTTTTTTTTTTGCAAGCGATCCTCTAGTTAACACATTTTTCCAAAAAATTTTATCTCGCCAAAAATGGCGGCCATTTTGAGATTTCGAATTTTTCGCAAAAATTGCAAAACACAAAAACCGTGCTAGATAGAGCGATTTCAACGAATTTTTTGACATTCAGGGTATCTCTGCAGAGTAGCCATTCCAATTTTAAAAAAATGTTTGTCTTGCCAAAAATGGCGGCCATTTTTGAATTTTTCGTAAAAATTGCAAAACACAAAATATCTCGAAAACCTTGCGAGATGGAGCGATTTTGACGAAATTTTTGACCCATAGGGTATCTCTGAGGATTAACTTGCACTTTATTCACAAAATTTTTGTCTCACCAATAATGGCGGCCATTTTGAATTTTGGAATTTTTTCGCAAAAATTGCAAAACAAAAAAATGCTTGTTTCTCAAAAACAGTGCTAGATAGGGCGATTTCGACGACATGACCCACAGGGTATCTCTCGGGAGTAGCCATCCCAATTTTCAAAAAGTTTTTGTCTCACCAAACATAGTGGCCATTTTGAATTTTTTTATATTTCGCAAAAAGTTGCAAAACACAAAAATGCTTATATCTTGAAAACCGTGCTAGATAGAGCAATTTCGACGAAATTTTTGACCGATAGAGTATCCCTGCAAAGTAGCAATCTGGATCTAGCTATCACAACAGTATAAGGCTATAAGCAGAGTATTTTCTTAATACTTTAGGACTTTCTTATCCTTTTTGGGATGCTTTGTTTTTGCTGTGCAAAAACATTATCTTTTTTTTTTTTTGCAAGCGATCCTCTAGTTTCAAAGTCAATCTAGAATGGGATTTTGGGATCTACTGAATCTGTCAACCAAACCTTCATTACAGCTACTTCTCTGGCCTCATCTGTTGAGACAAACCGTTTAGTCAGAGATACTATCAGGATCTGTGGTCTGAAACATTCATTTTTATTGCGTTAATACATCTTACCTAACAGACGATGGCTATAGCCTGGTGCCAGCCGGTCCCGCCAAACGCCAGAAAAAGACGTCTCGAGTTTCACCTCTGGCAGGACCGGTACACTACCATCCTCTCGCCAGGTGGTCTAGTTCCTGCTTCATTTGCCAGAGGGACGTGACGTCACAGTATCTTTTTCGTTTGGCACGATTTGAAAAGTTGTGTTTTCTACACAGAGTTTATAAAGTTGTGGATATTTCCTTAATTTCATTTGTGTTCAGTCTTGGTGTTTTCATTGTGTTATGGAGTACTCATGGCATCACCTGGACAACGTAAGGGAGCTTGCGGCCATATTATGGCCTCCTTTGATAAGCATTCAAGATGTGCCCGATGCAGGGACAAAGGAATTGGCGAGGATCCTTGTGTCAAGAAACTTCTGTGTGAATTCTGTGAGTTATTAACCCCTGAACAGGTTGTCCAACTTGCTACTCCTACATATAAAGTTCGAAAAGAAAAACAGAAACAATGTGATTCCTTAGTAGATCCATCTTCTGTAACTGTCTTGTCGCCTGTTGACCATGATAAACCCAGGTTGAGTGCTTCTTCTCATAATAATTCAGAAGATTTTTCCTTGCCTCAGCCATCTTTCAAGAAGGAGTTACAAGATCTTGATGAAAAATGGTAACTTAGAATGCCGGTTCAACATGGACCACCAGCCGCTGCACTCTCACAGGCTCGTTTCCTCTTGTCTGCAGTTCCTTCTGGCCAAGCTGGCCTGGCTTCTGGTCTGGATGGAACTTGCACTACTGCTACTGTTACTTCAGTTGAAATGACATCACCATTAGAAAACTTGTATCCTGACACTGCTGAACCGGTGTTTGCACAACCCAGTCTGGTTTCCACTGGTGAACAAACCTCTCACACTCTCCCGGTCTCTGCCAGTTATGTAGCACCAGAGACAACTGAAGAAGGCGAATTGTTTGAAGTTGAAGATCAACCGGATGTAGATACCGGAGACTCTGACAGAGCAATCAGCGAAGACCAAAACTATAGAGAGACTGTTAGGGGTGTGCATGCCTTTATGGGTTGGACCCAGGGGCCACGGTGGCAGAGTGGTAACACTCTCGCCTCCCACCTCTGAGGCCGGGGTTCGGTTCCCGGCACGGCCTCAAGTGGGAAAGCTGATAGTTGCTTGCCGTTGGTCGGCAGTTTACAGTACAGAACCCTGACGAACTGTATGTACTGGTTTCCTCTGCCCTTCCAACTATCCAAATAAATAAATAAATTAAGGGTTGGACCCACTTCCCGGATTTAGAATACTCTCCGGCTTCCAGGACAGACAATCCATGGGTAGGCCACAGAGCTCAGCTAGTTGAAAAGGTTTCAGTTTTGCTTCCTCCGGAAGATTGGCTCTGTAGAAACGTAGAGAACTTGAATCTGGTGTCAATTGAAGGATACCCCTCCAAGTCCAGCGAACCGGGTGGACTACATGTGGACCAGTTTTTGCGCCCACCCAAATCTCAAAGCAGGTGAACCAAAGGACCCAACAAGACCGGGAAAATTAGTTAATACATGGCCGAATGATGCTGCAAAGCTCAATAGTGCATTCCCAAGAATCTGTAAGCCTTCTGCCTCTGCTTCTCAACCCCCCAGTCGCCCAATTTCGCAAGACACTTTACGAAAATGGGAGAAAGCAGCCAAGGAAACCACGTACATATGTAATCAGTCAGCTGGTTTCAACAGATGCATTACAAAGATTCAGGACAGTGTGCAAGACAACCTCAAGGCTTTACAAACTGAATTATCCAAAGGCAAGTCATCAGCCAAAGCACAAGCTGTCTTAGATGAGCTTCACTACCTGACTTCCTTTAACCAAAATGTGAGCTTTGCTATGGGGAAGTCACTTCAACATCTATCAGACTTCACCTTTTTACAGATGGCGAACTTAACATTGTTACGCAGGGACTCATACTTGGAAAATATCAAAACAGGCGTGAAGCATGATACTCTTTTGGCCTTACGTAACTGCCCTCTCAATGGACATGGTTTGTTTCTGGATGCGGTCATTCGGAAAGCAGAAGATGGAATTGCTCAATATGAGAGCACCAGGCATACTTCCCAGCCCGGACTGGGCCAGGGGGGTTCGCCGGTGGCTATAAGAAACAGCAACAATAAAACCATTTCCAGCCTTATCCTGCAAATTGGAAACAATCACAAGATTCCTCCCGATCCTCAGACAAACTGGCAAGGATATGCCCGCATGGAAATCATTTGGCGGGCGGGGCAGATCCAGAGGCAGAGGTAGAGGAGGTCAGCCCGTACATGGCACCCGCCCTCCTAAGGAAGCAGCACAGTATAAGTGACAATTACTGTATAGTGAATCGGTGCCAGTGGCCCGGTCAGTGGATTGTGTTCTAAATGTTCAAAGACAAGACTTTTCTGTGACTGTTCAACCTCCTGTATTGTGTCCTGTTGTCAGTCCTATACTTTTTGTTCAAGAAAGACATAAGTCCTTCATTAAAAACCACAAGAAAAATAAATTTTGTGAAAGGTGTTTCTATTGTAGATCACTGTGTTTTTGCCCAAAATGTTCCCAGTGCCCCCAATGTTGCACATGCTCAGCTGGTGAGAGGTCATCTCCAAAACTTCTGGCAGACATGGTCCCTCCTGGGCGCAAATCCGAGGTCAATTTTGAAAGACGGTTACAGTCTCCCGTTCAAAATCAGACCTCCACTAGTGAGAGACCCATTGATAATCAGTGGTTATGCAAACTCCCTCAGGAACCTCTACCTGAAGCAGGCTTTGCATGGACTGATTCACAAAAAAGCAGTAGAGAAGGTTCGGACTTCTCTAGCCTTTTTCAACAGGCTATTCATTGTCAAACCAAACAAGAAATGGCGACCAATCTTGGACCTCAGTGCTCTAAACAAATTTTTGAGCGTAAAAACATTCAAAATGGAAACTCCGGAAACCATCCGGATCTCCCTCCTTCAAGGGGAATGGGTTACCTCGCTGGATTTCAGCGACACATATTTCCACATTCGTATTCATCCAAGATCTCGGAAATTCCTCAGGTTTCATTTCCAAAACCAGACTTACCAGTTCCAGGCCCTACCCGTTGGCCTCTCCACAGCTCCTATGGAGTTTACCTGCGTGGTCAAAGAGGTAAAATTGATGGCCCAAGCTTGGGGTATAAGAATCCACCAGTACCTAGACGACTGGTTGATTCGAGCCCCCACCAGAGAATCTTTCCTCCAGGGGACCCAGTCCCTCCTTGCCTTTTGCCAGGAATTGGGCTAGGTGGTGAACCTACCAAAATTGGAGTTGGAACCCAAACAGGTTTTCGAATTTGTGGGTTACCAATACGACCTATTGCACGGTCTGGTCAAACCGACCCAGAACCGTTGGGAGTAACTGTTCCAGAAGTTGTCAGTTCTCTCCCATCCATCTTGCAAGGTCAGGGAATTCATGTCTCTAATAGGTCTCCTTAC
The DNA here is from genome assembly GCA_964017235.1 of Sabellastarte sp. h YS-2021. Classification (NCBI taxonomy): domain Eukaryota; kingdom Metazoa; phylum Annelida; class Polychaeta; order Sabellida; family Sabellidae; genus Sabellastarte; species Sabellastarte sp. h YS-2021. The sequence continues at coordinate 170,353,115 of OZ024929.1, read as the reverse complement.
AGCAACGGAGAAGTAGGTGCCTCTGGGCAGGCTCCATATGAGGCCCATTCAGTGGCACCTCAAGAGAAATTGGAGGATTCCAGAGTCCCTGGAAAAAGAAATCCCAGTCCCAAGGTCTCTTCACCCACACCTCGGGGGTGGACTAAGGAGGAGAATGTCCTACTAGGCCAACCCCTGCACCCAATGCGTCATGCAATTCAAAGTCTTTACAGATGCCTCAAAAAAGCCTGGGGTGCTCACTTAGGCGATTTCACAGCAAACGGCACCTGGTCTCTTCCAGAAAGTCAACTACACATAAACTTTCTAGAATTAAAGGCTGTCTTACTGGCCCTCAAAATGTTCCAACACTTAGTGGAGAATCAAGTTGTTCTAATCGCCACAGACAACACCACAGTTGTGGCATACATCAACAAGGAGGGAGGTATGAGGTCAGGCTCTCTCTGTGCCCTGCTCTGGCGCCTCCTGTCCTGGTGCAATCTGAGACATATTGTCCTAAAGGCCAGACACATTCCAGGCTGTCTGAATGTGATTGCGGACAAACTGTCCCAACAAGGTCAGATAATCCAGAGGGAATGGTCCCTTCAACAGGAGGTGTTCGACCTCCTGTGTCAAACTTGGCACAGACCACAAGTCGACATGTTTGCGACCGGATACAATTGCAAACTGACCAAGTATGTGTCCCCAGTCCCGGATCCGAACGCTTGGGCAGTGGATGCTTTAACAGTCTCCTGGGAGGATCTGGACATGTACGCATTTCCCCCAGTATCCCTTCTGAGCAAAGTGATCAGCAAACTGTCGGATCATCTTTGCCAAAGGGTAATCCTAATAGCCCAGGCTGGCCCAACATGCCATGGTTCTGGGACCTAGTGGATCTTTCATCTCAAATACCCATGTCTCCCAAGCCTCCCAGACCTGGTGACTCAACCGTTCAAAGGGGCTCGCCACAGGGATCTAGCAAGTCTCGACCTGCACGCTTGGCTCCTAGAGCCGAGGCAATCAAGGAACAGGGGTTCTCTAGCCCTAGTAGCATTACGCATTGAGGCTCCTCAGAGACTCTCAACCAGAGCAGTCTATGAGGCAAAGTGGTTCGTTTTTGTTAGATGGTGTGAGGCAAGTCAGGTGGACTTCAGGTCGCCTTCTACAAAACAAATAGTGGATTTTCTCCTGCATCTCTTTCAGGAGAAGCATCTCCAGCCTAGTACCATCGATGGTTACAGGTCAGCCATTGCGGACAAATTGGGCAATGCCTCCTTGAATATCAAGGATGAAAACTTGAATCGCCTGTTGGACAGTTTTCATAGAGACGGACCAAAAGGACGTCGGGGTGTTCCCTCCTGGAACCTCTCCTTGGTGTTGCATCAACTTACCAAGCCCCTTTTTGAGCCCCTCAGAAAGGCCTCCTTGAAACATCTGACCTTTAAAACGGTATTTCTCCTCGCCCTAGGTTCTGGGAAGCGTAGGAGTGAAATTCACGCTTGGTTGAATAAGAACATTAGACACCAAGCTGATTGGTCAAAAGTTTCTCTACCCTTCTCCAAGTTTTTTGTCTAAGAACCACTTGGCGAAGGAGGGCCCTGAATGTGTGGCTCCAGTGGTCATACCAGCCTTGGCCCCTACTCTGGACAAATCCTTGAAAGAAGATAGGTCTCTCTGTTCGGTAAGAGCCTTACGCTGTTATCTGGACAAGACCCAAGATCTAAGACAAGACAAGGAACTGGTCTTTGTCTCCTTCAAAAAGGGATTCTCTAAGCATATTTCTCCTGCTATGATCTTGTCCTGGATTAAGCAGACAGTTATCCTCTGTTATGAGTTGTCAGATCAGGAGGCTCTAACTTTGCACCAGGTTAAAGCACATGATGTTCGAGCCTTTGCGGCTTCTAAAGCTTTTCAGGGTGGCATCTCTTTGGACCAAATCTTAGCAGCATGCCACTGGAAGTCCTACAACACCTTTACCCAATTCTATCTTAAAGATGTTGCTTGGGCTGACTCAGAGCTTTTTCATCTGGGTCCCGTGGTGGCTGCCCAACAGATTCACCACTGAACCTCCTTTGCTCCTATCCTGTATATAGTCTATATAATGGTTATGGTTTTTCGTTTAGTATATGTCTATTTGGTTTTGACCTATTCTATATTTAAGGTTTTTTATCTGGGTGCCAGATGCACAGGGTATGGGACCTTATTCCACTCTTGCTAGGATAGACTGGGAATCTCTAAGGACTGAACTCTTCCCCTCTTCTTTCCCTCAGAGTAGAAAATTGGGGAGGGGGGGGGGGGGGGGGGGGCAAATTTTGGGGCCTTAGGAGCTTTTGGTGGCTCCTTTATCAGTAGGCCAGAACTTGTTGCCTTTGCATAGAGTTTCAGCAAGTCCAAAGTAAGCTGCCCTCCATCCAATGGGTAGTTATTCTAGCTATCGTCTGTTAGGTAAGATGTCTTAACACAATAAAATTGCAAACTTTAATTAGTAAATTAAATTTTTATTAGTTAATGCCTTACCTAACAGACAGGAGATTCCCTCCCAGCCTTCCCCGCTTTCAGCTTAATCGATTCTATGCTAGAGGAACAAAAAAGATGCTATGACGTCACGTCAATCTGGGGAATGAAGCAGGAACTAGGCCACCTGGTGAGAGGATGGTAGTGTGCCGGTCCTGCTGGAGGTGAAACTTGGGACGTCTTTTTCTGGCGTTTGGCGGGACCGGCTGGTGCCGGGCTATAGCTATTGTCTGTTAGGTAAGGTATTAACTACTAAAAATTTAATTTACTAATTAAAATTTGCAAGTTTGGCACCTACACACCACTCAGAATCACTTGAATCATTCTCTGAGTAGGTGGCAGATAGAATTAAGGCACGTCAAAGACCCTCATCTAGAAAACTGTATTAGTTAAGGTGGGCCTTTTTTGAACTCTGGTGCCAACAGAATCAGGTGGTCAGCTCAGAGCCTACTATCTCAAATGTAGCAGATTTCATGAGCTACTTATTTACCATCAAAAGTCAGAGACCTGCTACTTTTGCTGGCCATGCGACTGTCATATCTGATATTTCAGGTCATTTTGGCCAGGAGGTGAGCAACAGCCTGACCTGAACTGGCTTATTCCGAGTTTTCTTTCACAGATAAGCCTACTGCTAACAGGGCTATACCCTCATGGCAATTGCCTTTGGTCCTGCCTTTTGGTCCTGCCTGTTGACAAAGGCTCCTTTTGAACCATTAAAAGATGCAAGTCTGAAGACTTTGACTTTCAAGACTGTCTTTTGATGGCTTTGGCATCTGGTAAAAGATGGGGGAGATGCATTCTTGGACATTCTCCTCTCTCAGACACAAACCTCATTGGAAGGTCTCTATTTCTCCTTCTACCTTCTTAGCTAAGAATCAGTTGGCTTCTGATAGCCCAGATTTGCTAAAACCAGTGGCCATTCCAGCTCTCAAACCATTCTTGAGCTCAAATTTCATGGAAAACATGACTCTTTGTCCTCTTACAGCACTTAGACATTACTTGGACAGGACTAGTACTTTGACAAAGGGAAAGTCCCCTAGTCATATCTTTTAAGGAAGGCATTGGTAGAGATTTCATGAGATCTTCTATCTCTTCCTGGATCAAACGGACTGTATTGTAAACTTATCAGTCCTTTTATTCTGATTCTCAGGATCTACATTGAGGCACATGATATTAGATCCATGTCTGCTTCTTTAGCCCTCAAGTGTGGGGTCTCACCTGAACAGGTATTAGGCTCCTTATTATTGAAAGATCCTCAATAGTTTTTGAAAGTCGTGGCTTGGCAATCCCTTGGCCAATCCGCTTACAATTGGCTCCTGTGATGTCAACCCAGCACATGGGCAATGTTCCAGTATGTATACACGTCAGTGATATGGCTTACATAGGTCTGGTTTTCTCCAGACATTCCAGTATTGTGTTATTGTCATATGCCTTTCTTATCTTACTGATGCACCCATATCTGTATGTATGCAGTTCAGTATGCCTACTTGGAGATATCCTCTTTGTCAGATGATGACATCTTATTTGGGGACATGTAGACATCTCCGATCTATCCTGGGTGATAGTTACTTAAGCACACTCTTGCATCTTTGTTTTGAGAGTATGTACAACACCAATAACAACAGCAACAAGTACAAACACATCATGTATCTGTTGTTGAGGTTAACAAATTACTTATCCCTCCACCTGTTATGGTTGTATTCAAGCACTTGTGAGGATATGGTAAGGCTATTTTACGCAATAAAATATAACAAATTTTATTGTAACTTGTAACTTTTTACAAGTTAAATACTTACCTTATCCTATTATTACAATTTACAGTATTTTGTTTAAATATGTTATTCGCCTATTTTTTGATCAGCTATAGGATAGTAAAATTGCAGACCTGTAGCTCATTGCATAGCTGAGCAATAGCTACTTTGAGGTTTTCACTGTCGAGTAAATTCAGTTGTATCTTGAAAACTATTGCATTTAGAGAATTTTGTTTGTATATGTTGTTCATCTATTTTGAATCGGCTATAACGTAGTAAAATTACAGACCTGGAGCTCATTCCATAGCTGAGCAATAGCTACTTCCAGGTTCTCACTGTTGAGTCAAACACTTGTAAGTTGAAAACTATTGCATTTGCAGTATTTTGTTTAAATATGTTGTTCACCTTCTTTTGGGTCAGCTATAACATAGTAAAATTGCAGACCTGTAACTCATTGCAAAGCGGAGCGATAGCTACTTCGAGGTTCTCACTGTTGAGTGAATCAATTATAACTAGAAAACTATCGCATTTAGAGAATTTTGTTTAAATGTGTTATTCACCTACTTTTGGGTCAGCTATAACATAGTGAAATTGTAGACCTGTAGCTCATGGCATAGTTGAGAATTAGCTACTTTCAGGTTCTCACTGTTGAGTAAATCAGTTGTAACACAAAAACTATTGCATTTAGAGAATTTTGTTTAAATGTGATATTCACCTACTTATGGGTCAGCTATAACATAGTAAAACTGTAGACCTGTAGCTGAGCATGGCATAGCTGAGCAAGAGCTACTTTGAGATTCTCACTGTTGAGTAAATTAGTTGCAACTTGAAAATTATTGTATTTACAGTATTTTATTTAAATATGTTGTTCACCTACTTATGGCTCAGCTATAACATGGTAAAATTGCAAACCTGTTGCTCATTACAAAGCGGAGCAATAGCTACTGTGAGGTTGTCACTATTGAGTAAATCACTTGTAACTCAAAAACTGTTGCATTTAGAGAATTTTATTTAAATATGTTATTCACCTACTTTTCAGTCAGCAGTAACATAGTGAAATTGCAGACCTGTAGCTCATTGCATAGCAGAGCAATATACCATAGTAAAATTGCAGCCCTTTAACTCATTGCACAGCTGAGCAAAAGCTTTGAGATTCTCACTGCTGAGTAAATCTGTTGTAACTCGAAAACTATCGCATTTACAGTATTTTGTTTAAATATGTTTCCACCTACATTTTACTCCTTAACAGTTAACTTGGTAATTTGCTTCTGAATACGTTTGCTGGGTACAACTTTTGTGTCCTTTTCTTCTTTCTCTTCTACTCTGAAACCCAAAACACACAGCTGACACAGAGCCCGCTCATGGGCACTGATTGCTTGTTTCTTGTATCCAGAGTGTGATTTGGACTTTTCCAAAATTTAATCATTCATTTCGGTGAGACCCTACCCACATAAAACTGCATAAAGATGTATTTATTGCTTTTGGAGTAGTCATGAACACAGACAGACAAGCATACCCCAAAACCAAGCCTCTTTGGAAAAAATAACAACTAGAGGATCGCTCGCAAAAAAAAAAGATAATGTTTTTGCATAGCAAAAACAAAGCGTCCCGAAAAGGATATAAAGGTGAGTGTTAAAGTATTAAGAAAATGCTTCGTTTCTAGCCTTATACTGTTGTGGCAACCAAAGACAGCACAGTCTGCTCTATCTAGCACGGTTTTCAAGATATAAGCATTTTTGTGTTTTGCAATTTTTGCAAAAAATTAAAAAATTAAAAATGGCCGCTATATTTGGCGAGACAAAAATATTTTGAAAATTGGCATGGGTACTCTGCAGAGATATCCAACAGGTCAAAAATTTTGTTGAATTCGCTCCATCTAGCACAGTTTTCGAGATATAAGCATTTTTGTGTTTTGCAAAAACTTCGAAAATTCAAAATCGCCACCATTTTTGGTGAGACAAAAATTTTTGAAAACAAGACCACTGCCGCGGTGTGTATCTCCCGCCGAGCATTAAAGGAGAAGAAATAGCTTTTCCGAGATATTCACAATTTTTCATTTTCGTGTGTGAAAGCTCTTCCAAACGTAGGTGAATGAGTTATTTGAGAAAAATTGGCTATCTGCAATACTTTTAAGAGATAATTCGCATTTACTCCCAAAAGTAGATGAATGAGTTATTTCATAAAAATTGGGTATCCGCAATACTTTTAGAGATAATTAGCATTTACTCATTTTGAGTAGGTGAATAGTTAGCTATGGGTCTGAAACTTCACCAAGTGAAAGCTCTCCCAAAAGTAGGTGAATGAGTTATTTGAGAAAAATTGGCTATCTGCAATACTTTTAGAGATAATTCGCATTTATTCATTTTGAGTAGGTGAATAATTACCTACGGGTCTGGAACTTCACCATGTGAAAGCTCTCCCAAAAGTAGATGAATAAGTTATTTGAGAAAAATTGGCTATCTGCAATACATTTAGAGATAATTCGCATTTACTCATTTTGAGTAGGTGAGTAATTAGCTATGGGTCTGAAACTTCACCATGTGAAAGCTCTTGCAAAAGTAGGTGAATCATTTATTTGATAAAAATTGGCTATCTGCAATTCTTTTATGAGATAATTCGCATTTACTCATTTTGAGTAGGTGAGTAAATATCTACGGGTCTGAAACTTCACCATGTGAAAGCTCTCCCAAAAGTAGATGAATGAGTTATTTGAGAGAAATTGGCTATCTGCAATACTTTTAGAGATAATTCGCATTTACTCATTTTGAGTAGGTGAGTAATTAGCTACAGGTCTGAAACTTCACCCTAGCAGGTGAAAGCTCTCCCAAAAGTAGATGAATGAGTTATTTGAGAAAAATTGGGTATCTGTAATACTTTTAGAGATAATTCGCATTTACTCATTTTGAGTAGGTGAGTAATTAGCTATGGGTCTGAAACTTCACCATGTGAAAGCTCTTCCAAAAGTAGGCGAATGAATTATTTTAGAAAAATTGGCTATCTGGAATACTTCGCCATCTAGCAGAGTTTTCGAGCATTTTTGTGTTTTGCAATTTTTGCGTAAAATTCGAAAATTCAAAATGGCCGCCATTTTTGGTGAGTCAAAATTTTTTTGAAAATTGGCATGGCTACTCTGCAGAGATACCCTGTGGGTCAAAAATTTCGTCGAAAACGCTCTTATCTAGCACGGTTTTCGAGATATAAGCATTTTTATGTTTTGCAATTTTTGCGAAAAATTTGAAAATTCAAAATGGCTGCCATTTTTGGCGAGACAAGAATTTTTTTCAAAATTGGGATAGCTCTTCCAAAAGTAGGCGAATGAATTATTTGAGAAAAATTGGCTATCTGCAATACTTCGCCATCTAGCAGAGTTTTCGAGATATTAGCATTTTTGTGTTTTGCAATTTTTGCGTAAAATTCGAAAATTCAAAATGGCTGCCATTTTTGGTGAGTCAAATTTTTTTTGAAAATTGGCATGGCTACTCTGCAGAGATACCCTGTGGGTCAAAAATTTTGTCGAAAACGCTCTATCTAGCACGGTTTTCGAGATATAAGCATTTTTATGTTTTGCAATTTTTGAGAAAAATTCGAAAATTCAAAATGGCCGCCATTTTTGGAGAGAGAAAATTTTTTTCAAAATTGGGATAGCTACTCTGCAGAGATACCCTGCGGGTCAAAAATTTTGTCGAAATCGCTCTATCTAGCTCTGTCTAATGATTTCCAGATTTTAATAGAATGAATGTATTTGCCAAGTTTCAGGTGAATTGATAAAATCCCTTTCAAGTTATCATCCGGACAAGCTTCACCATCGAAAAAAGACATTTTTGGTCATGTGACCTCTCTGGTTGAAATGTCACTGCAGCATATTCAAAAAAATTCCCCAAGGCTACTGCATAAACCTGCCAAATTTGAAAAGAATCCGCCTAACGGTTACAGAGTTATAAGGAAAACAAAGTACGGAGCCGGCGGAGCCTGAAGGTCTCCCATACACAAACAAGCGTCCCGTAAGGGACGCTTAATAAACCACCAGAAATATGGATGTACCATTTACCACATTTAATGAAAGACAGCTGTGTTCTGGTCGCTATAACCTACAATAGATCATCACTTGGCTCATAGCTCTGTGGTAATAGGTTTGAATCCACGTACTGACAACATGGACAAAAACTGGTGGCTCGTCCTGCCATGACCTGAGCTGTTAGAAAGGTGTAACTATCTAGGAACGTATTTACAAAAGAGATTCACAAAAGATCAGTGAAAAGCTACATTAGGATTAAGGTTGGTATTCAATAAGAAGTTAAGCTAATTTGTTGGAGTAACTGTTCGATTAACTTTAATTCACCCATAAAAATGGATTGACTTTTGAATTAAATATAGTTGCATCAGCTGCACTTAATCCAAAAATTAATGTAACTTTGTCAATACCGAACTGATCCAAAGATTAGCGAAGCCATTATTCTGTAAAAATTAAGCTAACTTTTCACATACATCTGCTTTGTGAATAGAACCCCAGGCTTTCACAAAGCAGCCTTCTTATTGGTGGGTTAATTTCATCCACTGAGCAGAGCAACTATCATGTTGTCCTAGCTATTGAATCTAGGATTGCAAATGCTTGCAAAACACTGGCCCAAACTGTTGTGTCAAGACCAGATTATGGGTCAAGCTTTTCTGTATGTAATCAATGTCAAGGGAAAATTCAGCATTTTAAATATTAGGTTTCCAACACAGACTTTGGACACTGGTTGCTGGCGAATCATCAAATTCAGTAATAATTTGCATGACACAGGTTAACAGTATTTTCATCACACACAGTCAAATCCTACAACACTAACAGTGAGGTGTGTTTACAATAAGATTGAGTGTTTGCACTCTGTTATATAGGGGATGCACAAGGTCTATTGTAACTTGTGGACAAATCTCTTCAGTTCCCAATCTACCTAAATGACCTGCATGTTTAGAGGAAATGCTTTAGACATCTGTGGGGATATTGTAAGAATGGTCTGCTTTGTGATATTAAAACTGTACTCAATATTAAATTTTTAGTAGCCATTGAAAACATTTTTGATGGTGCCTTTATTAGTTACACACTTTAAGTGGTTTGAAATAGCACTGCATAAAGGACTTTTTAATAAAATATAAACCAAAAATTGTAATAAAAATTTTAATTTCAAGTATTGGCAGATTATGGTCTAAACTTATGTTGATATGTAACCTACTGTATAGTTCAAATTACTGACTGGATGTAACCTCTGGTCAGACAAATGTGGGATGTTTTCTAAATGTGAAGACTATTTAGATTTAGTGGAAATGTTGTGGGTGGCATAGCTGCCTCAATGACCAAGTTGTTACTTAGCGTAGGAACAGATTACATGGCTTTTGCCACTGGTCACAAATATATGTGAAGCTCATGGCTTGGGACATACAGACCCTGTCCCAGTAGAACTGCTTCTAGTTCCCAGAAATGTACAGACATCAATTGTGAAGTCTACAGTATGATTATCTCTGCTTAAACAAAGAAACTCAACTTTATACCCTTGTTCCACTGTCACTGAATGCTCCAGTCACCCTGACTATACAGTTGGAGTGTAATTGTGTGGGTCATGCAATTTACTTTTTCAAACATTAATGTCAGGGACATCTTTGAAAACCTGTGGGAGTGAGTCAGAAGTCTTGTCAGTCATAAGTCAATTAGGACTTACTTTGGTGACTGCTGGATAGTCACATTGTTCCCAATACCTCTAAACACACACCCACATGGGAACAGTACCATTAATCACTACATTTCTCTTTGCTGATGGTCTCTTGTTTGTAAAAAGATTTAGTAACAGTTGGGAAAGAGATAATGAAAGAAATACATGCTATAATTTATTATATAATTTATTTCTGTACAAAGGCTATTTACATATTTACAGAATACACAAAAAGATCTATGACTAGCATGAGAAGTAATAATAAAAAATAGACTGCTCAACAAAACACAACCCCTGAATCCCCATAATAAAATTCCAATCAGACTTTTAAACTATTTTAAAAGTTAAAGGAGTGTAATTTAATATAAATGAAAATTCATCTATACTTACAAGGTTAAAAACTCTAGTTTCGTCTCTTTAAAATAACCAAAAAAAACTGACTAAATTTGGTCCATTAAAAAGATGGCAACTATTCACACGTCTACCCAGAGCTAAGAGCATCAAAACTCCTTCTTAAGAAGAAAATTCTATCCACTGTTGTACCATATTCTCAATTCCAAACCACAGATATTGCGAGATTAAGCAACAGTAAAATGAACATTTCTTTGCAAACATTTAAATGCTTTACGCTACATTAAATGACTCTTTACAAACTAAACATTTCACACACAATACTACTGCACTAATTCCTTTAGCCATTCACATCTTTCCAAAGGTCTCTGAAAAGAAAACACTAATTTTATAATCAAAATAAATACAATAACACCCCCCCCCCCCACCCCCATAATCATATATTTATCCAAACAAGAGCAAAGTTACGCATGATTTCACAATATTTTAGAAAGTCTCAATAGGTTTGTGGAATGTAAAACTATGTACCTCTTGCTTAAATTTTCAAGTGTTCACAATGTACCGTTCCAAAGACTTTCATAATGTCCAGTAGCAGTTTTCATTGGATCATAAAAGAAAGGGTGGTTGGTATACACACAAAATTTGTGACAATGAGCATCACATGAAAATTCACGGATAAAACTCCCATTATTCCTCTCTTGTAACAGTTGAAATGTATGCTGGAAGAAGTTCACTAATTTTCAAATTTTAAGTAATTTGCAAGAATTTTCATTAATAGGCACTTTTAAGACGAAAAATTTCAAGATGGCGTTTTACATCCTGTTCAGCTGCCAGGGTCATATTGGGACAAGTCCTCAGTAATGAACACTTGTGGGAGCAGAACCCATACAGAGGCGACAGCCTGTGATTAGATGCCAAACTTAGTAACCACTGGGCCACAGAGGACCTCTGGCACATTCAAGATTTACAAAATTATAACTTAAGTTCGCTAAAATAAATGACCATTGTAAATTTCCGCTTGCACAACTCTCTGAATGATAATTAAAATCTTAGACTGCGAGATCTGCTTATGTGCACTCTAGCAAAAGTGCAAATGTTCCCTACTAGTGTCAAAGCAAGAGTGAGTCAAAATTAGGATTAATGTCCATTTGGACAGCTAACGAGAGGTCCTGAGGGCATTCAATATGCTGTTACGGTCTTGATCTGAACCCAAGACCACAACTACTGAGGTCTCTGTATGTGAGGAAGAAGACTTAGACCATCATAGTATCTGGAGTATCATGGTTTGGGAAGTTTTCACTGAAAATGAGTTTGCATTGATTAGATGAAAAATATATATGTTGCTTGCAACCTCCCGACATCTCTCTACATTCTTAAACATTGTCCTTATACGAGTTAATTTGCAATATCCTCTAGATCAAGAATACTGTCCGTAGTTTTTGCTTTGACCATAACTCTCAGGAAGGCAGTATTCATTTCTACCATTGAATTTATAATACAGCTTTAAATCTTTAAAGTCAAATGCATGATAAATTATTCAAATGATTGGTGCTATTTTTACTGAATGTTGAGGTAGAAAATAATGACTAGGCTAACAGTAGATCATTGACGGTCAACAGTAAGCTTTAATGCGATATTAATGTATGGAGGCAGATTTACAAGAAGTATTTGCCAAAACTCAGTTGCATTTTCTCTCAACCGAGTATCTTAATTATTTTACGAATTATTAATTTAAAACCATACGTATCCTGTTTAAAGAATATTTATGTAGTTTTGAAACATCAACTCACTATCCAGCTCTTAAGACAATTTATAGCTGATAAAAAATCCTGAGTCTTTTCTCAAAACTGCAGCACACACACTGCAAAACTGTATACAGATCTTGTGAATTGTGAACAAGTAGCTTCCAATTGTCCCGATTCATTAGATCTTAACCCTAGAATGTGAGCTGCTAAGTGCAAAGTGTCAGATTCAATGACAGAATTCTCTAATAAAAACATCCAAAATAAAATTTTTTATACAAAAGAATCCCACCTTCAAAATTGAACTGGTATTTAGTTATATACATAACAGAAAGTACAATTAAAGTGTAAGTTCATAGTGTACAACTTTTTCTTGAATTCCCACTAACATTGGGAACTGGTTTGATTTAAAGTGCAGTTAAATATTTGTAAGTTTTAATACGAGAGCATTAGTAGAGTGGACAATTCACTGCGACATCTTGAACTGAAGAAAATAACTGACACCCCTGTCCCACATTTCACTGAATGGGGGTCCTGAATGAGTCCATCATTGTGTAGCATTTGAAGACTAATTCTATATATTCAGTAACCATCCTCAAATTTCTTTTCGTGTTTTGGAGGGTGTCGAGAATTATTTACAGACAAGAGAGGAATCTGAACTCTGGCTCAGTAAGAATGGCACGATTGTGCTTCAGAATTACGAGAAACAGTAAAATATGCTAATTAATCGAGGTGGCCAAACCATTCATGGTAGTAAAACAGGCTCCTCCTCTTGCACAGTTCCTTCAAATTAACAATGAGAATGTCCAGATTCTGGTGGGGTATTACATCACCTTCAACAGTTTAAGGTTATATTGCAATTGGTCTAATGAGAACAACCTTTGTGACAAATGCAGTCACTTGCATAAAAGATATGGAAACTTACCATTCAAGTGAGATTTGTAATAACATGATATAAGAGATAATACAACAGTTTAAAAATAATCTTCAAGTTCACCAAATAGTAAACCAAATGTTGCATGACATCTTCAAAGTCAATGCCCAGGTTATATATGAAAAATATTAACAAACAAATACAAGATTAACGCTAAATCAAAATTATACTTAACTTTTCATAAAATACGTTTCTGTGAACATCAGCGACAGTTTGTAATTACGCCATTACTTTTCAATGAAAATCAGTGACAGTTTGTAATTACATCAATACTTTTCAATAAACATCAATGACAGTTTGCAATTACACCATTACTTTTCAATGAACATAAATTACAGTTTGCAATTATACCCTTACATTTCAATGAACATCAGTGATAATCTGTAATTATACCATTATTTTTCATTGAGCATCAGTGACAGTTTGTAATTACACCATTACTTTTCAATGAACATCAATGACAGTTTGCAATTATACCATTACTTTTCACTAAACACCAGTGACAGTCTGTAACTAGATTGGGCCAACTCGGCGCCAACATATCCCCAGACAGGTCATCACTCACGCCACAGGTTTTGATCGGGAATTTTTTAAAACATAATTACCCATTATTATATGAACTTCAGCACATCAATCTACTCTGTTTATATCTTCCCAAGGAAGATGGTGTATCCCCAGACGCCGAATACATAACTCAAATTATATTTTCAATCTTCCTGCAATGATAACTCTAAACCTATTTTCAAAGTATTTAAATGATTGATGATTGAATGTCCATTCTAAAATAATAATCCCAAAAGAGCATATCTGTTTCTATATTTGTTGACAAATAAAATATTATTTTTAACTCAACTCATCATACTTTTCAATCTTCCTTCAAAGTATTTAAATGATTGATGATTCAATGTCCATTCTAAAATTCATAATCCCAAAAGCGCATATCTGTTTCTATATTTGTTCACAAATTGTAACAAATTTTATTGTAATTTAACTTTTTACAAGTTAAATACTTACCTTATCCTCACAAGTGCTTGTTTGGTTTTGTGGAGCAAAAACGTATCGACCGACAAGAATTTTTTAAGGACTATTCTTGTCACAAGAGGTGACCCCTTGTCTGCGCATGTCCGCGCTTGCGCAGTAGTCGTTGTCGACAGACGAATGTCGAGAGCTCTTCATTGTATTTTTGGTCCCCAGAAAACAAATTATGCGGGGAGGTAGGGTGGGTTTATCCTTGTGAGGATAAGGTAAGTATTTAACTTGTAAAAAGTTAAATTACAATAAAATTTGTTACATTTTATTGCGTAAAATAGCCTTACCTTATCCTCACAAGTGCTTGAATACAACCATAACAGGTGGAGGGTATTTGTTTTGGCCACACTGTTAGATGATTGTCAGACAAGGGGTCACCAAATAAAGCACTGATAAGAGGATAAGATAAGCTTCCATAATCCACATCTTAGGTTATATATTACTTCTTCAACACAGATAAGTAATTTGCTAACCTCAACAAGAGATCCATGATGTGGTCGTCATTGTTGTTGCTGTTGCTGTTGTAGATAATTTTACAACAAATCATATAGCAGTATTAACCATCACCCAGTATTGGCCGGAGATGTCTGCATGACTCCCCAAACAAGATGTCATCATCTGACAATGAGAATATCTCCAAGCAGGCAAACTGAACTGCATAAACTGCAGATATGGGGCCATATGTAAGTCAAGAAAGACATATGTCAGTGACACAACACTTGTATAACTGGAGAGAACATAAATATGGGAGTCATATCAATAACATGTATAAATACACAAAATCTGACTACATGCTGAGGTGAATTCACAAGGCCCAAATTGTTCATGGACTGGTCATGGGATTGCCAAGCTACATCTTCGAGTGGAATGTAGCAAAGAATTGTGGGTCTCCCAATAACAAGAGTCTGATATCTGCTCAGGTAAGACCCCACTCTTGAAAACTAAAGAGGCAGCCATGGATGTAATATGTGTCTCAGTGTATGGATTCTGAGAATCAGAATTAAAGGACTGGCAATCTAATCATGCATCCAGATTGATCCAGGAAGAGATAGCAGAACTCAAGATATCTCGGTCAAGCCTTCCTTAAAAGATATGAGCAAGAGATTCTTCACCTCCTTGAAGTACTTGTACTGTCTTGATAGTAACTAAGTACTGTAAGAGGGCAGAGTGTCACAACATCAGTCCAACGTCAGCTCAAGAAAGGTTTGTGAGCTGGAATGACCACTGGTTTGAGCCATCTGGGGCATCAGAAGCCAACTGATTCTTGCTAAAATCAGGAGAAGGAGACTTTCCCTTTTCTCCAAGCAGTAGTCCTGTCCAAGAAGGATGTAAGTGCTGTAGGAGGACAACGAATCATGTGTCTAGGCAATTTGAGTTCAGGAATGATGTAGAGCTGAAGAGACCACTGGAGCCAATCTAGACCAATTGAGGCTAATAGGTCCTTGCTGAAAAGGTAGGTAGGAGGGAGAAACTGTAACCTCCTTCCTATGAGGCTTGTGTCTGAAGGAGCCAAAGTCCCAGAATACACTTCCAATGGCATTGCAACAGTCTTGCAAGTCAAACTTTTTTAGACTGACCTCCTTTTAAAGGTTAATAAGGAGCCTTTTGTGAAAACCAACAGAAGCAAAGGCAAATCCCTTGATGCTGCACCTCTGTTAGCAGTGGGCTTCTCTCTGTAACACTTGCAATAGGCCTATAAAGATGCAGGCTTTGGTTCAATTCCTGCACAAAAAAGTAAATGATCAGCTATGGCTGCTGCCAAGCCAACAATAGTGACAGGTTTCAGATTTTTGCAAGTAAATGGCTAAAAAAATCTGGTATATTTGAGACCGTAGGCTCTGAGATGGCCACCTTATTCTGTGGGTACCAGAGCTCAAAATGGCCCATCATGACTCATACATTCCAAGAGGAGGGTCCTTGAGATGCCCTAAATCTCTCTGTCCCTTGCCCAGAGAATGATATAAGAGATTCTGAGTGGTGTTAAGGTGCCAAGCATGAAGGTGCCAATGCAACAGATTTAGATGGTATTTCTGACTGAATGGCTGTTTTTGAGACCAGTGAAGAAGCTGTAATGGAGGTTTGGTTGAATGACTCACCAGACCCCAAAGCCAATGCATCATGGGCCACCAAGGGGCCACTACAATCATTTTGCACCTGGTGTTTACTTGTTCAATGACTTTTGGAATAAGTGGTATAGGACAAAAGGCCTAGCAGTCCAGAACCTCCAACAAGATGTTTAATTCATCTATGTTCAGAGCATTTGCCTCCAGGACTGGCACCATAGAATGGAAGTTTGTGACTCATATTGGTGGCAAACATCTCTACCATTGGTATTTGACAAACTATGTAAATCAAATAGAATATTAAAGATGAAGACTCTCCTGTCTGTATAATTTCGTTCTTTGTGGAGAGGCTGTCATGACATCTAGGCAACCCTGAATATATCTGGCTCATATGAGAATATTTCAAGGATTGCAGTAGGCCAAGATGCAGCATACCTGCATAAAACACCTATTGTTGATTTGTGCCCAACTTGCACGTTGTGTAGAACCATAAAGGGAATAAGAACCATTCTGTACATATTAATTTTGTCCCTTCTGTAGGGATCATTGAGTATGACATTTAAGTAACCCCAGAATATTTCTGTCTCTTAAAGAGTATATTTCAAGGATTGCAGTAGGCCAGGATACGCCAAACCTTTATCCCTTCTGGAGATGATGTTGGGTATGACCTTTAAGCAACCAAGAATAGGTCTGTTATGAGTATATTTCAAGGATTGCAGTAGGCCAAGCTGCGCCAAACTAGGAGGTATACGCTCCCCCCCCCCCCCCCCCTGTTTGTTCAGATAACCGAACACAGTTGTGTTGTCTGATGCTATCAGAATTCTTTTGTGTAGAATTTGTCTTGAAGGCTTTTAAGGGTTGAACACACTGCCTTCAGTTGTAGGACATTGAAATGTAATATATACATTTTTAACTGTCCAAAGCCACTGACTGTGATGCTTTAAGATGGGATCATCAACCCTTGTTTAATGCATCTACGAAAATAAGGGAATAGTGCACCTGTGTATGGAAAAGGCATCCTATTTCCCATTTTTTGGCATTTTCCACCACTGAATATGCTTTTTCAGAAGGATTTGAAACAGGAATTCTCACAACTAGTGACTGGAGATATTGCCAGTTTTTTCTTGATACCACTGAAAGGCACACATACATAACTGACCCATTGGTACAGTCTTTTCCAAAGATGCTAGTATCCCTACCTGGGATATAAGCAACCTTGGGGTTAATTGTGATAAGATCGCCATGTCTTGAATAGATTCTCAGGTATTTAATTTATTCGAGGTAGAAAGAAAATTCCTGGTACCAAATGCAGCGGTAACCTAGGAAATCGATATCACGAAGTCCAATTGATGAATAATTGGATGAGTTCTTTGGTTTGAACCCACTACTGGTGTCTTTTACGTACACTAAACAACCAGTAGTCTAGGTATATGGTGAAAGAAATTTCCTGATACCAAAATGCAGTGGTAACCTAGGAAATCGATATCACGAAGCCCAGTTAATGAATAATTGGATGAGTTCTTTGGTTTGAACCCAATACTGGTGTCTTTTACGTACACTAAACAACCAGTAGTCTAGGTATATGGTGAAAGAAATTTCCTGGTACCAAAATGCAGTGGTAACCTAGGAAATCGATATTACGAAGCCAGTTGTTGAATAATTGGATGAGTTCTTTGATTTGAACCCAATACTGGTGTCTTCTACGTACACTTAACAACCAGTGGTCCAGGTATATGGTGAACTCCTATTCCGTGAGACTGAAGAATGAGATTTACCTCTTATTACTCGCACGAAACTGTAGAGGGGTCGCTAACCCGAATTTATAATGCTTTGAACTGATAGGTTTGCCAGTGTACATTAAACTGAAGTAGATGTTGAAAATCTTGGTGAGTCGGTACATAAAAGAACGCATCTTTTGTAACTGAATTTCTAATAATTTCTGCTGTCTCCAGCTTAAATGATGCGACAAGCAGGTATTTATTGACATAGTAAACGAACTTCACTCGTGGGCAATGACCGTTGAAGTCGTAGTTAGAAATCAATTCAGGACACTGAGATCTATCACAGGTCGTCATTAGCCGAGTTTCTATACAAGAAATAAACTGCCATAGAAACCTGAAGTTCTGCAATTGTTGAGTGGATGAATCGCTTTCTTTTGAAGCATTTAAGCGGTATATTTATATTTAGTACTGTAGCCATGTTTTCCTGTCTGACGTCATCGCTTTGCATTGTGGGTAGTACAGGCATTGGTGAATTCGATTGGGGAATAATTCGACAATCTCAATTCACGATTCGCACAACTCTGGGATGGCAATAAAATCTCTCATACCAGTAATACTGAAGAAAACACTAGTTCTGTGAAGCCACTTCAAACACACACGTGAGGGTTGTAGGTACTGAATTCAACACAGTATCTCGTCTAGCCAGCTCCAGAATAAATAGCGGTTATAGAATAGTTGTGACACTCTATAAAGACTTCTCACACCAACTAAACTGTATGTGTAGGATGACAAGAATTCACAGAAGAATTAACCCAAATAAAGCCCAGCAGTATCACGTCTATTGGGGACATATAAGTGAAAATTTCCTTGTCTAGTAGATTTATGCAACTCTTCAACAGGACTGAAAGGACAAGCAGAACACATACTGCCACCATAGGTAATTGTGTTGGATCTTCATCCAAATTTACAGCAAAATAATAACTGCCAGGATCAATGGATGCACTTCTGTAGTGGTTCTTATGGAGGGAGACCTATTACTGTAACAGAGTGGCGCTCCACTCCCAGTAAAGAATCTACGACCTCCTTGTAAAGATAACTAAATTCTTTCTTCTTTGTTTCCCACTGGAAACTTCACAGCAAACTCTTCTTGCAACCCTTTCCTCGACAAGCAGGTAGTTCCAGTCGAATAGAAGGTGAATGCAGCCGTATAACGTCTTCCGCTGAAGACTTCACAGCAAGATTTCTTGTATAAAACATCTTTATTCTGACCTTTTTCAGGACAAGGGAGGTAGAATTAGTGGTAGTACCAGTCCAGTAATGGACAACTACAGCTAGGTGCACGCTTGCACGCTTCAAAACTTCATAGATCTTCGTCTGTAAATGGACGATAATAAAAGAGAATACGTGTTGCTCCCATATCGACCAAAAATATAATGAAGAGCTCTCGACATTCGTCTGTCGACAACGACTACTGCGCAAGCGCGGACATGCGCAGACAAGGGGTCACCTCTTGTGACAAGAATAGTCCTTAAAAAATTCTTGTCGGTCGATACGTTTTTGCTCCACAAAACCAAACAAGCACTTGTGAGGATAAGGTAAGGCTATTTTACGCAATAAAAAAAATATTATTTAAAAAAAAATTATTTATATTATTATTTTATTATATTATTTTTAGAATTTGCAAATTGTTTTCAGTTATTCATTTCCTCTATACCTATATATGTGGTCCATATATATGCAACCTAAATATGTGACACAATCTCAGTTCTGACTCCCCTTTGTGTTATATGTAATGAAGCCCACCACCTCCCACCCCCACCCCTCTCCCTTCTCCACACCTCTCTCACTATTACACAAGATCTGCAACCCCATTGAGTTCTTTGTTTCTCATCTGATATCATTAAATACCTTTGTTTATTTAGTGTCACTCAATATAGCTGGAGGTCCCAGAGGGACTGGGCTAGTTGAGGGTTAAAAATCCCCTAGTTTTACTACATAAGGATATAATTTCATTAATATTGGGACTTAAAGCTCACTTAATCTGTCCATTTTGTCTACTTGAATATGTTTAACCAGTTTCATTTTAAAAAGATAAAAACTCAGCAAGCAGAGGTATAACACACAAAAATAAGTTCTTAAAAGACTAAGATAGCCATAACATTATTAATATTCAAAATTTAAATAGACAGGCATTTATTTTTAAAAATTCAAAGATTTCAGCTCTATAACCCACATAGTTTGACAGTTACTGGGCTTTAAAGTGGCATAATGTCCATAAATTGGCTTTCTGTGGGCATTTTACAATTGTTAAAGAGACCTTAGCAATTAAACTACAGATCTGAAACTTTTTGGGGGACATACATAACAAACAAAATTTTTTGTAATACAGTTTAAGACTTGTCACACTAAGCATTTCCAAATAACAGGGCAAAATACGGAAAAAATGTCAAAAAAGGCACTTGGGCGAGTGTCTATGGCCCTCATACACAGGTTAAATGTCTACTAAAAACCTTGATTTTCGGCATATGTAAAAAGGACATAATAATGCATTCCCAGATGGGATTTCAGCTCCATCAATCACATAGTTTAACAGTCACAGGGCTTAAAGGTGGTAAAAAGTCCAAATATTGGGTCTCTGTGGGCCTTTTAGAGATCTCGATGTGGCTTTCAAATTAAAGCTTCAGACTTAAAATTTGTTACATACTAAGATTACACATAGAATATGTATCTAATAAAGTTTGAAACTTCTCAGACTTACCATTTTCCAAGTTACAGAGCAAAATATGTGAAAAATGTCTTAAAAGGGTCACTCAGGTGGCTGTTTAAGGTCCTCATACACAGGTTAAATGTCTACTTGAAGCCTTAATTTTTGGCACATGTAAAAAGAACATAATAATGTATTCCCAGATGAGATTTCAGCTCCATCAGTCACATAGTTTAACAGTCACAGGCCTTAAAATTGGCAAAAAGTCCAAATACTGGGTCTTTATGGGGCCTTCTAGAGACCTAAATGTGGCCTTCAGATTAAAGCTTCAGACTTAAAATTTGTCACATACTAAGATTACACATAGAATATGCATCTAATACAGTTTGAAACTTCTTAGACTTACCATTTCCAAGTTACAGGGAAAAATATGTGAAAAATGTCTAAAAATGGTCACTCGGGTGGGGATTTATGGTCCTCATACACAGGTTAAATGTCTTCTTAAAGCCTTAATTTTTGGCACATATAAAAATAACATACTAATATCTTCCCAGATAGGATTTGAGCTCTATCAGTCACATAGTTTGACAGTCACAGGGCTTAAAAGTAGCAAAAAGTCCAAATATTGGGTCTTTGGGAGCCTTTTAGAGACCTCAATTTGACCTTCAAAATTAAAGCTTCAGACTTAAAATCTGTTACATACTAAGATTACACACAGAATATATATCTAATACAGTTTGAAACTTCTCAGACTTACCATTTCCAAGTTACAGGGAAACAGATGTGAAAAATGTCTTATAAGGGTCACTCGGGTGGGTGTTTATGGTCCTGATACACAGGTTAACTGTCTATTAAAGGCCTAAATGTTGGGGCACATATAAGAAAACACATAGATATATTCCCAGATGATATTTAACTTAGATGAGAGACATAGTTTGAAAGCTACAGTGCTTGAAAGTGGCAAAAAGTGCATAAATTGGGTCTCTGTGGGCACTTTTGAGACCTTAAGTCGACCCCTTTGGGTAAACCTACAGCCCTAAAATTTTCTACAGACAAGGATTACATATCAAAGTTATACCTAGCGCAGTTTGAGACTCATCAGAATTACCACTTCCAAATTATAGGGCAAAATATGTGAAAAGTATAGCAAAAAATCCCTAAGTGGGGGTATTTATGGGCCTCAAACACAATTTTCTCCTCAACTTAAAGTCGTGATTTTCGGCACATGTACTAAGAACATATTAATGTGTTGTCAGGTAAAATTTCAGCCAGCTGAGCATCATAGTTTGTGACCTACAGGGCTCTAAGTGGCCAAAAGTCCAATTTCTGATCTTAAGGTGGCCATAAGTTCTTTTTTATTGGGAGTTTAAGGTCACCTTAAAATAGGGATCTTCCTTTGGGCACCCTTAACATGTGTACCAAGTTTGAAAAAAAAAATATTAATTTGTTTTTGAGTTATCGCGTCCACAAGGAAATTTCTACGGCGGCGGCGGCGGCGGCGCGACGGACCTGAATCCAATATATCCCCGACTTTCGTCTGGGGATATAATTATACCATTACTTTTCAATGAAAACTCCCAAGTGTGACATTAAACAGTGGTGAACACTACATTTGATAACACATACACTTCTCATTTTATGCTATTCATACAATCACTGTTTTGACCCTTTAATGAGAGTTCTACTGTAATATACTCTGATAAATGTCCCCATTCAGTCCTTTATATACTGCAGTTACACAACTACCTTGAAATATTTGTCTCTCTCTTATACTTTTCGAACTTATTTCCTGTAGGGGTAACAGGAAACAAAAATGACCCAAAAAATAATAATGGAAGATATTTTGCTGCACATTTGTAATTGTGTGCATCTACCTTAAAAAAATATGTTGGTAATATTAATGTAAGATTTTGCTACATGTGCACGGCATTCAAGATCCAAATTGGGAAAAATAAAATCTGAAAAACTTCACAAGTCCCAGTGGACTTTTCACTGGTACTTTATTGCATTTCCTGGACTTGAGTCACTTAAAATTCTTACATTTAAAGTGTTTAGTGCAATACTTAGAGACGGGGGCAAGTATCATAGAAATTTCAGTGACTTCAATAAACAGGAATCAATGTCCCAATGTGCAAACAACCTCTGACTGCTTGGATATCTTCAATAGACATACATGTGTATATATGTATACCAACTGTTACATTCTGAATGTAAAAACTATAGCTTGCATTACAAAAAAAAAAACAAATTTCAAACAGCACCTCCATCATGTCTGTTAAATGACACAAAGAGGAAGTGTCCATGCTTTGTATTTCTCCAGTCCCTCAGTCATTAACAGATTTATAAGCACTAGTAAGCCAACAGTTGACATCTTGTGACAACCACATAACACAAGAGTCATACTAAAACTACACTACCATTTGAAGCTACAGTCACTTAGAGAGATTGAGGCTGACTATAAGTTGATTACACAGTAAAACCTCTTCTAATCTAGACCTGTTGGCAGGTGGAGATTCTGACTGACTTGTTGGTCAGAGAGAGAAGGTACCTGAATATTAAACAGTTCACTTACATGGACAAAAATCAGATCAAGGTCAGATTAAATTTGAGAAAAAAGGTTTCAAGTAAGTCAGTGGGTCAAATAGCTATTCAGAAAGCAGGGATCAGTTAGGCTTAAACGATCAAATACTTGATCTGCTTTTTTCAACCTTCATAACAGTAAACATAGTTCTTCATTGCTTAGAAAATCTGAAAGGTTCAAACGGTCAGGAAATGGCCCTCTGCCTCAGTAACGTGACTGAATATAACTTGTATTTTATTGCTGGAAACATTCTGATCCATACTGATCCTAAAATCAATCAAAGTGCGTGGATCAAAGTTCGGCACAAAAGTGAATCCAAAAATCACATCAACTGCTTTGTGAATACCAATCTGATATATAAATTCTGATAAAAAGCAACCTCTTTTCTCAAATTTGATCTTCATTGATCAATGTCAGTGAATACCTACCCAGGGAAAAGTAATTTCGGGAAGGGATGAAATTCATAAAATTGAATACTATGATGAGATAAAACGCCTGACATGTACAGTTTATCAGTAACAAGTGTACAAGTTGACACAAGTGAGGGGTGTAAACAAATATCAGTCGTTTGCAAGTCCAATGAAATCGGTGTAATGTACCTTTGTCACTAATACCTCAGCTTGTGGAAGTATGTTCTAATTAATGCAGACACTAGCACATTATTCAGGCTACAAATGGTCAACATTGGAACTCTGGACTTCCCGCTAAATTCCCACTTAATTATCCAGATCTGTTTCAAGCACCGCAAGGTAGCACACTCAAGTCTATTCTGGCAGTTTACTGGCAAAATGGAGGATTGAATAACTAACAAAAAATGATGCCATCAGCCACCACTGGACCTCATCAACTCAATGATGAATTTCACTATTTTTAGTAGATAGTTTTTCTTGAAAAGAGTATTTTCATTTTATTCACTGGAGCTACACTTTCCCATATTTATACTTTTTAACATACACAAAAGAGATACAGTTTCTCACGCCATTGTTGGAAGAACTGACTTCAGCAAATGACTTCAGATAATTCATAAATGCCTGTGTATATATCCTATGGAGATCTACTCATCTGTGTATTTTCTTAAAGCCTGTAAGTTTTCCATATTTTGGTGTTTGATTATATTCCAGTAGATCTGACTGTCCTTCATTTTCTTTCAAAGGTTCTCACATAGGGCACCACATGGTACTAAGTATTTTGCAGCCAAAATAAGCAGCTTTGTGAGGAAAACATTCCTAGTCCACTTTATCTAGTGGGCAGCAGTTCCTATACATGGACATGTTCATATAAACTGTGCAGCAGCCAGTTTGAGAAGAATACTGAATGCAATACTGTAGAAAGACAGGATGAAGAAACACTGGACTATACTGATGCTTCTGGACTGACTTCTAACACAACCACTTTCAGTTTATTCAGTTCATGAATAGTGTTATTTAAGTCTGAGGTCAGCTTAGTTTCTCTGTCTTTTAACAGCTTGATTTCTTTTTGGCTTGTCTGAAAAAAATACATACATATTAAGTGTGCGTTGATCTTGAATAAATACTAGAAGGCTGACTAACAAGAGGTGAAACAGCGACATTTTCACTGGGAATATGTTTTGTATATATTTTAGATGTTTCAGCTTTGATAGTAAGAATTAATTCAAGGTGAACTTTTAAGCCTGGATTCATATTTTAAAAGTGAAAATTACAATTAGTAAACATTAATTTAAGAGAATTGCTTAAGATTTAAAAATAAGTGACACTTTCTTCAGTTAAACTTTTCACTTAGTATTCATTAAGACAATCAGAGTTGGTTTGCACCTTAATCACCAATTCAGCAATATTCAACTGTACCAAAGGAAAATCAAGCATAAAAGAGTTTGCAGACAGCTTAAGTCCAGTCCCCAAAACCTGCACAACACAAGTGTACTGCATCATCCATAATGTCCTCATACAGGCTATTCTGATCTATGGATCCCAGTATACCAAGAGTTTTAATTACATAGTGCCGAAGGAAAGTGAAATGGTCATATAAGGCCATTCACTGCTCACAAACAGACTGATGACCACATTTTGCAAACTTCTAGGCGACATATAAGGTCTTAAATAGCCTGTTCACATCTGTCCTTCTATTCTAGTCATATCTGTGATTAGTTGTTTTGCACGTAACAACCTTGTCCTTGTGTCTCCGAAAAGAGACCCTCGTATGAAGGTAGAACACTCTGAAGAATGACCTACCCCAAATACCCCCCCCCCCCCCATGCAGTGTGTATATTTCTGTTTAACTCGTGAGAGTTATATCAAACATTTCAAAAAGGAACATGCAGAAGTTTTAAAGGGTTATGTTAAATGCCAACTAAGACGTCTGACCCAAATGCAAATTGTAAAAAACCATCCTTCTCAAATACGCGGCGGATGACACAATAAGTGAAAGTAGACCAACCCATTCAGTTGTAGCTACAGTATGGAGAGTTGTGAACTAGGCATAAGGGGTTACTTAGTGAGGCTGTAAGATCTGGATTTAGTTAAAGTCTTATAGTCTTACCACTTGTTGTTTGAGTAAGTTAGTTTTCTCAGTCTTCAGTCTGTACACCTCTGCCTTGAGATTATGTAACTGTTCAGATATGGACACTGAAATGACAAATGTATGCAAGTATGTCACATAGCAAACACATGGACATCGTCAACATACATCTTAAAGTTCATGAGCCTGGGCACAAGACTGAAAATAAAAAGCTAAATCACTGTTACATTATATGCTCATGGTACCTAGCAAATATACAACTATTTGGTTTCAGCTTAAAGTTGATGCGACATAACTGGTTTCTTAAGCAAACCTATTCATAGTGTTTTAACTACTTGCATAGATCACAGAATTTTCTCACAAAAACACATATTTTGCCACGCATTCCATATCTTCATGGGAAGACATGTTTCCCATGATACTGCCCCTAATCTTTCATAGAGTATTTGAAAGACGGTAAGAAGAACTGACCATCGTGTTCAGGTATACACCCCTGGTAGCCCTGGTCATCGCTGAAACTGTTGGACAAGGAGACCCGCTTGTTTTCTTTATGCCCTGTCTCAGTGGATGACATGGATTCCTGACAATACAAGAAGTCACACGTGTACTTGTACTAATATAAAACACACTAAAAACTGCTTCATACTGCAGTCTGACTTCATTTGTGCCAAATTTTTAACACAATGTGAATTTGTATTCAGATAGTTACAAAACACTTCTGAAATAAAGGTTAAAATTTGATGGCAAAGTACAATATTTACAGAAAACAAATTTTCGGTAATTATGTTATTGTGATGCAAGATACTCCCCTTTCAAAGAATGGAACTTGTATTACACACCTTGTCTGTACACACCCAAAATGATGGAATCCAATCTGAGTTTTAGTTTTTGAAGAATAGTCCAGATTTTATTGGATTGGTGGATAACCATTAACATACACCACAGAGCTCCAGTTAAAATGACAAGATTTTCCTTATTTCTAGACTGACTTAATTATCGTTCACCACTTCTTTCAGTTTAAAGAGGAGTCATATGGGCGAGTGTCTTATCAGCTGATTGTGTAAAGGCCTTTATTCCAATCTACATTCTTGAATTTTGTACACCCTATACATGATTTAATCAGGACCAAAGTCATACCAGACCAAATATCACATACAATATATAGTGGGTGGACAGTCTGACAGGACAGTCACATCGAACATAATAGATTTTTAACATTTGTCTGTTAAATTGTCCTAGGGGCCATGGTGGCAGAGTGGTAACACTCTCGCCTCCCACCTCTGACGCCGGAGTTCGATTCCCGGCATGGCCTCAAGTGGGAAAGCTGGTAGTTGCTTGCCGTTGGTCGGCAGTTTACAGTAAAGAACCCTAACGAACTGTATGTACTGGTTTCCTCTGCCCTTCCAACTACCCGTCGTGATATGACCTGTACAGTGTTGAAAGCGATGTAAAACCCCAAATAAATAAATAAATAAATGTTAAATTATCCTGTCTGTGAGACTGGCAACCTCTATAGTATACACTATACAATGTACAATTTTCGTTTACTGCCTACTAGCCAAGAAAACTATAAACATTGATGTGCAGATTGCTGGGTCTGGCCCCAATTAATTCTCTAGTCACACAGGGCAGCCTGGCTGCCTTGTCATAACTATATGCAGACTGCAGACAAGGACTGGCCATCCTTGGAGATTTCCTTGCCACTTTCTGATAAGGGCAGAAATGCCATTATATGCTCCAAATAACCAATGTTAGCTTCTCCCAAGGAAACACAGACATAAATGTCCACGTCTTTTTTTATAACCATTTCTCTGAGTATACATACCGATCAACATTGCCATGGCTACTTATTGCCTGGCATGAACTATGCAAGTATCCACTTGTGTATAACCCACAGACATTGGACTCTGTATAACTAGATTAAACATATATACCATATGATTTGGTTCAACGTCTCCTCCCAAAAATACAGGATTTTCATATTCTGAGACCCTAAAACTAAATTTGCCTTAAACTGGTTCTATAGTGATAGAGTTCATATGTTAAAAATTCTAAAATGAATTTTCAAGAAGCAAGAAATAATATATTTCTACATCACTGAAATGTTTTAGGTAACGCTAGTGCTGGGAATCGCCCCCTCCCCCCCTATTTCCAAGGTCAATTAATTGTCCATTTTGTCCGACCAATCATCGACCAGAATCAATTTTTTACTCTATTGTTGGCCATTATATCATGAAACACTTTCCAGAATAAAGTATAGATCCATCCGGTAAAAATTAATGGTGTTTCGACATTTAGAATCTACCAAAATGACCCACTTCCTGTAAATATGACAGTAGACATAAACAAACTTGAAATGCATGACAAATCTGTTGATTTATTAAGTAAAAATTTGTAAAATATATGAAAAATATGTGGATATTGAGATAAATTAGGAAAGGTAAGATTTAAGCTGAATAGTTGATCATTGGAAAATGTTAATGACTAACCGAGATTGTACACTCTCAGCGACGATTAATTGCGCACACGTCTAATCGTCCACCCACTAGGTAACACACAGTGAATTTCATAGAAATAGGGTGCTTCAGATGCTGAAATGTACATCTACTCAAGTCAACTTTAAAGACGCTAACTCAAAGGCAACTAACTGTATTTCTGTTGTCCCAAGGAGTTTTTTCCACCCGGATATGTCAAAACTTTTTATGCAAGGTTTTTATTACGTAGAAATCACAGGAAGAGCCTTCTTGCAGGCAGAGTTATTTACATAAGCAAGCCATTCACAGAAAAATAATCAGGATAACAAAGATGACAAGGGAAGTATGATCACTGTGAGGAACCAGTGTACCCTGCAAAAGCTAAAAGGACAACTGGTTGATAACAATGGTTGGAAGTTTCCTATTTAAAGTTTTCCTTTAACTGAAGATACTTTTTGCATTGTAGCAGAAATCATTTGTTGTTCTCAACTGCCATGGCACATTAACAGATAATTGTGATCTAAAAGTACTTCATAAAGTGGGCTTTTCAAGGAGTCTTCATTTTCCTAGAAGTCTATTGCAAAAACCGGATCTAGTGGATAAATGAAAATTGAGTCAACTTGCTGTAGAGTCAAATAGAAATGTGACATTTAGACATTCATACAGTAGACACTGTACGACTTACTTGCACCTACTACACTGGTTCTGTTTATACCACTTATGTATTCTCAGTCTACTGTATGCACACCCCATAATATATTGTACTGTACATTTATACTCAGAAATAACTGCAGAGATTAAAGCGTTATTAGATTCATCTTGACTGCACAAGTACAACCCAAGCTCTCAAGTGACTGATATTCCCTTAACTGAAAGACAGATGTTCAAGGATGACCATTTATCAACGTCACAGAGGTTTTTTAGCCTGCCATTTGGGATAGGACCCAATGACAGAAGACTGCCATTTTTAGTGGCTGTCCAAGCCACTATTTTTCTGCCCTGTAACTCTGTTCAAACTAACATCCTCTGTGTTCATAGGCGAGTGTGTTACCCACAAAGCTACAGTGGCAGACGTGATAAATAGAAATGCCTGTTTCTTGTAACTTTCAAGCAAGTATACAATTTTAAAAAAATGTACCCAAGCTTTTGTTTCTCTTGATAAGTATAAAATAAGTGTTTGATTGAAGATTAGTTTGAATATATCTTGTCAAAGAAAACTATGCACTGTCAGTTTCAACATACTCCTGGGACCCCCTCACATTTTACATCTCTTATATTTATGTTGTCTTCTGTTTTATGGCAACAATGTTTATCTTCTTCAGTTTTTCTTCTTGCTGGTTTTACACCATTCCATTGCTATTTACAGCTTCTGCCACTATATAAGCAGCCTCTGTGACCTTTACAGCCTTCATTTACTGAATCAAATGCCATAATACCACGCAGTGTAGTAAAAGACTTTATCTTGTCTCTTCAGAGCATCTCATATTATGGATACAGTTCTCAGGCTGCATTGTTTGCCTCATTTCCACATATACTTAGGGTCCCCTATAACAAATATCCCTCTTTCCTGGCATGCTTCCTGTATTTTTCTGTAAAAACTGACCGAGTTTTCACCCATTTCCTACTATTTTTAAGGGAAAATTGATTTCTATAAAATTGGTAGTTCCAAGTATGATAATGAAAATTGTATAATACAAAAAACCACTGCCAGACTTGGATATGTGGAAATTCCATCCAATACTCACAAGCTGCTTATTTCAGCATGTTCTTATCCAGTTTATTGAATACCGGTGTAGATGTTAAAAGTAACTGTTGTATATTGACTAGACTCTCACCTGTTAGGACACAGGGGCTGATCTCAGTAATTCTTGTGCAGAAAGAAGAATTTGTCAAGATACATATGCAATGCAATACAACGCTGTAATGTGCTTCTACCAAGTTTGTCAAGTTTACAGCTGATCAAATTGTCTGTAATTATTAAACATCTACTTTATATCAGGGTCAAAAAGGGTTCTCAGTTCAACAATATTGAATCAAAGCATATATTAGAACATTTTTTGCAACTTCTTCAATTGAACTTATGTGTTCCCTGTTTAGTTTCCTTTCTCGTTGTACATTTATTGTTTAAATTTGTTTTGTTTGCACAGATTTGTATATGAATAAATCAATAGTAAAAACCCCAGTACACAATAATAAACAAGAATTTTCTCTTTACAATTATTTTGACAATTGACATGCATGAAATTGAGCAATATAACTAGAATGCAAGGGAGTTTTAAGCAACTAGATTTCAAGCTATATAAACTGTTAATTCAGTTGGAAAATCCTGTGGCTTCAAGAATAATTTTGACATTGACCAGAGCTTCCAGTAAGATATTAGTCATATCTTATATGTTGTGACTCAGAGATGTGTCACTACTACCAAGCTTCTAGGGTCAGAATGTAAGGCGATACTGTTCTATATTTCCCCTACCAACTATCTTCCCCTTTTTGTTCCTCTTAAATACTAGTATCCCCAAACTATTAACAAATATTACTGTAATTTAACTTTGAAAGTTAAAACCTTTCATATCATCATTATTGATGAGCCTCACAAATCCCAAATATTTTTTCAAATTCTCAATTAAAATGCTTAGACTCACTGGACAGATACACTGTGTAATTAACAGAATGTTTGATTTTTATATATGATAACTACATGTCTCAATTATATATATAAGTAACAAAATGCCTCATTTGGATATAAAAATGACTTTACTATTTGGCACCACTTAATGATTTAATCATATTCATAATCAATATGTCATAAAAAATGTCCTTCGAATGCTTTACTCCCAAATGAACAAATATGGTTTCTTACAAACAAAATTATTTTGTAAAAGTTAAAGAAATACTGTAATTAATTTTTTTTCTGTACAAAATATTCTTGAGATCCACAAAAAATTCTCTTTAACAAATTCACCTCTTTAGGCAACAAATGAATGTTCTTTGGCTAATATCTACACTACAAAGTGCAAATAGCTCATGAATACTTGATATGTTAACCCTTGTACAAGTGTAGTCCACCTATTGGCTGACGCATTTACCTACTAAATATAGCATTAATGCCAAGCTTCCATTACATAGGAGAGATACTATACACAAAAATTGTAAGCTTTTGGTGATGTTTTACTTCGGGCAAAAAAAAGCCCCAACCAATTTGGATGTACTGTAATTTTGTCAGAGATATATCTGTTACAAAAGCCAACAGTTCACCATCATTCCAAAAACAGAAGCTAATCAGATACTCAAACTTAAAAATACATTTTTCACCTTAGATAACTGATCTTTTTTTCTTGTATCTGTTGTTTTACCTGAGGAGTAAGAATTTCAACAGCAGTAGTTTCCACTGTTTTAGGTACATATTCTTGTATTTCCTGTCACATGTCTTTGATACTCATGGGGAGGGGGGGGGGGAGACTATTACAGATAAAATAATCAACTCTCGAGTTCGGTGGCAATGGGCAAAAATGGACACTTGCAACCTTGATCTCACTTGCCAGCATGTATAATAGCGGGAGAGCTTAAAATATTACAAACAAACCTTAAATCTGAAGAAATTACAAACTTTTATTTTTGCAGATTTTAATGCATCTGTGATCAAAACTGTCATGTTTTGATTTTCACTATTTTCCGTCAGTGGTATTCGATTGGGGAAGTACTAAAGGTCACTATTTCCCGTCAGTGGTATTCGATTGGGGAAGTACTAAAGGTCACTATTTCCCGTCAGTGGTATTCGATTGGGGAAGTACTAAAGGTCAATATTTCCCGTCAGTGGTATTCGATTGGGGAAGTACTAAAGGTCACTATTTCCCATAAGTGGTATTCGATGGGGGAAGTACTTCAGGTGCTGGCTGTTGAGAGGGCTGTAAAACTAGTGGTGTCACTCATCTCTGCAAATTAACATCGAATATCGCCCATGTTAGCCGACCGAGTACCGACATATGTCGAGTTTATAAACTCATCTCAAAACAAAACTATTTAATTAAAATGTAAAATAATATTGTTTTCTCACCTGAATACACCATTTAAGTTATCATATTTGTCTTTTTATTTTGGTTGTTTATGCATTGTCAAATGCAGGAACACTTTGAAAACCGTCAGTATATTAAAACAATTATTTAATTTTGACTTTATACAGTGCTGTATAATGGCTATATTATAACATGTACGCCTCAAATAAATAGAACTACAGTGTTTTTACACATTATTTGAAAAATATACGTCAATTAAATTGACTTACCAAGTGAGAAAAAAAATAAAGATGCAATTCCGAAACTACATTCGAGCAATGGTTTAATGCTTTCCTGAGAGGTCATATGACTAGATTTTTATGGACTGAGTTGTCAAAAGGCCGAAAATATATTTTAATATGCTGAATAATCCTTCACTTTTAAAAGATATTCTATCATTATGATATCAATATGCTAATATCTTTGCGATCGGATTTGAAAAAAACACATTATCGCTCATAACAGACCTAACAAACGACAGTGTCGGAAGTAGTGAGTGTCACAACAGCACTATGTAAAACCCTGAAATATAAACTTTGTAAAGGTTGAGAGGAGGGGAGGGGCGATTAATAGGGAGGGGGCATGTGTACAGATAAATATGGTATGAATAAAATATGTTTAAAGCCAATTTACAATGCCTGTTAGTATTTTTGGGAACCATCCTAGCCTGGTTCAGTAACTTACAATGACAGTATTTGAGTCTTTCTGTAGACAATCATTTAATGGTTCAGCATTTTTAACGCTCGACGATGGGAGAGGGTTATTGTAATCAGTTTGTTCTGTTTTGTCTGTCTGTGCACCGTTTTGCCCTTATAACTCAAAAACTATAACATAAATTAAACTCAAATTTGGTATGCAGATATTTCATGGGGTACAGACGGATTCCTTCAAATTTAGTGGATTTTGAATGAAAATTAAAGTCAAGAGGCAATTTTTCTTATTTTCAATTGGGCATATACAGAGAAACTGATTCTCTTCATCACATACGTAAAAAATCAATATTTTGCTTTCACTCGATGTCATTACTTGATGATGTCACAATGCAATTGTCATTGTGAGGTCAAAAACCTAGCTTGTGATACTTGTATGCTGTCTTTAAGTAAAAATACTTCTAAAATGAAAAATTTTTTCTGGGTAGGACCTGGCCAAAGGAAGAATAAAGTTACTAATTTTTGGGAAAGATCTGGATTATATTTTATAACCCGAGACTGGTCACATTAAGTCGAGCGTTTTGCTCTCTCTGAGTGCATCTTGTTCTGCTTGTATTGAGATTACAGTTTGCAGTATATATGAGATGACTAGGACTCACCATGCCAGTATCTGAATCTTCCTGGGCACCACTGTGCTCCATCACTGTGTCTCCAAAACTGTTGAAACTACTGGACGAACTCGACCGCGACATGCCCAGTCTGTCAGAAATACAGTTTATGGGAAGTTTAGACATTATAATGAGGCTATACAGAAGCAAAGCAGTGACCAATGGTTACTAACCATAAAGATGACAGACGGTGTAAAAGATTTGACAAATACATAGGTTACATGGAGGTTGTAGTTACAGAACTCAGATTCATAAAACACTGGAATCTCTGGTGGAGGAAAGAGTTGTTGTTGACACGATACCAGTATACCACATTTTCTTTCTCTTGGGACTACAATAGCAACAACCACTATCAATTATTATTAATTGAAATATTAATAATATTATTAAATATTGAAAAACATATTTCATAATGGTTAAATATGTCTTTTAGTTTTAAAATATTTCGCGTTCCATTTTGCGTTTATATTATGTCTCATGTACGGACTTGTGCATTTCTCATCCTGGCAAATATCAAAACCAAACAAAACACCAGATACTCTTTCATTTCATTTTCAGCACCTGGAAACCGAATCTAGTATACACAAACAATAGCACCACTACCGCAAAAGCTTCTTTTATGATAATGCAAAATTCTGATCTTCCCTTTCCTGGGACGTTAAAACTTTGGAGAATATTTTTTATTAGTTCTGTGCTTTATAAAGGTTTCTATTATATGCTATTATCTTTCTACTGCCTCTTCAAAATTTCCTTTTAAAATTCTTTGGACAATAAAGATCATTCTGCTGTAGATGTCAACAATAGTTGGCAATATACAAGAGGGTACACATAAAGCATAGTTATTATTATACAACAACATTGATAAAACACAAACATTCTCTGGCACAGTGATGCAGTAAGACAGAATGTTGCTCTACAACTCTGCATGCAAGTTATGATGCCGTGGATTTGAATAGGATCCTGTTGACACATAGAAACTGTATCCATCATGCAGTTATGGAACAGGTTACACTTTAGTTCTGGCATAATGCTGTACGAGTCAAGTATGGATACATATGGCTATTTTCATACAAAATCATATGCAGACGATTACTGGATTTTGTGAAAATGAGTATCCATCTTTTTTTTTTTTTTTTTTTTTTTAATAATGAAATTTTATTTCTCCTTTAAATTACTTTATCTTTTTAAAGATGATGAGAATGGAAGAAAAGTCATTTGTTTTCTTCACAGTGGCATTTGACTGGCTATGCCATGTTATATCATTTTGACAAAAGTTTTTTCATGAAATTTTATACGTCAATTTCACTGTAAACACATTATCATATATTCTGAACTTGGTCTATCAGGAATTAAACCAATTGTTTACAAATAAATTGTCACGACTTAGTACAACGAACCCAACCAATGTGCTGGGCAGCTTCTCCCATATGTAAAGAAAAACCTCCTTTTTGATGCAGTTGTTTGACTAATGACGTACCTGATGGCCTGTCCAGTCTGAGAATCGGGGCTAGAGTGAGGCGTGAGTGGAGGACTGCATGTTTTATAGGATGACACACTTTGATTCTCCACCCCACTGTGTGCTGAATAGCTAGAGAGTAGGTAAAAACACAATGCATACACTGACTGGGTGACATGCCAAGCTATACATAGAGTTATGTTAGCAGGATTACACAAATACAGTAGAAACTCTATTTTGCGACTTTTCAATTATCCTACCTCAAACCCACTCTCCCAACTCCATTTAAACCCATTATTTTAGCCTTTCTATTATCCAACCTTTCTTTTAATGACCAAATTGTTACTCTCCCAAGATAATAGAAGTACTCCTTGTTGGACCTTTCTAGAAAAAAATCAGAAGATGGTTCTTGATCGAACTTGGATCCTGTCAAATTTGAGAGTGATCTGGATCACCCTCTGGATACAATAAAAAATAATCCGTATTTTCCCATTTACTCATCATTATGTACTTCGGCAGAGGTATGCACTCTCTGAGTGGTCTGGCTGATTTTTGTCTAATATGACCTTTCAGCACACTGTATGTGTCATATCACAATGGGTAGTAGAGGGGATGGAGGGAAACAGTGCATACCAGTCGGTCAACATTCTGCACTGAAAACCATTGGGAACCAGCAAACCAACTACCAACTTCACTGCTTCTTGTCAGACCAGTATTTGAACCCTGAACCAGAGAAGTGGGAGGTGACTGTGTCCTGCCCAACATACCACTGTAGCCTCATACTCAACTTTTCACATTTACAGAGTCTCTGGGACTCAATTTGGAGCTGATCGCAAAAGCTACAAATGGGAGTTTCATTGCAGAGGTGACAGAATTCTTTGACTTATTTTTGGATATTAGACTGAAAGGGCAAAACATGCAATGCATAGAAATCTGGTGTTAATGGTATGACCCAGGCATGTGACAAGAAATGGTAGCATATATGCAAGATATAAGACTGAATATCACTAATGTACAAGACTGAAAATCAATAGTACAAGACGGAGAATCAATAATATGAATGTCATTTATAAAGCACAGAAATGTTAATATTTTCTTATGAACCTGTGTCCAGTTAAAATGCAGCAGTGACTGCATTTTGTGTCAATTTTTATTTGGGATCAATTTGAGCTGTTTTAGCTACTGAACATGGATAATGAACATTTATTTCCAGTGAAATCCAGTACCTGTAGTTATCTCTTTTGTAGAAACTAACCATCAGTGAAGATAAATTCCAGTGAATTTTTTTTTAAATTTGAAACTAAGTTTTATTCTAAATCAAACTTTCTACTGATACAGTGTACAAGCGAATACATTCATCAAAGAAGTTGATAATTATCTACATATCCGCAGATCATCAAAGTGGCTTAACCCTGTCAGGTCCTATAGATGCAGGGTCATCTTGGTAAAAGAATGGACAGGGCTAGGGATCCCTTGGAATTAATCACATCAACTATCAATCCACAAAACTCAACATTTAAATTTGACAAAACTGTCTCAAAAAATCAATTAATGATTATATAAATATAAATTCACTTTAATTTAATAAAAAGAGGCACAATTGATCCTAAAAAGACATTATGGCTAAAAAATAAAACTTTTAACTGTGAAGTAGTCAGGGAAAAGCTGTTACAATATGCAAACAGATTGTGCTACTCCATTTTTCAGAACTGTCTTTTTTTCCCCTGCCTGATATTTTGCAAGGGTACAGTTTTTTATTATCCACTTAAATTACCTTAATAACAGGGAAGAAAAATCCTCTATTTTCACCCACAGGTTAAGTTTTTATCAATTGAGCACCACTTCAAATACCTAATGAAGTCATTTTTCTTTCGCCTCGTTTAATTTCCTCTCAGTAAGATAGGTGGGTTACAAATATCAAAGCAACCTCTGTGAGTGTGATCATTTAAAGAAAGACATGATGAATGGGAGTCTTTGCTGTTGTCCTATAAAACCTCTCCACAGAGGCCTTGTTTATGTTGACCTACATCCCAAATTAATTGATATGGATTCTGAAGTAGGTTGGGAGACAATGCTCAGTAAAAACATCAACAGGTCATTTGTTGTGGCCCTTGTTAAGTTTCCGATATTACAAGATGTGAATTTTTAATGGCATCTTTGATTAAAGTTTCATGAACCTGAAAAGATATTTTCACTCAAGATATTTAAGTGAGGTCAATCTTTTAATTTATACATTTGAAGATTCAGGTGTCTAAAATGTAATTATTTTCAATAATATTGCCTCAAAACTTAACTAAAGAAGGGAAAAGCTCTTGGCTTTAATGCATGGGATTAAATGTAGAAAATTTATAATGACTTTCTTTGAGGAATGAGAATATTTATGGAATTTTTACTGGGTTTCAGCAATTTCACACATAAACTATATTCATAGAATTTGTTATTTTTAAGGCTCCAATCTAATCTAATGTGGACTTTAAATCGCTTAATCTCAATCAATTGATAGATTTTATGGCACAGGTGAACATAAACAAGGTGAATTATCTGAAGTCCAATGACATAGCCAGGTCATACCAAGAAGACGCGGGGGTGACAGGAAGGCTTATGGCAGATATTATTATTATTATTGTGTATTTATATTCAGCACAATATCTCCATATACTACAGGACTCAAAGAGCTATTTAACCAATCCGACTGTACAGGTACAGCCCCAACTCACAAGTAACTGACATTCCCCTAACTGGAAGATAGAGGCTCAAGGATGACCAAAACGTCCTTGAGGTTCTTTAACCTGCCACTGGGGATAGGACCCAATGACAGAGGACCGCCATTTTAAGTGGTCATCCGAGCCACTATGTATCTGCCTGTACCTGGGATTGAACCCACGTCCTCTGAGTTCCTAGACAAGTGTGTTACCCGCTAGGCCACAGTGGCAGATAGGCTTTTGCACACATGTCAGTTTTGAGGTTTCTCCTGAAGGAGGTAATAGATGTTGCATAGCATACAAGAATTTGAAAACAAATTTCCACGATATTTCCAAGACTTTTCAAGGGCAAAATATCTGTTTTGTAGATATATTTACTACAGTGACTATGTACTTATTTAGGCTGGTCAATATTTTTCATGTAATTATTAAGTTTATTGTGTCAAGACCCCTCATCACCCCCTACTGCCATCATTTCTGATCTGTTCTGACCTGTTCTCTGCCCACAGAGATAAATTTTCTAGTAAATACAAGAGCTGGCACATGCTTGGTTTACTTTGCATCTACACCTGTGGAGGCTGGTAAACATTTTGTATGATATGGTTAAAAAGTCCATGACTCTTGCATGACTTTTTAAAATTTTATAATTCCATGACTTTTCCATAACAGTTTCCAATTTTTCAGGTTTTCCAAGTTCTGAAGGCACCCTGATTTAAGCACAATTCTTGTTAATTAAAGCAACTTGCACACAATGCAATAAAATAAACATATGCATGCACAAGTTTTGGTGTAATAATATCCAACTGAAATATTTTGTTTTTTTGTATTAACATTTCAAGCAAGCGTTACAGCTACATATGCCACTACTATTGGTACATGAATATATTGGTGATTCTGTACTGTAAACTAATGGGGGTTGGTACATGAATATACTAGTGGTTCTGTACTGTAAACCAATGGGGTTCAGTACATGAATATACTAGTGGTTCTGTACTGTAAACCAATGGGGTTCACTACATGAATATACTAGTGGTTCTGTACTGTAAACCAACAGGGTTCGGTACATGAATATACTTGTGATTCTGTAAACTAATAGGGTGTGGCAAAGCTACTGCTCACCATCTCACTGGAATCAATTATCCAGATATGGAATTCAGGACCTCTGAAGCTTGAAGTGCGCCTTTCAACTACAGCAACAAAGACTCCCCAAATAAGTCTTCTATACACTGCAAGAACCTCATTCTTGTGCAATGTTTTGGCCGGTTGTTAAGTGAATACAGTGAAACTACGAAAGCAAACAGCACAGGTACTTGTTGATTATAGTTAGTATATATGCAACAAAATCGTGCAACTCGACATGATTATTGTGATAATGAAGGGCAAGTTTCAGACTTTTTCTCTGCACAAACCTGATTTGATCACCATTTTCTGAGCCTCCACTGGAGTTGCGTTTCAGTAGCTGAGATCCCTCGGAATAGTTCCTCCGTAACGCTTTGTTCTTGTGCTTTGTCTGAAAACAGCAGACATGATGTAAGATTTTCTCCTAGAGATTGACAAGAAAGAGCCAATATAAGGGCTGTTCTCAACTAAATCTCCTTAAATCCAAGAAATCTTCCCCAGATGAAAAATTAGACTGCTTTGAGAAGGGAACTTAATTGAATACCAAAAGAAAAGGTGACATCAAATCAAAGAAATAGTGAAATAGCAAATTTTTATTGAATTTTTTTTTTAATAAATGACGGAATGAGAATACAGGCCCAACTCTGTCTGAATTGTACACTGACAGAGTAAATAAAAAAATCTGACAATTTAACAAGTTCAAATAGTCTCCTCTAATCTCCTCTTTGTAGGCACAATATCTTCCCCACATATAGGGAATCTCAGTGCATTACACTTACAAAATAATGAACTAAATGTCATAGTTGTAGGACATGCTAAGAAATTTCACTGGAAGAGGTGATTCTTGAAACAACTTCCTAAGAAATGTCACTGAGGGACTGGTGGGAAGGGAATTTCAAAAAGTAGGTGTGAAAGAACTGAAAGAATAAATGGTTCTGAGCTTTATAATTGAAGGAAGGGAATAGAAGGAACTTAAATGTTTTGAATGAGCTGTGACTGCTATTTCTAGAGGAGAATGATATGGATAGCTTTGTTCATG
This sequence comes from Sabellastarte sp. h YS-2021, assembly GCA_964017235.1. Classification (NCBI taxonomy): domain Eukaryota; kingdom Metazoa; phylum Annelida; class Polychaeta; order Sabellida; family Sabellidae; genus Sabellastarte; species Sabellastarte sp. h YS-2021. The sequence continues at coordinate 170,313,406 of OZ024929.1, read as the reverse complement.
GAGAGAACCACAAGCAAAACTTCCAAGCTATCACGGGCACTGATAAATACAGAGATCTTACAAGGTTTTGTCATTTTATGTCAGTATTTTAAGCCATTTACCTTATTTAAGCCAATATGTACTTATAATCTCATCCTTAGAATAAGAATTTTCTTATAATATATGCATTTTCTTAGAAAAGGTTATGAGAACAAGAAATTTTCCGAGAATGTACACAAAAATCTGTTTCAAGGCGGACACGACGGATGTGTCCTCCGTCTCTAAATCTCTCTCCAAAATAAATTCATATAGATGAAACTCACATACTTACACCTGTCAGTAGTGGTTTCTCAAAACAGTTAAAGATTTTTTAGTTGAATTTTACCCGAGTGTAGATTATAATATAGCTGTGAAAGACCACCCAAAATATATGAAAAGATTAACAAGATGAATTGCCTGAATATATGTTACAAAATGATGTTTTTATCCTACAAATGTTACATCAAACCATTGTGACACTTTCAAAATAAATTAAATAAACAATTCATTATATGAGTAACTAGTGACAACAATCACACCCAAATCACAACAATAAAGCGAATACTTGAGAATATTTACTGTCCATGGAAAAACCACACACACAGGATAGAACATAGGACAAAATATCTACACAAAAATATTCTGGTCATATTAATATGGCATCTGATTTACATAACTAAATATTCATGGGAGAGTCATTGGGCCCAGTGAAATACTATGAAGCATTAACGTCTGAAAACAGTGGCATTTAAAACTAAAACTGACTGCAAAAACTTTGTGGGAAAACTTATAATATTCCATGAAGACATCAATCTGTGCTAAGTATTATTTGAAATTGTCCTATACAGATAAAGATCTATCAAAGTACAGATATAACACTGGGACAAACTAAGCAACATCAAACATTTTATTTTTAAATGAAAACCCAAATGAAGATAACAAAGAACATCATTTGTCTAGAAAAAATTTTCTCACGTTAAAATGTAATTGAAATAATAAGAAAGCTTATTGAACATACACTGCACATCAAAATTGCAAAAAAGAGAGAAGTAACAGCTGCTTGAAGATAATGACTTCAAAAGATATAAAAATTTCTTTGGGAGACAATTCTTGAAAGAGAAGCACAGTAGTTACATGTACATGTAATGTGATGTAGACATTGAGATTTTGTATCAGTTGAAACATCAAAAGTCAGTGAGAGACTTGCCTAACTGAAGCTGAAGACATACAGTCCTATACCAATCTGCTGAAGAAATTCCTGAACATTCAGCCATTACAAAATCTCAAATTATCCATAATATACACATATTGGTAAAAATGGGAAATATAAGCAATAAACACCAGGAAAGCTACAGCTACTGTTTTTTTTTTGTGCAAAATGGACAAAAATTGGCAAATGCAAAATTGGCGACATTCATGCTTGGATATAAATATAGCTCTGCCAGACAGCATTATGCTTTATAGTTACCAGTCGTAAGAGTGGGGAGCTTGTAGTGTCGTTTTCACCCACTGGGGGGAGCTGTAGAGGGGCAGTCGTGAGACCGTTACTATGGGGACGTTTTCCCGAGGCTCCGGCGAGTTGTGAATCAACACTCTGACTGCGTACCTTTCCACTGATGGCGCGTTTGAAGGTGTCGAACAAACCCGAGGGCTCGGACTTGGCTGAGGGCGGGGGCGAACACTGGGGCTCCACATAGTATTCAGAGTTCTTGGTCTGTAGATCTTTATAGAGGGTCTCAAGCAGAGCAGATCTGGTCCGTTCCTGTAATGAAATAGTACATCACATTTGTTAATAACGCTGATCTACTGTTGCAGGTTTTTTCTCCCGACCACCCTATTCACACAGATGGAATCTTGTCAGTTGTACCAATCAGTCTTGATGCTCAAAAAGGTTTGGAACATAACCACTGTGACATACATTTGTTTTGAACATAATTTTTCCTAATTTTTACAGATACTAGACATATTATTTTTTCTATAAATTGGTTTTTCACCAGCCACCGTATTTGCTTACTGGTAACTTCCAGTAATGTCACCACTTTTCAAATTTTAAGAAATTCACTAGGAATTAATTTCATTAGTGGTTACTGTCTACTACAGAGATGAATAATGATTTGGAATTTCATCCGGACTTAGTTTTTACTTTCCACAGTTGTTTGCCAATCTAGGTAAATGAATGCTTGGTGATAAATTCGACTTACACAGTCTTGTACATAAAAAAAACTTTTAACAGGCTGGGTCCCAATGCATTGTATACAAACATACAACAGCAGAAAATACTGTATTGTTGTATACATGTAGAAGCTTCATGTAAATATGAGCCTTTATCTTTTGCATATTGGCTGGTCTAGTTATATAAGATCTACTAGATCACGATTACAAGAATACCAACGGACAAACCATGGTGTACATTGAATTTGTACCATAATTTGAGGTGGTTATAAACCACTAGAATGAAGTGTGGGTGCTTTATAGCCTCCAATTGGACTTGGCTTGGTCTCATGGGTTTTATTCCTATTCTAATATAACTGAATCATGATAAGATGTATTGCCTGCCTTACATTTAATATAAAAGAAAAATATTTTTGTGAATTCTACAAAGCATGATATATGCAGAATCTTACAATGGCCCGTTGGCCAATCAGAATCAGCTCTGTGTCATGTCATAATCCGGTATACATACCTCTAGCTTGGCAAATCTCTCTGCTCTATAACAAGCGTGTTCTGCATTGATGAGTTTTGTGAGGAGGAAGTCTCTGAACTCTGGACCAGGTGAAAACAGACCCGATTCTGGCAAGGATGGTCCAAAGAATGGCACGTCATCACGGGCGGTTACTGACACCTGAATACACATGTTTCAGCAAGATTTGGCAATGTGAAGCTTTGATACCATGGAAAAATCCTTTTTCCATTTGAATGATGCAATATTATTTTCTAATTTGTATGACTCATAGGATATTGCTTAGGTATTAGGTAACTTGGAAGAATAGAAAATTTTCACCTTATAGTAAAACCTCGATCATACCCACATATTGAAAGCAGTAAGATGCTTCATAAAATAGAAGAGATAGTTAAATACAAAATAATAGGGAAATACAAGTGAGAGTAGAAATGGGTCCATTCTTCTCTACTATTCTATTCTACACGGAATTTCTATAGCACTTAATCTCTGCAATGTAAGCAGATTTTAAGGTGCAACAACTATTGGAGGTATTCCAAAATTCATCAGTCCTTGGGCACAGCAATGGCCTTTACCAGAGACATTGGCTGAATCACAAACTATGGTACAAAGGCCTTATAAGACAAGTATGATTTAAGTTTCTTCCTTTTCTTCATGAAATTAAATATCTGGATAATATAAGTTCAGATGACTGAGGTTACTCTGTACTTGTTTTGTGTCAATCAGCATGGATTTATTTTAATTACACATTAAATTATGAATTGATTGCTTATAACTGGGCCTAAATGAAAAGCATTGCACTAATTAACCTTCCACAGGTTTTTTAGGGTGATAATGCAATTTCCATATGAAATCAGCCCCGTCAACAAACTATTTATAAATCATTGTTTAAATTCATTGCTTGCATGAAGTTGCATCATATTTGTGCAAAAATGAAATATGTGCCAACTTACCTTACATTTATCGAATCTTTTGCAGAATTTCAGTAAATTTTTTCTTGTAAAATCTCTAAGACTAATGCAATATAACAAGCAAAATTACCTGAAATTCTGCCACAGATTTGATACACACTTTGTGGTGAATGTCATACTTAGTACTCTAACTCGGGATATAGTGCAAAGGTCAAGTTACAATGAACCATGCATTCACGTCCAACTGAGCAACATGTGGTAATTCTCATGGTAATTAGATATAAGTACCTTGTACTTCATGTTAGGGGTACCCGGATCCACAGGCTGTACCACAATGTATGCATGGAGAAAATGCGATGCGATCATATCAGGAACAAATGGTGTGTTCGTTTCCTGAAAGACAATGGCCACAATGTCGTTTCCGATGTGCCGCTTCCTCTGAAGCTGTTGAGGGTCGCCCTCTGTGTACGGGAGGAGAGTGGACACATGGAACATGACTTCACGGCCCTGGAACTTTGTGTACACCGAGTGACGACCCGTCTGTGAATGCTGAGTGTCCAGTCCTCCACGGAAACTGAAACAGATAGAAGAGGACACAAGACTTAAACATCTTAAATTATATGGATAGGAATGTATAATCACAAAAGTATTTGTATGTAATGAGTAATGAACTTTCAATCATATCTAACTTATAAACTTTTATAGTTCTTAAAATAGTTGCTGACAAGCTGTACAAAGCACAAATAGATTCATTCAATGTAGTTCTAATTCAGTGACAGACTTTAAGACGCATAATGTAAAGCAGCAAACATAACTAAACATCCAGGGACATAAGCAGAGTAGTTATATGTCCTAGAATACATGATTGAAGGTGGACACGGATTTGTAATTATTGTTATTATTGAAGAATATTCTTATTGCTTTGTAGTGACTTTGTGATCTTCAGTAAAATGGAGATGATATTCTTTGACATCAAATTCCATTCATTAGCCATATGATAATACATTAGTTGTGAAAGAAACAGTTGATGTCATTCACCCATTTAAGTCTGACTTGAATGTATTAATAGCTTTTCAACACAGCCAAACAATCATAGAAGTTTTATTCAATGTTTTTGGATATTTTAATGCCCTCCAACTATACTTGTCACTGACACTGTGATTATTTTTAGCAGTGATTCAAACAAAAGAAACCCACCCTTTGAAATCTTTGAGCTGGACAGTGTCCCCCAGTAACTGTAGGAACTGCTCCATGGCCGTGCAGTGATGCTGGTTGCTAAACACCTCCTCCTCACGAGTCTGCCCAAACTTCTGGTACACCACTCCAAACTTGAAGGTATTACTCACCACGTGCTCGTCATAGCAAACTATCAACTCGGAACCCTGTACATCACAGAGGTTGAACAGAATATAAAAACACCACAAACTGGAACTTCAAAAGTTTTTATAAAACTTGCAACAAAAGAATTTATGTTATTATTCCCAGCCACCTGAGACTACCTTTAGATGGTGTCGTGGTGAGGTTGGTAGCTTGTTGTTCTGCCTCTTTTTAGTTTGGTGACCATCTTGGAAAAATCACTAATATGCCAGTCCAAGGTAGATTTAAGTTCATTAAAACCTATATAAGGCCAAACTGGATGATCTCACCTTCACTGTGAACATAACATCCTTATTTTAGCAGTTATATCACATCTTATTTCTGACAGATTTGTTTTCACAGACCATACTTTGTTCAGACTTTTTGTAAACCAATATTCGAGTAACGGTAATTTGTTTCAGAATATCTAGTTCCTTTATCATTTCCATAAACACCTATCCCAAACTTTTACAACTATACAGTCAAATCACCCATGGGCATTACAGCTGATATGACAGTTTACCAAGAATTTGCAAATGAAAGAGTTCTAAGTGTTCAAGGGATGATGAATACCAACAGAAAGCAAATTAGAGTATTTTAAGATCTGAACAGACATAGAACACCAAATGGTGATAATTAGAATATATGGGGGGGCTAAAGAAAAAATGTACCTAAAATGTAGAAAAAAAGTTTGTCAATATATGGACATTTAGTATTATTCTGTATATTGTTCAATAGAATAGTCGACTATTTGGCTTACCTTTGGATATAATACTGGATGGAATTTTTCAGCTGTGATGTCACTGTATAATACCTGAAAATAAAACATACCTGCAGTGTAGAAAAGATTGATTTAAGTGAACAGGTAACTATTTGTGGTGTGACAAACTCCAAATAAACCCATTTTACAGGTAAATACTGTGATTCACTTGCAAAACTAACAAAGCTAATCATTGGTTTTGTTTTATAAAACTGCTGAATAGAAAAACGATCCTTTTGAGGTAGTCGCCCAGTGATTATGTTTTTCACCAAACTGAGGAAACTTCAATCCGATTTCTCATAAAGACCTAAAAGCAATGACTTCTCTTTAATGTTTTCACTCGTCTATCTAAAACTTAAACCATACTTAAACTTTAAAAATATATTCTAATGTTGTAATCAACAGTCCTTTTCCCCACATTTTGGTGAAGATACATTATAAATGTCACGGAGTTTGACTGTTCAAATAAATTTAAAGACAAGACTGAAGATGATTAAGAGGTAAATGTATAATTAATATTAGCAAAGGGAGCAATTTACAATAAAAATCGTCAGTACACAAAATCACATTCATGGGCAGATCTTAAATAAGGCTTTTTGTCAGCAGAGACCGTTTCATGCCTCATTTGGGAAGGTTTACTTTATCTTTTCATTTATCATCATAAATGCAGAGAAGTTACCATATTGGCCATTAGTGGGATATCAACCTGTACCGTTAATGCAAAAAGAGTACATTTCTAGTTACAGGTCACATCCACGGTTACTCTGCTCTATGGCACGTGTTGTTTTAGAACATCTGAAATGACTTACTTTTGGGAAGGTGGATTATGGTAAAGCCTAACTGGTATGCAGTACTACTTTCCTCCACCCTAGGGATAACTAAGGCTTATGAGTATGTTAAATACTCCATGTAGTATGCCTACTGCCTGCAGAAGCAGCAGGTTTCTTCTGAATACGTCTTCACAAGGTTAAATCACACTAACCGAGAGATATGTGTTTAGCTGTCAGTTTTTCTCACAATGACCGAGTTCTGGTGACTATGTATGTTTTGGTTCACAAATACTGTGCCAATATAACTGCCAGTCAGGATGTAACACACACAATGTGTTGCAAGTGACATTAAAATCTAAATTCGTCGAGTTAAACTAAGCTTTGCATCTCGACACAGAGTATCTCCAGACAGGACAAATGCACACTACAGAGAGAAATCATGTGAATGAGGTCCATTAGGGATCTTGGTATCTTAATGTCATTTGAACTTGAAATAAATATTACAGGTAAAATCTGACATTGAAATATTCACAACCCCAGATTTAAAACTCCTAGAACCAAGAGGAGGGGACATATAAGACCCTTAAGGATTGTCCAACCCATTTGTGAAATTCGGGGGACAAACATCCATGTGGGGTCAATTTTCAAATCTGACACCACAAAAAGAATCACATCCCATGATTTTCTGTAACTTGTTTATATTTTCCAAACCAACAGTAAGGGAGATAAATTGATTTTTCATATGGCAACACTATCTGACCTTTAGAGACATATCATAGGTCAAATCAGCTAAAGATTAGATATACATATATGTTGGGTATATAACAAAAACCTTAACACATTAAAGCAAATATACTACTTGTCTGTGTGTTTTGGGTCTGTTTTTCATTTTATATCATGGCCTACCAGTCATTTATGTTGAAAATGTTTTTATACTACAGAACCAAATGAAAACTGTAAGATTAAGTTTGTACTCTGTGTAGGATCTTTTATGTAGCCCTCCCAACCACCCCCATATCCAAGTCCTACTTTACCTGACTCCAATGTTATATAATCCAATTCACTCCTTTCCTTAAGCCATCATACATCTTGATGTCCTTCCCTTGTAAACCAAGTACGCCTACTCATGTCTTTGGATGTCTCTACTGATTAAAACCAGCGGCAAAAAAAAAAAATTCTTGAAGAAAAAGATCTAAAACACTTGCAGCTGCTGGGATCCTAATCACATGAAATTCATCCAAGATGTTGTTGTCATTCATGGTGTGGTACCAGATCTTTTGACCAAATCTGGACATTTTCTCAATATAGTCTGAGAAGCGTTTGCAGACACTTTATTTTTCGAAAAAAGATACAAAAGGTGTTGTCTTTGTAAAATTTCAAAATAAAGAAAAAATGTCTTTTAACCATAGCTGTCCTTAAAGCATGTACTGGAAAAAGTGAGCTTACATTTCTCACAAATAAAAGTATATCTCTAAAGTGAAACTACCAAAAAGGCCTTAAGACAGCTGTCAAAAGCTGAAAAGTTCAAATTAATAGGGAAACCCAACCGTAACCTAAACAAATCTGCATCAAGAAAAATATATACTAAATTGAAATCTTTGCAAAACAGTCCAGTTTTAGTTGACTTGGACAAGATGTAGGGCTTTGGTAATTCTCCAGTAATCCCTGGAGTGAATTAGACACACAAAAAGACCAATTCTAAGGCTAGAGCCAGTAGAAAATGAGCACGGAATATGACCTTTCCCTTGAGATTTGTTCCAGACAGAAACTGGACATATTTGCACAGAGACATACAGAATAACCACTGGCTTGCCATTCTTTGACAGACTGTAAAATATCCTGACACTTTTGAAGGTACATTCTCAGGCAGCAGATGTTCGTCACACAATGTCATTTTACAGATGTCAGCACTGTCTAATAAGTTGGGTCTTTCTCATTTCTTTTGAAGTGTTGGGGGGAGGGGGGGGGGGGGGGGGGCTCTGCGACCTGTTGACAAAAAACCTGTATATGGGGACAAAAACCTTTCATTTAACTTTGCTCATTTTCCTTCATTAAGTGGCTTTAGTACAAAAAGCAGTGGTTCTCACTCATTGTTATTAAAAGTTTATAGACATTAAATCTTGTGTATGGTAAATTTCATAGTTCACCGATTCAACAATATTATTACGGTCTACACATTATTATTATTATGTATTTATACTCAGCGCAATATCTCCATATACTACAGGACTCAAAGCGCTATTTAACCAATCCGACTGTACAGGTACAGCCCCAACTCACAAGTAACTGACTTTCCCCTAACTGGAAGATAGACGCTCAAGGACGACCATTTATCAATGTCCTTGAGGTTCTTTAACCTGCCACTGGGGATAGGACCCAATGACAGAGGACCGCCATTTTAAGTGGTCATCCGAGCCACTATGTATCTGCCTGTACCTGGGATTGAACCCACGTCCTCCGAGTTCCTAGACAAGTGTGTTACCTGCTAGGCCACAGTGACAGACACATGTCACTGTATGGAAGTATAATTCAACATGTACAGAACTAACTCTTGGAGACCTTTTACCCCAAAACTGCTTAGGATTGCTAGAAGGTATATGAATGATATATTTCATTTATAAAATGAGATTGTCACCCAAGCAGGATGTAATGTTGATGGCTAGAATTTGACAAGATTTTCAGAAAGTTGAAAATAAATTCATACAACTGCCTGGAATGTTTACAGCATACACAGACTTAAGTTTACAAACACAAGAATTGATACAAATAAAAATACAAGAAAAGATCTTTAAGTGCTTGAAGGAAAAATTTTCAAACATTGAGAGAAATAATTTATAACTGCCAAAATAATATTATCACAATGCCTGAGTCTGTACCCTTAGATTGGGGTTGGAAATTAAACTGAAAAGAAGAGATGATCAAACTGTAAATTTTGTGCAAAAGTGTGAAGAATATGTCCAGCTTTTGACTGCAAAATAATTTTGTGTCAAAATCAATAACCCAAAATGCTGGATCAATGGTTTTTGGTATAAATCTGTGATAAAATATTTGCCAGTAATTAGTCCAAAAAATTTGGGCCTTCAACATTTTCCCTTGATTATCTCTAAGGTCATTACCGCTGCTTCTGCAAGAGCATCAACATCCTTAAATTTAGACAAGTCTCTCAGTCTTTATCAGCAGGTCTGTCAGCCAGTAATCTCAGTCACTAATTAACTCAAGGTCATTCACATGTCACATTGCTCCCCTTTCAAAGTGAAAGAAATGGTCACATGTATTATTGGTAGCCCTCTGACTTTAGAGTAAAAGAGACAGTAGGGATTACCTCTGGTGCAGTCATGACACAGATGACATGCAGGAAGATTGAAAAAAAGTGGGGTTTTTTTGTGTGTAACCAGGGAATTAACAAATTTTGATTGACATATTTCTGTTTCATGCAAAATTCATTGTAATTTGCCTATAATTAGCCTAAAGGCCAATACATACCAATGTGGATCTGATCCAACAAGATGGAACTGGCACAATATACCTTTTCTATATGCACCAAAATATTACAAACCAGTTTTTATTTTAAAGAATTCTGCAACTTTTATCAGATCTGTAGTTATCATCAGCATATGGCACAGACCTCGAGCTGGAATGATCAGAACTGCCTTGTTTCTTGGCTGATTTCAAAAATTTTTCACCATACAGTTTAGTCCGATGTTGAATTTTTTTTTTGTCATTTTGTTTCAGTGTAATAAGGGCTGGTATCTGAGTATATTGTGTCAGACTGGCTGGGTAACACAGAGGCCTTAACTTCATAATCTGCTGGACACAAAACAAGATGCACCGAAATACAAATGATTTTTACTGTGACACAAATTTGGGGAAAAGGGACAAAATTTGGGACTTATGTAAAGTGAATTAGATTTGTCAGGTATTTCTAGAACAATATTAATAAGGGCTAAGCATCACTTATACCTGCAATTTATAGTTTAGTGTAAATTTAAAAGCAGGGTGAGTAAGTATGTTAAGAATTCTTTTGAACACAAAGTTTGCATTTTTACACAGAACTTTGAAGCGAGGCATCCTGGCGTCTGAATCTTACAGGTAATTAAAAATTACCAAATATTGGTAATATTTTCCAATGACATTTTCACACAGTACTGCTGGTGAACCAATAACCACTATCTCGTATTTTGCCTTTTAGCCTTAATAGAATCATTGAAATCAGGTAACCACAAAGGATGGGGTCTTACTAACAGTAAAACGTGACAAGTTTAGACAGCTCTGAAGGTTCCGGGTCAGACTAACTGGGTGGGGATGCCACTTATGTTTATGAACAAAGTCAAAATTGGTGTTTTATGTCCCGTTCAATAGCCAGGGTCATACTGGGGCAAGCCTTCAGCATTGTCACTCTTAGCTTTGTGTAACCCTGGATATTTCCAGGGGCTAACAGGATGAGAAACTCCGCAAAGTCCAATACCAGGGTTAATGAGCTGATATAATAAAGAAAAGTGTCTCCAGCAAAGAATTCATTTCTGTGGTGTGACTTTGTTAGAGACGAACAGAGGACATATATAAATATACACGTTCAATGTCACAGTAACTTTTCAGGAGAGACAAATGGCATGTTGGGTAACCAGATTACGTTTGTCTGTCATTGCAATGACTTGTAAGGGTGTAAAAGGCTCAGGAAGGGAACAACATTAAGGCCACAATGACAATCCAGTTGAAACGGTAATGTGACTTTGTTTCTTGTTTGAAATGCTGGATTTAGTTGTGTATATGACATTCCGATAATAAAGACAATGTAAATATTTGTTAATATGAGAACACAAGGTATTTAGAAACTAGAATGTCAACATTTGTTCAAATCACAAATGCATTGCTGGTCACACTACTGAGTGATTATTTTTCTATTAAATACCATCATTAAAGTTTGTGATTACAGTGAAGTAGAAATTTATGGATGAAGAGTCGGCATTAAGAGAATTGTTAGTCTGGGAGAATAGAATCTGTAAAATGTAACAATTTTTTTACAAAAATTTTCAAAGTATTGTTTTTTTAGCAGACACAGTCAAACCCACTTAACATCACTGTATTGAAAAATCAGAATACAATTGGTCTATTTATACTTACTTTGGCTAATTTGGCTGGACTAGAACTAATTAAGCAGTCACTTGGGATCACTTCATGACTAGTGCAATTTTTCCTTCTGCAAAATCAGAAAAAACACAAGAAATATTTTTTAAAATTTTATGTTTCATAGAATACATATTAACCTGTTTAAGATTCATCTGATTGAAACATTGTCAAAAAATATTAAAATCATTATAGTTTACTGATAAACAAAATAAGCCTTAAAGTGCACATGAGTGTAAAATATAAAAAAAGCATCAGAGATGCCTGTACCCCACAGCCTGGGTAAATAGCAATAGAAACAATTCGACAAAAAAGTCACATTATAAGTTTTGCAAACATGCAGGAGTAAGAACACTTAAGAGAGAGAAAATGTATGCACAGAAAAAGTATCAAAAACAAGACAATTAAATATTAAATTGACTGCATTAATTAGTAAACTAACAGTTACAAAGCTGTAAAATTTATTAATTGCAATTTCGCTGTCAATTTAGAGAGTACAATAAGGTAAAAGTATAAAGAATAATCAGTTGCAGAAATCCATCTATCTTTGTGGTAAGAGAATTATTTCTCAAATATGGCTGTAGAAACATTTTGCCACAGTCAAGGTCAAAGGTGATGCCAATGACACACCATGACATTGCACACCTACATCCACCAACCAATGTCCCTAACAAGCATAAACTTCCTACATCTTCTGGTTACCAAAATATAACACAAACAAGATTTTAAAGGTCAAGGTCACTACCGCAACATTAAAGGTCAAATTAAGGTCAAATCATGACACTGCCCACCAACACTCCTTAACCAATGTCCCAACCAAGTATCAACATCTTACACTTTTTGGTTTTTTGAGATATGGCCCAGACATGATTTTTTCCTGCCAGCCATCCTTCTGGCCAAGTGGACGCCATGGGTGAAAACAATACCCAAACAGCCTTTAAAGGTAGTGCAGTAAAAACTAAGTCTGTATTTCCCAATATGTGTGTCAAATACAGCTTGATTTGACAATGAAACACTTCATATCACCCATTATTCTAAAACTTAATAATTAACTTTACCACCCTTAATCTGTGTAATCACAGTTTTTGAGGCACAAAAACCTGAATGGTAGTTTCAATGTAATATAGCTGCTGATGAAGCATGCGACAATTAACACAGAGACACCTAGTAATTAAGAAGGTTATGGCATAAAAATATGTGGCATTATACTGCTGTTCCACTGTTCGGACTGATCATAATACCATTGGATTTTTACACTCAGGAGGCTCTCATGACTGAGCTTATCAGAAAATGGCGGGAATACCAACAGATGCAGGGTTAGGATTGTTACTTTCAAGATCACAACTCTGGCACCTACTTAGAGATGAAACTATTAACCTGCACACCTACAACTGTGATGAGAAGAGCCAAAGAATGACCTTCTTGTATGCTATGCTTTCTTGAAGCTTATTAGAGTAAGAAATCTAAAATTCGCCAGGAATCTAAAAGTCGCCACCTCTAAAACCTTAGTTAATTTTATGAAGAAAATGATGTTTTTGTCCAAAAATTGGTATTTTTCAGTTCAAAAAGCTTTAATTTACTATACAGTCAACAAATCTCACCACAATTCATTTATTTTATTAGTATTTTCACGTGTGGCGAATTTCAGATATGTGGCGAATTTTAGATTTCTTACTCTAACCCTTTAGCCAAGCAAAAAAACACAAGGTAAAGGCTCTATAAATCTATTCCAAAGCCACGAGTTTGAACCTTGACTACCACAATTACGCAGTTGGGGTGTAATTTTGTTGGTCATGTGACTGGTCTCACAAATCATGAAACATGAGGCATGCGATACTGACAATTTTAGAACTCCAACCCAGTTTATGGCGATGCAGGTTTCAATACAGAACAACTTGGCCCTCATGACATAATTAACTTAAAATGTCTCAACAATCTCCTAAATAAAGAAACATTCTTACATTACTCTGGATTAATAATAAATTCTGGCATTCATACAATTGAAATGGAATGCCTAGCCATTAAATGGATCATATATTACAAAAACAGAATAGTTTCGGTTTTTCCCCATTAGACGAAGTAATTTCTAAAAACAATGGAAATGACAAGATGATAGTTGTGAATCCAATGTGCAGCTATTTTCCTTCATAAAACAAAACTTTATCCAACACTGTACATGCTTTCATACATATTGTAACTATGGGAACATTTGCAAATTAATTGTGTACTTTATCAAGTGACATCTGTCGATTTTTTTCTAAATTTAAAAAAATTTCCAATCCATTTGTACAGAGGTATTCTGAAACAGCCAAATCCATTTACCCACACTAAGAATAGAAGGCCTTTTTACTAAATTTCTCTCTTTCAAAAATGCTGCAATCTTCTGAGGCAATGCTAACTTGACTTTGAAGAGCAATTGACAGTTTATCTAATTTTCAGCAGAAATTTCCATAAAAATCACATGAGGAAAAATGGGATAAAATAAAAAAAAAATGAAAGAAAAAAAATCTATGACAGATAGCAGGACACTTTTCAGTGTGAAAAGAAATATTCTGTTTTACAATGTGTGATGTTGTTTCTATGTTTCACATCCTTCATTTTGACCAAATTATAAAGCTGCCTTCAGAACCAAAACAAAAGATAAAATATAAATAACATATTCATTCAAATAAAAGCCTACAGAGTCGAATATAATATGTATTAAGATCAGTATTAGACATTTTTAACGTTTCAGTACAATAGAATAACTTCCTGTGTAATATGTACAAACATTTTTATCATGAATGAAGATGACAAAATTATATTCCTGAATAGACTTAGCCAAAGAATAGAATTACTATGTCAAATCCAAAATAAAAGACTTATCAAAAAGACTAAGTTTAGTTCTTCTGTGAAACTAGCCCCAGTAAAGTTTGGAAATGTGACTATGGCTGGACTGAAAAAGAGCACCCTTTCTTGAACCACAAGTGTTTCTCAGAGTGGAAAGAATCTTGGGAGACTTTCTTATAGATTCAAAAACAAGCAGATTACATACTGTAGTAAAAGACGTGATATGAACACTGACAATAAAGAGTCTTTTCCAAACGTACAGTATAAGCCAATAGTCCTGGACCACTGATATTAACCATCCCTTCACTATTGCTTTTGTTCTTTATCTTGTTATTTCCCCCCATTACACTGTAGACCATACTGCCCACATTTTGTATTCAGCTTCATTCCTCCATGTACTGCCAGGCTTCTGCCAGTAAACTTTGCATACTGTTGCATTCAGTACTTGTCATCGCCACCAACAAACTAGTTTTCAACTATTCACAAATTTCTGTGTGTGAATTCAGAGGTGTTTACACAGGCAGTTTACAAGATTTTGGGATGCCTAGAAATGTGGGCAATCGACTGATAAAAGTGTGATAGGGGCGGTCATTCGGTGCACTGAGTTCCCCATCTGAAGGCATGATATTGTGGCTGCAAAGCAGTGGATTAGATATATTTGGGCAACTTATCGGAGAAGTGTGAATGGTGTATGGCTCTTAGTGACATATATGAATGTAGAAATAGTTACAGAAAAGAACCAAGTGGTTTTCATCAAGTAAACCTAATGCCACATAAATCTCGAAAAAGTAACTGAGAAGGCACAGGTAATTGGGTCTTTCTTGCCAAATTGTGTTTTAAGTTGGTTCATTGAATTACAAATCTGTGATAATAAGGCTGTCTTTGAAATTCAGTAACTGTATTATTTGCAGCAAATATAAAAAAAACATGGAAAAGATGTGGGAGAGAAGAAAATGAAACTCTGAATTGCTTTTAGGCTATTTCCTTGTTTCCCAGTTAAAATTCAGTTAGAGTGAACCAAAGACAAAAACTAACAGCTTGAATATTCACATTAAACCAGTCATGGGCTGATCTGTAGAGTGCAGATACATTTCTGTACTGTGTCTTTTACTTTCCATTTAGCATTTTATTTTTTTAAAGTCTGACGAAAGAGGTTAACATTTAATTGTTATATTTCAAAGAAAGATAAAATTATAGTAATAACCGCTTATATGTGTTTTGCAGAAGACTCTGTATACCTGGAACCCCAAACAGCCCCTGGCTTGTTTCTTGTCATGTTATGGCCAATACCAAAATCGGATTCTGGAGTTTTGAAATAAATGAAATCCAGTGTTTTGTAGAATTGGAATTGATACAGTGAAACTTAATAACCATACATGACCCATAATTAAAAAAAAAAAGAAATGAATTTTGCGAGATTTTATGTTAAGAGTAAATTTCATTTTTACCCATAATCAAGAAAAAAATATTTCATTTCACCTAAAGGTTTTATATTGGTTTGATCAAATATCAGCCATTACAAAGCCTAAATATATCCTTTCCAATGACTGGTTTCCTGTGATCAGACAGTTTCCAAAAATCAAATTGGTTGCTCAGGCTTTGAAACTGAACAGAATCTGGCATGTGGTACTAGCTACCACTGATAGAATGAAACTTTACCATGAATGTACATGAGATATAATTTAAAACAGGAATTGTCTTTGTGAGATATTTTGAACCTAATAAACTTTATTTATTGAAAATATAGTATAAATTTGAGATACATTACCCATAACAATTATAATATATACTTCATGTATATTAGAATGAGGTCGTTATGAAGTACTTTATTATGGAAGAATGGGGTTATGCATTTGTTTTGATTTTTTTCATAGTGAGATTATTGCAACTCTCTCTTCATTGACATCCCAGATTATTTAATCACAAAGCTACAACGTGTCCAAAATGCTGCTGCTAGGATTGTCTTGAATTTGAAAAAATATGACTCCATAACACCTCATCTCATGAATCTGCATTGGCTACCTGTTCGACAACGTATTATCTACAAACTGAATCTGATTGTGTTCAAAGCATTGAAAGGCGATGCCCCTGATTACATTCAATCCTTGCTTTCATTAAACCAACCACCAAGACCACTACGATCGAGCGACAAAATGTATAAACTAGAAGAGCGTCGGTGAAAACTTAAAAGCAAGGGTTTCAGATCTTTCTGTGTCAGCGCACCTCACTATTGGAATAGCCTCCCTGATGACATCCGAAACATCGACCTGGACTTGAAAGAATTTAAAAAAAGACTCAAACCATTTCTGTTTAAAAGTGCTTTTTTACTGGAGTAGCGCATTGATTAGTCAAGTAGTGACTAGAATTGTGCTATATAAGATCTAACTATTATTATTATTATTATGTGATAGGTTCAAGCAACATTTTTCTAGGAAAATTTAATGTAAACAGAGGTAATAGACAAGAGTTTCGAATCTAATCACTTTAGTGCCTAATCTCTGTACCAGCAAACAATGCTATTCACCTGACTATGACTCTGGTGTGTTGAGTTCCGGCTGCATTGTGTTCATCCTTCATGGACATGACTAGAGGACCCAACGCTTCGTCCATCGCGTAAAAGTCAAAGTGTTCCTGAAGACATACAAACAATGTACAGAGAACTAGAAAACACTTCTGCCAGTTGGATCTAGTGGGTAACACACTGACCCAGGAATACAGAGGACCTCTGCTTGATCTCAGACACAGGTATATATGTTACGACCCAGGTGTGAAATTGTCCTTTTCATGAAATGGACAAGGAAATTGTCCATTTACGAAATGGACAGCCTCACTGTCCATTTCGTGAAATGGACAAATCCATATATATTTTGCTATCCATTTCATGAAATGGACAAAGTCATGTACGAAAGTTTAACTTTCATTCATGGCCAATCTTTTGGTTTAATTTATCATGTTATTCCCCTATAATAATGATGTGTATATTATATACCTTACATTAAGTTAGTTAATAGTTAAATAGTTATAAATATTTGAAATATATTTGAAATACAAGCATCAATTATGTAAAGCATACTTTTTAATGGTGTTAATTATTTAAAATTACACTTACACTTTTAAAAAGTATATTGGTACCTGGCATATTATTTTTTTAACTTTTGCTTAAAATAAATATAATAGAGCTTTGTCTCTTTTGTGCACTAATCTTCTTTAAAAAGGCTTTCCTTTAATAATTAGATCTGAGGATTTGTAGCCTACCCTTTGAAGATTAGATCTAAGGGTTATTAAAAGTAACTGTCAATTTAGAAAGGTTGAAGCCATCCCAAAGGTTCCAAAAAAGTGGGCTAATTACAATTAAATCCAACTTACTAGTGGTGAGACTTTCTTTTAATGAGATCTGAGGATTGTAGACACACATTTGAGGATTAGATCTAAGGGTTAATTCAGTGCCTGTCATAAATCTTATGATAATGTGGACAAGCAAATAACAACAGTGATATAAACATTTGCAATCACTAATATAAATAAACTACCAATGTGGCTTAGTGTTAAAAGCCCTTAATGTTGTAAAATATATGTTGCAGTTTAATCTCACCTAGATGCTATCCAAATTTTTAATAAATGTAAATGCAAATATTAATAAATACTTAACTAATCTTGTAGCTTAATCATAGTAGGATCATGTTAAATTTTATAAGAAAATGTTAAAGGAATTATAATAATCTGCACATCACCAGTAGACTTTAGTTAAAGTACAACCATGGATGTATTCTAATACAATGTTTCAATAAAAAAGCAACAAGTTTTTTTTCACTGTGAATAAGAGTAAAAATTTCGTACATTTAGTTGTCCATTTCATGAAATGGTCAGTAGATATTTTGTCCATTTCACGAAATGGACAGTTGGGTTGTCCATTTCATGAAATGGACAATTTCCTTGTCCATTTCACAAAATGGACAATTTCACATTTGGGTCATAACATATATATTTAGTGGCTTCAACGGCAACTAAAAAACTTGGTAGTCAGTTACAGGGTCACGAACCACAGGGATGCTGATAAATGGTCATCTCTAAGACTCTGTCTTTCAGTTATGACAATGTCAGTAACTATGGCTTGGACTGTATTTCAGAAATAGAAAAATAAAAGCAGGGGTTTAGAGATGTGAAAATAATTCAAAATATACTAAGTAATTAAAAGGTCACTCGACAGTTTTCAAAGCAGTCAGAAGTCAGTCAAAAAATAAGTCAAATGGAAAGATATTCTGGTGAAAATGCATCATTCTGTCTTAAATTATCAAGTGAAATGTAGATAGCTAGAGCAGGTTAATTTGAGTAAGCCTATTTGGTACAGCAAGACTGATAACATAAATACAACCAGGCACCTTTGAACTCTAGGAATTTTGTATTTGTTTACCCCTCCCATTTTTAAAGCAGCATATATTTAAGTTTGAATTAAGTTGGATATATAAGGTGAACCCGTTATCTATCTGTGTAAAAGCAGAATTACATGAATTATTGTATCTTGAAATCTGCAACTACTGCAAAGTTATAGGTCAAATTCCGAAACAGAATAAGCAAGGTACAAACATACTTTACTTGTAATGTTTTAGATTTTAGACAAACTATTTATTATACAACTGTTTTATTTAATGTACATTTTTTACCAGCATATGGTGTCACTTAAGACAAGAAAATATTTAGCTATGCTTGAGACTCAAATTTGTATCAAAAAATCATTTGAAACATGTGCACAATGATTTGGTATGGATATATAGCACTCCAAATAACCTTGCTGAAGGCTCAAGTTTCTTTGCAGTTAGGAAAAATTTTCAGTTCAGATAATGGAGTTTTCAGTTTCTATAATGTACTCATACAAGTACTGACTTTTACAGCAGTATACAGCTAAGAGAAAGAGAAAGTTCTATCTCTTAACATGTACGAGTGCTTTATTTTATTTGATTTATTTATTTGGGGTTTTACGTCGCTTTCAACACTGTACAGGTCATATCACGACAGGTAGTTGGAAGGGCAGAGGAAACCAGTACATACAGTTCGTTAGGGTTCTGTACTGTAAACTGCCGACCAACGGCAAGCAACTACCAGCTTTCCCACATGAAGCCCTGCCGGGAATCGAACCCCGGCCTCAGAGGTGGGAGGCGAGAGTGTTACCACTCTGCCACCGTGGCCCCCGTACGAGTGCTTTATGAATACCAAATATCTGTGTGCATGGTCGAAAAGATATCATGCAAATTTGAGCCTTAAGCAAGGCTACACTCCAACATGTCATTAGATATTAGGTCAAACTATGCTGGTGTAAAGGCCAGAATATATTAATAGTACATTTTGCAAACTGAAATTTTACTGTGGAAACTGCATGTTTTTTTTTCAAATTACAAACAAACTGGAGCCTTAAGCAAGGCTGATATAATGTTGAAACCTGTGCTTTCAATTACCTTGCTGTTGGGTTAAACAAACAAAAATCAAACATTTACACACCCAGCAAGAATCTTGTTTTGTAGTTTATTAATATACACACTCTCTGCTGTTGAATATTTTAGAATTTTATGAATCTTAAAAAAAATAATAACTGCACCTAAGATGCACTGTATTTTGTGGTAAACAACATCGTAAATCTCCACACTCTTTCAAGCATCTACCTGACCCAGAAAATTAAATAAATTTCAAGAAATTCTTCCATTGTAAATTATACAAAAATAAATGCTGCTTCATAGCCTTGCTCAAGGCCCCAATTTGTAACTGTTTTATTCATAAGTTAACTTTATATATGTAACATTGATTAGTTAAAGATTTTCAAAACTTATTTACTAATTATTGCCATCATTTATCAATTACCAATTGTAATACAAATCCTAATAAAAGACAAATTAAAATGACAAATAAACTAAGAAGGGAAAGCCCAATGGTAAAACAGCATCCATCAAGAGAGATGCAGGTACCGTGGTAAGAAGGGTAGTCTGAAAAGGTGAGGCCTTGGTTTGTTTTTGAAAGAAACTGAGGTTGTCTGTGACCTGGGACTACAAGTACTGACCTGTTCCTCTCAGACGGCATTGCAACTGAAAAACTCTGTCCACTTTGTTTGTGAATATGAACAATAGAAATTGTCAACCTCTAGTACGGACTCTAGAAAGTGTCGACCTTTTGCCAGAATTTACCATTGCAGACACATGAGGAGGTCTGAATGAAATCTAGAGCCTCATATAGGGCTATTGTCTTATAGTAGCACAATTATTTTATAAACAATATTTTATTGAAATAATAAGGCAAAATCAAGCAAGATTATAGTAAGCTTTCTCGCAGGAAGAACTACATATGAAAAAATATGAATAGATGATCATGACGCTGATGAAAGTGCAGATGTGTGAATAATATATAAATATGAAAACTCTCTTGATTCCTTCAAAAATTCTTGAGCTGCCTCAAAAACTACCTTGTTTTGTTCACAAGTTAAAATCTCCATATAAAAGAAGATCAGTGGTTATTGCACGTAAATCTTGCAACTTGTTGAGAACTGACTCCCTATGTTGAGCACATAACTTTATGATACAAGCTACTGTTATTTCTCAAATAGTAAACCCTTCCATGGGAAAATGAATAGTCCCTGAGGCTTGTACACAGATAGGCACTGTATTTAGATAACAAAGTTTGGATAATAACTCTATTACACATATATAATCTTGTTTACCCAATATGTTTAGATAAGAGAACTTTTGTTTCCTGCATTTTGTATACACTCTGATACACAGCCAAATTTTGGATGATTGACATTTGTGTTAGAACCAACAAACTGTTTGGATTACAAGCAGTGATAACACAAGTTTGACTATTAATACAAATATATTAAACAATACATTCCCATACTCATAAGTTACCGAAGGTATTGCTTCTTGATATGCAGTGAAAATTAGTCTTTAAAAGTCCTTTCTTTGTTAATAAAGTACATTCTTTACAGACATCTACTGTCAACATAAAAAACTTCGGGAATCTTAATAAATGGTCATCCCTGCAGATCGGTTTATCAATTAGAGGGAATGCCAGTCATTAAAGACTAAGCTGAACTTGTACCATGAGGATGGTTCAAATAGCGCTTCGAATAAAGCAGTAAAGGAGATATTGCACTGATTATAAACACAATATACTAAAGAACTTTGAAATTATATTTGAGTTGTCATACCTTTCAGTCTGCATGTCAGATTAGACACTATAAAAGTTGAGACAGAACAGGCAAGCTTCCACATACTGTACTTACTTTGCCGAGGAAGTGTGTCCTGTATGCTTTGGCTGTATCATCCACCTCCAGTGGGAACTGGCTGCCCTGCCTCCTGTAAGTGAAGGCCTGGTGGTGAGGGGCCGTGTTGAAGGATTGGGGTGTGTGGACTGGGGAATTACACTGACAGTCAGCGCCATCTATCCAGTAACCACCACACTGCGGGGCGATAATCTGCGGGAAAGGTCTAGGGCCTTGTAACACCTGTGTAAATTTAACAAACGTGACATTAATTTTGTTATAATTTCGCCCTTTTAATGTGATTCTGTGTTGTATTCAAACTTTACAGTAACTGCATGAAGCCCAGGCATTATGTATTGAAAACTCACAAAGCAGCTGAAACATTGAACACTTACTTTATTGAACACACGGGACTCTGCATAATCAGAATCCCGTCCCATCCCCATCCCATCCATCAGTAGGTCAGTCAATCAACAAATCAATAAATCAATCAACAGATCAGTCAATCATTCATCTTGGAATAGGACAGTCAATCAATCAATAAAGGCATGTGCTGAGGGGACCAGTACTTACAGTGTTTAGTCCATGGTGTGACATAGAACTGTGTAATGTTGTAGGTGATGTCGCCTCCAAGTTGTTGTTTTCTGTGATCCGTTGAAGACAACCATTCTACAAAACCCAGAAAAATGCATTCAACAGTATAACTGAAGTATTTCTTCACAGAAAACTAAAAGATACAGAAATCGACCTAGGATACACTGGAAGCCTCATTCAAGGTGCATTTAAGTGACATTGATTTTGCTGGAAGCTTTAAGTTAAAACTGATAGAATACTAAAATATCGGTTCGGACAATTACTCATTTGTACTGAAAATATTTATTTTTATTGTGCCTTTTTAAACCTATTTTATTAAAACACTCATTTGTCCACAAAGCATACTTTGGTGAACAGATACCATATTTACCAATACATTTGACATTCTGATGTCCAAACTTCTATTATTTAAATATGACATTTTATGTTTTCATTATTACACTACTGCAAAATAATGATTTCCTGCTGTTTTGAACTCAGTTACCTCTAATATTTAATGAACCTTGTCTTATTCAAATAATATCTTCTTATGACAATGAATTCAGAAAATAAAAGTTTAATTCTTCTATATCATTTGTGCATGCTAACTGAAAAAATGTCAATATTTTAAAATCTGTGCCAGGCATATGTTACTAATTCAGCCTAAAAACTACAATCCAAAAATAAAGGTTTGAAAGCATATTAATTGTACAAATCATACAAGTATTTATCATGCTACAAATTAACAAATAATACCAAAGGAAACAGAAAACTCCTTTAAAAACGGTATCTTATAAATGGTTTTTAAATCAAATAGCTTAGTGTAAGAATATAGATGAACTGAGTGAATCAAGTAGATTTATTGTACAACAGTGTATCAAATTATGGACTATATAAATATGACAAATGTAGAAGGCAATAACAAAAACCTCCACAGTTTATAATAAAATTAAAACTTAAATGCTGCGGCCACAAAAAATATGACCTACAAACGCAGTGGATTTTGCACTGGATGAACCAGCACTAGTTGAACCTTGGGGTGAATCAAACATATTTTAAAGTCCCAACAAAAGACGGATATGGACCAAACAAACTGATCCAAGCAAACCCGATAAGCTCAGGTACACAGCCTCTTAGAGCTGAAGAAAATGGTGAAAAATGTTTTCAAAATAGGCTCAGAAATATGTTTATTTTACTGGGGTTTCCCTGTGTTTTATGCTGATGATATACCAACCCTGATAAAGTTGGAAATAAAAAAAATCATTTTCTAATATGTCTAGCGTAAATAGCTTGGATATATCATATGCAGATTCTGCTGGGTTATTGTATTGTCTTGTCATTGCGATGTAGAGGTCTTTGAAATAAGTTTGAAATATACTAAAATACACTTATTCAACATTAGAATGAGTAATAAAATAGAAATGTACGATTACAAGGTCCAAGGTTGAAATCCATAGTTCAAAATTCAGAAAACCTTCACAGTGTACAATGTTCAAAGTTCTTTTAATACACAATACATAATTAAATATGACAGGCAAAAATACTGCACTACAGTTTTGCAACAGATACAGTACGAAATATTAAATAATTTGCTTTAGAAAATGAAGAAAAATATCTGTACATATATACCAACTAGGTTCACTGAAAATCTATACTCTCACAATATTTCAAAATAAACAATATTATTATCAACAAAGCAACAATGTGGGATAGGCAAACACAACAAACTGTATGTACTAAATATGTATATCACACATATAAATATATATAAATATTTTAATAATAAGCATATTTAGTATATAAACTGCACACAATGCTAAACCACATGAAACCACTCATTATAAATCTGCAAAATTGGTCTAAAGTTTTTGCCTTTCAAAAAAAAAAGGGTTCACTTCACATTATATACCAATAGTGACAAGTACTTTATGTTTAGTTACATAAATTAAAAGTTTATTAATAAAAAGTAATAATTCAGCATTAATCATTACTTAGAATTACTAATATTCAATAATTTACAAATAAGCTTTACTTTAAGGTTTGTGTCTCCAATAGGCTCCATCACAGTCTTACACTTTGGAAAATTGTTTTCAGGTAAACGACCACCAAATGAAGACTGAACTGGGAAAGGGATATCAATTTTAATTATAAAAATAAATTGAAGCATTCATGCCTGTTAATAAGACAATGAAACAGTGAAAATATAAATATACCGTATTTAGCTGTATTAACAACCTCTCCTTATTAAACATACACCCCCACTAACCTCCCAATAGGTTTCAACGGATTTTATTGTCTTCTTGACTGCATCTAGCGATTCAGAGAGTCCGAAAAAAGATGTGCTTTGGTAAATCCCGAATCGAATGATCGCCAACAGGAAACAAAGCTCGTGAAAACAAATCATGGCTGTTTTGATCAAAAATACTGGAAAATGTACAAAAATATGAGGTAAAACCCACCACTGTATATACTGACAGTCAAGATGCAAAGCAGTAGATTAGATTAGATTAGATTTGATTAGAAGATGCAGGTTGTAAAGTGTCTATTACCCTTTGCCCCTGGACTCAAGAATTGTTTCTTATCTGCAAAAATCCCCCAACCCCTCCTCTTAAAAATGCATCACCCCAGGGCGTTCATAAGGATAAATATGTTTTATGCCATATTGTCCACATACTCAGAGGCAGATACAGGATTTCCCGAAAGGGGGGGGGGGGGGCGTGGGTTGTCGCGAGTATGGATATTTCATACTTGGACATTTTGTAGCGGGGGATATCATGCGGTGCACGGACAAAAGACGGCAGACAAAATATTGGGGGACAAAACGGCAGTCAATCAATCAATCAATCAATCAGTTGTCCAAGTGCTTAATCTCCGTACCTACGGATTCTAAGGCACACCATCCAGCTCATAAGGCATAAATCATCAAGACTAAATGTTTGCAAAATTGCAAGGGGGGACAAAATGCTCGTCATTTTATGAAACAGGGGGGGGGGGGGGGGGGGAGGCAAAATGCCAATCTTAGTAAACACTTTATATATGATACTGATGGTCAGTAAGTAAACTGAAAAAACCTCTAGCAGAGAAAAGCCTCTGTAGAAACCTGCAGTAGAAAATATCTCAGTATGAAAGCCCTCTAACTAAATGGTACATGACACAGACATAAGCCGCCCCCCCCCCCCCCCCCCCCCCCCGACACGGTGCGCGGAAAAAATGCCTCCTGGAAAAAATGCAAAATGCTCCTAGAAAATATGCCTCCTAGAAAGAATGCCCCCTGACACAACAACCCCTTTTCTTCAAATGTAGGGCATAATTAGGGCGGTATTACTGGCAGTCCTTCACTGATCCCAATGACTGAACATTGAGAACATATTTTATCCCTGAACAAACATATATAATTCAGATTGAAATTGATGCTACATGATAATTTAATGAAGTCTAGGATATGTGTACGACAATGGAAGACCAAATAGGTAAAAAAAAATTTGATTGTATGGACCTGTTCCTGCTGAAAAATAATGTAATTGAATTTGAAGTTTTTGTATCATTTGAGCTTTTTATGGCATCTGCATTAACTAAATTATAAGTAGGTTTATTATCCACACCATATCCTCTGTGGTGGTATGTTGCAGAAACTGCAAAGTTGAATCAATATTTCTTCTATTGAAAACATTGCACCTTTTTTCGGTCTTCTATCTTCGTACAAATATCCTAGACTTGTTTGTCCAGACACCCCTACAATTACCACTGGTAAAACAATATATAATGAACATCCCATGTTAAGATTCTCTAAATAAAATAATGGGATAAAAATGAGGCCTACACATAGAGGTAAAAATAGACTATCAAGGTGTAAAAAAAAACACACATATCAGGCGCGATAGACCAGTAAATATTGGAACTGAACTTATACTCGGCAAGCACTACAAATGAAACCATGTTAATATTAGACTCCAAACTAAATCCTTTACGGGAAATAACAGACTTGGTTCTATCTTTTCTTCTATGAAATGATGAGAGTTTCTTAATAATTCAAGACTAATTTGCTATTTAATGGATTCAGGCAAAATACACCTCTCTTGCATAATTGAAAATGTCACATCTATAGCCTTTTTTTTTTGGTTTTTGACATTTCTAAGTTTTAGAAGAATTACTTAAGCAGTACTATCTATTATTTCACACAAAGATTTGTAGCCTTTAATAAATAATGCAACTGTTTCTGTAAAAAATAACAGTAACAATAACAAATGCGTTTACAGGGTTCCATGTTTAAAATCAGGTTGTAGTCTGCATGATAGTCTGAAGTTTTTGCTGAACTGTAAGTTCAAATATCTACATAGATACAGTAGAAATAGACCCAGCTGATGCAGTATTTATTACATCTCATCTTCTTTAATAGAATTTAAGCAGGTGACTGCTGAACTAAATGTAGATATACAATTGTAACAGTGTTTTAATGGTGAATGATTTGAAAATGAACAGAATTATAAGACAATGTGTCATAAGCATAACAGACATGTGGTCAAGTTTTGGAATATAATAAAAAGACACTTCAGAGCAATGACATTAAATCAAGATTGCAATCAATTTCCTGCCAATTTAATAATCAAAATGATTGGATCATGTTTTGTGTGTGAAAAATTAGATTTATAACAATAAGAATATTAACCGATCTCCTATTCTTAAAATGATCTTACTGTCCATTTGGCCAACTGACAATTGAAGCAGAGACCACATGTCTAATTGTCCCAAAGCTACTAGTGATTATAAAGCTCCTGCATGTTCCCTTAAGCCCAAAGTCCACAGTGGTGAAAGAACATTCAAAATCACTCATTTCCCAGTCAAATGCCACCCCTAAAGTAAATATATTTATGACAGTTGCAATAAAATGAATGTATATATCACAGCAGTAACATATATGCAAATATAAAGGTTTTTGCAGCATATCACTGTCATACAGATGATATGACATACCTAAGTAGCCAGTTTGGTTTGTTTATTGTAGGTAACATCTTTTCCTTATAAAGCTTAAAACTTCTTAGTCTTGATGCAAAACATGGAACCCTATTGGCAAACAAGGTAGTGGTTATATTGGGGTTACTGGGTACATGCTGTGCACATCACAAGCTACCTGGTGTGATGTCATTGTGGGCATATGACATCGTTGATCTTCGAGCCTCTGACTTTGCAGTCGTACTAGTGCTTCGAAAAAGTCGGGATGCTACACAAGAAGCAGTAATGTTATTATCGTAATGATGAAATTTGTAACAAAACTAGAAATAGGACGCATCTGTGGCCAGATGCTGGATGTATCCACCGACAAAGGCCAACTAACATAGTTTAGAAGATAAAAAGCATTTTTCGTTAATAAGCAAGGTGAAAGCACTTTTAAGTTTGGCTACCCTTATTTGACCCTGTAGCAGGGGCCCAAGGTGAAGTCTGACCACATCAAAAGATTCGCAGTCCATGATTTCGTATAAGTCGTTTTCACATTGCAAACCTCTAGGACCAATAATAAGCAGGAGGGGCCCAAGGTGAAATCTGACCACATGAAAAGATTTGCAGCCCATGACTTCCTCTAAGTTGTTTTCATAATAATGAGTTATTTGTGAAATACTGGCTATCTGCAATACTTGTAGAGATAATTCGCATTTACTCATTTTGAGTAGGTGAATAATTAGCTACGGGTCTGAAACTTCACCAAGTGAAAGCTCTCTCAAAAGTAGGCAAATGAGTTATTTGAGAAAAATTGGCTATCTACAATACTTTTAGAGATAATTCGAATTTACTCATTTTCAGTAGGCGAGTAATTACCTACGGGTCTGGAACTTCACCATGTGAAAGCTCTCCCAAAAGTAGATGAATGAGTTATTTGATAAAAAATTGGATATCTGCAATACTTTTATAGATAATTAGCATTTACTCATTTTGGGTAGGTGAATAATTAGCTACAGGTCTGAAACTTCACCAAGTGAAAGGTCTCCCAAAAGTAGGTGAAGGAGTTATTTGACAAAAATTGGCTATCTGGAATACTTTTAGAGATAATTTGCATTAACTCATTTTCAGCAGGTGAGTAATTACCTACGGGTCTGAAACTTCACCAAGTGAAAGCTCTCCCAAAAGTAGGTGAAGGAGTTATTTGACAAAAATTGGCTATCTGCAATACTTTTAGAGATAATTTGCATTTACTCATTTTGAGTAGGTGAGTAATTACCTACAGGTCTGAAACTTCACCAAGTGAAAGCTCTCCCAAAAGTAGGTGAAGGAGTTATTTGACAAAAATTGGCTATCTGCAATACTTTTAGAGATAATTTGCATTTACTCATTTTGAGTAGGTGAGTAATTACCTACAGGTCTGAAACTTCACCAAGTGAAAGCTCTCCCAAAAGTAGGTGAAGGAGTTATTTGACAAAAATTCGCTATCTGCAATACTTTTAGAGATAATTTGCATTTACTCATTTTGAGTAGGTGAGTAATTACCTACGGGTGTGAAACTTCACCAAGTGAAAGCTCTCCCAAAAGTAGGTGAAGGAGTTATTTGACAAAAATTGGCTATCTGCAATACTTTTAGAGATAATTCGCATTTACTCATTTTGAGTAGGTGAGTAATTACCTACAGGTCTGGAACTTCAGCATGTGAAAGCTCTCCCAAAAGTAGGTGAATGAGTTATTTAAGAAAAATTTGCTATCTGCAATACTTTTAGACAAAATGCAGAATTACTCATTTTTAGTAGGTAAGTAATTTAGCCACAGGCCTAATTTAGATATAAAGCCTACCAATAGAGTACTGTGGTGCACCCTGTAATATACTTTGCAAACTCGAGAAGGCTAGCTATAATATTTTTTTTTGTTAGAGCGGTAATGGTGAAATCTCTCTACACACTACGGCTATCCAGTGGATACAATGATTTACTCAACAGTGAGAACCTGAAAGTAGATATTGGTAAGCTATGCCATGACATAGAGGTCTGCAATTTCACTCTGTTATAGCTGACCAAAAATTATGTGAATAACATATTTAAACAAAATACTGTAAATGTAATAGTTTTCACGTTATAACTGATTTACTCAACAGTGATAACGTCAAAGTAGCTATTACTCAGCTATGCAATGAGCTACATGTCTGAATTTTTTCTATGTTATAGCTGACCCAAAATTAGGTGAACAACATATTTAAGCAAAATACTGTAAATGCAATAGTTTTCAAGTTACAAGTGATTTACTCAATAGTGACAACCTGAAAATAGCTATTGCTCAGCTATGCCATGAGCTATAAGTCTGTAATTTCACGACGTTATAGCTGACCCAAAAGTAGGCGAACAACATATTTTAACAAAATACTCCAAATGCACTATTTTTCAAGTTACAAGTCATTTACTCAACAGTCAGTACCTGAAAATAGCTATTGCTCAGTTGTGCCATGAGCTACAGGTCTGTAATTTCACTATGTTATAGCTGACCCAAAAGTAGCTGAATAACATATTTACACAAATTTCTGTAAATGCAATACTTTTCCAATTACAACTGATTTACTCAACAGTGTGAACTTCAAAGTAGCTATTACTCAGCTATGCAATGAGCCACAGGTCTGGAACTTCACTATGTTATAGCTGACTCCGAAATAGGTGAATAACATATTGAAACAAAATACTCTAAATGTAATACTTTTGAAGTTATAAGTAATTTACTCAACAGTGATAACCTAAAAGTAGCTATTACTCAGCTATGCTATGAGCTACAGGTCTGAAATTTTACTATGTTATAGCTGACATAAAAGTAGCTGAATAACATATTTATACAAAATTCTGTAAATGCAATAGTTTTCAAGTTACAATTGATTTTACTCATGATGGAAGTTACTGAAAAGCCCAAAAGTAGCTATTACTCACTTAGCTATTGAGACAGACACCCAAGTTACTCACCATGTTGTAGCTATGAAAAAAGTATCTGAATAACATATTTTAACAAAATGCTCTAAATGCAACACTTTTTAAGTTATAAGTGATTTAGTGCATGATTTCATGACTTTTAATGCATTTTAGACATTTTTGTCTACCACAGGCCTAATTTAGACATAAAGCCTACCAAAAAGATAGGGTGGCGAGTCCTCTAGCATACCAAGCCACCTGCCAAATATGAAAGAAATCTGGAAAGAAATGTGGACTGTAGGTCGCTAACAAGCAATATTCCACATTTTAGACATTTTTGTCTACCACAGGCCTAATTTAGACATAAAGCCTACCAAAAAGATAGGGTGGCGAGTCCTCTACCATATCAAGTCACCTGCCAAATATGAAAGAAATCCGGAAAGAAATGTGGACTGTAGGTCGCTAACAAGAAATCTCTGCGGACGCGGACGCGGACGAGGGCGCGGACGCGGACGACGACGATGATGAATCCATAGTATCCCCGCTTCGCGTCGGGGATACAATTAAACACAGTTGCAGAAGTTTTTAACAATTTTAAATTCTGATACTAAAGGACTTTTACTATTGCAAAAAAAAAAAAAAAAAATGGAAGTTCATTATGAAGATGGCAGAATTCATCAACGAAGATTCATGTCCAGTTGTCCACTGTTATGGAATATGGAGCCTTTCTCTCAGTAGAGTTAACTCCTTTCAGTAGATGTCAATATTAGATACTTTGTAGTCCATAAACTGTCGGTTACCTGGAATTTGTAGTACTCTAACCATGCTTGGTTTCTGAAAGACCCATGTCTTCCTAAACACCCGATAATGTTGTGTTATCCCACACAGACTCTTAGTATGTCATTTTAACATGAATTGACTGAATTGAAATCTAATAGTAGATCAAGATTCATTGCCCTATATTCACTTTGAACATATTTTCTAATATTTTAGCAGTTATGTCACATTTTAGTGTTGATGGCTTCATTTACATCAACACCTATGGGTGTGGAGTTAACTTTGCTTAACCTGATCTGGGTGTCCTATCAGAGTATGGGGCATAGTTTTCATTCTGGCAAAGACCCACCCCCAACACCCCAATATTTGATTGCCCACGGACATTTCAGTGAGCTGTACAGGAGAATAGAAAATGTATTTTGTCACTGCAGATTGAACTATATAGGTTTTAACAACCATTCTATTTCCTTGGCGTTTTATTTCACAGTTACACAACAAGACTGAGCTTCCCTAGTATGAATAATGTAGGACTGAAAACATTTTTTTTCATTTTCATTCTAACTAATCAATTCACCACTAAGTGTTACTGACTACTTAACTGTGGCAACATCTCGGCTTTTTATTTTCATTTCAATCAAATGTGCACCTTTTGATCAATTGGGGTTACTCAGTGCAGTGAGAGAAGACATAAAGAGACAATAAAGCAGACTGTGCTGAAGGATGGGAAGAGTTATCATATCTATTCTTTCAGTGGCTGACAATAAATATACATGATGAGAGTAGTACCTGTGTTATCAAAGCTGGCATGGCGCATCTCTGTTCCTCTAGTCTGGTGCCTTGCATCCGCTCTAGCATGGCAAACAACTCTTGTCTGGTCTGAAAAATAGAATTAGAACACACATGAAAGACCCTAATTGTAGACCTACATCATTATCACAAACTAAGCATAGAATTTTATTTATTATACCATTATCATCAGCAGTAACGTCCCCTCTGTGATAAGTCACAAAAATATGAAGAAGGGGGTGGTTGTTCGCATGAGCAAGAGCTACAATGTGAGCAAGGGGGATAATGTGAAACACATATAAAACATTAAACAACAAAACCTCACAATATTACACAATAATGTATCTTAAGAATTTATGTGTAAAATCCCAGTATTTGTCTCATAATAGATACATGACCTCATGAATGGACAACCATTAAAATACATTGTACCTGCCACTGTCAATGTCAGCCAATCAAAATTTGTGAAACAGTTGTCAAAAATGCGGGAGAATTCTGCTTTTATTTATATAGTTACAAGTAAAACATGTGTAAAAATTAGTCGAACAACCAGGATAGTTCGTTTTGTGGGAAAGGGTGCGTCACTGGACATTTATGCAAACTTTACATGTATTGGGAAGTGGGCAATAATGTGAACATAGGTGCTACTGTGAACAATTGTTATAGAAATACAAGTATAGTCACTGAAAGATATATGCTAGTAAGAGAATTAAAAGCAAAGTTGTGGGTACAATGTGCCATAGATACCACAGTTTATTACAGAGATCATTTCCTTTGGGAAAGATTTCTCCCAAGAAAACGGTCTCAATATTCTTTTTTGCATTCCTCTCAGTAGCCAAGATAATACACATTTCAGAAATACTTGTTCTTGATCAGGAATTTCTGATGGCACGATAAATTGTGACTGGAAAATACAGTCCCATGATAGAATATATATTTCCACTTTGAAAAAAAAAATAATGTATTCAAAAAATTTCAGTTGTATTGCAACAGACGTTTTCATGCATCACTCACAGTCATCACTCAAATAAAAAATCATGTGGTTTAACTATTTTCCTGTCCTTTTTATACAGCAGTGGTAGCACCACCCCCAAGTTTACAATCGGCTAGGTTTTATGATAAGTCGTGAAAGTGAAACAGCAGAATTAATCTATCTATCCACACTCATTATAGTAAAGGACAACAGATTTACATTTTTTGTGATAGTTTTACAGCAGTTTTCCCCCCACTTTTTTTGCTGTCATTAATATGCATTATTACTGACAAATGAATGCAGTTAATAATGGAATGATATACAGTAACGTTAACAGCTAGCCTGAAAGGTCAAATTTATCCCCCTGCTTTTGATACGAAGACAGCTTTCTTGTACATTTATCTTGCAGCTGTAATTTTACCCAAGACCCTGGCAACTGAGTAGTTTGGTGAGAAGCTGCTGTTGATAAATGATTGTCTGGGATTTGGGGAAAAACCAAAAGGTGTGAGAGGAATATTTTAATACTCATTGCTTTCCCCATCATTTCATTCAATATATTAGCACCTTTTACATTAAGTGAAGATAATATATTTTGCTATTTTCACCCATCAGAAAGCCAATGACAATTTAAACAATTATTATTTTATAAAGATTATTATATAGATACCAAACCAAGGTCATTATAACCTTAAAACTTAGAAAAATAAGAAATTTCAAGAAAGTCAATAAAGTCTAACCTTAAGTACACAGAAAGCATAGCCCACCAAACCAAGTATTGAGGACTTACATAATTCATTAAGTAAATCCCTTATTACATTCCTTTTTCAGGATTTTTTTTTCTTGTTTTGGTTTCTATACTGCAGAGACATATTATAGAAATAATTTGTACAAAGTTATTCAAAGCATTGCATACAGACTAAATCGATTAAATTTTCACTGGTCAGGTTATACATATATACACCATAGCATTTTCACAACAAAGTCATTACTTTTATATCTTATCTTACTTAAAATGTACGGAAAGTAAAAAGAAGGGATTTTGATCAGTCTGACAAGATTTTAAAGAAGATAATGAAACCGTAACCAGTAGCACCCCTTGGGCAATAAGTTGAGAAAAATATGCATGAACATGGGAGATAAAGTCAGCATGGCATATTACTTTAACATGGGCAAAACCATAAGACATATGTAAAAAAAAAACATTCCTCACGATCCCAGCAAACATTCTAAATGTTTATAAACATTTATAAACCTTAAAAACGTTTTGTAAACCTAAAATAAACCAATTTTTTCATCAATTTTTGCTTTAATGGTTTAGATGGTGTTTCTCGGTAATATAAACCTTTCATAAATGCTTAGTAAATGTTTTTAAAGGTTTAGTTGTAAACCGCCTCGTTTTGAATTTGGATGCTGATGTCATCATAGCTGTTACGCCATTTTGTTTTGGAATTGAGAAAACAACTTTGGTAAGTTTATCATTTTATATCTCACTTTATGTGATCAATCTGTCAAAATGAAAAACTATTTTAGTGTGAGGTTTTGTTTGTAACTTTAAAGGAACTGATATTTGACAAATAGTATTTTGTATTTATGTTAATATATGCTATTTTTATAAGGAGCATTGGACTTAAGGTGGGAATAAGGTATAAGTATTTAATTTTAAACCTTATTTCAACCTTATCTTAAACCTTTCTCTTATGGGTTTCAAAATGTTTATAAACGTTGCTAAACGTTAGACATATGGTTTAAAAACATTTACATAAACATTTACAAGTACTTCATTTTAAACCTTATTTAAACCTTATCTAAACGTTTCCCTTATGGGTTTATAAACGTTTATAAACATTTGAAATGTTTACTGGGATGTTATCCAATAATGTTTTCAATTTAAGAAACCATGAAATTGCAGTATTTGTTTTTATTTACACTGATGATGACCTCAACCAATCAAATGTATTGTTGTGCCAGATTTATTCTCAGCCAATCAAAATCCTTGAAACTCCTCAAAATGTGGGCAAATCCCATTTTTAAAATGTGATTATTCCATATTTTGCAATATGGCTAAAACTATATACTTTTGTTATTTATATATTTGGGTTTTAACATCGCTTTCAACACACTGTATAGGTCATATCATGACAGGGTAGTTTTATGGGCAGAGGAACTAGTACATATAGTTGGTCAAGGTTCTATACTGTATACTGCCGACCAACGGCAAGCACCTATCAGCTTTCCCACTTTAGGTGGGCCAGGATTCGAACTCCAATCTCAGAGGTGGGAGGCGAGAGTGTTAGCACTCTGCCACCGTGGCCCCCTATACAGTGAGTGAAAATTATGTATTCATAAAAATTCTGGAACACTGTACACTATAAAAAACTGTACACGTCTTTGTTGTTATGTGTTTTGGTAGATGGGTGATAATACCAGCATGTATGTAATAATGGATGAGATTGGTAATGAATCGTCAAGATTGTTCAACTTGTACACATAATAAATTATATATAAACTTTACAGATTATCTAAAGTAATCAGCTACTTTGAAGGCACAACATTTTCGCCACTAGGGAGTCTGCTCAGATTATGTAATACATTCTGTAGTTATCAGTAAAATCATTTGTGGCACCAGACACATTTAGGACCATATTACTTATACGCTAACTGAATTGCTTTTTATTTATTACTTTTACTCTTCAGTGTCTGCTGGAATTACAGGGAGTTTTACCCTACACGGCAGATTTATTATGGTTTGATCTAGTTTATCATAAAGTCTGTGAATAGAAAGGCGTGATTGTACTAGCACTTCAGTGATTGTTTTTGTCTATTCTACTTAACTGCCATGTTCTGACTGATATTTTTGACGACAGCCTGGACTGCCACTACAAGACATCTTTGTAAAAGCTTTCACAGCAAGTTTCCTTTGTTACAGCACTTTAATTTAGCATTCCAATATTTTGTAAATTAAAAAAAATTAATAGTTACTGTAATTATCAGTGCTGAATTATTGTATAAATATTAATGACCATACAAGTCTTAAATTTTTTTTTTCTGAGTAGAAGAATAGCAGTCTACTGTAGAACTTTTTAACCTATTTTTTATTTTTGCACTCAAAAGCAATACTGGAGGTGTTTTGCTGATAAAATATCGACTGGTACAAAGTTCTTTGATTGGTCCATGAATTTCTTTGCAGTTTCTGCAAGGGTATATTTTCGTTAAAAATAATAACTGCTAGAGGACTGTATATTTTGATCACACAAATTGACCCGTAGCATGGTAGTTTCCCATCCAGTCTCCATAAAAAGCTGGCATTTACTGAGTCACATCTAAACAATGGTATAGTATTTCCAAATTTTTTATCGGCAATTTGATCAATACAATAAGTGAAAAATCATCTGCAGCTACATTCCAAATGTGTCTGGAATTTTTCTCCCTGATACAAACATTGCATTCACGGCTTTTGGAAGATCAATTTTTCTATTTTTTTTTACCTCTACCAGAAGGTAATGTTTTTGGGTGCATTTGTTTTTCTTTTTGTGATAATACCTAACGTAATGAACAGACCTTTCTGAATTTTTCATGTGGGTCGGGCCTGATCAAAGGAAGAAGTGGGCCAGTGGCTACATTTTGGGAAAGATCTGGATTATATTCTGGATGCAAAGAAAATTTGAATTTTTGAAAGATCACATTTTCAATGACTTTGGTTTTCTGATTAAGATTACTCCAAAAGTGTATAATGGATCTTTATTAATTTTTTTGTGGGCAGGGCCTGGTCAGCGCAAGTGGATTATTTTCTGGATACAAAAAAAAAATCCGGAATTTTTCGGAAACACCCGCTGGTAGCCGTCTGTTCAAAGAAAGCAACATCAATATTTCCTGTGGTAAAATAAATTGAGTATGTACAAAATGAAAATGTACAAGATAACAAAGATACAGCTAATGGATTACTGCGCTTAAGAAGCTGATATGACATTATTTTTGTATAAGTTTGTAAATAAAATCTAAAACTCTTTGAAAGAAGGGACAACAAATGCCTTTAGCAGAGAGATAATACTTGTTGATGTTAATATTGACGAGTTGAAAAGTGGGTTCTGTACAGTATGACCCGATCAACATCCAAGGTCATGTGGCAACAGGTCCTCAGCGGATAACACATCTAGCTTTTAACTTGGACTTGAACCCAACATCTCAGTGTTGAGGGCCCTGTGACTA
Organism: Sabellastarte sp. h YS-2021; assembly: GCA_964017235.1. Classification (NCBI taxonomy): domain Eukaryota; kingdom Metazoa; phylum Annelida; class Polychaeta; order Sabellida; family Sabellidae; genus Sabellastarte; species Sabellastarte sp. h YS-2021. The sequence continues at coordinate 170,276,535 of OZ024929.1, read as the reverse complement.
AATGTCAAACTTGTTAGGCACTTAGCCACTATGGCCTCAGCTGTCTGGTCGCACCACCAATCAGTACCATAATGCATCTGAATGGAAAACGTGTGTGTGGCTGGGCAAGTGTGCTTTTGCTCCAAAATTAAACACCCTGTGTCAATTTTTTCCCCATCAGTAAATACAAGTTTGAAATACTTTTATCTCAAGGGACAGGATACAATTTCACTGACATAAAATAATGTACATTCTTACTGCAGCCTTACAGACGGCCCAACTTGGTTACATTTCTGTCCCTAAAATAATAAGGCAGTTAATATTAATCATATTAAATATAAAGTGAGGCACCATTTTCTGCATATAAAAATGAATAGCCATAAACAAGTTTAATGCGACTTTTTTGGCACTGTTCCTTTGTTGTTATGGTGAAGGTGATCTCAAGACCTGTATGCAGTAAAATGATACAATATGGTAACACACAATATGTTCAGATACAAGGTCTTGTTCAACTGAAGATAATGGCGAATATTTCGGTTTTAAAATTTTACCACAAACAGGGAAGTTCTGGTCATTTTAACAATAATTATGTGGCATATGCTGATGATACTTATCCGATAAAAAGTTGGAGAATTCTTCCAGCTGCATATCATTTGCATTTGCTTATATCATTGTCAATACCGTATAGACAAGGGATATCATAGGCTACCAGTTCCAATTCATTATGGCATTGTAGTTAATTGTATTCAGTCCACAAGTATGAACTTGTACCAAAAACAATGTGCTGTTGGAAAACTTTCCAGTTCCACTGTACTTGCAACAGAAAAATATTGCAGGCCATAGTAAAAGTTGTCAGTCCATATTTCAATACAGGTTAAATCAATATTGAGTTTCAAAACTGACTAAGTGGCAGATACTAAAGAATAAATGGTCTAATGTTATTTTCAAAAATTGCAAGGATCTAGAGTTTTCTTAAGTTACAGGACATCTGGACCTGTAAATCTAGAAAGATACAATTCTGTGAGAAAAGTAACTCCTCAGACAGGGGTTAGGTGTTAATATCATTCATCAGCCGTTGTTCTACTGGGCAATATATACTCTATTAACTTTTAATGAAACTGCTTATTTTTATGATTAGAAAATAGGTGCTGAGGAAATGTAAACCACTAAGCTTACCTATGTATATGAATAAATTGTCCATTGGATAAAATGTATTAACACAATAAAATATTTGTTTGTGACAATTTTGGATTCATAACACAAATTTTGACCTTCATGGAAGGTTATTTTTTCCCGTCAATTAAACCTTTCAATCAGACTGAAGTCTCTACCCCTTCAACCATACAAAAACAACCTCATCAGGCAGTGCTTCATTTACTTTAATACTCAATAAAAGGCTATAAAAACGACCTCTGTGTCCCTGCAGCCATTTGCTGTTCAGTTATCAATGATTCCTCTCCATAAATGTAATTGAGTTTGTTTTAGACAGATTTAGTTCCACACCAGTGAACAATAGAGAAAGTTCATGGGAATTTAAGACATGAAAAACATTCATCTGCCCTGGTTTTAGTAGCTGTTTTCAAATCATGGATTGTATCCCTTTCACTAATTTCATTGTTTTTGTTTACTTTTATTTAATATTGCTTTTACTTATTTGGGTTTTAACGTCACTTTCAACACTGTATAGGTCATATCACAGGTAGTTTTATGGACAGAAGAAACCAGAACATACAGTTGGTCAAGGTTCTCTGTACTGTAAACTGCTGACCATTGGTCATCAACTAACCACTTTCCCACATAAGGTCCGGGGGCTTGAACCACTGACCTCAGAGGTGGGAGTCCAGTGAGAGTTGAGTTTAATTTTGTTTTTAATCCCACTCCTTGAAGGGGTGAGAATCTTGTAAACATATGTGTGTTTGTCTGTACAAATAACTCAAAAACTATATGTAATATCATATAGGGTCATATTTAGCGCACAAGGTGGGCACTACCCAAGGCTCGCATGCATCAGATCCTATTGGACAAGTGTTGTGTGTACAAACCTGAATTTCTGTAGTTGTTGTTGTATATCATTTTCCTAGAATACACACAATTGTGGTAGTGCCTTTAAAGATTAAAGTCTTCCATTGTTTCATGAAACGACAACATAAATGACTTCACCACTTGTGTTTAACCAAGCTAGTTTTAAATCAGAACTAGACCTGGCGCATTGGAAAACCAATGCAAATTGTATCCACTGGAAAGACAACTCACTTGAAGCAAGTGAGCACTTGAGCTAGCACTGAAGGCTCTGTGCAATCAAATGAAATGTTCCGAGTCCATAATTTGAAATAGGATGGCTTCATATTCTAAACCTCTAGGACCAGTGCAGTCTGACAGGTGGCAAAGATTGAAAGAGCTTCAATTATTATGCTAAGGTTTGTAATACTTTTTGTGTTGTTTACCCTAATTTGACCTTGAAAGATAGGCCCAAGGTCAAATCTGACCACATCAGAAGATTTCTAGTTCATGATTTTCTGTAAGTTGGTTTCACATTCTAAAACCCTAGGAGCAATAATAAGGGAGATATAGCCACTTTAAGTTTGTGTACCCTCAGTTAAACTAGGAGGGGCAAAAGGTCAAATCTGACCACATCAGAAGATTCCCAACCCATGATTTCCTGCTGACAAGTGTTTCACATCCCAAAACTCTAGGACCAATAATGACCGAGTTATAAGCAAATGTAAGTGTGGCTACCATCATTTAACCTTGCAAGAGGCGCACAAGGCCAAATCGGACCACATCAGAAGATTCCCAGCCTATGATTTCCTATTGATTGGTTTCATATCCCAAAAATGTAGGACCAGTAATGAGCGAGTTATTACCAAGTTTAAGTTGGGCTACCACTATCTGACCTTGAACGAGAGGCCCAAGGAAAAGTCTGACCACATCACAAGATTCCCAGCCCATGATTTCCAATATGTTGGCTTTACCTGCCAAACCTCTAGGTCCATAATAAGGGAGATATAGGCACTTGTAAAGTCAATGTGGGGAACTATGCCACTCTATGGAGGACTTTAAATAAAGAACTTCAAGGTCAAATGTCTGCATGCTTGTAGAGGACATATATATCTGTTATATATATCACCTATGATGAGATTCAATCCTCTAGTTACGAGAACCAGCCAGAAGGAAAAGATAGATAATTTTCAAAGAAATGCCCAGGGTGGCCATCTTGTTTTTCAGAGTGAGGCTAATTTCAGTCACAGAGAAGTTTCCATTCCAATGAAGATATCCTGCAAATTTGGTGAAGCTAGCTCATCTAGTTATCTGCTGAGAGTGTTGACATTAAAATCCCTACACAGTAGTGGTTGTGTAGCAAACACTTATCCAAAGTATCCACCAGATGCTTCCGGTGGACACAATTAATCCTGGCAACTATCAAGACTGAAGGTTTGATCAAAATGACTGATCCCAGAAGTTGTACAGGACAATTATTTGCTGCCAACAAAACAATTTGTATATCTTTTATCCAAAGGAAATAGGGTATGGGTTCTTTGAATGGTACCCTTTTTAAATGTGTTTGTACATGGTTATTACATTGATTATTCTTTAGGTATGAAGTAAAACAATTTGATCAATATAAAACTTGTGACTGTGTGATGAAACTTGTGACAAGTATGTGATGTATTGATTTCTGGATTAATGTCTATTTTCCCATCTGAAGCAATGTAAGTCTTTTAATCAGTCCATTCTGAGTAAATATGCAGCATTTTGTATCAGAGAGAAATTCAATACTTACATCTGAATTAAAGAGAAAGGCTCGGCACGAAAAAATCCCATTTTCTAACCTCAATGAATCCTGGGAATTTCATAAAAGGTTCTGTGAAACCTTAACCTTTGAAAGTAACAATAGTAAAACCTTCAGATGAGTTTAGCGTTACATAACTACTTGCAACAAAATGTGTGCATCAGGAAATGATGTACTTCATACAACCAAATGACTCGAGTATGTCCTTTGTGTACTGAGTGGACATGTTCATTAAGACATCCCAGCATATGGCTAACACTAAGACATAGTTTATTGCAATTTTTTTAAAACTTTCTCAAGTGCATAACAGATAAGCCCCTTTGTTTTTAATATTTATATCTTGCAGTGTAGTACTTCAATTAAAATGAAGATATAATTAAAATACCAAAAAAAGGGGAAAAACAGTTTCATAAGTAAAATATTTCAAATGAGAAACGAAAAATGTTCAATCTTAAGTTTTATCAAGGATAACCTTTTATTTTCTACTTGATATTGTATAATATTCACATTAAACATAATATACAACATCTGTAACTTAATACATTATCATGTCTTTGAGTGATAATATGTGAAACATTCAGCACAGAAATAGTGGGAATTGTAATACAAATGGAAAAAGTGATTACATCTGTTGCTACTGTTCTGTCCATAAGACTCACCACTAGTGTAACATATGTTACATAATCAAACTTCAGAGCAAATCATGCCTTTCTGTTAATTGTTTTCTTTATCACAGACAAAGGTGTGTAACATAAATTCCTTTGCACAAGATTAAACCCCTCCAGTTGCTTGCATCACTATTAGATTTCTGGCATCCAAGAAATTACCTTGTTCTTTATCATGTTTGGTGTAAAAGTTAATTAGTGAAAGGTGGTTAGTGATTACCTACAGTAAGTTGCTAGACTTCATTCACTTTATTATCCATATTTGGACACTGCATTGTCTGATTACTCATATTTGGATAAAATAATAATCCCAATCTTTTATGGATCATATTGCAACTGATACTAGGACAAAAATTACCTTATTATTAATATTTGAACAAAAAGCTTCTTAAGAGGGCTGTTCCACTTCTGCAGTATATCGTAAACCTTGCTACAGATCCCCAATAAAATGGGATCAGGAGATGAAATCTTGTACTTACCTAATGGCCAATATCTGGACATTGGGATTAACTGGCTGCTGCAAATAAATAGATACCTAATCACCCATATCTGGACACGGGGATTAACTGAATGCTGTGTATGTATACACCTAATTACTTATATTTGGACATAGAGACTACCTATGTATACCTATATATGTATGTATACATATCTCATCAGTCATGTATGTATATAAATATTACCCAGCTGCTAGATGTGTACATACTTTATCACCCTCATTTGGATATAGGGATTACTTGGCTACTGTTCACACACTGTATCATCGATATCTGTACACAAATCTAACCGCAATACACATACCTTATCATCCATATTTGGACAGACTGGGGTGCTGGACGTCAATGAAGTTGCTGGTACATGTGTTTCACAGTACAGCTGACTGTCCATACCCTGCTTCCTGAAACACACAAATAAACTATTAAGCTGACATTAGAGTGGAGAATTCCAGGATTCATTAGGACATGTAAGATACCGTAAATGACCTATTTAGCGCATCCGCCCTTGTAACCGCACCCTATCTCTTTTCAAAGCAATATACTGGACAACTTCTAGTGGGTAGACGATTAGACAGTGACAGTGTACAATCGCGGTTGGTTACAAAAGGGTAATAATGACCGATTATTCAGCTTAAATCTCACCTGTCTCAATTTTCTTTAATATCCACATATTTTTTATATAATTTACGTATTTTTACTTAATAAATTGACATTTTTGCCATGGATTTCGAGTTTGTTTTCATCTACCGCCATATTTACAGGAAGTGGGTTCTTTCGGTAGATTCTAAATGTCGAAACACCGTTATTCTTACCGGACTGACCTATACTTCATCCCGGAAAGTGTTTCAGAATGGGTGCGCTAAAAGGGAAATTTTTTCTCACCAAAAATTCAATAAAAATAGACTTTCCTTAGCGCACTGTGCGCTAAATAGGTCATTTACGGTATGTTATTTTTTACAAACTAACAAAAAAATATTTAAAAGATTGTTAAAAGGTGAGACAATTCATTTGGGTTGATTTAAACCTTGATTCAGAAAAATTATGCAGAATATATCATGACTACCAAAAAAATCCTCTGTATGCTACTAATCGGTGCACAATCTGTATCAAAGAATGTGGCACTGCAAAACAGGTAATTCAAACTCAAGACCTCAGATATGGCAGGTAAGTATCTTGCCTACAACACCACCCTCAAGTCCTCTGGAGGGTCAGATAATATAGTGAAGTTCAGAATGGGAAAAACATTTAGGACTGCAACCACGACAATAAAGGTACAGATTAACCAAGAAAAATATTTTCACATCAAATACGAAATATCTAATTCTTCACTACTTTATCAGTATGCTTGAAAAGACTATAAAACATAAAAAAAAACCAAGTGGACCTAATAAAACCTGAGCTAATAGTCACATACCATCACTACCCCAGCACAAAATGCTCCATGCAACATGCTATTAATCTTGCCAAGAAAACAATAGTTTTATTTCAGTTACAATCTTTTGCCATGAACAGCAGGTCTAATAAGCAATATAATATATAACAAATCAACATTATGCAAAAACTGCTGTCTCATTTGCTATCTTGCTGAATTTCTGAAGCTTAATAGCACATGTTAGCCTGACTGAGGCACTTACAATATTAATACATCACAGAATAAACTCTCCATATCTAAGTATGTTCAACTTTAAAATGTCATTTCAACTTGGATCGGACTTATGTTCAAGTTTTAGTTTTTTATGATTTTGTTGGCAATATCCACATGCGTAATTCAAAACTATTCATCGGATCAGGGTTATACTTTTACACACTTGCTTGGTCCAGACTAATGATCCTGATCTGGACCTGGATCCAAAAATCAGAATTTTTTTTTATTTTACCCCTATCCAAGGGTTTGTGCATTTTCAGTCATTATTGGTTTCTTCTGGATTAATACAGCTCACTCTATATATCACACTGCGAGGAGAAATTAATTCTAATTTTAATAGTATTTTTTATAGCACTTAATCTCCATCTAAACACAGATTCTAGGTCACCATACACAAAAAGCAGAAAAGTATAATCATTAACCTGAGACATGGCAGGGGTCAGCGCAACAGAGAGAGACTTGGAAAAGTAGAAATTAAAGTGGATATGCTTTTAAATAATTGGGTGGAGGATAAGATTCTGCAATGAACAACCAGTGGGCACTGTCAACCAAATACCAATATGTTCCTACTCAGTTTGTGCTGGGATTTGAACCCATAACCTTTGACGTGATTTTAGTAGCCACCATATATATGTATCCATGTCTCCCTCCCACTCCACCCTTCCAAGATATCAGTTAAACCAAGTTGGCTAATAGACCACAAAGACTATCAATGGCAAGGTACTGATATGGCAGTACCTTGAGAAAGGCTACCTCAGCGATTTCTCCTGGCTATGAAATCGTGACATGGAAGCCTGAGTGAGGGAAAAGATTTAATAACATCCTTAATGTCCCAATAAAGACAACTCAAACGCCACAAAAACCTGGCGAGTATATGCCAGAGCAGACTGTGAAATCACCAGCAATGATATATAATCAGCTCATAAATACCTTTGTGTCATTTATCTGATCATTGGTCAAGAATTGTGTTATTATTCTTTGATCCATGAAGGTAAAAATGAATGAACAACAAGGCTTGTAATAAGATATTTATTATTCTTGATGGGACCTGTGAATTCTCTGAATGAACTTTAAAAAGTTTAACCTTGCTTGAACATTTATTATTAACAGAAAAGTTAGACACTGTTTCAGCTTTTACAAGCAATCACAGGAAACTTTAGTTGTGCTTGAATTTTTAGCATTTATGAAGGTTTTTACAGCACACCCCTTGAAATATGTTGAAATTAATACTATAATCATGACAATTTGTATTTTTAAGGTCGTAAGTAATTTAATACTAGCATTTTTTTTAATGCAACTGAGAAAATGTGTTATTACAATAGCAATAACTAACCATATTATGAAAATCAGCATTGTAGTTAAAATATTACCAACACTCCGTAAAATAAGAAATACGGAGACTGAGTGAAGTGGATTTGTTTATAAAATTCAGACTGACCTTATAAATGCTAAGAATGACCATACAGACACAAATCTTTTAAGAGCATCTGTTTATCAATTTACACCTAAACTTTACCCTACATATCACCTCCACCTTCCATTTTATCTGACAAATGGACTTCTGGTGAAATTACCGTTTCAGTCATTCAATGCATTACTCATTCTTATCACAATTACTGTGGCTCTCTTTTGATAACTGTTGTAGTTACCTTCAGATACTGCAGCCATATTGTTAAACCAGCAAATCAGATCAGAGATACAAATTAATTTCCTATCTGTCAAAGTGGAACAGAGGTGTTAGTAAAGGCAAAGTGATTTATGCAAACTGTGACAAATCAAATTTGGGTCACTTTATAAACATAGACAGGTTGTACCACCTGTAGATCTGTGTGATTGGAGTAACATTTACTTTCAACTGAATTAATATCGCTTTTCACACACTGCCCGATCATCGTATCTCTCTTTTAAGAGCTTTAAAAGCACTACAGGCTTGTCAGTGAATATTTTGCATTGTAATCCACAGAATATCTTTATTTAAAGTCTGTTTTCACAGACAGTTCATCACTGAATTAAATAGGTTTTAGTCTGACATAGTTGAATATCTATTTAGATGAGACAGAGTATGGCCAAGATTCTCTAAAATTATATCTAACTACATTGACACTCCAGTACCATCTGAATACCACCCATGAACATAAACAATTTCATAGAACCATGTGTCACCTCTTATACACTGTAAGGAACCCACTCTAAGACAGTTATAGCAAAAATCAGTGTTTTAGACAATAATTAGATGAATTCACCTTGCTTATAAATTAACTTACCTTCATTTTGTCTGAGTATCTTCATTGTATTCTGTACACTTATCCATTGTTATCCCTGTTGTTCATCCAAAATTGTTTCAACATTATATTCTATGGTTCTAAGCATATCTGACACACCGTTTGATGTTATTACTTTTTCACTAATCCTGTATATATTTCTGTTTTAATTTAGTTTACCATCTCTGCTCTACACTTGTCCTAAAAGCTGTTCTACTCGGTTTTAAATCAAGATTTTATTGATTTTAGATATTCACAAAGTGACATTTGTTTCTGAAGACAATACACAATGAAAAGGAGGGAACAAAAATCAATGCAATTTTTTTAAAAGCTAAAAAAATCCACAATGCCCAGTCTGTTGCTGTAGTTTATTATCATCTTCTGGCAAACTAGCAAAATTACTGAAAAGGTAAGCTACTCCAAAACAAATCCAAGGTCAAAACCTGCTTTAATGTGCAGCTTACCATCCAGACATAGGAAATGCCCTAACACATGTAATAGAGTTTTCACCCAAGCAGTCAAGTGCATGGCAATTGTGTGCAACAGAATAAGTCAAGCCCTGTTCTGTCAATGCTCTTCCCTGTGATGTAACATAATTATATCCTGTAACATTCATCTCTTGTGTGACAAATCCCTACCAATTGGATTTGATGCCAAAAATGACACTGATGAAGTTAAATAGTCTGTATTCCCTTTCTGTCGTTAACTTGCGCTTAATGTCTTACTTTTCTATCTGTTTGTCAGCTGTGCAAATTTTATTATTTTGCATATCCATATTTGCCATTTTGTCGTCTTGTATCTAGTAAGTAAGATATACTTTGGATTCACAAATTTCGTAAAAAAATCATTAAAAAATGATTCCAGGGCTGTATAAACCCCTGGACTCTGTAGTAGATTCACAGGATAAACTACACTGGTCCAGATGAGCAGCTTCATAGTTTTTCCAGCATTACAGCAGGGGATAAAAACTTTCCCATATGTATCTAGCCTTCCAAGGGGCTAAACTATATTTTATGAAATAAAAAATATTGCATTCAGATGCTGCAACTTGAAACAACTTGCAAGTAAACCCACTGAGTAAGTTGTAGAAAGCAAATATAAATTTCGGAACATAATTTCTTATGGTATTTCAGGCAATGATAAGATAAAATATGGAAAACAATTACAGCTTTAAAGAGGTGGATAATGCCTACGTAAAATAATACATATTTTTGGACCAATAACAAAGTCATACATCTCCTATACAAAAAGAAAAAAAATTGCATTTCTTCAAAGCTATAAGTTGTCAATCTCGCTTAAAATTTAAAAATTGATTTTGTGGTTTACAAAAATTGTGTTTTCTTGAGTAAATTCATGTATATTTCATACTAAAACTTATTTCTCACTGGAAAAGGGCAGTTTTAATATCTTTCTTCAAATAATTTAGGATTAAAAACTTAACATAACTTTTGCAACTTTAGTATGGGTTCAACTTAATGCCTGGTTAAAACAAGTGCTTCTCATATAGACCATATCAGAACACAGCAATTTAACTGACTAATTGCATGTATATATAATCCAGCTTCATTCCAATACATCAAGTTCAACTGAAAGTCATGTTCAATATTTGTGAAATCACAATATAGACTTCACTGCATTGAGTTGCGAGAAAGGCTACTGGACACAGACAGTTAGGATGTTGCTCCTCCACTTTACTACCAATCAATATCTAGAGAAAGCAAGCAGCTATAGAGGGCATGGAAGTAGTAAACCAGCCACAGGTAACAGCTACAAGTTGTTCCAGTCAAAAGGTGATTTTACATATAAAGTCAAATGCTCTGCCCATTTGTCCACATTTTTACACTGGGCACTGAGATCCTGTAATTCATTAATGCGGCAAAATTAATGGGCGATAAAGGCACCAATAACTATGTTTTATTGCAACCCAGGTCGAGTTCCATGGAAAACTGTAATGAAAATGTCTACTTAACAAAAAAGAGGCAAGTGATATGTCTTCAATATGTTTCCTGAAACTCACTGATCTTATAAAAAATCTCCAGTACAGTCTAAAATTTCCAATTAAAATATAGTTACTTAAAACTAAATGAAGATTTGTGCTTTTTCACAAGTATCAGGATTTTGCCATGTTTTTTCATTCGGATGGTAGATCGATTTACTCTCTTCAACACTTGTATTTCTGCTGTACGAGTTCTTCAATTACCTCTCCAAATTGACAAGGTTATAATTTAAACTGTCTCAGTAAAGAAAATATATTTTTTTCTTTCCCATCAGAAATAAAAAAAGCAGCACCTTATACTCCCAGAGGTTGCAATTAAGCGATTTACATCAATAAAAAACGGACTCTTTCCATTTTTCCACTGATTAATGCCAGTGGATCTTCTGAAACAAGGCACCAGAAACTCAGGCAGATTGCGAACTGAAGCCCTGGCCTCCCAAGTAAATGTAGCATCCTTCTGCCTCCTGTAGAACTTTACTAAAACTTCACCACTAATTACTGCCAATGCATTTCATCCATTTTGGCAGAGTTCATTCAGCTATATGCTACATCTGCATGCACATTATCTCCCTGTATTTCTTTATTGCTACTGGGTATCCATATTTTTTTATCCCAATAGTTCTTGCAAACAGTGAAGAAAAAGGCATCATTTTATCCACTTTTGGAATCTATTTTTCTTTATAAGTATATATTAATAGAATTTGGTGGCAATAACTGCCAGAGATGGTTATTATCAACGTGTTAGCATTTAAAATGATAGAATAACTTTTTTTTGCTGATTATCCATGTCAAATCGGAGAAAATCGTGTTTTCATGTAAATGTTCTCAGAGTGCAGTGTTTGATTTATACGTATTTCTTTAGTAATGTATTTATTCGTAACATCATAATATGCTGCTGTTTATAAATTTTTTAAGATGTTGGATAGCGCAAGGTCAGAAACGAATGTTAAGTTATTTGAAATACATAATAGAAAAAATCTTATTATATATTTACAATCTCACTGAAGTGTACACAACAAAAAGAAGTAGCATGAGGGTTTTTTTGCTTCACCAACAAAACTCATAGGCTTTCTTGAAGGCTCAAATCAAAAGCCACAACAATATGTGTAAATAAGACTCTTCGAGTTGATATATAGTTGGTATCAGTCATCTTTATCTTGTCTAAATGGATCTGTTATTTTAGTTTGCAAAACCAAAAGTATTCTGACCAATAGCTAGTCCCATATGACCCCACTAGATTTTCTCATTTTGTTACAAAATCGTAGATAAAACCCGCCTTGTTGGGGATAGTTACAGAATGCAATGTGAAGTCTTCACATATCACCTGACATACAATCACCAGAAGCCCATGAAATGAAGAAAACTCATTTCCCTTTAATACGACTGATTTCCTTAACTAGATAAGGTTGTTATCAAGATTAGGGCCACATAAGCGTACACAGAAATTAGACTCCACACCCATCCTGTTTACACTCTCTGAATCTTACCTGTCACCATAGCAACCTCGAGAATAAAGCAAAATTGGTCGTTTTAGCTGGATAAAATGTGACATAATATTTGGAATTGTAAGAAATTGAGAATGAATTTTCATTAATACAGAGTTTCTACTTCAGGGAGTAATACAAATCCATAATTTTAGTAGGAATTAATATTCACTGTCGAAGCATATAGTTTAAAAAGCTCCTGCAAATAGCTGGTGAAAAGTTACACTAGTAATTTCCTTCCATGAGAGATTTATAAAAATCTATTCTTGTTCTTCAGTATGGATTCAGCCTTCAGCAAGGCTCTCCACTCAGCAATAGAATAATGGTGTTAAATCAAAGGTACCTCCTGATGTTACACTCAACACTCTTCCCAGCATGGATTGACCTACACAAATCAGTGAGAGCAGCCAGCTTAAAACAACAGCAAACCCCCAACAGTCTGCTATGTAACCTTGTTTTCATGTATATCTAGCCTAGCTGAAGGCTCAAGTATCTTTGAAGTTGGGAAAAATTTTCAGTTCAGATGATGAGGCTTCATAATGTACTCATACATATACTGGCATTTACATTAGCATACACTTAAGATGGACTGATTGATGAAGGCTCAAGTATCTTTGCAGTTGGGAAAAATTTTCAGTTCAGATGATGAAGCTTTATAATGTACTCATACATATACTGGCATTTACATTAACATATGGCTAAGATGGACTGATAAGTTTATATCTTCAAACATGTATGAATGCTTTATAAATACTAAATATCTGTGTGCATGTTTGAAAAAGATACTGTACAAATTTGAGCCTCAAGCAAGACTATATCTAGCCTCAAATTTGGCCAGAAATATCTCTATCTATACATAAAATAGATCACAAATTACTACGAGAAGGGACTATGTATATTAATACTTCAATACTGATGAACAAAGCTCCCAGGATATACATCTCAATCGTGAATATGACAATTTCACATCTTTTCACCAACTAAGCAAAAATTTCAAAACAACTGCTGTATGTACAAATCTCAACATCTTCACTTTGAGTAAAATCTTAATTTAATTACTTTTAAAAGTGACATCAGAAATCACACAATATACCAGTAAAACATAAATGTAAATGTTTTATTTATTCTTTGCTAAACAGTCTATTATATACGGTTAATATTTGAATTAACTAGCACAAGCGGGCGCTCGGTGGTGTAGCAGTTCGAGTGCTTCCCTTCAAACTCTGAGCCTGCCGGTGTCCCACGAAATCATCCACCTGGGGTAAGATTTAAATTGCCCCCCCTCCTGGAAATTTTACCCCTCAGCGGGGGAATGATTTTCTACGAAATCTACCCCCACTTAAGTTTTTTAATGGAATATTACAATTATAACTAATTGAAAGTTAAGCCAATAATAGAACATATATGTGTCTAGATTGAAACATTTCTAGGAATTTTCCTATACCCCCAATTAAGTTTTGGCTTGAAGCCAGTTGAAAGTTAAGCAAAAATTAACTCACATAATCATTTGTACTTTAAAACATTATTAACAGGTGTTTTGCAAATTATATATTGAAATTTCACTGTTGTAAATAAGACTGAAAAAAAAAACCCCAGAATGGGGGGGGGGGGGGGGGGATTTCCTGCTACACCGGTTTGAATCTTGGCCCGGGCGCTTTAAGTTGGAAGGTTGGTAGTTACTTGCTGATGCCCGGTGGTTTACAGTGCAGAATCTTGACTAACTAGTATGCACTGGCTCCTCCACCTGTAAACTAACTGTCACAATATGACCTTTGCTGTTGAACACAACATAAAATAAATCTATACATCTAAACTAGCATAAACAACCAAGCTATAAAACATAAATAATATAACCATCAGCTTCTTTAAAGCCTGCCAAGAAATGGCTCAAATATGTTATCAGACAAAAGTACTCATATTCACTGAAATTTCTTAAAACAAAATATTAGCATTTTCTCTGGACTTATGTCCACCCCCATATACAAACCACACCCCCCATAAAACTTGCTCTAGGGTTGTGTCCAAGTAGCCATGCTTTTTTGGGGGAATTTTGGCAATATGCCAAAACAAGCCAAATCTCACAGGGTAGAAATACAGTAGACTCTGAATAAAGTGAACTTCTACTGTCCAAATATTTATATTTCTGCATATATTCATACTCTTCCCCAGCTACTATTAACTACTATTTCATGCTAATATAATTAACAGGTTCTAAAACAATCTTATTAACCATACAAAAGCTCACAAAGTTTCCATAAAATATTTAAAGGACTTCATAGTTTGCTTTTGTGTGAAGCAAAGTTATAATTACAGATAATAAAGCAACCTTCTTGGATTGTCTCCAGTCAGTTTTAACACAATATAACTTTTGTTTTCTTAATTTCAGAGTAGATTATAGCATTAACACACCCAACTAAACATAGAACAGCAGACTTTCTGCCCAGCTGTTGATATTTCTGCATAATCTTTTATGAAAATCTACATTTACTAAATCAAACTTTTTATATAGCCAACAACTCCTAGGACCTCTCTTATCATAGTGAAATTTGCACGTTTGTATTTTGACAGTACTTCATAACATGTGACACTTCAGAATTTACAAATGTAGAGAAGTATTTTACAAAATGGCCTCTTACAGAACAAATAACACTGGAAGAGTACATAATGACTAAAGGAAAAGCTTTCATAAAACCATAATGTTCTAGATCACTATATATGCAATGGAACCAGTGATAAAATTGTCTGATGTAGATTTCTGGTAATTTCCTGTGTATACTTACAATTATTAGTTAGTTTAAACATATTTGTTATTCACAATTAGGCAACAATTGATTTAACAATTATCGTATATCAAACCTTCTTGCACAATGGGATTTATTTACAATGATAAATGACATGAGACTGCACTATCATATCATGAATACCTTGCACAATTAAAACCGCTTGCTTTTAGCAATAAATTTGTGCTCGGCATTAAAATTAACTTTATTTTGATCAAATTGTAAATTTCTGCTTCCATGCAAAAAGTAAATTGGCATTGTTATTTGGCCTTGTATAAAGGGAATGAATTCTAAGAGATCATGCCTTATGTTGGCATACAAAGGGCAACTGATGAAAAAGTGGTCAGGATCTTGGATTTGATATACTGCTGGACTAAATTGGCCTGTGCCTCAAATTGGCATGAAAATTTCTGCGGGTGGATAATTAGGATCAATGACTATAGAAATATAGCTGTGTAAGTCATTTATTGATTGGTTGTGTGGCAATTTGGTGGTTGGTTTAAAGTCGGAATTAAATTATTGCCCCTTAAAAACACTCTTCAAGGTTAATTAGTTGGTATTTTACTGCATTAAGTATACTGAAATAGTGTGCATGTGTTAATGCATAATTTTATCAATAGACCTTCTCTTTTGCTAATAATGTAATAAAAACCAAGCGTTTAAAACAATTTGTTTTATTCCAGCTTCACCAATTTTTATCCAGGAATAATAGAGTCAATAAAAAACAGAAAAGACTCTACGCATAAAGCATACAGATAAGAACTACAAAGAACTGCAAATGTCAAAAACTATGTCAAACAAGAATATCTCTGTATACAATAAGTCAACAGCGAAAAGGAAGTACTGGTACTCAGAACCAAACTAGAGCCCGACTAAAGTATTCAAATATTATGGCCATGGAACAACTTATTTTGTATCAACAAGGAATTTTGTATGACCCCCAAAATATGTGACAAAAACCTATGCACCCTTTTTTACTATTTTAAATTAACCGATAACATTCTTATATGGTCAGAAACCCGTAAAAAAGAACTTTATCACAGCAAAGGTCATTTCTGAAAAAAGTTGTTAGAATGTTCCAAACCTATGAGAGTACTTGGAGATCACAAAAAACATGGATTGACTGAATGAGCAGTGCAGTAAGTTAATGTACTGACACTATAATGCAGTAGAACTCTCTTCAAGTTATATATCTCCAGTGAAAAGAAAGATAATGAATCTGTGAAAATTATACTGTAAATTTATTTTACCCATTTCAGCTGAAGAGCTTAAAGAGTGAAAATTTATTCCCTATGAAATTTTAAAACTGGATTAATCTGTAAATTCCAGTGAATTTCTTAAAATCTGTGAATTAATTTTAATGAATTGCTCAGAATTTGAAAATTAATTCTACTAAATTTGATTTAAACATATTTTATTAGCAATTAGGCAACAATCGTAAAAGATACAATTATATTAAGCCCTCTTGCAGGGTGAAGTAATTACAGATGATGTGAAGATGAGGCTGCACAAAAGGGTCACTGCTGGCAATTAAAGAATCAAAAGCGTTTAGACTTGACAATATATCTATGGACTGCTTCAAATATTTTAATATTATCCTCAAAACATAAGTTTTGGTTTCCAAAGAGAATCTGGTCAAGAATGACTGAGTTATCAGACGGGGGTAATGATCGCAACAGTTCATCTCTGATATTTGTATATAGGGGGCAAAAAAGGAAAAAGTGTGATGTGTCTTCATTTGGGTAATTGCAGGCGCAAGAGGAGTCATCAGTTACATGCAGATTCTCTTTTAAATGGTGATTAAGCTTACTACAACCTAACCGTAAGCAGGTATGCTGAATATTAACCAATCAGCTCCCAAAATTATAAAGTTTTTTTGTTTCTTTTTGAAGTAAGTCACTTGGAAATATCTTGTTTAGTGCTTTTGAGAAAGATCCCAGTGTTGGTTTAGTTCTTACTTCAGTAGGGAGAGAGTTCCAAAGTTTGGAACCTACTACAGGAAAGGAGAGCTCACTCAATTTTGTCCTCACTATTGGAATCGGATAATCTCCAATTGAAAGTCTTGAATTAATACCTTGTCTTAATCTTTTCAGGTTAGGGGGGGATCTCTTTAATCTGAGGTGGGAGAATATCAATTTTTTAGAATTTGAAAGTTTGTCACTGTAAATTTCTTGGAAATTCAAAATCAGTACAATTTTCTACTCGCACATTCTGTTTACTCAAGCAGAAATAGCAGAAACAAAAGTAACTGGGAAAAGATCCTGTAGAACTGTGTTCTTGTTTCTACTTGATAAAGAATTCCAGTTGGCAGTTTTCTACTTAAATGGGTTTTAAGAATGTAGATACAAATCAATTAGTCTTCTCAGTATACCAATTTTCTGGGTCCGGGTGGGTAGTGATTTTAACGGGCAGACACATACTATCGCAGATGGGTGATAATAGGTGATGTTACCAAAATGTCCACATTTACAAACTTAAAAGGCACACAAATCATCGGAGCCAAACATTTGCTTTATTTCTTATCTGCCATCTTTTTTATTTATTGAATAATACAGTAGTCCTTTATTTAGCATATTATTTTTTACCTTGCCCATTGGTACATTCAAAACATTAGGACATGGAAGAAACACTAAATAAAATCAACTTCTGTACATTCAAGAAATGGATGTTTATGCACGGTCAAAAGTACGATCCCTTTGAAAATGGCCAGAATATTAAAATATATTAAAATTAGTGAGCAAATTCCAAATTTACAAAATTCTGTATAATGGCTATATTGTTGGTGGACATACACTTTTTGTATTGATCTAGTTATTTAAATGACCTGACAAATCAGCAAAGCTGTAATTCTGAAAACTACATTTGAGTGTGGACAGTGTTTCGTATGAACTGGGATATGACTGAAATTTATTATGAGTGTGGACAGTGTTTCGTATGAACTGGGATATGACTGAAATTTATTATTATTTAAATATGCTTAGATGGGGGTGGGGGTGTTAAACTAGGGAATGTGATTTTGGGGTCGGGTCGATATTTGACTATCACATATTCAGATATCCATTAAGATCACTAAAATCAATACACCCAAACTATAAACTGTCATAATGAGAGATACCTTTCTGTGTGTAGTCTGTGGGTTGGGGGTTTCGGTGACTTCAGTTTCCCAGCAAACATCACCAGTGAGCGCCAGCGTTTGGGTCTCCGACCCAGAGTGTCCGCTTTGCTCGCTTCAACAAAGCTCTTCTCACTCTTAGATCCCACCATCCTTTGAGAACTGGGCAATGTGTTATACTGCATCGTTTGAATGTTAAAAAAATTCCTTTTTCTTCATATGAAATGATGCAACTTTGTTAAGCTTAATAAACTTAACTTAATTTATGTGTCAAATGTGTATCTGGTTTTACTGATATTGCAAGAATCACTTATATCCCAAAGTTTCAGCGATCAACCAAATCACAAAGAATTAGAATGTACCAAACAAGCATAAATCCAGTTTCATGTTTATGTGGAAAAAATTCCCCATTGCATTGAGTTACTGGGTGAAAATGTATTCCAGTATATTTCAACAAATCATACGAAATCACAGAGCTACACTTCACTAGAGACAAGTCTGCTTGCAATAAATATCCACAACGATGTTACATGTATTGGAATATTGTTAGTTTGTCATTCCATTCAACTTGGCTCGATGATAAATACCCATCATAATACACATGTAATGAAATACTGTTATATTGTAATTCTATTCAGCACAGCTCCATAAATCTGTCCATAATGAAAGCAACACCTGTGAGGCCTTTCAGTTCGAAAAATGAAATGAGATTGAAGCCTCAGAGCAATGTCACCATAATATGATATCCCACAAGTTTCAGCCAGTGTCTTCTTTATACAAAATGTGCACATCTCTCATCATTCAATAAAATATGGCATCAACTGGTCACATATACAATCATACTTTTGCTATCTCACAGAATAAAGTGTTAACAGTTAAGAATTATGAATCAAACATTATATTGTCCACTATCAAATTAGTCATTTATCTCTAACATTGTACATTTAGATAATATGCAAAGCCATGATATAACACACCGTGATAATAAAAAATTAACAGAACCGCTTCATCCCACGTCTTGTATTTTTACATTAGTTAAGAGGATGTCTCTACAGATGGAACATTTCTTCACCTGTACGCTGTTCTGAGATAAGACTATGCCTCACCACTTCTTTTATTATCCTCCTGTCTCACAAACAATAAACAACCACGTTCATAAATACCAACATATATACAAATGGTGCCGATCAATTCCAATCAATTGCTTTTCAGCTTCCGTTTTATCTTAAAAATATTATTACTACTCTGAGATTTGATCATCAATAGTTTCAGTGATTATAATCCAGTTTCACAATCAGGGTACTTGTGACTACATTATAGGTCATGGGTACTGGTCTCAGCCCAAAGATAAATTCTGCATATGCAGTAAAATGTAGTTCTCTGAATGTAAATAGCTTTCATTGCCAAACTGGAGTAACAAAAGTAATTCTATTTTATATTATTTTTTTTCTGTTCTGTATTATGACGATGATTCTAAAGTACTGTCCTCCATATTTTAAGTTAAAAATCACAGTTATTTCACTGCTTCTCTATAAAAGTGTCACATAATTCACATGGAGAGGGATAAAGTGTTTTGTTGTTTAGTAATTATTATTACTGAATTTTTATACTTGTCAATGTTTGCATGTCACTGTAATAATTAAAATATTTTATTCTGTGCAAGCTTTAAGCTTTTAGATTAAGTTACACTATTACTTATGAAGTTCACAAAGTTCTAACTATATAAATACTGTTGTTTTTAAGCAATTAACATTCTGTGTGTGGTTCTATAAACAGCAGAGAATCTACAGTGTCTCTTGACAAAATGTTAATTATTAATCCACAAAAATACTACTGACTTTCCATCTCTTTCTACTCTAATACCTCCGTTCCACCATCACAAATAATTGTAAAATTTAACCAATTTTAAAGTTTAGAGATGCTATAACTTTTCCAGTATTTATCTTTTTGGGATTTTATGTAACTTTCAACACTGTATATAGGTCATATCTCGATGGGTAGTTTTGTGGACAGAAGAAACCAGTATATACAGTTGGTCAAGGTTCTGTACTGTAAACTGCCGACCATTGGTAATCAACTACCAACTTTCCCACATAAGGTCCAGGGTTTGAACCGCCGACCTGAGAGGTGGGAGGCGAGTATGTTACCACTGTGGTCCCCAACTTTTCCCGTCAAGAAATGCAATAAAAATATTGGAGAGTAGAGAAGCATTATCAGCAGACTCGTACAACTATAGTCCTCTCCTGCAGCAAGGTCACTCACAGCTCCATTTTCTGTGGAAGACTGGTTGCATTATGAGAAGAGTGGACAGTATAGGTCACACTGAAAAGATCAGTGGTAAGAAGTTACAACTGAAAAGACTGATTGTAAGGAATGTTATAACTGAAAAGATCGGTTGTACGTCATTTACAACTGAAAAGATCGGTTGTAAGGCAGTTATAACTGAAAAGATCAGTCACTCACTCGAAAAAGGTTTTTAAAAACACTGAATATTTTTGATTGGCTTCTTAAATATCGCCAGGACCAGATTCCTGACCTGTATAAGTGTAAAGATTGTGTGACTGACAAGATTACACTCCTGACCACATGGTCGCAGTGGTCAAGAGGCAAACTTGTGATGGTGTAACATAGGGTATTACATCCTCACAGTAATTTGTTTTAGTTTTTGTTTCCAATCATTCTTTTCATCCCTTTAGCAAACCTCCCCCTTATTGGACGCTGACATGGACTCTTTCTGGTAACTGGGTTATCCAGTTTTGGACATTAGCACCTTAAAATTGTCTACATTATAATTTGGTGCTTTATAAATACTTCTTTTTAAATTACACCTGAGAGTTTTCTTTTGTTAAAAGTGTCCAATATTTTTTTTATTAATGAACAGATGTTCTGCTCAATTATTATGACATGTACAAAAGTACTTTTGCAGACATTTCCAAAGAAACCCTTTTAGTTTTATTTTACCTTAAATGATGATAAAACTGGAAACTCAAAAAAAAAATTCATGCATAAAATATACAAATAAAAAACAAACAATATTAATTTATATCTTAAAAATTATAAATTATAAAACGGGAGTTATATAATAGGTTAATAGCCTCAAAAGTACCCAATGTTTGAAAATAATGGACTTCTGACTTGTTCCCATCAGGACCTCGTAAACAATCCATTATTTTAAAGTATTGGGCACTTACTAGCCCTTTAACCTATAAATATAAGTTCTACACCCACAAATATCCTTAATTACATTAATGACACTGTGACATCCAGTAGTCTACCTTGCTCGCTCTCTCTGCATATACACACAGACTTACATGATCATTTTCTAGTCTCACTATAAATTCTCTCTAATACTGCTCAGTCCCAATCATTTCACATGTGACTTTTTTTTCATCCCACAATGACACATTAATGTTTCATTACTCTCATTCATATGTCCCTTGTTCCTGGTGATCCTGCATTGATATTAACGCTGTGTGCATATTTTTTTTCCATGCAGAACCAGTATAGATGTATCAGTAACAAATGTCCTGCTTCACACTTTCTGTTGCACCAAAAAGTCAAAGTTATTATTGTTCTTACACTCCACACTCTGTACATATATAGACTTCTCAAATTATTTCTACTCACCATTTATACCACTCTATAGTTTCTATGGAACTTAGAACTAAAACCTGTGTGAGTCCATATTGCAGTAGATTCTGTTGAATTCGGTCTAACCAAAAATTCCAACATGAACAAAATTTGGTTCTTATTATAGCTTGCTTCCTCTTTTGTCTCCAAATAGTAATTTTGTGATGTTGGGAAATTCAAGCTGGTTCCACTGTTCCCATATTATTTGACTTCTACCTACACATTCAAAACTACAGTCACAAATTTAACCAATTCTTCTTTGGTCCATCCTATATATCAAAAGCTTTCTTTGAAAAAATACTTGCTATATTTTTTGTCTAAAACTAACTGAACGGAAAATAAATTTTCCTTCATAAATAAAATAAATGTACAGACTCAACTTCCAGCATAAGTCTGCTGAATCTACATGTGACAAGAACCTGAACAAAGAGCAGCTATCTGACATAAAGCTTCAATGATCAAACACTACCGCTTGTCAGACTTTGTCTGATGCCCGGTTAATACATATGTATATTTAGCCATTGCTACTGCCTCTTCAAAGTTTAGCCTCTATCAGAATGAATTCTGTCAATAATGCAACAAGATCTACATGGAATTTTTCCCCCAGTCACAAAGTTTCTCAATTGGAAATGGAGTTAACAAAAAGTGAACTGGATTGTTTTTTTTTCTATTAAAAACTGTAAAACCGTGTAAAACTTTAAACAAAATATGATTGGTGTAATATTTTGACCAAAATTACATGGGGATTTCTGGTGTCTGATGTAGCCTGTTTATATTTTTCAACCAAGTTACACAAGTTGTAATACCAGTATATTCTTTGAGGCAACCTTAAGCTATGGGAACTCACAGTTTTCACTCTATGGTACGGACACATTGGGGATTCTGTCATAATTTCTTATGTAATACCATAGCTCTAGTTCATCTACTAAAAAATACAGACATTCTGGGAATCTTTACATTTGTTCCTTTGAAAGCTCGGTCTTTTTCACTTAAACAAGTGCTTGTAGTCTGACAGAGTTTGTAATATCACTGTTACACTTTCAGGATTGATTGTAGGACCTAGCTCTTTTTTATATACCAGGACTGAGGAGGGGGATATGCCTAATCCTATTGGTAAAGGAGTGGAAACATTAAGTCAGCAGTGCTGCGGCAATGTTTGTAGAATTGTGATAGTTCACTTGTTTACTACCCTAATTTCGAAGTTTCGGTTTAAGAATCTGAAATTCTGGCTTTGCCAAACATTTTTAAAAACCACCAAGATCAGACCTGACATTGCAACGGATCCTATTTTCGCCCATCCATAAAAGCTACATTTCGATGAAAATAAGGTGAAATTTATTCAAAATATCCATGAATTCTATATTTTTAGTATAATTTCAATAAAGTAACACAATTTTATGTTAGATTTCTACATTTTACTGGTGTTGAAAACGTTGTTTTTGCTGGCTTTTACCAAACCAAACATTGAACCCGACATTCTAAGCAATCTCACAGAACTAGTGACTTATATAATGTCCCCAGTGAAATGATTGGTCATGTCACCAATAATATATAAGACCTATGACCTGCTCCTAAATGCCACAATGCATAAAGATTAGTCGTAACACTAAGTCATGATCACTCTTGGACTTGTACCAATTGTCTCCTGTTACAAGATAACTGAGGCCCAGTTTGACAGAAACATGGCTCATGTATAAATACAGTGAACAGAATACTGAGAATTGATCATAACACAAAAAGAGTGATTGTAAGGCAGTAATGACTGAAAAGATGGTCACGAAAAGATAGGTTCTTGACCACATAATTTGGGCAGGCAGAAGATAAATTTGTGGCAGTGGAACAGGGGTTTTAGTTTTAAGTTTACCCTCATTCATATTCTGGATATAATTTGAATAACTTTTGTTTGAACTAAACTTACAAATATTTATACAGTGTTTAAAATTTGGAAAAATTTTTGTCAACACTGAAATATGCTAAGTCAATCCAAATACAAACAAGTGAGATGACACAGAGAGAATCAGACAAGCCCAGACTGCGTAACATTACAGTTGAGTTGACTTAGTTGGTCTGATGTTTGAGGCATTAATAATTCCCCGAGATAGCAGTAGTAGTTTAGACACAAAGCTGGAGGTTTCCAGTAATAACCACACCTTGCTTATACCTGTATTTATAGCCTGAAAACCATTGCCTTACTTTAGTGACGAGATATATTCTCCAAACAACAGGCTTCATTTTTCTCACTAAAACACATTCAACGATTGGATATAAATGCAAGAACTTATTTGCTTCTTTTGTACTGCACATTCATCATTGTCTCTTTGCTTTTATTGTCCTATGGGTTTTAGTTAAAACTTAATCTTGGGGACATGTCTGGAATTAGGAGTCACCAATAAGAGAGACATGAAATAGTTGGAAGAATCTCTATGCAGAGCCTTATCAGCTAAACCCCTCACAGATCCATAAAGATGATTTATGCTTATTATTGGCGTCCACTGAAATTACCTCTTGAATTTTATCCTTCACTAAAACCTGCCTGAATGATTGCTATGTGATCCCCTCTCTCTTTTCTACAATGCAAAATTTCTTCCTTTTTACTTCTCAAAGTAAAACAGCACTAGTTCGGTCCTCTTGCATTATTGCCATAGAAATGCTACTTTAAGAATAATTTCTCGGCACAAAAATCTCTGTCATTTCAGCAAACTACCCTGCATTATAGCTTTTTTCTACCTTCACAATTTATCTTTCACTGAATCCTCGGCCAGTAATTCTTTCACAATCTTTGTGTTTCTTTTCAGTAAGACAAGAGATGGACAAAATAAATACTTAAGCTACTGCACTAAATGTGCCTGCTTCCATTTTCTGATACATTTTGAACTAAAACACTGAACATAGATTGTTTGCAACGTTATGACATAAGTGTTGTGTTTAATAGAAATAGCTTGGTGACACCATTTTATGTGAAAATCACAACAATAATTCCCTTCATACCACAAACACAAATCTTTTCTTTAGTTCTTATATATATACAAAATATATATCCAATTCTGTGCAGTCCGAGTTGGTAACATTTACGTTTAAAATCTGAAACAGAAGTCAAGAATCAGTTACAACTGCCTTCCAGTGACAATGCTCTTTTTCTATGGCAAAACTCCCAGTTCACATGGCTAGCACTATTGATGTATTGATTCCAATCAGAGCTACTGCCACCCATTATTGCGAATACAATATCAAATTAAAGATTCAATAAAGCACTGAAAATACTCTGCAAGAGCACAAGAGAAAAACCCCCTTTCCTTTCTTCCTCTGAAAAAAATAATTTCCATGAAACTTTTCCCACCATCTCTAACTTGCCGGCAAGAACATACAAAGCCAACGTAGTACAATTTGGCAGATTCACTACAAAGTATTACTTTGTTAAAAGCGCTACCTACTGTTGTTCCCTAAGAATGGGATTCAGTTCACTGAATGCATTGCTCCTTTTCTGAGTAAGAAGACAGTAGCAAAATCTTCAAATTATATCGGCAATTGCTGACCTTAGGGCACTGGCAATGTGTAAAAAGAGTCCCAATGTCTTCCCACCAAAACTCCCTGACTGAAGCAATATTTCTGCTGCCTCACACATGTACTTTTTGAAAAATGTGCCGAGAGTATCTAAAGATGACGTGGATCAATAGTTATGAGTCTGGAAAGTTCTAGGAAGAAATCAGAAAGTCTGAGATTAAGGTAAACATCAAATAGTGGATATAGCAAAAAAAAGCTAGAGAATTTTTCCAAGCAAGGAAGGCTGGCTAAATCAATAGCTATCAGATTGGTGACACAGCTGCTCTCTCTTATTATTACTGACTGTACTCTACGCAGTGTCACTTAATGATCACTTGCTTAAAGCCTGATATATTACAGAACTCTAACTTGTTCTAGCTTTAAAAGGATTCCTTGTTACCGATCCTAAACCCTCATCACAGATACTAAAGTAATGGGAGATAAACTGATTTACAAATAATTTAGATGTGTACATGCCTTTAAACTACTATCATTGTGACTAATACTGTAACATTTATTATTTTCAAAGAAATTTTCTCTGCATCATGTCACATCTGTTGAGCCTTCAACTATGCCATTTTATGTCAAAAATAAAAAGCACAATACATTGATAATCATCTATACAACATGTTAGGACTGTAGAAACTGCAACAGCACATATGTAGGTTTTGTTTGTGTACAGATCAAACAATGCTCATTTCTGAGTTTATTTTTTTTCCTCCAATTGTTTATAAAACTAATTTAAAGATGAACATAAGGAGTTCAAGAACAAAAAAAAAGATTCATTATTCAAAACATGTGACTGAACAGAGTTATTTGGCAGAAGTCAGAACACAAGTCAAGGCTGCTTCTTTAACATCTACCATTGTCTTGTACATTGGCCTACTCTCTGAAATATCCAGTGTTATTAGCACCGCTGTGATTACCAGTGAGACAAAAAGTAAAATTCTTCAATCTAGAACAAATACTCTCTGTAATACTAAATGTCAACTAATGTTCCACTTCTATTCTATGAAAATGAGATTAAAAGAAAAGACAACTGACTGATATGAATTCTTCATGCTTGGTCAAAACATTAAACTTCAGCTTTAGTATCCCCCTTCACATTTTATCATTCAAATTCATGCAATCAAATATTTTGTCATTCAAATCAGTGATAAAATCCAGGTTCCATGTTCATATCTCTATGCATTATTATCACATTTACTTACAGTGACCTCACTGTATGGGTACAAACACAACAGTAATGAGTGTGTGGCAAATCTCAAAACAATGTCACCTCCAGTTCCAACACTGGCAAAACTGTCTCTTTATTCTCATGCATTTTGTCATGAACAATAAGCAACATCTGAAAGACTTTCTGCTTCTACAAAAATGTACAGGGCCTGTCTAGCCTTTCTGAGTCGTGCGTCTGCTTATTGTGAGATTACGTGGTTTAGATCTAGGTTTTTACCTCCGCCGAAGAGGTATTATTTTCATGGCCGTTTGTTTGTTAGTTTGCTAGCCTCACTGCACAAATATTACTGGTTGGAATCATGTAAAAAAATCGGAAGATGGGTCTTGGTACATCGCAGATCAAATTAAATTCTGAGAGATCTGGATCACCATCTGGATACAAAAAAATAATCTAAATTTTCCCATTTACTTATGATTATATGTCTTGGCGGAGGTCTGCACTCTAAGAATGCTCTTGTTTATTTCTAGATTTACTTGATCACCCAAGCTTTAATTTCTTGCAGTGTATTATTTCTGATGAATGAGTTAAGAATACATTATTTGACACCAGGTGTATACAGGTAATGGTGGGCTCGGTGGTACTTGGTATTTGCTTGCTGATTCCCGATAGATTGTAATACCAAATATTTCCTAGGAAATCCTCCCCCATGCTTGGAAATTTAAGTTTTTTAAAATTTAAATGGAACATTACAATTATTTCTAATTGAAAGTTAAGTCAATAATAGAACATATATGTGTCAAGATTGAAACATTTCTAGGAACTTTCCTATATCCCTGATTAAGTTTTGTCTTGAAGCCAGTGGATATATGTATCTGCATCATGCTTTATATTTAGGTTTGGGTAGTACTTATACAAACTTAGTTAACATACGTGTCTGCTAAGTGTATGCATCATACTTTACATGTTTCTACACATAATAGTGTTTCGTAATTGTTTATGTTTTGTTTCGTGTTTATTGTTTGAACCTAATAAAACTTTGCAGAATATTTTTTCACTGTTGTAAATAAGACTGAATGGGGGGGGGGGGACGGATTTGCGAAATGTACCCTGCTGAAGGTCTGAACTCTACGAGTACTTTGTAGTATTTATGTATTTTACTCTGCTGAAAGCTATTATCAAAGAGGTTTATAACTAATATATCTATGCACATCAATGTAAACCTTGTATATTCCTTCAGACATTGGGATACCTTATAATCTAATACATGTGTTAATTGCAGAAGTTGCCATGAAACTACTGAACTTTCTAAACTCGTTAACTCACAGTAGTATGTCTAGCATCTCTGACAAAAATAGGACCCAAAAGAGATTTCCCTTTAATGATGGTTATTATGGATTTATAGCATGGA
Source organism: Sabellastarte sp. h YS-2021 (assembly GCA_964017235.1). Taxonomy (NCBI): domain Eukaryota; kingdom Metazoa; phylum Annelida; class Polychaeta; order Sabellida; family Sabellidae; genus Sabellastarte; species Sabellastarte sp. h YS-2021. The sequence continues at coordinate 170,248,571 of OZ024929.1, read as the reverse complement.
CCACCTCAGAAGTGTTTTCTTGCCAACCTCCTTTGATTAGACACACTCCCTTCATTTTCAGGGGGTCAGTCAATTAACAGCTTGACCACACTAATGAAACATCAATTGTACAGCGGAGAAACAGTAGCAACTTCATAGAAATAACTGCCTGCATGAATAACATAATAACACCACGTTCACTGCCACAACGTAAAGCAATTAGCATTGCTCAAATACTTGTATTCTTCACATAAACTAAACCTGTTTTTATGAATGTGCATTACTTTTGTGTACAGCTATAGTTTTTTTCCCCTTAATCATGAACAGTAATTCATTTTCTTTACAATTATGTCATTGTTTTTAAATTAATCAATGATAAACTTGAATTTTTTCTGCAATCATTTCCTATAACCAATTTTGCCCCTTCTGTAAAAAAAACCCATTTCGATCTTTAAGTTTAATCAATAAATCATAGTTACAATGACAAGTTTGAATTTGATTGGACAAAGCATTTTCGAGCTAGAGTCCGGAAATGAAAGTATTGACGGACAAACAGACAAAAAATGGACAAACAAACGGACGAAATTACACAAATTTCGAAAATGTCCTAGCTATGATGGTGATCTATCTCCCTGTCAAGTTTAATTTTGATTGGACAAAGCATTTTTAAGTTAGGGTCTTGAAACAAAAATATTGACGGACACACAAATGGACAAAAATGGACAAACGAACTGTTGGAATTACACCAATTTTGAAAGCAGCTTAGCTGTGATGATGATCTATCTCCCTGTCAAGTTTGAATTCGATTGGACAAAGCATTTTTGAGTTAGAGTCCTGAAACGGATATGTTGATGGATAGACAAATGGGCACACAAACAGACGGAATTACACCAATTTCGAAAGGAATATAGCTATGATGGTGATCTATCTCCCTGCCAAGTTTGCATTCAATTGGACGATGCGTTTTCAAGTTAGAGTCCAGAAATGAAAATATTGACAGACAGACTGATGTACAGACAGACGTTGGACACATCAATCTAATAAGCGGGTTGGTTATGCACAACCTACCTAAAAATGGCTTGTAAGGTTAATATTGCAAAGTATTTTACTATATACTCTTAACAGTATAGAGTCATTATAAAAATAATTTCTAAATGAGATTCTCACTACTAGGTACTTAAAATCTCATCTTTGCATATTGAAAATTATAACTTTTTTTTCTTGTTGTTTTTGGGGGGATCACGACTATAGAGGTGGGGATTTATAAAAGAAATTTTTGTATATCATATATAAATAAATGTATGTATGGTGTATTGCTCACTTAGGTGCAATGCTATTTCCTCTTTTTTGAAACCACATAAAAACAAATAAAGATAAACTGATATTTAGTCCCACTGTAGCTTTTAGAAATCGAACAAAAAAACACTAAACAGCTAAACCACTCTGATGTAAACTCACAGCCACTCTCCAATTATTCTTGGTATTGCACATAAAACAGACAACACTTGTGTTTGATAAATATAAAATTTATGCATCCAAAATATCCCTGATCCTGGTGTTTATATAGTCTTTGGTGTGAAAATATTTTTTTCAACTGTGAGATTTATCACAACTGTAATATGTTTAAAACATTGATAGCCCCCCCCCCCCCCCTCCCAATACTCCCCAATTTTGTAAAAAAGAAATTCATAATTGTAACCATAGCTACAGGACCTAGTTTTTCTTCATGCTGTATAGTCTGTAGTGTCGCAGACATGTTCAGTCTTTTTTTCCTCACTTGATCTCCAAAAGACAGTGGTGTCTTTGCTCTCGTATAACCTTGGCACATTTGGAATCCCATTTGTGATAACTAAAGCTAACTGTCAGCTCAGTCAGGCCAAATACCTCTGTTTTATTGCCATGAAGCCATGTATACAGCCTTGTTTAGGCATTTAAGTTTTGCTGTTGTGTCCAAATACAATCCATTTCCAGGCCTGACTTGATGCAAGGATTTGAGCAACCATAAACCATCTAACTGGACAGGATTTTATGTGCCATATTTTCATTGTTATTTTTCTGTCTAATGCAGTAAAGGCTCACAAGGTTACACTGTTGTTCATAATTTACAACACCATTTACAGTACTACATTACCCTTTCCAAGGGGATTACTTGTTACAGAAGCTGCAATGTTACATTATTCTACTCAAAGACCAAGAAAATTCTTGTATATTGGTAGCCTTTTTCAAGGCTCAACTTGTACCAAAATCCCCTTCGAAAAAGTACACACAGGTCTGGTATCCATAACGCACTCTATCATGTTCACTGAAGCTCACACGACAGTTTAACAGTAAGCTGATGTAAAAACCAGGTAATGTATATTCAGAGTACATTATGCATTATTCTTTTTTGACTTACAAAGAACCTCCAGGCTTAAAGCCCAGGTCACACCCTTTCTGCGCGGTTATCTCTGTACATATTTGATTTCCACTCGATGACCTCGGCTGTATGCCTCCACACAGAGACCTTGAACCTATCTATAAGAGGATGTAATGGCTATTTCAAACATTTCAAAAAAGCGGTCTTGAACAGAAATCGCTTTCTGAGCTGTGTCAAATCACTCCTAACGTGCCCTACCCAAATATGCATCCCACTGAATCCCACCTAATGCATTCTACCCAAATACAGGGCAGACCAAACCACAATCAAAGGTAGACAAAAACATTCACTTGTGTCTCCTGATTACAGCAGGACAGCTGTGACCTCAGTATGAGCAAGGGTAGTGCATTGAATAAGAGTGCAAAGTGAAGAAATTATTGAAACAACTTAGGTTTTATAATGGCGCACAAGTAGAATTGTTAGTTACTGCTTTGGGTCAAATCCACAGTTAATCCCTCTCACAACAAATTTCAATGAAGCCAGGAGAAATACTTTTAATTACGGAGGAATTACAGATTACAAGGAAAGACTTCAAAGTACCTTATATTCACGTCCTTTGAAGAGGAACTTTAATTTAACAGACTTCCACTTAATGAGGTTTAACTGAATTTGTCAAAATGGAAACTTTTTTTCAATAAAACAGGTATTTTTTACCCCACAGCCCAGTGAAATAGTTTACAACACCATCAGGTACAGAAGAAGTGACACAGCACAAAGACTGGGAGACTTTCAGAGTAAACAGTGTGACATAATATTGTACACCTACATGGCTAACTAATGTCCCTATCAAGTTTAAACTTCCTATACCTTACGGTTTCCGAGATATAGCTTGGACAAAATTATGAAGGTCAAGGTAACTACAGCAAGGTCAAAGATGAAACAAGGTCACACCAAGAGGTTGCACATCTACACCCCCTATCCAATGTCCCTACCAAGTATGAACCTCCTACACATTACGGTTCCTGAGATATATAAGCCAGAGAAGATTTTAAAATTCAAGGTCACTATGGCAAGCTCAAAGGTCAAATCAAGGTCACACTTCTGTCGTTGCACACCTACACTTCCCAACCAATTTCCCTAACAAGTATCAGCTTCCTACACCTTCTGGTTTCTGAGATACAGCCCAGACAAACTTTTTGCTGTTGCCCACCCAACCATCCAGAAAACTGTCTACGCCCTGCCCATCTGGATGCCATGGGTGAAAACAAGACCTGTTGTACAGCCTTTAAGGGTTTTGTGGGGTAAAAAACTAGAAATCATGAAACGCTGAACAACTGTATAAGATGAAAATATGTAAAGTAATTAGGGATGAGACGGTATTTCTGGTTTTTCTGGTATTACAGTAACTCAAAAGAAAAATCTGCTACTGTCTCATCCCTTAAAATAATACATATCATGTAGAAGTCATAACCCAATAATATTTAGAATTAGGTTTTAGTTCTTTTGCCATCTGTGGAGCCGTATTCAACTGTAACAAAGTAAATTCTCTGGCTGAAGTGTCTGCAGAGAGTTCAGTTGCAAAAACAAATTACACAAGTGTTCTTCATCATTTGTGACGTCCTCATACATAATATTTAAACAAAACCTTATAATCCACCAAATGTTTTTAACAACATTGTGCTAAAAGTACATTAACCATATAGAGCTGCCAACTGCTACTCAACAGACATTTTACTAATGAAAACATTTTGCGGTCAACTGCTGGTCAACAGACAAGTTGTCCAAGATGTTAGTACATGTATTAAGACAACACAAGATTGCAATTTGTATAAGCCCTAAATGTAAAGAGAAACATAAGGAAGAGAATTATGTGTAAGTATTATATTAATAAAATAGAAGGGAAGATGATTCAGCAATAATGAAACCGAAAATCTTTGGTTTTATAAATATAAGAACATATACAGGCTGTAGATATATCAAAAACATTTTTTACATACCTGTAACTCTTTAGAGTCAGGGGCGTGTCACACCTGCAAAATACATAAATATATTCATATATTCAATCTGTGCTACAATACATGTACTAAATTTATTGCAAAAAAAAAAAAAAAACTGAATCTACCTTAGAGTAGATGAATTTAAAGTTATTTTATGGGGTCAAATTGTAGTGAATTGTGAACATCTAGACCTGCTTATTATTCTATAAGAAAAACTGGGAAACTTTTCTTTTCTCAAACATTAATGCAGAATAATTTTCCTTAACCTTGCAAACCTGTTTTATTTGTGCACTGGTTTTTCATTCTAAGTCTATGACAATAAATATAGCACCTTTACATTTGTGCATTTTCCCTTTGTTTGAGAACAGTTTTTTGCACAATCTGAAGAAATTTTAAATTAATTTCCTTTTTGACAAAAATGTTAAAATGAAGACATAAGATCAAACGTAGAAAGCGTAATTTGTAACAGAAATGTGAAAACAGTCTTTGAGCAACACTCTGCCATCTTTGAAAACAAGGTACAGTCAGTCGAGAGATTTTAAAAGGCTTTGTGATATTACAATATTTAACAGACAATTTAATACATAGTAAATATGATTAAAGAGGCCGTTATTTACCATGTATGTTTAGAGAGTACAGAAAAACTGATCAGCATATGCTAAACAATGCCAAAATTGTCCTGTTTCATCATATGAGTAAATTAACTAACCAAAAATATCATTTATAAACAACAAAACAGTTAAATTGTACCAAATTATGTACAAGTCAAATTGCACAAGGTACATAAGGGTATGTAAATGTAACAACTTTGTCCTTTATATCAAACAACCTCACTCTTAAACTGTCAACATAAAATTAATATATTTCTCTGTAACATTCCAGTTGTCCAATCATCAAATAGCCATCATTTTCAACACAGTAAACATAGCTTAAAGCTGACAATAACAAATTTTAACCTACAAATATCTGAAAACATTCCACTGAATTCGCTTCCTTTTGAAAAAGCTTTTTCTGCTGGCCATGGTGAAGGACTCTAGCTTATGTGATTGCTTTGTATCCTTGATGACTTAGCCCTGCTATAGAAAAATCAGCAAAGCTTAATTTTTACTTCGGACACTGACACCACAATTTTGTTTTTTAATCCAAGTAATTGTTTTCATCTGTTGTTCTCCATTGCCATGAAGTGAAGACAAGATACAACATTTCATCAAGTATCTATATCAATGAGAATCTTTTGGCATTTATATTTGTAACTGATAAAGATTAATAGCCTCCCTGCTCCAATGTTTCAGTGCTATACACTTGTGTGCGAAAGAAAACTGATATAAAGATCCAGACAAATGTTTCAGGAACAGAAAGAAGGCTTCAAAATGATCAGCACAAGAGATCAGAAATGCCTGTATAATTACGAGTCCTTATACTGTGCAAACTAATATTCCCAAGCGGCTGCCGTTCGCCCAGACTGAGTAGTGGCCATTATATGTCCACACAAAGAGATTATGATTACCTTATTCATTCAAATCTGCTTTATCTAAACAGTCTTTCAAAAGGACCAAGTCATACAGAACATTAGGAGCACTGGGAATGAGGCCTTACCTGACGAAATAGCAAGGATTAATGCATACTAATCGCTAAAACAGTAGAGTGTTAACTATTCTGGCCTGCATCTTGCAAAATAAGATTATCCTTTATGGAGGTGGCTCTTATCCATACTTTAAACAGCAGAAATGAATGTGTGAAGTGTATTATTCAGTTTCTGGTGCCTCACTATTGTATAGATATGTTTGTATATCTTTGAGGGAGGTATAACATATATATTCTTCAATTGATATTAATCCAGGAGACAGAAAAGTTACAACTTCGCATTATATCCCTGGGACAGATATCATAATAAGATTGACTCTTTAATAAACTACAGGAAGGTAATGAGGTGGAAGGTTTGATTCAGATGTGGAAGACTCCTCTTTTATAAAATGTTTACATCATGCATATATATATTTCCAGGGATCTGGGAATCTTACAGAAAAGTATTGGCATACAAAAAACATTAATGTATAAATGACAATGGCTAAAGATTTTATGCAAACATTATGACCAAAAACAATGAAAAAATAGAATTAATACAGTTACAGTTTTAATTCTTAAGTATACAGTAGTTTTCAGACATGATATTTTGGCCAGAAAAAACAGTTATGACTGCATAATGTATGAGACAACATTAAATATTTATAGTACGTATTTATCAAAAGATAACATTTATATGTTTATTGGCACTTGTTCATTTATGGAAACACGCAACCATTTTTTTGAGTTACAACAAAATGAATTTGAGCATAATGCATAGTTCTTTTGAATTTTAGACAAACCTATCACTTCCCTGAAATTTGGCAGCATTTTCAAATAATGAAGTCTTGCATATTCCTTGTGAAACAAAGCTAACATAAACATAATAGACTCCCCTATGTAAGTATCTCCAATATCCACAGGATTCAAAAGTATTATAAGGGTATTCAGTTAAAATAGGTCATAGCTTCCTTATTTCACATCTGATTTTGATAATTTTTCACCATATTCATCAGCTAAATTAGGGGTGTGATCAGTGGAAACAATTGGGGTTGATTGCTCATGGACAAAATTTCTGCTCGAGAAGTTTGGTATGCACCTTGACAGAAAACAACATCCAAAATGGCAGCTCCTGTAAACGAGCAAAATATAACGATAAAAACCTTGAATCACTGGAATTAGCTGATACTGTCAAAATGGTACATTATGTGATTATGTGTAGCTAAGGTGTGTTGCTAACAATTTATTACGTAAAAACACAATCAGTTCAGTGACATTTCATATATATATCGTGACATAACTTCAAATATGACAGAATTTCAAATTCTGTCGACAGAGCTTCCAATTTGGAAGTTCTGTGAAGAAAATTTGACAGAATTTGAAATTCTGTTGACAGAACCTCAAATCCCTCAAACCAATTAAAGTTGAAAATTGGAAGTTCTGCTCATAGAGTTTCAAATTCTGTGAGATTGGAAGTTTTGTCACGACAAACACCTGAGCACTCGACCCTTAAAACTGGGATCACATTTGGCTGAAATTTAGCTCATTTAACGAGCATCGACTACTCATACACAGTCCTAGCTTAAAGAAAATCTATTCCAAGTGTGTCATACTGGACTCTGTCAGATCAGTTACGTGCGATCGTGCCTTAATTTTATTCAAATCTCTTTCAACAGGTACAAAATCTACATATTTATAAGCACCATAATAATGATGATAAACCAGTAACTTATATTACCTTTCAGTTGGTATTCTCACACACAAAGTATCCTATATGTTTTATTATCCAATCTTTTTCATATGACAATGAAATATACATCGACATGTGTCTGACATAAATCCATAGATCTCAACAATTACAAAAATACAGGAGTAAGATCCACAGTATAGTGAAGAATATAAGACACAGTCAATGCACTGAATCTGAAGATGTTTGTTTTGAGAAATATCATCTGTATCAGAGTTTGGCAGGTAGGTAATACCTTCAGCAGCTTGACACGTTTCCATCCTCAGGGCATGCTTGGACATTTTTGAACTTCTTTACTGTCACCCTGAATCTCCTACATATACTCCAAAACGCATCAACGTCATTTGCATAATTAAGTCATTGTCATCTTTTTGTCTTAAAGTTATTGTTATGTTTTCCTTGGAATTTCACTGGACAAGAATATATTCTTCATTCAGAAATGTCCATTAACTTCTAGGGACCTTTTAAGACGTCTATTCTCTTAATATGCATAAATACCACACGATTTTTGAAAGGCTTACAGAAACAGCAAAATTAGTTCAAAAGGTGATCCACTCAGAAGAAATGCCTTCAAGGTTTACGTAAGTAATTTGAAATATGTTTCCAACTACAAACCAAAAGAATAGAAAAATGTACACATTTGAAAAGAGTGTTCAATTTTGCAGTATGTAAACATTTCACTAATTTTTACCTCTGTTCCACTGTCACAAGTTTGCATCTCACCCACCCCAACTTAATAATTCAGTTCCGAGTGTAATCTTTTGGTCATGCGATCTTTTCACTGCAAGAGTCACGGTTACCAGTTCTGTTTTTCAAAGGTGTTTAAAAATGTTTACAAGTCAGTATTTCCCTCCTGACCAATCATATCCAATCTTTCCTTTTGGGTGCAATAACCCATCTTATCCCCTTTCTCCCTTGATACAACAATTCGTTCTGTAACATTGGAGTCGAGATATGTCCCAAAGAGTAGATGAGTCCTACAAATGCACCAACTACATAACAAAAACAATCGCTACTTAGTATTTTTGAACGATCCACATGAATCGTCATGTTCAGAAGTGGGTCGCAATACTGTACAATGTACAACCAGTCATTTTACTTGCAATGAATCACATGTCTGTCTTCAGTTTTCATGGCCTTCTTTAACAGAATCGATCATGCAGCAAGTTTGAAATTGACTTGGTCTGAGGATCAATCATGAAAGTGGAACAGCAGCACTAGTTACAGAGGTCTAATTGTTGAGATATGTTTGGGTGTGCCTTATTGATTGTAATTTAAACCCACACATGATGTCACTATACGTCTGGTATATATAATAATAATATTCATGCCAAAGTTGTTTTTAAAGTCAAGTTGCAAAGGTGGCATTTTAATAAGACAAAGATAGTTTCAATTATTTTAAATGTGACTTTTTAAGAAAGTTGGAGGAATAAATATACAGTGTGGGATGTACGAATTGCGCATATCGCTAAAGTTTAATTAAGAGACATAAAATACAGAATGATGAGAAATATAGAGGGTTGGTTCACAAGAAAAGGAATATTTCTTTTGCATTTGAAATGTCTTGTGAAGAAAGTTTATTATGACTATTTTGGCAGTCAATTTATCATGGTTGAGTCGGGTTGATAAATGAACACCATTGAAGTCAATGACTTTTGAATAAAATGTAAAATTGTGAAACTTATTTGCTTTCCAGTAAACATGAAATTTGTAATGCACTGTAAACAAGACTACTGCTGCAGTGGTTCTCTCCTGCCTTGGGATCAGTAGTAATGATTCAAAATTTTTTTTACAGACATGATTTCATAAACATTTTGTGCAAATTAGGTGGGAGATATGTTCATAAATATATGAAATACATAGGTTTTGTTTTTCAAAATGTGGCCAAAATTTTTTACAGTCACTTTTTCATTGCCATAAACATTTTGTGCAAGTGTGGTGAAAACATGTTCATAAATGAAGTATAAAGGTTTATGTAAATATGAAATCAGCTATGGCAACCATTTTGTTTTTCAAAATTAGGTCGAAAGACTCTTTTTCATAGACACATACATTTTGTGCAAATCTGATAAAGGTAGCTGCCATCTTTTGAGTTTTACGACATCTTAAGGTTTATCAAACAATCGGCTATGGCAAAATGAAGCAAAATTTTGTCATGGAAAGGTTTTCATAACAATAAACATTTTGTGTGAATTTGGTAAAGATATGTTCACAAATGAATGAAACACAAAGGTTTATGTACAAACATGAAATCAGCTCGGCCATTTTGTTTTTAAAACTGAGGTTTGTTACGGACATATTTTCATGGCCATAAACATTTTCTGGAAATTTAGTGAAGATATGTTCATAAATGAATGAGATATAAAGGTTTATGTAAAAAAAAATTCTGGTAAACTTCATACACTGTGTCTAGTCAAACCTTTATTTTGAAGAATTCCTAAAGTTGTATCAGATTGGAATGATCTGTGAGTATATACCAGACACAAGTTCAAACCGATTAGGCTGGTGCTTATTTCCAGTTATTTCTTTGGGATGAAGTGACTCAGAGCACTACAACTGAACAGATGCCAGCCTGTCACATGTTGACCTCCCAAACTAATTTTAATACCTATGTATGCTTCTGAGTGAAGAGGGACAGGTACAGTACCTTGTCCAGGGGTACCATCTCCATGACCCAGCCAGACTCAACCCCAGATCTTCCACTCCAAAGTCCAATACTCCTACCAACCAGGTCACAGAGATCATCCATCTTATTACACAGATTAACCTTGTTATGTCGAAACTTCAAAAGGCCAGAAACATATTTCTACTTATCTGGGAAAAAAATGGGAAATTTCAATGGAAAAAGTCCAATAAAGATATTTCCTTCTACCTAAAAGTAAAAATTCTACTGAATTAAGTTATACCTCCAGGCATTCAACCATAACTAGTTTTAAGACAAAAACATATTATATTAACTGGTGTTCACACGGCCTCCAAGTTGACACAATGAACACTTACCTCTTTTTAAATCGCTTCTTTTTCTCTTTTTCTACTGTTATATTCAAGCAGGTAAATGAGAATAGATCCATATTTCTTGAAAAGACGTCTCACCATTTTACAAATTCATTTTGTTATTCATCAAGACCTCCCTAAGTTGGTCACAACTGTGAACATTTACTGTTCTTTTTAGACAGTTGTTGGGACACAAAAAGCTTTGAATAAGCTTCCTTTAACAATCCATAGACTTAATTATCCTAATACTGGTATTTATCCAGTCTCTCTACTCTGTTTAAAGTTAATCCCATTTTTAAATATTAATTAATTAGAATTCTGTTTCATCTCTCCAAAAAAACTTCATATTTTACTGTAGCATACAAATATCTAACTAATAAATATAAATACACTTGAAAATTTAAACAAAACAGAAATGAAAGTGTAGCCATTCCAAATCACTTGTTACTATTTCCTCTGGAAGTCAACATGTATTCCTATGTACAGGTATTTCCTCTCAAAATAAACATACATTTCTATCTATCAGTCATTTTTACTTTCACAACACCAACATATGAATCATGTTGGACATTTTAATCCATTTGTCATGACTGTAGAAAACAAAAATTTATTAATACCTAAAGAAAATGGCAGTAAGTTAACCAAATATAAACAAGTAAAAAGTTTTAAACATCTTCTATTTTTTTAATTGTACAGTTCACCAGAAAATGTTCATAATATGATAAGCACATGAGCAAACTTTCTGTTCATTCAATAGCAAAACTTTGTAAGAGTAACAACAATGCTGACACAATCTTGATAAACATTAGAATTTCATGCTATTTTATCAGATCTAAACAAAGTCAACACCAGATATAACGTCATTTTAGGCATGAGAGTAATACGAGACATCAAAGAAAAGCTGCTCCTTCGACCAATTGTTGCAAAATAGTGCTCTTTCTTAAACCATATATGTACATATGATTTAACACATATGACTGCTTTTGAATAATAATCCTGTGACAGAAATAAAGTGGCAATATTTGGAACTTTTTAGGCGCTCATTGTGTTTTGTGTTTATTTTGTTACTAGAATTGTTAAGTCCAATGAATTACAGTAATCCCCCCGGAATGCTCAATGCATTACTTTGTTGTGGGATTGCGCACCTAAGGGTTTGAACCATGCAGTAATCCTCTCACTACACAAGACAGATCAGTCACTAGCCTTCATCAAGGCTCTAATTGTGTAAATGTTATCTAATCTACTGCTTTGCAGGTGCAATGTCTTCCTCACAATGGGGAACTCATTGCGCAAAGTAACGTTCCAAGCAATACTAAAGGGACAATCTAGGTCATAACCCAGGGTTGTGAGTATGTAATAATAATGATATCACAGGCTTAAAATGTGACTTGGCTGGTAAACAGACAAAACACCAGAGGACAAAACCCCGGAGGACAAAACCCCGCAATAATCTGGCCACAGGGACAAAAACCCGGAGTTGATTTTCAGAGGGTGGACAAAACCCCAGACATTTTTTACATTTACTTTTCATGGAATTTATTCTATTTAAGATAGTCAAATCTGTGGATATTACAAGAAGATGCAGTGCTTGTTATAAAATTTACTTCGTAATAAGCCAGGGGTGTTACCAATCGAAAGACAATCTTGAGCTGCTGTCACCCTACAGAAAAACACTAAAGAATCTTGTTATACATATGTTGGTGTTTTTGGTGTTGAAGTATACTTTTGACAAGGAATAAAGAATATATTTCTTCATGATTTGATTTATATTTTGATGATTTCTCTTACATTTGCTATACTTATAACTGCGGGGTTCTGTCCTCCCCCTGAAAATCAACTCGAGGTTTTTGTCCCAGTCGCCAGATTTTTCTGGGGTTTTGTCCTCTGGGGTTTTGCCCTCCGGGGTTTTGTCCGCCATTCGACTTGGCTATATCGGTGCAGAGGCATAGGAGTAATGTAATTTGATACAGTTTTATCGAGCCCCTTCATGTTACACTATAAGTTATACCGTATATGCTATGATTGATTTTCACAAATATTGACTGGAAACTGTAACCAATGAAGGTTGAAAGTGGGCTGGAATTTCTCTTATTACAACTGGAAAAACTATAGCGTACTATAAAACCTCCCACTCAAACATAATAAAAAATATGCAACAAATATACTTCTATATTATGCTTAATAATTTTTTACTCTGCCTTTCCGGCATTAGTTTGAAAACGAAAATAAATTGAACATTTTAAATATATAGTTATTCCAATAAAAAGAAATTTTGTCAGAAATTTGATTGTAACTACGAAAAAATAATGAGTTTTTTAATGAACGGTTATGTATTTATAATAGTTCTAGCTGATGACAAATTTTGATAATATTCTTGACAATAGTTTCAGCTTGTTGAAAACCTTTGATAATAATTTTGGGTCAATATCAGAGTCTTCAGAAAGGTTAAAGGGGTTTAGGGTGATTAGCCTGATCATATATAACAGTAAAAAGTTGCCCACTCTGGGATGAAACATCCCACAATTGCATACTTTATGTGCAAATATAGTCTGGCCTTCCAGGCTGTCTCAACCATAATGCAAACGTGAAATATTTTTGCCATAATGCACACTGTATCAGAAGCCTTTCTAGTCTGGGAGTGTCCTCAGCAAGCTAGGCTAAGTATATGTATGAGAGCATTATGAAAATACTTATAATGCAATCAAACAGTTGTGTCTATATTATACATATAAACGCCTGTGGCAAGGCTAGTGCAAATATAGAAGAGGGGAAGAAATCTTAATCCAATAGACTTGTTACACATTAAGCAGACTAACAAGAAGGTTATTTAACATTGAAGGTTTTCCTAATCCAAGCACACTTCCTTATATGGAGTAAGCAATATGAAATGTACCACAAAATGTAAAATTGTCTTCCAAGCCTGTATTTATTACTGTATTTATTGTAATTATAACTGTATTTATTTTTGATTACTTAGAAAATTTTAAGAATGAAAATAATCATAAGAACATTTTCTGAGAATAAGAATTTTAAAATTTTGCAGAATTTCTAGCATTCTAAAGATATCAATGACATTCTGGCTATCGGTGCTCTGTAGAAGGAAAGCAGCATTCATAGTTTTATTTTTTTTTTTGATGGGATAAAACTAAATAAACTATTGTTTAAGGATAAACTCGAACAGACCCCCGCAAAGAAGTTTGTTTCCACCTCTAAATTTTCCTGGTTTGGATCCTAGCATCCGGTATTTTGCTACGATCCAGACCAAAATTACGAATATTATAAGACACTATTGTGGGGGGTGTCTTGTTATTTTTTTGCCAAGCAATCTGATACTTAATTATGGAGGTATATACAAACTAGAAATAGGATGCCCTGTTGATAGTAGCTGCGACATATGAATAGAAACAGGATAGCATAGAAGAACACACATTATCATGTGTAACGTCCACCCCATGAACCTTTTGCCAAAATTGTACAGTAGTCTTACAAGACCCTGTTTCATTTGTAAAATATATCAATGATCCTTAAATATTTATTAGTGTACATGTAAATTATTTCAGCTTCATGCCTTTTTGCATTGGTTGGTTCGAAAATTTTGACGAAATCACTCTATCTTGCACGGTTAAGAAGACAGAAGCAAATTTCTGTTTTTCTATTTTTTGGCAAAAATTTGAAAATTCAAAATGGCCGCCATTTTTGGGAAAAGGAAAATTTTTTTGAAAATTGCCAAGAGTACATTTCTTAGATACCCTAAGGGTGGAAAATTTCAATGAAATAACTCTATTTTGCACGGTTAAGGCAAATTTGTGTTTTTCCATTTTGGGCAAAAATTCGAAAATTCAAAATGGCTGCCATATGTGGGGAGGGGAAAATTTTTTGAAAATTGCCAAGAGTACATTTCTTAGATACCCTGTGGGTCGAAAATGTCGATGAATTCGCTCTATCTCGCACGGTTAAGGAGATAGAAGCAATTTTGTATTTTGCCATTTTGGGCAAAAATTCGAAAATTCAAAATGGCCGCCATATGTGGGAAGAGGAAAATTTTTGAAAATTGCCAAGAGTACATCGCTCAGATACCCTGTAGATCGAAAATTTCAACGAAATCCCTCTATCTCACACGGTTAAGGAGATAGAAGCAATTTTGTGTTTTGCCATTTTTGGGAAAAATTCGAAAATTCAAAATGGCTGCCATTTTTGGGGAGGGGAATATTTTTTGAAAATTGCCAAGAGTACATTTGTCAGATACCCTGTTGCTTGATAATTTCGACGAAATCGCTCTATCTCGCACAGTTAAGGAGATAGAAGCAAATTTGTGTTTTGCCATTTTTGGCAAAAATTCGAAAATTCAAAATGGTCGCCATTTTTGGGGAGGGGAAATTTTTTTTTAAAATGGCTAAGAGTGCATTTCTGAGATAACCTGTGGGTCGAAAGTTATGACGAAATCGCTCTATCTCGCACGGTTAAGGAGATAGAAGCAATTTTGTGTTTTGCCATTTTTGGCAAAAATTCGAAAATTCAAAATGGCCGCCATTTTTGAGGAGGGGAAAATTTTTTGAAATTGCCAAGAGTACATTGCTCGGATACCCTGTGGGTCGAAAATTTCGACGAAATCGCTCTGTGTCACACGGTTAAGGGGATAGAAGCAAATTTGTGTTTTGCCATTTCTGGCAAAAATTCGAAAATTCAAAATGGCCACAATTTTTTGGGAGGGAAAAATTTTTGAAAATTGTCAAGAGTACATTTCTCAGATACCCTGTGGGTTGAAAATTTCGACGAAATCACTCTATCTCACACGGTTAAGGAGATAGAAGCAAATTTGTGTTTTGCCATTTTTGGCAAAAATTCGAAAATTCAAAATGGCCGCCATTTTTGGGGAGGGGAAAATTTTTTAAAAATTGCCAAGAGTACAATGCTCAGATACCCCGTGGGTCGACAATTTTGACGAAATCGCTCTATCTCACACGGTTAAGGAGATAGAAGCAAATTTGTGTTTTGCCATTTTTGGCAAAAATTCGAAAATTCAAAATGGCCGCCATTTTTGGGGAGGGGAAAATTTTTCAAAAATTGCCAAGAGTACAATGCTCAGATACCCCGTGGGTCGACAATTTTGACGAAATCGCTCTATCTCACACGGTTAAGGAGATAGAAGCAAATTTGTGTTTTGCCATTTTTGGCAAATATTCAAAATGGCCGCCATTTTTGGGGAGGGGAAATTTTTTTGAAAATTGCCAAGAGTACATTCCTTAGATACCCCGTGGGTCGAAAATTTTGACGAAATCGCTCTATCTCACATGGTTTAGGAGATATGAGCACATTTGCCTTTTTCAGTATTCAAAATAGCCAATTACTCATTTATTTAATTAATTACTCACTCATCTATGAAGCAATTCCCCCCAAAAGCAATCCCATACAAGCTATTAACCCAATGAACCTCCATACCAAATTTCAGAAAGCTAGGCTTAATAGCATTCCTTAAAATGTCTGGAAACCAAAGAGATACTCAAAAGTAGCAAAGTAGCTATTACTCAGTTAGCTATAGAGCTATCATCACCAAAAGCAATCCCATACAAGCTATTAACCCAATAAACCTGCATGCCAAATTTGGTAAAGATAAGATAAGAACTGTTGCCTAAAATGTCTGGAAACCAAGTGGGACACCGGACGCTGGACGGCGGAAAAAGCAAAAATAATATGTCCACCCCCTAGTGGGGTGGACATAATTAGTGCTTGGAATTGCCCCGATTCATCACCCATTTGGTCCAACTGATAATCGAATAGAATCAATGTTTTACTCCATCATATGAAGTATGGGTCAATCCAGTACAAAAATTGGTGTTCTGACATTTAGTATCTACCAAAAATGCCCACTTCTTATAAACATGGTGGTAGACATAAACAAACTGGAAAGTCATGACAAATCTGTCAATTTATTTAGTAAAAATACCTTAAGTATACACAAAAATAAGTGAATACTGAGATAAATTAGAAAAGATAAGATTTAAGCTGTAAAATCGATCATCAGAAAATGTCAGTGACCGACAGCGATTGTACTCTGTCACCAATGATTAATTGAACACACGCCAAGAATATTCCACCCACTAATACATATATATACTGAAAATGGCTCCATCTTGCACAGATAAAGGGCCCATCTTGCATCTGTTCTTTGTACCATTGTCAACATTTTCCTGAAAGCTTTATCCAAATCCCTGCATAACTTTTTGAGTTATTTTGCAAACAGACAGGGAAACAATATAAGTTCTTGCAATCCAAGAAGTTTCTCAAAATACGAGTTTATAAGATAGACACTCGAAATCATCGACTAATTCGAAGTATTTTCAAGAGTGGCTTGGAGGCAAATTTCATTCATTATTACAAATTTTAGGTTTGTTACTCCATTTCAATGGTCCATGATTTCTGTCTATATAGGTGTCAAAAGGAATTACATATTTTCTTAATGATACATTTTTATTGAAATCTTTTGAACCACATATAAGAGGTTGTGTTTATGGTGTTTATCACTTAAAAGATCTTGATAATCCAATATATTCCTCTCTGTAATTTTCTTAAGACACATTTATAAAAGATTTTCATAAAAAACTTGAACAAGATAAATTGACATTTTAGGTAATTATAAATTAAAAGGATCTAACCGGATATTACTGGCCCAACAAATTTATATGCTGATAAATGATTATGAAGTTCAGACTTATTTTTTATATTAATACTAACAAAATATTTACGTTTACAATTAAAAAAATTCCTTTTATACTCAGGGATAAATATATTGGGTTAATCTTTTCTTTGGGTTCACTGCTACTATATAGAAGTGCATGATTCATTGATAAAAGAGTTTATACAAATATTTAGGGTGGATTTTTAAATATAAAATGACAGACAATCTGGCAAAAGATTTGCTTAATTCTGTGTGTTAAATCTATTTAACAACCAAGATGTAATCCTGCAGATAATTAGACTGGGTCTATATATGAAGATAGCTAAATCATTTTCACTTCTGAACACAGTCATAATCTTTAAATCACATTGTGGGTTTGCAGAGAACAGTTTTGATATTATGTCAAAACTCCATCATTTAAATAACTTATTCGGTAAATTAGGTAGCCATAGTTTTATGTACAGCTCAATAGAGTGGAGCTGTGTTCCTTCATTTCTCAATTTCATATTTGTTTTATTTCAATAAATTACTAATAAAAGTAACATTGGTGCTTACAACAGAGGCACTTTCAGACAAACTATCTTACTTCATTTCATAGACAACAGATTGTTACTGTTCATTTCCAGGTAAAAAATTTTTACGAATCTTTCTGGAAACAAACATATTCTGAACATTGCATCTTTTTTACAATTTAGTAGATTCTCTGTAGCTGGTAGGTGTATGATGAAACTGGCCAGTTTCTTACAACCTTTTTATTAATGTTTAAACACTCCTGTTAGTATTTGTTATTTATATTTTCACATTGTTATAGTCGAATTATCAGGCATAACATTCCAGTTAGCACACCAGAGAAGTAAAAACCTATAACGACATCATACAAGTCTGACATGGTCGTGGATGAGAACATAATAGATATTGCCAGTTTCTGTGGCTGTTGGAGGTCATTATAGAAATTAAAGAATTAAAAAAACAACAACGTTGGTGTACCCAAGACATGTGTATGAAGTTGGATTCAGAAATAGATTTAATTACCCATAACCCTTTGATTTTTACATTTCTGAAAGAAATATCAAATTTTGCTCTTGAAATATTATGTTTAATGATCATGTGCACTTAACAGTTTATCTGTGACAAGGTACATGTTTATAACTTGGATTTTGTTGCATATTTACAATCTTTTCATTTTTAATTACACATTCCTAAGCTTGCTAATTGCATAAGAAGTAATAAGTTTATGCCATTTGTGTATAAATTTGTGAGATAAACCTTTTTTAGTCTTTTTTCTTGGTAATAATGTTTTACTTATTCTTTCTTACACCACTGTTCCACAGTTGTCACTAATTTCAAAGACCTTGCCAAATTTTAGACTTAGTGTACCACTATTAATCCCATCACAAAAAGTGGCTGAAAAATAAGCAAAACCCACATGAAGGGATTGGTTGTGTGACTGAAAAGATTAGCCTTATGATCTGCTCCCAAATGCTGCGATCCATAAATATCACTCACTACAGTGAGCTTCAATCACACTTGTGAAGTTATCAGGATCTCCTACAACTGTCTTGCTGCTAATAACTGCCAAGTACCTTAACCTGCCAGGCAGAATGTTAAAACTTGGGAAGCAGTATGGTACAAGTGTTTCCAAACTGAATGTGACAAATGTTGACCAGAAATTGTTGACATATTCATAGCTGTTACTGAAATATGAACACTGGGTATACTGGTAGTGATAATTGATACCAGGATATAATCGGTTGTAAGGCATAGTAATAGAACGATTATCTACAGACATCGAATTGTTGCTCGAAATACTCATTAGCAGTGATGACTGATCTGGAAGTAGTACACACTGATTTATCATTATTACTGACAACTTCATAAAATTTACACTTACCTTTTCTTATTTACCGGAATATCTACTTAATTTTTTAAACATTTTGGGCAGTTTCCTTTCATAAATTGACAAATGTTTACAGGAAGTGAGTGTTTTTGGTAGATTCTAAATGTCAGAACACCATTCATCCATCATCCGGGAAGTTGAAATAAGCAACAATGGATTAAAAGAATCATTTACGGCTCGATGATTGGTCAGAAAATGGACCATTAACTGACCATGAAAATTGGAGGCAATTCCCATCACCAGCAAGGCAGTAGTCTTCTCTCAGTACAAGATTACTTAGACATAATTTTACAGAAGAATGAATAGGAGAGGATGTAGCACCAAACAGATATGTCTTAGCACCAAAACGATTGGTCATAGAGACCAGTTTTCAGTACTCGGAAGAGAAATGCTCACTCACATGTCATGACTGAAGAGATAACTTTTACGACCAGGATTATAATGCTCATGGAAAGATTAGTGGGTGGTTGAAAAGTAGTGTTGTTAACGTAATACTGGTATACTGCATTTCATTTCGCTTGGGACTAATATAGGGAAGTGATAGGAACCGATATTTATAAATCTATCTATTTATCCACAATGTATGGCTCACATTTCTTGGCAATATCAGAAATATTGGAAATATTATTAAATATTTCATAAAATACCTTCAAATGATTAAATACGATGTATTTAATAGAGAGGTTCTCTTCAGCATTTATTGTTATATCTCACTGATGTCTACATTTTTCACCAAGTGGAATACTAAAACAAACAAAATATACCTGATAATTGTTTCATTTTCACGACACAGAAACCAGTTTTCGTCTAAGCAAGCAATAGCACCGTTATTGGAAAGCCAACTCGCGACAGTGGAACAGGGGTAATAGTGACTGAATACCAACCTGGTTATTCACTCAGTCACTGCCCAGTGTACAACAGAGATATGGTGTTTTTAAGTGACGGAAATTCTGGAAACAAATATGTAAAAAAATATATATATAAAACCACAACTTGCAAAGATATCTTACTTGTAACACTTGAAGCAGGTTTTGTGGTACTTTTCTTTGCCAGATCTCACTGTGACACACTCTTCTCCCACCCAAAAGCCACACCCATTACACCTGTCAATCAATCTTTGTTTGAGGGATCCACTTTCTTCTGAGATGCTATCCTTCTGTTGCAACCGGCTCCGCACACTTTTCATATTGCTGCAGTTGCTTTGGAAACTCGTGTCCAGACTGGAGTCAGGTCCATTATCTAAATTTCATAAAAAATATGGTCAGTTCAAAGAAATGTTGCCTCTGACCAATTCTGAGATGGAGTAAAACACCAATGCTAAGGTGTTAGTGGGATCTTGGGATGTTTAGATCTGGACCTTTCCCAAAATTTATTAATTTCTTTCTAAGCCCTGTCCACATAAAAACCTCACAATGACATGTTCATTAGTTTTGGAGTTATCACAAACACAGACAAACAGACACAAGAAAAAAAGCATAACATTCTGTTGAAGGTACTGACTCTACAAATTTGTGTACAAATGCAGAGTTTTATCCTTTGTTATTTTTTAAGTATTACAGATTACATCAGTTCTTGCAATGAATATCTGGATTGGTTGGGACATTGTAATATAGCTTTAAATACCCTCTTTAATTGGAGAAGAACCAAATGCTTTCATTATTCTCTCTGCACATATCCATTGTCAAGAGAAAAAAGAAAATTTTATGCACATTCACTCACACAGTACATTCCAATAAAAGTATACAGAATGCTTTGTCACTAAAGTAAAATGATATAATAATTTTCAATCTTATATCTCACATTTAATTCTTATAAAATGTCTATGTCAGATAGTTAGCATTAACATTTTCCCAGTACAGCACAGAGTTTCAGTGACAGATAAAGCCAACACACAATATGCTGGTATTAGTTATGATGACAGTATTCCAAGCATGCTGTACTGTAGCTTTTATTAGCTTCCATATTATTGCGCTAACATCATCATTTCACACTGTTATCAATGTGGTACAATTATCTGCAATTCATGTTTGCAGTTTTCATGAGTGAGATGCACACACACCAGTGTTCTACGTACACTCAATGCCCCCCCTGTGTGCGTGTGAGTAATGTGGGTAAAAACAAAAATTCATGCACAATGATCCAGTACAAACAACGCATGAAAATTGCTAGAATTTGATTATTTTAATGTCATCATAACACCAGTAGAAGGGTTAGTTTTGACATGTTTTATTGAGCAATAAATGACAACACAATTATATAAAGCATCAATTGCACAAGGAAATTTATCAGGAAGTGAGAAATTCCACTAATGACACAAGTATTCAATAGTAGTTTGAAAAAAAAAATTTTTTTTTTCAGAGTTATGACAATTAATATATTAACCACAGATAAAACATATAAACTAAAATTCCAGATGATGTTTTTCTCAATAATATAATTTTTGTCTCATTGTATCCGCTCCACTTTGTTATGTAACTGCTTGCTTGAATTCCTCAGAACTTAATGAATTAAAATTTTTGAAATCTGAGTAGCCAATGACTCAGTCCACAGGTTTTTTAGGGAATTATCTTTTTAGCTTATCAGTATGTTTTCAAATAATTTGCAGTGAATGTTTAGTATGTTTACACTGATAAAGTTCGAGACTTTTTCCAATTTCAACACCCAAAGTATTCATTTCACATTCTTAAAACAAATAAAAAGTAGCTGTTATTAGAACTGCTGATTCAAACACGTAAACAATGGATAAAACTCACTTTTAAAAACTTTGCTCAAAAAATCAAAGAAAGAAAGTGGACCTTACACTCTCACTATTACAGCCAGAAAATGATCACTTAAAAATATTGACATTTGGCTATAACCACTAAAAAATTAATCTATCCAGGGGTTATGTCTCCAGGAAATCTGTATTACCACATTATTATATTTACTATTTATGTTTATCCCATTGTTTCTGTCCATAAAAATTCAGCATATTTAATATACACATGCGTACATCCAAATATTTCTGTCTGTTTGAACAAACTCATTACAATGGTTTGTAGAATTTAAACTTATACCCCCCCCTTTGTGTCAGTAAGAAGACACAAAATTTATATGTGCGTATTATTATTTTATTTTTGAGTTTAAGCTTATACTTAAGAGTAATCTAACCATTACTTTAACCATCCAAGTTGACAAATATTACTGGTGACATGTATACAGGCCCCACATACTGTTCTAACTAAAGATCCACTCCAACTGGCACTTCAAAAAAAAGTTAGAAGCAGTTTTTCAAACAGACCATCTCATCTGGGATATTTTCCCGCCCAAACAAAGACCTGAAAATGAGTTCCCTTTTAACCCCATTAGACTGTCAGTTTAAACAAAGACCTATTTTTTCAACTGCGTGAAAAAATATCCCAGTATTCTTACAGTTATTTCCAACAATTATTATTTCAAGTTTTCCTGGGAGTTATAGGAGTAATAATTGGACAGACATGAAAACCATCAGCAATGGATGGCATAATTCAACATAATTAGGCTTATCTAGTCCTTATCACATTGTGATCTATTATCCACAGAATGTAGAGAGAAGTTCACAATACATTATCCACGATATTCACAATAGATAATTCTTTATATGAATATATCCTGTCATCAAAAAAATGATTTGACTGATTTATAACATCAAACCAGAGGTCTTTAAGTTTTTAGAGCAGATTTTTAGCCCATTTATGATTACAGATTGAACATAATACAACTTTGCAGTAACAACATTTTATATGGATTATTTATATCCTAATAAAGTTGATTGGAAAATGTACCTTTCATTAAGCATTATGAACCATTTTTATGACTGATAAAATATTCCTTCATGACATACATACATATAAACAATGACTGATAAAAAAAACTTCACATAATATATCCCAACAAAAAATCCTACACAATTACCACTCTATGATAACAAGTTCATACCAACATTTGGCCAATACAACCCACCGTCTTACATTAACAGCTGGTATACTAGTTTTTCCTTGCAGTTTTGATTAATAAAACAACAGCTCCGCCATGTTTTTTTATCTTTACATCTTATATAATAAATAAACTGTGTGGTCTTTCATCTTTTTTGCTAAACACTTCACTACGCACACACAGCCGCTTCATATGCATTTTTGTTCTAACCATCCTCAGAAGAACATTTAGAAGCTTTCCCAACTGAGAAAATGATCCAACATACCAATTTCCTGGCCATAATTTGAATACAAAAAGTTTTTATAGGATGTAGTTGAGATAAGTCCTCTTGTTTTTGAGCTAATTTTTTCTTCTCAATGATAAAAATTACATTTGAAAAAGTTTTGATCACTTGCGTCAAAATAACAGATATATTTGACTGACAGACTTAAAAAAATAAATATATACCAAGGTTTGCCTTTTCTGTCCGGCTATGAAAGAAGCTTTTGATTTGCCTTTCACCAGTTGTCTTATAATGAATTTTTTCCTGTCTAAATTTGGACAAACTGAACACCAAACACTATATAGACATTGCCTTTACTCTTCCAAAGACAACAGACTCAATCTGAAATGGCTCAGGAACAAAAAGACCAACTCATTTGGAAGTCAATAGATAATGGGAATCACCTCATTCAAAGCAGGACTGTGAAATTTATGTAAATTTCTGAAAAAATGCCTTGGGGAGACGTTGGTTTGTCCTCCACTTTAACTCATTTATGAGCTAGATGGTATCTTCACTGAATCTGATCACCAGTGTCTATTTTCCACCAGATTGAATGTTATGTAACAGCCAAACTGGTCACCAAATACATTTCTAATTGCACATTCGGTCTCTAAAATGACTCCTTGACAAGAAAACGCAAGAAAACATTGAAAAAAATTCAATATTTTCAAATCCAAAGGTATTGGTTTAACGACACATAAATTATACTTGTAAATGATATAGCATATTATCACATAAACAAAGAGACCAATTAAAGGGGGCCTGGCTGATGGAAAGCCATGTCTCCATATCATTCTATTGACACATGTGCCTGTAAGTATTTTATCACTAAATCCTTTAAATCGATTTGTTAATTCTTTTAAATAGAAGCTAGCAGCAGCCGCAAAACTGGGAGGGGCCAATTATCCACTCGGTAATATCCTCACGTATGTCAGTTCTATTAATACGTGGGATTCCGGGGATTCCCCTTTAGCTCAGCTGGTTAAAGAGCTAGATTTGTGTTTATATCTGTGTGTAATCAGAAGGCTGTGAGTTCCAGACGCAGCAGATCCAATCAATAATTTCTCCCTTCCCACTACAACTCATAATAAATATGTAACTTTACTGGGTTGTTTAAATTGGGAATTATTCTTACAATTGGTAGAATTGCTATCATTATTTTACTAGCGTGATTTACAAAGAGGGAAAATATATATGTAGAGAATGGAAGCATAAGAAGTGAAGCTCTAGTATTATTTTTAGGGGTCAGTTACACTTTCTCGGATCTCCCACGGATATAGGCCATGGTTCCATATATGGAAACTGACACGGATGAGGGTGGATGCCACAAGGACATCCGGGATAGTATACATACAATACGGATGAGGTATGGAAGAACTACGGATATCGCGTCCATACGGACTTCCCGGAAAAATCAAGTATGTCTGATTTTTCCGTAATGGTCTAGGGATCTTATCTGATTTTAAGCATGCCGCTACGGATCGCTACAGATCGCAGCATGCTGTTACAGGTCTCACAAGGACATTACAGATGCCCTTACGGACGGAAAATATGATCCATAAATCACTCAACATTTTTGAAATTAGGTAACCTGCCGCGATCCGGCGGTACATCCGGCCATGTGTAATGGGGTCTTAGTACTAGTACTCTACTCACCGAGAATTCTTGCAATTATAAACGTCTGTGCTAGTCTAATTGCAGTACAATTTCAAGATTTTTGTTTTATATGCTTGAGACTTTACATATATAAAGAGATTAGGTACTATAAAAGTCAGATTCAACAAAAATCCTGAAGTATGTAACTCGTTCCAATTTATTGATGGGTCGGTGTCAAAAATGTGTAGATCGGGAGGTCATTAATGCAAAACCATTCTGATTTCAGGACTTTGCATTTTAGTACACCCCAAACAAATGGGCCACTGATAGGAAATCAAACTTGTAAAACCAAAACACAGATATTTCCTCTCAAAGAAATAGCCATAAAAATCACAATGGTACAAAAATATGGGATAAAAGTGTGCAATTTCTTCAGGTTTTTTGTCTGTTTCCAATATTTTAAGTTTTTTGCTAAATGAAATCTATGGAAGAGTATTAGGGCCAGGTAAACAAATTTTTTTTTTCAATTTAGTGAGATAATATCTCAATTTTTTTGAGATGTTAAGTCAATTTTTTGAGATGCTATCTCAATTTTTGAGATATTATGTCAATTTTTTGAGATACTACACCAATTTTTCGAGATAGTTATCTCAATTTTTTGAGATATTATGTCAATTTTGCAAGATATTATGTCAATTTTTTGAGATATTAAATCAATTTTTCGAGATAGTTATCTCAATATCATGTAGTATAATATAATAAGTACTTTTATAGCACTTAATTCGGTACCTATGACAATTAATGCTGTAACAATAAATTAATGATACAATGATGGTGATGGACATTGCCAGTCTCTGATTATTTGAGTTTTAGAAGTTTCTTTAGACTTTTTGTCATGATCATAATGCTGTAAAATCAATAAACTTTATGAAATACTTGTAAATTAGGGCTTAGTGAATGCTGAAGGTAAAATATGTTTTAATGATCAACTTTTTTAGTTAATCAAAATGTAGCCACACTTCAAATAACTTGTACACGCAGTGAGATAAACATTGTCACAACAAAACCTTCTTTATATTAATACAAAATGCCAATCAATTAATATGAAAGCCACTCCCCCAAAATTGTGCAGTTTTACTGATTTGTCACTTCAAAGCTCAATCCTATGAACAGGCAAAGCCAAAGGTCGATCATTTATGAATAAAAATGTTTGAGTTTTAATGGCAGTGAGTTCTCTTCTGCTTGACTGCACTGTTAAAGAATTCAAATACAAAGATGTCATATGGGTGACTTTGTTGGAGAAGATCAGCAAATCTTTGCTTTCACTTGTCATTTGGATACGACATCATCATGAACAAAGGTCCAGCCCATAACTATTTTCCCTGCATCTCCGAACATAAGGCTATAAAACCATAATAATTTGGCCAATTTGGAAAAGATCAAAGAAATTATTTCTGTACTCAATCCTAAAGGACAGAGGCAGAAAGCTTGAGACTTCTGGTAAAAAAAATTCAGTTTGTTTTAAACATATTACTAATCTTCTTTATATTTCCAGTTCATAATTAATAAAATACTGATTCCATTTCTGTAAAACAATAATAAGTTCCTTAAACTTACAATAGGTCCATAATATGTCAATATATATTAAGTTGTTGAGCTTGAGCATATAGAATTATGGCTGTTTTTATAATGATGTCTGGCTCAAAATTGACGCCTCCTAAAGAATGCCTTTATTGCATTTTTTGTTACTTTAGTTGATGTTTGTCTAGACAGAAAAACTTTATCACTTAACCTGTACTAAACTTACTGTTTCTTCACTGAAAAAGGTTCATGTCTTTGTCAATATCCACGTCACCAATCATGTGTTATCTCCTATAAATTGCTACTACCTTATTTGAAAGTAAATTAACTTCATTAAAACCTAATATTAGTACAAATTTGATTAACTTATGTTTGGTTTTAACATATATTTTTCTCATTATTGCAGTAATTTCACACTTTATTTCCTACAGATTTGTAAAAATCATTTGCATTTTGCTTCCAGTTTTTGTATATTAAAATTCAGATGTCTAGATTCTTGTCATTTCTTTAAAATACCCATCACAATTTTTATTCAAGTAAGTGTGCATTCTTAAGTTTTGCATATGTCAGCTATGGGCTTTTCAGACAGGAATCCCTACAATCTTCTTCATACACCCTCAAAGAGTGGTGACCATAATAATACCATTGTAGAACTGTACTTGTAAAAGACTGTAAACTTTAGAAGTTTTATTTTACATTTTATATAAAAATAATTTTTTTTTTGCTATATAAACTGCAAAATGTCCTGAGTGTACTCAAGGCCACAAGAAATGTGTTAACCATATAGGAAAATCAATAAACTTCCCTTTTGAAGCCGTGTACCTTAAATGTTAAATAATGGTCAAAGACCCCGCTGTTACAACAACTACAGTGCTCATGACAGCTCAAAAGTTATGTCAATTCATATCAGATGTTTGTGATGTGACCTTTCAAGTTAAGAGACTTCAGCGAAATCTGACAAAAGATAAAAGGTCACCGCTCCATTGTTGGGGTGTCAACATCACTAATTTCAATGTCACTTGCACACTAATTATTTTAATCCCTAAAATATCAAGCGTATCTCATTTCAACTGTAACTGTCATAGACTTAAAGACTCAAATTTATTCTAAAACAGACTAGTTTCATTTGTTTTTCTTAATCTTTCTGTTGTATCATAACAATTCAACACTCCCTGAATGTCCAATTAATCTTTGCAATCTTTGCTGTTTACTGTTTAACATATATGAGATCCACCTTATTACAAAAGTATAAACCAAACATTACTAGTAGTTTCATCAATTGAAACATCTACTTGGCTATAACTTAGTTTGTACAATCAAGCAAATATCGCCACTATTAATCTTACTTGAGAAAAGATCACACAGGATGGGTATAATTCAATTTGTGGTCATTGCCTGGTGACAATTCAGTGAGAAATTGCTGGGCAGATGGCCACAACAGCAACCCCACGCCCAGGCTCTCTGTAGCCTTTCTCCTGATTCAATCTGGTTAAAAATCAGGATTTCACATACTTAATAAATCATAATAAACTGCCATTCAAAGTTGTACTTGGGTGTTAAAATGTCTCTTCACAGCTACAATTACACTGGGACTGGTTATTAATATTTCGCACCTGTGTACTTGGGGTGTATTTGAACCCACAGCCAGTCATGTGCAGATCGATCATCTGGCAATCGAAATAACAACTGGACCACTGAGACCCCTGGGTAAAGTATCAAGTGACCAAATAAGGAAACCAATAAAATGTAGTGTTAGCTGCACATTAATAAAATAAGGTTATAAAGATTACATCAGACCTGATTATGTGTTATACCAGGTATAATGATATCTATTTATAAAAAAAGTTTTATACAGCTCTGGCTTAACAATCACACCATGATGTTTTAAAACCATTATAACATATCTATGAAATATATGTGATCAGAAAGACGAGGAAGAAGCTTCAGCATTTATCCAAACAGTATTATAGTGATATTATAGACTTGGTAAGACTAGCATTTCTATGATCTGTGAAAATGTTGTATTTCTTAATTTGTCACTGATGGCCATGTTTTCATTAAGTTACAACTGAGTTTGAAAAGACACTCAAAAAGTCTTTTGTTTGATCATATGAAAGGCTATTTTTAAAAGTTTTGCAAACAGGACAAAAGAAAAAAAAACCCGCTTAATTTATTGGCTGGCAGAGTTGGAGTGATAATACACTGGTACACTCGCCCTCTTCTAAAAGTGAATGGCAAACACTATCATTTCCAATGTAGCTTTAATTTTATCACCAAAAATGATACAAGACATTTCTATATTCTTTATATTTTCAACTTTTCCTCAAAGTGATGAATGATACACATTATCCAATCTCTTCCAACCAAACTGTGCAGATAACTCTGATTATTGAAGATAATATAGTTCAATATTCAAAATAGATTACACTGTAATTAACAGCTAAATGCTATATACAAACCTCTTAAAGTGGAACTGTATAAAGTTATTAACTAGAATTCCATTTCAAGTTAGTCAAATCTCAAAAAACTCCAAGAATGGAAAAATACTTCCACCCAACATGGATTTCCAGGCAATATGTTCAATTTAAACCTGTTAAAAAGCCTGACTGTTATTTTCACTAAAGGGGACTACAACCCACAGAATTCTCTGTTTGCTGGACATTTATCTTTTTCTCTTGAATTCCTCATATACTTTTTCTGCTAACTTAACACACCACATACAAGGATTCTACTGTATAAACACTTATCACAAAATAAATCACATTTTAGTACACAACTTCTACACATTCCAATATTTTGTGCAACAAGACATTTGTCCAGAGTAAGAAATCGGATGGAAAATGTTGCAGGACCATTTGACCTGCTGGTCTGCTATAAATTGTACCAGTCTGGTATGATAAGACCTGTTATTTTAATGGCAGAGCCAATACGAAAAGTAATGCTAAATGTCGAGGCAATTTATTTCATGTATTAAAAATTGGCCATTTTCCTTATAAAAAAACAAGGAGAAATATGAAAAATCTATGTGTAAACTAGGGATGGGTCGATAGGCCTGATATCGAGAGCATTTTACTGAAATAATGTTACAGGATTTTAAAACTGCCAATTTTGCTTGCCAGTACATGTAATTGGAGGAGTTAAAATATTAGAACCATACCCAAAGTTATGTATTTGCACTCTTTTATAGCGATTATTATATTATTATTATTCGGTCGCCTACAGACAAGCAGTCACATGGTTTCTCCAGACAGTCTGGTCTTCCATCATTATATGCAGCTCTGTTGTTGTCAGATTTCCCGCATCTTGCCTTAACACCTCTACAAAGTCTACTTTGGGTCTTCCTCTTCTTCTCAGATTTAGGTTGGGCTGCCATAGAACTAGGTCGCTAGCTGCTAGTTTAGGATGTCGGTGGCAGCGACCTGTGAGTTTCATTCTTCTTGCTGCTATTTTATTACCAAGAAGTGGGAGTTCTTCATACACCTCAGCATTTGTCTTGCGTTCCCACCACTTGACATTAGTGGCTTTCCTGAGCATCTTGGTGTAAGTGCCATTCAACATATATTGTATATAGCGATTACGTTCATCAGAAATCCCATGTTTTGATTGCAGCACTTTAGGACCTCAATCTCACTTATCAAAACATATAATAGAAGGAAAACTTAAAATATTGGAAACAAACAAATCAGAAATCTGGAGAAGTTGTACACATTTATCTGCTATTTTGTGCATTTGGCGAATTTTATATGCAATGTCATTAAGAGGAAAGGCAAACAACCACACCACTGTGGCCCCCGAATGGGCTGACAGGCAGGTGCGAGTAACTCAACTCTACATGTGCCTATTTAAATATTTCCTGATTATATTGTATATTTAATAAAACTCAAAGCCAACATTTATCAATGACATCAATTAAATCTAAATTTCCTGGATGGCATAGATTTAACTACCAGCATTCACATTTCCTGTGTAATTAATTCTCACTTTGAGCACCTCTTCACAATTAATTACAGTACCTGACTACCCCTATGGGAGGACTGGTCAATTGTAGCCTTGCTTAAAGCTCAAATTTCTGCAAAAAGCCTTTTGAAACATGTACTCTAAACTTTGGAATTTGTAAAGCCTGCTTATATATGAGATATTGGTTCATTTAAATGACTCTTTGTCTCAGGAGTATGTTAATGTAAACATGCCAGTATATGTGAGTATACAGAATTTGAACTAAAAAGTTTTTTCTCAATTACAAAGAAGCTCAAGCCTTTAGCAAGGCTAAGTTCTTTACTGAACTATCAGTCATTAACAACCAATTATCCAAGTTGAGCTGAATAGGAAGTCATAAAACTGCTTAAATCATTTCTATTTGAAAGTCTGTACAAACCATAAAATAAAAACAACAAACAATATCTGAAGTAAGTTTCCCATTTTAAAAACCATGTCTATTTGCACCAATGACAATTTGATGAGAGATAATACAAAATTATGTTTATTTTGGAGAGTTCTTCAATTTTTACCAGACAAGAAAGTATTATGAACTGGTAACAGAGAGCCCCATGTAAAATAAGAGAGCCCCTTATTTCTGGATTGACCTAAAAATTCTTTTGCACAATTATCATCGGTTTAAAAATATTTGTATCTTAGCACAGGGCCTGTAATAGTAAAACTATGCAGGTTGTGGACACACATGTAAAATATGCATCATACAAGTCATATTTGGAAGGAAATTCAGTGATTTTGTGCAAGATATTAAACAGAACTTCAAGAACATGAAAAGGCTAAAAGTAATTCATTGTACTTTTCATACTGAATAATAATTACAAAGATGAAAGTACTTGGTAATCCTATCAAGTGATTACAAACCACAAACAAGAACAGTAGAAAAATGACACACAAAACCTACATATTTTAAAAAGCTTTTTCTTATACCATATGCAAACAAAAAAAAACTGGGACAAATGTACACAAAGTTAATTCAACCAACCACGAGCAGCATAAACCATGTAAACATAACTTAAATATATGATAAAATATTATGTAAACCTTTAGAAAACTTAACAATTCATTTAGACTTCATAGACTGGGAGAAGCACTTCAAGCCACTTCACCTCAGACCTACAGTCTTGAGGAACCCACTTGAATTTTTACATTAAAATGAGTAAAAATGTATAATTATATGACTTATTAATAACTTCAAACAGAAGTTAATGAAATCATACTGTTAAAAATAGATATAAACATTCCAAGATATTAGGGAGAATTCAACAGTAACTGAATAACTTACATTAACTTTGATCAAATATAGAAATAAAGTCAGAGGGTGAGTACTTTATGACCTCTATAACAGGACGGTACTTCAGCCGGATAATGGACGAGCGGTTTCTTTTATTAATCCATAAATATTATTGTAAATATGTTGTTATACACACCTATTTGTCGCACTATATTTTGTGTGTATCGTTTTGTTTTCTATTATCGGTGATCGTCTATTTATAGCCTCAGATAAATGTACGCAAAAATATGCGCACTGCATTGTTTTGTGTGGTCTGCGCACTTCCGGTCTTTATAATTATACTAACAGTTGGACCATATACAAATCACAACTAGAAATAGGCCGCCCTGTTGATAGTAGATGCGAATAGAAACAGGATAGCATAGAAGAACACACATTATCATGTGTAATGTCCACCCATGAATCTTTTGCCCAAATTGTACAGTAGTCTTACAAGACCCTGTTTCATTTGTAAAATATATCAATGATGCTTAAATATTTGTTAGTGTAGATGTAAATTATTTCAGCTTCATGCCTTTTTGCATTGGTTGGGTTGAAAATTTTGACGAAATCACTCTATCTTGCACGGTTAAGAAGATAGAAGCAAATTCCTGTTTTTCTATTTTTGGCAAAAATTTGAAAATTCAAAATGGCCGCCATTTTTGGGAAAAGGAAATTTTTTTGAAAATTGCCAAGATTACATTTCTTAGATACCCTATGGGTCGAAAATTTCAACAAAATAACTCTATTTTGCACGGTTAAGGCCAGTTTGTGTTTTTCCATTTTGGGCAAAAATTCGAAAATTCAAAATGGCTGCCATTTTTGGGGAGGGGAAAATTTTTTGAAAATTGCAAAGATTACATTCCTTAGATACCCTGTGGGTTGAAAAATTTCGACGAAATCGCTCTATCTCGCATGGTTAAGGAGATAGAAGCAAATTTGTGTTTTGCCATTTTTGGCAAAAATTTGAAAATTCAAAATGGCCGCCATTTTAGGGGAGGGGAAATTTTTTTTTAAATTGCCAAGAATACAATGCTCAAATACCTGTGGGTCGAAAATTTTGACGAAATCGCTCTATCTCGCATGGTTAAGGAGATAGAAGGAAATTTGTGTTTTGCCATTTTTGGCAAAACTTCGAAAATTCAAAATGGCCGCCATTTTTGGGGAGGGGAAAATTTTTTGAAAATTGCAAAGATTGCATTGCTTAGATATCCTGTGCGTCGAAAATTTTGACGAAATCGCTCTATCTCGCACGGTTAAGGAGATAGAAGCAAATTAGTGTTTTGCCATTTTTGGCAAAAATTCGAAAATTCAAAATGGCCGCCATTTTTGGGGAGGGGAAAATTTTTTTTAAATTACCAAGAGTACAATGCTCAGATACCCTGTGGGTTGAAAATTTTGACGAAATCACTCTATCTCGCACGGTTAAGGAGATGGAAGCAAATTAGTGTTTTGCCATTTTTGGCAAAAATTCGAAAATTCAAAATGGCCGCCATTTTTGGGGAGGGGAAAAGTTTTTTTAAATTACCAAGAGTACAATGCTCAGATACCCTGTGGGTCGAAAATTTTGATGAAATCACTCTATCTCGCACGGTTAAGGAGATAGAAGCAAATTTGTGTTTTGCCATTTTTGGCAAAAATTCGAAAATTCAAAATGGCCGCCATTTTTGGGGGAGGGGAAAATTTTGGGAAAATTGCAAAGATTGCATTCCTGAGATACCCTGTGGGTCGAAAATTTCGACGAAATCGCTCTATCTCGCACAGTTAAGGAGATAGAAGCAAATTTGTGTTTTGCCATTTTTGGCAAAAATTCGAAAATTCAAAATGGCCGCCATTTTTGGGGAGGGGAAAATTTTTTGAAAATTGCAAATATTACATTCCTTAGATACCCTGCGGGTCGAAAATTTCGACGAAATCGCTCTATCTCGCACGGTTAAGGAGATAGAAGCAAATTTGTGTTTTGCCATTTTTGGCAAAAATTTGAAGATTGCATTGCTTAGATACCCTGTGCGTCGAAAATTTTGACGAAATCGCTCTATCTCGCACGGTTAAGGAGATAGAAGCAAATTAGTGTTTTGCCATTTTTGGCAAAAATTCGAAAATTCAAAATGGCCGCCATTTTTGGGGAGGGGAAAATTTTTTTTAAATTACCAAGAGTACAATGCTCAGATACCCTGTGGGTCGAAAATTTTGATGAAATCACTCTATCTCGCACGGTTAAGGAGATAGAAGCAAATTTGTGTTTTGCCATTTTTGGCAAAAATTCGAAAATTCAAAATGGCCGCCATTTTTGGGGGAGGGGAAAATTTTGGGAAAATTGCAAAGATTGCATTCCTTAGATACCCTGTGGGTCGAAAATTTCGACGAAATCGCTCTATCTCGCACGGTTAAGGAGATAGAAGCAAATTTGTGTTTTGCCATTTTTGGCAAAAATTCGAAAATTCAAAATGGCCGCCATTTTTGGGGAGGGGAAAATTTTTTGAAAATTGCAAATATTACATTCCTTAGATACCCTGTGGGTCGAAAATTTCGACGAAATCGCTCTATCTCGCACGGTTAAGGAGATAGAAGCAAATTTGTGTTTTGCCATTTTTGGCAAAAATTTGAAAATTCAAAATGGCCGCCATTTTTGGGGAGGGGAAATTTTTTTAAAAATTACCAAGAGTACAATGCTCAGATACCCTGTGGGTCGAAAATTTTGACGAAATCGCTCTATCTGGCACGGTTAAGGAGATAGAAGCAAATTTGTGTTTTGCCATTTTTGGCAAAAATTCGAAAATTCAAAATGGCCGCCAATTTTGGGGAGGGGAAAATTTTTTGAAAATTGCAAAGATTGCATTCCTTAGATACCCTGTGGGTCGAAAATTTTGACGAAATCGCTCTATCTGGCACGGTTAAGGAGATAGAAGCAGATTGGTGTTTTGCCATTTTTGGCAAAAATTCGAAAATTCAAAATGGCCGCCAATTTTGGGGAGGGGAAAAGTTTTTGAAAATTGCAAAGAGTACACTCCTCAGATACCCTGTGGGTCGAAAATTTTGACGAAATCGCTCTATCTCGCACGGTTAAGGAGATAGAAGCAAATTTGTGTTTTGCCATTTTTGGCAAAAATTCGAAAATTTAAAATAGCCGCCATTTTTGGGGAGGGGAAAATTTTTTGAAAATTGCAAATATTACATTCCTTAGATACCCTGTGGGTCGAAAATTTCGACGAAATCGCTCTATCTCGCACGGTTAAGGAGATAGAAGCAAATTTGTGTTTTGCCATTTTTGGCAAAAATTCGAAAATTCAAAATGGCCGCCATTTTTGGGGAGGGGAAAATTTTTTGAAAATTGCAAAGAGTACACTCCTTAGATACCCTGTGGGTTGAAAATTTCGACGAAATTGCTCTATCTCACACGGTTAAGGAGATAGAAGAAAATTTGTGTTTTGCCATTTTTGGCAAAAATTCGAAAATTCAAAATGGCCGCCATTTTTGGGGAGGGGAAAATTTTTTGAAAATTGCAAATATTACATTCCTTAGATACCCTGTGGGTCGAAAATTTCCACGAAATCGCTCTATCTCGCACGGTTAAGGAGATAGAAGGAAATTTGTGTTTTGCCATTTTTGGCAAAAATTCGAAAATTCAAAATGGCCGCCATTTTTGGGGAGGGGAAAATTTTTTGAAAATTGCAAAGAGTACACTCCTTAGATACCCTGTGGGTCGAAAATTTTGCCGAAATCGCTCTATCTCGCACGGTTAAGGAGATAGAAGCAAATTAGTGTTTTGCCATTTTTGGCAAAAATTCGAAAATTCAAAATGGCCGCCATTTTTGGGGAGGGGAAAATTTTTTGAAAATTGCAAAGAGTACACTTCTCAGATACCCTGTGGGTCGAAAATTTTGACGAAATCGCTCTATTTTTGCCATTTTTGGCAAAAATTCGAAAATTTAAAATGGCCGCCATTTTTGGGGAGGGGAAAATTTTTTGAAAATTGCAAATATTACATTCCTTAGATACCCTGTGGGTCGAAAATTTCGACGAAATCGCTCTATCTCGCACGGTTAAGGAGATAGAAGGAAATTTGTGTTTTGCCATTTTTGGCAAAAATTCGAAAATTCAAAATGGCCGCCATTTTTGGGGAGGGGAAAATTTTTTGAAAATTGCAAAGAGTACACTCCTCAGATACCCTGTGGGTCGAAAATTTTGCCGAAATCGCTCTATCTCGCACGGTTAAGGAGATAGAAGCAAATTACTCAAAAGTAGTACTGAAAATACACAATGAAGTACCTAAATGGCTATTACTCATGTACTGACAAAGCTATCAGTCCCAAATGCAATACCAAGCGAGCTATGGACATAACAATCTTGTATTCAAAATTGTAGTAAAATATCTTTAATTATTTTGGCTTAAATGCACGGAAACCAATGGGTACTGAAAATAGCTGTACTTAAGTATTACTCAGTAAGCAAAAGAGGTACAACAGCCAAAAGCAATCCCAAGCAAGCTACTGACCCAATAAGCCTGCATACCAAATTTGGTGACAATAGCTCTAATACTTTTCCTTTAAATGAGCGGAAACCATGCGTGACGCCGGACATCGGACGCCGGACGCCGGACATCGGACGGCGAAAAAAGCAAAAATAATATATCCACCCCCCAGGGGGGTGGACATAATTAAACATGTAGATTATTGCCATTGTGTCATACAGTCGCATATGAACCTCGGATGGTAGTTTTGCAAGACAGGGACATTTCGCCCAGCGCCTATAAACCGCTTATACTACCTTTAGTGTGAATGGGGTATAAATGCTTAATTATAGGACTACTGTCAATACATTCATAGTACAAAGCTGTTTAGTAGAAAGTTAAGGGACTTGAAAATATAGCTACTTGATTAGGAATTCCACATAACAGAGTGAAATTCTGTGGAAAAGGTCCTCTCAGGAATCATTAGTTGCTTCTAGTTAGAAGTCAATTCCACTTGTGCATTAATTGACTTCAGGCCGTGTGACCTGATATATTTTCTCAGGAATCAGTTGATATTATTTATTTATTTATTTGGGGTTTTACGTTGCTTTCAACACTGTACAGGTCATATCACGATCGGCAACAGTTGGTCAAGGTTCTGTACTGTAAACTGCTGACCAACAGCAAGCAACTACCAGCTTTCCCACTTGAGGTTGAGCCGTGAACCGAACCCCGGCCTCAGAGGTGGGAGGCGAGTGTTACCACTCTGCCACCGTGGCCACATTGAACACATTTGAAAGACATCTCAGGATTGAAGCATTATTACCCCCAGCACACAAAGATTGGAGTAAAGTACAAACTTTATTTTTAAATGTTTTTCTTAAAAGTAGCAAAATTTCACTTTGCTTTATTTCATATGTTATCATACTGGATAAGTAATTATATTTACACTGATTTTGGATTACGATTTATAAACATAAAACGACAACCTCAGAGGAAATACATTCCAGAAAATGATTTCTGTTCCCTTCTTTTTCAAACATTGTTTGCCCTTTACAAATTCGAATTGATGCTGATTATGCAAAATGACTTTTAAGCCCTGGGCATGAATTAAGTTTAAGCTTTTCAAGAAAATATTGATGTTACCATAAATATTTTAACCACTGCCCGACCAACAGAGTGTCAAGTAATTCAAGCCTATTCAGATCAATTTTGTAAACCAATTCCTAATAATATTCAAAATTTATCACTTGACCAAAAGCTGGGAAATTTATAACATCCATTGGTATGACATTTCAGACTTAATATTGGGTCACCTTACCGTTTGGGGGCGTGGTTATGGAAGATGCATGCACAGACAAAGAGTATGTACATTTGTAAATACTACCAGACACATACATTACACATTATTACAAAAGCTCTTTGTTTTGTCAAAAGCCACTTTCTTTTATAATAAAGTCATTTCTTGGCTCCAACTTTATGACATTTGTCAATTCTTCAATAAATAGCATCTTAAAAATGTCAAAGAAATCCAAACCATGAATGAAGTTGTTAATTTCACCCATTAAAACTGAGTGAGTGAAAGTTTAAATAATTTGTTTAATGTCAAAGTGTAACCTATGACTCGACAAAATTCTTTGATGTAATTAGTTTAACACTTTTATCAGCAGAGTTAGTACTAAGGGAATTGCTGATTCCTTTAATACAGATGTTGTCCACAAAGTTTTTTCCAATAGGTATTTTATTTGGAAGAAAATTAGTTAAATACACAAATCTCTCAGTACCTCTAGATTAAACTATATACGGTACAACTGTGAAATACTACCACACTGCTACTACTCGTTTACCATATCTCAGATTGTGGGTTCAAACCCATTTATCCTAAGCTGTTCAAGGCATGTAAACCTTTTCCAAAAATTGTATTATGTACAGCTAAACCCATTTAGGTGAGAATTGAGATTTGGCTTTTACTGGGTTCAACTCTAAACAATCTACAGAATTAAAACCTACACCCCTGTCAAAGACTAGTAACTATTGTCACAGACCTGTGTCTTTCTAGAGTTACAGGTCAGGATGCAAGCTATTGATATATATATATATTTTTTTTTAAATTGATGAGATTTTTATTGTTTACTTTCTTGCCATTATCGAAAATAACATTACACCATTTATTCTTAAGCATTTGCCACTTGATAAATTTTGAAACACAATATTGATTTATTCTACAATGAAATATAGACCAGAAAGTTTTGCTATGGAGCTGTAACCTTTTTCAGTTGCAAGTCTGGTGGACCTAGAAAAGTTTCTGGTAAACTTCATACACTGA
Source organism: Sabellastarte sp. h YS-2021 (assembly GCA_964017235.1). NCBI lineage: Eukaryota > Metazoa > Annelida > Polychaeta > Sabellida > Sabellidae > Sabellastarte > Sabellastarte sp. h YS-2021. The sequence continues at coordinate 170,209,930 of OZ024929.1, read as the reverse complement.
CCCTAAATGTTCACTTACTACCAGTCTACCCTCATCATTTCTAATGTCATCTATTCCTTCTAGAATATCTTATATACTTACTGGTACATCAACAACTGCTGCTCTACTGTGGAGACAACGTTCAACTTGTTTTGTATTGTTATCGGCCAGATTCCACAACCACAGAGGTGTGAGCCAAGTGATTAAATGCCAAATTATATTAACCATTCTGCAGCACAGGCCTCCTCCACTGTGAAGACAACTTTACACTTGGAGTTTTGTATTGTTATGAGCTAGATTCGAACCCACAATCAAAGAGGTGTGATCACAATGATTAAATGCCAAATTTTGTTAACCATTCTGCCGCACAGACCTCCTCCACTGTGAAGAAAACATGACCAAACTACAGAGATATATAATCACTAATTATGACCTTTGAACTCACCTATTTCTGGTATGGATTGGTCTTTTCCCAGTCTCCAGGACACACGGGGTTCTCGACACACCCTCTTCCCCCAGGGACTTGTGGGACTGTTGTGCAAGAATTCCCTCTCTTCTTCCCAGGTTGAAGAAGTCACGATTGGCCTCCGTCTCTCACGGAATGACAGATACGCGGACATATTCCTGGAAAACGGCGAAGGTCTGGATACATCCATGTCATAATCCGACAGCTTGAAACTTGTGTTACTGGTAATATTACTCGAGTCGAACGTTTCTTCTGGACTATTTGATCCAGAGACAAATCCAGAGTCTGGACTAGTGCTACAATGTGTGGTGCTACTATCCTGATTGTGCTTGTATCCTCGGTAAAAGTTGATATTCCTAGAAGACACTGGTGTGGAGCTGTTGTGATGATAGCCAGTACCACTGGGTGTGAGTGACTTGCTCAGAAAACTTCCCCGAATAAACTTACTTCTTCCCTGTGACACAGGAGGTGGGAGAGTCCTCTCACTCAGACCAACTGAAGCATTATGATCATGATTATCATCCGCCAGTGAAAGGGAAGTATTCTCTTTATCAACACTGTTCTCTTGGTAAGAGGAGGGGGGCAGGGGGCCACTAGTGAAACTGACAGATGTCCCTGTCTTTTGACTGCAGTCCTGTGAGATATCCAGTGGGCAATCAGCCATCCGTAAGGTCTCATAAATATGCTCTTCCTCGCCACTCCTCCTATTACTTCCCCTGGGGGTAGAGGAAGAGGAGGGGCAGTTGGCTGCCTGTTCTACTGTTGGAGAGCAGGGTGGGGGTGGACCAGTCAAGTTACTGCAGATTTCTCTGGAAATGTGACTTCTGGGCGGTGGTAGTGGGGGTGAAGGATAAGTGCCACTTGTAGTAGAAACAATAGCACTCTCAATTCTTCCCACTGATTCACTGTTGAGGGTATTATTGTTAATACCAACAAATTCAGAGCAAGGCCTTGTTGTGGGTAGGGTGAGTTTGTGAAAGGAAGCCCTTGTTTTGCTTTTCCTGGGTGGTGGCAATGGGGGTGGGGAATCCTCATTTCTCTCCCCCTCAAAACTTGCAAGGCTATTTCTTCTGTTCATTACTGTTATACTGGGATATTTATCATTACTATTACTATTAGTACCATTACTAAGCTCGGCTGCCCTATTATTATAAGAACATCCACTGCCAGAATAAGACTGAGATAAGAGTCTTGTTGACAGGGCACTGATATTGAGGCTCCGGGATTCTCCGGGACTGCTCCTGTTGGATGAGCGGGGAGTGGAGTTACGAGACATGCTGCCACATGATCTGGTGTCCCACTCGGAGCTAAACATGTCCATCTGAGGGACGGGGGTGGATGGCAGATCCATACTGGACTGGAGCAGCCGGCTGCAGCTCTTCATCTCCTCACTCCATACACAGTCCTGGAAAAATAACAGAAAAAATATAAACTTTCAGTATTCAATAGAAATAATGCAATTTGTAACAGGGCTGACATGATTGGAAATATTTCAGACAAGAGTTCTCTATTTCTGTCACTATGCTCCTGAACAAGAATTTTTGCTTGGCAATAAAATCGGAATTCAAGACATTTTACTGTGGACCTTTAGCCAGTGATATAAAGTGTCGGCTGTATGACTTTTTAGTATGCTACAAAATAACTTAATATAACCTCCCACAGCTTATGTCTGTTGTTTATCAATGCAACTAGCAATCAGTAATCAACTTAAGACCTAAATTAACTTTTCTCAGAAAATTAACATAAATTCATCATTCCACATCAATATATTTTGAAAAATGCTAATATTTGAGTAAAACAAAGTACTCTTAATGTTTAACTATGTATGAAATACTTTCTAAAACCCCTTCTTTTTCAGATGACACTTGTTTAATGTTTATGCAAATGTTTAATCTATTAATCTTACATGATCAAATCCAAATATTACCTTGAAGGTAACATCCAGTATAACACAGTATCTACCTCATACTCTTTGGAAAAATGATGTCAATTTAAAAACTGAAATCTGTTTTGAATTGAAAAATTATGCATTTAAAGAACTGCATTTGCAACAGTTCATTACTTGACCCCCCCCAAAAAAAAACCTTAAATTTTTTCAGTATTCACTGTATTTCACAGTCAGAATTTTCACTTAAAACATTTTTTCCCAAGATTCAAAACATGTTCACAAGATTATCCATCTGGCACTGGCCATCTAAACTGACAGTTTCTTTGTGAAGAGATTTCAGCTCCTATTGCACAATCATTCATCAAATGAACTGGATGAAGTATCACAGGCTAACACCTTTGAATGAGTAGAGGTAGCAATTATCCTGTAACCCAGCTATCCTTATTTTGAATGCCTGATTAGTTCTCACTGAGCCATTAAAACTCAAATACCAACTCTATTGTGCTTGAGAGCAAGGGTGATTTTTCACAATTTTAAATAGACTTGTCCATTGATCAATATTAACATCATCTATAAAAGCATTTATATTTTTGAGCAAGACTTAATCCATGTTTTCATGCATATGATTTACAATCTACAATTTGCCATGCTGAGTTTTACTAGCGACTTATAATTCGGGTGGCTGCTCTGACTGGTCGACGCAAAGTACTTGATTTTTCCTGAGTGAAAAGATTACTCATACAGCCCAATACAGGTAGGCCTTATCACCTTCTCTCAACTGTTACAAATCATACAGTCATAACACAAAGCTCTTATACCTGTTATGTAATTATTAACAAATTCAAAGAATTAATCTTCTCAAGGAAAAAGATCACTTGGTTCCATTTTCACAAAGTGGCATTTCAGAATGATAAAAAGATCCTTCAAAAAGGTTCTGGATCCCGAGGATGATCCAGATTAATATACAATTGAATTAGGCCATGGCCAACATTTAGAAACATTCATTAAATTCTGTCCACAACCTTTTCAGTTATTTTAGTAGACAGACAAACGAACCAACACCACCACAAACACTTCCTCTTTGGCAGAGGTCATAATGACACATAGCCATAAAGCCTTCAGTCAGTTTATTCCTTCAAATAATTTATCATGTCAATGTGTGTTATAAGTATCTTCCTAGTATTATAATAGGTCACAAATCATACAACATTTGAATATCAACTGACACACTTCAGTATTTTCAGTATTAATACTAACAGTGTCAATTTCAAATACTGTTATAATTTGGCAGTTCATTATATTTTTAAAAAATCAATATTCACACACTGCAAGATTTATTAATAGATTATTGCAAAACAATTGTGAAGAGAAGTCACAAAAATTAAAGTTTGCTGGGTATCCTGAAAGAAAATAACTCCTATATCTGCTAAAATGAGGAAAATTGTGTTTAAAGTGAGTTACAGGTAACAAATTTGACTTAATTTTAAGTGTCAATGCAGTTCTTTTATCTTGGAAACACTTATTCATGTATTCAAAAAAAAACAACAAATGACTCAAATCTGGTTGTTCAAATTTCTGTATTCACCAACTGGAAGCATAATGTACTTGATTTAAACAAATCTATGGTAAATAAACTGTAAAATAACCGATAAAATAAGGAAAAATATGTTGAAAATGAATATATGGAAATCAAATTTGACCCAATACTTGGTTTCATTGCAGTTCATTTATCTTGGAATGACACACTGGCAATTTATGGGTGAAACAACTAGACTGTGGCCTTTGCACTTGGGAAGATATGGGCCTTTCAGAGAATGCGGGAAAACACTTAATATGACATAAAAGAGACAGAAACAGCCACAAATTCTGGATCGCAAATCACCTACATGGAAACATAGACTAAGACTGACAGGATATTAAAAATAACATAAAATGTCAATAAAACTCTTTCTATCAAAAAACTGACATGTTACTTTTTCATGGATACATACTGTTACATAAACTTAATGTCATGTAAATAGTTCAATACATACCATCATGCATATAGAAAGTTCAGAAAACTATTAATACCCACTTATTAAATAGTGCCCAGTTAACTTGTGGCAGGCCACCTATGTTGTCAACAATATCAGGAAATGGTTTGATATTTAGAAAAGCTCTTGAGAAGAAAGTGTCTTGTATATAAAGTTCAGAACTGATGCTTCAATTAATTAAAATTAAAAATACACAATGTTTTTTTACACACAGAAGTCACCTTTACAAAAGAATAATTGATACTAAATGATCAACGTTCACCTTTTATCTGACAAAAACTAGTGTTCATTCTAAAGAGCACATGAATTTAAGAACAACTGTCATGGTAACTTGAACATCACATTTCTTCAAATAATATTTATAGCATTGACATATATCACAATGTGGGAATTGGTTTAAGAATTTATGTATCCTTGAAACTTACTATTTAGATTTGCAACATATTTTATCTTCATTAAAATTATCATTTGTCTATAGTGAACATCAAAAGCCTGTTCAGAGCAATGGTGTCAATTAAGAAAGATTTATTAACTACTAAATGTGACCATCCACAATGCCCTCTTACATGATAGTACATTGTGAAAAAGAATTGAGGTGTTTTTTTTATTTACCCAATTCCTCCAATATCTGGGATATGTAGAAATTCTACCATAACTGTGTGACTTTACCCTCTAGGAGATCATTTATATGGTTTAATGAATGACGTGATTTGAATGATTTTATCATTAAAACATACTGTATATTTTCTTATTTCTTTATCTTCACAAACTTCCAATGTCAAAATATCAACTAGGCTTACATTATACAAAGTTATTTAACTTCTTTTTACCTCCACCAAGGAGGCTATGGTTTTGCCTGGGTTTGTTTGTGAGTTTGTCTGTGAACAAGATAACTCAAAAACTTATGGACAGATTTTGATGAAATTTTCAGGATATGTCTGAAAAGGTAAAAGGAAGAAATGATTCAATTCAATTTTGGGAGTGATCCGGATCACTCTCTGGATCTTCTGGATCCATGAAATGTAATTTTTAAATACAGATAACTCAAAAAGTTATGGACGGATTCTGATGAAATTTTCAGGATATGTGCTCCCTTGGCGGAGGTCTGCACTCTCCAATTGCTCTTGTTATCTATATTTCAGTCACAATTCACTAAATGCTTGTACAAACCAACTGTTATTCATTATGAAATGATACGATAGTTCGGTCCGATAGTGAATTGGGAACTGCTACAACATACCTTTCCTATATACCCCAAAAGTAAAATACGGTAAGACAAACAACAACACCAACTTTTTTTAATAAGAATTTTGTTTTTATCAGCCTGCATATAGCATAGATCTCCAGTGAAAATGACTACAACTACCATCTCTCTGGTATGGTTGTGAAAATGTTTTTAAATACATTTTTCACTGTGATCAAGACTGGTATCTATATGTATCAGATCGGTGCAGCACATATAGGACTTAACTTACTTCCGTATGATTTCAAAAACATTGACTCTGTCACCTTAATACATTGCTTCACTCCAAATCAAGTGAATACAATTGTCGCCTTAATGCAATTGCTTCAATACAAATCAATACAATTCAAAGTTTTATTTAAATTAAATACCAAAAATAAATAATCCCCCTAAAGTCGCAATCAGTAAAATTATCACCACCACTCAAAATATGCAAAACTAGACAAACTTATTGTGCATAGACCTTTCCCAAAATGTAGTCACTTCTTCCTTTGGCCAGGCCCTGCTCACATTAACATTTTCAGGAAGATTTGTTCAATATACCCCTTTCACACTAAGGTGGTACAATCCGCGGTATTAGGCGTTGGTCGAATGTCCGTATCCTTCAACTACCATCTGACATCCTTATAAATACAAACTGATGACAAAGCTGCCCGTTGTCCCATTCCTTGAGCGTTCTACAGAAATTTTTAAATGGTTAAAATTTCCGCCACTAAATTTCTCACTGTGACCTTCCGTCAATAAATTTTTCTCACAGTAACCGAATGCGACATCTGTAAAGTTGTGATTCGGTCTTGTTTCAGTAGCACATGTTCGTCTGACTGCTACCGAAGGTGAGATGAGGTTAATGGAGGTTGCCTCTTGGTAACCAACATTTGTAGTACCATCACCCTACTGTTATTAACAGTTAAAAAAAAACGTTTCCAATCAGTGGCCATGTGCATGATACCTTATGGATACACCAAGGCTCAGAATATATGAGGTGTCCTGGGAGGCGGTTCTGCCGCCGAGTAAAACCTCTAACCACGGGTTATACCACCTGCAGTGTGAATGGGGCATTACTTTTCCAGTTACAATGTACATAGACAAACAAAGTGACAAACACATCGAAAACATAACCTTCTAGTGGAGGAAGTAAACCATTTTGTCTCAGTTTCTCTATGGATTGAGTCAACAAGGCTGACACACTTTACAATTTGTCCACATATGATAGAATAGACAGGTGTGACCGAGGCCTTACTCTGATTAGTACTTTTTGTCTGTTACCTGTCTGATGAGCTTGTCTGCAAATGCTTACGTCTGCATGGTTTTTATGTACATCATTAATATTTTTTTCTATCTCATTAAAAAAACCATCCTTGTGAATTCAGCTGCGCACCAGTCAATCAATTCTACAAGATTACTGGAATGTCTGGCAGTATATTCTTAGCAATAAACTGAGCAAGTCAGCACAAAGTCTGACTAAACAGACTAAGTTCTCTCCTTTTCAATCCATTTACAGTTCTTTAAAGTGCCGCATACATTAAAACAATATGATACAATCCTACACAATATACTCCAACAAGAGCCATCATTTAACTGAAGACATTGGTGAAAAAAAATATTTTAAGATTGGTCAAAAAATAAGGAAGTAACATGTATATTCATTTTAAATATACTGGAACTGAAAATACTGTAGAGTTCTTTAATTTTGCCTCATCCTAATTATCGTATTACACTGTAGGGGTAATACTTCCTAAACAAGATTAAATAGATAATATTATAAAAAAGAGCAATAAGTTTAACTGCAAATATATAAACCCAAAGGTGAATCACTGTCTTTGCTTAAGAAACCAAACATTCTGAAATTTACAGATCTAGTTCTTTTGGATAACGCTGCCATAAGCTGCCATAATGTGTATTAGCTATGATCAGGTGATCCAGTGATCAGGGGCCACGGTGGCAGAGTGGTAACACTCTCGCCTCCCACCTCTGAGGCCGGGGTTGGGTTCCCGGCACGGCCTCAAGTGGGAAAGCTGGTAGTTGCTTGCCATTGGTCAGCACTCACCAGTTTACAGTACAGAACCCCGACGAACTGTATGTACTGGTTTCCTCTGCCCTTCCAACTACCCGTCATGATATGACCTGTACAGTGTTGAAAGCGACGTAAAACCCAAAATAAATAAATAAATCAGGTGATAATGAAACTACAATCCATGTTTACAATTTTCTTGTGATGTGTACCATTATAAGCCCAGTCATTATAATCAATATTATATTCCAAAATATAAAAGTAACAAAAAATGTCCATCAAAGTTACTGGTTTTAACGATACAGAATTCTCTAAAAACTGAATTTAAGGGATGTAAGACATTGAACTCATTGAAATCAATATTAAAGAAAGGTATGTAAAAATATACTGATGTAGTGTATACTTGTTAATAGATTAATTCTGCTGTTGAAGTCAGATCTGTGATTAAAATTATAGGTTACAGCCATGTAAAAAGCCCTGCTTCTGTCACAATGTTTCATTGCAAATTTTTGTTGAGGCTGCTTGTTTGTCTACATAGAACAAATGGGGCTCTGTATTAAATGTTTGCCAATTCTTCAATATCATTTTGTATCATCTTGTGTAATCAAGGTATTTGTACCAGTTTCAACTGATTATTTTATCAATATGTCTGAATAACTAAGTAAAATCTAACTGAACCAACCAAATTCTCTTTTAATTTACAGTTCTGTACGACAGTGGTTTGCTCTACTTTTCATCTCAACTGCGAAATAAAATATAATCCAATCTCAATTAAGTTATGTACTATTGCATTTTCCTGATATTTTTGGTGTACATTCTTGCGGAAACAGGTTACCTTTAATAATAAAAATACACACAAAATTAATTTTAAACATTGTTGTATTGATCTTGCAGTAAAACAACTGTCTGTAAATGAGATCACATGACCTGTTTAGCCAGGTATCTTTTCTTGTTTCATGTTATATTTTCTGGACTATTTACCAGCCTTTACTGGGATTCAATATTTGCCAATGCAAAATGGTGTCAAATGGACATTACTTTTCCCGCAATCTGTGGAGTCAATCAGCTCCAGCTATTGCAAAATAGTGTTTATCCCAATATATGAAAATCATATCATGATCTTGTTTGATTTATGTTTCAGTGGATGAATTTTCCCTAAAAAAATTGCTATAAATCATGAAGCCACTACTATTAGTGTTTTAGCAATCAATCCGAAAATTCAGAATGAAATAATCAGTAAACCTTACACACTGTGCATTTTACTATTGTTTCTTTTTTCTGCTCTTTGAAATTAACATGAAAAGACTGGCAATATTCCTGTTGTCACAAGCCACAATATACATCCCACTTTTATTGTATATTCAGGAAATGTTTTGGGAAATTACTAGCATTGTACAAAGTTTATGGGAAAGCTTTCCAAGTCCACTGGATCAACAAAAATATTACAGGTCTGTAGCAAAAGTTCCAAGCTCCTACTATAAAATAGGTTAAATCAACACTGAGTGTGAAAGGCCCTTGCACATATACGCGGCGCGGTGCGGCGCGGTACGATTTTTACTGCATACTGAGCAGACGAATTTTCTTTACCTTGCACATTTGAGCGATTTTCCCAGCAGTTTTCAGTATATTGACAAGATATTTTAACTAGAGTGAAAGTGAATAGAATAGTTAAAATAATCATAAATGTAATTAAAAAGCCAATACCCCACAGTACATATCCACAGTCTCCTACCCTTACATGCAATTAATCTTATTACAATGAAAGGCCTTGACCAGTGTCTCTTTTATAGTAATGGTGATTACACCCCCCTTTCAATTTATAAACTTCTGGCTGTGTTGTGTTTACAAATATTGTCACACACCTAACATGGCCTAACATAACATCCCTCTGTCTATTATAAGGACATAATCCCTCCAGAAACAAGACCCTAGACCAGTGTGTCCATTTTAGAATTCCTATTAATTGCAATCCTCATTCAGTTAAACCTTCTTATGTGTCCATATGGACACCCACCATATTTTGTTATCTCTCCCATAGTAGTTGATCCCTTCACAATGAGCCTGTGTGCTTGCATTTTGTTTTCCAGTTAATATATTTGTATAAAGTTCTGTAATAGACTGGCATATTTAACCTGTGGGGAAACTAAATATCAATGAAAACTTGGGGAAAATAGTAAAAAAAGCCGCGCGGTATTTGAAAAAATTAGAAAATTTTCTAAATAGAAAAATCCGCGCCGCACCGCTAACTGCCGCGCCGCCCATATGTATAAGCAGTGAACTACTTCCATTGTTTCTATTTTATTTAGCCGCGCCGCACCTGGCAAGTGCTTAAGAATAATGGTTTAATGTTACTTTCTATCAAAAATTAAAAATCTTGGGCATCCTGACTTGTAACACTAGTAAGATACGTATGGTAATACTTACCAGACAGAGGGGTAGTTGTTAATTTTACACAATGAGCACCAGTAATCCAAACCCCAGGTAGGTGGAATTTAAGCTTTTGTACACACAGCACGATAAGCCAAACAAAAAGACGGGGGCAACAAATGAGAATGATAAAATACACTTGAAAACAAACTAATTATACAATGAAGATTGTAAAACGACATCAAATTCATTTTGGGCTTTAACAAGAGACTGGGGTCATAGACGCCAACAGGCTGGTTGCGTAATCGGTATTAGGGATAGGGAGCCAGATGTTTGTAACATGATAACTGTGCTGGAAATTTCAAGATAATAAAAATTCAAATATTAAAGAATTCATCAATTTTTACCCATATATATAGTACCTCCAGTTTTAATTGGAAATAAATTTCTACATGGTTTCCACTGAACAGAAAACATGGAAGTTTGTCCAGCTTTCTAAAACAAACATGCAAAGTTTATGAAGACTATTTTATGTTTTCTCTCCTCTTGATGGATGTTACTTGCAGGGTCAGCGGGTGTATGTTGAATAAACCTGCACTGAAAATGTCTTTTTAATAAACTTTGGAGCAGTAGAGATCTCAATATCCTGATCGATTTCCAATCACTCTGGGGTGGATGATTTTTTACCCTGGTGAGGAAGTGGATATAAACAATAGGGTACAACATTCTCATCAAGGTGAAAAAACAAAGGTATTGCTCCTGGTTTGTAAAACCAGATCCTGACCATTGTTCTCACAATTCTTCACAAGTTTAATAGCCCATTCACAGGTCTTTCCGCACATAAATTCCTATTTGAATTTTACTTCATGACCTTGTCCTTACTGTTACAAAAGTGGACCTTGAATGTAGGTAATGCATGTTTAAAATAGCCATTCCGCCTTTCCGCCCAGCAGGTGAGAGGTCGTTGCAGGTTTTTCAAATATTTTGCAAGTCTGTCACATCCCAAAGACTACTGTTCATGTTGTATTGAAAGTGTCCTACCCAATTACGAATCCCGACTTATTTAACCTTATGGTTACTACCAAAAACATGAAGTGTATCGAGCCAGAAACAAGTCCCCATAATTTTGATATTTCAGTTACTTAAATGCAGCTCAAGAGGCCGACAGAGAAGAGTGTGATCTGTGTATCAAGTAAGTTATCTCACCTCTAGCTACACACTGATCAACAATTTATGTCACTGAGGTCAATCATTAGTATCTCTCCCAGAAGGTTAATTAATGGTTGGAATCTGTTGGCAAAATGATGGGAAAAAAGCTACTAACACAGAGCTGATTTAATTTGTGAATGATTTACAAACATCTCTGGATTCCAGGACTTTTTAAAGTGTTTTTTGTCATTGCACTCATAAACAATGGTGGAGGTGTCACACCTTGGAGGAGGTATGCATTGTTGGAGTCCCCTCGTTTTTTATTTTTTCTTTATTTTTGCTAAGTGGCCAAGAATTTCATCATTCGTTATTTTAAAGGAAAGTCAGAGGACTAGATAAAGTTTTTTTTTCATAAACAATATTTTATTGAAGCAATTAGGCAACATCAAAAAAGATTATAATAAGGTGAAGTTTAAGGTGGAGTTCAAGGAAATTCATTGAAATATTAAACATTAAAGAGAAAGCATTTATAAAACCCTAAAGAAAAATATTTAGAGAGAGAGAGAGAGTGGGCACAGCTAAAGTATGACTTAATCTCTTAGCAGTCAACCATTAAAATAATAAAACACAGTTTGAAATTGTGAATACTCTCCATGTACAGCTGAAAGCCCTTAGCAGTTACTCCCTTTTAAGTAGACATAAATTTGAGGTCCTTTAAAAAGGCTTTAATCCCCGTTATCTAAAATTTCTGGTTAAGCAGAAAGAGGCTGTGGTCTTCTGAGATTCAACATGACAAGATTCACCTGATTTTCATGTAAAAAACTACAACTTCTTCACTTATCAAATAAGGCTTCTAACTATGCGAGAGCCACATAAAAGGCTAATAACCTTAGAATAATAGACCCTAAAGTGGTATTTTCTTTATCAATTAGACTAAATTTAAATTTCACTTACCTGAGTTGGTTTCCCAGTAACCCAAATATGTATGTTTCCTGAATCTTACATTTAACCATCCATATAGACAAAGAACAAAGAGAACTGGTAATGAAAAACACATTACCATACCACATCCTCAAATCAATCCCATACTTTGCCTTCTTAAAGCCCACTTTTCACTTGTTTGAAACTTGTCAATTTTTTTTTCTAAAACATGTAATTGTGTTTACTTGCTCCTTACCTTGAGAACTGCCTTTACTCTAGCATGTTTGAATAACATCAGAAAAGAAGGAAACTTCAATAATTAGTTACACATTGAACACTTTATTCCATATTTATTTCCCCAGGGGGGTGCTCTTATTTTCAAGGTAAATTCTTTCACTTTATTCTGGTCCTTACAAGAATGATCTCACACAAATTTAATACAAACTTCTTTATTTGTTCACAATAGCTGATGATGAAAGAATTTCTGTTCTGAATTAAATGGCCACTGTTACATTTTATGTAAATGGGGGGGGGGTGTCGTAAATGGATGTTATTCTTCATGAACCAATACCTGGAAGTTAGAGCATTTGTGCACACTTACATAATTGTAAGCTAATATGACATCACAGGTTTTCAATTGAGTTTTTCAACAGTTATTTGTTTGTCTGGACCAATAGCTTCAGTAATCTCAGGATAAAGAGAACAGAAGACTTTGTGCAAGTGGAACTGCTGTAAGTAGGAAATAGGTGTATTTGGAACCTGCATTGAGGCCCAACTGTACAGAAATATATTTTAGTTGGTACATAGCCAGAAACCTGGTCACAATTTTAGAAATTTTCAAAGGGGGTTTGTGTGTGTTAATGTGTGTGCATTAATTCTCAGTATTTAAATTATTTTGCAGTATTTATTTCAATGTATCTTGTTGTATGATAATTTCCCTGGGGTTACAATTCTGGGTTATGTCAACTACCCTAAAATCACTCTGGGATTCTGTCCTAGGGCCCTGATTTTTTTTGGGGGGGAGGGGGAGACGGGTTTTCTCCTCAGGGCTATTATTCATTAACTTTACTTTTACACAGTATACTATGTACCCTTTGTGTTTATTTAGGTTGATGTTTATAGTAAAATTCCTGCTGCAACTTAAACTCACTAGGGTTACAATTTGAAGCCCATGTGTGTAGTAATTTTCACCAATTAATTACAACCACACTACTAACTTGTACTTGAGTATGCCCAGTGTAATTAAAGGCACCTTCCCCACCTGTGACAACTAACTGTGTCTCAGCTTACCTCTCCCCTAGAAGTACTGTTGTTATTCTAATGACCAGTGTCCATTTATTTTCCATCTATTATTCACTCACCAGGGGTGACTGACTCAGAACTTTCTTTTCATGAATTGTGTGTACAACAGAATTATAAACGTGGCTTTAAGAAAGCTTTTACACGTAATGTACCAGGTTATCTAGAATCCAGTGAAAATTTATTTATTTGGGGTTTTACGTCGCTTTCAACACTGTACAGCTCATATCACGACGGGTAGTTGGAAGCGCAGAGGAAACCAGTACATAGAGTTGGTCAAGGTTATATACTGTAAACTGCTAACCAACGGCAAGCAACTACCAGCTTTCCCACTTGAGGTAGTGCTGTGAACCGAACCCCGGCCTCAGAGGTGGAATCCAGTGAAAAAGGTTTTCATATGCAAATGGGCTACATGAAACGTCGGGCCAACGGCTTTTTGACCGTCGGGAAACCACCAGTAAAAACTAGAGGATCGCTCGCAAAAAAAAAAGATAATGTTTTTGCATAGCAAAAACAAAGCGTCCCGAAAAGGCTATAAAGGTGAGTGCTAAAGTATTAAGAAAATGCTTCGTTTCTAGCCTTATACTGTTGTGGCAACCAAAGTCAGCGCAGTCTGCTCTATCTAGCACGGTTTTCAAGATATAAGCATTTTTGTGTTTTGCAAAAAATAAAAAAACTAGAAATCGGCCGCCCTGTTGATAGTAGATGCGAATAGAAACAGGATAGCATAGAAGAACACACATTATCATGTGTAATGTCCACCCATGAACCTTTTGCCCAAATTGTACAGTAGTCTTACAAGACCCTGTTTCATTTGTAAAATATATCAATGATGCTTAAATATTTGTTAGTGTAGATGTAAATTATTTCAGCTTCATGCCTTTTTGCATTGGTTGGGTTGAAAATTTTGACGAAATCACTCTATCTGGCACGGTTAAGAAGATAGAAGCAAATTCCTGTTTTTCTATTTTTGGCAAAAATTTGAAAATTCAAAATGGCCGCCATTTTTGGGAAAAGGAAATTTTTTTGAAAATTGCCAAGAGTACATTTTTTAGATACCCTATGGGTCGAAAATTTCAACGAAATAACTCTATTTTGCACGGTTAAGGCCAGTTTGTGTTTTTCCATTTTGGGCAAAAATTCGAAAATTCAAAATGGCTGCCATTTTTGGGGAGGGGAAAATTTTTTGAAAATTGCAAAGATTACATTCCTTAGATACCCTGTGGGTTGAAAATTTCGACGAAATCGCTCTATCTCGCATGGTTAAGGAGATAGAAGCAAATTTGTGTTTTGCCATTTTTGACAAAAATTTGAAAATTCAAAATGGCCGCCATTTTAGGGGACGGGAAATTTTTTTTTAAATTGCCAAGAATACAATGCTGAAATACCTGTGGGTCGAAAATTTTGATGAAATCGATCTATCTCGCACGGTTAAGGAGATAGAAGCAAATTTGTGTTTTGCCATTTTTGGCAAAAATTCGAAAATTCAAAATGGCCGCCATTTTTGGGGAGGGGAAAATTTTTCGGAAAATTGCAAAGATTGCATTTCTTCGATACCCTGTGGGTCGAAAATTTCGACGAAATCGCTCTATCTCGCACGGTTAAGGAGATAGAAGCAAATTTGTGTTTTGCCATTTTTGGCAAAAATTCGAAAATTCAAAATGGCTGCCATTTTTGGGGAGGGGAAAATTTTTTGGAAAATTGCAAAGATTGCATTCCTTAGATACCCTGTGGGTCGAAAATTTCGACGAAATCGCTCTATCTCGCACGGTTAAGGAGATAGAAGCAAATTTGTGTTTTGCCATTTTTGGCAAAAATTCGAAAATTCAAAATGGCTGCCATTTTTGGGGAGGGGAAAATTTGTTGGAAAATTGCAAAGATTGCATTCCTTAGATACCCTGTGGGTCGAAAATTTCGACGAAATCGCTCTATCTCGCACGGTTAAGGAGATAGAAGCAAATTTGTGTTTTACCATTTTTGGCAAAAATTCGAAAATTCAAAATGGCCGCCATTTTTGGGGAGGGGAAAATTTTTTGAAAATTGCAAAGATTGCATTCCTTAGATACCCTGTGGGTCGAAAATTTCGACGAAATCACTCTATCTCGCACGGTTAAGGAGATAGAAGCAAATTAGTGTTTTGCCATTTTTGGCAACAATTCGAAAATTCAAATGGCCGCCATTTTTGGGGAGGGGAAAATTTTTTAAAAATTACCAAGAGTACAATGCTCAGATACCCTGTGGGTCGAAAATTTTGACGAAATCGCTCTATCTGGCACGGTTAAGGAGATAGGAGGAAATTTGTGTTTTGCCATTTTTGGCAAAAATTCGAAAATTCAAAATGGCCGCCATTTTTGGGGAGGGGAAAATTTTTTTTAAATTACCAAGAGTACAATGATCAGATACCCTGTGAGTCGAAAATTTTGACGAAATCGCTCTATCTGGCACGGTTAAGGAGATAGAAGCAAATTTGTGTTTTGCCATTTTTGGCAAAAATTCGAAAATTCAAAATGGCCGCCATTTTTGGGGAGGGGAAAATTTTTGGAAAATTGCAAAGATTGCATTCCTTAGATACCCTGTGGGTCGAAAATTTCGACGAAATCGCTCTATCTCGCACGGTTAAGGAGATAGAAGCAAATTAGTGTTTTGCCATTTTTGGCAAAAATTCGAAAATTCAAAATGGCCGCCATTTTTGGGGAGGGGAAAATTTTTGGAAAATTACCAAGAGCACAATGCTCAGATACCCTGTGGGTCGAAAATTTCGACGAAATCGCTCTATCTCGCACGGTTAAGGAGATAGAAGCAAATTAGTGTTTTGTCATTTTTGGCAAAAATTCGAAAATTCAAAATGGCCGCCATTTTTGGGGAGGGGAAAATTTTGTAAAAATTACCAAGAGCACAATGCTCAGATACCCTGTGGGTCGAAAATTTTGACGAAATCGCTCTATCTGGCACGGTTAAGGAGATAGGAGGAAATTTGTGTTTTGCCATTTTTGGCAAAAATTCGAAAATTCAAAATGGCCGCCATTTTTGGGGAGGGGAAAATTTTTTAAAAATTACCAAGAGTACAATGCTCAGATGCCCTGTGGGTCGAAAATTTTGACGAAATCGCTCTATCTCGCACGGTTAAGGAGATAGAAGCAGATTGGTGTTTTGCCATTTTTGGCAAAAATTCGAAAATTCAAAATGGCCGCCATTTTTGGGGAGGGGAAAATTTTTTGAAAATTGCAAAGATTGCATTCCTTAGATACCCTGTGGGTCGAAAATTTCGACGAAATCGCTCTATCTCGCACGGTTAAGGAGATAGAAGGAAATTTGTGTTTTGCCATTTTTGGCAAAAATTCGAAAATTCAAAATGGCCGCCATTTGTGGGGAGGGGAAAATTTTTGGAAAATTGCAAAGATTGCATTCCTTAGATACCCTGTGGGTCGAAAATTTCGACGAAATCACTCTATCTCGCACGGTTAAGGAGATAGAAGCAAATTAGTGTTTTGCCATTTTTGGCAAAAATTCGAAAATTCAAAATGGCCGCCATATTTGGGGAGGGGAAATTTTTTAAAAAATTGCCAAGAGTACAATGCTCAGATACCCTGTGGGTCGAAAATTTTGACGAAATCGCTCTATCTGGCACGGTTAAGGAGATAGAAGGAAATTTGTGTTTTGCCATTTTTGGCAAAAATTCGAAAATTCAAAATGGCCGACATTTTTTGGGGAGGGGAAAATTTTTGGAAAATTGCAAAGATTGCATTCCTTAGTTACCCTGTGGGTCGACAATTTCGACGAAATCGCTCTATCTCGCACGGTTAAGGAGATAGAAGCAAATTAGTGTTTTGCCATTTTTGGCAAAAATTCGAAAATTCAAAATGGCCGCCATTTTTTGGGAGGGGAAAATTTTTGGAAAATTGCAAAGAGTACAATGCTCAGATACCCTGTGGGTCGAAAATTTTGACGAAATCGCTCTATCTGGCACGGTTAAGGAGATAGGAGGAAATTTGTGTTTTGCCATTTTTGGCAAAAATTCGAAAATTCAAAATGGCCGCCATTTTTGGGGAGGGGAAAATTTTTGGAAAATTGCAAAGATTGCATTCCTTAGATACCCTGTGGGTCGAAAATTTTGACGAAATCGCTCTATCTGGCACGGTTAAGGAGATAGAAGTAAATTTGTGTTTTGCCATTTTTGGCAAAAATTCGAAAATTCAAAATGGCCGCCATTTTTGGGGAGGGGAAAATGTTTTTTAAATTACCAAGAGTACAATGCTCAGATACCCTGTGGGTCGAAAATTTTGACGAAATCGCTCTATCTGGCACGGTTAAGGAGATAGAAGGAAATTTGTGTTTTGCCATTTTTGGCAAAAATTCGAAAATTCAAAATGGCCGCCATTTTTGGGGAGGGGAAAATTTTTGGAAAATTGCAAAGATTGCATTCCTTAGATACCCTGTGGGTCGAAAATTTCGACGAAATCGCTCTATCTCGCACGGTTAAGGAGATAGAAGCAAATTAGTGTTTTGCCATTTTTGGCAAAAATTCGAAAATTCAAAATGGCCGCCATTTTTGGGGAGGGGAAAATTTTTGGAAAATTACCAAGAGCACAATGCTCAGATACCCTGTGGGTCGAAAATTTCGACGAAATCGCTCTATCTCGCACGGTTAAGGAGATAGAAGCAAATTAGTGTTTTGTCATTTTTGGCAAAAATTCGAAAATTCAAAATGGCCGCCATTTTTGGGGAGGGGAAAATTTTGTAAAAATTACCAAGAGCACAATGCTCAGATACCCTGTGGGTCGAAAATTTTGACAAAATCGCTCTATCTGGCACGGTTAAGGAGATAGAAGCAAATTTGTGTTTTGCCATTTTTGGCAAAAATTCGAAAATTCAAAATGGCCGCCATTTTTGGGGAGGGGAAAATTTTTTAAAAATTACCAAGAGTACAATGCTCAGATGCCCTGTGGGTCGAAAATTTTGACGAAATCGCTCTATCTCGCACGGTTAAGGAGATAGAAGCAGATTGGTGTTTTGCCATTTTTGGCAAAAATTTGAAAATTCAAAATGGCCGCCATTTTTGGGGAGGGGAAAATTTTTTGAAAATTGCAAAGATTGCATTCCTTAGATACCCTGTGGGTCGAAAATTTCGACAAAATCGCTCTATCTCGCACGGTTAAGGAGATAGAAGCAAATTTGTGTTTTGCCATTTTTGGCAAAAATTCGAAAATTCAAAATGGCCGCCATTTTTGGGGAGGGGAAAATTTTTTGAAAATTGCAAAGATTGCATTCCTTAGATACCCTGTGGGTCGAAAATTTCGACGAAATCGCTCTATCTCGCACGGTTAAGGAGATAGAAGCAAATTTGTGTTTTGCCATTTTTGGCAAAAATTCGAAAATTCAAAATGGCCGCCATTTTTGGGGAGGGGAAAATTTTTGGAAAATTGCAAAAATTGCATTCCTTAGATACCCTGTGGGTCGAAAATTTCGACGAAATCACTCTATCTCGCACGGTTAAGGAGATAGAAGCAAACTAGTGTTTTGCCATTTTTGGCAAAAATTCGAAAATTCAAAATGGCCGCCATTTTTGGGGAGGGGAAAATTTTTGGAAAAATTACCAAGAGCACAATGCTTAGATACCCTGTGGGTCAAAAATTTTGACGAAATCGCTCTATCTGGCACGGTTAAGGAGATAGAAGCAAATTTGTGTTTTGCCATTTTGGGCAAAAATTCGAAAATTCAAAATGGCCGCCATTTTTGGGGAGGGGAAAATTTTTTTTAAATTACCAAGAGTACAATGCTCAGATACCCTGTGGGTCGAAAATTTTGACGAAATCGCTCTATCTCGCACGGTTAAGGAGATAGAAGCAGATTGGTGTTTTGCCATTTTTGGCAAAAATTCGAAAATTCAAAATGGCCGCCATTTTTGGGGAGGGGAAATTTTTTTTGAAAATTGCAAAGATTGCATTCCTTAGATACCCTGTGGGTCGAAAATTTCGACGAAATCGCTTTATCTCGCACGGTTAAGGAGATAGAAGCAAATTTGTGTTTTGCCATTTTTGGCAAAAATTCGAAAATTCAAAATGGCCGCCATTTTTGGGGAGGGGAAAATTTTTTGAAAATTGCAAATATTACATTCCTTAAATACCCTGTGGGTCGAAAATTTCGACGAAATCGCTCTATCTCACACGGTTTCTGAGATATTAGCAAATTACTCAAAAGTAGTACTGAAAATACACAATGAAGTACCTAAATGGCTATTACTCATGTACTGACAAAGCTATCAGTCCCAAATGCAATACCAAGCGAGCTATGGACATAACAATCTTGTATTCAAAATTGTAGTAAAATATCTTTAATTATTTTGGCTTAAATGCACGGAAACCAATGGGTACTGAAAATAGCTGTACTTAAGTATTACTCAGTAAGCAAAAGAGGTACAACAGCCAAAAGCAATCCCAAGCAAGCTACTGACCCAATAAGCCTGCATACCAAATTTGGTGACAATAGCTCTAATACTTTTCCTTTAAATGAGCGGAAACCATGCGTGACGCCGGACATCGGACGCCGGACGCCGGACATCGGACGGCGAAAAAAGCAAAAATAATATATCCACCCCCCAGGGGGGTGGACATAATTAAAAATGTCCGCTATATTTGGTGAGACAAAAATATTTTGAAAATTGGCATGGCTACTCTGCAGAGATACCCAGCAGGTCCAAAATTTTGTTGATTTCGCTCCATATAGCACGGTTTTCGAGATATAAGCATTTTTGTGTTTTGCAAAAACTTTGAAAATTCAAAATGGCCACCATTTTTGGGGAGACAAAATTTTTTGTCAAGACCACTGCCGCGGTGTGTATCTCCCGCCGAGCATTAAAGCAGAAGAAATAGCTTTTCCGAGATA
Source organism: Sabellastarte sp. h YS-2021 (assembly GCA_964017235.1). Lineage (NCBI taxonomy): Eukaryota > Metazoa > Annelida > Polychaeta > Sabellida > Sabellidae > Sabellastarte > Sabellastarte sp. h YS-2021. The sequence continues at coordinate 170,189,692 of OZ024929.1, read as the reverse complement.
TTCACAATTTTTCATTTTCGTGTGTGAAAGCTCTTCCAAAAGTAGGTGAATGAGTTATTTGAGAAAAATTGGCTATCTGCAATACTATTAAGAGATAATTCACATTTACTCATTTTGAGTAGGTGAATAATTATCTATGGGTCTGAAACTTCACCAAGTGAAAGCTCTCCCAAAAGTAGGTGAATGAGTTATTTGAGAAAAATTGGCTATCCGCAATACTTTTAGAGATAATTCGCATTTACTCATTTTGAGTAGGTGAGTAATTAGCTATGGGTCTGAAACTTCACCATGTGAAAGCTCTCCCACAAGTAGATGAATGAGTATTTGATAAAAATTGGGTATCCACAATACTTTTACAGATAATTAGCATTTACTCATTTTGAGTAGGTGAATAATTAGCTATGGGTCTGAAACTTCACAGAGTGAAAGCTCTCCCAAAAGTAGGTGAATGAGTTATTTGAGAAAAATTGGCTATCTGCAATACTTTTAGAGATAATTCGCATTTACTCATTTTGAGTAGGTGAGTAATTAGCTATGGGTCTGAAACTTCACCGAGTGAAAGCTCTCCCAAAAGTAGGTGAATGAGTTATTTGAGAAAAATTGGCTATCTGCAATACTTTTAGAGATAATTCGCATTTACTCATTTTGAGTAGGTGAGTAATTAGTTATGGGTGTGAAACTTCACCAAGTGAAAGCTCTCCCAAAAGTAGGTGAATGAGTTATTTGAGAAAAATTGGCTATCTGCAATACTTTTAGAGATAATTCGCATTTACTCATTTTGAGTAGGTGAGTAATTAGCTATGGGTGTGAAACTTCACCAAGTGAAAGCTCTCCCAAAAGTAGGTGAATGAGTTATTTGAGAAAAATTGGCTATCTGCAATACTTTTAGAGATAATTCGCATTTACTCATTTTGAGTAAGTGAGTAATTAGCTATGGGTGTGAAACTTCACCAAGTGAAAGCTCTCCCAAAAGTAGGTGAATGAGTTATTTGAGAAAAATTGGCTATCTGCAATACTTTTAGAGATAATTCGCATTTACTCATTTTGAGTAGGTGAGTAATTAGCTATGGGTGTGAAACTTCACCAAGTGAAAGCTCTCCCAAAAGTAGGTGAATGAGTTATTTGAGAAAAATTGGCTATCTGCAATACTTTTAGAGATAATTCGCATTTACTCATTTTGAGTAGGTGAGTAATTAGCTATGGGTGTGAAACTTCACCAAGTGAAAGCTCTCCCAAAAGTAGGTGAATGAGTTATTTGAGAAAAATTGGCTATCTGCAATACTTTTAGAGATAATTCGCATTTACTCATTTTGAGTAGGTGAGTAATTAGCTATGGGTCTGAAACTTCACCAAGTGAAAGCTCTCCCAAAAGTAGGTGAATGATTAATTTGAGAAAAATTGGCTATCTACAATACTTTTAGAGATAATTCGCATTTACTCATTTTGAGTAGGTGAGTAATTAGCTATGGGTCTGAAACTTCACCAAGTGAAAGCTCTCCCAAAAGTAGGTGAATGATTTATTTGAGAAAAATTGGCTATCTGCAATATTTTTAGAGATAATTCGCATTTACTCATTTTGAGTAGGTGAGTAATTAGCTATGGGTCTGAAACTTCACCATGTGAAAGCTCTCCCACAAGTAGATGAATGAGTTATTTGATAAAAATTGGGTATCCGCAATACTTTTACAGATAATTAGCATTTACTCATTTTGAGTAGGTAAATAATTAGCTATGGGTCTGAAACTTCACCATGTGAAAGCTCTCCCAAAAGTAGGTGAATGAGTTATTTGAGAAAAATTGGCTATCTGCAATACTTTTAGAGATAATTCGCATTTACTCATTTTCAGTAGGTGAGTAATTAGCTATGGGTCTGAAACTTCACAGAGTGAAAGCTCTCCCAAAAGTAGGTGAATGAGTTATTTGAGAAAAATTGGCTATCTGCAATACTTTTAGAGATAATTCGCATTTACTCATTTTGAGTAGGTGAGTAATTAGCTATGGGTCTGAAACTTCACCAAGTGAAAGCTCTCCCAAAAGTAGGCGAATGATTAATTTGACAAAAATTGGCTATCTGCAATACTTTTAGAGATAATTCGCATTTACTCATTTTGAGTAGGTGAGTAATTAGCTATGGGTCTGAAACTTCACCAAGTGAAAGCTCTCCCAAAAGTAGGTGAATGAGTTATTTGAGAAAAATTGGCTGTCTGCAATACTTTTAGAGATAATTCGGATTTACTCATTTTGAGTAGGTGAGTAATTAGCTATGGGTGTGAAACTTCACCAAGTGAAAGCTCTCCCAAAAGTAGGTGAATGAGTTATTTGAGAAAAATTGGCTATCTGCAATACTTTTAGAGATAATTCGCATTTACTCATTTTGAGTAGGTGAGTAATTAGCTATGGGTGTGAAACTTCACCAAGTGAAAGCTCTCCCAAAAGTAGGTGAATGAGTTATTTGAGAAAAATTGGCTATCTGCAATACTTTTAGAGATAATTCGCATTTACTCATTTTGAGTAGGTGAGTAATTAGCTATGGGTGTGAAACTTCACCAAGTGAAAGCTCTCCCAAAAGTAGGTGAATGAGTTATTTGAGAAAAATTGGCTATCTGCAATACTTTTAGAGATAATTCGCATTTACTCATTTTGAGTAGGTGAGTAATTAGCTATGGGTGTGAAACTTCACCAAGTGAAAGCTCTCCCAAAAGTAGGTGAATGAGTTATTTGAGAAAAATTGGCTATCTGCAATACTTTTAGAGGTAATTCGCATTTACTCATTTTGAGTAGGTGAGTAATTAGCTATGGGTCTGAAACTTCACCAAGTGAAAGCTCTCCCAAAAGTAGGTGAATGATTAATTTGAGAAAAATTGGCTATCTACAATACTTTTAGAGATAATTCGCATTTACTCATTTTGAGTAGGTGAGTAATTAGCTATGGGTCTGAAACTTCACCAAGTGAAAGCTCTCCCAAAAGTAGGTGAATGAGTTATTTGAGAAAAATTGGCTGTCTGCAATACTTTTAGAGATAATTCGCATTTACTCATTTTGAGTAGGTGAGTAATTAGCTATGGGTGTGAAACTTCACCAAGTGAAAGCTCTCCCAAAAGTAGGTGAATGAGTTATTTGAGAAAAATTGGCTATCTGCAATACTTTTAGAGATAATTCGCATTTACTCATTTTGAGTAGGTGAGTAATTAGCTATGGGTGTGAAACTTCACCAAGTGAAAGCTCTCCCAAAAGTAGGTGAATGAGTTATTTGAGAAAAATTGGCTATCTGCAATACTTTTAGAGATAATTCGCATTTACTCATTTTGAGTAGGTGAGTAATTAGCTATGGGTGTGAAACTTCACCAAGTGAAAGCTCTCCCAAAAGTAGGTGAATGAGTTATTTGAGAAAAATTGGCTATCTGCAATACTTTTAGAGATAATTCGCATTTACTCATTTTGAGTAGGTGAGTAATTAGCTATGGGTGTGAAACTTCACCAAGTGAAAGCTCTCCCAAAAGTAGGTGAATGAGTTATTTGAGAAAAATTGGCTATCTGCAATACTTTTAGAGGTAATTCGCATTTACTCATTTTGAGTAGGTGAGTAATTAGCTATGGGTCTGAAACTTCACCAAGTGAAAGCTCTCCCAAAAGTAGGTGAATGATTAATTTGAGAAAAATTGGCTATCTACAATACTTTTAGAGATAATTCGCATTTACTCATTTTGAGTAGGTGAGTAATTAGCTATGGGTCTGAAACTTCACCAAGTGAAAGCTCTCCCAAAAGTAGGTGAATGATTTATTTGAGAAAAATTGGCTATCTGCAATATTTTTAGAGATAATTCGCATTTACTCATTTTGAGTAGGTGAGTAATTAGCTATGGGTCTGAAACTTCACCATGTGAAAGCTCTCCCACAAGTAGATGAATGAGTTATTTGATAAAAATTGGGTATCCGCAATACTTTTACAGATAATTAGCATTTACTCATTTTGAGTAGGTAAATAATTAGCTATGGGTCTGAAACTTCACCATGTGAAAGCTCTCCCAAAAGTAGGTGAATGAGTTATTTGAGAAAAATTGGCTATCTGCAATACTTTTAGAGATAATTCGCATTTACTCATTTTCAGTAGGTGAGTAATTAGCTATGGGTCTGAAACTTCACAGAGTGAAAGCTCTCCCAAAAGTAGGTGAATGAGTTATTTGAGAAAAATTGGCTATCTGCAATACTTTTAGAGATAATTCGCATTTACTCATTTTGAGTAGGTGAGTAATTAGCTATGGGTCTGAAACTTCACCAAGTGAAAGCTCTCCCAAAAGTAGGCGAATGATTAATTTGACAAAAATTGGCTATCTGCAATACTTTTAGAGATAATTCGCATTTACTCATTTTGAGTAGGTGAGTAATTAGCTATGGGTCTGAAACTTCACCAAGTGAAAGCTCTCCCAAAAGTAGGTGAATGAGTTATTTGAGAAAAATTGGCTGTCTGCAATACTTTTAGAGATAATTCGCATTTACTCATTTTGAGTAGGTGAGTAAAATGGCCGCCATTTTTGGCAAGACAAAATTTTTTTGAAAATTGGCATGGCTACTCTGCAGATATACCCTGTGGATCAAAAATTTCGTCGAAATCGCTCTATCTTGCAGGGTTTTCGAGATATAAGCATTTTTATGTTTTGCAATTTTTGCGAAAAATTCGAAAATTCAAAATGGCCGCCATTTTTGGCGAGACAAAATTTTTTTCAAAATTGGGATAACTACACTGCAGAGATACCCTGTGGGTCAAAAATTTCGTCGAAATCGCTCTATCTAGCACGGTTTTCGAGATATAAGCATTTTTGTGTTTTGCAATTTTTACGAAAATTTCGAAAATTCAAAATGGCCGCCATTTTTGGCGAGACAAAAATTTTTTGAAAATTGGGAAAAGTACTCCGCAGAGATACCCTGCGGGTCAAAAATTTTGTCGAAATTGCTCTATCTAGCACGGTTTTTGAGATATAAGCATTTTTGTGTTTTGCAATTTTTGCGAAAATTTCGAAAATTCAAAATGGCCGCCATTTTGGACGAGACAAAAATTTTTTGAAAATTGGGAAAACTACTCCGCAGAGATACCCTGCGGGTCAAAAATTTCGTCGAAATCGCTCTATCTAGCACGGTTTTCGAGATATAAGCATTTTTGTGTTTTCCTTATTTGGAAAATTCGTAATGATTAATTAATCATTAATTACTCGGCCATTTCTTGACCAATCAATGCCAAAATCTAATGATTTCCAGATTTTAATAGAATGAATGTATTTGCCAAGTTTCAGGTGAATTGATAAAATTGCTTTCAAGTTATCATCCGGACAAGCTTCCCCATCGAAAAAAGACATTTTTGGTCATGTGACCTCTCTGATTGGTTGAAATGTCACTGCAGCATATTCAAAAAAATTCCCCAAGGCTACTGCCTAAACCTGCCAAATTTGAAAAGAATCCGCCTAACGGTTACAGAGTTATAAGGAAAACAAAATGCGGAGCCGGCGGAGCCGGCGGAGCCTGAAGCTCTCCCATACACAAACAAGCGTCCCTTGCGGGACGCTTAATTATATTGTATGCATAGCATGAGCCAATCAGATACTGTTCACCAACAACTTTTTTGGTGTAAATTTATAATAAGAATATCATTTTTATGTGTAAAATTGTTAAATGGTTAGCTAAAATTTGTGGGCTGACTGAAATATGACTTTTAGATATACCATAATTAATAATTTTTTTCTAAGTTTCCCCAAATCCCCTATTATTGCTCGCCGCCATCTTGAATAAAAATCCACCGTTGCCCCAACGTCGGCCCAACGTCGGCAAAATCTAGAGAAATCTAACATGAATAGTGGTTGGCAAGCCACCGTTGGCCCAACGTCGGCAAAATCTGCCGACCTTGCGACCAACAGCCAACGTCGGTCCGACGGCGGGATGCTATCTGGGAAATGAGAATGGTAATTGTGAACAGATTATTAGAAGGTATTCATCACACTGTGACTTTGGATCTACTATGTGTAATATTCTTAAAGAACTTTAATTTATTTGTTCTACATAAAAGTATGATTACAAGTCTGTATAAGAGGTATTAATAGTAATAAATAAATAGGCCAACCCTCTTGAAACTGCCTGTCCATCAAATCTTTGATGCAAGGTTTTGCCACTTCCTTGAAACAGACAATCTATGATTTTTTCTACAAGGCATTATTTCCACAAGGGCTTTTGTCCTGTACATTATTATTATCTTGGCTCTGTTATCTGCAAACCCTAATGCTGCCATTACTGTGTAGCATTTTTTGATATACTGAGATAAGCCTTCACAAGGGTTAAATGTTTGAAGCTATGGTCCAGTTTACACCAAATATTAATATTAACAATAATAATCACACAAGATGAAAACATCAGACCAAACATTTTTGTTATTGATAACCATAGATTAGTTTCAATTTTAAACCTCTGAAATTCTCTGCAAAACCAGTATAACTATAGTTGAAGGATTAAATTCATAAGATATAATATGAGCCAAATTCCTTCAACAACCATTCTTGCAATCATTGTACATTTACACATGTGACAAGAAACATTAGCTGGACATCCTATGGAATATTTCTAGTTATAAAATACAAGGACTCACCCCAATATATTTAAATACCATTGATACTGATGCAAGAGGCATCAGTTTTCATCCAAAAGTATCCATTAGTTTAAAACTCCATGTAAATATCAACATTTTTTTAAGTATCCTATTTTTTTTGAGTTCAAGTGTAACCCAATAAGTCCATCAGTTTAAAGCCAATGACACCCTGTTATCAGCAGTGGTTAGGAATCAAGATATGAACTCTTATAAAAGTGTGTGTTTTACAGATAGAGAAAATACTATTATCAGCTGTATGCAGGCCCTGTCACATGACACAAACATTCAGAAGAAATATGTCTTATCTGCACCCAACAAACACTGAAATTTACCAATGCACATGTCACTTCCAATGTAGAGAAGACACACAACTCAGTATAGTGTGAACCATCATGCAATCGAGTTCTAAGCCATCCATTTCAGCAAATAACACACCAACCATTCATTATAGTTATAGAACTTCTCCCATCTTTGCATGTGACAAAAATACATTTACATGTATATATCGGTGTATACATATACACATCCAAAGTGACACACAACAAACTCCAGACTTGTCTTTTAAAATTATATACCAGAGCAGTCTCATTAAAATATCTTCTCGTATTTTTGTTGTCATAAATTATATTTTTCTTCCAAGCGATGTCAAACCAGTGACAAAAGACTACCTTGCTCTTTAAGTAATACAAATCATCTATTTATTTCAATGCATCAACAATAAACTGTCTACAACAAATGTGACACCTATGTATCTGTTATAAACTCTACTTCTCCATAAACCCCCAACTTTCCTGACAATTTGCTTTGTCATCAACTGAAAATCCCCAGTGAGTGACACAGTTCAAAATAACAGGGGGGGGGGGGGGGGGGGTCGCAAACACCTTTCCATAATCAGACAAATATATATATATATGTCAAGTGCAGTTTGAGTACTATTGTTCAGCAACTACTGTGTTACCTACGCTTATTTGTAATGTTTACAAGACATTCTATTTTCTCTGCTCTTATTGAGAAGGGGGGGGGGGGGGGGCATTATGGGCGAATTGCTATCTACCTTTCAAGAACTGATAATTGCTCATAAAACACCTCCCTTCTTTTAGCTATGTGTCACTGAAGTAGGCAACAGCCAGTTTTCAAAGTGTTTTAATTGGTGACACTCCACTGGTGATACTTCAAGATATAGTGCCACTATAAAGAGACTATAAAGTGTATGCCTCTAAAGTATTTTTTCACCATGTGAAAATACAAAGAAGTTACTTTCCGTAAATAAATCCGCGGTGAATAATATTTTCTGCAATCCTATTATGCATGCAGCCTAAATTCTTAAGTGCACCGACCCTATATTACTTCTTCACTACAGCAGAAAATCAGTGGAAAACTTCCTGCAAAGCAAGAGGTTTAGTTTGTATGCTTATTTCACCGAGTGAAAAATAAAAATAATTACAGACAATCTTTAAACAGATTAGGAAAGCTCTATAAGAATGCCATAATAAAGGCGTCCCTCACAATGACAAAATACTTAATTATTTCCACAAACAGATCGCTGGGGTTGAGTATATGCACAAACTAGATCAGTCTGTTCATACACAGAAACATAAGACTCAGACTTTTCCTGCTGCCGGATATTTACCTTGGCACTGGAATATTAAGAGAGATTATAACCACAATAGTGAGCACACACTACTCTCTATCAACAAATTAAATAGATCCAGACAAGATGGGTCCAGAGTATTCTCTGGTGATTACCACCTTAACATAAACTCTTCCTCTTTCCCTCAAGTATTTATATATTACATTTTAAATGTCAGAAAACAATAGTAACATGAACAGAACTAAATGCATGCAGTTTTCTGCTGCATTAGATGGAGGTCACAGCTGCAGGATTTTAATTTATTTTACCAGAATTCAAAAAATCTTGTTCACCTTTGTTGCTTTAAGTTAAACCGAAAGAGTATTTTCACTATTATTTTTATTCTGTTCTAGACATTCACATAGACATTTGAATACTGCAGAGTATCAGAGTACATTTATAAAGTTGGGATTTTATGTCTCTTTCATCAAAGGTCAAATCAGGACAGCACTCACCCCCCCCCCCCCCCCCCCACCCCCCCACCCCCCCTTCAGTGAATTCCACATGTCGACTTCAGTTGGATTCAAACCCACAACCAGGCTGATAAGAGGAAATAAAATTAAATACTACACTTGCTAACCCACTCGACAACTTCAGTACATTCACAGGCAAATGTAGAGAGAGGAAAATATAAATGAATAATCACTCCCTGGTACCATATTTAGCCTGTATGTTAACCATATATCACACAGTAAAACATACCGTTAATGTATCTTTAATGCATAAGACATTAAGACCTCAGCCAGGGACTAGACTTGTTACAAGTCTTTGTATTTCTTATTCCACCAAATCGACATACATGGAATCATTATGAATCCATTATGATGGGTGAGGAAATTACTGTGGGATGAAATACAAATACTTTTGTCCGCACCAAATTCTTGAAAAAAAGTCATTCAGTCCTCATATAATACCTAACATAAAATGATTTGAGGAAAGTCTGGCCAGGGACAGACTCTCAATGTATCCCACATGTTGTTCTAAGTTTGTTTTTTCCCATGACAGCTGAGGTGATAGCGAATAAATTAATTGGTAAAATTACCAGACTAGGCTCATTCAGCCTCTGGTTTGACTGTAACTGGTATATTTCTGATTTCATTTCTCCCTCTACCATCCTTAACCTGATAGCACAACAATAGTTACAAATGCTATCATCCCTTTTATGTAATATAAAATGATGCCACCTTGAATATTTAAAGGCTTTAAACTACCAATTCCTCAATCTATTGCATTTGAAGGGAAATATATTCACCATCCAATTAACATAGTATAAATCTTTTCACTTCACCAACTAAACTGACACCTGACCTTATGTTTTCTTTGGAGACTGTTCTGATTGACAAAAAAAATACCACAGGCAACCACACTCACAAGGACATAACTGTGACACATGACAAACATAAATAAACCAAAACAAGCTGCAAACATTTACTTATTAAAATAACAGTTTGACAAGTTTACTTTGTGAAAGATAATATCCTGTTATATTTTACACAAGAAACTGGGGCTGTAGACCCCCAAAAGGCGGGTTGCACAATCAGTATCAGGTATGGTAAGACATACTTGTACTTGCCATGTCTACAGGATGGATATATGCCAGTTGTATGCAACAATATAGCTGTGATACTGGTCCTAGACATGTCAAAATAGTGTTGGGTTCTGTCCTTCCACTTTGTCAAGTTTGAAATTGATTAGCATAAGCATCTTCAAGTTACAGTCTGCAAACAGAATTTCAAGATGGAGGCCATCTTGTTTTTCCAAATGGCATCAACTTCAAAAGCAATCTAACCCAGGTGGTGCCCTACCACCCTGTTAAGTTTCAAATCGATTTGCAGAAGTGTCTTCGAATTAAGAGTCCGAAAACAGAATTTCAAGATGGCAGCCATCTTGTTTTTCCAAAGGGCACAAATTTTGAAAGCAACTTGGCCTAGGTGGTTCTCTACCACCCTGTTAAGTTCCAAATCAATTGGCAGAAGCGTGTTCTAGTTTAGAGTCCTGAAACCAAAATGTTGATGGAGAGACGGATGTCACGACACATCAATCTAATAGGCAGGTTGGTTAAACACAAACAGCCCAATAAAAATGGAGTTTTTAGGTGAATAAAATAAGAAACTGTCACATAACAATCTTATTATTTTAAATTAAATCATAAGCCACACTTAAATATATCTATATTTAATACTTTTATCACTCAGATTGTGTTATGAGTGTTTCAATTAATAATAGGTAAGGTATGATAGTCATTTTTTGGGCGTACTGGCCTCTTTGGCCTGTGCATGTTTTCAGTTTCTTTGGCATGAAGCAACTCAGCACGCCAGTCTGTCTCAGGTTTAACTTCCTCACCTACTGGCAGTGTCTATTTATACTCTTGAGTGAAGAGGGCCATACATGTGTAAACTACCTTGTCCAAGGGTACAATCTCCAAGGATCGAACCCCAGACCTTCTGCCCTGAAGTCCAACACCATACCATAAGGATACAGAGAAGACGATTTGATTTCATACAAATATCTTAAAATGGAATGTTCACTTCATAACTTAGATTGTTAAAGGGAATTCATTGATGAGACATTTATTTATGAATTTAGATTTTGATAAACAACTCTAGAAGTGTTAACCTCAAATGGAGCTGTATAGTGTGCATTACATTGTGTGTGAACATTTTGGTCATTTTAACATATTTAAAATATGAATATATAGCCATAAAAAGAATGAAACTGAACATATAATGTTTTTCAATCTGAATTACATGAATTTGACAATGGGATTATTTGTAATGTGTTTGTAATACAACATAATCGGTGAATAAGTGGAACAGTCAAACAATGCCAACACTGATGTATGAGTATATTGACCATTCCTAATCACCCATGTGGTTTTTATTTTCATTTCTATTCACTTTTACTTTTTCACTTAAATAATAAATGCTCTCAAAATGGAATTTATTATTACATAGAAAATAATTCACCATTCTCCAAGTAGAAAGAAAATCATTCCAGTTTGAACAATTCAATGAAAAGAATGACAGGATAAATACTCATTACATTTGGATATAGCAACCACAAATATGAACCTATATACAATATGTTATTTGGAGTGTAAAGCACCACCTACATATTTTACATGTTTAACCCTTCTGTGACCTTAGCCAATCAGTTTTGTTGACACATTCCTTTTAATTTTCTTTTCAGTTACAAACATTTTCCAGATAATGTGCTATGTTTAAAGATTGACACAGAGATATAATTTATCTTCAATAAAAATAACTGGATATACAAAGGTGTGTAATGAATTGCAAAAACAAACCTACCTGTTGATACAGAAGTCTAATTACCAATAGATTCTTTGATTATAAGTCCATTCAATAAATCCAAGTTATAAAATGCATATCCACAGTATACAGAATTCTTTCAGTGCATTTACAGAAATGCTTTCATTAGTAAAATCAGACATTTTGTCATGAACCCAAATATCACACCCATGGCCAAATTATTTATTTTCTTATTCAAATCTATTGTGAAAGTTATAAAAGATATCTCATACATATCAGTAATTCAGAAAATCTTTTTATTATAAGAGCAGACATGTTATCATGAATCAGTTCAACATAAACCTGAAACCTCAATAAAACATACAAAATAGTTTCTAAGAGTGCCACACCTGTGTGAACTTTAAATCTTAAGCACCATTCCATGTCACAATATTGAAAACCATCTCTACCACTTAATATATTTATGTCATTGATATCAGACATTCAAGTGGCAAAAGTGAGAGATATCTCTATTTAATTCACCACCTAGACAGCCTCTGAATACTTGTTCATCAACAGTGGCCACTTTAACACAGCTGCCGAGTGCTCAAAACAATGCTAATCAAGGTAAGATGGGACTGGCCAAGGCTTTGCCCAATCAACCCAAACTACTAACACTATGAAGTGTCAGTTTAAACCTTTCCAATGGGAAGCTACTGAAGTTAGCCTTAAGGCACAATCACAGGTTTCTGTTGCAGTGGATACACTTAGATTTTGTACTGGTCAATCTGAATAGATGAGATCATGTGGCAAAAGCCACTTTAATCTTCATTCCATATCCCAAGATCCATATATCTGTTTTTTTTGCCATCAGAAATAATTGTGAAGGAATCTCTCTGTGGTAAGTTTAGTCCTTGTATGCTTGACAACGCAACATAACACAATTTGAACAAGATGCACTCAGAGAGAGCAAAATGCTCGACTCCATGTAACCAGTCTCTCAAGTGAAAAAAGTATAAAAGGAAGACAACAAAATAAAATTAAACATGTAAATTAATCTTCATAGAAATATCAAGTAGAAAGCCAAAGTCATTAAAAATACACTGAAATGGGACCTCTAAAAATTCATGATTTTTTTTGTATCCAAAATAAGATCCAGATCTTTCTTTTAGTAACTTCTTCCTACGGTGAGGTCCTACCCACAATTTTTTTAATAAAGATCTGTTCATTAGTTCTGGAGTAATCTAAACACACACACAAAAAAAACCCCAAGACAAATAGACAAACAATTAGCACACAAAAACAAAACTGCTGGTGGAGGTAAAAATATTGCTTAAAGGTCACTTCTTGGTGAAAATCACGCATGATAATTTTTTGTGATGGACTGTCAAGGAATTGAAAGAAAAAAGAGAAAATAAAAACAGAAATAATAATTAATAAAAATGATGAATATACCACCTCCCTCATTATTATCTCCCGCCTGCGGCCGAAGACCGTGGTCGGGAGATTATAAAACGCCTTCCGTGCGTCCGTTCATCACATTTTTGCATAAACCTTAATATCTCATTCATTTATAAAGATGTTTTCACCAAATTTGCAGGGATAGTTTATGGCTATGAAAACCTGTCTCTGCAAAATTTTAGCCTCATTTTAAAAAAACAAAATGGCTGTGATAGCTAATTGTTGAAAATCATAAAGGTGCTCTAAATCTTGTTATCTTTATGTCAATTTCAAGACATAAAATGAGAAGAAATATTTTTACTTAAAGACAGCAAGTATCACAAGCTAGGTTTGTGACCTCACAATGACAATTGTTTTGCGACATCATTAAGTATTGACATCATCAGAAAACAAAATATTGATTTTCATGTTTGAGGAAGAGAAGCAGATTTCTATGTATATGTGCAATTGTAAATAAAAAAATTATCTCCTGAATTTATTTCACCAAATTTGGAGGAATGTGTATGTACCCTATGCAGTATCCCCCCCACCAAATTTGAACTCAATTGATATTATAGTTTTAGAGTTAAAAGGGTAAAAAGGTGTACAGACAGAAATACAGGACAGAAAAAAACAGAATGAAACTGATTACCATAGTCCTCTCCTGTCATCAAACATTAATGAAAAATAAATAAATAAAATATATATGCACATAAAAAACCCACAGACCCAAAAGCGACTTGAAACCAGGCCCTTGAGATCATAAATCCAATACTCTACATACAGAGCTACAGTGGCATTTAGATATGTGTGATGTTTGAATGATAAATCCCAAATGTGAATATTAAATCAATATTACACCAGAATTTATTTTTCTTCATTATTTTATTGAAACCTACAAATAAGTTATATTGTTAGAAAGGTATTATTACAGTGTTTCTGTTAGTTTTATTGTGAAAAATCCTTTTTGAAATGGTGGCAAAATTGCAAGTTAAATGATGAAGTTGTCATGTATGTGACAACAAGAAGGAAATTTCTCTGTATACACTCAATTGAAAATAAGAAAGCTCTCTCCTGACTTAAATTTTTAATCAAATTTCACCAAATTTTGAGGAATCCATGAAGCATAGCAACACACACATACACACATTAAAAAAGCATTGGGGGAAACAAAGCTGATTGTGTGTGGATCATTGATTTACGTTTGTGAGGAAGAGAAGCAGTTTTCACTGTAAAAGCCCAATTAAAAATAAGAAAAACTCCCTCCTGGCTTTAATTTTCAAACAAATTACACCAAATTTGGAAGAATCCGTCTGTACCCCATGAAATACCTGCCCACCAAATTTGAGCTCGATTGGTGTTATAGTTTTTGAGTTATAATGGCGAAACGGTGCACAGACAGACAGACAGACAGAAACAAACTGATCACAATAACCCTCTCCTATCGTCGAGCGTTAACAATTTCTAGTAGATTATGGTCAGTAAAAAATAGCATCTTTGTTCAGGGTTTTCCCATGTGACCTTTCTTTATTAAGCTATGCAGTATATCTAATTTTCATTTCAAAAAGTTTTTAAGTGCAAAACTGTCCCGTATTTGCATCCGACGCTTCCTGCAGGTGCTTTTAATTCAAAAGGAATCAATTCCAGATTGAATACATATAGATAAAGATAGCTCCCATTCATTCTAATATTACTGGAATACCTATGAAAGTTCAGTCTGTTATACAGGAATTCATGTACAATAACAAGACTACAGACTCCAGAAGATATGAAAATCTTTCCACATGTTTCAAAAAATTAAATGTATTTGAACTACAAGTAGGTTAAGCTTTCACTGATAAAAAATACACAACCAAATCTTGTATAGAATCCAAAATGTCTTTTAAAACATAAATGAGAAAGCACATCACAAATAATTTAATAGTGAGAAGATCCTTTTACAATTTATGGTTTAGAATTAATAAATCTGGAATTTTTTTGGTTGACTGCCATGGAGCTAGTTTCACAAAATGTCTAAAAATTCAGCAAAAAGTCAGTAATGTTTTGTCTCAAGTTTAAGATTATTTTTCGTCTGTTGGGTTGTTAACTTTAAATCTTACCCATAAGAAATCTATACCTGGGAAAAAGCATATTTAATTATCAAAATCCTGTTAAGTTTTGATATGACTATAATGAAATAAAAAATTTACAATATTAAAACAAAACTTTAAGCCAAAACTTAGTCTGAGACCTTTAATGGAGGCTACTTGAGAACAAATCTCAAATCTCTATACAGTGTATGAAATTAACACCTACCCCAATATCAGAGAATGGTAACTATTCTCACAGAAGTGTATCTTTCTAGAGTTACATGTCCAGATGTCCTGTAACTTATTATATATATATAAAGAGAACTGTTCACATGTTTCTTTCTCAATAGCTGAAACTATTTCGCGACAAGGGCCACCACACCATGACATCATATTAAACAATTTATTCTTTGATTTACCCTACAATGTAATATAGAATAGCAAATTTTGATTCAGACCTGTAACATTATTGAGGATAAATCTCAGATTTAAAAAAAAATAAATAAATAACTCAAAACCCCTCAGATTTGACACTTAATCCAGTGTAATCTAATGTGGACTTTTATAGCACTTAATTTCTATCAATTCACAGACTCTGAGGTGCAACTGAATAAAACCAATATGAGTTATCAATACCTTAGCTAGGTCGTACCAAGAAGCCCCAAGTGCTTTCCTGAATTGGTACTTCAATCATCTTAAGTACTTTCAAATATAAGTAAGTAAGAAGTAGGCATAAAGTGTTGAAATTAAATGTAACTGAAATTACATGCTGAAATTAAGTGCTGAAATTTATGTAACCATCCTCTAAGGCACTTATGTCCAAAAAGGGACAGTCCAGTTCTAAATAGAGGTCTGTGTTCATGTTAACGTCCAATAACGGAGATAAGCTATGGTGGAGCATAGACTTATCTGTAAAGGTAAATCTTGAACTGTTTTCTAAATGGAAAAGTACTTGCTACATTCCTTCATTAATAGCTCAGGAAATCTAAGTATAACCTAAGTTTTGAGTTGATCCGATAAAACATGAAGATTATAGTTTCTAACTACCGAACACCGGATTGCCTCCCTGTGTGTAATTTGGAATATGTCTAACATCTTGATGAATTATGCCTAACGAATTGGATGTTGTGCCTTAGAATCCGTAAATACAGAGATTAAGCACCTGGACAACTGACTGATTGATTGATTACAAATGTTTGACATGGTGACCCTAATTACTTTGTGAATTTCTCAAACAATTGCTGCAAACAACAATTCTTCTTCTCCCACATGGAAAGGTCTTAGAATTGTTAAAATGTGGAAAAGATATACATAAATGGTTCATCTACTGGACTGTTTACAACATTCTTATAGCTTCCCACCTCTGAGATCAGAGTTCGAATCCTGGCCTGACCTTATGTGGGAATGCTGGTAGTTGCTTGCCATCGGTCAGCCGTATACAGTACAGAACCTTTACCAACTGTATGTACTGGTTTCCTCTGCCCTTCTAAATACCCGTCCCATCACAATATAACCAATAATTTGCTAGACATGACGTAAAAGCTAATAAACAACATTCTTATATTCCTTCAAGTCATAACTCTATCTACCGATTTCCATAAAAATAACCTATAAGGCTATACAACTGAAGGTAACACAAGGGGGTTTATTATTGCAAACTCCAGCACTACAGAAATCAGTAATAAAGCAGAAACCACTTTTATCTACTCACAGAGTTGCAAAGCATACTTCCTGACTAGTAATCCATTTACTGTTAGATTAATAAGCCCTGGAAATTTATCCACTATTCTTCAAAGCTGTATTTTTTTCTCTATTTCTACAGTCTGCTATTGTCATTCATTCTCCCAGTGACAGGCAGCATTAAAAATGTTACTTTTTAGCTCTGTTTTGTCTGCAGATCTATGGTAATTTCTGTGAAAGAGACAGTGCAGGCCATCATAAACTGCACTTTTCTGAAACTACTTTCTCCAATAATTTCTACACTGGTAGACTGCTTTAATTTTTTGCTGAGGTGTGCCAGTATCTTTGGGTTTATTCAATGTACCATAGCCTTGTCCCAGGCTCACTCATGATACTTTAAGTACAAGATATATACTGCTTTACCTTGTAACTTTTCACAACTTAAATTATTGATTTAAATCTGCACTAGCACAAGCCCAGGCTGTATAAATAGTCCTCACATACAAGAATTCAATTTAATCAACTTTTTACAGTGCTTTTGTAAGCGGCAATATATAATTTGTATTTCAAATATGTATCCCAAATCAGTACACATCTCAGAATCTGCACACAAAAATTCCTGGATATATTTTTGTGTCTGTCATTACTTGGACTACCACCACCATTACCTTATTTTTGTATAGTCCATTACCAGAAATGCTTAACAGCTGACAACCAACTGTCAAATGGTAGTCTGTATAAGGTTTTGTGCTAAATTGAGGCATGTGCTAAGTTACTATGTCAGGCCATTATTATTTGCTGAGGAAATAAGCACTTCATCAGAGCAGCTCTGCCTAATGTAAGAGGTTTTCCCTGTTCATTGAATTAAATCACGACTATAACTGAACATATTTTATTTTTAGACACTGCAAAACATTATTATTTCATTAGACAACAGTTCACAGATGGGATATAATCACATTATCTCTAACGCACGTAAGTCACTGCTGTAAATGACTGTACATGTATCTCCGAGTTAAATAGGGTAATTACTGAAAATTAAAGCACAGAAACCAAGTGCCTGGTCCAGATAAAATCAGATGGTTTGACTATGATTTTCTTAAATTTATCTTTAACAGTCATTGTCTGACAAACTGGTACATAGTACAGTTTAGCAATCTGATAATTTGAGCCTTATATATAATAATGTCTGTATGGGATGTTTATATGAATTCAGACAATACTTAGGAAATGTATTCCCTTTTGGTGATCAAGTAGATCTATATGAAGTTTTACAATTGTGGCCTGCATAACTTTAAAACTATCCATCAGGTCTGGGTCAAAATTTCTCACAAAGTGGGGTAGACTATCCCTATTCTATTTTATTCCGTTGTTTTATGGCACTTAATCTCTGCCAGGCAGACTCTAAAGACGCAACACCAGAATCCAATTAAAAAAAATCATCACTCCATACCCTTTGCCAAGTCCAATACCACGGAGACGCTGGATAGAGGATATGCTAAGTTGGGAAAGCCTTTTTGAAGAGATATAATTTTAATCTTTTTCTGAAACAGGTACGAATTGGGGCAGAATGGTTACCTCATCAGGTAAATCGTTCTAAATTGTGGGAGCATCAAAAGCAAAGCTGTGGCCATAGTGTGTTTTGGATTTATGTATATACAGATGGATAGAATTGAGGAACCTCCAAGAATCTTTCATCTGGATGGTTGTATCTTGTACTATATCTTCCACAACAAGTAGGCAAAAGAGAACCAAAGTAACTAGGATGAATCCCTGGCTCAATCCTCGTCAAAGATGATCTGGATCCACATTGGATCCAAAATACTGATCTCTTAACCAGTGAAAAATCACTTGGAGACTACTTATTCAGAAAATGTTACATATAATGACAAAATTAACATTGCAATCCTCAATTCAGCATTTCCAGTTCTATAAATATAATTTATCAACATCATATGTCATTTAAAAATGACTTTTTAACAAAGAATAGCCTATGCAAATTACATCTATTTATGTATTTTTATTATATAGTTTGAATGCAACCTCTCCAAAGTATTTACCAAACTTAGACAGAACAAAACAGTTTTGATTTAGAATCAATAGAGAACACTTAAGTCCTAGCAAGGTTATCTTTTCAGCACATTAAACAGAGGATGAAAACTGAGGTGATTTGGTGAGATATGGCTGAAAAACCTGCTGTTGCTGGTTAATATTGAAAAAAGGTGGCATTGCAATAAAAATTAATCTGATGAAGAGCATCAACAGTGTCTTCTGTTGAAAGAAGTGCTCCAGTACTTATTTCCACACCTTAATTTAAAAACAAGACCACTCAGAGAGTGCATACCTCCACCATGGCATGTATGATTCAAAGCTCAATAATAAGTAAATTAGAAAACCCAGATCTTTGATACTTTTTATAGGAGATGAACCAGACCAAGACCCATCTTCTCATTTTCTTCAATGAAGATCCAACCTGTATTATTGTCTAATTCTTCTAACAGACAGTCATGAATTTCACACCTCCTTGGTGGAGGCAATAATAGATTGGATAGGATATAGCTACACTGGAAATTGGTAGAGAATTATATTCGATTTCTTGTGAAATTACAAAACTTAACTTGGAAAACACTTGAAATTATTGATGCTAAATAGGGTTTGGTTCCACAATTATCTGGCAAGAGCTTCCTTAAATTATAAATATGTCAAGATGACTTGACTATTGCCTATATTTAGACTTGTCCATTGACATATTAAAAGGTTCCAGCTTTATCAATAACAAGACTCACCATTTCACAGTCAACTTTCGCCAGTTTGATTTGGTAGCTTCTCATCCATTCCCACAAGCCTGGATTACTGACACAAAACGTCCCTCACAATAATTTTTTGCAAATTCTTTTGTTAATTTAGAGTATTGAGTAGCTCTGAGAATAGCCACCACTTTTCACAGTTAATTATTTGTCCATTTTCTGACCGATAATCAAATTTTTTTACTCCATTGTTGGTCATTATAACAAGAAACGGTTTCTGGGATGAAGTACACATCAATCAACCAAAAGTACTCACTTCCTGCAAATATGGCAGTAGATATAAACAAACACAAATTTTACTATGTACACATTTGTTGAATTATTAAAGAAAACTGCCTAAAATAATTTTTAAAATTGTATAATGACACCAATGATTGATCGAGCACGTCGAATTGTCCTTCCACTAGAATTGAGTTCCCCCTTATGAGGAAGATTTTGCACCTGCCAAGCAGATTAGACAATATGAGAAAATCCCCTTTGAGTTGAGGTCTGTTTAGTAGAAATTCCATTCTATGTGAAATATATTCCCTGCAGCTCTTTTCCATTGAAATGTGCAAATAAAAGCTCACAACCTGTTGAAAAGGATTGCTATTTAATGGTGATCTGGGTCAAAACTAGGTATCTAGGTATCAGGTATCCATGTGCTTAATCTCTGAAACTAGCTGATTCTAAGGCACGTCATCCAAATCGTAATACATAAATACATAACTAGAAGGTTGTTCATTCTGTTTAGGGCATATAATTGAAAAACCAAAGTTAGTTACAATTTAGACCATAGTTTTCAACCAGTCAGATTCATGGACACTGCTGTGTCATGTACGAATCACATTACAATATCTGTATTCAACATTCAGAGAAACAAAAAACATTTATTTTCACATCTCTTCAGAAAGACTTTCCCAGCTTACCATATAATCTATCCGGCGTTTCCGTTGTGTCGTACTTGTCGCTATGGAATGATGAATTTTTGAATTGGATTCTGGTGTTGCGCCTTAGTGTCTGTCTGGCAGAGATTACACACTATAAAACTATAGAATAGAATCAAGAGATTGGTGAATGACCGCTTGTCTATCACCCTAGTGGTTGTGGGCTCGAGTCTAGCTCCTGATGACATGTTAAAAATGCCAATGGTCAGTTTAATATGATCGCAGCTGCCAATAAAGATGTAAAAACCCAAATTTGACATTTGTATTTGCAAAAAAAAAAAGGAAACCAGAATGGATCATTTACTTTTTAAATGTTAAAGTTACAATTTATCTGATGAACAGACAGGAAACATGGCAGGGATTACCTTTGCAAGTGAACATACCATCCCAAAAGTTTGTTACCACCTACTGTTTTAAGGACTTTTCTTGTTATCCATGCCATGACTCATGTATATAAGAACTGTGGAGGTCAAAATTGTAGAAACACGCCAGAAACAAAAAAGCTTTGATTGCCAAAATTCATTGTTGTGTCAGTACGTTATCATATTACTTTTATGAATATATGAAAAAATATATAATATGCACACACGATTTAAAAAAAACTCCCCAAATGATCATATCTGTTCCTTGGTTCAATGAATATCTGACTTACTTTTTTGGTTTGTGAAAGGCTTCGATAAAAATATACTTTTTGCAAATGATAAGCAGCGCTATTCATCAACACAAATAAGTAGCTTTCAGTAAAACATGCAGCAGATTGTGAGCAGTTCCCACCATGTTCCAGGGAACGGTGAGTAATTTGTACAGAAGCCATCTTCATGACTTGTAAAATGTTAGCCTTGATCCGGCTCTTATGTTCATCATTTTATCAGAATGTGTACTGAAGAGTTGTATTCCAGTAGAGAACAAAATGAAGCCCAATACATGAATTGTTCTAACAATCTTAAGTTACCCTACCATTTTGTGTACTCAGAATCCACACTGATGATTGTATTTCATTTCAGTATTTCACTGGAATGGTTTCAATGGACAATACCACTACTGACCAAATCCTGATAAACTTATGCTTTGGTATAAATTAAATTCAAGCATTCTTCAATTCAGCGGGCCTAGGCATTCCACACTACGCTCCACTTTTGTTAATCTCACTTTTGTTGAATCCCAAACCCTGATCTAAACAGGGAAATTGGTCTGCAAAGCTTGTTGAAGGCAGATGGACGCACAATTTTGATGAAGAAGTCAGCCCTACTTTCCCCTCTCTGCTCTAGTACTCCGCATGATATACCAATTTGAATAAGTTGAAAGCGACAACAGACCCAAAAGCAATCAGTCCTCTGGACCACGTGTGAAGTTAGCACATGCTATATACCTGTGAAACTTAAACTCTCTGTCCCCCATCCACAATATAAGCAAAGTTACAGAAGTACTTTCCGAACTCAAGAAGCCAGTTTATCCCTAGTTTACACAACATCAGTCTTATCATCTCCAATGAAGTTCTGATTCCACTTATTGGAGGAAGATGACATTGTGTAGTGAAAGTCTGGAACAATTGCTCATATAGATGACCACGTATTTTTATCATTCACTCACAATGGAAACATAGAGATTAATGTAGGTTTTTAATGTGTTGGTATGCCTCACTAATGCAGGACCCTGGATCCTTGAGGTATAGAGTTGTAGGGACAAAAGCCACCCAAAATATATCCAGATTCTTACAGATCTGAAGAAACGAGCTAGTAAAACGATGCAGAAACAAGAAATATGACATGGTCTCAGACTTTTAAGACATGTCTCTAAATATGTTCTCGGAGATGTAACATTCACATGCTGAGGACAGAAGCTTTAGTTTGAAACCTATACTAGGTCAATAATGCCTTTATTGTAAGATTGTAAAATTATCCTCTTTCACAGAAGGCATAATTAAATCTAAGATTAAATGGCAGATGATCTTTGAATACACAGACAAATAAAAAGATAAGTGTCATAAGACAAATGATAGGGCAATTGTAAATCCCTTATATATCAGAGCTTTGGTGAGTAGAATAATGTAGTTTTTGTTCGAGTTTTTGACTATACTAGGGATGACTTTCAGGCCCTCATAGGGTCTTTTCCATTGAAATTCTCACAAAATTGTGGGGGAAAATGTCTGCTTAACTCGAAGAATACTTCTGACGTTTGGAGGACTGACTTGACAGAGTTCAATTTTTGAAGTAGATTTATCTCTAGTAGGTTTGTCACGTTATATATTTTTACCAGGAGAAGTTTAAGAAAGGCTACTGAACCCATTATCTTTAGTCAAGTCAAAACAATAAGATCCCTGCTCAGGTTTTGGTTAATTTGCCAGTAAAAAAGCGAGGTCTTCTGTGACTTCTGAGGTCATTTTTTAAATTACAAAATATGATATTACTCAAGCACACAGCTGAGACGCAGCATGCAGTGCAATTACTTTTTTTCTGTTGTTTGTATTATAGCCATAACCTGACAGCTTTCCAGTAATGAGTACAGTAGACAAAGGAAAAGAGGAACTGTAAATGGCAGCCCATTTATCATGATGGAGAAACAAGCAAAGTTCTGCATGACCAATGATCAACTTATGCAGGAGTTATACAAAATCTGATTTTATACATATACCATGTTGATTCGTATAAAACCCCAGGGATGATGCAGTTTTCAAAAAGGTGGGGGGGGGGATTGAGCAATGTCTTGGAGCAATGGGCGATAAAAGTGTACACAACTAACATCTTGAATGTCAATATATACAATTTTGGGTGAGCTTAAAATATTAGAAACAAACCTTAAATATGAAGAAATTATGAACTTTTATCTCCTATTTTGGTAGCTTTTATAGTAATTTTAATAATGAAATGTCTTTTTTCAATTTTCTTCACTTCACGTTGGCGGTTGTTTTGTTTCAGGATTTGCTAAAATAATTTTTTTTTTATGAATCTCACAATTTTAAAGTAGAAACAATGGGAGGTTACTATAGATGGTCTAAGATTTCTCAAGGGATAACGGCTAACAATGTACAAGGGTTATTATACATTTATTATCCACTATTTTGTTTGAATTGTAAGCAAGATATGCCCTATATTTACTTAATTAATACAAAAATTTCGAAATATTGTCAAAAAATATCCGTTGTATGGGGCACCATTGAATAAAGAGAAATTATCAGATTTCTATTTCCTGTTTCAGTGGTCAAATAAGGCATGTGACGGATAATAAACATACATTATCTTATACTGAAGATCTTTTTGTGAGGAATTGCTTTCAATAAACAACTAGTAACTGGTAATTCATTCTTTGGCAACTGAAATCAACTCTCAAGGAGGTTTCCCTGATAAATTGACTGTATACATGGTTATATCTTCTTTGCCTTAATAAATCTATGCCAATTACACTACACAAACCATGTATTTTACTAGGCACTGGCTGCTCTTAAAGTTAATAGCAGTTTATTTTCTCTTGCTTCCAATTCTACTTCATTTCCATTTGGCTCATGGGAAGCGAGTTAATGGAATTAAGTGCACTACAGGTGAATCTCCCTGACCCTCTGCTGTCCTATAACCACCAATAGACACTACTCAATATCCATTACTGCTGGTAAAACAAACTACTTATCATCCAATTGTCCTGAAGGTGAACAGCACCTCATCTCAAGGATACTATCCCATGGTATTTTATGGCTGTGTCACTCACACCTGGGGCCTGTTTCATAAAACAACTTTGAATTGAAATCCAGACTTTTGTCTTAAACTCTGACCAAGTCTGTGCTATAAAACTCAGCAGATTTTAGAAAACAGATAATTATAAACTTTGACGAAGTCTTGGGCTTAGAGTTGGGCTTATCTGCGAGAGGCCTTAAGTTTTGATTTAAGACTTACATATGGCCATCCTAAATTTTTCTCCAGTTCAAAATTAATTTGAAATGCCAGACAATAGAGAATAAACATATACAATATTTCTGTAAATTAGTCTTCGAACATTTTAAGATTTTCCATTGCAACAGTATCTCTCCAAAGATTAAATGTGTCAAACAGAGGCAATATATCATCAGTAGAATGATTTGACTTGAAATATTGGGTCACATCACACAGAAAACTACTGTGATTATTTGATCGGCTTGGACTTGGCTTAGTCACCATTTGTGAAATCCATTTATGTCCAAGATTTGGTTAAGACAAAGGGCTCAGACTTAAGTCCCTGATTTAGGCTAAGTCTGAGCTATATATACATTTGTTTGAATTTAACCTGTACTTTTTGAACTAATAAACATTTTACTTTATATATCTGTCCTGAAATAATAATTTGTTTAATCACAAATCATACTTTGGAAGTTGCATTGAGAAATGTCAAGCAGTACTAATGATGTATCATATTCAAGCACCTCAAAGCAATGGTGATATTAAGTTACAAAACAAAGTTCAAAATCACACTCAGACAGGAATGAAATAAAGTTCAATAACGTGCTGAACAATTCTAGATCTTTCTAAAGTACAGATCTTTATTTGTCTGAAAATGACTAAAGATCAAAGAGTCTCAGTTGTTCAACAATGTGATTGAAAATATATATATTTTTGGCCCGACAGAATAATCATTGCTGTCTCAAAGAACAAAGAAAACTGGCAAAATAACCTTTAAGGTAGGTGCCATGTCTCGATTAAAAAACAAAAATAAAACCTGTAAATGATTCTTTTGATGACTTGTATTAATTACTTTACTCTCCCTTCTGTGGTCGTGGGTTCAAACCAAAATTAAAGCACTGTGTAACATTCACTGGTGATCTGTCTCAATATTAAGCCTTTGTTAATGAAAGGGATGTAAAATCCCCTTTGATCTCACCTCTAGTGGCTTGGGTTCAATTCTAGCTCAGTGCTACATGTCAAATTAATTGAGGACCTCCCTTTCCCTGATACGACCTTTGTCTTGATATAACCTTTACGACTTATTGCTGTTGACAGGTATATACAGTCCCCATAATCTTAAATGGCTTAGGTCTTTGTAAACACCCCCCGTCCCCCCAGAATCTTGTGTTGTCATCCATAAACTGAATCATCCATAATGTGTCATTCATACGTAAATTACATCATATGAGGTGATATCGGATTACCTTATATTTCTTTTGAACGTAATTGTCCCTGTTTTTCCATATTTTATTTGCAATAGATTCGTTTGATCAACTCCATTTTATAAATTTCATCATTTTTCATTCTCGTAACCACCAGTCCTCAGCTATTACAAATATTTGATCAATTTGCTCAAAGGGTGTTTTGGAGAGTGGTGACAGTTATACTTCAAATTTACCAAATCATGATACTGATATTCAAATAAGTATAAATGGCAAGATCACTCAAAGATTGCAAATGTCTAGCAAGGCCCAAAATAATAGTTCATATATTTGTTGAAAAATGATTCAACACATTAATAAAAATTGTTTCCTTAAGATGTAGTCTGTTTTAGTTACGATAATGGTTACTGGGGATAGGTCAGTATCAAAAATGTGTAGATTGGGAGGCCTCCAAAACAAAACTGACTCAGGGATACTTTAGTATACCCTAGATCAAATAGGTCACGACAGGAAGTGAATCTCATGACATCAAAACAAGGAGTTTTATTCCCAATGAAATCACAATAAAGTCCCCCAATGTACAAAAATATAGGGTAAAAGTTAGCAATTTCTTCAGATTTTGGGTTTGTTTTGAATATTTTAAGTTTTCCTTCAATTATATGTGCTGACAGGCTCGATGCTGATTGTAAATTTTGTCACAGTATTTCAGTAAAATGCTGTTGACAGCAAGACACTGAGGCTACCAACCCATCCTTGATGGTTACATTTCAGTAGATAAATGTTAAATGTAGCTACATCTACAAAACTCAATTACCCTTTTTAACAGCTGTGGCTATAATGGACTACAGTACTGGTAATTGTTATACGTTGTCAAGAGTTAGATTTGAACCCACTACTACACACTTGAGAACCAAGTCATTTATATATCTAAACCAGATAACCACTGGACCAGTCGGGGCTAATTTTTCATGTCTTATGCCCCATTCACACTACAGGTACGCCCCGTGGTTAGAAATTTTACTTGGCGGCAGAACTGCCCACAGGTTGCCCCATTTTGTCCAACTTGTTCACACTACAGGCGGACGGCCACTGATTGGACACAGTTTTTAACGATCAATAACAGTAGAATGACAGTACTATAAATGTTGGTCACCAAGATGCAATCTAAACTCACCTTCGGTGGCCGTCGGACAAACACATGGCAAAATGCCCAATCCATTAACTCACCTTATTACACCGAAAGAAGACTAAATCACAACCTCATGGACACCGTGGACCACATCTTCAGTTACTGTAGTAAAAATTCATACATGGACAAAATCGTCTACACATGCTCACAGTGCTGAAATCAGAGGCGGAACTTTGAAACTTTTGGAAACAACTCTAGGACTCGCAAAGTTATGGCTGGTTCACCACTGACTCACAAGGTTACAACGGATGTCAGACGGTGAGCCAAGGACAGGGATGTTTCACCAAACGCAGGTTACCGCGGGTGATACTGCCTGTAGTGTGAATGGTGTAGAGTAAGAAATCTAAAATTTGCCAGGAATCTAAAATTCGCCACCTCTAAAACCTTAGTTAATTTTATGAAGAAAATGATGTTTTGTCTTAAAATTGGTATTTTTCAATTCACAAAGCCTTACTTTAGTGTACATTCAACAAATCTCACCTCAATTCATTTATTTTATTAGTATTTCCACATGTGGCGAATTTCAGATATGTGGCAAATTTTAGACTTCTTACTCTCTAAGCATCTCTTATAAGCAATGAATGAAATTAATGCCTGGTTACACCTACAACCCTGTCCAGAAGCTTGAGACTTATTCTCACAGACTTGTATCTTTCTAGTGTTACAGGTAAGGATGTCATTTGAGTTAAGAAAACTCTTTCCTTTTTTCAATCACTGAAATTAATGAGATTTTTACTGTTTATTTGCTTACAAATGCAGACAATAACATTAAAGTATTTATTCTTTAGCACTTGCCAACTGATATATAGTTTTGAAACTTAATATTGATTTAACCTACACTGAAATATAAACTGGCAATTTTTGCTGTGGACCTCAAACATTTTTCAGTGTAGTTCTGATGGAACTGGAAGGTTTTCATGTGAACTTCTTACACTAACTGAGCTCTCAGGGTCTCTTAAAAGGGCCAGACTTGCCGAGGTGGAAAATTTGATCCATAATTTTTGTGGCACTAATTAGATGGTACCATCTTCAAAAGGTATAAAAGTAACTTTTGCAAGATCATATACACAATTGCTGTCTTACCAATGATATTAATTCTATATTCTTCCATATATAACATGCAAAACAAATAGGGTTTTGATCCAAAAATGCAGCAGTTTTCCAATTACAGGTGTCAGCTGGGTATCTAATATCTGAAAGTTATTAATGATACTGTCATTTGCAACAGGATTCTTCCAAACACTGGATAGTGTGGCCGTGTGGATTTTTTAAACACTCCTCCTTTTACAAAGACATACTGAGATGTATTATATTATTCCGCATGTTTAACCTAACAACAAAGGACACCTTGTGATAGACTCACATCAAATACGGAAATTACCCGAAAGGTACATGTTATTAAATTTTATCATGAGGGGAAGACAAAGGAATACTCCACAATAGTCACCATTCTGTCTTCTCAAGCGATAAAACATATAACTAGAAATAACTCCTCATGCACAGTCCTCTGACAAGCAGCTGTCAGTATTTCACCCGCACATTGCTACTTTATTTTAAGCCTCATAATTACAGTGTGACAATGAAAATTATTGAAAATAGGTCTAGTGAAAATTCAGGACTTTCTTATCCAGAGTGTAATCTGGACCTTTCCAAAAAATTTAGTCGCTTCTTCTTTTTATCATGTACCATCAACAAAAAAATGGGATTATATTTTAAGAACCATCATGGATACACAAACTATTAAATGTTTTAGCAAATATGGAACCAAATAATTATCTCACCACAAACTGTGCCAAATCCAATTGAAATCTGTTTACATATTTTGTCCAAAAAGCTTTAGATTTAAAACATTTATAACATGATATCCAAAACATTTATAATTTATTTATTCAATTAAAATAAAAGTAAATGAGCATTGTCTACTACAGTAGTGGTGGTGGACCAATTCACGCCCGGGTACCAATTCACGCCCACCCCTAAATTTATCCAAAACAATCACAGTTAAACAATAAATTACAAATGTAAATGATCCATTTGATGATTATCTATGATGTGGTAAACATATTCTCTATGAAAAATTATAAATCTTCAAGAAAATTGAGGGTGGGCCTGAATTGGTACTCGGGTGTGAATTGGTCCACCACCACTAGTTACATAAATTGTCAATACTGATATATGTTGTCTTTGCACATCAATATAAGCTACCCTGTCCCAAAACAGTAAATATTGCTAATATTGATAACAAAATACCCACTAATAATCAGTCTATCTTACCATGCTTATTTGATATCACAATCTCTTAGACTTTTCAAACATCTTCTATCCGAACCTGCAAACTGACCAGCTATCCTTTATACAAATGCCAGTAGTGTGTAACATACACCAGTGACCTTAGTCCAGTACACACAATTTCTATATTAACACATATTACTCAGCCTTTCTCACCCACTGAGTTAGTATGGAAAGTATGGCAAGTTTCTGCAAGAACTGTTCTGCAACCAGCGGGTACCCAACTTTACCTGGCAGGCAGCAGGCTAGCCTGGTTAAGGCTTTAACACAAAATATACAGTGTGAGGGTCTGTTGACAACTCAGCTGTAAGCTTAGGGATCCATTGATTTGTCATGCCTGGGTAAATGTTAGTTCAAGTAGTTATGGCGATAGCTGTCATTATCAGCTGTAGTAAGACTGACTTCTTTTCCTTCACCTTATAGCACTGCTACACTTTCACTAGTAATAGGAAGATGTACATGGTTTCAAACCCGGGGGGAAGGGGGGGGGAGCTGCTGGGACTAATTCTGTTAAAAAGGGGCAAGAAAACTGACAAGTGAATAATTTGTCCCATATAAAATGATAAGATATAGAACTGAGAAAGATTGGAGCTATAAAATACTAGACTGCCAGAACTCATGAAGAGAACTGAAAACAATAAGTGCCAATAAGTCTCATGCTAGTAATCAGTGGAATTTTACCATCAATATTTTCTTGAGATACGATAACTGAGCTCCAATTTTACAGAAGAATGCAGCTTTCAAAATTTGCCAGAAATAATCTTTTATCATTTGCAAAATCTGGCTTATGGGAATAATTTACTTACAGTTAAAGACTGGTCATGTGTACTCTGAACAGAACTGTTCATCCACAAAGGTGTTCAACATGTTTAATATTTGGGACAAGCATGTTCATTACTGCAAATACACTCCTGACCTTTGTCCCACTATATCAGGCTAGTTGAAAGGCAAACTCATGAAAGCAATATAAGTGTAACTAGTGTTGAAGTGCTAACATCTGAGAATATTGGTTGGTATAAGTAGCAGTTGGTCAGACCAGAACCAGTTCCTCTTACGATGATTAGAGGTTCTATAGTTATGTATGTAGCCTGTTGTATACATACAAACAAGAATAATATAACAACTGTGCGCCCAAGAAAGGCTGGTAGTCCATTTCTACATGAAAAGATTAAATAGGATTACCTGAGCCCAGATCTGACACTAAATCCTACACTGCCAGCTGAGGTCTATGTATTCCAAGTTATTTTTCATCTTCTTTAACCATTGTTATTAGACCTATGAGTCATATAGAGTAATCTTATATCACAGTTACAGATACTTATGACTCACATTAGAGCTTTTAAAAAGTTTCCTGTCTTGGAAAAAAATGGTATTTACTCTTTCGCTCTTCTGAAATTCACTCCACATTGTTTTACGTATATCTTCTTGCACAAAAAACCCATCCAGTCTGCATTTTTACAGCTCAGGTTTTAGTCATGCAATGTATCTCATACACCCTGATATGGATGCTGGTTATAACAGGGATTTAGTGACATGTCTTGATGAAATGGTTGACTGGACACACCCAATCTTCAACAGACAATGCCAAAATGTCAGTGTTTTATGGTAAACTTACATATCTATTCTATACTTTTTAAATCCCAAATCTTTCAACACATGAAACTAAGTGCCATAGAGGCCAAATCACTTCACTTCTGTTCTTCAACTGCCAGCCACTTGCTGGTATACACACCCTATATTAAATTCTGATCTTGTAGTTATGTAACAATGGCCTTTGAATTGTAATGATAACTGCCAGATTTCCTTACTGATTTAAAGGATTATTTCAGTTATGGCTCCAGTAGAAATTAACAAAGACTTTAACACAAAATATATATACAGTAAACCAGAAAGCAAACATAGAACTCAGAACAAACACACCCAAAAACATAACCTCCTAGTGGAGATAAATATATTCTAAACGCATTTTCCTATATTTGATATTAATCTGACCGGCCACTGCTATCAGCCATATATATATATGCCAGCCATATATTTGCTTCATATACCCTGTTTACACTGCAATCTGAGTTGACAAGGATTGAGGGTTGAAGCATATTACAACAGATCCATCTCAATCCAGAAAGTGGAGGTGCCATTAAACCTCCTTTTCTTTTAAAACAATTTGGATAATAATAGCCATCTCAGCACCAAGTGAATTGATTACAGTACAAACATAACCTTTGTCAACCCAAAGGTTCAGACTATGAAGGGGGTTGAGCTAATCTGCTTCACTCCACGTCATCAGTAGGGTTGAGATTTACCCTTGTCAACCCGGATTGTGAGCATGCACACCTAATCCCCTATTTGCCTCAATCCGTGTCAGCCCGAGTTAAAACACTAGTCTAAATGCACTTATAGAGAGAAAGCTAAGACTAATGTGGATTGTCTAATGATCCAACAAAATCTGGGAGAATTTTTCAAACTAAAATCACTTTGTTTTAAATCAGCTTTAATGTTTTTGGTGTATATAGAAAAAGTAATGTCATATCATTAGAATGCATTGACTTGTTAAATGAACCATTTTCCAATAATATTATATAAGCCATTTCACATTTTAATTCCTCATTTACTTACCACTGTTAAAGTTATATTGCACAGACATTTCTGGCTCTAAATCTGAAAAACACACACATACAATGACTCACATTTGAATATTTTTTGTTTAGAATTATTATTTTTCTTTTATTCAGTCGCTTATCCTACAAAAGCCCAAACATGGTTTCACATCTGCAAAATTTCTTCTGAAACCTTATCAAAGAAATTCTTAAAAAGATTCACACTTGTTGCTTCTCTTTTTGCCATTTAATTACATGAATATCACTCTGATCTTTCATGCTGGGCACACCTTTGAAAGTCAGCCACAGATCATAATACCTAAAAAAGGGACGTCAGCATAAGCACATTATGTCAGTTTATGCAGTCATTTAACAGATGGCCCAGTCCACTGACTTGCAATATACCGTATTATCAGCGATAAGAGCCTCCTTTAATAACACTACATTTCAAAATGTAATTGTTGTATCTATTTCTAATCTGTTATACAAGTGACACTTTACCGGTGTTATTTAAAATATTTTATAGCACTTATTTTGGCCCCCAAATTTTTTACAACTCTTCTGTGTTCAGGCTTTAATATTTCTATTTATATGTTTACATAGCAGATTTTAAACTGCATAAAACATTTTAAAACATTTATACTGGAAATAGGAACAGACTGGATATAAGTACATATAATGTATATGATACACAGTTCGCAGTTGACAATCCAGGATCAGTGAAGAAATTTTCAGTTCAAGACCGAAAAAATATGTAGTTTTGCTTGAAATGAAGTAACTACAAGTGGCAACAGAGGGTCTGCCCCAGTGCAACCCTGGCTATTGAATAGAGTATAAAACCTAACTTTGATTCATATGAAACTGTAAGTTATTAAACCATCTATGAGTTATTAAACCATGTATTTTTTATAAAATGTTAATGTAATATCAGTAATTTGAAAACCTAATACATGTATATTGATATTTTTTGTTAATCTATTCTTAAATATTTAAATGCATTGTTCACTATTTGTACCACAAAGAAATAAAAGTTAAGTCTCGGAGTCACTGGGTTATACCATGTGGGACCGACAGAAAGGTATGGACAGGGTTTACATAAAATCATGCACAGCCTTGAGGCATTTATTGCACACAGTGTGGTAACCCTCCCTGTTGCATATCTCACAGCTAGCACCTGCTCTCAGGTTAATCAGTAAACCTGGTCACTGGGCTTGGACCATTGCAACTCATACACACAGGCTACAGTGGTTACCATGACATAAAACTTAATGACATCTTACCTGTGATAAAGGTTCTTTCTGTATTAACTGACCTACACACCTGTGAAAGGATTTAACATCGTTAAAGAGAAGTCATGAACATTTACAGAAAAGTTACGCTTATTGCTCTTCATTAGTTGACTTTATGGCAACAAGTCAGGGCTGCAAGTTTTTAATAAGTATGCATATCATACAAAAAAGTAATGGAAATGCAGAGTTTTCACTTTTCCAGGACAAATGACACGGAGGTTTGAGTTTGTTGTATGTACTTTATAATCCCGGACACACAGACCAATATGCCAAACGAGATGGTCTGACCTGATAATAATGTTAAGGCTGTTATATAGCTTGTCTCTACGCACCAAAAATGATACGATATACATCAATACAAATCCATCTCTATTTTGAAGAATTTTTTTTATATTTTATTGGACTGGTATGCATCATAAGCATACAGGACAGATAGATATCCAATAAAAATAAATTTCTGATTTCCGCTCCAGTTTTGAAATTATTTTCACCATATTCTTCACACTGTATCTTAATGTATTGGACGAGATACGATTGGCTCGATGCATATGTGCCTTGTGTACAGTTCTATGTACATATTCCATGATTAGCAATCTGCGAAGATGATTTCTTTTGTCAACTTATATATAAATAAGTCAATACAACTTAATTGGTAATGGCAAATTGACTTGTTACAAAACAATATTTTGGAGATTCAAGGGCATGGCCTATAAGCACCAACAACAACATGATACAAGCTAATACAATATCATAATGCTAAAAATAGCATCAGAGATGCCCGTACCCCACAACCTAGGGAAATATTTTTAACACCATGAGATATAGAAGTACTGTATCAGTACAAAGTTCAGAATATTTTCAGAGCACTGTCCATTATATAAAGGTCCAAACAATGTTTAAATAGACAAAATAATGTCTAAGAGAAAGATAATGCATGTAAAGATGAAGTATTAAAACAAGACAATTCAATAACAAGATGACACCATTAATCAGTAAACATTACGACACTCTTTACTTTATCTACAGCTGGCATGGCCGAATTATGGTTGGGATGTTTTGAATATTATCATGCATAAAGAAGTGGTAATACATTCAATGAATGCTTATGTGTGGTGTGGGAGCAAAATCTGTGGCTCACTTGATGAAAGTCCATCTGTTACAATGGGAAGTTGTAAAAGTAAAATTCTTAATGAATTCTAATATGACTTTAACATGCTTGATCTGCATCAAAAGACAGACCTAAAGGTGCAACAAGATTTTAAAGGTCAAGGTCACTACGACAAGGTCAAAGGTCAAATCAAGGTCACACCATGATACTGCACACCTACAACCCCTAACCAATGTCCCTACCAAGCATCAACTTCCTACACCTCACGGTTTCCGAGATATAGCCCGGACAAGATTTTATAGGTCAAGGTCACTACAGCAAGGTCAAAGGTCAAAATCAAGGTCAGACCATGACGTTACACACCTACACCCCCTAACCAATGTCCCTACCAGGTATCAACTTCCTACACCTTACGATTTCAGAGATACAGCCCGGACAAGATTTTATAGGTCAAGGTCACTACGGCAAGGTCAAAGGTCAAATCAAGGTCAGACCATGACGTTGCACACCTACACATCCTAACCAATGTCCCTACCAAGTATCAACTTCCTACACCTTACGGTTTCTGAGATACATCCCGGACAAACTTTTTCCCGCCGCGCACCCGCCCATCCGGACACCATGGGTGAAATACTAAATTTGGAACTCAGTGTGATGTACCTTGTCTATACAAACTGATAATATGAAACAAGCATGCACATTCAGGATCCATTTTAGAAACATTTCACTTGCACTGGCTATTCCTTTGTTTCTCTCAAGTTTTTGTGAATTAATCCCTTCAATTCGCATACAAAACAATATACAGAAGATATTTTCATCAAATAGTATGACCAAGAAACAAGCAAAATATGTGCCCACCAAAAACAAGATGAAAAATTAAATATATATTTTGAAGAATTCTCCAACTTCTATTGGACTGGTAGGCATGGTCACCATATACTGTACAGGGCTCCAGTTAAAATGCCAAGTGCTGCCTTATTTAGGATCCAATTTTGAAAATGATTTCAACATATTTTTGAGTATAAAGAAAGCTTGTAACTAACATCACATTGGACTGTATCAAAGTTACATTTTGGAATGTTAATTTGTGTCATGAAAACTTAGTCAGTTTTATTGGGATGGTGGTCATATACACAGCACATTAATTTCAAAAAATAGTTTAATCTGAAAGTCAAAGTCATGGTTTCTTTAATGTGCCTTTCATCATTTAGGTTCCACTACGGACAATATTTTTGATACAATCCCTTTCTGATAGTGTAAATATAAAATGGGACAGATTAACATAGTTCAGCTGTTTCAGTAATTTTTTAAACATCAGATCCAATAAATGACAGAGCATCAGTTAACTCCTTCCACTACAGTAACAATGGATGTAAATCAATATTGCCACAAAATAACCCAAATGTTTAAACAAGCCTGGT
Organism: Sabellastarte sp. h YS-2021; assembly: GCA_964017235.1. Lineage (NCBI taxonomy): Eukaryota > Metazoa > Annelida > Polychaeta > Sabellida > Sabellidae > Sabellastarte > Sabellastarte sp. h YS-2021. The sequence goes on along the minus strand of OZ024929.1, from coordinate 170,154,303 downwards.
TTATTTTGCATTAATACATTTTTCACAGAAAAAAAGACTATCATATTTGAATAGCATGTCTGGTTCATTTATTAAGCCAGGAAAGCCATAGTATTGACTGAAACACAAAAAATCTCCCTGATTTCCCCAATTACTCCAATTTAGTATTCAGGAAAAACATATAACTGCTTGTTCAGGAACAATGAGCTAGCTATTTGTACTGAAACTGTTCTATGAATTATAAAATTACTAATTAGAAATACAAGCTTGCAAAAATACTTAAAACAATTACTGTAAAAATTGATAAAAAATATGCACATTTACATGAACAAGTAAATTTAGACAGTAGAATAATATTTGAAACCATTCCTTGACATCCAAGATTCACTGGTTTGAAATGTATTACACATGAATATCGTAATTTTCTGTTGAGAGAAACCCTGTTTTGTGGCAAGCATTGATTTTTTTGCATGAAAGCATGCAGACAAACACTGTCTCTTTATTATCAGGTGTACTTTTTCTGATAAAAATATTTCTACAAATCTAGTGATAAAATTATAGGGCAGAAGATTCTAGTTTGAAAAAAAAAAACACACTGACAATAAAGGTGTAAAATATTTTAAAATGCCATTAAAAATATAATGGGGGTGTTCCACTGGAACTGACCCACTAACCGTCTCTGACTCGGGTTGGTTAGACGAGTTGGGGATTGGGGACAAAAATTAAGAAAAAAGTGCTTGTGTAAATTATAAGTTGGTTTCACCTTCCTGACATTACATAGCACATCCCAACTTGATTGTATCAACCTCCTGACCTTACTTGGGGTTGAGTTGTTTTTCTCCACAACCAGACTGGAAACTATCAGGACAAGCCATAAACCCCTAAGCCGTACCAGGTTATGACAAGCTGCAGTGACAAACTGACAAGACTGGAGCAGTGTCCTGCTCCACCCCAACTGGTAGTGATAAATTTCTGGAATCGGGATTGAGAGTCCGAATCAAACCGACATCATATAAACCCCTTCTGGCTGCTGTAACTCATCATTTATCACTGCAAAGATGCCAGCACAACATCAGAGACTTTCTTGATAAGCTTAGGGCCCTGTTGTTTTTTAATTGAGTTAAATATTTTGATTTTCATTTTGATTTACAGACATAAAAAAGGATTCATCTGAACCCAGGGCCAGCACCTCTGAACCCAGGGCCAGCACCTACACCACAGCCCCCACCACCCAGGAGAAGAATAAAGCCACAAAACCCATGGGTCATGTCCTGGATGCTTCAAGGACAAGAAAAAGGATGCTATAGCAACCTCCTGGCCAACTTAATACAGACTGATATCCCACCTTACCAGAATTTTGTCAGGATGCCAGATGCGGTTTTTGATCTGATTGAAGAACACACACACCACCGCATCAAGAAGGAGTATTCACCTAGGAGTGAATATTACAATTATAAGGGCTTCTTTTGCCCTGGTGCTGCTAGCCCTGGTCAACACAGACTACAGATTCCTCTGGGGAGATGTCAGGTCAAGTGGATCTTCATCAGATGCACAAATATTTAACTGCAGTAAGTTGAAGGAAACAATCAAGGATGGTAGCTAGGGGCTTCCAGTACCTGAACCCCTGGGGGAGGGAGGGCCAGATCTGCACCAACTATTTCGGTGGGTGACAACGCTTTCACCTTGATGCCATGCATTGCTAAACCCTATAGCAGAAGACAACTCACAAGGGAAGGGAGAATAGCGAACTGCAGGATCTCCAGAGGCAGGAGGCTATTGGAGAATGCATTTAGAAGCCTGGCAAGCAGATTCAGGGTGCTACTAGGCACAATGGAGCAATGGCCAAAGGTTGTCAGAGACATTGTTTTAACATGTGTTGCACAACATCCTGAGGACACGCCAAGGTGGACTAGACAAGGCACCCACCTAGCAGATGACATAGCAGTCACAGCAAATGAACGAGTAGTATATGTGCCTGATGAAAACTGCAGGAATCCTTCGTGGGAGGCAAAGCATCAGCCAGACCTACTGAAGGATTACTTCAATCATGTTGGTGAATTGGCTGGGCTGGAGGACAGGATCTGAAAAAGAGATATGAAAAGTAACTATTCTGGGGACAGAAGATACTGGCACATATCAGTCCTTTTCAGTACTACCCAATTATTCCAAAAACATTTTATTAAAGCTGGTGTTACACCAGTGTCTCACAAATTTCCAACAAATTTCCCAAAAATCTCCAATAAATTCCTAACCACTTTCTAAACAATTTTCAAACAAATCACAAGTCCAATAATGATGTTTCATAACTTCAACACAAAATTTTTTTGAAATGTTAAAATTTGTAAACCTTCAGATTTTGTTCATCTTTCAAAATGGATTAAAGTTATAAAATTTACAAAAAAAATTTTTCTGTGAAAAAAATCCAAAGGTCAAAATCGTAACGTTTTGAGTAAAATTTGCTAGGGTACATTCTAACACTAGCCGTTTAAGATGGACGTAATCTTGCCTAGCTCTCGTCTCACATGAAAGTTTAAAATATACAGCTTATCTTCAGTGCTGTTTTTATTGCATGTGATCTAAGCTTTCAGTAAAAAATCTCGTGTCCTTTGGTGGGTTTTCTTATTGAATAACACAAATGTGCATGTGTGACCTCGTGAACTCTTCACCTCTCGACCTTTTGAATTTTGATCCCACGCATGCGGAGTAACAGGTAAAAAAACAGGAAATTGACCATTTTTGTTTTGAAATTGGAATAAATAAAGAATTGCTGCATATATATAGACAAAATATTGATATTTCGTCTTACAAATACTTCTGCGTCAGTCTGACGCTCAGGTAAATATTATCTGCGTAAATCGCTTGATTTCGACATAAATTTACGCACATTTGTGTGTAAACGGAAACACTGTATATAGTGCTAGTGTTCAGCTGGGTAAATTGATCCATGACCTGCTTGTCGACTGATGAAGGCTGGGAGACTGCACTGGTACCCAGTACTGCAGATCGATGGCTGATGTGTCAAGAGTGGATGCTGGTTTCATACTGTCAGTATCCATGGACATTCATGAAAAGTCCATCGTCCTTCTGATGTGGGTCTTCAAAAAATTAAATTTGTCCTGAATCCAGTTTGAACTCTGTCATTTCATTGGGAGCCTGGCCAGACTTTGGCTGGCTTAGTTATCTATAAAGAGTAATTTGGGATTCGTACCAAGTCTTGCACACCTTCACTGACACATTGCAGCTCCTTCTAAACTTCTCCCACAGCCAATCCTTCCTGGCCTTGTCCTAAAATGTTCATTGGTTTTGTTGTAAAACTCCTCATGATCCTTGACAAAGTCTACAATAGCCTCCTCATATGTGTCATTTGAATATGTCCTTTCTTGTGCCTGGATTGGAATTGAGTAGATGCACTGGCCACTCCCGCCCTGTGTCGATTTCACTTTCACTCCTCTTAGTTTTTTTTTCTTTTTTCAGCCACTGCCTCCTCTGACTGTGACTGTGGATTTTCTGCCCTCCTGGCTTCCTCCCTCTCCATCTCCATCTACTTCCGCTGGTGTTTCTCTGCCTCCTCCCTCTCCCTCTGTTTTCCCTCCTCCTCTGTAGGTCAGCAGCTGCATCTCCCAACTCAAACTCTGTAGGTGTCTGTGGGGACTTCTATCTTCTTCATATTCTTTCTTGCCTTTTCCAGGATAGATCTTATAAATCAAATCAAAGCAGCATTTGTAAAAAAAGTAAATCAGCTAGCCAGCCTAAGTTATATCTGTACACTAAAGCCTAAGTTAATTTGTAAAAAATAGCATCAGAGATGCCTGTACCCAACAGCCTTGGGAAATATTTTCAACACCATGAGATATAGAAGTACTGTACCAGTACAAACTTCAGGATACTTTCAGAGCGCTGTCAGTTATATAAAGGTGCAAACAATGTTTAAATGGAGAAATAATGTTTAAAAGAAAGAATGCGTATAAAGATGAAGTATTAAAACAAGATAATTCAATGACAAGATGACAGCATTAATCAGTAAACTAAAATTCAACACTCTTTATATACATCTGCATTTCCGAATTATGGTTTAGATGGTTTGAATATTACCATGCATACAGAAGTGGTAATACATTTAATGAATGCTTATGTGTGGTGTTGGAGTAAAATCTGCGGCTCACTTGATGAAATTCTATCTCTTACAATGGGAAGTTATGAAAGTAAAATTCTTAATAAATTCTAATATGACTTTTGCTTAATCTGCATCAAAAGACAGACCCAAAGGTGCAACAAGATTTTAAAGGTCAAGGTCACTACAGCAAGGTAAAAGGTCAAATTAAGGTCACACCATGATAATACACACCTATAGCCAATAACCAATGTCCCTACCAAGTATCAACCTCCTACACCTTACGGTTTCCTAGATACAGCCCTGACGATTTTATAGGTCAAGATCACTATGGCAAGGTCAAAGGTCAAATCAAGGTCACACCATGATGCTGCACACCTACAACCCCTAGCCAATGTCTCTACCAAATATCAACTTCCTGCACCTAACAGTTTCCGAGATAAAGCCCGGACAATATTTTATAGGTCAAGGTCACTACGGCAAGGTTAAAGGTCAAATCAAGGTCAGACCATGACATTGCACACCTACACCCCCTAATCAATATCCCTACCAAGTATCAACTTCCTACACCTTACGGTTTCTGAGATATAGCCTGGACAAGATTTTATAGGTCAAGGCCACTACGGCAAGGTCAACTCAAGGTCACACCATGACGTTGCACACCTACACCCCCTAACCAATATACGTACCACGTATCAACTTCCTACACCTTACAGTTTCTGAGATATAGCCCGGACAACATTTTATAGGTCAAGGTCACTACGACAAGGTCAAAGGTCAAATCAAGGTCAGACCATGACGTTGCACACCTACACCCCCTAACCAATGTCCCTACCAAATATCAACTTCCCAAGCCTTACAGTTTCTGAGATATAGCCCGGACAACATTTTATAGGTCAAGGTCACTACGGCAAGGTCAAAGGTCAAATCAAGGTCAGACCATGACGTTGCACACCTACACCCCCTAACCAATATCTCTACCAAGTATCAACTTCCTACACCTTACGGTTTCCGAGATATAGCCCGGACAAGATTTTATAGGTCAAGGTCACTACGGCAAGGTCAAAGGTCAAATCAAGGTCAGACTATGACGTTGCACAACTACACCCCCTAACCAATGTCCCTACCAAGTATCAACTTCCTACACCTTACAGTTTCCGAGATATAGCCCGGACAAGATTTTCAAACTCAAGGTCACTACGGCAAGGTCAAAGGTCAAATCAAGGTCAGACCATGACGTTGCACAGCTACACCCCCTAACCAATGTCCCTACCAAGTATCAACTTCCTACACCTTACGGTTTCTGAGATACAGCCCGGACAAACTATTTCCCGCTGCCAAAGCCCATCCGGACACCATGGGTGAAAACAATACCCCAACAGCCCTTAAGGGCTGTGGGGTAAAAACTCAAAAGTCTATCTGAACACTGCCAGTTGTAATCCATCAAATTTTAAAATCCAAATGATGCATTCTGTGTGCCGACTTGCCTTTTATAGACACAGATTGCATTTATATCCATGAGTCAGTAAAATGAAACCGGACTGTCCAACACACTTCCCAGCTTATCTGTTGCTGTAACTGCCTTGTCGGTTTCCTCTTTTGTCTTGTCCTGTTGAGCTCAAGGCTTGTCCTACTGTGAAGTAATTGACTCTGTGACCAAAGATTTGAAGACTTCCTGTCTTGACAGGAAGTAACCAAGTCAGTTTGTGGCTGTTTACGACAGGCTGGTTTCCTTTCAAGTACAGTCAGTATTGTTCTATGGTCTGTTATGAAGTGATGTCCAGATACTTGACAATGACAGGCTGGCAAGTATTTCCTAACAAGATGGTAACAGTACAGTCCAGGTCTAGAAGTGACTACGACAAGACAGACAGACAAGCTAGGAGGTTTTCAGTTGGGCAGACCACGGTCGGTATTAAGAGTCGAGGAGGTCTGTGAAATATCGGACATGTTTGATATATCACTGACTCTCCATGACAAGCCAGGAAATTGTAACCGATCATAACCGACTATGTAAACATTGCTCCCGACCCTCGAAAAATCCAATATTACTGAAAAGACACCCCGGAATATAGCAGTCTTCCCTAAAGGTTGTTTCACATGTATACGGGCAAAATTAAAAGCAAACAGAAGTAAGTGCCCAAAGTATACGGACATTATCACACCATCTGTGGACAGAATAAAGTGAAATAGTAGTAGTTTCTCAAATGTCAACAACTGACGCTGTGACCTAGGGGATAACATGCTCACTTAGGAACATAGAGGATGAAGGTTTGAACCCAGGGTAGGAACACATATAATGGCTTGGATAACCACTTAAAATGGCAGTCATGCCATCTGTTATTGGATCCTAGTGGCTGGGTCCAAGTGGCAGGCTAACCCATATATGTATGCAATACAAATACACCTAAATCAAGCAGAAAATAACAAAAGTGCAGAGAAAAGAAGCACATTGTTACATTAATAATATCATCAATTAACTTCCGGTATGTCCGCATTAAATAACTTGTCACAAGAATGTGTATTGATGAAATATTCTGTATGTAAAATGTCAAAGATGTTTTCAAACCTCAGGCACCCATGTGTATGTTGAGAAGTTTTTTGATTGATATGACAAGGATACATATTTGTTGGGAGACACCCTGGAACAATATATTACAGAGGGCCATATTCCTAAATATAGGAGGTAATTTAGAATACATAAAAATGTCATAGACAAGGGGTATTTTCTGACAACACCCTGGAAAGCTTATGCATTACACTGAGGAATTAATGCAACCTTCAAACTTCTCCAGAACATTTAGAGCTGTAATAAGAAGTAATGTCTCGTACTAAAGTCTTTGTGTATCGTACTAGTACCTCAACCCTCTTAAAATTACTCATTTTTACAATTAAAATACCCAGAATTCACAATACTATCACATAAAATCTATAGAGAAAAGTTTTCAAAGAATAATTGAAAAATTAATTATGTCAAACAATAAAATAGTATCTTTCTCAAAGTTTAGAAAGACTAAACAAGTCAGATAGGGGTTTAAGATATCAAATCATTAACTTGTAACACTTTGAATATTATCTTTTCAACAGGTTATTTTCTGATTTCAATAAAACTATATAAATGTAATATACAACCATAATATTATGATATGCCGTATGATATCCAAAACATTTCATTAGATTTTAAATTTCTTTTATCAAGATACTTGTGTAATAAAAGAATGCTATACACCTATAGGTGTATGCTAATATATGTACAGGTATAAACAAGATTTAAAAGTGTAAATATTTTTCATAAACAGTGTATGTATATTTCATTTTTATATAATATTTGTATAAGAAAATGTTATTCCTATTGATAGGCATGCATTACAAACTGGCTCAACACAGAGTAAATTCATTTGAAGGTAAAGTTTAACAAATTGTTTTCATGATTATTGCAATACAACATGTACACAAGGTAAGAGGTTCTAATGACTGTCACAATTCCAGTGTATAAACTTGACAAAGTAGCTCTGAAAACGTCATAAAATACTAAAATGCTCTAAATGCATCAGTACTCTATATAAGGGCTACGATATGTGGTTGAAACCCTACAAAATTCTGAGAAATTTTACAAGTTTTTCATATGGTGATATACTCTGCTAACTATAGGCAAAACTTTGGTGTCAGGTTAAGGTAATTGTCATCGTTTTTATATAAACAAGTAAAAGTAGCTGAAAAAAAAACATTTTGTAGTCATTTGCATGCCAGCTCTGATGTATTGTCCTGAAATATACGACACACAAAGGTAGTAATTTTGCTGAAAAAATGGCAGTATCCTAGGATGGGTACCGAATAAATTAAACCTGAAATCTAAATAATAGGCAAAAATTTAAAAAACTTAAACTTAAAGTTAAAAACTAAACAAAACAAAAGGAAAGAACAAAAGCTACCTGCCTAAGACATTTCTATGAGATATGATCATCATAAAGTAAATGATTTAGCATTCCTCAATGTGCTATTGACAACATGTACACAAGGTAAGAGGTTCTCATGACTTTTTTTAACAAATTGGTTTCCTTATTTTAAGTCTATTTGCAAAATGAGTTCATGAGACAGATGAGAAGGTAAAAGCTGGAAGCTAAAGCTTAGGTCCCACCTCTCCACATGGTCGTTTCCATACACTTGTGACTTATACTTCATGACCAGTATATGATATATATGATTATGAAGAGAAACCTGGTATCTGGCTTGTGCATGTTGAAGAAAGAACCGTCCCCTATAACCACCTCCACCTCCCTGCTCCCTCACCCCTCCAGTGTGTGGAGTTTCACTGAAGAACAAGCATTCTGACGCATGCATTTATCTCCCGCCGTATAAATAAGATGTACTAAAGATAGTGGAATATAAATTTTCTTGTGAGATGGAGGCACATGTAGAAGTGACAAGTTTAATGTTTGATTGCAATACTTTTAAAGACAAAAGGCATTGATTCATTTTAGTAGCTATTACTCTGCCATCCAAAGAGCTACAGTTCTACAACTTTAATATGCAGTAGATCACCCAAAAGTAGGTGAATGACTTATTTAGAAGAAATTGCCTACCTGTAATACTTTTACAGATAAAAGACATTTACTCATTTTAGTAGCTATTACTCAGCTATCCAAAAAGCTACAGTTCTGCAACTTCACTATGTGGTAGATCACCCAAAAGTAGGTAAATGACTTATTTAGAAGGAATTGCCTACCTGTAATACTTTTAGAGATAAAAGACATGTACTCATTTTAGTAGCTATTACTCAGCTATCCAAAGAGCTACAGTTCTGCAACTTCACTATGTGGTAGATCACCCACAAGTAGGTGAATGACTTATTTAGAAGGAATTGCCTACCTGTAATACTTTTAGAGATAAAAGACATTTACTCATTTTAGTAGCTATTACTCAGCTATCCAAAGAGCTACAGTTCTGCAACTTCAGTATGTGGTAGATCACCCAAAAGTATGTGAATGACTTATTAGAACTAGACCAAGGACGCATCTGTGGCCAGATGCAAAATGTATCCACCGGCAAAGGCAAAAGTAGCTATTACCCAGCCATAGCATGAGCTAGAAGTCTGAAATTTTTATTATGTTATAGCTGACCCAAAAGTAGGTGAATAATATATTTGCACAAAATTCTCTAAATCCAATAGTTTTCATGTTACAATTGATTTTACTCATGATGGAAGTTAGTAAAAAGTCCAAAGTTAGTAAAAAGTCCAAAAGTAGCTATTACTCACTTAGCTATTGAGATAGACACCCAAGTTACTCACCATGTTGTTGCTATTGAAAAAGTAGGTGAATATCATATTTTAACAAAATGCTCTAAATGCAATACTTTTCAAGTTATAAATGATGTAGTGTTGAGTAAGAACTTCAAAGTAGCTATTACTCAGCTATGCTATGAGCCACAGGTCTGGAACTTAACTATGTTATAGCTGCTTCAAAATAGGTGAATAACATATTGCAACTAAATAATGTAAATGCAAGAGTATTCAAGTTATAAGTGATTTACCCAACAGTGATAACCTAAAAGTAGCTATTACTCAGCTATGCAATGAGCTACAGGTCTGAAATTTTACTATGTTATAGCTGACCCAAAAGTAGATGAATAACATATTTGCATAAAATTCTGTAAATACAACAGTTTTCAAGTTACAAGTGATTTTACTCATGATGGAAGTTAGTGAAAAATCCAAAAGTAGCTATTACTCACTTAGCTATTGAGATAGACACCCAAGTTACTCACCATGCTGTAGCTATGGAAAAAGTAGCTGAATAACATATTTTAACAAAGTGCTCTAAATGCAATACTTTTCAAGTTATAATTGATTTAGGGCATGATTTCATTACTTTTAATGAATAAAAAATTATTTTAAAAAGTCATAAAAAAACTTTAGCATGTGAAAGCGCTCCAAAAATGTAGGTGAATGAGTTATTTGAGAAATACTGGCTATCTGCAATACTTTTAGACATAATTAGCATGTACTCATTTTGAGTAGGTGAGTAATTAACTATGGGTCTGAAACTTCAAGCGAAAGCTCTCCCAAAGAAAGGTGAATGAGTTAGTTGAGAAAAATTGGCTATCTGCAGTACTTTTAGAGATAATTCGCATTAACTCATTTTGAGTAGGTGAGTAATTAGCTATGGGTCTGAAACTTCACCATGTGAAAGCTCTTCCAAAAGTTGGTGAATGAGTTATTTGAGAAAAATTGGCTATCTGCAGTACCTTTAGAGATAATTCATATTTACTCATTTTGAGTAGGTGAGTAATTAGCTGTGGGTCTAAAACTTCACCAAGTGAAAGCTCTTCCCAAAGTAGGTGAATGAGTTATTTGAGAAAAATTGGCTATCTGCAATACTTTTACAGATAATTAGCATTAACTTATTTTGATTAGGTGAGTACTTAGCTACAGGTCTGAAACTTCACCAAGTGAAAGCTCTCCCAAAAGTAGGTGAATGAGTTATTTGAGAAAAATTGGCTATCTACAGTACTTTTAGATATAATTCGCATTTACTCATTTTGAGTAGGTGAGTACTTAGCTATGGGTCTGAAACTTCACCAAGTGAAAGCTCTCCCAAAAGTAGGTGAATGAGGTATCTGAGAAAAATTGTCTATCTGCAGTACTTTTAGAGATAATTCGCATTTACTCATTTTGAGTAGGTGAGTAATAAGCTATGGGTCTGAAACTTCACCAAGTGAAAGCTCTTCCAAAAGTAGGTGAATGAGTTATCTGAGAAAAATTGGCTATCTGCAATACTTTTAGAGATAATTAGCATTTACTCATTTTGAGTAGGTGAGTAATTAGCTATGGATCTGAAATTCACCATGTGAAAGCTCTTCCAAAAGTTGGTGAATCAGTTAGTTGAGAAAAATTGGCTATCTGCAGTACTTTTAGAGATAATTCGTATTTACTCATTTTGATTAGGTGAGTAATTAGCTATGGGTCTGAAACTTTACCAAGTGAAAGCTCTCCCAAAAGTAGGTGAATGAGTTATTTGAGAAAAATTGGCTATCTGCAATACTTTTAGAGATAATTCACATTTACTCATTTTGAGTAGGTGAGTAATTAGCTATGGATCTGAAATTCACCATGTGAAAGCTCTTCCAAAAGTTGGTGAATCAGTTAGTTGAGAAAAATTGGCTATCTGCAGTACTTTTAGAGATAATTCGTATTTACTCATTTTGAGCAGGTGAGTAATTAGCTATGGGTCTGAAACTTTACCAAGTGAAAGCTCTTCCCAAAGTAGGTGAATGAGTTATTTGAGAAAAATTGGCTATCTGCAGCACTTTTAGATATAATTCGCATTTACTCGTTTTGAGTAGGTGAGTAATTAGCTATGGGTCTGAAACTTCACCAAGTGAAAGCTCTTCCAAAAGTAGGTGAATGAGTTATTTGAGAAAAATTGGCTATCCGCAGTACTTTTAGATATAATTCGCATTTACTCATTTTGAGTAGGTGAGTAATTAGCTATGGGTCTGAAACCTCACCAAGTGAAAGCTCTCCCAAAAGTAGGTGAATGAGTTATTTGAGAAAAATTGGCTATCTGCAATACTTTTAGAGATAATTCACATTTACTCATTTTGAGTAGGTGAGTAATTAGCTATGGGTCTGAAATTCACCATGTGAAAGCTCTTCCAAAAGTTGGTGAATCAGTTAGTTGAGAAAAATTGGCTATCTGCAGTACTTTTAGAGATAATTTGTATTTACTCATTTTGAGCAGGTGAGTAATTAGCTATGGGTCTGAAACTTTACCAAGTGAAAGCTCTTCCCAAAGTAGGTGAATGAGTTATTTGAGAAAAATTGGCTATCTGCAGTACTTTTAGATATAATTCGCATTTACTCATTTTGAGTAGGTGAGTAATTAGCTATGGGTCTGAAACTTCACCAAGTGAAAGCTCTTCCAAAAGTAGGTGAATGAGTTATTTGAGAAAAATTGGCTATCTGCAGTACTTTTTGATATAATTCACATTTACTCATTTTGAGTAGGTGAGTACTTAGCTATGGGTCTGAAACTTCACCAAGTGAAAGCTCTCCCAAAAGTAGGTGAATGAGGTATCTGAGAAAAATTGTCTATCTGCAGTACTTGTAGAGATAATTCGCATTTACTCATTTTGAGTAGGTGAGTAATAAGCTATGGGTCTGAAACTTCACCAAGTGAAAGCTCTTCCAAAAGTAGGTGAATGAGTTATCTGAGAAAAATTGGCTATCTGCAATACTTTTAGAGATAATTAGCATTTACTCATTTTGAGTAGGTGAATAATTAGCTATGGGTCTGAAACTTTACCAAGTGAAAGCTCTCCCAAAAGTAGGTGAATGAGGTATTTGAGAAAAATTGGCTCTCTGCAATACTTTTAGAAATAATTAGCATTTACTCATTTTAAGTAGGTGAGTAATTAGCTATGGGTCTGAAACTTTACCATGTGAAATTGAAAATTTCATGTTTCAACAGAAACACTTCTACTACACTGTGGGTCCAAAACTTGCTCGAAATCGCTCTGACAGTTTCAGAGATATTTGCCATTTTTCATTTTCCGCACAAATTCAAGATGGCCACCAAAAGTTGTAAACTTTGAAATTTGAAACTTAACTATATGATAGCTTACCAAAAAGTAGATGGACAACATATTTGAAAAGATTTCCCTAACTTTAATACTTTTGAAGATATTTGACATTTACTTCTTCTGTTATTTAGCTACAAATGAGAAAATAGTTATTACTCACTTAAGGCATGCAACAGAACCCCAAACTATGGACCATCTTATAGCTAAGGACAAAGTAGCTGAACAACATATTTTAGGAAAACACTCTAACTGCAATAATTTTGGAGTTACAATGGCTTTACTCAAGCTACAAACGAGAAAATAGCTATTACTCACTTATGGCATGCACCAGAACCCCAAACTATGGACCATCTTATAGCTAAGGACAAAGTAGCTGAACAACATATTTTAGGGAAACACTCTAACTGCAATAATTTTGGAGTTACAATGGCTTTACTCAACAGTCAGAATTTCAAAGTAGCTATTACTCAGCTATCCAAGGTGCAACAGGTCTGAAACTTTACTATGTGATAGCTTACCAAAAAGTAGATGGATAACATATAGAAAAGATTTCTGTAACTCTAATACTTTTAAAGATATTTGACATTTACTCCTCCTGTTATTTAGCTACAAATGAGAAAATAGCTATTACTCACTTATGGCATGCAATAGAACCCTAAACTATGTACCATCTTACAGCTAAGGACAAAGTAGCTGAACAACATATTTTAGGAAAACACTCTAACTGTAATAGTTTTGGAGTTACAATGGCTTTACTCAACACTCAGAATTTCAAAGTAGCTATTACTCAGCTATCCAAGGTGCAACAGGTCTGAAACTTTACCATGTGATAGCTTACCAAAAAGTAGATGGATAACATATTTGAAAAGATTTCCCTAACTTTAATACTTTTGAAGATATTTGACATTTACTCCTTTTGTTATTTAGCTACAAATGAGAAAATAGCTATTACTCACTTATGGCATGCAATAGAACCCTAAACTATATACCATCTTATAGCTAAGGACAAAGTAGCTGAACAACATATTTTAGGAAAACAGTCTAACTGCAATAATTTTGGAGTTACAATGGCTTTACTCAACAGTCAGAATTTCAAAGTAGCTATTACTCAGCTATCCAAGGTGCAACAGGTCTGAAACTTTACTATGTGATAGCTTACCAAAAAGTAGATGAATAACATATATGAAAAGATTTCCCTAACTTTAATACTTTTAAAGATATTTGACATTTACTTCTTCTGTTATTTAGCTACAAATGAGAAAATAGCTATTACTCACTTACGGCATGCAATAGAACCCCAAACTATGGACCATCTTATAGCTAAGGACAAAGTAGCTGAACAACATATTTTAGGGAAACACTCTAACTGCAATGGTTTTGGAGTTACAATGGCTTTACTCAACAATCAGAATTTCAAAGTAGCTATTGCTCAGCTATCCAAGGTGCAACAGGTCTGAAACTTTACTATGTGATAGCTTACCAAAAAGTAGATGAACAACATATTTGAAAAGATTCTGTAACTCTAATACTTTGGAAGATATTTGACATTTACTCCTTTTGTTATTTAGCTACAAATGAGAAAATAGCTATTACTCACTTTTGGCATGCAATGGGACCCCAAACTATGTACCATCTTATAGCTAAGGACAAAGTAGCTGAACAACATATTTGAAGAAAAAGTTGTTTCTGCAATAGTTTTTGAGTTATGAGCCCTTTACTCCAAGTAGCTAAGATAGCTATTACTCACTTATCGTTAGGCCTAAGTCCATAAAACCAAAAAAATTTTCGAGGGCGTGAAAATTCATTGGGACAATTAATTTACAAAAAATCTGTAGCTGTAGTAGTTTTGGAGGAATCTGCGTGACTAACTAACGCACGCACACACGCACGCACGCACGCACGCACACACAGGCATCATTTCATAATCTCCCTCCCGGGCTAAAGCCCGGCGGGAGATAAAAAGCAGTCTTGAAAGCAAATCAGGTTATGTGTTGTGTCAAATGCTTCTTACCCAAATTCAAGGGGCCACAGTAGCACAGTGATAACACACTCACCTCCAAGCTCTCAGGTCGGCAGGTGAAAACCCTGAACCCTATGTGGGATATATGGTAGTTTCTTACCGATGAACCTGCCCATAAAACTAGCCATCGTGATATGACCTATATAGTGTTGTGTCGAACGTTTCCTACCCAAATTTGCATCCCACCAAATCATGCTGAAGACATTTTACCAAGACACGAAGCAGATCGTATCACAACAATCCTCAACAGAAAGTACATGATCCCACTCATTTGCAGCTCATGAGGAAACAAGTTATGGTTAAGTGTAAATGGGATGGGATCAGTATGTTTTGGTCAGTGTATATGTTTCTGTCTTACGGTCTTATACACTATTGATTTCGTATGGAATTGGTCAGTATTATCTGGTATTTTGACCGTTTCATTTTTTTTTCACAGATAAGCCCATATCATCAATGGTGCATATAAGCCTTATGAATTACTTACACTTACATCAGAATTTCCCAAAAAATTCTTGACATGTGACAAATATAAAGTTATTAATTCTAGCTGTAGTGCCCTTACATCCATTCAAATGTTAACAATTGAGGTGGTTGTTCCTAAAAACAGAATTTCAATGCACTCTTCATGCACAATATTTTCTTACGAGTCCCTTTAGATTTTCTTTGTGTAGTTAACTAAACAAGGACTTCAATCACTATGAATTTGTTTTTATTATGTTTGGTTTTCATTTTGTCTTTGAAAAAAAAACAGGTGGCCTTTTCAGTGTAAGCAAGAACAGCTCAGCTGAAAATTTATACAAGACAAGATATTAATAACAAGTGAACATTAACTCTTTACAAGTCAATCCTGGTCTATGTTTCATGAAAAAATCTGAGCTCAAACTGAAATATATAATCCTGCACTAAAACCTTGTATCTGATTTTTAAACCAACAAAATTTGATTTTCAGCATATGTTTGGGTCACTCAATAACAAACTGCAACATCAGGTATCTAAACTTATATTTAGTAACATCAACTAAAATCTTTAACTCAAAAACAAGGTTTAACCCTTTATTTATAGGTTATAGGTAGTTATCTTTCAGTTTGAGTGGAAGTTTCTTAATGAAAACCATTCCTGATTTTTCCTGACACCAAGTGCGATCTTAACTAGAATATCATATATATATCATCTTACAGAAAGCATGATCTGTAATTATATATGGAATAACCTTATAGTAAATATTTATTCAAGGATAACATAACTATAACATCTCAAATCATGCATCTGATGTCAACAAAGACTACCAGAATTATATGAGGACTGGTTTGACTGAGAATTTCAGCTGTACCTGTAATGTGACTACTGAAAAGAAGTGTTCTACAGCACCAGTTACATTTAGACTACTTGATACTGAGAACTTACACAAGACATGGCAGATGTTCCTACACACTCAATACAAACATTGCAATTAATAAGCATAACACGATGAAAGGGTTACATCCATAGAAATGTGAAATAATTATATATGTACTACTCACCCCTCTAAGCTATGTTCCTATTCTAAAAAAGATCCATTTGTGTGTTTATGTATTGATATTCCGTGTGCACTGGTAAAACTGAACCAAAAAGGTCCATAAAAATGCTCCCTTCCACTGAAAACATGTGTCCTCTAATGTCACTGGTATAAAGAATTCTACCTAGATATATACTGGGGTGTATATATAATTTCCATAAATATGATAGCTTTATTGTCCAAAACGAACTATGCTCGTTCACATATAAAAATTTACATTACATGAACTTGGCTTCATTGCTAAACACAGGCTTTTCCATTCATGTTTATCAGTTTTAAAGGCCAACCATTTGTGTTCTCTGATATCAATATATAAAACCCATACAATACAGCAGAGGTTTATGTGGAATATTTATGAACATCTATTACTCCATTTGTTGACATTGACAGCATACTTTGATTTACATGTAACTTGGTCTTTTAATGTGATATAAGTTTTGTAGCTTTACACCCTCGCTTTTCAGCTTGTCCTGACGAATCAAACAGCTTTCAATATATGCCCTGGTTCAGGAAGTGACACATGAAAGCAAGTCCAATGCATTAGTTCTATGAATGACGTTCTTTATTTATTATACACACGTTTTTATATGTTAATAACTCTATACTTCTGAAAACAGATCTTTTGACTGCCAGACCAGTCCTTGCATTAACTTAAGGCACCTTTGTTATAAAACGTCACATCAAAAAGGTCCCACCATTTAAAGGGCCCCTGAAAACAGCCAGTGGCTGAAATCTATCTGTTGAATCGGAGTGATACTATCCCTCTATGCAAAACCCCAAAGAGGCAGACTCATGAGGTTTTCACTCCCATAAAACCCCATAAAATTTTCAAAGTACATGTTGTGTCCACTAAGTAGTTCACTGATCAAATAGACACATGCTCTAGTGACACATTTGTAGCTAATTTGGTCACCTAAAAACCTTCCTAATAAGCCTGTAGCTTTAATTTTATTGACTTGAAGTAGCTGTCCACTCATACGAAAAGAAAATGACGATCTTATTATCTGGTTCTTTCATGCAAGCCAAACAAGCATGAATATTGGTGTGGAATGGTCGATTTCAAGCCTTCCCCTCACACAAACAGGGCAACATTAAATAATCTACTAATCTAACTGAGGCAGAGGCAGAATCTTTGCAAATGCGCAATTGCATCAAACAAAGCTGAGCCCAAATCGGTTTATTCATTATTATAATCAAAATATACTGATTTCCGCATTGTATCTTGACCTTAATCATTTATATCAGTACTTTAAATTAATTAAACATCAATAGCTTTAAAATTTAACTCCAGTTTAAATGAATGGTTAGTTTAAGTGGCTTGTAGTCAATGAATCATGGTAGTATATACCATATGCATAATATCTATAAGATTTAAGGGTAGTCTTAAGCAGAATAAGTCTATGACAATTAACACAAGTAAGCACACTTCTGTAACACTAGCCAATTGTCATTAAGACAGGTTCCCCTATACAGTACTGTGTCTTTTTTGTTAAAAAGGGGTCTGTTCAGGGAAACTCTTATCTTCTGTCCATGTGTCCTCATAATAAAAATAAAGCAACTGCTTCATTCTACTGTCTGAAAAGCTGTGAGAGTGTCTTTCAGAAAATCTTGTCATTCGTTGTGAAACAGGCTCCGATTTCAATGACATGGGCTACTGTGCAAATTGCAGAACTGTATTCTGTTCAAATCTGAGGATATTATTTATGCAGAAAGTTTAAATGTGGTTGGACAAAGGTTCAAATTATCATATTGTAAAGACAGGCAGTCTTAGTTTTGACTCCAATCTTTATAATGACCATGCATGGTGTGTATCCTGTGAAACATCTGCTCTGAACACATACAACTGCTGCCTCCAGGGCAAACCTCTGAATGGTCGACTCATAACCCTCCTATCTTAACAGGCCACTTCAGTTATGTCTGATATCTCATACCTACATCATATTTCAATGATTGGTCATTATAAAATAAAAAATGAACATTATAATATTGGATATCGATTGAGTTATCTTACAAAACTTAGTTTTTGTACTGATCAAGTTCAAACTTGTACCTCTGCTTATGTTACCATCAGTCTCACTGGTTGGGAAAGCTTAAAAATTTTCATGGTAACATGGATGATGGCTTCATGGTTCAGAAGGGGAAAATAAATTTTTTTCACAGTTTTTACCGTTTGTCTTTAAAAATGTCTCTTAAATTGTATCAGGCCATCAATACTTACATCCATATGTTGCTAAGTACAATAATTTCTAAAAACAATATTTTTGTCTACTTAAAAGTTTGGTCATTACTCAAACTTTAATGTAAAAAAAAACTAGTGCTGGGATGATGTTTGTTAAAGCTTGATAGTTCACTCATTGACTGCCCCAAATATGAGGTTAGGATCAAAAGTCTGAAATATTACAGACTCCACAAAACATTTAGAATTCACCAATATCATAAGGTATGCAATTTTTATCTGTCTATAAAACAGTTAAAACTTTTTTTTATTAATAATGTGATGAAATTTTCCAAAATTTCTTCCTATATTATGTTTTGATATATTTTCAACAAAGTGATAAGATTTTATGGTAGATTTCTACTTTTTCTGGTTTTGAAAATGTTAGTTTGATGATTAAACTAGATCAAAGGTCACTAGCTAGTGGAGATACCAAACAGTAAATCTAAAATTCTAAGTAATTAACTCTGATCATCTTTATCTGCAATATAAAACAACTGAATGAAGTATAAATAAAAATGTATAGCCTTTCTTACCTATGAATTACATCAACTTCGAGTATCCAACATCATGCATTTAGCTACTAGACAGCATTGTAAATATACTTCCTTGTTGCCACTAATTCCAATTACTTCATATGTCTTTTTGATTTTCATATGTCTATTGCTTTCAAATTTACAAGATAATCAAAGATTGGCTTTCTTGTAGATTGGCTTACATGTCAGTTACTGAGTTACTGAGGGAGAATTACTTATTCAAAATATAACAACGCATCATCAACAACATATGGAATCTCATTCTGCCAGATATTCTGGCACAGAACAGTTCTTCTGGCCAGGTTATAAATAACAAACCCTATAACATATAAAGCAACAGTATGTAATAACCAACACATCCAATTATAGAAGTGCTAATCACATGGGCCTTCCTCTGAATGAATTCAAAATTGAATCAAAACAATCCCATAGAAAAGTTGGGTTTGTTTACTTACAAATTTTTGTAGCATCCCAAACACATCCAGTCGGGTGTACTGTGCAGTATAATCCCAGGAATATTCCACAAGGCTTCAGCTGAAAAAGACAATATATTGTACAATGTTTTACTTTTTCAAATGAATATTATCAGTACATTAGTACAATAGGAGTTATAACATTGTCAATTAATAATATATTACATATATTTCAAAGCAATTGATTTCCATATAGATTGGTTATTTATTCAGTACAAAATTAAAGCCTCCTGAATTCTGTTACATTTAGTGAATTCATCCATTCACCTTGTCTTTGAATGAACATGCAAAAATAGTGTTGAAGGCCTAGGCACATTGACTCGGATATAAGCCAATCCAATTATCAAGTAGAACTGCTATGACATACCTTTTCTTCAATGACAATAAAATACCAAACAAAATACATGTAGTTTTATTTTGAAGACTTTTCCAACTTTTATCGCACTGGTAGGTGTGGTTTTTGGTGTGTGTTTTTAAATGTATCTTTTTGGTGTACATATAGAACATATATAAGTGTGAATACTGAGAATTTTGAAAATTAAAAGTAAAAAAAATAGCATCGGAGATGCCCATACCCCACAGCCCGGGGAAATAGTTTTCATCATCATGAGATATAGAAGAGGTGAAACAGTATGAAAATCAGGAGACTTTCAGGGCAGTGTTACTTACAATAAGGTAAGTAGAGTTAAAGTATTAAAATTAAGGGAGACAAAATGTATGTAAAGGTAAAGTATTAATACAGGAAAATTCAATAGAAAGATAACACCATTAATCAGTAAACTAAAATTATGAAGCTGCAAAATTTATTCATTGATGCATAGCTGCCAAAGGAGATACTACAATTAGGTAAAAGTTCATAATAATCAGTTGCACCAATCTATATCTTTGTGATGAGACAAAATATGTCTCAAACATGGCAGGTGACCACACTTTGGCAGAGCCAAAGTTAAAGGTTACACCAAGATTTAGCATACCTGCACTCCCCAACCAATGATCCATCCCATAATAAACTTCCTACACTTTATGATTTCCAAGACTTAGCCCCAAAAATGTTTTAAAGGTCAAGGCCACTACAGCAAGATCAAAGGTCAAATCAAAGTACCATGATGTTGCACACCTACAACCCCCAACCAATGTCCCCACCAAGTATCAATTTCCTACTACAGATTCTGTGATATAGCCCAGGCAAAATTTTTAAAGCTTTTTCCCCAACAACCACCTACCTGATCATCCACCCATCCAGATGCCATGAGAGACAACAATACCTGTGCAGCCCTTAAAGGCTGTGGGGTGAAAAAATTAATATAATTCAGTTTAACATTTAACATGTTGTC
Source organism: Sabellastarte sp. h YS-2021 (assembly GCA_964017235.1). NCBI lineage: Eukaryota > Metazoa > Annelida > Polychaeta > Sabellida > Sabellidae > Sabellastarte > Sabellastarte sp. h YS-2021. Next base: position 170,133,497 of record OZ024929.1, on the reverse strand, counting down.
TGGGAGATTTTGTTTGGATTACAGTTAATATAATGCAAGAATCAATTCGGGTAAAGCTGTACAAATGACTCAAATGAGAATGGACACAGGTTCATAAAATCACAGATCTTTCTGTACACAAATTGATATTTATATTGAACTAAACTACTGCTGTACACTGTATATGTGCACACTGCTCATGCAACTAAGAAACTGTGTTATATTAGTCAGTAATTATTTATTACAACTGTCTGTTACAAAAACATTTCATTCAATAAATCATTCCAAGTGAATGCACTTCTTAAGCTACAATAATTTTTGGTATTAAAAAAAATATGGAGAAGTTTTGAACAACTGATATTCAGTCAAAATGTTAATTGCATTGATTCAAGCATGTTTTGATTGGGAAAAGCAAACTCAATGAACAAATAATATTGAAAAATAAATACTAGTAATCCCATTTCAAACTCATATAATATCCTTTAAACTGTTATTGCATAATTAGTAGTGTCATTGTCTTAGCACTGCCTGCACCTCCTACACACACCAATACAATATGAGATGAGAGACTATGGTTTGAAAACGAAGTTGGAACTCAAATGATATAACTTGTCTATTTGCACTTCTGATAATAATAAAATAATAATAGTAAGATTTATATAGCACAAAATTGATACAAATCCTCTAATGCGCTTAGGTCCAAGAAGGGAGAGTCCAAGGACAGGCATGGGTCGGCATCTAAAAAGCACCCGCCAGGGTATAACTAAGGTGGGGGGTATGCCAACCTAAACAAGTGTGTCTTTAGCCTGAGCTAAAGCCATTCCAAAAATAAGCCATTCCAAAAATATTTACTCTGAAGAACTTTGGTAGTTCCCATATGTTGGATAAAAGGGGCGATTACTTTGCCACTGGGTTAACTGGTGGCCGCATTAATTTTAATTGAGAGAAAGTGAGGAGGGGGAAGCTGGCCAGAGGCAATAGCATCGAAGGCCCAAAGCATCCATAATGGCAATGGGTGGAGGGGGAGCCAGCCAACGGTGACGGTCCAAGGTAAACATCAATAGGACGCATTTCTATAAATTTATGATATGTTGCTAGAAAACCCAATGGAATTCTGTGAAATCCTAATTCCTTCTTAATATGTTTAAGTTGGGATATATGTGTGCTAGTCCACATCACATATTTGATCTTCAAGCAGCATTTCTGTTTTTAAAACTCTGTTATGAAACCCCAATTAATTCTGTGATCTCATATTTCCTAATTAATATATATGACTTTTGTGCCTTATTTGAAGTATTTGATCCACAACATGAAACTACATTATTTACTATCCAATATGCTTTCAGTAATCTTTTCCATGGGCTTTCCCAAGAGAATTTTAAACTAAATGCTAATATGCTGATGAGGAAATATGAGGTCACAGAATTCCATGAGGGAGGGGTTTCTAGCCAAATTTTATAAATGGAAATACATTCCACTGGCCAATTGTCCGACCCCTAAAAAAAGTCACCGGCCAAATGTCCACCAGCCAATTGTCCACCGGCCAATTGTCCACCGGCCAATTGTCCCGGATTCATCGCTGCTGGCTAATCCCATTTCTACAACCCTTCGCCACTAGTCCAAGTGAAATTCCAAGCAGGACTGAAGTCTGAGTTTTAGGATACACCAAGAACTTTTAAACTTTTTTTTGAAAGTGTATATCACATATAACACCAGAACACCAAGCCAAATTTAAAATGAACATAATTCTTACTTTATGGACCAATTTTAAACATTTTATCACAAATATGTGCAGTTTAAAGGGGGCTGGTATGGTCCGGCCGGTATCTCACCTTCTACTGTGTTTCAAATACACCAGCATTATAAAAGTTTACAAAGTGACTTGAAATTATACACTGGCTCTATGATCAAAACTTCTTCTCCCCATTAATAACTGTAGATAAAACGGCGTGGCTGCATATCCAGTAACCGGTAACCCAGAAATTTATTTTTGAAGCCGTCAGCGGTAACCAAAGTGATTTTAAATGGCCGATAATCGGGAAATTATGCGATCGTGGTACTTCGTTTTTATGTTAAATGTATGTTCAAGTAGCCATAACTTCCTTATTCCTTGTCCAATTTTTATAATTTTTTCACAATTATGTTCAGTTTAATGAGCTGAATTCTGTCACACTACGGATATTTTATGTTATTTCAACACATTTGTCATTATTTAGAAGTTTACATGTTAATTATCATCTACAAAACTTTAACTGCAAGTCGTGAAACATCTTGACAATAAAATGACAGAGCTTATGTCCATTTTTTTCCAAAAATGACTGTTTTTTGTTCATAGATGAATTAAAGATAACATAGAACCACAATACCACATATATATTACTCGTAAAATATTAGGAAAGATTGACAGAAATGACTGTTTTTTGTTCAAAGATGAATTAAAGATAACATAGAACCACAATACCACATATATATTATTCGTAAAATATTAGGAAAGATTGACAGATTTCAAAGAAAATTACCGGCAGTAATTTCTACCGGAAACTGAGATCTATATTTGTAAATCCATCACTGACGGTAGCCCAGACACTTCGTTGTTAAAAACAAAGTGTAATAAAATCAAATGTGGCAAAATCATAGATACTCTCCTAGGTGCATTGCAAGTCACAGAAACTTTACTCACAAAAGCTCACATTCTTGCCATATGCCAAATATGAATTTAAATAAATAAACTAAGTACATAATTGGAGAAATCCCACAGATATCAATTTTATTATTATGTATGCAAATGGCAGTTATTTATTGTTTTTACATTAATATTTACACTTCATGGGAAATGTGCCCTAAGACTGTAAAGAGCTGATGTTTTAGCCAAGTGTGAATGGTATTAGTGAGTGTAATGGAACACCATGCCCTATTGACTGTGGGATTAGTCCATTGTCCAGTTTATTACCCCACTGATTGCCCCCATTGTCCACTCTAACCCCTTTCAGCTGTTAACTAGGGACTCAAACATTTGCATTCACAATATGAGAACCCTGGCATTCAAATACAGCTAATCACTTTAAGTGAGACAGATTCCCATAACTCAAAACTCCCTAGCCTGGAATAAGTCTCTGAATGTTGAAACTAAATCTTAAAATGCTATGATATTGGTATATGTCAAACCTTGGTCACACTTTTCCCTCCTGGGGTTATGACCTACAAATGAACAGACTTATATATGTTCAGTTGTGGTTTATTGTGGTTTGGCACACTTTGTGTCTGGGTAGGACAACTTCAGGAGAATTCGTATTTTGGTAGGACACATTCAACACAACACGGAATGTGATTTACATTCAGAACCACTTTTTTAAAATGTGATCTCCAGTGATCTCTCACCAGCTGTATAAACCCTACAATCTGGAGGGATGAAAGGGAAGTGGAATGGATATACTGGGCAGATCATTCTTCAATGTGTAGTAGCCATGTAGATACTTAGTCTCTTTTCAGAAGAATACGGATGATGTTGTGGAAAGGACATCAAATACATACAACTACACAGAAAGGTGCGACCTTGGCATAACATTGTCTACTTATTTTACAGTCAACTTTACACACATAGAACTTTTGACATCCACCCGATCTGGTTCTTCTTTTGCCTAACTTCCACTTATACTCAGAATATATAATACTCGTTTAAAAGCCAGACCAAGCTAGCTCCTGCAGGTGGCTCACATTTCAACAAACATTAGAACCAGTAACAATCTAATATTTTTGTAAATAAAATTAAATTGATATGGTTTAAATCTCATGAAGCAAGTAAAATACAAATGAAGAAAACTATTATGTCTTCTGAAGTACATATTAAAACTGTACTCAAAGTATGTACACATCTAGACAATTGTTTAAATATGGTCATTTCTCCACGACTAATAAAAAAATTAGAAATTTTGTTGAACTAGATACCACTGACGCAGGGACAGACAGACAACCTATTGCATTTATTAATATAGATCTAATAATTCATGAAACCTCAAGGCTGGTTTTAGTTCCATCAATATTTGACTTAATCACACATATACACACAACTATTTGTAATCATATGTTTCCACTTTATATATACACTTGTTGTTGCAAAAAAGTACAGCAATATTTTTCAAGCTGAAATAGAAGCTTCTTACCAAATCCTCATTTGGTTTAGAGATCCCACTCCCGCAATTTCTAAATCTAACCTTTTAATTTCTAAATCTAACCTTTTAGAGGTGTGCCAAAACATTTCATAAGTGAATGTACATTAACACTGAAAACATCTAAGAAGCAGATCTCAGAAAATGTAGGAAATAACACATTTTGAGCCATTATTTGATAAACTTTGATTTTTAGCAATAGGAGAGAAAATTGGTCAGGAAAGGCTACCATGGTACCAACAGAATGCGAGACATTTTGCTGATAATTGAACTAATTGTAAGTGAGTAGTGGTCAATTTACAGGCTCCACGTGTGATTATATTTTTAAAATACAAAAAATCTTTGTGCATAACGTTTTTCTTCAATTTACGTACAAACAAGATTACCTGTGTGTTTTAGCAATGGGTGTAAACATGGGGATGACAGAAACCTGAGCAATCTGCTGACAAAAGTAAAAAAGATTTCGTAAACCGATAGACATGTAACATAATATTTCTATGCACACGAAACTTAATATTTCAATGCACAATGTTGTTCTCAACACTTATATCAGTGTTCATTTGTATCTTGTTCTCAACACTTATATCAGTGTATCATTTGTATCTTGTTTTCTGGAAGAAGTAATTCCAAGGAAAAAACAGAACCCACAGCATTCTGTGGCATATCTCCAGTTACTTAAATCATCAACATTTTATCTTATATGCAAAGTTCCTTCAGAAAGTTGTATGCCAATAAAAAAGTGTAAGAATGCTTATGAAAATCAACCACTTTAAATCTCCAAAAAGGAAAATCCAATAATTTCACCAGGGTTTTATAAATATGTATTTCCCTTCATGAGGTGGCAATAAACAAACATTTTAAGGGAATCCCATACATTTCAAAAGGAGATTTGTATGATTTTTACCATAGAACTACACTCCAACTGGCACTACAACTTTGGAATTTCAGTGTAAAATGGGAGAAGTACTAATATCTCTTCAATAGCCCACCAGGAAAGATTCGTCACCACTAGCGCAAATCAGGTGTTCATTATTTCCTTACGGAGTCGTTTTAATGCAAGACTATTTATATGTTTTTCCAGGAGTGAAAATTAATATTAAATACTTTGGTCAATATGATTTAATTTTTGTATTATGGATTAATAATGACTCTGACGAATCCAGGAAAAAAGGGGCCCAGGAAAAAAGGGACCTAGAAAAAAGGGGCCCAAGAAAAAAGGGGCCCAGGAAAAAAGGGGCCCACAGTTTTTGGAAAAGGGGGAAAAAGGGGCACAGTATTTTTTTCTAATTTTTGTTTATGATTATGCCTTAAGATTTATTAATATTATCAAGAAATATGACGAGAAATTTCCTTCATGCAATAAACATTTAACATTGTTTTTCAAACTTTATTATGTTTTAACCTACTTTAAAGGCTTTAAATTTGTAATTGCATGCATTGAAGTGCATGGGTAGATGCACTGAATTGCTTAGATTGTTTAATGGGGGCTATATGAAAGGGCCTTCAACATTAAAATGCAATCCAGAGTAGATGCATAGAATTACCTAGATTGTTTGATGGGGGCTACTTAAAAGGTTCTTCAATTTTAAAATGCAATCCAGAGTGAATTTTGTATTCACTTAAATGTTACATGTTTGTTCTTATTATGTGCTTATTGTACTGATGTATAATATTGTACGTTCTTGTATCTTAATCAAAGTTGATTTGTTATATAAAACTAAATAAAAGTTGGGTGATATCTCTAATGTTGTTTTATCAAAAACAAAAAAAGTGGGCCCCTTTTCCCCTTTTTCCAAAAACTGTAGGCCCCTTTTTTCTTGGGCCCCTTTTTTCTAGGTCCCTTTTTTCCTGGGCCCCTTTTTTCCGCGCACTGACTCTGACATACTTGTATTAAATTTGACAATGTTAAAGATATCTACATTTCAAAAATTGCACCTAGCAAACAACCCAGGTTTTAAACATAAGGATTATTTTATGAATTTGCAAAATGCCCACCAAGATATCTGCCCACCTGTGCCATTTGCCCTTTGGACCAGCAGGTCAATATATGCACTGAAAACTATGGTTCACCTGCAACCAACTTTACTACTTCAGGTCAGGCTGGGAATGAAACTCGGGACTTGTGCATTGGGAGGTAAGTACGTTACCTACTACGCCATATCCCCCCCCCTTCCCCAATTAACGAAAGATTCAAAACACTTTTACTGCGGTGTGTGTCATACACAAGATCTAACTGATCTATGATGCCAATTTAAACCAATTTTATAAATACTATTATATTTATGTGTGATTAATGTTAATATCAGCTTTAGAAATTTAACCAATTTATCACTCCCCCCCATATAAATGTCAAATCTCAAAAATGTCTTTCATACCATAAAAATATGTGAACAAAATATGCAAGCAATAGATATATAATAAATAATGGTGGCTTTAATAATACAATTACCAAATTTGACTGAACAAACTGAATATCCAAGGATATAAAAACTTTTCCTTTTAGGTCAACAGAAATTTTTGTGGCCACAGGGTGACATAATGTGTAACTCAAATAGTCATAAAAACTCTTTTGTGTGAAGAGAATGAGCCAATAATCTGCTACCTTTTGCCATACTGAGTTTAAGGTTATACTTAATCTAGAACAAAATTTATTTTGCTTTTTAGGAATTTGAAATGCCAAGAAGAGAAACATGGATAGATTGGGTGAAATATAATATGTTCCATAATTTGCAGATTAAATTATGAACAACTAATAGTATTACATGATGTAAAATAAACACAACAGTAGATTTACATGTGTGTGGTAAAAGTTTCACATTGAATACGAGGAGGAACTTTTTACATTCATTCTCACAAGCACGTAAAATTGGAATACAACAAAAAGCTTAAAACCCACAAATATTTAACCAGCTCAGAGAAAACAGGGCTTTATCCTGAAACTCATTTAATCTTGTTATTAAATCATGTCATATACAACCTTACCCAAACAAATTATGCAATACTGTCTATTTGTGGGCATCTTCAATTTACCTATAAACAGGTAAAACAACAAACTAATAAAAACTGAAATGGATGCTTTTATGGGTATTTGTTTGACTACAAATGCAGAAATGGATGACAAGCTATAGGTCTATGAGGTCATTCTGTGTCATTAACAGTGCTTTTGCACTGCTACATAAAACTTAGTATAGAATCCGTAAATGCTAGCTAGTCAACCGAACCCTCGATTAGTTAACTGATGACCCAATCAACCTGTTATTAAGCAAATCAATCACAAGAATTTTCCTTTATGTCTGAGACCAAAAAAAAAAAAAACCCTGAAGGTCACAAAGAAACAAAATTATTTGAAAAAGAAAAACAGCATTGTCAAATCTGCATCAATGTTGCATGTTAAATAAAAAACATAACACTGCTGGAAGTATGATTCACAATTGGCTACGTCTTAATCTCGCTATTCTTTATTAGAAAGTTGACAGCAGTGTCTTTTGGCAATATCCGCTGGGTACAAGTAAAATACAAAAATACTAAAACCAGATAATAAAGAGATAAAACCAATAACACAGTGAACAGGCATCACAAAGTGACAGGAATATGACACCTTCAAAAGAACACCCCCTGCCCTGGTGTCTACTGGAAATCAATCTGGAATTGTCCCCTGCACATGTTTTTGGCTGCTCAATTGCTCCCATTGAGATTATCTCCCCCAAAGATAAAAGTATTGATTTATCAGCTGAAGCAAGAATTGTCAAAAGTAGTATTAGATGCATTAAATATCACTGAAACATAAAACTAAATGCTGTAAGAAAAAAAAATGTATGTTTATAAAGATTTAAACAGGCAAAGATGATAGTTTAAACAAAGGTTTCATGAGCAGTAATTAAGTAGAAATCACTCTTACAGGCAAGGTAGTTGAGTATCCCCATATTGTAATTACTCAATGAAAGTGGGATACTTGAAATTTAGCAATTTTTTTTTGTATCCAGTTTGATCCAGATCTTCCCCAAAATTTAACTAGAGGATCGCTCGCAAAAAAAAAAAATAATGTTTTTGCATAGCAAAAACAAAGCGTCCCGAAAAGGATATAAAGGTGAGTGCTAAAGTATTAAGAAAATGCTTCGTTTCTAGCCTTATACTGTTGTGGCAACCAAAGTCAGCGCAGTCTGCTCTATCTAGCACGGTTTTCAAGATATAAGCATTTTTGTGTTTTGCAAAAAATAAAAAAATTAAAAATGTCCGCTATATTTGGCGAGACAAAAATATTTTGAAAATTGGCATGGCTACTCTGCAGAGATACCCAGCAGGTCCAAAATTTTGTTGAGTTCGCTACATATAGCACGGTTTTCGAGATATAAGCATTTTTGTGTTTTGCAAAAACTTTGAAAATTCAAAATGGCCACCATTTTTGGGGAGACAAAAATTTTTGTCAAGACCACTGCCGCGGTGTGTATCTCCTGCCGAGCATTAAAGCAAAAGAAATAGCTTTTCCGAGATATTCACAATTTTTCATTTTCGTGTGTGAAAGCTCTGCCAAAAGTAGGTGAATGAGTTATTTGAGAAAAATTGGCTATCTGCAATACTTTTAGAGATAATTCGCATTTACTCATTTTGAGTAGGTGAGTAATTAGCTATGGGTCTGAAAGTTCACCATGTGAAAGCTCTCCCACAAGTAGATGAATGAGTATTTGATAAAAATTGGGTATCCGCAATACTTTTACAGATAATTAGCATTTACTCATTTTGAGTAGGTGAATAAATAGCTATGGGTCTGAAACTTCACAGAGTGAAAGCTCTCCCAAAAGTAGGTGAATGAGTTATTTGAGAAAAATTGGCTATCTGCAATACTTTTAGAGATAATTCACATTTACTCATTTTGAGTAGGTGAATAATTAGCTATGGGTCTGAAACTTCACCAAGTGAAAGCTCTGCCAAAAGTAGGTGAATGAGTTATTTGAGAAAAATTGGCTATCTGCAATACTTTTAGAGATAATTCACATTTACTCATTTTGAGTAGGTGAGTAATTAGCTATGGGTCTGAAACTTCACCAAGTGAAAGCTCTCCCAAAAGTAGGTGAATGAGTTATTTGAGAAAAATTGGCTATCTGCAATACTTTTACAGATAATTCGCATTTACTCATTTTGAGTAGGTGAGTAATTAGCTATGGGTCTGAAACTTCACCAAGTGAAAGCTCTCCCAAAAGTAGGTGAATGATTAATTTGAGAAAAATTGGCTATCTGCAATACTTTTAGAGATAATTCGCATTTACTCATTTTGAGTAGGTGAGTAATTAGCTATGGGTCTGAAACTTCACCAAGTGAAAGCTCTTCCAAAAGTAGGTGAATGAGTTATTTGAGAAAAATTGGCTATCTGCAATACTTTTACAGATAATTCGCATTTACTCATTTTGAGTAGGTGAGTAATTACCTATGGGTCTGAAACTTCACCCAGTGAAAGCTCTCCCAAAAGTAGGTGAATGATTAATTTGAGAAAAATTGGCCATCTGCAATACTTTTAGAGATAATTCGCATTTACTCATTTTGAGTAGGTGAGTAATTTGCTATGGGTCTGAAACTTCACCAAGTGAAAGCTCTCCCAAAAGTAGGTGAATGAGTTATTTGAGAAAAATTGGCTATCTGCAATACTTTTACAGATAATTCGCATTTACTCATTTTGAGTAGGTGAGTAATTAGCTATGGGTCTGAAACTTCACCAAGTGAAAGCTCTCCCAAAAGTAGGTGAATGATTAATTTGAGAAAAATTGGCTATCTGCAATACTTTTAGAGATAATTCGCATTTACTCATTTTGAGTAGGTGAGTAATTAGCTATGGGTCTGAAACTTCACAGAGTGAAAGCTCTCCCAAAAGTAGGTGAATGAGTTATTTGAGAAAAATTGGCTATCTGCAATACTTTTAGAGATAATTCGCATTTACTCATTTTGAGTAGGTGAGTAATTAGCTATGGGTCTGAAACTTCACAGAGTGAAAGCTCTCCCAAAAGTAGGTGAATGAGTTATTTGAGAAAAATTGGCTATCTGCAATACTTTTAGAGATAATTCGCATTTACTCATTTTGAGTAGGTGAGTAATTAGTTATGGGTCTGAAACTTCACAGAGTGAAAGCTCTCCCAAAAGTAGGTGAATGAGTTATTTGAGAAAAATTGGCTATCTGCAATACTTTTAGAGATAATTCGCATTTACTCATTTTAAGTAGGTGAGTAATTAGCTATGGGTCTGAAACTTCACCAAGTGAAAGCTCTTTGGGATAGCTGCTCTGCAGAGATACCCTGAAGATAAAAAATTTCGTTGAAATCGCTCTATGTAGCACGGTTTTCGAAATATTAGCATTTTTGTGTTTTGCAATTTTTGCGCAAAAATTCGAAAATTCAAAATGGCCGCCATTTTTGGCAAGATAAAATTTTTTTGAAAATTGGCATGGCTACTCTGCAGATACCCTGTGGGTCAAAAATTTCGTCGAAATCGCTCTATCTAGCACGGTTTTCGAGATATAAGCATTTTTGTGTTTTGCAATTTTGCGAAAAATTCGAAAATTCAAAATGGCCGCCATTTTTTGCGAGAAATTTTTTGTTTGAAAATTGGCATGGCTACTCTGCAGAGATACCCTGCGGGTCAAAAATTTCGTCGAAATCGCTCTATCTAGCAGGGTTTTTGAGATATAAGCATTTTTATGTTTTGCAATTTTTGCGAAAAATTCGAAAATTCAAAATGGCCGCCATTTTTGGCGAGACAAAATTTTTTTGAAAATTGGCATGGCTACTCTGCAGATATACCCTGTGGGACAAAAATTTCGTCGAAATCGCTCTATCTAGCAGGGTTTTCGAGATATAAGCATTTTTATGTTTTGCAATTTTTGCGAAAAATTCGAAAATTCAAAATGGCCGCCATTTTTGGCGAGACAAAAATTTTTTCAAAATTGGGATAACTACTCTGCAGAGATACCCTGTGGGTCAAAAATTTCGTTGAAATCGCTCTATCTAGCACGGTTTTCGAGATATAAGCATTTTTGTGTTTTGCAATTTTTCCGAAAATTTCGAAAATTCAAAATGGCCGCCATTTTTGGCGAGACAAAAAATGGCCGCCATTTTGGGCGACACAAAAATTTTTTGAAAATTGGGAAAACTACTCCGCAGAGATACCCTGTGGGTCAAAAATTTCGTCGAAATCGCTCTATCTAGCACGGTTTTCGAGATATAAGCATTTTTGTGTTTTCCTTATTTGGAAAATTCGTAATGATTAATTTATCATTAATTACTCGGCCATTTCTTGACCAATCAATGCCAAAATCTAATGATTTCCAGATTTTAATAGAATGAATGTATTTGCCAAGTTTCAGGTGAATTGATAAAATTCCTTTCAAGTTATCATCCGGACAAGCTTCCCCATCGAAAAAAGACATTTTTGGTCATGTGACCTCTCTGATTGGTTGAAATGTCACTGCAGCATATTCAAAAAAATTCCCCAAGGCTACTGCCTAAACCTGCCAAATTTGAAAAGAATCCGCCTAACGGTTACAGAGTTATAAGGAAAACAAAATGCGGAGCCGACGGAGCCGCCGGAGCCTGAAGCTCTCCCATACACAAACAAGCGTCCCTTGCGGGGACGCTTAACTACCTCTTCCTTTAGTCAGGCCCTTCCCACATATAGATGCATTTATTAGTTTTGGAGTGTGGGACTGTACCACATTGGCTAGTGGATCAGAGACCTAGTCCTATTTCCCATTGTAAAAATTTTCCATTTTGAAGACCTATTTTTTCATTTGGAAGGTTCCAAACAACAATCAGAACAATTTGAACCAACTCAACACTGGCACATATGGATCAGCATTGCTCGGCAGCATTCAGGAGTGATATGCGTGTGTCAACGATTAATTCAAACTGTTACATCATCGTAATCTGTCATTATATCTAGCATTAGGGAACCCAATCGTAAACCTATCTTAAACCTTTAAATTCTTTACATTCATAAAGCAATATTTTCAACCTTAAGTCAATCCTAGTGATGCAGCCTTACTATGGTTTGTAACCTATTCAGGAGCAATATGGAACCAATTGGAATTTTTTTTTTGAAACCAATAGGATGGATCATGAAACAATTGCAACATTTTAGGGAACCCATCAGAAGGTCTTGAGAACCAATCACAACATCGCTTGGAAAACTATTGGAAAACCTATCGTAAAAATTCATGTGCAGATCGCGATTGTTTTTTCCAATCGGAAATAAGTTTATGGTCCAATCACCAATGTGGAGCTGCCTCTTCTCACAAACACAAAGAACTATATCCAAAAAAACCTCCTCGGGGGAGGTAAATATCTGGGCATTCAGACTAGTGATTTAACCCGGGTTGACACAGATTGAACCAGATTGGAGACTAGTCTGAACACTCACAATCCGGGTTGACAAGGGTAAATCCCAACCCCACTCAAGATGTGGATTGAAGCAGATTGCTCCAACCCCCTTTGTAGTGTGAAACTTCTCAATCCGGGTTGACAAGGGTTGAGTGCACCAGTATTGTAAACAATTGACTTATTGTCTTGCAGAAATTGCTTATATGTACCTTAATCCTTTGATAGCAAGAATTTCTAATTGAAACAAATACCACCCAAAATGATATTGTGTGGTTTCTACATGATTGCAATTTGGTGTAACATGTAAATTTATGAATACAACATAATTGAATAAGCTGGTATATTCATAATAATGCAATTATAAGTTGCAAAAAAAGTTTAGCAATCTTAAAACAATTTGTGCTTGATCTAAAATAATTACTAAACAATTTAATTAATTGTATTAGATTAATATGAAGTGGGAATCTTTCATATAGTTATATACCTTGGAAAAATTTGAAGAATTCATTGAAGAATATTTATATGCATCATACAAAGTTAATTTCAGAGGCTTTACTGTATTCATCTTTGACACTTTTAAATCCAGATTAAACTCTGTAGTGTGGACACTCAACTCGGATTGAGATGAATCTGCTTCAATCTGCTTCAACCCTCACTCCTTGTCAACACAGGTTGTAGTGTGAACAGGGTGTATATAAACTCCCTGTCTTACCAATGGTGTACGACTCTTAGAAACAAAGCTGTTTGTGCAAATGAAAGCTTATCTGGGTACATAATGTTTCATTTTAATATCCAAAGTATGGAAAGGTCTCTATATGTTAATTTGGTTAAAGTTATGAAAGCACGACTACAGTTCACAAGTATTACCCAAACTATGACAGTACAGTTTAGCTCATGCTTTGGCTGAAGTTATTAAATGTTATTAGATGGTGACTTGGTCATCATCTCTTGGATATCACTGGTACTGCCTTGCTACTAAATATTGCCGGGAACCAATTATCGCCAGACAAAATTCAAATAGATATAACTTGACCAAAAGTACATCCCAAGTCTAGCAAATAAGGTAAAACTATTTCAACAGTGAATAGAACCGATACAGAATGAAAAGCTTTCAAAATGTGTGGCCATTACTGAAATATGAATGTTTCATTTCCCGATGGCGATAATTGGTGGCAAGGCAGTACCAATCCAACTGGTAACAAACATTCAATAATGATGAGTGTCCCAATATGACTCAAAAGCCATTTAAAAATCCAACTCTGAATTATGATAAATATTTTTCCTACATGTCATTCATTGTTTGTCATACTTTATGTGGGTGTTCCACCACACGACTAAGGCTCCCGATTAAGGGTTTTGGGGGGTCGGTTTGAAATATTTGCTTAGTCCCAGACCTTCTGTAAGGGTCGGTTGTGGTCGGTTGAGGCCGTGTGAGAAATCAAACATGTTTGATATTTCTCCCGACCCCAACCGATTATTTTTTCCCGCCATAAACAAAATGTCCAGTCCCAGGCTTCCTCAGGCCTCCTCAGATCAAATTTACACAGTCCTATGTTGTCCCAGGCCGCCTGCGACCCTTAGTCGCCGACCCTTAGTCCCAGACCCTCTATACCTTAGTCCCAGGCTTCCTGCGACCCTTAGTCCCATTGCAAAGCAAAAATCGGCTATCTCGGTCTGGGGACGCCTGGGGACGCCTCAGGACACCTTGTGGGGTCGGGACTTAATCCTGGGTTAGTCGGGGCTTAGTCCCAGGAGGCCTGAGGCGTCCTGGGACCCAGTCGGTTTGTCTACGACAGGATCGTGGTTCAAACCGACCAGAAAAATGGCTTAATCTGTTCTTAGTCCCAGACCAGTTAGGGACTGTCTGGGGCCTCCTGGGGCGTCCTGAGGCCGATCTGTAGTTAATCCCAGACCTTCATACCGATTCTGTCTTCCACCCCATTGGTCAATTTTTTTTCCATTTTTTCCAAGACTACCCACGATTAAGGGTCGCCGACAGGATCGGGGCTTAATCCTTTGGTGGAACAAGGGCATTACTTGTATATTTACATTACCTCTGTCACCCCATGACAACTTATTTGAGCATCTTAAAAATTAACCCGATTCTTATAAAAGCCACAATTCACCCACCTGAAGAAATGAATATGTTATCCGTGTAACAGTAAAATCCTTTTCATGACTTATAAACACTTGAGTTGAGGCTATTACCTTTAAACTCTTTGGCATAAGCGTCTACAAGTATTTATTCAAAATATTTAGAGTAAACAAATGAGAGTTTGATGAGTAGGCCTATAAAGGGCTATAAATACACAAAAATGGAGCAAAACATTTATTAATCCTTTTAAATATGTCCGAGAATGCATGTGACATACCTACAATAATACGTGACACAAACCACATGAAAGTATATGAACAAAAGCGATCAAAATCCTGTCACTTTTCATACCACATCCAGGGCTCAAGATTTTCTGAACAACTTCTAAGAGAGCTGTTCTCACAAATGACCTAAAGTGGTTCTAACAATACCAAACATGGTCCCAAACTGTTAAATTCATCAGCTTTCATTAGTCGACCTGTTGGACATTGCTAAAAGACCACACTAAATATACTGAGTCACAAAATTCTCCAATACATTTTTCTTGGGACACTGGTACTTAATTGTATTTTTAATATTGCCGATTTTTCAAAATCTGGATATATCTGACCACTAGTTATCTTACATATATGTTTAAATATTGCGGCATATATTCATTTACTTTTTAAAAAAAATACATCAAAAACTAAAAAATACTGCAGTTTAAGTTGAAACCTTAACATAAATGTCAATTGAATCTGTAAAGAACTGGCACAGAGTCAAGTACTTTAGTTAAGTTGATTTTGAGGGTCTTGAAAACATGCCTTACTCTTCCCTTCAATCTGTGGGGAACAATAACTACAAAAGTAGCAGGGGTAATCAGCTTTAAAAGTATTGGCAGATTAAGTCTTCGTAGTTTTTTTCATAGAATTTTCTTTTTGTCAGGAAAACCCACACATATAATAATACAAACACCCACTCCTTGCCTCCCCTGAACAAACAGGGTCAAACCAAAGTGCTCTGATTGTTAAATGTGTGTTTCCATGATACTGACCATCGACAACCAATAGCTGGCACTATCTGTATCACTATTATTGGCTTAATTAACCTTAGCCCTCTCCCCCCTTCCAATCAGGGGATGCGAGTGTATCAACATAGGTTTACCCGTTTGTCCATGCACCGAAAACTAAACATCGGATCTGGGTCATATTTTCACACAAGGTATGGTCTACTCGTGGCTTGGTCCTCCTCAAAGATGATTGAGATCGGGATCCAGATCAAGACTCTAGAATTTTTTTTCTTGTTTTTCACAAATTTTATGTACTTATTGCACATGAATGGTGACAGCACAGACTACATAAAAAAGACGAGGAAGGTATGTATTGGAGTCATAAAGTGCAAACTAATTAAAAGGGGAAAAATGAGAACACTAGATGATGGTCGCAGACTCTTTTTAAATTTGACACAACTCAACCAAGGATGCATGCGTGGCAAGATTCGTTTTGCGCTTTTTCTCCTACACTATCCATAGGTGAGGTAGACTTGCTCCATGTCCTTGTATTACTTATTCCATCAAATCTGACATAAAAGGAATCATTATCAATCCATCTGATGGGTGGGAATTCTGTCTACCAGCACCAAATTCTGGGTGAAAGTCATTCAGTCCTCATATGATACCTAAGATAAAAGGACTTGAGGAAAGTCTACAGATGAGGGATTGCACAGGGTTTTCTTGTGCTCAACACTGACTGATATAGATGATTAATATCTAGTGGGTATATTGTTTTTAGCTGTGTGGATATCGATATTGAAAGCAAATTCGGGGGGTGTGTGTGTGTGTGTGTGTGTGTGTGTGTGTGATATTGTCTACCAAATAGTCCGAAACTGGGATACCGAAAACATTTTGTTTTCATCAAAAATGTACTGACGACTGGAACAATGCGAGGCAACAGTGTACAATTTCTTCATATTTAGGCTTCATTTCAAATATTTGCAGTGTAAGTTGATGTACCCAGTATTAATATCTGATAGAAATCCTATTCAAATGAACTCTGCAGTCAGAAACTAATACACAAATGCTAAAAAATTATATATATTTTTTATGATATATATAACCATGTTTCATATCAGAATGATCATCTTTTCATACTGAGATTATGTTACCCAAATCTGTTGTAAAGTAAAAATCTTAATGCCTTAAAATCAACCCATTATAAAGAAAACTTCAATTTCTTGTGTGTCAGTGATTGGTGTCAGTATTTGTACCTTGGTGATCAGCCTTTGGAAAACATAGACTTACTTGTATATATGCCAGGAGTATGAGTAGTGTCAAAAACAACACAAAAAGAGGGGAGTCATTTTGTACATGAGTGGAAAGGATTTAATTTTGTCATTTAATAATACCACTTTAGAGCATCTATGAAGTTAGGCTTATAAATAAGGATGACACATCTATACTAATATGTAAACACATATTCTATTGTGTGGTTGAGAAAATCTGAAAAGGTATATATATCAGAACAACTAATAATAAACTACAAATATTGTAACTATCGAATTGACATATATTCAAAGTATTTACACTTTTACTTATGGAATACAGGTGAATCAGTTGTGAAATACACTGACTTTTAAATATTCCACATGCAATTGTTTCTAGCTATTTCACAATTTCCCCATTTAAAAATGGCCAAATAAATAATCTGGCAATTTTGAACCTAACTGATCAGAGTACATTGTCATAGGCTGTCACCTCTGTGTGGGTTTCGACTGCTACAAGTGGCAATGTTGTGGACCTGTCCTGGCTGTTGGTCAGGACATAAAACACCAACTTTGAACTTTGGAGAAGGCAATCATAAGTAAAAAGTTTTAGGTATTATCCAGCTACAAATTCATGACTTTGGAAAATTCATTTCACACATGCTAATAAATGTTGGATTTGAAATAATATTTACTGATTTGAAAACATAAGCTGACAAAAATAACTGAGATGTTTTGAAATGGCCAACATATTTATTTGGCCATTTTAAAACAGCCAAGGAAGGTCAAAATTTGCCACAGCTGTTTTGGAGTGGTCATTCATGACAAAATAGCAAGTATCACAGTGATTTATTTTCAAAGTTAAGGTCCTCAGTGGTGAAACTCACATTTCATCACTTTCCTGATACAATGGGGACCCACTATTTCAGGAGAATATAACTGAAATATCCACATTTTCATAATGTAAAGACACTTTCTATCATGGCAGAACAACTTAATATTTCAAAATTATCGATATCCACTTTCATCACCTATAGTAGTATTGGTGTAAATTGTTCCACTGTAGACTATTTTACAATAAGAGGGTCAAAGATGCCCCAAAAGGCGGGTTGCGCAGGCAGCAATAAGGTTAGTGAATGCTGTAATTAAATTTTGAAATGGAAATGTTGACGGACAGTCAAACGGAGAAAAAAACAGACAAACGGACGGAATTACACCAATTTTGAAAGCAAGTTTGAATTCGATTGGACAAAGCGTTTTTGAGTTAGAGTCCGGAAACAAAAATGTTGAGGGACAGACAAGTGGACAAAAAAATGGATAAACGAACAGACAGAACTACACCAATTTCGAAAGCAACTTAGCTCGAGTTAGAATCCAGAAACGGAAATGTTGACGGACAAACGAACAAATGAATGTATCAAGTTTGAATTTGATTGCACAATGTTTTCGAGTTAGAGTCCGGAAACAAAAATGTTGAGCGACAGACAAGCGGACAAAAAAACAGACAAATGAACGGGCGGAATTACACCAATTTCGAAAGCAACCTAGCTATGATGGTGATCCATCTCTCTGTCAAGTTTGAATTTGATTGGACAAAGCGTTTTTGAGTTAGAGTCCGGAAATGAAAATGTTGATGGACAGATGGACGTTGGACACATCAATCAAATAGGTGGATTGGTTACATGCAACCTGCCTAAAAAGCTGGCTCCTTTTTATCCAGACAGGTGATATACTTTTTGCAATATACAAATTGAGGGAAGTTATGATAAAGACAATTTAGAGGTAACTTAACCTTTAAGAAGGGGAGGGGAAAGGCAGACTGAAATTTGACAAATCCGGATGCAGTCCAAACTTCATCCAGCAAATTTATATGAAATAAATTGTGGGAAATAATTTTTCAGATTAGGTCATTTTCAGTGTTTTCATTAATGGAATATGAATCAAAATGAGGGGAGGCTATGGGTAAGTTATACCCATTTCACACTACATTCAGTGGTAGAAATTGGGCAAAATGTCGGTATGTAAACTTGTGACATAGAGGCGTACCGTCCAATTCCTTGAGCGTCCTATGGAAATTTTAAAATGTTTAAAATTTCTGCATCTCAGTTTCTCACCATGACATTCAGCAGATAATATTTTCATACAGTAACTGAAGGCGTGGTCTGCAGATTATAGAAGGTTATGATTGTGTCTTGCTTCAGCAGCATGTGTTTATCTGATGGCTACCGAAGGTGAGTTGAGGTTAATGGAGGTTGCCTTTTGTTGACCAATGTTTGTGCGACTGTCGCCCTGCTGTTACTGATGGCCACACCCTGTCCCATCAGTGGTCATGCCATCATACCATATCGATACATCAAATCTTGGAAGATATCAAGCATCTTGGGAGGCAGTTCCATCACTGATTAAAACTTCTAACCGCAGGTTATACCTCATTAGATAAACAGGTACACCATGCACAGGTAATACACATATAAAGAAGTATCATAAATAGCCATGGGTTCCCCAAAGTTACTCAATCATAGGATTCCAAAAGGTAAAACAATAAACATAAGACAAAAACTGACTATAATGAAACCAGGCATAGGATTCCAGATGGTAGACCAATGACAGAATGACATTTGCTGACAAGAACAAAAACCATGTAAGAACTGATGAAGTTTTTTTATCATGTACACAACAAAATGTTTAGAAAAAAGTTATAAAGACATTACTAATCTTTGTAAAGCTTCACAGATTGGTAAAGTGTTGAGAATAATCTTCCATATATCTTATGCCCCATTCACACTAGAGGTGGTATACCCTGCAGTTAGAAGCTTTACTCGGCGGCGGAACCACCTCCCATGATGCCTCATATATTCTATATTACATGTATAAAGGGATGGTGGTAATGTATTAAGAAACTTTAAAATATACACAAATGACTCTACATTAACCATCTAATTTATGAGCCACTCTGTACTAATCGAATTTTGCCTGAAAGGGACCACACAGTAATTCAGTGGCTATCAAGTATCATTTGATCATACTAACCTATTATCACAACATAGACACCACATTCTGTTAGAAAGTATCTAATATATACTCTAGTATTTACACCCTACCCTGCTCCCCATGGGTGAGATTATACTATAATTACAGATAATTTTGGGTACTGTTAGCCTTACCAACAGCCCAAACACTGGGTTCTTGATGCTATATTAAAGTTACCAGTATTTCCCACACATTGAAAATGGATTTTAATTCACAATCTCAGAGAACCACATGATTGCTTGCTAAATATTGGTTAAATGTGGACTGATAAAAAGTTATCACCGTTACTTTGGTTTGTTTTCAACAAAAAGAAGCCCTCATATAATCTGATGTATTCTAAAATTAAGTAACATCATGAATATCACATATATTTTTGTCAATATATTCAAACAGGAATACAAAGCAAAGTTGTGCACATTACAATTTATGGAATAGTTTGCCAAACACATTTCTTTATGAATAAGAGTAAAAATTTCAAAAAAATCACTTAAATCCATGTATGTAGAATTTCAACAAGTAGTATTTATACTTCTTTATATAAAATAGATGACGATCAACAGTGACCATTCCTGTGTTATGTATACATTTCTATCAAATTATACACATATAAAGTGACCCATTAACAAATTCTAGGTCCTCAGTGGCCTAGTGGTTAGCAAGTTTGGCATCTAATCATAGGCTGTCACCTCTGTGGGTTCGAGTCTCACAAGTGGCAATTCTGAGGACCTGTCCCAATATGACCCTGGCTGTTGAACGGGACGTAAAACCCCAACTTTGTCTTTGATTAACAAATTCTGAGCCTTTATTAAAGGCTAGTATCCTCTACCAAAAATGGCAAATTACAAAGAAACTAAACTTCAAAGGGTTGATAATCATATAGAATTTTAACTTCAACTTATGGGTCACACTTTAGTTCTCTGTACATCTGATGTTCTGAATCTGGGCCAAATGTTCTGATAATTTGAGCAGTAATTCTAGATCACTGAACTTGAAAACGATCACACTATAAACGAATAGCAGTAGGTGCACTGACACACTGCCAGTGAACAAAATGCAGGTGGAAAAAATTCATATTGAAATTGCAAGACGGACAAAATGCCAGTCAGTTTTTGGGCACGGCGGACAAAATGCCAGCCCTATCGAATCATTAGAAATAGTAAATGCCGGGCTTATAAAATCACAAAGACAATAATGTTTGCACTATTATGTCTGAAATCAACACAAACACACAATAGTACTAATATTTATGAAACACTTAGTGACAAGAATTAAAGTGTCAATTTAGCCTAATACAAAGCTAAATGAAATGCAAAAAGTCTTTGAAAGTTCAAATATCTTTGTAGATCTTTTGTACATTTCCTCTGCCTTTTCTGGTAATAACCCTTTCACACTACAGGGCGGTATACCCTTTGGTAGTAGGAGTTGGTCAAACTGCCCCAGTCCTTCAACTACCGTCTGACATCCATATGTGAACTTGTAATGCAGTGGCAAACAATCCAATTCCTCGAGCGTCCTATAGGAATTTTAAAGTGTTTAAAGATCCTGCCTGTGACCATCACAATGTCGGTCACCGCCATTCACTGTCCCATGTCAGTACCATACCACAGTACCACAGTCCTTTTATATGTATGACTCTGTCCTCATTCATCCATTTCAGTGACCTTCCGCAGATAAATTTTTCATACGATAACTGAAGGCATGGTTCAGTGGTTTTCATAAGGTGATTAGTTCTCATTTTGGCAGCTCATGTTCGTTCAACAGATACCGAAGGTGAGTTGAGGTTAATGGATGTTGCCTCTCAGTTACCAGCATTATTGATGGTCACAAACCATGTCCCTTAAGTTCCTGTGCATGTCAAAACTTATGGATACCGCGAATATTCTAAGAAACGAGGCGTCCTAGGAGGTAGTTCCACTGCCGTGTAAAACTTCCAACTGCAGGGTATACCACCTGTAGTTTGAACAGGGTATAAGGTTGTCTATTGGTGGTTTAAAGTAAATGTATCAATACTAGAGCTGACAAAATAACTTCATTCCAATCCTCACAATAATTAACTGTGTGCAATTTAACGAAGGTGCGGTTTCGGTCCCTGTATAAGGGGGACTTTTGCCTATCCCTCTAAAAAATGGCAGAGGGGCTTTTGCCTCCTCCCTCATATTTGGAGAGAGGCTTATGTCCTACATCCCACATTGGAAGAAAAGGGGAGGAGGTGTTGTGTCATCAGGAGCTTTTGTCAGGGGGCTTTCATCTGTTCTCTCACAAAGTTAGTGTTAATTGTAAAATATTGGCTATTGTATTGGATTTAACTGGATCAGTCTTGTGTGCATTGGCCTTAGAATTATAACTTGCAAATTATACTAGCTTTGGTCTACCTTCTTGTTTTGCACGTATAATGGGATAGAATGTCTCTGGTATTCAGAATTGTATTTATTGTAGATGTAAAATCATACGTTTCTCACCTGTGCAAAAAGTAGATAATTTACCTTGAATGCATTTACTCACATTGAGTAGCCACTGGGCACATAGCATGCACTATGTTTGCTGTTATAGCATGTACCTTTTTATTGGTCTTGCTCTAGGCTTTGAAAAATATATTCTCCAATTTAAGTTTCTGAATAAACTGCCAGTTACTTTATCTTGCTAGAAATCAAAGGACTAAATTAGAAATAGAATACAAATGAACCCTGGCAAGAGAAATATCAAGAGAACAGGAAAAGAACATCTAGTTAATACCACTGTTCCACTTACGTGACTAATTGTAAGACTTTGTCAATCGTAAATTTATACTGCTATGACTGTTTCTGTTGAAATAGGGTCACCTCTGTGTGGGTTAAACCCCCACAAGTGGCAATGTTGTGGACCTGTCCTTTTATGATCCTGGCTATTAAACGGGACGTAAACACCCAACTTTAACTTTTACTTTATTAAAATAGGGCAGGAAACCTGACTTACCATATGATTTTCTATTATGAATAGAAAAGTCATAGGACCAAAAAGACCAGTCTTACAACTTGGTCCTAACTGGTAAAAATTCATGAAGTTCATTTGTAACACAAAACCCTGACCACTCTTTATCAGCAATCGAGGGAAACCTCGGACTACTCTTCTCTCAGGAAAAGGTCACCTGACCCCGATTTTCATAAAAGTGTGCACAAGATGGATCCCAGTAGCCTAAACTGAGTAATGGCACCCTAAAGATGATTCATCACTGCCTTGCCTTACAATTGGAAAGATTAGTTCTGAGTGCTCAAGACTGAAATACTAATTCTCAAAGCTTTTATAAACACATCTACAAATATTTTTCAGGGTTTTTACGATCACCATGATTACACTCACAACTTTCATAAGTGAAAAGCTGTGTGACCACTAAGAATAACTCGTACCTGTGAAACAGGGGTACCACCAAAATTTATAGAAAACAGGATCACTTGGAAAATGATCTTCAAATACCTAACAATTACTGTAAATTTCCAAAATAATGCCCAGGTTCAAATAAACGCCTGGTTCAAATTAACACCTGGTACAAGCACATTTTTCACAATTTATAACACTGATTTTGTATTTGAAAAGAACGCCTGGTTCAATTTAATGCCTGGTCTGATGCCATTTGAAAATAATTAATGCCCGGGCCATATTTTGCATAAAATACAGTTATCAGAATCCTAATGAAAGAGATTCAACTGTTATTGAAAATTACTTCATTTGACAAATTTCATCAAATTTGCAGGGTAGTCAAATGGTAATAACTTTGGTCAGTTTCTCATACCTTTTTGAGGACCAATGCGGGAGGAAGGCTAGCATTGCCATGTAAATAGTTATCATAGCTAATCAGTCACAGTATCAGTGTTCACACACTAATAGCCAGATAACACCAAAGTCAGAACAAAATAGCCCATCAGATATGTTGTTTTGTGCTCAATAATAATAACTAGGAATACTTGCTTTCATAAATATTTATGTGCAGAAAAATAGCCATATATGTCATCAGTTTTTCCATATTGCAACCTTTACCAAGAAAAGTTAGTTTTGGAAAAATGGTCAAAAGTGAAGTAATGGTGGCTGAGGGTATCTTGGCTCTACTTCACTTGCATGTGGAGGCATAGTAAAACCAAACATAGAACTGCAGACTTTTTTGAAAGACTAATATCTTCAATAAAAATCAACAATTGGTTTTAGAACATTTTAGGCAAAATACAAACACCGTATAATTATGTGGAAATATTCATGTTACCAAAAAGAAAAACAATAAGCTTTTTGTTCCATGTGGGGTTTTTCCACCAGGCATTTTTTCCACTGGCATATTTTTCATCAGGACTTTTTTTCCCAGATTCTGTTTGTACATTTGTAAATATATGTTATCTTTCTTACTATGTTCTTGAACAAATTTATTCTCAAAAAGCTTTATTTTTGTAATACAATTTATTTTCATCAGTATAAAATACAGAATTATATAAATTTATTTTGCTTTTATATGTATGGTTTAAAATTCATGCCACTTCACTATCAAAGGAAAAGGAACTATTCGCTTGGGTTGTTTAGGCGACCCAGGTGTCAGTCCTTCCTCCCAGGCCAGTTATTTTGCTTGGGTACCTTAATGTAGGTCAGGCACCCAGTCTAATTCTAGGGTTGGGGCCCAGTCCCCAAAGTTATATAAGTATTGCATCAGCTTTACATAACTGACCTTGGGGTTTAAACCCCCCTTCTAGGTTACCCCTAGTGACCATTCAAACCACCAGATTCTATTGGCCGAGCACAAGTATGTTGGGCTTGGCTTGGTAGTTTCTGGGTACAAGGAGTCACATTGAAATTTGTCTGCAAAGACTTAACAAGAAAACTTTCCCACCCTCCCTTCCCCTTTTGACCTCACGTAGGGTCAACTTGTAATTCTGGCTCAGCCAGTAGGGCCAGTTATATGCTTGATTATGCTAAAGTCCCCACTATGTGAAATGTTCTTAGTCATGTTCTTATTGTAAACCCCTCTGGTCTCCTCTCTCTTCGGCAGTTTAGGGAGGCTGGGCCTCCTTAGTCAAATATTTCAGCACATTAGTAATTTCATCTGTCCTTCAACTTGACCTTCCCCTGACCTTCCCTTCTTCCGGGGTCAAAGGATGCCACTGGGGTCAAATTTCTTGTAACTTATTATAGTAATTGAATGTCTATCAATAGTAAATTAACAGTCTGTACCAGTTGTAAATAAAGAGTACTTAGTAAAGCAATGCTGTCTTGGAGATGGACAATAGACTCTGCTGACAAAATTAATGCATTGCTCTATACACATATATATCTACATTTACAATTTTATATATATTTTAATATGATTTGTACATATTTTTAGTAGTAACTTTATACATTATAATAAACCTGGTACCCGCATGTGTGTGTTTCACTGACTTGGGGGGTAGGGACTGTTTCTAAACATGCAATTATCGTTGATTTCCCAGGAAAATGCTGGATATGTATGCCACTGATTGCCAGGAGGAATCCACGAAGAATGCCCATCAGGATGGGCAAATTTCCACCCTTTAAAATTTGCTGATGGGCAAATTTCCTGATGGGCATTGTTCTGATGGGCATCGTACCTGGTCATTGTCCCTGATCGGCATTCTTCCGTACACTGTCAGGAGGTATTGCCACTCTTGGATAAAATCTTCAAAGACTGTTTTCTCCTTTTGAACATCTCACCAGTGGAAAACCCAATACTGAGCTGAGAGAAATGTAGACAAGTCTACTGAAGGCCTTTTGCAACTGGCCATTGTAAAATAATCTGTTTGTGAATTCACACCTATACTTTTGTTAATATGTACAAAGTACTGCTTTAACTGTGTATTTTGTGTTTTACTTTTCTTCAAACGACTGTCTTAAATAAATTAACACTTTTTCCACCCATACGTGGGTATGGCAGGTTTTTCACACATTTTAAAAAAGCTGTCATATCCTGAAAATGCTGTCTGTATTGTGTGGAAAGCATCTTCTCCAAATACAAATGTCATCTTATTAATTATAATTGGCACAAAAGTCTACATCTATACCAAGAAATTCCTGAATATCTTTAAATTATTACTGTCTTTACTTCAGCTAGCATTCTCTCCACCTGTATGATACATCCCAGGAAATGTATCAGGGTTGCCAATGACAATAGTGGCAAATTCTCTATATTCCCTATATTCGATTTTCTGCCAAGTTGAGGCGTGTTGCCAAGTTACAGCACTAAGTGGTATTTCACAATATCCAGAGATAACAATATTTTCTATACAATGTTCGCTTCTGGACTTATTTTTCATTGAAATTGATTCATCAATGTAAAATCAATTACATTAGTGGCAACATAGGGGGCTGACTCAGTAATTGGTAAATTATTTTTTTCAATTTAATCAACACATAATTGATATTCAATGATCACAGTTTAATTGGTACAAATTTTTAAACAATATAGTATGGCTCTTGAATATATATTTTAACCAGTGCAGAATTTGACAGTTTCATTCACAGGATGGACAAAATGATTTTTAAGTGTGAACTCTAACGAGGCACACGGTTCTAGAGATCACTTTGCTTTTGTTTTTGAATGAGCAAACCGTAACTTCCTGGTTGGAAGTAATTAGCTTACAGCTTACAAATAATAATTTTTAAACAAATCTGCAATCCCAACAGGCTAGTGATGGTTTTATTAATATCAGTTACTTTGTTTTTTTCTTTCACACCCTTATAACTGTACAAAGTCAAGCAACTACTGTGGTCTCACAATGCACCCATTCAAAATATTTGCAACGACAATCACTTGTAGTGTGTCACACTGAATGAGAGCATTTTAGACTGAATTTCTAGTGTGTGCAACATATTTAACAGTATCTGAGAGACTCAGACAATATAAAACGAAATTTCTTCTAATGAAAACTGTCAAAATGTAGTATTTGTTTTTAAAATGATACATTTGTTATTTCTGTAGCTGAATCAGGTACTTGGACACATCACCTATCAAACTCTTTTAGTCCTTCCTTTGGGTTCAAACAATATTTTGTTTGCCAATAATTTTTTATCCATGCAATGTGAAATTTTTGTTAATCTTTAACTGCTTGTAAATGTGTCAATACATAACCATTTGTTACAAGTAAAACACAATTTGCAAGGTTATTACACACAGAGTTTCACACTGATGTCCTTTTTTTGTATATTATTGTGTGAAAATTATTCAAATTTAATGTTTCTTAAATAGCCAACACTGAACAGATAGCATGAAAACTAGGTCAGTAGCCCTCTGACATATAACCTTTGACATGTAAAATTAAATGAATAAAAAAAATATTTTTCATCATTTTAGTGGATATTTTCTTCACAATTTCGCATAAATAATTCCTTAAGTATTTCGGAATTGTGAAGAACGTAATGAAGATATGTTTTATCATATATTTTATGCCACTGTTCCACCGAAGGATTAAGCCCCTATTGGTCCTGCGACCCTTAATCCTTGAGAGTCTGTGAAAAAACATGAATAATGGATGAGGCAATATAATCGGGATCCAGTCCTGTCATTGTTCTCAGGAAGCCTCAGACCTCCTCAGACAACTCACGATCATTCCCCGACTAAGAGACGATTAAACCACGATTGTGATACGATTCAACACCGATCCTGTCGAGGATATACTGACTGGGTCCTAGAATGGTCTGAGACCACCTAAGGCTTCCTGGGACTAATAACAGACTTCCTCAGACAGCTATGGCCGATTTTCGTTTTTTTCTTTTCTATAGCAGGTCGGGGATAGATCTAGGATTAAGTCCAGACCTCCTGGGACTAAAACTAAACCAAACTGGCATTAACAGTCCCAGGAAGTCTGAGACAACATAAGATTGTGTAAATTTGGGTCTGAGGAGGAAACCGATTCCCAAAATACCTTGATCGGGAGGTTAATGCAAAAAGTATTCAGTATATATTGTATAAAAAGGATCTTTAATCATCTTCAGAATTCATGTCCAAATTACCTTTACATTTAGTATGTAAATATAAAATTGAATGGTGCGACTGTAGAATCCCCCTGACGGAAGTGAAAATATGATAATTAGGAAGTTTATAGGAACAGATAAATAATAATTCTTAAAATTATGCTAATTCAGTAATATTATGAAATAAATAGGGTAGACATGGTCGACAACATAATTTCCAATGAATCCCTGATCTCCAAGGTCGACAAAGTCGACAAACAGATACACACACACACACACATATATATATACATACATATATATCAATAACTAGTCGACAGGTCAACAAAGTTCACAAATTTCTGAAAGTTTTACACACACACACACCAAATTATATACAAAGTCGACAAAATGCTGTAAATATTAAAAAATATGAAAGCTTGTCAACCTAATTTATATTGTCGACTTTGTCGACCTTGTCGACCAAATGTAGTGCATGAGTGTTCCTTGGTGATTGTAATTTATATTCAAGACTTCATATACATAAATATTAATTAGTTTTATTTGGCACAAAATTTCCATATTTCTACTTCCGTCAGGGGGATTCTGCAGTTCAGCCAATTGAATATATACACAACTGTATTTCGACAATCAGGTGAGTTGTCTCATCAGAGTCAAATAATTAACACCCACTTTGACATGGGTGGTAATTAAGATAAACGGTCTTCAAAGTTTTTGAATTTAAATAGTGTGTGACAGAACCCAAAAAGTGTTAAAATCACTACTACTGGCTTGGCTAGTAGGGATTTCCCTTATAGCTAACCTGGTAGAGTGTGGGCCTTCTGAGTGAGGTGGTGTGGGTTTGAGTCCCCTGGAAACATGGTCCTTTGACATTGCAGCCCCTAATGAGATACTGGCTAGTGTGGTTGGATTAATCACACAGAAGATAGCCAGTGGTACTGGTTAATGTGAACCAGTAAGAACCTGGGACAGGTTTCATGTGTGGAGGGAAAATGTGATAGAACCCAAAAATTGATAAATTCACTACATCCGTAATAGGGATTTCCCTTATAGCTCACCTGGTACAGTGTGGTCCTCCTGAGTGAGGTGGTGTGGGTTCGAGTCCCCTGGAAACAAGTGTAAATAGCCAAATCGCAGAAACTAAACAACAAAATACGCTTAAACAATGCTTTCAATGTTTGTGTTATATTGTTGTTTAAACCTTTTAACTATTTTTATGTGAGTATTTCTCAAGATCTCTATAACCGTTTATCTCAGTGACCACCTGTGTACAAAATTCTGACACAAGATGGGCTTTTATACTGTGCACAACTCAATTGACTTACAGTACCTTTGCTCCTAAAATGCACAACAAACCAGTTCTCAGGTTTTGATCTCGTACTATAGATGTGTTTTACAAATCCCAGACTTTTGCTGCAAAATAACTCTGACAAGGTACACTGCTAAGACATTCGCATCACAACATGGCGACGTATAAAATGACGTCATTTGACTGAGTACGTTATGATTAGACTGAAACCCATCCTCTTCGAAAACAAAATGGGAGAGAACTGGCTGGAACTCGGGCAAATAAATACACTGTCAAAAGATTAATTTCAATTTTTTGCGATAGTTTTCTCATAAACAAACATTTTCGTTCCAGCACCTGTTGCAGATTCTACTGTGAAAAAAAAACTTTTTTTCTATTACGAAATTGGAGCCCTCTTCTCAAAATGCCTAAAGTGTTGGTTTCATGTTCCTAATTTCTGTCCCGACCATTGAAATGTTTGAGGTCAGGACCATTTTGGGCAAGTTCCTATAGGCCAGGAAGCCAACTCGTAAAGGTTGGAATAGATATCCATTTGACATGCTTAATATTTTTGGGACAAGTTGGTGACTGTTTCCTGACCCTTGATCTATCTTAATGCCACGAAATCAAATTGTAGAGGTTTGGAGGTGTTCCAGACAGATCCTATTGCCAATATGACTGACTGTGTTGCTGTTATAACCAGTGATTACAATTGCATAGATTTGGGAGTTTTAACCCCATAACTTTAAACCCAAAAATGATATGAACCATCATGTTGTATCTGTAATCCGTCTAGCTGGATTGAAGTCATATAGGTCAGGGTCTAAAGTCCTGGGGACTCCAAGTAAGGTCGTTCATGGTTGGGTTTGGTTCCAAGTAAATCTGGTAATTCCCTCCCAGACTGATCCCAAGAGTTTGGATGCATTTGAATTTTGAAATTTGAATTGCATTTTCCATTTTTTCCATGCTTTTTCCCTGTCCTCAAAGTTAGCACTTCTGTCCTGACAGTCCCTGAATATGGAGCCAGGCCTTTAGCCAAAGAACAGCAAGTAATCATCTAAAAGTTACAGCCTTTTTACATTAAGGTTAATGTTTACACTAATATCTTTGTGAATATATGCTTTGTCAAAACATGAAACAAGTTTGAAAACAGTTGTGAGCATTTCTCTCACAAATTCTCACAATCAATCTTGTGGGTTGTAAGGATGTCGCAATAATCTTTAGGGTGCTAAGATATATAGGTTTAGGGTATTACAAGCAAATGTTTAGGCTACTGCGACCTTTGTTTGTACAATCTTGTGTAAAGAATGGAGTCAAATGATCTTGTCTAAAGGAATAATTTTTCACAGGATTTCCCCACTATTTGTGCAAGAGTGGTCAAAGCAGACAAAAACCACATCTTTATAGGGCAGTTCCACTATGCTGATCTTCCTCTCTGATAAGTTTGCCATTGTGAAAATTGTGCTTTCGGGAGGTCAATCTTTCCAAGTGCGAGCTCTAGCGAGGCTAGTGTTTCTACGAATCACTTTTTTTTTACATTTTTTTTTGTCACTGTACTTTCATGAATTGTGCTGTAGTCTGATGAGTGACTGTCTCTTTAATGAAATTAAGCTACAATGGGCTATGTTAGTACTGGGATGGGTGACTGCTTCCTGTGTTTCGGTGCACTACTGCTTTGCGGCTCACGTTAATAGACTGAAAGACATTTTGACCTTGTTAATTGGAACATTCGTATTAATCACATTTGGAACTTTTGGGGAGTATCTCTGTATCAGGAAGCGTTTGTTATATTTCAGAGTGAATTATGTGTGTCCCTGATTAATTCAAACTGTTTAAGTTATTGTAAAGTGTGGACAATTCTTATCAATCTTACATTTGAGATCCTATTGCAAACCTATCCTAAAGCCATCTTAACGTTCATAAAGCAATTTTTTCGATCTGAAGCCGATCCTAACTCTTGAATAGTGCTTTGTAAGGTTCATAATCCATTTGGGGAGAAAGGGGAATGTCCTCGATGACCATTTGGATGGATTTTCTGGGGACAATCAACAAGCTTTTGAGAATCAATGGTAACATTGTTTGGAAAGCTACAATTATATATTTTCCAACTAGGAACTCGGTTTACAATCCAATCAGAACAGTGGAATTGTCATACAAGCCCAATCATCTAACTCAGGAAAAATTACAAATTTGTCTTTGATTGTGATAGTTTAAAGAAAATCACACTGGGATAATGCAATGAAAGACATATTTTTGTGGTATAATATTAAATTTTATTCACAAAAGAAATCACAGAAATGCTTTGATATAACTAGAATCTTTGTATGATAAGTAGATAGCTTGAGATCTCATGGAAGAATATATAAGTAATGTTACACAAAAATGTATCAAGAACAAATCACTGTCGCACATCATATGCTACTGAGGCAATCAGTACAACAATAAATAGCATCAACACATTTTTTCAGTAAACACAATGAAAGATATACAAGTATAAAAACATCTATATAACAGAGAGACAGCATTTACTGTATTAAGTCTGTACAGATTTTTGGCACAAATATAATAAGTAGAATGTTACTTGTGAACTTGATCAGAAATCACAAATCTTACTCCAGCATGGGATAAATGTGAGATGATAGTATCTCTATTTAAATCAGAGAAAAGGTGTAAAATAATTCATGATTTTACTGAAATGACAGTAATTATATTTAATTGTAAAACGAACATGATTATTTACATTTTGCATTCCTTGCAGCAAGTATGCTTTCTTCATCTTTAGAAAGAAATTCTAATAAAATAGTGTACAATGATAAAAACAAATACTAGATGGTTAAAATGCTAAGAAAGGGGACAGTTCAATAAAAAGTATCTCTCATAAGAAATATTTTGGCACATATTACTAAAGTGAGGTAGCATAAAATATATCCTGAGAAGTCTTTTTGGCACATATAATTCATCAGTTTACAGTAATACATGTTTTTGGCAAGTTTTATATTACTGCAAAACATTTTGGAGTTGTTTTGACGTTGAACAAATTCATCTGGTTGGTGGTATTCCATCCCCCAGATGTAGATCACTTACAACATCAGACCAACTGAGACCAAAAAGAGACAAGCCATGCTGAGTACTGCCTGTCCTGCACCGGCTGAAACAAGAACAAACAAGATGCCTGACATATTAAGTTTTACAGACTTTTTAACCTTTGAAGAAAGGTTAAATCAGTATAAGGCTTATCTTGGCTAGATTATTCTTTTAGTGATGGTCCAATGTCAGCAAATCAAAAGTTTTTTTAAATGTCATTGTGCAAAAATGTATTGATCGAAATTCATTCTCATTACTCATTAAAGTGCCACAGTAAAGTTAAATTGAAGTGCACAGCGCAACATGAGTTGCCTCCTTCAGGGGAAAAAAAGCTCAAAGCCTATCCACCACAGCCTCCACTGTCACCCCCGTCTCTCCTTGGTATGACCTGGCTGTGTCATTGGAGTAACTTGTTCTATATTCTGTTGCGCCTTAGAGTTTGTCATTGATGGTGATTAAGTGACATAAATGTCCACATTAGATTAGATTAGCTTAATTTGCCACATTTATATCGGGGTACCAGAGCATAATTTAGCATGAGTATACAAAATAGTTCCCAAAGTTGCAATTATTAAAAAAAACCTGCTGCTCTAAATCACACATTGGCTCTTTAAGATGAATTTAAGCACAGTTATATAAATTTAGGGATTTTGTTGCCAAAATTTTATCGCCTTTCAACAGCCAAAGTTAAATATTCCAATTGCCCACTGTTCAAAATTACGCAACAACATTTCAACTGTGGAAGGCAGAGGCAGTGTAAAGAATATATACAATATATTTCTCTATTTTAGTTATTTGACTAATATCTATTATAAAGTGAATATTTTGACCCCTTTGACAGAATGCAATCTGCCACATCATGAAGTATTGTTATATGGTATTATGTACTTTCCATATGCTGCAAAAGCATCCATCATTTATTTCTACAATGAACGCTCAAAATAGGTTTATTAACTAACATCAACCAAAACTGTGCTTAGTCCGAAATCTTCGTCTTTATAAACAAACTTTTTGTAAGGTCTACAATTTGTGGGAAAGTTACTGTGAAATTTGAACTTTTATAAATTCATCTACATAACATTCTCAAATATATATACAAAGCTAGCAAATCAAACATGAACAACTATATAAGATGACAACTTTTGTAAATTCAACTTCAACTTGAATATAGTGCTAAACAAATGGAAATGAACCAATAGTAAAAGTACTTACAGAAACTGACAGAAAGCCTCTGTGTGTAGTAAGCTTCCACTGCAGGGATGTCCACATAACAGGTGTACTCAGTGCCCTCATCAGAGGAGGTGGGAGTGAGTTCTAGGTGACTATATGCCTTTCCGTAACCTATAAGGAAGGTTGACCA
This sequence comes from Sabellastarte sp. h YS-2021, assembly GCA_964017235.1. NCBI lineage: Eukaryota > Metazoa > Annelida > Polychaeta > Sabellida > Sabellidae > Sabellastarte > Sabellastarte sp. h YS-2021. Next base: position 170,099,959 of record OZ024929.1, on the reverse strand, counting down.
TAAAAATGATTTTCAGACATAAAGTCAAATGCAGGGTTTTACATCTTGTTCTACAGCCTAGGTCACATTGGGAAAGGCCTGAACGTTGACACTTGTGGGAGACCCACGCATAGGTGACCGTGCATGATTAGACGCCAAACTTGCTAACCACAAGGCCACCTAGGACCAAAGTTGAACTTTGGGGACATTCATCCAAAAGTGCTGGTTTCAGAACAGATCATTGTAGGTTGTCAAGTCCATAACATTTCTAGTTTCAACAGCCCTTAAGGCAAAAGCTATTCAGGTCACAGGATTCAGGCGACCTGAGATATACATGTGAGTAAATAATTTTTATTGCATCATCAACCACTTGCCTCAACAACATAATCACGTGTTTGTATTTTAGAATTTATGAACAGATGAAGCTGACCTTAGCCCAACATTAAGACCACCATAACTTGGTTAGCAAAGCTTACCATAAGATTACCAGAGATGCCCGAGATGAAAAACCCTGCCCCTACATTGCCAATATATTATTTTGAGGGATACTGGATATGGCATCACTGTTGAGAACTGATGCAAAATCGTAGCCAACAGTTAACTGTGCCTTATTTCTTCCGCTGGCCTTAAGGTAACCTTGTTTAAGGCTAACTTTTTCCAATATCTTTCTCACGTATTCCAATATTTGGAATTCATAAAGCACTCGTACATGTTATGAGACACAAGTTCATCACTCTGTCTTTCCAGTGTGCTGATGTAACAGCCCGTGTAAAAGTACATTCTATAAACTGAAACATTGTGTAAAGTGAAAGTTTTCCCAAACTACAAAAAGAAACTCCAGCCTTTAGCAGACCTGACCTTAATGTAAGTCATGGAAGTTTAGCAGTTTAAACAGTTTTTTCAATACTTCTGTTCTTAATCATAATATGTAGAAGTTTGCTAGGATTAAGATTAAACTTAGCTACATTATGGACACTATTGTGGGAGTATCATACACTAGTTCTTTGTTTTCCTCTCTAGAATCTCTAAACTATATTGGCCCCAGGGTCTAGAGGGTTAACATCAACAAGAGCAAAGACTTGAACCTACAATGACAGGGTTGTCAGGCGAGTGTCTCTTCATCATATGACCTTGTCCCTTTTTGGATAGATTGATAAATTAGCATAAAAATGAAAAGACGTATAGCCTGAAACTTACTGTTAGCATCCAGGGCTCCCTGTTCATAGATAGCATCAGTGATGAGGGTACTACCTCTGTACCATCTGAAGGTAGCTGGAGGTCTGCTTGAGTCTGACTCACATGTCAGGTTGTTAGTCTGACCCTGTTCTGTCCAGGATCTGCCACCTCCCCAGTAGATAGAGGAGCCAGTTGGAGGATCTGCGATAAGACAACACTATGTATAAATGTAACTGCCTTTGATCTGAACAACTAACATTATTATTAAACGTAATATATGCCGCAGAGAGTGGTCTGGATAATTCACGACACAAATTAAGGCTGGTTCAAGTTTGATTGCTATATTGAAATGATATTTGAGTGTTATGTAGAGGAAAACAGTAAATAAACAAGTTTGTCAAATTAATGAGCTTTACAGATATCATGACATCTGAGGTGACACCACTTCCCAGTGGTGACCCATACATGTAACGTGAAAGAAAAAATAGTGGGAATTGTATTCAACATGTTAATGGTTGATCCAAACAGTCACACATAGAGGAGTACCGTCAATGTGTTAACCAATACCAGTTGAATCGTAATCCAGCCAACGTGGACATGGTTGCATGGTGGGTACTACACTGCCCTCACTCTTCTCAGGCCACAGGTATTTCCTTGCCAGTGCTAAATGGGTTTCAATGTAAAATGACAAAATAGCATTGATCACTTACCTCCACTCCCCCAAATAGCATTTGTGATTTAACCAACACACAGTGTTTTGAATCAAAAGTAAAACCCCAATCAATCAATCAATCAATCAATCAATCAATCAATCAATCCAACTAACCACAAATGACGAGATAGGCAGTGTATGTGGTGGCTCCAAAGGTACAATCATATTGTCCCTCATCTCCCCACTCTGTGGTGAGGACAGTCATGTTGTATTTACCGGTGACTGCATGCTTACTGGTATTGGCCACATTGCTGTTCTGGCTGATAATCAGAGAAGGTGGTGGGGTTTGCTGAAAGAGATAACGTGTAAATGAAAAGAAAGAAATAGGTTAAATAATAAGAGTGAAAGGTTTTTCTTTGGTTCTGAAAGCATGTGTATCTGTAAGCTATTTGTGAAAACTGGAAGCAGATGAATTAAATTCTAATTTCTAATAGTTGTTCTTTTATAGCCCTTAATCTCCATCTAAACATAGACTCTAGGCGAATAATACAGAAAAGTAGGGGTCAGTGCCATGGAGAAAGACCGGGACAAAGCTAGAAACTAGGCTTTGGGTATGATTTAGCAAAGAGATAGTTTTTCAATTTCTTCCTGAATGAGTAGAGAGAAGTGGCTGAAAGTATATCATCAGGCAAATCATACCAATTTTTTTTCAGAATCATATGCAAAGATGAGTTAGAAATGCTTAGTAGAATTGCACGTAATTATTATGAGAGAATGGTAAACGTGATAATACCTTCTCAGTAGTTTAGCTCATACTGGAACAGCCCTTTAAAATTTCTTGTTGGTCACCCTTCCCAGATTTACATCCAGTGTCACATAACTGATCATTTGCTGTACTGGGCAACCAACTGGTCAATGAGACCACTACTTTATGCAGAAGAAGACAATAGAACTAATAAAATAACTATGAGTTCACCAGAATTATTAAATAAATGTTAAATAATATTTACATTAATACAGTGGTCGCCGTCTGGAAATAACATTTACAATAATAAGTTGCAGCTAAAGTTTACAAGACACAAATATTTGAACAGTTTATTTTGGTAACAGCAATGCAATTGCTTGCATGTGAAATCTCCATTTGTTCTCATTAGTTGTAATAACTATTAACAGGTTGAACGAGCATTTGTTCAATTTTAAAGGATCTTTTACCTTTGAAAAGGTGAGATCCTCTCCAATTGGGGCTTGTGTACCAATAACCTCACAGAAGAATTGGGCATCTGCTCCAATGATGACTGAAGTGTTCGAAATGGTCTCTCCGATTGAAGCTTGAGCTGCACCCTCTGAAAATTATGAACAACCAGTAGTATGTTTGCAAGACTTTAAAAAAAATTCTCAGGTAGAAGAATGGGAAGATAAAACAAACACACAAATTCTTCAAAGTTAATGAAGGATTTACTTACAATGTCCAATCAGTTTGATTTTTTAATTTCTCTGACATCTCAAACAAATCTTCTAAATACTCAATTTTCTAAGAAAATAAGTGGACTTCAGCATTTAAATTTTCAGTGTCTAACATAATTAAAAGCAATTCATTTTATTGTATACTGACCGTGTTTCACCTTTCAGTCTAATCTTCGTTAATTAACAATTTGATAACTTTCAAATTTTATTATATATTCTTATTTACCATGTTTCCCAACACAGTATCATAATGTCTTTCATTTAGATATACCAAAACAACTTACCTTTCACAAAAACAGCCAAAGCAATCAGCAAAAGTTTGCAGATCATCTTGAAGCTTTATCTGATTCCCCCAATGTCAGTTTCACTCCTATGCAAAAAGCTTCACCCACGAAAGTCAATGTCTCTGGACCTGTTCTACTGAGCTGCATTGAAGGTAAGCTCTATATATACCTACCCTTGATGTTCCCCACACCCATGAGATGTCCTGTGTTGACACTGTTTTATCAGTATTTGTTTGCTGATGTGAATTGGTCAAATAGGTCACACACTGGAACTGTTCATCCATTTGTATTTGAGGTCAAACATCAAATTGGCTTCATATATTTGACACTGATAAGTCACCCAGCAGATTGTTTATCTAAAATCATCAACGATTTATCAAATGGTTCTTGATGTTGGAATACTTACCCTTAAAAGGTCACAACTAAGTTTGTTTAAATTGTTTGATATTTTTCCAATTTTAGACTTTATGCAGCTTGCAACATTTTGTTTAAAATAGATTTTGAGAGTTGGCTTCTGTTTGGATACACAAACTCTGGGTTCAGGTAAGGAGTATTAAGTGTTTATAGCTTGGAGAAAGATATACGGTTTTCCTTAAACTATGACCTTATACTTTTGGTAGTTTTCATTGTAAAAGCCATGTTCCCTCATTAAACATGCCCTTACTGTAAACTCTGTTTTGGCAAAATCTTAAGGTTGTTTTTTTCAGGACAAGATATCTGAAAAGGATACAGATTAACCGGAAATAAAGAACTGAAGAGTTATACTAGCAAGTAACGTTCTTTTAATTGCTACTTCTTTTTGGAGATAAAAAAACACACTTTACGATGAGCAGACAACAATCCTTAACAACCTGCTGTTGATAGTCTTATTGCATGAAAACATACTCATTATGTGTTGATTGCTAAGCAACATTCCACACAAATATGTCATAGAGTGATTTCATGTATTTATTTTGGTTATCATAAAATAAACTGAGTTGCCACAAGCTTTAGTTTTTATTGCTGTACCAGAAATGGCATCTTTCTGTGGGATCTTAAAACTATATTTTTAAATGAAAAATGTTAAGTAGATTAGTTTGGAATTTTTTCTGATTTCCAACAAAACTTTACATTTTGTATGGCAACCTAGCAATAGACGCCCACGCTGCAGTTAATATTCTGAATTTAGAGGCTTAGATTATATTTTTATTTAACTGGACTATCAAATGATATTTATATTTAATAATTTCATTTTTTATCTGTTTGATTATACGTCTTTTTAAAGCCATATATATATTTTTTGAGACATAACCTTAATATATCCCGTTTTTACTGTTTTTTTTATTTACCGGAAATACCAGTAAATACCCATAATACTTAATTATAAAAGCATTTGCCCTTGACCTCCCACCAAGAAATATATAAGTTGGTGTTTTAGGGTAGGTGGGTGCTTACTGGAAGAATGTCAGTATTTATTTACAAATTTTTGAAGAAATTACAGAGAAATGTTTTTTTTTTGTCATATTCTTTCAATTTTTCATTCACCCATAAGAACCAATAGGACTTGGAGAGCTCATACCGCGGGCAAGGCTCAACACCTTCAGTATTGCTTATAAGCACATGGGTGTTGTTGCATTGTCACAACTTCTCGGTTAAAGCCCTGGGGCCTATTTCACTAAAGGACTTAAACTAAGTCCCTTTATTGGCTAAGTCAGGGACTTAAAATCTAAACCTTTGGCCTCAGCTAGATCTGGGACTTAAAATGGATTTCAGAAAGGATGACTTAGCTAAGTCCAGGCTTATCAAATAATCACAGTGGTTTTCTGTGCCATGTGACATTTTATATCTATTCAAAATATAATATTGGTGCCATATAGCCTTCATTTGATGTATTTTATCTAAGGATAAGGGCTGTTTTGAAATGGAAAACCTTGTTGTCACATATAAACTTCCCAAAGGCTACTTTAGTGAGGTGTTCTGTATAATTATACTTTATTTACAGCCATTTCAAATTTTGAAGTGGAGAAATATTTATGGCGGCCATATTTAAGTCATCTTTACAAAATTTAGCCCACTACCTCCCAGACTTAAAGTTAAGTCCACCGACTTAGCAATTTCATGGACTTAGCTGCTTTGTGAAATCCACTAAGTCTAAGACCACAGACCTAACATTATTTTGACAAAATTTAAGACAAAAGTCTTAAATTTAAGTCTAAATCTGGACTTAAGTCCCTTTGTGAAATCAGCCCCTGGTATTGTTATATAATTTGCTTCAAAATAAACTCCCTCTCGACTGCTCGGGGTCAAGCATGTGGTACAACATTTATTACTGTATAAACTGTCCTACATGTGTTACCCTGACATTGAGTGATCTTAACCTCAAGTTTCCCGCCTTTTAGTTTACCTTTTACATCCCAAGTTTATTTGCATCACTTTTAAACTGGCAGTACACGAAGTAGTATAAGAAATATTTCACACACCCTCCTCCCTGTAGCATAGATTTGCTACACCTTCACCACACCTTCTCACAGGTCAGGTGTACCAATCAATTCCACACCCACACCTTCTCACAGGTCAGGTATTCACACTACACTGTCAATTCAGTGATCAGTCTCTACACTATTGCTGTTGTTAAAGAGATGAAAAACACATTGGTTCAACGTTTGGAGCATTTATTTAAAAACTTTCACCATGTATTAATTAGCATACACCTAAGGTGACCCTAACTTAAACCAGATTTCTTTAAGCATTTTTAATTCAAGATAAGGTGACCCTAAGTGAATGTGGACTATGTTAGTACTACTTCTATGCTACGATCTATTTACAAGAGGTGAGTATATACTGGTAAGCTGCCAAACGTCAAACGTAGGGGTTGTGTAGGCTAGTTGAGAAAGTTCTTGAAAGTGTGAGCTACTGAGCTGGCAGCCGCTGGGGTCTTGATGAGGTATTTCCATATGGCATCTGATTTCCAGCCTCCATGCGTTTTGATGTGATCAAGGTCAATGTTGTGGTCGAAAGCCCAACAGGCCCCAGAACGTCTGAATGAGTGATATCCGAATTCACTGGGGCGGAGGCCAATTTTTAACACAGCCTTTCTGAGCGCCAACCTTACTTTGCTAGCTGTCAGGACTTGGGTGGAGCCCTGGTTTGTGATTGTGAAAAGTGGAAGGTCCCTGTGTGATTGACGGTTTGAAACAATGACCCTAAGCGCAGCGACAGGGCAAATGAGCCTGTCTTTGAGGACTGGAAGTTGAACTACTTGTGAGTGCCCTGATGTCTGCATATTCTTGGTACATTTGGTCACCACATGGGCCCCTGGGGCCCCCCATATGACGTCTCCATGTGTCGGATATCTGGAGGTGGAATAGGAAGCCCTTGAGGGAGGGACAAGCGAAGACAGACGGTAGAAACCGAAGAAACCTAACAACATCACTGCTTTGTATATGCTCTCATTGGGGATGCCTTCCATTGCCGTGACCAGTTGTCGTAGCTTGTTTACAGTGAAGATTCCCTTTATCCGAAATGACAGGGGGGCATTATGAGAAACTGAGCGGATTGCTAGCTTTAGTCTTCTGTTTTCCAGTACACTGCTGTCCAAGTTGTATATTAGGAAGAAGTGCTTCAACACAGTCATGTAGTTGTTGAGGGTTTCGGCTCGGAGATCGTGCCTGGCCAAGTATTCCACAAAGCGCAAGACTGCAGAGAATGAATCCACTGGGCCCGGGTTCACACTCACCAGAAATGCCAGGTACAGCCTGAATTTGCTTGTGTACGCTTGAAGGGTTCTTGGTCTGAAGGCTTTGGCGACTCTTTGATTGAAGCCAGCTGACAGCAGGGACAGAATGCCACCATCTGAAATTAAATTGAAAAAATCAGTTGAAGGTCATCAATGCTTACATTATGCCAAGTACAAGATTTTAAATACTGAATGTCAGGGGAATGACCATGTCTCATGCTGGGCCACCTTGACAAGATGTCTGCATATACGTTATCCTTGCCCCTGATGTGGCAAACTGTGACTATGATGTTGAATTGAGCTTTGATTAACCACAACGTACGAGCACAAGCGGCGAGGAAGGGGTCACGACTGCTGCCACTGTTAAGAACGCTGACGACGGCTGCGTTGTTGCAGTGCACCTCCACTCTGCTGTTGTCCCACTCGTGAGCCCACAAACGAAATGCCACCATAACATTCAGCATCTCGAAGTGGACTATGGATAATTTCAGCCTGTAACAATGAGGTATTGCTTGAGAGTAGACGTGTTCAGTCGTGTACCCCCCTATGCCCGTTAAACAAGCATCTACATACAAGTGGATAGGTTCTGAGGTTTTGCTATGTATTTTCGTGACTCCATTGAAGGTTGCCATAAACTCTCTAAACCAGTTAATGTCTTTGTGGAAATCCTCTTGTAAGGGGGTTCTACCTTTGGTTGGGGTACTTCTCAGGGTTTGAAGTATCCTGTTCACGAATAACCTGTTGGCCCAGTCTTCACACAGCTGTTGCACTTCCTCGATCTTTCCCTCTGGGATGGTAAGGGTGCCTGTTTTCACGTCAATGTTGATTCCAAGACATGTGAGACTGTCTACTGGTTGTGACACCTTGTCGTGGTTGATGGGGAGTCCCAGGGACGTGATTAAATTATTTAAAGATAAGAAAGCACTGTTGGCACTGCTGGGAGGGCTCACCCCCACTATATCATCCAGATAGGCACATGTCCAATATCCGGATTCCTTCATGAGGTGGGAGATACTATCTGTCACCATCTGGCACGCCGAGGCACCTGTCTTTAGTCCGAAGGGCACGCTGACGTCCACGTATTGCCTGCCCTGCCAGCTTAGGCCTAGCACTGAAAAATCCCGGGGGTCTGACCTGAGATTCCTGTAAGCCCTCTTGAGGTCGACTTTGTACAAGAGCGCGTTCTTGCCGATCTTGGAGATGGCCTCCACTATGGTATCTAGTGTGGGGTACTTCAACTTGCAGTTAACGTTGTCGAATGTATCATCTGGAATGGAACTGTTCACGCTCGCCCCTTGAGGCCAGGAGAGGTCTACAATGAGTCTTCTGCTACCATCTGGTTTTGCTCGGGTCATCATGGGAGAAGTGTGAAGTTTGTTGAAGGGAAGCACGTCGAATGGGCCTGCCATTGCTTTAAATTGCTTTTCTGTTTGGAGGTATTGTTCTACCTGGGTTGGGAAGTTGAGGGCTGATGAGTGGTTGTTTACTTGGTCATTGTACTAAAATACGTCGTAGTCGAGAGACAAAGGAAATCTAAACTCTAGGTAATCTGTCACTCTGCTATATTTATAATTTCGCAGGAGTGACCTCCATTGTTTGATGTTTAATTGTGAAACCACCCTGACTCTGGCCCCAGCGTAATTGGGGCGATTGTGTTCTTTTGCTTTCTTGTACGCTAATTGGACCCATTCTTCCAGGCTTGAATGTTCAATTGACGTGCCATTCATGTTATTTAGTGCTAGGAGGGGGAATTCGATCAACAACCCCCATTGTGAGTGGAGGCCACTAATAACACCATGCTTGAGTTCTCTTCTGTCGCCCTGGCCAAGGGTTATGTCATCTGAGGTTGCCACCTTAATTGCTTGTAGGCTATAATTGCCAAAACTACCCTTATAAGGGCTGTTTTGCAAACTACCTGAAATCGACTCGTCCGAGCCATTGTGACTGTTACTTTGTATTATTGTTTTCGACCATGACCAGTGGGTGCCTGTGCTGTAGTCCCCGGGGTCTATTGAGGTGTCAACCCCACTCTGGCATCTCAGTACGCTGCAGTCGCATTCGAAGGTTGAGTCCCCCTCATGAGGTATCTGTGGGAGGCTTGAAAGAACGTTCTCGTTTGTGTGAGTAGTCGCTGACACGTTGCTTGTGTACGAACCATTAAAAGTTATATTGAAACTGTGTTTTTGTGTAACTGGTTCACCTGCCCTACTTCTCACTAAGTCTATATTACACCATTGGCACTCACATTGGCCAATGTGAGCATTATTTGCGAATTCATTGTCAAATAAACACCATTTACATGTACATATCCCTAGGTGTTTTGCAAATAAAAGCTTATAATTGTTGATGTGAGGGCAGGCTACCTGGGAATTAAATATGCTGTTTTTCCACTTGTTGGCTTGCTAGTCGCTTTGCCCTGTTACATTTAACCTCGGGGTGGCCATAATGTCTTTTGACTGCTTTGAAGCAGGCGAAACAAGCATGCTTATATGTTATTTTCCCTTCTACATGGTCCTTTGCTTGGCTACACGTTTCCTCATTAAAACGTTTACAAATTTTTGTCTGTTCCTCACCTTGCCCATTTTGTGATTTGAGAGCTCGTTGAGTGAAGCGTTGCCTTATTCTATCTATGGAGGCCTGGTCCTCCCAGCGAGCATGGCCCCTCTCGATTTCTGTAAGGACTGCTGCATGTGCACGTTTGGCTGTTGGCCAGTTGAGTTCTTGTGCATCTTGCATTATGTGACCTTGATACTCCAACATGTGGGTCCTGGTTCGTGGATCACTCTCCTCTAGGATGCAGCGAGCAAAACCTTGCACCCACTGGTACACGTTAATGTCCTCATATGCAGGCATTTTGAAGTTTTCGTTGACCGAACAAAATTCATGAGGCCAGTGCACCATATGCCTTACCCTCTGGTCCCCCAAGCGATATCTTCCTGATTTAAACTTATTGGACGTACCTGCTATTTCCTCCCTACTGACGTTCTCATATTGCCTCAGCCTCCTGTCGACTTCTGCTTGGACGCGGCTGTCTTCACGCAGGTAGTCCATTGAGGGTATCTCACCTAAGTTGTGCAAATCACGAGAATGTCTACTGGACTTGTGTTCTTTTCGTTTGGGAGAGCTATGAGCAGAAGGGTATGTTAGCTCGGATAAGTCGTTGCTGCATTTTTCCTGTTTATCCAGTCGTTTTTCTAGGTCCTGGAACCTATTCAGAACCGTATCCAGCTTTTCCATTACCTCAGATGTAGAGGGCAGTTTCTTCTTAGATGGCTGTTTGGTTGCGTTCGTTCCCGTCGCTTCTTGGCCAGAGGCAGATCCTGATGCAGCGTCCACTATCCCCAGGTTGATATGACTTGAGGTCGTCTCTGCTGTAGTCGTCTTACGCGTTCTGGTAGCCTTAAGCCGTGTACACGACACTCCCACTGGGGGCTTGTGTCTTTGCTTGCATTTGACACAGGCAACTCTCCCATCGCGTATTGTATCCACTTGCCGACATATTTTCTCTTTAATAAACAACTGTTTGTGATTAAACGAAAGGTAAAAATATCCTTGCATAAGTTTGTTCCATAAACGTCTATTTCTCTAAGAAATTCAATATGCAAAGCAAATAACATTTTTTACTGTTTACTCCCCCAGTTTAAAATTCAAAGTGATTAAAATGGCCTCCAAATGCCAGAGTGAGGCTGAGGTCGTGTCTAAAGCTAAATAGAAGAACTAAGGTCGTACAAACTTGTTTTTCACTAGTTACAGACTGAGACTTGTTGCTACTATCGATATTCAACAGCACAGTGTTTTATCTTTGTGTCACACTTACTCTTATTTACTCTAACTATTGTATCAATATATGTTTACTCTATCTTATGGGGCCTTTTGTCCTAGTGTCAAGTCTATTTTAACATACTAATTTTAGTAATTTATGTATTTAGTATTTGTATGTGTGTCAATGTTAATAAAGCCTCATTTAGTCCAACTATGATTTATTTTGTATCACCTGCTTGATGCTTCACTCTCCTCCACCTATCACCTGGGCTTTGACTGATGATGAAAACATTCTTTAAAAATTGCCTGGATCCAAACAGTGAATCCAGTACACGTGTAGCGCGAGATAATGACTCCCCTAGATTTCTGACTTGGGGGGTACGTAAGGGGGGTTGAAATATTCTGACCCCCTGCAAGATATGACTCCCCTCAATCCCCCACTTCCCACTTAATTGAGTGCCATTAAAGCACATGCTGGCGGGGTTCTGTACTCATGTGTGTGCTAAGTCATAAGTTATTCATAATTATTGTAAAAAATGAATACTGTTATCAATATTGATATTAAATATATATTGTAAATAGCATAGAATGGACTTCTTAGCAATAAGTAATTTATTCATATGTATTTTTAATATTTTTAAAATGAAAAATATTATGTTAGACACCTTGTAAAATAGTACAGAATGGCCTTCTTGTAAAGTTTACTTTGAAGTGCTTTTGACTAGTTGTTATAAATTCTGAATTGAATGAATTAGCTAATCACTTTAATAGGTGGCTGTGGAAATTTATCAATAAAAGAGGTAAAAGCCATTCGATTACAATTGATTTTGGTAACATTGCTTCTCACATGGAGGTAACAATTAGGGTAGAAATTTGGCTTCCACTTTCTTTGATATTAAGAGGTGTATATATGCTGCACATAAGGTACACTTGAATCATTTACCCTTCCCAGCCACAAAAACCAGGCAGAGTAAACCATTAGGAAGGTGACCAATGCCAACATTTTGAGATAAATATGGAACTAGAAAATCACTGTTAAGTTGTCTGATTTCAAAATCATCATATGTTATATGTATCTGTGTATATTTGTGTTTTTTCATTAATGCATCAATTTATTAGTGTGATGATTATTGTTGTGCTTATTGTTTATTTTTATGTTTTTATTCCTGTAAATAAAATTTTTTCTTGTAAAAAAGATATGTGTGTGTAACCTTGAACTAACTAAACTTGAATGAGCTGAAAATGATCTCTTACTGCCTTGTTCTGAGCCTATTCAATGTGGACAGACAATAAACACCAATTCCCCACTTGCCCTCATTAAATAAATGAGCTGAAAAAATGAAGATCTCACTGAGAAGCTCAAAGTGTACTTGAGTCTATACCAGTTGAGAGACAATAAACACCACCCACCCCCTCCCCACTTGCCCCCAATTCAACAGATGCAGAAACAATAGAGGGGAGTCAGTTTCTGAATGGGGGGGGGGGGTCAGTATCTTGCAAGCAATATTCTAACCCCCCCTCCCCTAAATCGTATTGTTTGGGGTGACATATGTTGCCCCCCTTTGATCTTTTGGGGGAGTCAGAAATTGAAGGGAGTCACTGTGTTTGTGACATAGAAACCACTAAATTACGAAAATTAATTTATGTGAGTACTGTATATTAACACATATATTGTAAGAATTATTACTGTAAATAGTTGAATAAATTTTGGAATCCATTATTTGGTTTTGTTTTACCTTACTGAGGCACCCTACTTGAAAGTAGGTCACTTATGACGCGTTACCGGACAGAAGAATCGGCACTCCAACTTGTGGCACAATTTGCAGATGGAAAATACCTGAAGATATTTAATTTATTCCTGTAATCTGTTCGGCTTCCTTATTTGGTAAGCGGAAGCGCACAAGTTTTTACCGATGTCATCCAAAGGTTAATAAATATCCTGTTTTCCTGTTTGTGCAAAGTTGCGGTGCATGCCAAGTCCCCACTCCCACCAGAACAGTAGGAAACTTGATAGCTTCTTGCAGGTGCTAAATGGTTTTCAGTGCAGAATGTTGACCAACTAGTACACACACCTTTCCTCCCTCCCTTCAATTGTCTGCTGTGATATGAGATACACTATGTGCTAAAAAGATGTCCAAGAAGGGAATTAATAAAATAAAATGGCCTATTGCTAATAAATGTTTGAAAGCAACCTATCCACATCAATCTACTGTCTGGTCATTTTTTCCATATAAAGGTGCCTGTTTAACGGCTGTATGACTTGAAAATAAAATTACATCTTACTGGTATATGAGTCTGCCAAAACAGAAGTTATTTTTTTCAAAAACAAATGTAAATTTAAAATCATTTTATTTATTAAAAACAACAAAACAAAAAAGACAGAAAGAGAGTGGATAAAAATGATGGCTCAGCAGCAAAGGGTAGATGTTTGTGAATTATTTTAATCTATTTTTTTGTTCAGTATATATTATTGCACTGTGTGATATTCATAAAGGAAAATGGAGTTTTGGATCCTCTGTTGCGCAGTGTATATGTCATGTAATATGGCTTTGTTGTGCCTGAAAACTTGACGCATAGAAAGTTTTTTTTTTCATTTTTGATTATTTATTTACAGAATTGATGTTAGAAACAAATAAACAACATAATGGCAAAATTAAATATTAAAATCCTCCCTCAAAATTTCATTTAATGTTGGGTTTTTCTCCATGGGTGTCAAAAGTGTAGGGCTTTTCAGGTTCGTCTTTTTTGAGTGTTTTTTTAAGTAGATCAATATTTACTCTCCAATGACTCTTTTTTTATACTATGTAACCCAGTTAATCTACAGTCATATATATTTTGCACACTTCAGCACTGTAATACAACACAGTAATAACTTAATTTCTGATTTACGGTTGGATAGAATGTGTAAATGACACTGTTAAAATATTATCAATTTTATCCTCTGTTAATTACATTTATGTGATTTATAGGCCCATATACGTATATGGTGAATGGACATAAGTTCCCCTGATATAAGCCCCCCCCCCCCCCCCCCCCCCGACACAGGCCCCCCCTTTTTCTGAATCATAGGACAGAAGCCCCCCTTCCTTTTCAAGGGGAGGTGACAAAAGCCTCCCCCCTTTTTTCTTTTCTCCTGTCCCTTTCCTCTTTGTCCCTTTTCATACATTTCACTTTCAACTGTACCCAGGAAATTAAGATTAAAGAGCCCCTTTTTCATACACTTCACTTTTAACTGTACTCAGGAAATTAGGATTAAAGCTTATCGTTGATGCAAGTAAGAGGAATGGCTGTACACCAGACCCATAAAGTGTCCACATGGACTTTGAGTTGGCTGCTCACCAAGCTGTCCAGAATGTGTTTGGTCCATTGGTCAATGGAAAGGGTTGCTTTTACCATCTGACTCAAGTAACGTTTAGGAAGATTCAAGAACTTGGGCTGGTGTCTATTCACAGAAAGAAACAGGACATGAAGCAGTTCTGCTCTATGTTAGTAACCTTTGTGCTCCACCAATAGTTAAGCTGTCATACATATCACTACAATGGACTTACAAATTAAATAACCCCTTCATATTTTATTCAAAATCACATTGAAGTCCAATGGGGTTGTGCAAAATGTTTTCTTATTATAGGTTTTATTTGCCGATGTATGTCACTATTATAAATAAATTTTTCTATGGACTATATATTCTATGATTGCATTTTATTATAATTATAATCACTAACAAACAAACACCATGAATACACTTTTGTATACACTATGTTAATCATCCATCTGACATCAAATAAACTTTCAACAAACACTTGCTGTTTGAAGTCTCGTTTGTTGGTGTTAGATCTGGTTTTAGACAATAGAATCAATTGTCTTAAAATATCAAACATGATTGTGAAGATGACCTATTAAAACTCGAGAATACTTTCATAATAAGGTTTATACAGAGACAGACATTAAGCAATATTGATGAGACTGAATAACCAATATGTCACCTCACATACTGCTAAAAGTTCTGATTAAATTAAGAAACATTTATGTAACCTGTTGGCATTTTGTGTATTTGTTGGAATCTTTTTAATAATGCTTCAGGCTTTAAAAATAAACATAATGGCAGTATCATATATCTGGGAAGGGATTTCCTTATCAGAAACAGGCAGGATAAGATTAACATCAAGAAATGACATGCTTGATCGTTTAAACTGGATTACATAGGGAACTGTAGTGCTATTATATAAATATCTAACTGGGCATGTAAATATGAATGAATAGATGAAGTGTTAATCTTTCCAGTGGAAACATGCCCTTTTGTCTTCATATTAAACCAGATTCAGAGATTTCAGATTTTGCATTGGATAATATATATTACACAAAAACATTGGTCTAAAACTGTTTCTGGATGATTTTAAACAGTACCTTTGATAAGTATCAGAACTGGATTTTTAATATAGTGTTGACACTCATCTCAGTACAGCCTTCAATGCTGTCTTACATCATATATATTTTCAACCGGCTATCTCTAATCAACAGGAAACTGGGTACGTTGGCAGTTTAATAAATTCATCTGAATGTATTTAATGGCTGACACAAAACAATAAAAACAATCACAAGAAGTTAGATAAACAATAAAAGTGTATTTTGATGTTAACATTGGGACAATAATATAAAGGATATCATAGAAAACACACACCTGTCCAGTATTAATGCCAGAATCTTGGAGAAAGTCTTGGTGGCTAGTAGGGGAGTGCTTGAAGATCGCAAATCATATCAGCAGATATGGAACCAGCATCCCAGATACAACAGCAGCCAGAGATAGAACAGACAGAAACTCCCCAGGTAAACTATCTTGAATTTTTTATGTTGGAGTCAAAGTTGAGATCTTTCTAAAACCTCAGTTCAGTTCTCGCGAGCTTAACTCTTAATCGCCCCGATGCACAATTTATTTGGCCTTGGACTACTATATTTTTTAAGTCACAAAGGTCAGGAGTGTAATTGGGGTGATTTTGTGTGGAGGTTTGCTATATTCTTTAAATGTGTTTAAAACTCTTGGTGGAGTATGCACTGTTAAGGGGCCGTTTCAACGCCCTGCACCATTTTGATCCAGAGTACCATAAAAGTGTGTAATCTTGACACCACACATTAGATTCTACTTGACCAGGCCGTTTCCAAATGGCTTACCTTTGATAATCTTTGTGCCATTTCAACACCAGATTAATATATTTAATATTTAAAATATCATAAGGATTAAATTCAAGTATTGTTTTGCAATTGATAAAAAAAGTGTCTTAATGCATGGTCAATATTTTGTCACATGAATTTTCTAAGGAAGATAAAATATAGTTGTCATTGTTATTGAATTGCAGTGAGATATGCACATCCATCATTAAATACATTAGACATAGATCTAAATATTATGTAAAAGATAAATAGCTTTATAACATTAAATCAAAAACACATATAAGATTATAAATGGGAAGTTAATTGATGTGCATTTCACAAAATTCATCACATATACAAGGCAAAATATCATTAAAAGGTTTACTGTCGAATTCAGAGGAAATATCCTCAAAACGCAATAATTAAGTGCTAAATTTAATTCAAATGTGATGACATAAATGTCTCATCTTAAGATAGAAGTGCCTTTTTTTAGAAGATTTGGTCTATCTCAGCCCATTTGATGACTGGCAGCCAAATTAAGAATCCCACAATGCGCTAGAGCCAATCTCAAGATTGGCGAGTTCTGAAGTGGTACTCCCATATCGTCATATTGGGATTAATCACTGCAACAGAAAACTTACTTGAAATTTCTCAAAATCATATAACACCGGATTGGTGTTTTTTTTAGATATAATGTTTTTGCTTTAACATAAAACTTAACATTGACAATACAAAACAAAGTACACTGGAGAAATATAATAAACACAATACAAAGAAACAAAGGCTAAACCACGTGATACATAAAATGGTATTCATAGAAATACAGAAAAGTTGCACTTAGCTTAAATTTAACTTCTGGTCTTTCCTGGAGACATGTTTTGCTAATACAAGGCAAAGTACACATTTAAATTACCTTCAAAAATTATCAATGGGCTTTGATTGTAAAATTTAAAATTTAAATCTCTGGTTGCAGTGGAACTACACAAAAAGCCTCTGTATACTTCTCCAAGTTTTGACAATTTTATACGTTTAAATTGCTGTTGAAAAGCATATTCATAACATATATTCTGTATAGACAGCTACAATGTGCTTTTCGGTGTTAAATAAATAAAATTGGTGATAGGAGAAGGACTTGATGTAGTTCTTTACGGATAAAAAGCTCTACAGAGATAAGTCCTACAGGAGAGAAGTCCTACAATTTTGGGCACCCGTGGAAAGAAATTCCACTCTGTTATTTCATACATTGGAGACAAGCCCAAAATTAGATATTCTATTGACTATCCTAAGCACTAGCCTTGCTTAAGGCTAAAATTTGCATGATATCTTTTCAGGTATGATAGATGAACAGTGTAAGATTTATGGGGTGGTGCCGACCCTAGCCAACCCTTAGGGACTCTATGGGCAGTTGGCTTAGTCAGGGATTGGGGACAAAATTTCAGACAAAAGCGCAGTGAGTGAAGAAATATATCAAAAAAAACACCTGGCTCAATTATTATTGCACCATTTTTGTAAGAAATTTCTTTTATGTAGAAATTTTCTCCATGGTCTGAAAAAAAATCGAATCTAATCTAATGTTGACTTTTATAGCGCTTAATCTCCATCACTGATGGACTCTACGGCGCAACTGAACATAAAGCAAGGGAGTTAACATTAACCCGAGGACATAGCCAGGTCATACCAAGGAGACACTGGGTGACAGGGGAGGCTATGGCAGAGAGGCTTTTGCAAACAGGTAAGTTTTAAGCTTCTTGCTGAAGGAGGCAACTGATGCTGCACTGCGCACATCACGAGGGAGTTCATTCCAGATCTTAGGAGCATCAAAGGCAAAGCTGTCATCAAAATGTTTGACTGACTTGAAGACTGATGAGCGGAATGGAGGAACAGTAAGGTATTGACAATCCGGGTGGCTACGCATGGTACTATAGGAACAACTGCTGAGAGACAAGAAAGGTTGAAAATAGGAAGAAGAACCACTATGTAAAAATAGTATAGGGCTTCGTCAATCCTAGCCAAGGGGTAATAAAATTATAAGGCTTTTCTCTGCAGCACCTTTCTGTCGGGTCTGTTGTAATATATCTAATTATGCCCGTTCACTTTTACTTTGGCTATTAATATCACCTCAATCCACATGTCACTTTATTGTTATTACTACACTAGCTGATCCAGGGGGGGTTCAGGGGGTTCACCCCCCCCCCCCCCCCCCCCCCCCCCGAAAAATAATGTAAAGGTCAGCCCAAAGTACAAAATTATTTCTTGAGAGTGGTGTTAAATTTACAGAAAATGCACTATATTTTTACCAAAAATATTTTTTTTCCGGGGGGTGAGTGGGGGTGGGGGCATGATCCCTGACCCCCCGAAGTTATGGTATGTCTGATGTGAACCCCCTGTACTAGATTACTCTTCCTATGTAAGCTCTGTTCTCATTGGTTACACCAAATACAGGAATTTAATTGGAGAAAGAAATGTTTTCAAAATGTTATTAAAATGTTTAAATATTAGAAAATTGAAAGAATGTTAACTTTCCACCAAAGGATGAACTGACTTCATGCTATACATATGTTTTCAGCAGAACAATTGAAGGGATTTCAGGCTGTACAAACTGGTGTTTTTCCTCCACATGCGTTATCACTGTATCATTATCAATAAAGTAAATTTAAGTGTTTTGTTTGTGTAAAGGTAGAAATTGGCTTGCACTTTTCTTTACCACCAATTAGGCTTATAAGTTCATTTCCTGGTGGGCACTTATCCTACTGTGAGCAGCATTGACTTATCTACGTAATAATCAAAGTAGGTGTTGTTATTGAATATAGCCCTTAAACACGAGCCTTACACAAGACTAACCTGTAGGAATAAGTAACCCTTTAAAATACATTGGCCTAGATACACTGTTTAGAAAACTGAACTCTTAAAATATAAAAACGAATTTATTGTATTCAGTACAAAACCATCGTTTACTGTCAATGTAAACCCATATATTTATTAAAGCTTTCAATATGTTCTTCATTTTTGGATACTTCACAGGACCGACTGTTTAAATACTTTTTATCTGTAAAGCCATCGAATTATATCTTATCTAACGATTCAGTAGCATTAAAAGAAACATTTGTGGACAACAAATGGCTGCATTGTCAAAACTGAGGGCCCCCTGAGACACGCCTTAATCAAACACATTTTATTGATGGTCAAGAGGCATCAGATAATGTTTAACAATCAACGGTTTAGCATAAAACTATCGCAAAAAACATTGTTGGAATCTTTTGAACATTTGGTTGATAAACAAACAAAAAACCTGATGACGTCACAATGCTGTATTAACATATGTGATAATATAAATTTTATATTATCATTTATTCCATTGCAGTATTTCCATAAAAATACAGTTCATTTATTGATTTGCTATGTGTTTATTTCAAATGCAACAACCTATCTAATTAGTCACCACATGCTAAAGGCCTGTTCACACGGTTCTGTGATTGGGCCACAGTGGTGCAGTGGTAACACATTCACCTCCCACCTCTGAGGTAGGCGGTTCAAACCCCATACCTTATGTGGGGAAAGTTTGTCGTTGCTTATTGATGGTCGGCAGTTAACAGTACAAAATCTTGACCAACTGTATGTAGTGGTTTCCTCTGCCCATAAAACTACCCATTGTGATATGACTTGTACAGTGTTGAAAGCCATGTTAAAACTCAAATAAACACTGTTCTGAGAAGTTATATTAACATATATTTGAACTTTTTAAGTGCGAGCCTTGCTAGAGATCGTGCTTCTACAGATCACTTTTTTTTGTCTCTGGACTTTGATGAAATTGACAACACCTGTGGATTCTGAATTTCCCTCTCTTTCTCTCAATAGCTAAAAGGGCACATGTCCTTTTTTGCTTTTTTCATACACATGGCCTTCTTGCATCAGACTTTCATGAATTGTTGCACAGATTGATGACTATCTGTCTGCTCACTGAAGTTAAGCAGCAATGGGCAATGTCAGTACTTGGATGGGTGAAGGTCTCAGTTCGTGACCAGCTGTGGGATGTTAAAATGACTGCTCGTGTTGTGTCAAAAGCATTCTACTAAAATATGCATTCTGACTTATTAAACATTATGGATACTAGTAAAACATCAAGCATGTCGAGGCACAAGTGAGTCCGGATGAGTAATATATTTTCGGGTTGCATGTAGCTTGTGAGGCCAACACGGAACAGTGTGAATTAGGTATTATGTTGGCTTTAAAACAATCAACAGAAACATAGTAAATATTCACCATGGGCCTTCATTATCATTGAATTCTTTTTTACACAAAAGTTTTGTCAATTTAAGTTAATCTCAAAAAATTAATTTTGTATAACTTCAGTCTAAAATATTGTTAAAATCAGGTCAATAAAGTAGTAAATATTCACCATGGGCCTTCATTATTATTGAATTCTTTTTTACACATAAGTTTTGTCAGTTTAAGTTAATCTCAAAAAAATTTTTTGTATAACTTCAGTCTAAAATATTGTTAAAATCAGGTTAATAAAGTGAATAAGATTTATACTTATATTAATTTAAGGGTTGCTTTTATTCAAGCTTTTCAATACTAGTACATTTTAAATAGACTGAACATCTGCCTGTATCAAACAAATACCACACACAAAGGTAATTTATAATTTCCATTTTTTATGTACAATCTGTTGAAGCACCCTTGTTCATGTTTAACATCCAATATTGCTTTTGTGTGGTTTTTTTCCTTTTTGTCATGATAATCAAATGAATTACAAAATGAATTCAATACATCATTAGAATTAATGTATATAAATGTTTGTATACACTACAAACATAAAATAAAGTCACAAAAATCAATAAACACGCAATGATGGCAATAAATCTAAACAGGTTCGGTTTTAATCTTGACTGTGACATGAAAAGAAAACTCTTCGGGGAAAATATTGGCTTATATAAAATTGATAAGAGATACTTAAGAATTGCTTAGTGTTACAGGTTACTAGCTGCCTTATCTCAGTGTTATCTTAATGTGACTACTTGTCAGGATATTAAGTATTCACAATGGTACATTTTTGTCAGTAGTGGGTGACAGATGTCAGAATAAATACTTGTTTCTCTAATTAAAGACAAATCACCAACATCTCACTTGTTTCTATTTATTTGTAACAGGAAGACAATAAAGATGTTATCAAATGCAACTTTCAGTTTTAATTAAGAGAATCAACAGTGTTGGATTTTAAAGATAGTGTAAATAAGACAGTGCTTGTGTTGAAATTGAATTATAATTGAAGCCACCAGAGGAATGTTTATTGGAGAATAAGGATATTACAATATACAAATATTTATTTCAAATTCATGCCTGGAAATTAATGGTAAGTTGAGAACAAAATGAAATTGTTACCATTCAGTTGTAGCTGTGAGGTTAAAGTATAGATTTGATGATCTTATTAATATTTTTAATTAAATTAATATCTTTTACTATGTTCATACCATTTTGGTAGGTAAATGTTTTGTAACACCGTATCACGAGGAAGTATTATTTTTCCTGACTGTATGTCCATTTGCTAGTTTCTTTGTTTGTTGGTTGGCAGGGTTATGTAAAATACTACTGGTTCAAATTTCATGAAAAAAAATCAGGAGATCAGGAGGGGGGGGGGGGGGTCTTGGTCCAATTTAGATCTCATTAAATTTTGCGAGTTATCTGGATCACCATCTGCATAACATGGAATTGTACAGGTTCATATATTCTCATCCTGTCATGCAGTAATGCCATTACATGGAATTGTATAGGTTAAAACATTTTATAGGTTGAAACATTCTCATCCTGTCATGCAGTAATGCCATTACATGGAATTGTATAGGTTGAAACGTTCTCATCCTGTCATGCAGTAATGCCATTACATGGAATTGTATAGGTTGAAACATTCTCATCTTGTCATGCTGTAATGTCATTATATGGAATTGTATAGGTTGAAGCATTTTCATCCTGTCATGCAGTAATGCCATTACTTGGAATTATATAGGTTGAAACATTCTCATCCTGTCATGCAGTAATGCCATTACATGGAATTGTATAGGTTAAAATATTCTCATCCTTTCATGCCGTAATGCAATTACATGGAATTGTATAGGTTGAAACATTCTCATCCTGTCATGCAGTAATGCCATTACATGGAATTGTATAGGTTGAAACATTCTCATCCTGTCATGCTGTAATGCCATTATATGGAATTGTATAGGTTGAAACATTCTCATCCTGTCATGCTGTAATGCCATTACATGGAATTGTATAGGTTGAAACATTCTCATCCTGTCATGCTGTAATGCCATTACATGGAATTGTATAGGTTGAAATATTCTCACCCTGTCATGCTGTAATGTCATTATATGGAATTGTATAGGTTGAAACATTTTCATCCTGTCATGCAGTAATGCCATTACATGGAATTGTATAGGTTGAAACATTCTCATCCTGTCATGCAGTAATGCCATTACATGGAATTGTATAGGTTGAAACATTCTCATCCTGTCATGCTGTAATGTCATTACATGGAATTGTATAGGTTGAAACGTTCTCATCCTGTCATGCTGTAATGTCATTACCAACCTATTGTAGGTTGAGACATTTCCTATCACCAATATATCTAATTGTACTGCTGTCATTACCAAGAGTATTAAAAATGTATCGGTTGGGGACTAACTGGCCCTGATCAAAATTCCAATACCAAAAATCTAATTGGACTTTTAAAGCTCTTAATCTCCCGTTTAGTAAGGAGACTATAAGGTGCAACAGCACCAGACCAGTCAACCAATTTCTGCATCCAGAGACAGGAAAAGAGGTCAAGTACCACAGAGAATGCCAGACTAAGATTAAGACTAAGGTGGTATGCCTTGGTGAAAAGGTAGGTTTTAAGCTTATAATTATCAAATAGAGTGACTACAGTCTTGAATTATCCTGATTGTCATTTTTATTGGCAACAAATTGGGAGGGTTGGAGACATGACTGTGTCATGTCTTATCTGTAATCTGTGTCATCGTATTGAAATTACATAGGTCGGAATCAAAAGTCCTGCTGACTTCAAGTTTTGTTAGCACTGGTTGGGACTTGATCTGAGACAAATTGGATGTTTAATAGTGTAATCATGAGGGTCTGGATGCAGTTGAATTTTCTTGCCTTTTTGGTACTTTTCTATCCCAGTGCTTCTCGACTTTGAAGTTAGGGCCTCTGTCCCGATAGGCCTTTAATATGGAATCAGGCATTTCAGGTTAGCCAGAAACCCAAATGTTACAAAACAAGCTTAGGTCCAAATATTTTTCTTCATCAAGCGTTCAATAAGCAAAATTTTGTTCCCTGTGGTTCAATCTCGGCATTTTGTCCGCCCTTGCAATTTTGACCATCATTTTATCCACTGGCATTTTGTTCACCAGTATTTTGTCCGCCAGCATTTTGACTGGATTCAGACATCACGCATCACCACAATTTCATTTTCAATGTATGAAATTCAGTAGGTAGCCTTGTTTAAGGCTCAATTTTGTACAATCTTTCTTTAAAACATGTACACAAATATTAAGTATTCATAAAGCCCTTGTACATTCCAGGAGATATAAGCTCATAAGAGCAAATACACTCTTGTAAGATTTGTGTATGGAAGAGTACATAATGTAAACTGCAACTCTATTATATAAACAGGAACGTTTCCCTGATTACAGAGAAACTCGAACCTTAAGCGAGGCTGTTCTGTATATATATGAAGTTCAAATTAATTCCAAGTGAATATTTCTTATTATCAATAAGGTATTACTTTATGACTGTTTATCTGTCTGTCTGCTTACTTGTATGATTAGGCACATACTACTGGTTGGAACTTCATGAAAAAATCAAATGATGGGTCTTGATTCAAGGTAAATTCTATTAAATTTTGAGAGTAATCTAAATCACCGTCTGGATGCAACAAAACCCCCGATTTTCCAGATGCTTATTATCAATTGCTTTGGCGGAGGTCTGTGCTTTCCGAGTGCTCTTGTCATAGACTGAGTGTTTGTGGCTGTATAATAGACTTTTTGTCTCTGGTCTACAACATACCAGTGCAAAAAGAGGCTGTTGTGGTGACAGGAACTATAGCAGTATCAGTAATCACGTGATCTTTGTTCCAGGCACTGGAGAGTACTGAAAGCTTCCTGGACACTTACACTAGTACCCTGGAGGGCTGGGAGGTAGCTGTCATCATTGTGGTGGCTGTCTGCTGTTTTATAGCTGCAGCAGCTGCCACGGTCTGGTGTACCACTCACAGGAGGTTAGTAACTGCCCTCCGTTTGTCTGTCTGTTCGCTTTTCCAGGTGGTCAACTTGAAAGTTATACATCGGATCTGTTTCATTTTTTTTTTCAATTGTTCTTGAAAATATTTTTTCGAATGGTCAACACTTTCCTCAGTGGGAATAGGTCATATCAGTTGCATATAAAGTTCATTATAGCTTACCTGAATTTTTTTTGTTCTGCATATGCATTGGTCATCGTCTCATGTATGACCCACTGGAGTTAAATCATATTGGTTTTTCTTAAGTTGGAAAAGGTTTGTCTATTTTTAATCAATAGGTGTGTGGCTCACAGGAGTTAGGTCATCTATTAGTGCAACGGCAAAGCTTCCAACCTTTACAAGTGTAAAGATAGGTCACATGATCGCCAAGATTATGGTCCTGAATTCACACAGATTCATCATCAAGCACCCCTCTTACTGTTATGAATGTATCAGTGTAAATAGAACTTAACTCGTGTGGGGTAGATAACAGATTTTCACAGAGTACACAGATGGTGCTGACTGAAGCCTACCTTTAGTTTTGGCAACCTATACAATAGTATTTTCATTCAACATGTAATAGAGGATTATAATATATCCCAACTTACAAGTAGATATGTTGGAATAAACGTTAAACTGAGGGTATCACATGCCATTTATCAGCCAGGGTCATATTAGTACAGACCTTTGGCATTGGCGCTTATGGAAGCAGAACCAATGCAGAGGTGACAGTCTGTGATTAGATGCCAAACTTGCTAACCACTAGGCCACCAATTACCTTTGTAGGGGTTCAACTCCCACAAGTTGCAATGCTGAGGATCTGTCCAAGTATGACCCTGGCTATCGAAGGGAACAATTCTCAACTTTGACTTTATCCTGTATCTTTCTGTTTCTCCAATCAAGTATATTTGACGTATCTTGTACCTGTACCTTTCCGGTATCCAACAATGACCATCGTCCTCCCCATTTTTAATTCTCTCATGTAGCAAAACTATGGCTGAATTTCAGAGGAGGTCCAGCATTCTGTCTCTCTTTTTTTTCCTGCCGTTTATAAGCGCCTGAAATGCCACCTGTAGTGTGACTTGCTCTTTACTCTAAAACTTTAAAATTTAACAATACCAGCTCTACATAAAAATTCAGTTATGTATTATTATTAGGTAATATGTATGGTTAACATAAATTGACATGTAATAGTCTCCTTATGTGCTGTTAAAAATTAATGTGGTCATTAGGATTGATAGAATTAACATTTATTTTGTCCTTTCAGGAAAGACAATTCCAAGAGGCAAGAATTCAACAGGAGGATGTCCAAGTTTTATGATAGCATCTCAATAGATGAGAATTTCTCAAAACTCAATTATGAAATGTTCAGCAGTGAGAGTGAAGGAGGAAGTACCATCTCAACTCAACTGTCTACTCCAGTCAGTCTAAGACCAGAAACCCAAACTAGTTCAGGCTTTACTCAAAGCTTCAAAATCTCCAATGGAAGATTACCCTCTGTACGTTTTCAGTCGGAGTATAAGTTCTCCCTAGAGGACACCATGAAGAAGCTGCAAGAACTAGATACAGATGACAATATCACACAGATCAGAAATACCTACAGGTACTTTGGAGAGATGGACGATACAATCAGTATGGATGAAGACATGAGGTCGGAAGACACTACTAAATACTCTCCGAGGTTTAGATACTTTCACAGTGATAAAGCTCTAGTGATGGATACTTTACCTTTCACTGAAAGTACGCATTTGTAGGAATGAGATATTTTCATGGACAATAATTTGTGTTGTTATGTTTGACAGGGCAAGTACGGTAGAAGTCATTACTTTCTTTCAAGTTGTAACAGAAAAGACAAAAAGTTTTACCCAATAAATTTTATTTAACAATTAAAATAATAATTACAGTCAACTAAGATACTCTAAACAGTTCATACAATGTTACAACAATGAAACCAATCTACAGTCCACAGTCCTATCCATCTAATTAACAGCTAAAACACAAGTTCGTCCACTCTGTCCAGCAATTTGTCCGGCTGTCTGGTGTTCCCCAGCAAAACGTCTGTATTCAACTGTTTAGTATGTCTCCCCAACTCTGACGTACGTTGTAAGATTTGATCAATATCCGATATACCGAAATCCACTCTCTGGTAGATCTGGTCATCCTATCCAGTTCACTCCAATGAGAGTTCACCACAAAATGTTCATAACTTTGTATCCACCTGACACACAAATAAATAAATCCACAATGAAATATAGCAGTTTCAAAGCCTGTTATCCATATAGCACTCCAGTTCAACAATAAATGTGATTTCTACCCTTTAGTTTTAGCTGGGGATCATAGAAGGCTCTAGAAAGAAATAGTAATAGTAATCAATACATTTCTAGGGAAAGAAATACATAGAAGGTTCCAAGGTTTAGGTACGTTCAGTACAAAAGCTTCAGATAGTTTTTCACTGATCTTTGATTAATTCCCCTTTGTTATATACCAGCCCACGGATATGAATGTGTATAAGTTAAATTAGTATATTTTTGAGACATATATATAGCAGAGTTTGTGTCACTGGAACAGCAAAATTAACTTGCTGTATATTTCTAATCAGAAAAAAATAATTATTTTATGGACAAGAGTAATTCACCTTATATCCTTCTGTTAATCATCCCAAGGATTTTACCCAATAATGTGAGTCATATGAAATTCGGTAGAGCAAGAGTACTCGGAGGGAGCAAAGCTCTGCCAAGACCCAAAACATCTAATATTGCTTATGAGTGAAATGATAAAATGATTTAAAATTCCTGGACCCAGACGATGATCCCCAACAAAATCAAATTATCAGTTTCTTGCACCACTTTCAACATTTACTAAAAAATTTCCTAAACATCCGTCCAATAACGTTTAGAGACAAAGAAACAAACAAACAGACAGATGAACACCACCAAAAGCAAAACAACCTTGGTGGAGTTAATTGTCTTGGAGATATGTTGGGGAAAGGAAGTTCACATAAAGTAGTGATTTTCACATTAAAATGGTAAATATCACACAGTGGTGAGTTTTGTAAAGAGTGGTGATTTTCACAAAAAATGATGCATTTCACATGTATAGTGGTGAATTTCACACAATGCTGAATTTCATATGGAATGTTAAAAATTTCACATATGCTAGTAATTGTGAATTTCACATATACTAGTAATTGTCAATTTCACATATACAGCGATGAATTTCAGGTTTGTCACTCTAAGATAATCTAAACCTTGAGGATGAAATCTGCATGTGTAATAGGTCAGGTAAGATGCACTTATTGGCCTTAAACAAACACTGCTGTGAGACCTGTAAATAGACTTTATATACAATGTATATTTGTTGTATAAATACATGAAAACATGCTTACCTGTTATTACTTTTACTGAGGATAAAAGCTGCTTTGTCAATCACGTCTCTTATCTTTGCTAGCTGAACATACTCTTTCACACTTTGATGTCACTGAGGTCATTCTATAGACTCTACTTAATTGTTTACAATGGTGATAACAAGTAATAGATTATTTATTTAACTTTCTGGTATGTATAATAACCTTTATATGTTTAGGTCATGTTTTCATAATGTATATGTTGTTATAACGTCCTCATGTATTGTTCTCAAAATTGCTTATTTATTTCACTACCTTCATATTTTTATAGCCTCAAATTATGATGAAATTGTGCATATGCCATAGTATGTCAATCAATCCATCAATCAATCAATCAACTAAAGGAGCATCTGCTTATTAGTCACTTTAAATGAGAGTAATTTAATGTATCTCTGTATTATGATGTATTATCTGAAATTCCAAATTTTATAGAAGTGTTTTGGTACTTTGAAACTGGGTTTGAATAGATGAGGTACATTGACTTTACGTCTGTAACTTAATTATCGATTGCTTATAAGTGAGCGTGATGTTCAGAATTAAAACGTTAACTAGCAAATAAATATATGACATATGATATTATTTAACTGTTATGTGGTCTTTGTATATTGCAAATATTGGTATTCTGTAAAATGTAATTATTTGCTTTTTCATATCTCACCAGTGCATTATGTGATATTTAAAAATGTATATCCTGTGTGAGACTTTTTACAGTGTAAAAAAATCAATAATTATAAAACAACTTACATGTATTTTGTGTTTGTGCAGAATATCTGCCTGGTATTCTCCGTGCTTGTCTCTTTTCCCACCCCAGTCCATTTTATAATTGGAATTATATACAAGGCTACAGTGGGTGAGTGACCTGAATACAAAAACCCTTGGGAATACTCAACAGCTATAGTAACTGGCATTAACTCATAGATGCAAACTAGAATACTAAATATTTATAAAAAAAATTTATTTGATGTTTTGCGTCATTGTTCAGTCACCTTTGTGTCAGTTATATTGTGAAGGGTAGTTAGAAGGGCAGAGGAAACTATTTCACACAGTTGATCAAGGTTCTAGACTATAAACCCACAGTCCAAAGGCAAGCAACTACCAGTTTGCCCACTTCAGGGTGGGTTGGGATTCGAACTCTGATCTCAGAGGTGTTAGGCGAGTGTTTTACCACTGTGCCACCATGGCCCCCTTAAATCTGTATAAATTAAGTATTAATTAAGTTAATTTAACTAATACAAAAAAAATAAAAAATAAAATAAAATAAAATAAAAAAATAAATAAATAAAAAATTACCCAACGTCTGACAATGACCTTGATACAAAACCTATTGGCAATGCTTAACTTGAACAATTAAATTTTGAGAGGCCCTTAAGGTAAACAAAAATACTGGCATATCTTAGCTCCAGAAGAGTAAATAAGAACTACAAGCAATATTCAAGATTTATTGTTGCTCAGAGAGTCTGGAACAATAGAATTTTCATTGGATGAAACTGAATATCTGCTAGAATATCAGTCCTGTGTGTCACAATTCATTTATAAATTATATTATTTGTTTGTATCACAAGTCATGAACACTTAGGAATTTTACACTGTTGTTCCACAGATATAATAGTCATAACTATTTACAAAGAGCCAAATTGATGTAGACATCTTTTAAGGTGCTGAGGCCCAAAAAGGGATATGTACCTGCCTAAGTTGTGCAGCTTGACCAGTTATCGCCTGATAATTCAAGTTAAGCAGCACTGGACTTGGTTAGTACTTGGGTGGGTTACCGTCTGAGTGCTAGGCCAGGAATGGGCAGATACACAGTGACTCAGGTGATCACTTAAATGGCAGTCCCGTCACATTATAACCAAAACAATGTACTAGCTGTGATATCAATCAATCAATCAAAAGAGTCCAATTGCTAATTGTCCACGTTAGCATCTGATAGGGGAGAAGATTGTGAGGGAGGATAGGCTAATTTGAATAGGCAAGTGTATTAGTATGACCGTGTTACTTTCAAGAATAAGGCATGTTAAAATGTAGTTTACAACGGAAGTGTCTTGGAAGTATGTTAGAATGTTGTATTTATTATTCACGAAACAGATTTTCTGCAGAATCACAGTTGTTTGTTCAGGGCATTTATCACGCAATAGTTTTTGTCTTCTAGAATCCTCTCTGCTGCAATTGGGAATGATACAAACTTCCATAATGTTTTTTTCTCCTCAAGAGATACTGTGCAATAAGGAAACTGCTTCTTTCACTGAAATGGTTACTTGAAGGATAAACCCAAAAGCTTTAGTAACATGTTCCCATTAACTGGTGACATCATTTTTACTGGATATATAACCTTGACCTATACTCACTGACATTCTTCACTGACATTCTTATTCTGAAAAATACTCTTATTTTAAGAGTTTTCTAAGAATATAAGTATTATAGGTACGATAACATTCCAGATAAAAAAACACTTGCTACCCCTGCCGAGAAGGTAATATTCTATGAAAGAAATCAGAAGCTGGCTTGTGGTCCAACGTAGATCCCATTAAATTTTGAGAGAGATCTGGATCACCGTCTAGATACAGCAAAAATCCCATTTATCATATGCCTTGCCGGAGGTCTTGTTATTTCTTTCTGAGAAAAACAGAGGGCCTTGGGTAGGTAACAATTTTGGTATTCGGGCATTAGTCTCTCCCTTCTGATGACCTGAGTTTGAATCCAGTACACTACATTAAGTAAAATGTATTGAGGACTTATATATGACATTAGCTAGTAGAAAGTAGAAAAATGTTTAGCTTTGAACTTTGATGGAGGATAACTGTAAAGTTCTGAAATAAATCTAAAAATAAAATCGAAAGTTAATATTATATCAAATTAAAGTTAATAGCTCCATAGAAGGAAAGTGGAATTAGTATTTCTAATTTGACATTCTTGAAGGTGTGATTTGTGGGAATTTTAAAAGGAAATATACCTTATTGGGACTTCTCAGTGTCTCCTCGTTTCTGTAAAAAATACATTCCCTATATGGCTTGATATGTAATGGGAAAAGGATTTACCTTTTGAAATTTTATGATCAGTAAAAACAAAAAGAAAGAAAGAAAAAAACTTCCAGTCTCAGACCATTTTTCCAAATGGTGTATAAAAATACTATGATATATACAAATCTCCAATATTGCTTACATGTAGAGTGATAAAAATATTTTAAAAATTCCTGGATCCAGACGGTGATCCAAATCACCACACCAAAATCAAATGATCTATTCCTTGTGTCATTATTGATATTTCCTCAAAATTTCATCCAAATCCGTCCATAGGTTTTCAAGTTATTTTGCAAACAGGCAGAGAAACAAACGTTGCCAATGACATAATGGTCTTCGTAGAGGTAAAATTGGCACATTTTTAACCCACAAAAGAATATACTAAAGGCTGCTATAATATAAAAAAATACATATCACACAGTCCTAATTTCCCGCTATTTAGGTCTAATGCAGTGACTGGTGGGTAAGAATACATTAACTATTCAGTGAGCCTGTGTTTGACACAAGCTACAACAGCATTTTCCTATCTAGGGCAATCATGTGACCAAACTACTCCATCAGTCACCCTTTTACAACTTTGTCACGCAATAACTTCATCATCAGCTTGTAGACTGAATGTTTGACAAGAAATTGCATAAAGGGATTCTTGAGGGATGAGCATTTGTGGGAGTAATTGGACATTTAACCTCAATAGAGTGAAGTGAATAGAATACTGCTTGCTAGCTTGGGGTGAAACAAAGCTACAGTAATTGTATATTTGAAAAAAAAGAAAGTTATAGTGTGGATCAGTATGTAATAAATGCTTCTGAAAGAGTAAGAGTAAGGTTCTTTTGATACAAAAATTTGGGCTATAAATTGTAAGAAAAGTTAAGGCCAAGTATTCCTACATGTTGTAAATTCTTTGTACTTTACCTTTAAACATAAAAAATTTAAAATATGTACATCAGTTAATATGAAATCATGGTTGAGACTGCCTAAATATTTTAGCCAATGTATCAGTTTTAAGATTGAGACCAAATCTGAGACTAAATTTGCTCTCAACCAATTTGTGAATAGCCAGGTAGTTTAAAAAAAATGGTGTCAGACTTAAAACCAAAACTTAAATCTTGAGACAAACTTTGGTCTCGGCTACTTTTGTGAGTACTCATCCTGGTCTGAATATCCCAGTACTGAGATCAAATATGTTGCGTGGTGGACAATAAAATATTTACACAAAAAGTAATAAAAAAATAAATCACATTAATTTTTGGTACACTAGATCAAATAATAGTCAGAACAGTTTTGTGTTACTACAGTTTAAAATGTATTTTTCTTTTTCAATGAAAAATGCCTACTATTGTTTAACAATTATGTCTGTGTTAACAATTTCGTTATGAGTTTTGTCTGGTAGATATCATAACTACAGCCCTACTGACATGGATCATAGTGTCTACAAGCAGCAACCTTGATGAGAGTTTCCACAAGGGAAATCTGAGTTTCTCCTGTGGAGCCTAATATCCTGGAATGGAAAAAAATGACTGCTACTAGGGGAATACAAAACTCATAAATTTTGACTGTTGAAGCATGGCATCTTAAAAATGGCTTGTTAAACCTAGTTCACACCTTTCTGCACTGGAGTCACAAGCCACAACCTTATATGCCTTTTACACTATAGGCAGTATCCCCCGCAGTATCCCCCGCAGTAGGCCCCGTTTGGTTTCCTGTCCTTGAATCATCGCCTGAAGTCCGTTTACAAACTTGCGAGTCAGTGGCAAACTGTCCATTACCTTTCACGTCCTATGAAAGTTTTGAAATGTTTAAAATTTCTGTCTGTGATTGCTGAACCATGAGCATGCACAGACAAAAGCTACGCTAACTGAAGGTGTGGTCAATGCTGCATATAAGGTTGTGACTTGGTCATATTTTGGTGTAATACAGTGACATAATGCCAGTGAAGGTAAATGGATGTTTTGCCACTGTGTCACAAGGTTGCATAAGAACCTTGGACAGTAGCTGAAGGACAGGGGCATTTCACCCAACACCTACAACTGCGAAATATACTGCTTGTAGTGTGAATGCTATACCAAACCTAGGAAGTCATGAAAAAGGGGCAATACAGGCTTGTCTTTGGTTGTGATTCAGCCACGTTTGTGTTTTTCTGTAGGACACATTCAGTGGGATTCACATTTGTGGAGGATGCCTTTGGTGTGGTTCGATACAACTCAGACCGTGTTTTGCATTTGGCATTATTTTAAATTTTTTTTGAAAAACCTCCTGCAACCTCTCATTAGCTGTACTACAGTGTACTGACTGGAGGGATGAAGAAGCGGGGTGGGATATATATATATATACAGGCTGGCACATTCTTCAATGTGGATACATTGGTAGTATTACCAAGATATTAGTTGGCTGTTTGGAGCTAAACAAATACGTGCAGATACAAAAATGAAAAAAAAAAATTTTGTATATATATTTATACTCAGCCCACTCTCTCAATGTACTGCAGGATTCAAAGTGCATTTGACCCATCCCAACTGTACAATTACAGCCCAATTCTCAAGTTAGTGGCATTTCCCTAAGTGGAAGACAGAGGCTAACGGATGACCATGTATCAATGTTCAGGAGGTTCTTTGACCTGCCATTGGGGATGGGACTCAGTGACAGAGGACGGCCATTTAAAGTAGTCATCCGAGCCACTATGTATCTACGTGTACCTGGGATTAAACCCACGTCCTAGGCAAGTGTATTACCCACTAGGCCATAGTGGCAGATGATGTGACATAACCACTACTGTATTGTTAACATTTCATGCAAAAACAACGGGAGAAAATTTAATCCAGTAAAGTATTTTTTCTAAAGTCCAAAAGAATCCTCATTGCTTCTTGGAAATAATCTGTTTTTTTTCCGCATTGCCATGTTGTCTTCTGTATGGAAGAGTTTTGTAAAGTTTGAACAATTTCTTGCAGTATTCTTAGGTGAATATTAGACTTTCAAAATGCCAAAATGAGAAAGGCTGATTCCATTTTGCTGTCTGTGCTGAATGAATGTGAGAAATGTTAAAAACTAGTATTTGTTTTGAAAATGGACCAAAGTACATTTCGATGACAGCCCAATTTTATGGCACTCCATTCTTATGGTCAGTTCACACAGTTCCATGTGGTTGTAATAGCCTGTTTTTGAATTTAGCTTCACCACCCTGTCTTTATAACTCCGAAAAGAGACCCTCTTGTCTTGGTAATGCATACTTACAAACTAGCTGCCCCATATAGCCCTTTTAAAATCCTTCAGAATAGTAGAGTTTAATATAGCTAATGAGAGGAAAGTTCAAAGTTGGGACCTTACATTCCATTTAACACCAAGGGTCATATTGGGACAGGTCCTCAGTATTGCCACTTATGAGAGACGAACCCCATACAGAGTTGACAGCCTGTGATTAGATGCCAAACTTACTAACCATCATAGACCACCGTGGAACTCAGCTTGTGAGAGGATGTAGCTAGGTTTTTCAAACATGTTGAACAGTCTGATATGTGCTG
Organism: Sabellastarte sp. h YS-2021; assembly: GCA_964017235.1. Lineage (NCBI taxonomy): Eukaryota > Metazoa > Annelida > Polychaeta > Sabellida > Sabellidae > Sabellastarte > Sabellastarte sp. h YS-2021. Next base: position 170,065,572 of record OZ024929.1, on the reverse strand, counting down.
GAAACACAGTTCATGTTGTTGCCAAACGCGTCAGACCTAAATATGAAACTGAATGAATACTGCCAAAACTCAAAATACATAGAGCCACAATCAATCCCAGATTTATTTAATATATGACAAACGTGTATGTAGCTCATGAGGCCAACTTGGTACTGTGTGAACTAGGACTTAGATGATGATCACAACTCTAGCCAATTCTACTTCCATGAGTTATTGTAAGACCTCCCAGTTTTATTACTCCAAAGGATGCTATGGTCGATCCCTTTTAAAATGGGTGTGACAACTGGCAGACCATGTGACTTTCCCTGAATGAAAAGTATAAGTCTTATGGTAGAAAAACTTTGTCCTGTCACCTGCTACTTACTACTGTACCTCATGAAGAAAACTCCAACAATATGCTCTCCCACTTGTGTGTAGTACTCGGTGAACTCTATGCTTCATCCTCTCTTTGGCGTGGACACAGTGGTAACATCTCTGAGGTCGGTGGTTCAAACCCCCTAAACCTAATGTTGGAAAGATGGTAGTTTCTTACCGATAGTCGGCAGTTTACAGTACAGAACCTTGACAAACTGTATGTTCTGGTTTCCTCTGTTCACAAAACTACCCATTGTGATATGACCTATAGAGTATTGAATTCGACATTAAAAACTCAAATAAACTCTTTTGAAGAGATCACCTGCTTGCATTTTATAGAAGAGTTTACACGATTAGGCAAACTGCAATAAACATGAGTTGTCGCATGATCAAAATAAGTCATAACAGACTTCCAATGGAAAAAAAATTGGATGGGACTAAATTGGGACAGAAATGCTCAGACACAAAGGTTTTAAAACATATTTCAATATGGGATGAGGATTTACAATCACTGCAATTAGACTCCAGATCTTAAGAAAATAATTCCTGCGACCAATGAGATTATACATTACACTATCCTGGAAAGTGGGGAGTCCAGCTACTTGGGCAGTGAAGCTCATCACCTCAGTGGAGTTTGTAACTCCTATTTTATAACAATATTAGAACTTCTTTACTGTGCATTTTCAGCATGCAATAATACATTGATGCCATTTATTCATTAATTTAGGGGCCAGGGTGGTGCATTGTTAACACACTCGCCTCCTACCTCTGAGGTCGGCGGTTCAAACCCCAGACCTTTTGTGGGAAAGTTGGTAGTTACTTACCGCTGGTCGGCATTTTACAGTACAGAACCTTGACCAACTGTATGTACTGGTTTCCTCTGCCCTTCCAACTACCCGTCGTGATATGACCTGTACAGTGTTGAAAGCGACGTAAAACCCCAAATAAACCAAATAAATCCTCTGCCCTTAAAACTACCTGTCATGATATGACCCGTACAGTGTTGAAAGCAACTTAAAACTCCAAATAAATAAATATTCCATTTATTTGAATAGGAGTATTGCCTGCCCTAGATTGTTTTTACAGCAGTTGACAAACTATACTGGATGGCAAATCATATTGGTTTAGCAGGAATCTTGACTGTGGAACGGACTTATTTTACCAAAACATTATGACTGAAAGCTTTGATCAAGTTAGAATTCTTCAGATGTTGGCAGTGAGTAAAACAAATGTTGTGTGCAGTGTCTGGGGTAGATTCTAGGTCAGTTTGTACTTGTGAGGAGAGGAGGGATTCTCTGTGAAACATTGAGGGTGATAAATAGGGCAACAGAACACTCCAGTGTATTTGTTGTTGTCACATGAAGGCCATTGAAACAGGATTGATGATGTTTTAGCTGCTATGAACAGCCATAATGTAAAATTAAGTTTTTTTTGTCAAAGTATTTGAATGAATATTAGATTTAATGAAACTGCATAAGATTTTAACAATAATCTTATATACCAATGCTTATTTCGAGTGTTGGTTAAATAGTGGGGTTTTAGGGCACAAAACAGGTACAAATGCAAATTTATTGGATATTGAAAGCAATGTTTATTGGTATTGATTGATGGAATACATACCCAGTAGTTAGATGTAATAAAAAGCATACATCTGTCTGACAAGAACTATTTTTTCCACTGTGTCTGAGACATTTGCATTTCATTACAAGTGGATAGAAGACACATTTGGTGTGCTATTTGTCAAAGAAAGCACAATTTGGTTGGTTTTGGATACTATGCATAAAGATGGATTATATTAATTGTCTAGCAATATAATTGAAAATTAAAGAACAAGACAAACAGGAGTGACAAAGAATGGATATACTGAGATATGTTGGACCATGTCTCAATCCACAGGTAATTCAGTGAAGTATATTTCAATCTAGCTTGAAATCCATACATTGGGTGTCTCTTTTAACAAGCTCAGCTGGAGGGCTCACATAACATTCTAACAGATATAAGAACCAGTAATAACATGTAGTGACACTCTAGAATATCATACTTAAGTTACCGAGTTACCGTAATTGAGAATCATGATATATTAAAATAATTAATATAATTATATGCAGGAGAACTAAATATGACCATTATTGAAAATAATTAATAATGTTTTATGCAGTAGAACTAAATATGACCATTATTGAAAATAATTAATAATATTTTATGCAGTAGAACTAAATATGACCATTATTGAAAATAATTAATAATATTTTATGCAGTAGAACTAAATATGACCATTATTGAAAAATATTAATATTGGCGTATGCAGTAGAACTAAATATGACCATTATTGAAAATAAATAATAATATTGTAGGCAGTAGAACCAAATATGACCATTATTTAGAGGTCTGTTGAATTTCTGTGAGTGTGGTTGAAGATTAGTTTACGATTTGAAGTGATAGAAAAAGCACGATCCAGGGTATAGTTATGATAGGTTTACAATGGCTTTAGGATGTGTCTTCACTTTAAATGGTATTTTCCTGGTAGCTTCCTGACTGGTGTTGTCACTGACTCAGAAAATCTTCCCATAGGTTTGTCATAGTTTCCCTATTCGTTCGATTGGTTTACGAGGCCCTTAAGTTGAAACAGATAAGTTTGCGATAAAAGATGGAAAAGATTGCTGTAGGAGTGTCAGATAGGTTTAAGATCACTGTAAGATTAAATAGATAACAATAGGATCAGTTTATGATATTATAAATCTGAAAAGAGTCAGGAAAGGTTTGCGGCAATTTCAATCAGTTTTAATTTCTCATAAACTGTTTCTGATAGGTATACGAGTACTATACTGGTAAACCCATCCGGACAATCTGCATTTTCCATACAGGATCTCTGTACGATGGTTTTAAGATCATTAAGATGTCTGAAATTCATATCCCGATTCCTGAAATTGATAATAGAATTCTATAATAGAATAATAGAGAGCAGGGTTCACAATATATATCAAAAATGGTACATCTCACTTAGATTAACATCGATTGCCTATGTTTGAAAAGTACATAATCAAACGTTTCAAATTAAAGGTGTGACCTTTGACCTCTAAAGCCACCTCTCTCCTATGGTAAATAGCTGGTATTTAACGTATGACTGGATCTGTCTTTCTCTAGATTGCATCGCTAAAATACACTCAGCATATTCGTGTTAGGGCTGACTTCTTCCACTCTTATGTATCATCAAATTAGATCCTGTAAATTTTGAATTTAACCCCATCTTGGACCCATGATGACCTTTGACCTGGTCACCAATGATCATGGATGCTTTAAGAATTTGGTAGCTGTATATCCAAGCTTGTCTCTTCACTTTCAAAGTAAATTAATAAATGATTTAATTTCTGTATAAACGAAAGATAGTTTATCATTAATATGTGCCTTGGTGGGATAAAGCAGTTTTTAAATAAACAAGGCCAAAAGGGTTTCGGTCTATTAGCACAAGCCGCAAAGCCATCAGAGACACGAGTATTGCACTGAAGTGGTCACCCATCCCAGTACTAACGTAGCCCATTGCTGCTTAACCTCAGTGAACAGACAGATACTCATCACACTGCATCACAATTCATGAAAGTCCGGAGACCAAAAAAAATGAAAAAAGTGATTTCTTGAAGTGCGAGCCTCAGTAGAGCTCGCGCTTTATAATTTAGAATCCCCTACTGCTTTTCTTATGACTCTTGGACCACTGGGTGGTCTGTGTACTACATCTACCTTCTTTTTCACAGGTCCTCGTCTTGCTCCAGTTTTTGGTCACCGCCGCATCCTCCATACAATGTCACTTTTGTTATGACACCAGTACCAAGGAGGACTGTTACATCACCACCAAGTCATGTGACTCTGATTACGTCTGCTTCATAGAAACCAGTCAGATCTCCAAGACTGCCTCACACCATTACCGCAGAGACGAAACCTTGACGATATACAAGATGGGATGCGAGCATTATATTTTATGTCGAGACAAGACATTGCAAGGTCCGAGTCCTTATGGCTATGCAGTTATATCTCACGAGTGCTGTTGTGACCCTCTCTGTGAACAGGCTGATGGGGTAGGAAAGAAACAGTTAGACAACTGTCCTCGACTGTGGCCTAATAACACACAGAGTGGTCTGAATTCTGGTGCATCAAAAATGACAAGAACTGAAGAATTAATGGTGATGGTGCTGTATTTAGTGTGTGGTATAATGTTTTGTATTGTAGACTAGAAACACAGACCTCTGCTATGGAGCATTTCTGAAAATTCTGTGTTTTTGTATCCAGGAAATGATACGGAGCTTTCCCCGAACGTTATTACTTCTTCATTTGCTGAGGCCCTACCTACATAAAATTTGATGAGGATATGTTCACTTATAGAGTAGTGTGAATTGGAATGCTAAGGAATTGAAAATGGGATCTTTGAAAATTCAGGATTTTATTTGTATCCAGAATATGATCCATATCCTTCCATAAAAAATATCCACTTCTTCCTTTGGCTAGGCCCTATCTACTTAAAAATTTGATGAGGATATGTTCATTACTTTTAGAGTAATATGAACAGGAAAGCCAAAGTATTTGAAAACACATAGAAAATGGGACCTTTGAATCTTTAGGTTTTTATTTGTATCCACAATCCGTAAAAATAAATCTCTTCTTCCTTTGGATAGGTCCTACTCACATAAAAGTTTGTTGAGGATCTGATCATTACTTTTAGAGTAATGTGAGCTGGAATGCTAAAGTTATTGGACATACATTGAAAGTGTAAAGCTTAAAATACCAATGTGTTTCAGTTTATGGGGTCAAATTATGGAATGGGTGAAAGGGTCAGCTGTCGAGTATCTCAAGCATATGCAAATTTAAAGTGCTGTTGAAAACAAGCTTATTAAATATGTGTTAAATATTTGATACGATCTTTTTCATGAATAAAATACACTATTAAATTATAATACAAAGTAAAAAATTGTCATTGATGAAAAAAAAAATTCAACTGGAAGTGGGGATTGGCGTATGTATAAGCAACATTTGCTTCTGCTACTTCCCGTTCAAAAATAAACTGAACTAAAAAGTAAGATGTATACATTTATAATTATTACAAAAAATTAGACACATATAGTAGTGATTTTTTATTTAAAGATTGTACCAATTGTATAACTATATGTTGTTGACTTAGAAATAAACTATTATCTATCAACAAGTGGGACCTTTGAAACTTATTTTTTTTTGTATCCAGAATATGATCCGTATCTTTCCAAAAAATTGATCACTTCTTCCTTTGACTAGATCCAACCCACATAAAAATTTGATGAGGATATGTTCATTACTTTTAGAGTAGTGTGGACAGGAAATCCAAAGTTATTGAAAACACATAGAAAATGGGACCTTTGGGAAACGTCGGAATTTTATTGGATCCAGAATATATTCAGAGTCTTTCCAAAACATTAATCACTTCTTGATTTGGCTAGGCCCTACCCTCCTCGCGAGGTAATACTGTTACTGATACAAGGGTTAAAAGTTATATGTAGTGCTCATTACACAGCCCCCCCCCCCAAAGTTCCCCAACACAATGACAAGAGATGAGGGTACTCGTGTTTTATTACAACAACAAGTGTATAGTTATAAGATGTACATAAGATTATACACTCTAATACTAATAATATGTACAGTTCCCAGAAAGTTACACACAATGTTAATACACGTGTAAATTCTTATGAATAAAGTAAATATAATATTACTACAAATAAGTTACACACAATGTTAATACACATGTAAATTCTTATGAATAAAGTAAATATAATATTACTACAAATGTACACTTTATAAATAAAGTAAATATAACAGTTAACACTTAATTGGTGAACACAACCTGAGTGTGACCCTTGGGAGGTCAATAGGTCATATTAGGTCAAAGGTCAAACTGCTGTCAGTCTGACCCGAGGTTATATTTTGTAAGAGGTCAGTGCAAGGTCACACTGATGAAAGGGGCAGATTTACTTGAAATAAGATTTTAATTCACATTTTATATCAAAGTGTATAAACTGATGTTTTTACATTCATCTATATATTCCGAGACATGTATAATAGTTTGGTGATATAATGTAGGGGTTAGATGGAGCTAGGAATTTAGCCCATGGGAGAATTTACATACTATGAAAAAATCCCTCAAACCCAAACCATACATTTATGAGCATTTATTAAACAGCCAGCATATCTTGAAAAGTAGAGGCAACCAGAGAATGTTTAGTCTTATCTTCCTGTATGTATCGCCAGACGCAATCCGATGTCTAGGTGCTCTGCACCTTGATATCTTGCAAGGGGACATTGGCACTAAAGGCCAGGGAGGCACCTGAACGCCAGAAAGCATAGAAGGTAAAGAAATGAGGTGGAAATCGGAGTTTTAGATTGATCAATGACAAAGTTTTTCTAATCTTTGAATCAATGAGGACTTTCCAGCCCGAAGCATATTTATACTGAAAAAGAGGTTCATTTTCTGAGGGGTTATACATAGCTAAAACTTTCTTCAAGGCATAGTAAGGACAGAGTGGAGTTTTGCCCAGCTTTGGTAGTGAGATTACTTTTATTTGATCATGAGTCTGAAGGGTTTTGGTCCTCTTAACCAAGATCTTTACAATATTTTTAGAGAAGAAAATGTCACCAGCAGCAAGGTGCCTGGATATATCAAAAGAGGAAAATGAATGAGGGGATTGACAGAAAAACAGCTTTAAAAATGGGGCCCACATACAATGTGTCACAGCAACGTACTATTCTTTGGAGGGTTTCTACTCATATGACATTTTTTTTTGTGGATAAATAGACTGGTCTGTTCAATTTGATGGACCTGAGATAGTATTTTAACCTTTTATCCTCTAAAATGGCAGCATTGAGACCTAGAACATTGAAATTGGCTTTAATTGCGGCCAAGTAGTTTGCCAGCATATTTACTGATGTTTGGTTATAACTTAAGCATTCCAAGAAGGCCAACAGACCATTTACATCAATACTTTCAACAGCAATGCTCATATACACACAAAAACTGACAAAAGTTCTGAACATCACACCATAAGCTTTTGCTGTGGAAGGCCTGAATGCATCTTTAAGTCTTGAATTTGCTTTTGTGGAGAGCCTCTTCAGTTTTTGGTTATCTGAAACAAAGCATAGTAAGTGTTAGATTTAAGCATCAATTTCTAGGGCTTCTAGGCCCACCAAGACCCATATTGGGCTTGGGACTAACATATTAAGCTCAGCTACAATTGAAGGACTATTGGTCCACCTAGACAGTAAATCAGCAGTTCTGTTGCTTTTGCCTGAAACATGAGTATAAGTAAAGTGTATATCATGGGTGGCAGCCCACAGCCAGATATTGTGGGCACAAGCAGCCAAGTAGGGATCTTGGGCTCTGCCTCACCTAAGAACATTAACTACTGCAAAATTATCACAATGAATGAGAATATTCATTCCCTTCCAGTGAACACAGAATAACTTCACTGCTACTAGTATATTTAGCATCTCAAGATGCACTATGTTCAAACCTTTGAACCCAAGAGGTATGGGCATATGGTAGACCATATTCTGCCATACACCTCCAAGACCTTGAAGGCATGCATCTAAGTGTACTTGGTGATCCGGTTTTTGATGGTCATACAGAGAAATACCATTGTAAAGAGGCAGAAACCTTTCGAACCACCTAAGATCTCTGTGGAATTCAGGATTCAAATGGATACGAGTTTGACCATGATACTCCCTGAGTAATTGTAGCATTCTATTCAGAAAATAGTGAGCAGGCTTCACACATTTGTGAATATACAGCAAATGACCTAAGAGCGGCTGAAGCTGACGCTTTGTACAGTATTTCCTATTTTTCCATTCACTGACAGTGCCACAAATTTGACGCAGTTTTGACTGAGGAATAGAGATCGAACCCTTTTCTGTGTTGATTTCAACCCCCAGACATACAGCAGAAGTACTGGGAAGTACCAGTTTTTTCTGACTGATGGTGAGACCTTGGCAGCCAAGGAGGTCATATAAGTGGTCATATGAGCACTTTGTGTCAGACGGAATGCCAAATCCGACGTAATCGTCGACGTAGTTTACGATGCTATGGCCTGCACAACGCAGCATAAAGTGTACGGAGTTGCTGACATGCTGAAAAATTTGGGAGCCATGGATTATAGATTATAGTCTAGGGGGTCAACCTTGATATGCCTAAACACTCGGCTGATATCTATCTTGTATATATGGGCACCCCTGCCTAAAACTTTTAGCCTATCAGTGATATGATCCACAGTTGGGAGAACTAAATTGAAATCTGTGCCCAAATAAGAGGTTTTGTCAATGCCTGAGTTCACAGACTGACCTAGGGGCCAGCTGAGGTCAATAGTTACACACCTGCTACTAGAATCTGGCTTCCTTCTTGACATAAATAGAGATATATGACCATTGGGGCATGGATGATCTTTGAATGGTCACACAATGGCATTAAAACTTTTTTCTTTTGCAAGATAGGCTTCTATGTCTCTAGGATGTTCAATGGCAGATTTGTGATTTTGACCTTCCCATTGAAGGGGTGACAATCTGTTGAAGTCTAAGGGGAAGCCAAACCTAAGAAGATCCATTAGCTGAGTATCCCAGTAACCTTGTAATTGTTTTTGCCATTCATCTAAATGCAACTGGGTATCAACCTTAATTCTTGCCTGTAGAAAATTTGGTTTACCAGACTTTGCAACGATGTTATGAGCTTTAATTGGGCAATAATGAGATAGCTCATTGACCACATCAGATGTGGCTTCTTGAAACTCACTGAGAGGGATAAAGCCGAATTCAAAATCTGTTTGGTTTCTCCAAGCCCCAGTGACTTCATTGTTCACATTTTTCCAATTTTTTTTTATGGGAAGTGACATTCAAAATGGAATTTAAGTATTTGTCGTCAAGGCCATTTATGTAAAAAATCTTACATTCCTAAGAATTAGCATGCTTAGCATTGCTCTTGTCATTATCATTGCAATGTTTTTCATTGCCTTTTTATATGCTAAATGACAAACAGTTATATTGTGAATTCCATATCTAGCCTTACTGTTATGATTGTTTCAGTGACAGTAGTATTTGCATTTCGAATTACTTGGTCACAATCAGGAAAGTTGGTAGTGCAGTCTCTGGGTTTGAACCTTGTGCTGTGATTGCTTGTATTTGACTTGACAACTTCAGCATAGGATTTGTGGTTTATCTCACCAGAGCAGACTTTACTGCCACAAGGGATACTATTTTTTGTCTGCACTTGTACAGGTGCCGTTCTTTTTTTAGCACTCACACATACCTCTACAGCCTTTTGCTTTGACGTGGTCAGCAAGGCTTCAACCTGCCCAACTTTGTGATGACATGCATAAATGAACCTAGTTCTGAACAGTTTTTTGTTTTCAACATTTTTTGTCACATTTTGTTTAGTTTCAGAAATACATTTTTCAGCCGCAGGAATTTCAGAGGAACCAATAGAGCCATAATTGCTGCCCTGATGAACTATTAACTCAGCAGCTGATTACTCTTTTTTTGGATGTTTTGCCCAGGTGCATTCTTTTTCAGAGTGATTAAAAATTTTTCCTCTTTCCAAACAAGTAGCACACACGTGCCTTTGCCACTTACCATTGCTCTCATGGTCCTTCTGAAAGGTACAATACCCATTTTGAAACGGTTTACAAAACCAAGGTTTTCTCATATGTCCTTGTTCAGAGGTTTTTGCCCAGGATTTTGAATTTTGTGAATGTCTTTGCCCTTCTAATTCTGTCAATTTTGTCAGAGTTATCCCAGGTGACAGCCCCCCTTTCCATGTCACATAACAGGACCGCATGGGTGGCCTTTGTATTTTGCCAAAAAAAATCAGTGGCATCAACCATGATATCTGCCAAATATTGTAACATTTGATCTTTTGTTTTATGAGATTTCTCGTCCAGGATATTTTGGGCAAACCCCTGAATCCATTGGGTCAAATTTAGCTGGTCATAGGTCACTCTCTGACGATTATGACCTCCCAGTATGGTGTCTTGTGGCCATACCACCTTGTTTTTTACTACACAATCAATATTACCACCTCTCTTGGACTTAAAGGAAGCACTGGCTTCCTGTAATTGATGCAACCTCTTATCTACTTGCTTTTGAATATCAGAGGAAGTTTTCAACACAGTTAAACTAGGGACAATTGACTCATCAGAGGACGACTCAGATTCTGACACAATACTATTTTTACCTTGCTTTAATTTACTTTTTGAAAAGTTACTTAACTTCCCAGTCTTTTGATGCATCGTCTTCTTGACGGTAGCCATATCTTCTTCCACTGAATCCAACCTTCTGTTTACTTTCTGCAGTTCTTCCAGTATCTTGATTTGAATACTGTCTGGGGTAGCTTGATACTGCACATTCTCCGCGTCAGAGGACACCAAGGACATGTCAGCGGATGAATCATTTGACACTTGGGTGGCTGAGGAAGTTGACGCTTGCACTTCTGCATCTTGATTTTTTCTACAGTTTCTGCCGGTTGGCGGCAAATGTCTACAGTCACACTTTCTGCAGAACTTTTTTTTCGGCATTTTATAATTTTTTGCTTCACTTATCTTTGTATTGATTTTTTAGTCTATGTCCTATATATCTGAAACACAAAAACTTTTGGAGTACGCTGCCACTACAATTTTAGACTTGACTTAACAGGAGGGTAAGTTTTGAATCGAAAATTTCAAATACATATGAAATTTGAATTTTGTCACAACAAAAAGTGGAAAAAGGATGACAAAATATAGGTTAGAACATCCCTCATAAGCAGAAAGTCAAGCATAAAGTTGTGTGACAGCTCCTCATCAAGGTGACACTTGGTAGACACACTTTGACCTCTAGACATAGAGTTCACAACAGTCTGACAGGTGACACATTCCAGCAGTTTAAGTTCATTCTAAAAGTCCAGTTTTATATAGACACAAATCACTCCAAATGCAGACCCATCTATAAAATTGATGTATAAAAACAAACTAAAATCTTTGTATCATTAAAATCATAAAAAGCATAAAGTTTACAAGTTTTTTCCATGATGCCGCCTGGTTTCTTGCCCAGCAAAAGCTTTCAGTTTTTACAACGTTACTGGTTCAAGAAACCAAGTAGGAATGAGGAGAGTTTTATACATTTTCCCGGCTTCCAATATGGGGCACCAATGATACAGCATGTTTACATGGTTTCCTAGAAATACAGGGATTTCCTGGTGTGATTCACAGGGGAAAGCCCCTTGCATAATGTGAGTCAAACTGGTGGACCAATGATTTTGTATCTATACACCCTGTTACTAGGGCCAAGGGTACCCTCACACAAGCATAAACACTCCGACTGGTATCCTAACCTTTTTTTTTTGGGGGGGGGGGGGGGGGGGGACTGAGGGACTGACCCCCCGGTGCCTGAACACCAGGGCCGATATTTACCCAGGCCCTAAGTCCAATGGCTTCAAAAATTGGTCTGGTAGTATCTCTTGTTATATATGTAATAAAATAGGAAAATGACACGACTGGTGTATGTTATAGGTTTATCAAGAGAGGAGACAAATCAATACAGAGTCTGAAGGACAGGGATTATATGTTAAGTCTTCTTCCGTTAACCTCTTGCAATCCATCTTAGTTCCTGTGAAATGGATGAAAACAGTATTAGTTACAATGTTATTATACTATAAGTCATCTAAATAAAAGAAGTCTCTTTAGTGTTTCTTTATGTCACTTTCAACACTGTATAGGTTATATCAGGACGGGAAGTTTTATTGGCAGAGGAAACCAGTATATACAGTTGGCCAAGGTTCTGTACTGTAAACTGCTGACCATAGGTGAGAAACTACCAACTTTCCCACATAGGGTCCAGGGTTTGAACCGCAGACCTCAGAGGTTGGAGGCAAGTATGCTACCACTATGCTACAGTGGCCACTTGTAAAATAATAATAATATAATATTAAAACAATACATATATTGTTTGGATATTTGAGTTCATTTGGCATTTTGTATTTGTCTTAAGCAGCATTCTCACTTCTGTGTTTCAGTACTGCAATACACCCAACATTGACATAAAGTTTATATGTCTTAATTCATTGTAAAATGTAGTCTCCAACTGCTGTAAACATTCTGCTTTCAGGCAATTTTAGAAGTAACTAAAGTATTAGTATTTAATACTCTTGTGATGGAAGCCTGAACCATGGCTGTTTTTTCAACCCAGCAAAGATCATTTGTTACGAAGGTGTTTTTTTCAAAGGGTCTAACCACTAGTCTATCTACACTTTCACAATTCAGGGCTATTTTATTGTAATATCCCAAATTGTATACTATTATACTAATCCACAACTGGGTGAACTTTATGCAGAATTATAGTCCGATAGGCAGTTTATTACCATAGAGGCAATGCTATTCTGATACGATAGATGGCAAATTTTGTTTAAATTCGATTGCAATTGATAATTTTATATGGGCGTTAATTAAGTGGCCTTTTATATGGATTTTTAATTTGACAATCTTTGCCTCTTGACTAATTAAATTCATTGACTCAAGCATGTTTTATTCGAATATGTTTTCTTCTTTCTGAACAAAGAGGTCTCATTTTGTGTTATAATTTGATGAGACTCTGTTTGCAACCTCCTTAATCATTTGTGTTCACCTAAGTTTCAATGAAGAATTAAGTGTACCAGGGATTTACTATTTGGCATTAGACATTATTACAGGGTCAGTTAGTTTGTACATCACATACATAATTTTAATTACATACTGATAGTATGTAGCAGAACTATGAGGAACTATGTCTCCATTGAAATGTCACAGCACAAAATATTAGGATAAACCATTTTTATACCACATTTTCGAAAACCGTGTAGATCCTTGTTCACATGTGTTTGAATGGGGTAGTGTGACTGGGGACTTATTGTCTAGATTTAGTCTTGTATAAAACTTACAGTGACACTGCTACACCATTCCCCTTATATCTTAAGTATGCAGATACCTTCTAGCACTTCAGAAGTACCTTAAACTACATTTTAATTGTCATGTCACACCACAGAATATATAAAAGAACTGACTTGTTTACACTACAATTTCGTCAACATGGTACATAATTGTTCGCTTGGTTTAAAGGAGGGAAGTATGATTAAACTGTTCTGTTTAAATATGGAAGTATGACTGGGGTTTACTGTTTGGTATATAGTTGTGTAGAACACTGTCAAGGTACAATTTATCATGCTAAGTGAGACATGTTAAATCTCTGCTTCTACTATAGACCTAACCAAAAAAAAGTCAAGAAGGAATGTAAAGGTGTCACGTAAACTTGAGCACTCAGGCGATAAACCCTAATCAATTACATTAAGCCACTGGATAGCAATGAAAGCAAAGCTTATACCCCAATTCACTGTAGTGAGTTTTTTTATTCTGTTCCATTCAGTACTGTTACAGCTTAATCTCTGTCAAGGCAGACTCTAAGGCACAACAACAGAAAACTCATTTTCTAGAGTTCTTCCAAAGTCATTCTTCCATAGACATATTCAGGTTAACACTGAAACACTTGATGCATAGATTAGTTATGGGGGATGAAAGCCCTGTTGAAGAGATGAGACTTGAGCTTTTGCCGAAAAAAAACTGGAAAGAGGAGGCAGAACACACATCATCTGGCAAACCAGTCCAAACTGTGGATGCATCTTGGACCAAAATGTTTCTTAGATGTATGTACAGAGGGATAAAATGGAAGAAGTTTCAAGAACTTTTTATCTGGTCGACCATTATGGAGAATTTTATGGAGCAATCTAGCTGTTTAAAGATGCAGAGGTATTCAAAAAGTGACCAATGGAACCTTTTTTGAGAACAGGCGTAACCAGTGTATATCTATTGCAGTCAGTGACAATGAAATAGTAAAGCCAATTGTAAAGCCAAAGTCCTTCGAAATGTTTTGTACTTTTTTCTATCCAGAATATGACTAGAATCTTTTCCAAATTACATTCTGGGAAATGTTATGAATGGCATCCAGTATACAATTAGTAAATTGTATTGTGTTTTGTACCAAGTCCAGGAATGTGCCAAGTTAAGACACCAGGCAGTATAGTCGTGATTATTATTATTTAATCAAATCAATCTTTTCTGTATTATGACCTATCTCTAAGGTCCTATAATCTTTGTTGTCAAATCTTTCCATGATATATTTTCAGTAAAGTCTACCACCCATAGTCCTTCCGTCTCCCCGGCGTCTCTGGTGTCGGCCTGTTGTATCTACAGATATTAATTTTTTCTTCTCCCTTCATGGCTCTGGCATCTTAGAGTCTGTCATATGATGGAGACTAAGTGCTATAAAAGTACTCATTACATACAAACAATCTCCACCTGAAAAGGGGCCGAGTGATCTTGTCTTGAGGAAAGATTGATTGTAAGAGTTTACCATTTAATCTTATATGTTTTCCAAGAGTGATCAGGACTTGGTGTCAGAAATAATGTTCAAGAATCAATGTAGGTGGGAATCGGGTGTAAGGACGAGGTTTGGGGTCATAGGACTAATCTTTTTACTCTAGGAAGAAATCATGTGTTTTTTTCTGGGACATTCAAGTTTACTCAGATTTTGAACCAGAAACCTCCACATGAGTCCCCAAGTGTAAAACTAGATAGGTCTTATGCTCTATTACAAATGTTAAAGTCTGATAACCCCATTAAGCTTTATTGCTTCCATTACCTCTACAGAGGTGGTTACATTATTGGCGAATGCGTTTGTTTGTCTCTTTGCTAAATAATGTGAAAACTTACATAGACAGATTTTGATGAAATGTTCACAAAATGTTGATTATGGCACAGGGATTGTATGTTTTAATTTTGGTGGTCATTTGGAACACTGTCTAGATCCAGGATTTATCTAAAAAGATTTTTAATTTTTGCACTCATATGCCATTTTGGGAGTGTTGGACAATGGGGGAGGTATGTGCTGTCAAAGTGCTCTTGTTAATAAATGCATTACTTCACCTCTATTTTCAGGAGTTTAGTAGAAATTGGATTCTACAACCAAACAAATCATTTTTTTGTCATTTGACCAGCAAATATGCCACTAAGAAATAGCATAAATGATTTGGCAAACAAAAACAGGACCCTAAAGGAAGTACAACCAGCTAGATCTGGTTCGCCTAATATTCTAGTTCTCATGTCAGACTTCCCTCAGTGTGACAAACTAATTAAAGAGTGGGGCAACGGCCGAATGCTGCTGTTAATTTAGGGGTTAATCATGGATTTTACTGTCACAAAGAAAGTATGCAATAACTCAGCAACCAGCTGTCTTTGGAATTTGATTCTTAGAGAGAACATCTCTGTTAATATGAGACGTGAAATTTAATAGGATGTTCCTGCTAGTGGCAAAGGCAGGAGTGATCCCCAGCCAACATTAACCCAGGGATTAAAGATGGTCAGCCCAAAATACTCCCAGGGCGAACTATGCTGGTGTAAAATGTGTTAGCTTAGCTTAGTACTAGAGTTGAAGTCTGTTGTATATGGCTGTGATTACTTAAAGTAAAAAACAACAGAATTTTTTTTTTTTTTGTAATTCAGGGATCAAATGTTGGCATGATATATAAGTAAACCAGACACTAGTTTAACATGGGACAGGGGGTTGGTCTTAGCATTGTCCAGAATAACCCCTGATGCCCTATTTACAAAGATTTTAAAACTTAAACCTATGTTAAAACTCACCCATGAAGTCATTTTCTAAGTTTATTCTTAAACTCAAAGAGAACAGTTGGCTGCATTCTTTCATTTGTTTTGGTTCTCCATTGATTTACACTGACAAACAATGGCCTCGAAAACAGCTGACTTTATGACCGGAAGTAAAAAGTACAGACTGCGACGTGGACAAACAAACATTGGGTTGAGTATATTCACACTTGAAATTACTTTTTAAAATACCAATGTCAAAAACTGAGATTACGTGTCTGATTTTAAACATGAGTTTAAGAATCTTTGCATTTCCAAACCCTGGTGTGTAAAGACTACCACAAAGTATACCTGGGGGGTTCATTCTGGTACAGGGTGAATCTAGCCTGCTGCACCTGTGCGAACATTTTCCCCTTTCAGTTATCAGGCAGAGTTATGTTTTAGCCGTAAGCTTTGAAACAGCTTTCAACATATGTGATTTATATCCCGCTGGTGCAAAGCATCAATAAATAAATCTATTGTAATAACTTTCTTGCTGGGGATTCACTCATGCAGCAACAATGGTAATTATACTTGCCTGTGACTGGCATCCTAAAGTAGACCTAACCCTTTCAAGTGACATTTTTTTAAAAGTTCCTACCTATTCTAAACGTATTTATAAACCTTTTTGAGTGAGCATTTCTGTCCCTGCCAAAGGTGAATATTCCCTGAAATTCCAATTCTTGTGTTATTCTTATTCTTGTCATTTTCTGAGAAAGAGTTACCTGTGTAAATGTTCTAAGAATAAATATATGTTCCCAAACATTAGTCATATGAAAAATAGTATGCAAAGGTAAACTAAGATGCACTCCAAGATCAGAGACCTTTGTCAAGGTAATCGAGTATCCTTATAATGTAATTTCACCCTAATACTGCTTTTTATTATATTTGGAGTATTCTCAACCATAAATCCATAATAATTGAAAATGGAACTGATGAAAATTCGGGATTTTTTTGTATCCAGAGTATTATCTGGATCTTTTCCGAAATTTATGTATATCTTCCTCTGGTCAGATCCAACTCACATAAAAACATTCATCTTGATGAGTTCATTGATTTTGGAATAATCTTAAACACAGACAGACCCACAAACAAACAGACTAACGGACAATAAATAAAAATATTTCCTCCTTGGGGGAGGTGATAATGGATACCAAAATTGATTTAAGTTAACAAATGTTGTTCAGTTGGTAAAAAATAATAACCTAGAACAGATCTGTAGCATTATTTAAATTGGGACTGTCCTAATGCTCTCTGAAGTGTGTTTGTAATGACTGTACTCAAAACAAGTGGGTATAAATCATAACAGTAATTTACTCCTGTCAATAGAGTGGTTTGTGATTGGGCTCTGATCTCATGAAAAAATAACAACAAATGCACTTATGAATAAAAAATGGCAGAGTTCATCATTAATCAGCTTGACAAAACCTTTCCATTTTTTTTGTCTTTTTTTGTCGCTGAACACCCAGCAGGTTCTATTTATAACTTCATTAGACATGTTACCAATATAAAACAAAGAACCAGACCTACAATCAAGATCACCTCTGTTAAAGACCCAAATTATTATAGAAATATTCTGGTTAATCGCATATCATTTATTCTGTAATAGCCAAATTCTACTGTCAGGAATTTGAGGAGCCATGGTGACACTGTGGTAGCACACTCGCCTCCCACCTCTGAGGTCTGTGGTTCAAACCACTGATCCTCTGTGGGAAAGTAGGTAGTTTCTTACCGATGGTGGGTAGCTTACAGTACAGAACTTTGACCATCTGTATGTACTGGTTTCCTCTACCCATAAAACTTCCCACCATAATATGACCTATACAGTGTGGAAAGTGACATTAAACCCCAAATAAATAAATAAATAAATGTCAGGAATTTGGCCCTCAACTACCCCGATAATGCAGTCATTAGTATAATCTTGTTATGACTTGTCACAGATAAGTTTGACAAGTTTGAAATCCTATATGAATGAGCATTTCCCTCCTGACTGCTGGCATCTGATCTTTATGAACTAATCTTTACAAAATTGGCAGCATGGTGAGATTACCAATGGCACACCAGAAGCATCATGACAGACATTGCCAGCTATGGTGAAAATATACAGTGCAATGATGAAGATATACAGTGTTACCTGCCACTGTGGCCTAGCGGGTAACACACTTGTCTAGGAACTCAGAGAACGTGGGTTCAATCCCAGGTACAGGCAGATACATAGTGGCTCGTATGACCACATAAAATGGCGGTCCTCTGTCATTGGGTTCTATCCCCAGTGTCAGGTTAAAGAATCTCAAGGACGTTGATAAATGGTCATCCTTGAGCTTCTATCTTCCAGTTAGGAGAATATCAGTTACTTGTGAGTTGGGGCTGTACCTGTACAGTATATGGAGATATTGTGCTGAGTATAAATGCATAATAATAATAATATATCAGTCTAATTTCATCAAGACGATCTTATCACATGGAGGCACCAAAGTAGGACCTACATTCATACAATGGTATTAGAGTTCATGAAATAGCCTTAGAGGTCAATTAGAAGCCATGTCAAAACTTAGCATTCACAACAGGTGCCCAGTAAAAATAAAGATAAGGTTTTCAAAAATGTTGAATATTTACATGCCTAAGTTATGCATCTGACCTTCAGAACTATAAGGATTGCTCATGCAACCGACAAGATTATGCATCAAACCACACGATTAGGACAAGCCCAGGAAGTGGATTTCCGTTATAAGAATGCACAAGGCAATGCATTTGATCTATTTGGGTTCAATGTCAATCAATCAATTATTGTTACTATTTTTCAAAGAATATCTTACAAATGATTCTCCTAAGTGTGCCAAGGTTATGCTATCTTTTCCCTAGATCCATGTTCATTTTGCTGCCTGTTTTGCTTGAAGTAAATGAAAACTAATAAGTTTTTCCGAGCAAATTTATCCAATCAAAGATTTTATGTTTGGATAAATTTCTAAGAATACACCCATTTCCATTTTCCAATTCTAAATAAATATGAATGAATATTGACCTTTTCACAGATTTCAAGCTATTGTTTGCCTATCTCTGGCTATCTCTTCATTTTCAAAACTTTCAACAGGCTTTATATGCAATTTGAACAAAGCACATCAAGACCCAGCCTCACACCAGGCTAGGTTCTGTAATGGCTTTCTTTTTAAGAAGTCTCACCATCTTTCACTGATGATTAGCTATTTAAGGAGGCTTTGTTTCAGTTCATTTGCTGTTTATCGATTGGCAACTCCCTTTTTGGCAGCTTCATTTGGCTTATCGCTTGTTATTTGTTTCCGTCATGTTTGACAATCAAGAACAAGAAAATGGGACAACCTTTGACCAGAATTACTGCCTCAAGATTCCTCTGACTGTCGTAAGATCTTCTCCATTGCCTTAGCTACACCTTTGTTACTCATTAACCATTGTTTAATTCTGTTTATCTGATCTTTCAGGCTTTTCAGAATTACTCCAGTAATCATCAGTGAAGAATCATTGCAAGCTTGTTTATTGACTCTCATTAACTTTATGGCCTAAGTCAACTAATTTGAGTTTTAGGAACCCTAAATACCCAGGGGCAGATCTGTTCCCGGTGTGGTCACTGGGGCAAAGGGGACTTTCCTTAGAGACTAATCCAATTTCCAAGCTGTATGAAAGAACAGATCAGCCATTTCTTTTGGCACTGGAATGACAGCTGCTGTTGAGAAGAATATATAAAACTATACGAGCAATAAATGTGTGATATATGAAAAGAAATGGGTTTACACTTTGTGTACAGGATTTTATGTGTTGAAATGTACGGACAGACTGAAATACATCATGCATGATTGCATAGGCTAAATGTTGATATCTTAACTTAAGGTTACGTTTAGGCTTAATTTAAAACCTTAAATCATTGTCCATAAAAAACCACACTCGGGGATGTGGCTAACTGGACATTTATATTCTGTAACCATGATTTATGTGTAGAAATGACCTCATTACTGAAACATTTTTTGTCCAAATATTATGCCCCTGTTCCACCACAAGACTAAGGCTCCCAATTAAGGGTTTTGGGGATCGGATTCAGAGTCCTGGACAGTCTGTTTGAGTCTTTTTGGATCTGTTGTGGTCTGTATAAATATCAAACATGTTTGATATTTTTCAGGACTGTAACCAATCCACTTTCGCCCCTACTTACAAATTCCCCAGTCCCACATTTACACAATCCTATGTTGTCTGAGGCGTCCTGCGACTCTAAAGTCCAGGACTCTTAGTCCCAGGAGGCCTGGACTTGGTCCTATACCTCATCAAAAATTGCCCATTGTTGTCTTAGAAAAAGGAGGCCTGATGAAGCCTCAGACTAGTTTGAGACCCAGTTTTTCGGTATATCCCCGACAGGATCAGAGTTGTAACCGATCACAAGCTTAACTTAATTGCCTCATAGTCCGGGAATGATCGTGAATTGTCTGAGGATGTATGAGGCTACCTGAGGATGATCTCTGCTTGATCCCACACCTAGATCAAAATTGGATTTTCCCGCCCATTTTTCTGATTTTTTTTCACAGACCTTCAAGGATTACGGGTCCTAGGACCAATCAATGATAAATACTTTGGTGGAACGGGAGCATAAGTTTATGCCACAAGAAAGAGCAAGGGTGACTTTATGTCATATATATATGGAGTATACTATTTGCCTTTCCAAATATTTTTTAATAAACCAGAGATTTTGAAATGTAAATTTTGCACAAACAAACTGCTCTAATGCCCAGGTCCCAAAGTGGTGATGTTTGCCAGCAAATCTATGCGAATAGCGAATGTTCTCAGTAAATTCCTCCTTGTTCTCCCTTTGTCTTCAATCCTCTTCTTCTTTCGCCATCCTGCTACAACAACAAGCTGATGTTCAAAACTATTGCAGCAATTCGCCCTTATTGATGTTTCTGGTTGCAATTAGCCACAATGTGTATTTATTTGATGTCGTAGCCTATTCGCCACAGGCTTCACAACGAATTCGCCTTTTGCCAGCACTCTTCCTTGATATCTTTGAAGAACAACAGGGAATTAGCTGCGAGGCTTTGACAACCTTCATGCGAGGTATCTGCGACAAATGAAGATGATTTGCGAATGGGCTACCATCTCTACACCAATTAGCTGTGAGGAATGGCGAATTTAGACGATGATTGGAGAACTGGCTGTGAGGGCGGAGATGGAGCTATTAATCAGCTACCATCTCCATAGAACCTCTGCGAACTTGTGGCAAACTGCTGGAGACTATAAAAGAGGAGGCTTGGATACATAGTTTGCATTTCTTGGATTATTTTTAAAAAGTTGAAAAACATTTAATTTTGAAAAAGTTGAAAAGTTATCAAAGATGGTTAAGATACCAGGATTAGGAAAAAGGAAAAGGTTTCCACAGGCAGAGGAGTCAGAACCACCAAAAGCTGCCACAGATTCCACCCAGCCTCCATATGATTCAGTCAGCACTCAGTGAGCATCAGTTATCACTCTCGGGAAGAGGACATTGAGGGAGAACTAGCCACCCAAGAACCCATGCAGCAGTCCGATGAACTAGCCTGTAAGAAGAAATGGCTCAGACTGATCAATGAGTAGGAAGAGGCAATGGCTGATTAGTGAAAGGTATAAAGGTCACTGTATTGTACAACAAAGGCAAGAAAGAAGAATGTTAAAACACTTGTCTATTTCCCTACTTCCTAGTTATTGTGGTCTTCAACAGTATATTTGTAATACATAAGCTTGTCAAGCATGTACATGATTACATTTTCTCTTAAATTGTTCTATTTGCAGCTGCCGACTTAAAGATCTGGTTTAAGGGCATGAGGACCCGGTATGGCAAGCTGGCTGTAAAGAAGTCTGGTGATGGTACCGAGGAGCACAATGAGAGGGACAAGTGGATCCTCAGTACCTTTCTGGAGGACCACATTTCCAATGTGCCTTCCAGGCAGTCGGCCGCTGTAACCATTCATTCACAGTATATGTACTATTTTTTATGTTGTTACATACTGTGTTTGGTATTATAATTTCTAGGCATATTAGCGGAATGTATGTAATAATGAACTGAATAGTTTGCAGTGAATATCTGTGGAATTTTTGGGTGGTCAACAATAAATGAAGGTGAAATTGCTACTTTTGCTACACGTATAGCCACATTTACTTTGTACCAGCTTTGGCTGAATTATTCATTATCTTGCACCTAATATGATTATTTGATATATAATTCTAGGCATGTCACTTAGTATTTGTTTCTTTGCTTTTGGTTTTTCAGTTGAAGCCACCAGCCTCTTCGTCTCTTCTGTCATTTCTGTCTCTGCCACCCATCAACCAACCACTGCATCAGCTGTTAATGCTGTCGCACCATCCACATCAGCTGCATCTGTCACCAACCTTACAGAGGCCGAGGAGCAGTCCATTCAGTCAGAGCTCCGTAAATGCAGCACACCTCCTCATGCACCACAGCCTGCCTCTACTGCATCTACATCCAGTGCATGCAGAACCAGTCACCAGAACCAGAAGCCATGGCTCAGAGTCTTATCTACTGGAGAGACTGTGTGAACACAGTGATATGAATGCACAGACCTCAGAGATACTCAAACGTGTAATTAGAAACTATGAGGCCCAGGCAAATGACTGTACTGCATGGGACAGCTGGATGACCAGTACACTTGGCAAGATCCACGAGGAAGTGTGGCCCAGCTTACAGCAATGATGCATGGATCTTGTAAATCTTGCTTTGCGTGAGTCCAAAGCTGTGGCTGACAGGGAGCAGCATAAGACATCTCTTCAGCTAGATGAGAGGCAGAGGTAGCTTAGTATGTCACCAGTGTTAGCATGACCTAGAGCTCAAACAGAGGGAGATGGTGCTGATGCAGCAGCAGAGAATACAGGACGCCAGCCAGCCCAAGCATCAGGCCAACAGACATTACTTTTTCAGACAGTGCCAGCCAACCCTACTCAGTAGCCACTACAGTAGGGGCCTTCTTCATCCACACAGATATCTAGCTCCTCTGCTTCTACTAAGTATTTGCTTATCTATGCAGATGGAAAAGCAATCAATTTCACAGACTTGAACCTTTCCAACCTCGATGTTTCCTTTACTGGCATAGGGTCGGTGCCTGCCACTCTGCTCACACTCTATGCTCTAGTTAACCCTGAGGACCAGTCACAGAAACCCCAAGACAAGGACAGTAGTGCTTAGTATGTCCCCTGTATGCCAAGGACAATAGTGCTTATTTATAGTATTGTCACCTGTGTGGACAAAGTCAAAGTTGGGGTTTAATGTCCCGTTCAACAGCCAGGGTCATATTGGGACAGGTCCTCAGCATTGCCACTTGTGGGACTCGAACCCACAGAGGTGACAGCCTATGATTAGATGCCAAACTTGCTAACCACTAGGCCACCGAGGACCTCTCCTGTGTGGACAAGGACAGTAGTGCTAATTTATATTATGTCACCTGTATGGACATGGAAAGTAGTGCTTATTTGTATTATGTCACCTATATGAACAAGGACAGTAGTGTTCAGTATGTATGTGAACTGTATGTGAAAGTCTACAACCCATTGACTGTGATTGTTTTGTCATGCATATTTTTTACTGATGTCATTCACATATATATGTACTTTATTATGGTTACTTCAACATATTTCCGAAAATGTGATCTTAAATATTATCTGTGTATTCATTATTTACCAAGTGTATGACCTTTAGCAGTTTCGTATCTTGTCTTTGGGTGTTTGTTATATATAACATCAGCAAAGTATATGACCTTAGCTGCTTGACAACTTGTGTTTGGGTGTTTGTTATATATAACACAACCAAAGTATATGACCTTAATAGTTGCTCGACAAATTAGTTTTGGCTGTTTGTTATATATAACACTACCAAAGTAAATGACCTTAATAGCTGCTAGACAACTTGGCTTTGGCTGTTTGTTATAAAAATAACACTACCAAAGTATATGACCTGTTAGCTGCTTGACAACTTGTCTTTGGGTGTTTGTTATATATAACACTACCAAAGTATATGACCTTAGCTGCTTAACAACTTGTCTTTGGGTGTTTGTTATGCATACACACCAAAGCGTTACAGTTCCCTCACACCTTGTCCTTCAGTAATTGTTAACAAATACCAGGAAATATGACCTTAAGAGTTGCGACACACCTTGTCCTTGAGTACTTGTTAATAAATTCCAAAGCATATGGCTGCAACAGCAAACAGAGACATGACCTTTGAAGATTTTGGTTTGGCCTTTGAATAAATATAGTTTTTATGACCAAAGACTTTGAGAATGTCTCTGCATATGTATGTATGCCAGTACCAATAAAAAAGTAACAAAAAATAATTTGTTATTAACAAGAATATAAATGCAAAACAAGCATATTTAATAATGATATTAAAACATAGTTTAAGCCCATAATAAAAATGTGTCATGAAACAGTATAGCTCATAGCATATCATATCACAGTTTGAAGACACACAGTTCAAGGAAACATTATTAAATGCAATGGCATCAGACTTAATACTGGTGGAAATATGTATTGGACATAAAATGTCATGAAAACAGTAAACAGTCTAATATATCACATCCGCAACACACAATCAAATATTACTTTAAAATGCAATGACAGCTTATTTTATACTGGTACAATTGAAAGTCAAACAAATGTCACAATAGAGTATATGTCATGCAAGGCTAAACAGCAGTTTGATGAGTGGTTGTCTGATTCGAATCGCATGGCTCGATCTCTTAGGCGGCAATTTGAATGAAGGTGGCGAAAACATAAGTCAGAGTTGAATAGATCAAGATTCCGCAGGCAAATTGCCTGGTGTAATCGACTGGCCAATAAAGACAAGGGTTCATACTATGCAGATCTCATAACTGCAAATAGTCGTGACCCCAAGAAGCTATGGCAGTCATTGAGGAAGGTCTTGCATCGCCCTTCTGAGACTGTCCTGCCGGCTCATAGCTCAGATAAAAGCCTCGCGGACATGTTTGCTTCTTTTTTCTCCAATAAAATAAGCAAAATCAGGGACACCTTCTCTACTACTGGCTCTTTCAATGATGCACCGGATTCGTTGCCTCCTGCTTTCAATGCCTTTATGCCTGTCACTGAAGATGAGGTCTATAAGTGTATTAGTGAATCCCTCACTAAATCTTGCTCACTAGACCCTATACCAACGTTCCTCCTTAAGGATTGTCTTGATATCCTCCTCTCTTCTATTACCAAGTTGGTAAATCATTCTCTCATTGAAGGATCTTTCCCAAATTCTTTTAAAAAGGCGGTTGTCACCCCCCTCATAAAAAAGGCTTCCCTTCCCAGAGAAGACCTTAAGAATTATCGCCCAGTGTCTGGTCTTTGCTTCCTGTCAAAGCTGGTTGAGCGAGTCATTGCTAGGCAGCTAACGTCACACATTAATAACAACAAACTGGACAATCCTCATCAGTCAGCATATAAGCCTGGACATTCCACGGAAACTGCTTTATTGTGTATAAAAAAACGAGGTTCATCTCTCTCTGGCACTCGGTGAACCCACAGCTCTAGTACTTCTTGACTTATCAGCCGCATTTGACACTATAGACCATAATATTCTCCGTGGTTACCTTAAATCCTGGTTTGGTCTTGGTGGAACAGTTCTAAGGTGGTTTGCTTCCTACTTAAGAAATCGTTGCCAGGCCATTAAGATAGGCTCCACACTATCTGAATTAAGCAATCTCATCTATGGAGTTCCGCAAGGTTCTGTTCTGGGTCCGTTACTGTTTTCACTCTATACAACACCACTTAGTAAAATTATTCGCCTCCACCCGCATATTAAATTCCATTCTTATGCGGATGATACTCAGTTATACATCCATCTCTCCAACAAGAATGCTTCTTTGGCTCTCGCCAAGCTAAATGCCTGCCTTCATGATGTCCAAGAGTGGATGTCTCTCAGTAAATTGAAGCTCAACCCTGAAAAAACTGACTTTATTGTCTTTGGTTCCAAGGCTCAACGTCAGAAGATTTCCTCTCACTTTCCTGTTAGCATTCTTGGTAGCCTTCTTCATCTGGTTGATTCTGTTAGAAATCTAGGTGTGTGGTTTGATGCAGATTTTTCATTCTCTGAGCATATCAAGAGGACTTGTAAAGCATGCTTCCTTCAGATGCGTGACCTCCGTAGAATTAGAAAGTATCTCATTCCTGAAGTGGCAGTCCTTGCTGCAAATGCCTTGGTTAGTAGTCGTCTGGACTATTGTAACTCTCTGTTCAGAGGTTTGTCCGGTTTCAATCAGTACAAATTGCAAAGTATTCAGAACACCCTGGCTCGTATTGTTACAAATTATGGAAAGTATGCTCATGTTACACCCATTCTACAGAAACTCCACTGGTTGCCTGTTAGGTACCGTTGCATTTTCAAAACTACAACACTTGTGTATAAATTTTTGCATAGTGGTTCTCCTTCTTATTTCAAACCGTTCTTGTCTTTTAGTAGTTGTCCCTATAGTACTAGACATAGTCACCCAGATCGTCAATACCTTACAGTTCCTCCTTTCCATTCATCAGTCTTCAAGTCAGCCAAACATTTCGGCCATAGTTTTGCCTTTGATGCTCCTAACATCTGGAATGACCTCCCTCAAGATGTTCGCGGTGCATCATCAAATCAGTTGCCTCCTTCAGAAAGAAGCTTAAAACATACCTGTTTGCAAAAGCCTACCCACCATAGCCTCACCCGTCACATCTGTGTCTCCTTGGTATGACCTGGCTATGTCCCTTGATTAACGCTAACTGCCTTGCTTTATGTGTAGATGCGCCTTAGAGTCCATCAGTGATGGAGATTAAGCGCTATAAAAGTCCACATTAGATTAGATTAGATTAGATGTCATATCATATCATTTTGCCATGCTATTGCACCCACAGGTGAATTGTAATAATGTTTATGGTACAGTCTGTGTTTCTTAGCCATTTGATTGTCTCAGTTGCCAGCAGTCACCTCCTCTATGTCCTGCAAATTCATGCCTTGTCTCCACTGTCCAGGCACCAGCCTGTGATGTTCATCCTCATCGTCCACAATACCATGATGCACACCTGGGTATCGAATTCTCATGATATTGTATAGTACACAACAGGCCAAATACAATTGAAGTGATAGTGTCTTTGCT
The DNA here is from genome assembly GCA_964017235.1 of Sabellastarte sp. h YS-2021. Classification (NCBI taxonomy): domain Eukaryota; kingdom Metazoa; phylum Annelida; class Polychaeta; order Sabellida; family Sabellidae; genus Sabellastarte; species Sabellastarte sp. h YS-2021. Next base: position 170,038,388 of record OZ024929.1, on the reverse strand, counting down.
TTGATTCATAGCAGTGAGCAAACATCCAAATCTATTGGTCATGATGTTAAGTGCATTCTCTACAAACCTGTGTCCACGTGAAAGTCTGTAGTTGATCATTCTATGGTCATCTGGTACCATACAGCCACTGAAGGGTTTCATGAGCCAAGTGCGAAGTGAAAAGGCATCGTCCCCAATAAGAAAGTATGGCATTGGACAGTCATCACTGGGGAGTGGTTCAGCTGCAGGGACCTGTGGGGTACCATCGATGATGCCTACCCTCAGTTGCGACTGGTTAAATATCTGTGCATCAGAAATTGATCCATTGACACCCACATCCACCCACATGAACTTGTAGTTGGCATCCACAAGGGCAAACAGAATGATTGAGTGGAAACCCTTGTAGCTGCAATACAATGACCCATCATTATCGCCACATGCTTCCCATCTATTGCCCCCAAGGTGTGGTGGAAATTCCACCGTGAAGAAAAATCTCTGGCCACAGCTTTCCACTCAGCACTGGTCCTAGGGAAATGCATAACCTCAGCTGAGTATTCATCAAAAATGGCATCACAGCACTCACAGACAATCCTGAAAATGCTGTTGTAGGCCACACAAAAGCCATACATCAGGCTTTGGTATTTCGCACCGGTTGCCAGGAAGTGGAATGTGATGGCAAGTCTGCAACCAGGATTGATGGCCTTGTGGTACCAGGTTTCAAACTTCTCTATCCTTGGCCCCACTCTTGTTAGAATTTCTTGAAACATAGCAGGGTCCATACGAATAAAATTTTGGAAGGCTGCCACATCTTCATTCTGCAATTCAGTCATAATTCTGTTATAGGGGCCATAATCGAGTTGTCTGGCCAGACAAGGTCTGATCCAGTACCTCTGGGTTCTGGGTTGACACCTTCTCTGCTTCTCCAAAATAATTCTTGCCAGGATTATGGGCTTCTCTCTGAACATCATGAATCTGCTGCAATAGTCTGAGCCTCTGTATATGGTTTGTCATTTTGGCTACCTACTCCATGTGTTCACTTACCAAAAATAAATGAATGAGATCTGGATCTGGATGCAGATTTTTTATGGAAAAGCATCCTGGCAACGATTAATTTTCAACACATTCTCTCTGGATCTTCAATGCTCACAACACCATCTCTGGATATGCGCCGTCCATTGCTCTGGATCTCCATGAATTGCTATGCAGCCACAAGTTGTTCTCTGTAAGGCATAACATATTCATGCTTTGTCATACTTCTGTCTCCATACATTGCCATGTTCGCAGCAACTTCTCAGAAAATTGCCCAGAAATCGCAATGGGTTTGTACAAATATTGTTTAAACCTCGCAAAGCCTTGTACAGGCATCATAGAATGGTCACAGAGAATCGTAGATTAGGCTATTCTATGTCATTTATCATTATAGTCGCAGCACCCCCGCCATTGTGCTGCCTGGGCATAACAAAGATGCTCTGTGTGACAGCAATAAGGTAAATATAGACAACATCCAGTTGACAATATATTAATATATATTTATGTACCATCGGTATGCAATTTGCAAAGTAACACCTAGGTCATAGTTTCATGCTGGCCTCGTGTGCTACATACAAGCTGAATACATTTAACTTGTCTGGGTGTAATTAACTGTGATTTATATTTCGGTATCACACGTTCTCCACAACAGCAACCTCATTTCCAGTATGTAGCAGATTTTTTAAAATGTTTTAAAAATCTAACATGTCCAATCATGAACTGTATTATGTTCTACACACAGAAGGGGTGAAGGGGTATCGCTTTTTTAGATGGCTCATTTTTAAACATGCACTAAATTTATTGTCTATTTATGGCCCAAGTAAAAGGTTATAAATGGTGGTTTATGTCCTGTCTGTTTAGATCCTTAGCATTGTTACTTGTTAGGGTGGAACCTACACAGAGGTGACAACCGGTGATTAAACCCCATTCACACTACAGGCATCACCCACGGTAACCCGCATTTGGGGAAATGTCCCTGTCCTTGGATCACCGTCTGAATCCCTAGACGACCATTTGAGTTAGTGGTGAACCATCCAAAACCTTGCAAGTCCAACCAAAGTTTTAAAAAATTTGAAGTTTCTGCCTCTGATTTCGGTATCGTGAGCATGCATAAAATATCCTGTACCACATCCTGTATTCAAATGCTGAACTCAAAGGTGGGAAGCCAGTGTGTTACCAACTACACCACCAAGCGTCCGATTTCATTTTTAGAAATATTTCACTTGTTAGCGTCATATTGTTAGTTTGAGCAATGAAGTACCAAACTTTTGTACCACAATTCCACAGTGGCAAGTTTGCCTTTTGGCAACTCCGATGATGCAGCCACCATCGTAATCTTGTTGTTTGTGTGCCCTGTCTGATAAGTGGAGAAGGAAGTGAGAAAGATTGATTGTAATGTTGTTTTAAAGTGTAGTAGAAATGATTTCTTTTAATTAAAATATACACTGGTACAAGCCTAAGTTATAATTGAACTTTAGCAACAAAATAATCAGCTAGGAAACCTTTTATTGTTTAACTATAAGGGGGCGATAATATAATTTCTGCATGCAATCAGTTGTCCCAGCTTGGCACACCACTGAAAATCTACATATAGAAATTTCTGAAAAGCTTTCATTTATCCCTGTCTTCTATCTTTTGAACATCACCGTTTTTACCTTATATGGTATGGTACACTCGAGGAAATGCATGAGTATTGCTAATGACCTCTCTCTTGATTAATATTTAAAAGTTTTGTATGTGCCAAGGTCAGCTGTGTGCCAAGTTATGGCGGGGGGTAGAAGAAATATGACCCTCGTTGGACCCCCCCCCCTAAAAAATAAATAAATAAAATAAAAAATAAATAAATAAAACTCCAACAGTCCCCCACCGACCCAGGCCAAGTAACAAACAAGTGTGGAGCTATAGTTTGTTAATAATACATAATATAATCTAATCTAATTGTATGTACAGTCTTTAATATGTAATCATAAGCAAGACTCTTTAATACAATGGATACACAACACACGAGTATCACATATCTAGAAATAATAAGTACTTTAATATAGATGTAATGTAAATCATGTAAATAATTTTTTTTTGTGTGCCTACTTGAGCTGTGTGCCAAATTATGGCAAGGATTAAAAGAAATTTGACTCTCGTTGGACCAAAGCAAGAAAAAAATACCTTCAAAAAGCAGTCAAGTTAGAGAATTTCAGCTGGGACCACTCTCAGTGAGTCAGCTCTAGTGAAATGGATTTCAGCCGAAAACTCAGCTGAGACCAAAAGTCAGATTTGAACCAATGGCCAGTCCATGTCTGATACATTACATGAAATCACCCCTAGATGATTTTATCAGAAAAGTGTGAACAGGGCTTAAATGACTTTGTCTGAAATGATAAGGCAGGATACATTTATGCCTGACTCTTTGTCATTACAATGACACAAAAGTTTTTTTTCAGAAGTAAGTAACCATGGTGACTGTGTTAATCTAATTGACACAAAGTTTTTTTTTCAGAAGTAAGTAACCATGGTGACTGTGTTAATCTAATTGATTATATTACATTACGATGACTGCTAAAACCAAATGATCTTACCATTAAATGTACAATGAGAAACAGCAGCTAAACATGTCTTAAAAGTAGGTCATCTGGTGTTGGGTATTTGGCTTGTGATTAAAGCAATTGAATAGAGATGGATCACCCCAACCCAATACCCTTAACCCTGTATCTTTCATGATGTGACAAGAATCAAAGGCTTAATGCGATTACTGGGTCTTTACTGCTGCTTCTGTTGTGGAAATTGGCATGTGTTGTTAACCTTACATTCTGTAATAGGATCTTAGAAAACCCAGGACAAGGAACTAAATTAGGGATCAAATTGTGTGTATATTCTACGTAGGCCTCGAGTCTAAGGACATATTTACATGTATGCGATCCTCAAAAATTAACTGGTGCTTTCACAACATGGTTTGTCATGTGTGTTCCTATATAATGTGGAACACGTGGGTGATTCTTTTTGTTAATTCCCATTCAAAAAAGAAAAAAAAGCAACAAGCATTGACAAAGATCTGTTCTCCAGATGCACTATGATCTACAGACGGGGAGAGGGTGGGTGGGGTGGGTGGGGTGTAGTCTTTTTTTAAAATGCGTGATTATTTTATCCATGGGAACACTCACAAACATTTTGCAATGCCAGAAATTGGCATTAAGTCCAAGCAACTGAAGGTGTTGAAATCAAAATGCCCTAATTTATGGTTGCTGCAGTGAGTAGGGAGAGCCAAGGAAATCTAATCCAATCCAATCTAATCTAATCTAATCTGCTGCTTTGCAGGTGCAATATCTTCCACACAAGGGGAACTTAGTCCGCAGGCTTAACAAAAATAATTTATCATAAGGAGAATCAAGGGGAGTTCCAGGTCATTAATCCAGAGTTGTGGGTGTGACAAGAGGGAAGGGGACTGGGAATTGAATTGGTGGGTTTTGAGGTGTTTCCTGAAAGATGCGATAGAGGGGCTATTTCTTATTTTGAAGGGAAGGAGTTCAAAAGAACTGGGACATAGTGACTGAAATGGTTAGAAAAGAGTTTGAGTGATTTATGAACTTTATGGTCGAAAGTAGGGGTATGAAGGAACTTGAGTTTGGGGGTGCTTCGCCTTGTATTACTTAAAGAAGTGTAGGGATGAATTAATTCCCTTAGGTAAACAGGTTGACCCCGGTGGAGAATTTGTACATAATGAGGACTATTTTAAATTGTACCCTGTATTTGACTGGGAGCCAATGGAGTTTTTTCAGTTGAGGGATAATGTGAGAGTATTTAGAGGAACTGTTAACATCCCTGCAGCGTGAGTTTTGGACTAACTGTAATCTCCTTAACTTGAAATCAGTGAGTGATTAGAACAGAGAATTGCAATAGTCGAATCTGCTGCTCACCAAAGCATTTGCTAAAACAACTGATGTTGTTGATGGGGACGAATTCTATACAGGTCTCTCGCATGTACTCTGGTGGACTTTATGACCTGTGACACATGGTCTGAAATTTTGAATGTTGTTTAGGCAGTTCTTTAGTTTTTGTATAGAGTGAGAGAAATTTGTTGGTGAGAGTGTTATATATAACTGGGTGTCATTGGCGTAGAAATGGTAGTTAATACTACTGTGAGAGTGAATGATTGAGCTGATTGGGTTAGTGTAGAGAGAAAAAAGAATTGGACCAAGGACGGAGCCCTGGAGACCTCATACTGGAGCACAGAAGGATGTGAAAGTGTGCTACCTACCTTGACCGAGTGTGTCCTTCCTGACAGATGTGATCTGAACCAGCTAGTGCTAGTTCACTGAATCCATAGTAAACATTAAGTCTGTCCAGGAGAATGGTGTGGTCAATGGTATCGAACACAGTGGAGAGATCCAAAAGGGTAAGGGCTGTGATGTTAATACATGTTTTAGTGTGTGCCGATGTTCGGCTGTTTTGGTTGGTATGTAAACATGATGAACGATAATAAATAGACTATTGCATGTGATAAGTTGTCTTATATTTATCTGCGTTGTTCCCAAAGGCAAGCACAACATGGTGGCAGCGGTGTACTCTTAATAAATTGTGTTAATTATTGGACATAGACATTGTTTAATAATGGTAAAATGAGAGCCTCCTGTACTAGACTTAGACAGTTGTGATGACCAAAGGGAATCTGTTGAATTGTGGTTGGATAAGTTTAACGACTGGTGCACCTTGCAAGGGTGGAGAGACACCTCAAAAGATGCAATGACAACACCCACTGGAAGTCAGAACACTATGCATCTGAAATCAGTGCATTTCGTCTAGCACTTCCTATCAAGGTATGGAAAATGGTCAAATCTTCCCTTGTTCCGAACATGAGCAATGATGAAGTTAAACAGCCATGACAATGGCAAAAGAAATTCACATCACACTATTCAGGACAAGATATAATTTTGGCCCAGAGAATGACATTTATGGACACGTGTAAGCAGAAACCCCAGGAATCAATCTCTGATTTTGAAGCCCGCTGCAAATATCATGGCTCAAAGTGTGAATACGAGAAAATGACTGACCCTCAACAAGAGCTCATTCGAGACAGGTTCGTTACTGGTGTGTATGATGATAAATTACAAGCTGAACTATTGCAACATAACCTGGATGATGAAACTATTTTTACCCTTGCAGATGTAGTAACTAAAGCAAAGTCATGGGAAGCTGCCAACTGACTAAACACTCAGGTAATTGAATCACATCATACTGAAGAACAATTAAATTCTGTTAATAGACTTGAGAACAACACTTATAAAACCAGAAATCCTTCACGTCCGCCAAAGCCAAATGCACCAACGACCAGAGTATCTAATCAGTGTCAATATTGTGGACAGTATGAACATCATACTCGATGCACATGCCCAGTAGGAAAGCCAGGAGTTCATTGCAGAAACTGTTATGGAGAGAACCACGTCAGTGCAGTGTGTCGCAGCCCGAAAGATTATTTTAAACAGAAATGGCTGGCAAAGTAGAACCAAAGGCAAAAGAATATAAATGCTGTGGATGACATGGTTGATCCCAACAAATGTACTTCAAGTTCAGCCATGCAACAACTGTCATCTTCAGATGATGAACTTACACATGACTACACTTTCATTTTGGACTGCAAAAACAGCATTCATGTTGTTGACGGGTAGACATCTGAGAAAATGTGTGTGTCACTTTCGTTGTCGAGAGTAAATTTCAGGACTGCAGTTTCCAGGTTGACAGTGCTGCATCGTGTAACACCCTTCCCCCCAAAATGTACAATGTTTTTGGAGGTGCTAAAGATTTAAAGCATCCCATTCTATCCTTCGCACATATTCTGGCAAGTCAATAAAGCTATTAGGTAAGGCAACACATACATATTAAAAGCAAAAACGACAAACTTGACAAGACTAAGTGTAAAAATATAAAGCAACACTGCTTTTCCTGCTTGCAAAGAATATAAGATATAAGTAACCTAAAAGTTAAAGGAACTTATTGTTCGGTATTCTAACAAGAGGTTGTGAAAAACTCTAATTTAAGGTAACCTTAAAGTATAAAGTCAGAAAAGCACACAGTGAATGTTCCCACGGACATGGATAAACATTTCTCGGTGTTAGATATTGCCTTTTATTCCAGGCATTTGTAATTTTGTGGAATCATAATGCCCTCGTATATCTTGGCAATAATGCAAGAACATTTTATATTGGAATCTGGCACTGTTTAAGCCATGACGTCAACAGAATTTGAAACTATGTCTCCAGAATTTCAAATCCATCCAAAAATCTGGACACAAGAGTAACACGCTCCATTTCATCACTTTCACTTTCAATTACTGTTGACAATTGAAAGTTATAAAAAGATATTATTCTATATGGGTTAATTATTTTAATACTATAAAGAAGAACGACTTGGAGAAATCTCAAGTTGAGTTTCTTTATCAATTCACTTGAGTCTTAGTCCGTGGGTACAGCCAAATAGTGTCAAATATTTGAGCTAAGTCTGAATATGAGTCTGAGACCAGGTTAATTAATTAATTAATTAATTTATTCGGGGTTTTACGTCGCTTTCAACTCTGTACAGGTCATATCACGATGGGTAGTTGGAAGGGCAGAGGAAACCAGTACATACAGTTCGTTTGGGTTCTGTACTGTAAACTGCCGACCAATGGCAAGCATCTACCAGCTTTCCCACTTGAGGCTGTGCCCGGGAATCGAACCCCAGCCTCAGAGGTGGAATGCAAGAGTGTTACCACTCTGCCACCGTGGCCTCTCTGAGACCAGGTTAAAGACCAGACTTAGCCTGGACATAGATTTAGCCACAGCCTCAAATCCGAGTCTTTTGGTTGAAATAAGTTTTTGCCTCCAACGGTTTTCAAAGTAGGGATTTCAGCAGAGAGGAAGCTCAAATAACCACAGTACCTGTTTTTTGGTGTAATCTGACCATGTATTTCCAGTCATAAGAATCTACTAGTGATATAAATCTTTTGTTTTACATATTTAATCTCTGGTATGGAAACCTTTGAATGGACATAAAAATTTCTTTAGTGAGACGTTTTATGTGCTCATACCTTATGTTCATCCATTTCAAATTTTGAAGTGGAGAAAGAAATATGGTGGCCATGTGGAACCTTTTGCTACACTAGTTTTCTGTCTTTGCCAAAACTTAACAATAGCCAGTGGCTCAGCTAAAGCTGAAAACTGAGACCATTGGTGAAATCCATGAAGTCCTCAACTGGAATGTTCCAAAAAAATTTGAGCTAAGCTTTCAGCCTGAGATTTATCTAAAACCTTTAGACTATGGCCCATCTAGACTTCGTCCAATCTTATCATCTTTATGTCAATTTAAGATCTTAATATAATCTTATATAAATTAACACAATGGACCATAAAAAGTCACTAACATATTGAATTTTACAATAAATTAATGCTAATGCTTCCCAATAACTTCTAGGGTCAATACACTCTCCCCCAGTCCAACAAAAATAAATCATTGTAAACCGAGTATCTAGATAAATCAACCTCTAAGTCGATATATCAAGATAATTAACTCTATTTATCAAGGTAGTAGCATCCGTAGAGCTGCCACCATAAGGCATTTCCGAAACTTCAGGAATTTTTTGTATCCAGAATCTGATGTCGATCGTTCCCAAAATGTATTCAATTTTTTCTTTGGCCAAGGCATAGTCAAAAAAAAAAAAAAAAAAACAGTTCCTCGATTACCAGAAGTTGGACAAGAGGCCCAAAGGTCCATATTAAGTTGGACAACTAATGACCCAAAGGTCAAAGGTTAACAAGCATTGCGGATATAAAATTTTTTATTCTTTAATAATGTATATATATGTTTCTACTGCATATGTACAATCCATTACAATGATTACAATTCATTACAACTTGCATCCATACAATACAGGCATAGGGTCACCTTAAACTAATGACAGTTTGAGGTGACCTTAACCAAAGGAGGTTAAAACAACCTAAAAGATTTGAAGAAAATGTATAATAGTACATAATGTAAGTGACCCTATGCCAGTAAAGGACTAATTTAAGTAAATATTTGAATTGAAGACATGGTGATTTCAAATGAAATAAAGAAATTACACCAGCCAAACCCCAATAGTAGAGGTAGTTTATGGATTGGAAAGTTTATCCCTAAACATATTGGCTACCTGCTCACCAGCATTCACACTATCAGTAATGTACCTCCAGACACAGTCCGACGTCCAGGTGCCATGTTTTTGGATATTTTGCAAAGCTACATTGTTATTGAAAGCAAAGGTGGCACCTGAACGCCGGAAGGTGTGAAAGGTGTAACCAGCACCTGCAAGATTCAATCTGGACAATATTTGAGTGAAATGTCTCCTTACCCGAGAGTAGTATATATTGAGTCAATATCGAGTCGAGTTTCCCATCAATCATGTCACTTTTTGACAGCTGTGCAGCTGCTTGGGGCAGAGGGTAGACGGATGGCTAGGTAGGGTAGGGGTCGGTACTATCTCTATACAGGTTATTGGGCTCTATACAGGTTCTTTGAGACTGGTTCTATGGGGATCTTTATTGTTTGATAGTTTATAGCTATTACTCAGCTGAATCATCATCATCCACACAGCTGTTGCTGTTTAATGGGCAAGCTCTTTGTCTGATTTTAATGGGTTTGGCTTTTGTCTACTAGCCATGGGCTTTGTCTGCTAGCCAAGCTTTTCAATGGGGCTTTGTCTGCTACCCATACTAGATCAATATTACTTCTGAAAAAAATGAATCATCACACCAGCTGTGGGTTTTTAATGGGACTTTAATGGGGCTTTGTCTGCTAGCCAAGTTTTTTAATGGGGCTTTGTCTTCTAGCCTACTGCATTATATGACTACTGAAAAATGAATCATTACGCACAGCTGTGTTGTTTAATGGGGCTTTGTCTGCTGATGGGGCTTTGTCTCCTAACCCAAACCTGTTTTAATGGGGGAGGCTCTTTGTCTGCTTAATGGGACTTGTTTTATTTGTCTGATTTTAATGGGTTTGGCTTTTGCCTGCTAGCCATGTGATAAATGGGGCTTTGTCTGCTAGCCAAGCTTTTCAATGGGCCTTTGTCTGCTACCCATACTAGATCAATATTACTTCTGAAAAAATGAATCATCACACCAGCTGTGGGTTTTTTAATGGGACTTTAATGGGGCTTTGTCTGCTAGCCAAAGTTTTTAATGGGGCTTTGTCTTCTAGCCTACTGCATCATATGACTACTGAAAAATGAATCATCACGCACAGCTGTGTTGTTTAATGGGGCTTTGTCTGCTGATGGGGCTTTGTCTCCTAACCCAAGCCTGTTTTAATGGGGGAGGCTCTTTGTCTGCTTAATGGGACTTGTTTTAATGGGGGTAGAACTGTTTTAATGGGATCTTTCTCTGCTACAAATGTTTAATGGGGCTTTGTCTTCTAGCCTACTGCATCATATGACTACTGAAAAATGAATCATCACGCACAGCTGTGTTGTTTAATGGGGCTTTGTCTGCTGATGGGGCTTTGTCTCCTAACCCAAGCCTGTTTTAATGGGGGAGGCTCTTTGTCTGCTTAATGGGACTTGTTTTAATGGGGGTAGAACTGTTTTAATGGGATCTTTCTCTGCTACAAATGGTTAATGGGGGGCTTTGTATACTACCCTACTAGAACAATATTACTTGTGAAAAAATGAATCACCAAAGCTATATTTGATTTGTCACACAATGTATGCTAGTTACATCAGAGGTCTGTTGAAAATCCCATTCCCAATTAAAATTAACGGGAAATTTCGAACCTCAGAGTAAGCACACGAACGCAATATCTTGCCTCATATACAGTCGCAGTTCAATCTCGTACTTTCATACATACTTTTGATTAGGGTTAGGGCTTTGGGGTTAACTCGACTCATATACAGTCGCATTTCAATCTCGTACTTGCATACACACTTTTGATTAGGGTTAGGGCTTTGGGTTAACTAATAATCACTGAGTCCTGGGTTTTCTTTGGAAAACTGCTGAATACTAGAATTTTATCAGTCTATATAAACGCTAAAAATCAGGTTATAAACTCAATAGGTTTTCCTACTATCAAGCTAACAGCATCTTCTAGCAACATGTTTTCTAATACTGCATCCAACATAAATGATAGGGATAGTGAGATAGTTCATCCAGCAAGTAAACCAGTGGAAGACCAGACTGATGCTAGGACATCTTATCTACAGTCTGCCTCTACTCAATCTGCAGCCTCGGTTGGAGGCTTTTCATTGAATTCTTCAGCTAGATATAACTCCAATCCAAGAATTCAACCACCCTGTGGTAACTCTGCTGGGTTACATTTATGTCATAAACCCACACCCTATGTGGGAAGATGGATATTTAAGGTTCCTGATTATTCTGGATATGATGAGAGATATGCTACATTTAGAACATGGCCGAAGTCTCACCCCATTCGCCCAGATGCCCTAACTCGTGCTGGTTTCCTCTATACAGGGGAGGGGGACAAGGTTACCTGCCCCTGGTGTAAAATATCTCTTATTGAATGGGAGACATATGATGTACCAATGGACGAACATAAGAGGCATGCACCCACCTGTGAATTTGTGAAAATGGTAATGCCCAAAAATAGTTTTTTCTCTCCTACCTCCTGAAGTTAAAGAGACATTAAAATTATTGAATGAATTGAATAGTTACGAGATGCTACCTTACACAGATGGAAGAAAGACACCTGTGAATTTTAGAAGAATACTCTACCTAAGACAGATGGAAGACAGTCAGCTGTGAATTTTACAAAAATACTCTACCTAAGACAGATGGAAGACAGACACCTGTGACTTTAGAACAGTACTCTACCAATGATAAATGTTCATTATGTTCTAAAATCCAAGTAGATGAAAACTTATTTATAAATTCTAGTTAGACACAGATGTAAAGGACGGGCAGATGTCTGTCTGATATACTAACCTTTTTGTCACTTTAACTTTACAATTATTAGGTAATAAACTTGTCTGTTTTATCTGCATTTAATTATCAATAAAATCTGTTTTTAATTACTATTGTAGTTTCTGTGTTCCCCTTAATGATCAGTTATACTAGTCTGTTTTAAGTCTCCTCACACAAAACCTTTGCTGAGTAAGTAATTTTTCCTACACAAAGCTTTTGCTGACTAAGTAATCCTATATGCTGAATCTTGATATATTCTCCCCCTCACCTCAAAGTCTATAAAAAGCCACCCTCTCGCTCTAACCCTTACACATCATCTGAAGCTGTAATCTAGGAATTAAAAAATAGGACGAAATCATTCACTGAATATGGCAGAGGCTCAAGTTTTAGGGAAACCTGCTCTGAAGAAGAATAAGAAAGATCTATCTCTACAGATTAAAAATAAGAAGAAAGATCATCTTATAGAACCTCAAAGCCATGGGGCGATGTCCGCAATGAACTATTCAGAGGCATCTCTATCTGTCACCTATAGAAGAACCTTTCATCTAGGCTCCAAGAAGTATGTGGTGTTTCATGGTGAAACTGGTCAAGTGCAGACTATTCATTTAAAGGAATGGGATGGTCAGAATGTCACCAACCCAGGAATCAAGATCAATATCTCAAAATTGGTTGTATTAGTTCATTTTTCTGAACTAATTAACCATGCACTGCAGGCTATTCTTAAAGGAGACAAAGGAATAGAGAAGAAAGTACATATAGGTGGCTCCTACTATGTAGCCTGTAATAGTCCCTATAAATCTGTAGGTATCAGGAAATGGAAGACCAATGCCAAGGGAGACTTGTTTCCCACCACTGAAGGGCTGTCCTGCAAACCCAAAGAATGGGAAGAATTTTTGAAAGTATGTAACCAGATGTATAGTGAACGTATGGAAATATATACATATGTTCCATGTTTAATTCAACCTGATCAACCTAACCATGCAAAATTGACATGTGAGGAATGTTCGCATTTAGATGAATCAGCCAAAGGGGAGGTAGACGTGGAAATACCCCTTTAATTATTCAGGGACAAATTGACATTAAATCACTTTTTTTATTTTTAATTATCAGATAATGGCAACAGCTTTCAACCCAAAATTTCACTATAAAACCCCGCATCAAACCCATTCTGGGCCCCAGAATTTTACTGAATCAAAATAGGCTGTTCAATCAATCTCAAAATGGATAACTTTGTTCAAATTGGGAGAAGAATTGATCTCTTTCGACCCAATCATCTGATTTCCAATATGATAACCATTTGTGAACTACTGATGCTGATTGACAATGGACACTACCAGCAGGCGATGGTTTGTTACATCCTGCTCAACGACATTCTACCGGCCTTTATTGTGTAAGTACCAAATATTTATTTAATTTAATTTTTTACATAAAATTTTAGAGAGGACTTATTCCAATGTAACGAGGTGGAGCTGTGAGGCTATTGTAGAACTAGCTTTGTATAGACCCCCTCTTAGGCGTAACACCATTCATTGAAGTAAGAATTTTAATGAAATGTTAATAAATGTCAATAAATTATCTTCTCTCATGACAGCTCTAATAAAAAACCAACTGGGGGAAATTTAGGGTCTAGTTAGATAAATCTCCTAAATTTGATGTATTTCCTTATTCGCTAAACTATCTCAATTAATTTGTATTTTTTATCCTAGTGAAGCTTTTTTGGTAAAACATGTGTAATTTGTCAGTGAGAGATAGTATTCGAAAAGGGTTTCTCTATCCTCAATATGCAAATTGTCAATGTTAATTTTAACTGAGAATGGAGATTTTCAACAGTATTCCTCTGATATACTTGCTCTCACAGCATCCACAGAGATTGAGAAGGCATAAGCTCATTAATATGTATGTCAAGGTGCTTACCTTCGGGTTCGAAATTTCCCGTTAATTTAAATTGGGAATGGAGATTTTCAACAGTATTCCTCGTTCTTGAGTATAGTTGCTCCACAACATCCAGAGAGGTTGAGAAGACTTAAGCTCATTAATATGTATGTCAGGGTGCTTACCTTCGGGTTCGAAATTTCCTGTTAATTTTAATTGGGAATGGAGATTTTCAACAGAGAATCATAGCTCTGCAATACTGCAGTATTCTGACAAACAATCGGAGGCATTTCCCTAGGGTGAGGACTGTTGATAATCTCCAATCACAATAAGCAATAACGTGAAATTCGAAATCCCAGGTATGCACAGGAACAAAATTTCCTTTTCTCAACCCAATTTTGTATTGACTAATCTCTGCTATTTAGTCAAATAACTAAAATTTCTCTAATTTTTATATTTTTCAGGCGGAAATATCCAGATTTCGTTCAATTTGTGACCCAATTCCTAGAAAAAGCTGAATGTGCTATCTGTAAAGACGCCTTAGATCAGGCAGACATCATACTGACCAACCCATGTGGACACTTGCTCTGTGTGGAGTGTTCTTGTCAGTTATCAAGGATGTGGCAGGATGGGGCTGAGCCTGAACTGAGGTGTCCCATATGTAGGACCATACTTTTAGAACACAAATTTACCAAAGCCTATTCCATCAGGAGCTCTAAAATGAGCAGTACATCACTATTTACATGGGTGCCCACATCCATGTATATGAACACCAATTACGAACAACTGCTCATTGAGGCTCTAACAAATAGAGACCTCGAAATGGCCTTTGGTTGCGCCTTTTTTTTAGGCAAAAAACCAGATGAAGTGGAGACAATGATAGCCCCTGATTGGACCACCTATTATGAACAGCGTGTTACCCACTTAACATGTGCATGTTGCAAAATAGATTTACCATTGACAAGAGCTTTTATGAGCTCCTGTTATCATTTTTACTGTACCTCATGCGCAGCATTGATTTCAGGAAATTTAACCCATAGGGCGAGTCGCTGTTTAGAGTGTAACACTCAATGGCATCCTGACCCTAGTGGTTGCAGCATTTTGCGTCCCACAGGCAACTAGGGTTTAACACTAGTCAAAATTTTTTAAATTTTTTTTTTTCTAAATTTTTATCAATCACAGAGACACCTAGGGTTAACAGTGAAAAAATTTAAAAAAAAAAAAAATTCGCTCTGAAGTATGGACTCCACTCTCAGGCCCCCCTCCCTAATCTCCTACCACATCTGGAAAAATTGACAATTACTCTTCATACAGAGCATCAGCATTCCTCTAGACAGACTAGGATATCAAGATCAGTTTTTCAACAGAATGAAGGAACATATGAAGGACTCTAAATAAATTCCGGAAAAGGTAGATCTATTGACAAAGAACTTTGACTTCATATGCATATGGTTAATATATTTTTTAACAAAGAAATTGGAAAGTCATATGTATATAGTTAATATCTAACCTCATATTTCATATGCCTATGTAAATATTTATAATTGCTACGATCTTTATGTAATAGTTACTCTATCATGAAGGTGATTTACATGGTTACTTTGTCTGAGAGCTCATTAAATTTTTTTTCTCCTCTTTGTATATCACATAGCTATCCGTCTCTCTATCTCTCAATGTAATTTTACATAATGTAGCTGATTTATCACCTCTCAACTGTTTACGTAAAAGGAGGTAATACAAAGAAATAATTCAATGGCATTCTTAATGAATACATAAATCTTATGTATCTCTATGTGTTACAAAATATACCCTTTCTATGACTGTTTTATTTATTTATTGTTATTATTATAAAAATGGAGTCAAAGATGTCTCATTATGAGTCAAAGAATCTGTAGCTCGTCTATATTCTTGTTGTTACTATATAAACTCCTATGTATGATGTAAAAGGGATTTGCAGTGGATTGCTTAATAAAATTCTGAAATGTATAAGATATTCTTGTTATTTTTAGATCACAAATCTCCACATATTAAATTACATGGAATAATATCTATATAGGATAATCATTGACACTATTAGTAAACCACATGTTTCCACATAGTAAATTACATGAAATAATATCTATACAGGATAACCATTGACAATATTAGTAAACCACAAGTTTCCACATAGTAAATTACATGGAATAATATCTATATAGGATAATCATTGACACTATTAGTAAACCACATGTTTCCACATAGTAAATTACATGAAATAATATCTATACAGGATAACCATTGACAATATTAGTAAACCACAAGTTTCCACATAGTAAATTACATGGAATAATATCTATATAGGATAATCATTGACACTATTAGTAAACCACATGTTTCCACATAGTAAATTACATGAAATAATATCTATACAGGATAACCATTGACAATATTAGTAAACCACAAGTTTCCACATAGTAAATTACATGAAAAAATAACTATACAGGATAACCATTGACAATAATGATTACAATCTCTGACTGATTAAAAATGAATGAATAAATAAAACCCACAGAAAAAAGAGTCCCAGTAAGATACAAATTACATATACAATTACAATAAAAAGGTCTGTAAAAATCTAGGATAAACATCTTGGTTACAGAGAAATGTCTACTTTTTAATAATAAAATCTTTTTGATACTTTTGTCCAGATCTGGTTTCCAAAGAACTTGTTATCGCAATCTCTGGAAACTCTTGATCAGAACTCATTGACATGTCTAAAGGTTCAAACTGTTCCTCTGTTTCGGAGGACAAACTGATCTGGATTCCAATATCCCTCATCTCTACAGCTGTTCCTGAGGATTGATCACTCTCATCTGTCATATCCTCCATGATGTTTAAGTATATTTTTTGAGCATCAGTTGACAACCTATTATTCCACATATGACTTGATAAACTGGAAGTAGAAATGACTGAATTTTGATTTACCCTCAGTCTTTCTTTCACCAATGTACTTTCCGAGGTACTGGAATCAGTCTCACCCTCCATTGAAACTCTTCTCTCGTCAGCATCAATCCAATCCATCACTGTATTAAGAATCCTCATCAAAATCACATTCCTGTATCTTTTAAATACATAAGTCAGAACTCCACCAATAATAGCTAAAATAGGTATGACAAAAAGAGCATAGAGATCATCATCATCATCATCATCATCTTTACCATCTTTGACAGCCTCGTCTTCATCCTGACAGCTCCCATCCTGACACCTGTGCTGGGTCTGTCCAGTCTGGTCTAAATGAAAATAAAGTAAAATAAACAGGAATTAGTGTAAAATTTATAAGATCAGGATATCCGTTAGTTAGGAAAAATGAATATCACACCTACCCTATGTAATGGGTCTATTTAATAGAAGAGACTCTGTTGAAAATTCCATTCCCAATTAGAATTAACGTGAAATTTCGAACGTCAGGGAAAGACCTAGAACGCAATCACAATCTTTGCGATTAAAATTGCATATTTTTTATATTATCTCTGGATAGATCAGAGGCTCAGCCTACAGCAAGTGTAGCACAAATCTTTAGGAAATCATAATTAGAATAAGACAGATCATATTATCTGAGACAAATATAATACCCAAATGTCTTACCGGTTTCACATCCAAAGACATCTATCCCTGATCCTTCCGTTATACAGTAACCAGCACATCTCCAGTATATCTCCCTCAAAGTGGGATAATTCACCTGTATTTTTTTCAGGGGTAGCCTTATTTCTCCAAGATAACATTCTAGATATTCAAGTGTCCTAGCCATATAGTCACCACATTTTATTCCATAATCTTGAAAATCCTGGATAGAGTTAATCCCGACAATGGATAAAACCTGACTCTTTTCATCGTAGTTACATTCGATGTGATAACTGGTAACAATATCTGACACTAGTACTATTAACAAAAGATAAATTAACGAAGCCATAATCCTAATGAATGAAATGAACGCTGAGAGATAAACAAAACTCAAGATGAAATAGGGTCATAGGTTATTATTTGCGTAAGAGATGCGTCATAATTTTATGACGTAGATATCCCTGCAATGTGACGTCACAATCCCTAATTTAAGCGCATAAAAATTATCATTATACAATTTCATAAGAAATTTCTTACCTTTATGGGTTGGTCTCAGCCTCCTCATCCCCAGTATGTTTCTCATCTGACATTTCCATGGGATTTGCTTCATTATTCGAATTTCTTTGAACCCTATGGCATACTAATTTTCTTCTCAAAATCCATGCAAATAGGAATACAGCCATAATGCACGAGATTGTGCCCGAGAAGAAAATCCAGTAGTACCTTTGGCTATGACTGCCTCTGTAATCTCTAATTTTTGTCACATTATGGATAGAATTATTTGACAAATACTGGGCAGAGGTAGTAGATTCCCAGAGACCTGTTGATGGTAATAGGGACTGGGTATCCTCCCATATCTCACTCTCTGTTGTAGCTAATAAAAAAGGGAAAAAATTGCTGTAGAGGTCTGTTGAAAATCTACATCCACAATTAAAATTAACATGAAATTTCGAAACCGAAGATACACCAGATAGACATATTAATGAGGTAATGCTTTGTATGCCTCTGTGGACGCAATGACAGTAGGCTGTGAAGGTGCAGAGTGAGGAACTCTCAGTCTGTTGAAAATCTCCATTCCCAATTAAAATTAACAGGAAAATTCGAACCCGTAGGTAAGCACCTCATAAACATATTAATGAGGCATTGCTATCCTCTGTGCTTCTTTGGAGGCGATGAGAGTAAGCTGTGAATGTACAGACTGAGGAAATCTGTTAAAAATCTCCAATCCCGATTAAAAACCAGCAGGAAATTTCGAACCCGAGTCTACGCACCCCAAAGGTATTTTTTCTCTGACTATTAGATTACTTTGTTATCTGCATAGGTTAATAAACTCACCTTTCTGGAGATTGTCTGTGCACATATTAGTGGATACTTTAATTTGCAATGGAATTTCTTTAATCCAACTGCAGTTGAAGTACATCATATCCATCATTACCCAATATTTTAAAGAGGGAAAATTTTTCAAGACTAGATGGATATCTAGATATTCCAACTGTTTCAGATATAAAATACGGATTTTTGGATTATAGCTAAATTCCACCCATATAACATCTATACAAACAGCCATATCATTCTCACAGTTACACATTCTCTGGAAACAAGCTTTACAATATATTAATCCGACTAAAAAGCCTAAGAGTATAAATATTTGAGCCTGCATTTTCTGATTTGTATGTACTCTATGCCACAACAATACCTGAAAATAATACAAAACAAAATCTTTTGTGTAGGATATCTGGCAGGTATTGAGGTAACTGGCAAGCAGGCGATTGTAATCTTGGCAAGTGAAAATAATATAAATAGAGAGGAGACTAACCAGCTTTCTGATTGTTTACTATGTGACTCACGAGATAAGATAGAGATAACAATGTTCAGATTTTTTTCACCCACTACTGCAATGATTGCAGGTCCTACGGGCTCTGGAAAGACAAACTTTGTGTTTAAGGTATTGGAGAATTTAAATGCTATGTTTGAGGTTCCTGTGGAGAAGGTGTACTACTTTTATGGGGTATGGCAGAAATCCTTTGACAACAAAATAATTGAAAATTTAGAATTTATTCAAGGAGTTCCAGATGAGGCTCGAATAAAGCAAATTGCCGACTCTAGGCATAATCTGATTATTATTGATGATTTACAAATGTCAGCAGTGAATAGTCCCTCTATTACCAATCTATTTAGTAGAGAATCACATCACAGAAATCTGAGCGTCTTTTTGATTTTACAAAATCTCTACCATTCGGGAAAATATAGTAGAGACATTACCCTGAATACACATTATTTTATTTTATTTAAAAATCCTAGGGATATCAATCAAATAAAAATCTTAGGAAATCAGTTAGGAATGTGTGATAAGGTCTGTCTGGCCTATGAAGACGCCACTACAGAATCTTTCAGTTACTTGCTGATAGATCTATCTCCTACCAGAGATAAGACCTCCTGGTTACGTACCCATATTTTTCCTGATGAGTACCTAACCGTATATAAATAGCTATAAATACTTGCTAGATTAAAGACTACTGATCAGTATGTCTTCTAATCTCCTTAGAGCAAAGCATTTTCTAAAGGTTATATTGGATAACAATAAAAATTTAAACAAGTATATCTTTTCAGAAGCTAATCAGTCACAAATAAAAGCCATTGCAGAGATTTTCTTCAATATTTTTCGTCTGCCACTCAGTAAAAAGATCAAGGCAAAATTTGAAAAATATTCTGGTTTGATTAAACGATTTCTAAGAAGGGTTAGAGGGCGGCTTCAATTACTGAAGAAGCATCACACAATTTTTTCAGAATTATTATATAGCATAAGGAAATATATCAACCAAATTTTACAATGAATAAATTTGTAATGGTACCTCATGAACAATTTTTGAAATTTAAAAAATATCTCGAAATTGAAAAACAAGGCTCGTATAAAAGCAATACAGCTGATGAGGAATCTGAGCAGTTGAATAATGCTGTAACATCGTCCAAGGCTGAGACTGGAAGCAATGAGAGCCTATATATGTCACCCCCACCAGGATTGCCTGAGAGTAGTGTAGATAAGCGATTGACTGGCGGTCAAAAAACCCCAAATAATCCCAATGGAGGAAGGGTTAAACAGCAAGGAGGATCGACTAGAAAACAGAGGGGAGGAGACAGGGAGTCTATCAGAGAGCGCAAACCAGCATGGATTAAATTCTGGAATAAAAATCTCTCCTGATGTGGAGATAGTGCTTAAAGAGGCATATTATAACCCCAGTAGTCCCGCCTCCTTCAGTGGGTTTGAAAAATTGTACCAATTTTTGAAAAAAAATGGTCAATACAAGATTTCAAGGAGAACTATTAAACAGTGGCTAGCTAAACAGGAGGCCTATACATCACATCATCCTGTCCGGAGAAGGTTTAAGAGACCTAAGGTCCTTTCCTTCTCTAAAAATTATCAATGGGATACAGATACTGCTAATATGGTGAAATACAGGAAATTGAATGATAATTATGCCTATTTTGTAGTTTTCATCGATATATTTACTCGTTATCTCTATACCAGACCAATGTATACTCTCACAGGAAAGGAAATGAAGCAAGTGATGTCTAATATTTTTGAGGAATCAGGGGTGAAACCACAGAAATTAAGAAGTGATCAAGGTAGTGAATATAAAAATTCGGAGGTGACCAAATTTTTGAGAACCTCAAAGGTGGATCAGATATTTACTTATTATGAAACTAAAGCCAATTATGCAGAGAGAGTAATAAAAACGATTAAACTCAAAATATTCAAATTTTTAACAGCTAATGAATCCTTCAGATGGGTGGATAATTTACAAAATTTTACGGTTAGTTACAACAACACCAGGCATAGATCTATTAAGATGAGTCCCACAAAAGCTCAGACTTCAAGCCAGTATGACGTATGGTCTTATCAATACGGCCTTAAATCTAAGGGTATTAAGAAGGAAAAAATGACGATGAGGAAGACTAGATCTAACCCTAAAAGGGTGAAATTTAAGTATAAGGTGGGTGATAGGGTTAAAATAAGTTATCTAAAGAACAGTTTCGATCGAGAATATGCTCAAAAATGGTCTGGTGAGATTTTCACCATCATTGATAAAAAATTAAACCAAGATATTCCAATGTATCAACTAAAGGATTACCAAAATGAAGTTATAACATCATTTTTTTACGAGCCTGAATTACAAATAGCATTCTTGGATGAAAATATGATCTACAAAATAGAAAAAATTCTTAAAAAAAGGAAAAGAAAGGGTATATCAGAGGTGCTGGTGAAATGGAAAGGATGGCCTAGCAAATTTAATTCCTGGATAGCAGAGAGTGATATGGAGGATCTATAAATAGTTCAATGCTACCCTCTGTTTGCATAAAGGCAATCATAGTTGTATGAAAAGAGGGACGATGACAGAGGGAGATTTTTATATTTTCTTAAGTTCGAAGGATTCCTTAAGGTTTCATCCTGATAACAAGGGTTATAACTTCACTGTGGAACTTCCTGAGAGAGTGGAATTGAGAGGAAATTGGAAAGTGGCGCTCTGTGATATTTTTTTTAATGAAAAAATATCAGACACCCTGATGGTCTGTTCAGATATCTGCGACTATAGTTTTGTTAGAGATTCGTTAGAACCAATTTTAAGAATGGTAATGCCAAATAATAAAAGAAGCCAAATTTTTTCAGACAGGTTTTATTTGGGGGTGAGGCAGTCGAATCTAGGACGAATCAAAATCTATATAAAAGATAGCTGTTTTAACAATGCTGTAACATTAAAGGGGGAGCTACAGCTCACATTACACCTTAAAAAAGAAAATGGATAAATATTTAAACTTTTGCAAGAAATGTATTGAGGGAAAAGTCGGATATAACCCAAATTTTTATGAATTAAATCCTAAAAATTCAGAAACAGATAGAGTCAATGACAAACCTGTGGAGGTTACATTAGTTACACCTACAGAGGCGACAGTGGAGCAGGCTAAGAGTGAAATAAAATTGAAAAAAGCTATAAATAGCATGGCTGGAACCCACAAAGGACAGATTGGTGGAAAGACTAGAAAGAGTAAGATCACAAAGAAATCCTCAAGAAAAATTTATAGCAAGAATAAAAATAAAATTTCGAAAGGTAAGAGCACTAGGAGAGCACCATCAGCTGGCCAGAAGGGGGGGAAAGTAAAGACTAAGAAGAAAAAAAATAATTCGCACTCATTATGGATGTAATTCAAACTCATTTAACCATCTTCCAGCCACCTCCCATAGATAAGACGATTCAGAAAGAGTATTGGGTGGAGTTCAATCCAATTGCTGCTATCACAGATAGCAGTGTAATAGAATTTAATATCCCAGGGACCTCAGTAGATTATATCAATTTAGCTAAAACCAGGTTACATGTAAAATACATCATTACAGATGAGAAGGGGGTTCCTATTCATAATAAGCCACCATCAGCTGGTCAACCTGCAACCCCTACTCACCAGGTGGCGCCTATAAACTTAACACTCCATTCAATTTTTAGACAGGTTGATATTGCATTAAATCAAAAAGTAGTATCCTCAGATGTGGGTGCTAATTATCCGTATAAGGCAATGATTGATTTTCTTCTATCAACCAACAACAACATGGTTCAATCAGAGGGTGAGGCAGCATTGTTTCATAAAGATCAACCAGGGGCCATGGAGGCTATCACCTACACAGGGGGTAATCCAGGCTTTACAGAGAGAGGCAGACCAACTAGAAGTGGAGGAACGGCTAGTGTGGAGGGTTTACTCTATACAGACTTTGGAATAGATCAACCCAGGGCTATAATAAATGGGGTGGCGGTTACCTTGAAGTTTTTTCAATCCTTCAATGAGTTCAGATTAATGAGAGATGGGAAAGAAAAGTTGAGGTTAAAAATCACAGAGGCTATTTTAAAAGTTTGTTATATCTCTTTGAATCCAGATATGTTAGTCGCCCATAATGAGGCTTTGAAAACAAGTCCTGCACTCTACCCCTTCTGGAGAAGTGATATTAAAAGCTTCAGTATTGCAAAAGGATCTCACACATTTATGACTGATAATATCTTCCATGGTAAAGTTCCCAGCAAGATTGTGGTTGGTTTAGTTTCAAATGCAGCCTATTCTGGAGATTACACTAAAAATCCGTTTAACTTTCAAAATATGGATCTCAATTATATGGAATTGAGTGTGGATGGACAGCCCGTACCAAATAGACCCTTTAAACCCAATTTCAATGAAAAAGATTATGTAGCCTCTTATCTAAGTCTGGTACCAAACGATTCTGATCGGAAAAATGGTCTGATTATTCAACTTTCAGATTATCCCAAGGGATATGCATTGTACCAATTCGACATACAGAGTTTCCTATCTGGTCAGGTGATGACAACTTCCGGAAGTGGACATGTGAGATTAAGTCTAAGATTTGGGACTGCCCTTCCAGAAACTATAAATATTATTGTCTATACGCAAAATTCCCTGAAATATTAAAGATAGATCAAGCTAGAATGGTAAATGTTGGGTGATGGATAGCTACGAAATTGCAAGGTATATGAGGTTGGATGAAAAAATTTGAGATCAATTCTATGGGGTATATTCCCTAGACCTTATCCCTAAAAAACTACCCATTCCCTCCCTAGTTATTGTTAATCTGGATTACTCCACTGACAAGGGAAGCCATTGGGTGGTATTGCATCGGGTGAATAATGAGGTTGTGGAACACTTCGATTCAGCAGGAAAACAACCAAAGAGAGACATAGTTAATAATTTATTCAGTAATGCATTATCATACAAATACAATAATAAGAGATTGCAAAATTATCAGACAGATACATGTGGATTATTTTGTTTGTATTATAGCTATCACAGTAGCAGAGGAAGAACCATGCAAAGTATTTTATCAGATTTTTCAGTAAACCTAAAGAGTAACGAGGAGATGATCATTAGTTTTTTTAATAATAACTTTGTAAAGTAACGATTCACTATAGGAAATAAAGGTATTAGATTAAAATATATTTTCTCTGTTATTTCTTCAAAAAATATTTGCATACTTGAATCATCTGTGACCTGCTCAACAGAGTTCCTCAGTCAGTACTGTCACAATACGGTGACAAGTATTCAGAACCAATGCGTTCGAGTGCTTACCTTCGGGTTCGAAATTTCCTGTTATTTTTAATTGGGAATGGAGATTTTCAACAGAGTTCCTCAGTCTGTACTGTCGCAGCAACAAGTGACAGGATTTCAGAGGCAATGCATTCGGGTGCTTACCTTCGGTTTCGAAAAATCATGTTAATTTTAATTGGAAATGGAGATTTCAGTAGATAATTTTCGACAGCAATCCATAAGTAATTCACCCATGATGTTATTCCCGGCTAGAGAATTAGGGGGAAGCACAGAAATAAGTTTACTGGGGTTACTGACACCCCAATAGGTCTCATCCTCTCTACTGTAATTAGCCTGCTTATAAAAAATAACCTTACCATTAACAGATTCTAGTCGATCTCGAAAATTTTGACAATGCCTAAACTTTACAGAGACACATAGGTTCATAATATCCTTCTTAATTTCTTCATTTCTAGTTTTTGAGATAAATGTTTTGTCAAGATGATTGTACACATTAAGGGGATCTGTTTCCATCAAAATCTTGTGACAAAGTGTAATATTTTTGTAATGTTTAGCCAGAAGGTGATAAAACATTTGTTCAATTGAATGATAAGATAAGGCGTCTACTCTCATGTGAGAATAGTACAGATTAGATAATGGATCCTGTACCTCTGATACTACTAGGGATTCTCTTTCCCATGGTGAGAGGGTTATATTTAAAGGTCTGGTTGTGATTCCATCGTCTTGGACCTCTCTCTTACAATAAAAATAATTGAATCCTATTTTAGTTTGTGAATAGGTAAAGATATTAGCATCCCTCATTCTAAATCCTAAATTGGTGGAGAAACTCGTCTCCCCAGTGCTTAGAGTGTGAGAAAATTTAGCCATAGCATCAGTTAAATTTTTTTTAGAAATACCTTTAGAAGATATTTTTTGTTTACCATCCTGATCCTCTATGATATAGGATTTTGAACAGAGTGATAACATTCGAAATCCAGAGAATTCTTTCTTAAAAATCCCTGGGATTTTCTTGTCTATGGTGATATGGTGGGGGCAGCAGCGTCTTGGAAACCAGAGTGCATTCACCTCATCAGAACAGGAATCAAAAATTTCCTTATGATATTTCTGTCGGTATCTACCCCTGACACAAAGATCTAGATCAGATTGATTTATAGCCATATACAGACTATCGGTGTCAGTTTCCGTTAATTCAAAAGAGTGAGGTCTAAGGTATTTCAGTAAGCAGTCATAATAAAATTCCAGCATTTTTAATTTGGCATATTGTAAAATAAAAAAACCAATTTGTATAGGGTTGTCCATCACAATTCTAGACTTATAAGTCTCTACCTCATAAACACCATTAATATCCTGCATATCTTTAAAATTGCTTGAGTTTATTATTTTTCGGACTTTATTCTTATCCAGTAGATATCTGACATTAGAATGCTTAGCTTTATTCATGAGAAAGGAACCATAGCTGGAATTACTAATCAATTTGAAGGTGTCCCCTATAATTGCTTTATCAGCCTCTAATTCACCCTGAATCCTGTGATGGGTCACCTTATCTATGAAAGAAGTGAATGAGGGTTTAGGCTGAAATTCAATTATCTGATAAATTTTTGAGACTTGACAGTTATTTTTCAAATACCACTGCAAAAGGGGGGTGGCAAGTAAAATTTTGCGAGCCTTAAGCCCGCTGATCAGAAGTCTTTTACTTTTAAATTGAATGTCATTGGCGTTACAATAGGAGAGCATATGTGAGCCAA
The DNA here is from genome assembly GCA_964017235.1 of Sabellastarte sp. h YS-2021. Taxonomy (NCBI): domain Eukaryota; kingdom Metazoa; phylum Annelida; class Polychaeta; order Sabellida; family Sabellidae; genus Sabellastarte; species Sabellastarte sp. h YS-2021. The sequence goes on along the minus strand of OZ024929.1, from coordinate 170,012,152 downwards.
TTGCTTCCATCGGCACCTCACAGGTAGCAAAAAAGGGGGGATATTCTTCAAAGAAATCTTCATGCCCCTCCTCCACCTGGATATCCACCTCTAATGCACCAAATAATTTTCCATTTTTAACATCTTTTAAAATTTTCGACTCTGTTAAAGTCCCCTTATTTTTTCTGTAGTAAGATGGAAGGTAATGTTCATAAAATCGGAGGCATTTGGGTTTTATTTTGGAGATAAATTGACATTGCTGGATAGCGACAAATTTATAACCCTGTGAAATTATGTAGTCCTTTCTAGCTTTATCCCTCTGTTGCACTTTTTTCAGTCTTTCTGACCAGGTTTTGTTTTTTAAATTTTTAACTATAAAACAGTTAAATTTACAACCGTGGTAATAACATCCGTTAAATTCGTAAACTGTTTTATTTTGATAACAAAAACCATCTACCCTAAAGTTCCCTATTCTCACCTCTTTCTGATTATTTAATTTATGTCGAATTTTTATTCCCTCTTTACAGCTGAGATAATCTAACCAAACGTATGAATCTATGTATCTTTCGCTAACCTCTGGTCTAAAATGGTTTTCAGGGAATCTTCTTACATACACACCGCTTGGCATTAGCTGCTTGATAGCATAGGAATAGAGGCCATTACAGTCATAACCCACCACGCTCTCACATAAGTTATTTTCCACATTTTTAATTTTTGTTACCCCTTTTTCTTGATATCTGGTAAAAATTATGCTAGGGCCTCCCACAATATTTTGTTTAAATGTATAGTATAGGTCTGCGTTATCTGAATTGAAGAGTGCAAAATTACTCTCTGAGGAGGTATAGATCATTTTTCTGGCTACACCAGGCAAGGTGATGTAATCTTTAAAAATATCTATCCCTTCCGATACATAAAGATCTATGAAAGTAGTGAGGGCTTCACAGAAGGGTCCAGTATCTAGATTATTGTAATGTATTAAATAATCCCTAAAAGTCCTCATACCATTCTTATTCCAAAGATTTCTAAGCTCTTCATACTCAGACTCAGATTCTAATGGGTTAGACATCTTCATTGTAGAATAGAAATCTTTCATTTCCGGTAAGCAGGTGCATTCTAATTTTTCAAGAGAATCAAACCATTCATAAGGAAAAACACCTTTTGGAATGTCACAACCATAGGCTTTAAGGAACTTCTCATAGGAACATCCAGCTGCTAAATAATTAGAAATATCTAAAAATTTCATATGTGGAGTACCTATTGTGAGATAACTGTTTTCTTTTTTGATGGTGAAGATTTCATTTTCTGTGTAATTTAAACTTATATACTTGAGTATATCAGTCTTAATTAAATTAAGATCGTATCTACCTGAATTAAATCCTATAACAGGCAGTTGGGTAATATAAGTAAGAAACTCTTTCTTAACTTGTTGAATATTGGAAATGAAATGTGACAGAATCTTTTTACTTGGAGTAAAGACAATATCGGATTCTGAATCAGATTCGTCCGACTCGAGTTCCTCTTCCCAGTCCTCTGATTCGAAATCCGAATCCGCCTGCTCCCCATCCTCTTTATATTTCTGAATGAGCTCATCCAGCTCATATAAAACATGAAAATACTTGCTGGAGATTTGTTTACGAGCAGCTATGCTAATCAGTCTGAGATATTCCATCATATTTTGAATCAGAATTGTCGGATCCGGATTGATAAAACACCTCGGCGAATCAAAATTGGTTATGTTGGAGGCTACACTCACACTAATGGGAACATGTTTGGATATCCAGGTCAATTTACTCGTGGTGCTGTGGTTTGTTTTTTGAAGCATGGCTTCCATATCCCATACTGCAAAGAGTTTATAATATCTAGATTGCTCAGAGGTATGTATTCCTAGAGATTCGAGTTTTTCGAATATGGTTAAGGGTGACTTATGGAAGCCACCTGGAAACTGGTAGATAGTTCTATCATAGCATACTTTGTAGTGTCTTTGCATGTTCCACTCTCTTGTAAACAACTTGAGACATTTCTCACATTGAAATTTTTTGGCAAATTTATTTATATCTACAATATAACTAAGGTGGTTTTCATGTACATTAAGATACATCTTACAATCATAATTATTTACAGATTTATACAGATTAGAGACAACTCCATCTGGAGACAGAGAATATATCAAAATTTTAACATTAAAACATCTTTCTAGATCCATCATCTCGTCCATAGTCACACCAGTAAATTGTCCAGTACAATTTCCTAATTTTTCTGATTTTTTAAAATTCATCCATACACGAAAATATTCGAGGAAATCCTTGTTAGCCTTAAAATGTTGTCGAAGACATCTAAAGAAACACAGATTGTCTGTATATGGTTTGCCAGTCCATTTGTCGATATACATTGTCTTCAGGTACCTATTCTGTTTGATGTAATCTGGCAGGTCCTCAGCATTCCCCAAGGGAAAGTCTGTTTTAAAAACTAGATACTGCACATTAGTGATGAAAGCGAGGCTCCAGGTAGTAGAGGGTCTATCTGATCTTGCTTGTGTAATTATATCGATTCCTGCTAACTTATTCATCAAAAAGCGAATACTATTCATATTCGAAATTCGAAAAGGATATTGAAGTATCTTACTGTTATACTGTGGAACAAAATATCTGTATTCCCTTGTTTCATTGTTAAATAAAATGGTTCCAAAGGCGAGATTAATCCTGAAGGCATTGTGTAGGCTTTGATAGATTTCCCTCACCTGGGTTCGAATCTCCCTGTAACCCCCATGCAGATTATTGGTTGAAAAATTGTAGATATTCTTAAGTTCAGTCTCTTGATGGTCAGCCTGTATATGATCTATGTTTGTAACGTAAATCTCACGTAAATTTTCGTCATCATTATCTACAATAAAGGCTGGTAGGACAGGGTCATCATTGTTGCCTCCATGTTGTCTCATTCTATGGGTGTACAGTGCCCTCCTACCCTCAAAAGCGCATTTACAAATGCCACATCTGTAAGATTTAGCAGCTGTAGATTTCTTATGATATGTCTCCACATGAAAGTTGAGGGCCTCGGTTGTAAGAAAAGGAAGATTACAGCTCCTACAGATATATTTTCCACATTTTTGAAGGTGTAAACACAAGGCCTGGTTATCATGGAATTGTCCATCACATATCCTGCATTTCTCTTGTATCTTATCTGTTACTTGGTGACAAAACTTCTGATGATGAAGTAGATTTTTCTGATTCAGAAGGTTAGAACCACATAAAGAACATCTACACTCCATGGTAGAGGTATTCAGATATGAAAATATAAGGAGATAACATAATATGTTGAAGATTTTCCAGTTTATATAGGGGAGTGTCTTGCTATTATTATTGATTTTGTTGAAGATTTCAGATGATTAATGACTTCTAGACAGAGTGAATGCCTTCGTCTTCAGAGTCTGAATCATTGATTTCCATTCCCATCTGTCTCATAACCTGTCTACGCATTCTCTGTCCTGAAACCATTCTATTAATCATAATTCTTCGCATTTGCTGAGCCTGAGTCGAATATGTTTTCATCCTCTTTCTCCATCCTAAATAGGATTTAATAAGTTTGTTCTTGTAGGCTCTAAAGGCTGTAAGAAGAATCCTGTGAGTATAGGATGGATAATGCCAGATGAAGCATGAGACATAAAACAATGACACCCCTAGGCATGTACAATTTTTAATATGAAAGGTATTGAGTGCCATCTCTAAAAAATAATCTGGGTGCTGAAGGTTCATATCTCCCACCTGTAGAAATAGATCCCTAAGAGTTAATCCTGATTGAGACATTTCTAACAATTCTTTTTTATATCAAAATAATTTTTGCAGAATTCCGCATGAGTGATAAGCATTTAATTTTTCACAAAAACAGATTTCCCAGGGTTTATATAGCGACTGGGGAGTTTATAATTACTATAGAAAAGATTTAGTCTTATCAGCATTTTTAGTAAATGTGTTGAAAAAGCATTTCATTACCAGTATAAATAGCCCGTATTACATAAAACAAGAGTTATTAGACAGATGTGAGTGAAAGGAGAAAGTTTAAATATAGGAAAATAAAATTTAGGCAGTCTTTGTGCTAGAGAGGTATTTGTCAGTTAACGTATGAGCTCCTAATGACAGTCACATAATGAGATAGAGGTGAGAAATACGAAAGGGTGGGTTTGAGGGGGGTTGGGGAGGTCTTTGTGAGGGCTATAATATTTATGTAAAAATTATGATAAAATAAGTGACACATTTTTATTAATAGAACAATGGGGCTTCTGTCAAAGATGCAGATGTGGGAAATATAAAAGGGAACAGGTGAGAGGGTAACAGATTGGTTGGAAACCATACAAAGGAAATAGAGTAACAAAGGAGAGTATATTCAGATTTGATATTAAATTTTTATATATCTAGTGCATTATCTGATTTAATGGTCTTTGTGATGTAAAGAAAATTAAAGTATTGGATGCAAATGAGATTTACTTTTTCGTATGAGTTTGTTCAATTAACATTATCATCTCTAACACCAAAGCCCTTAACCAAATAGACATATCATTAAAGATTCGTTGTACAAAATGTCAGATATCATAGAGAGTAGTTGTTTTTTGTTTTTTTTTTGTTTTTTTTTCTTGGTTTTTGTTTTCATAAACCCAGAGCACTAAGCAAGTCATATTGATAATGTATATCAGGCGAGAAATATTAGTTAACCCAAAGCCCTAAGCCTAATCAAAAATGTGCATGAAAGTAGGAGAGTAAACTGCGACTATAGAGTGATTATCAGCTAACCCCAAAGCCCTAACCCTAATCACAAAGTGTGCATGAAAGCAGGACAATAACCTGTGAGTGTATATGAGGCGACAGATTGCGTTCGTGTGCTTACTCGGGGGTTCGAAATTTCCCGTTAATTTTAATTGGGAATGGGATTTTCAACAGACCTCCAATGTAGCTTGTATACATTGTGTGAGATATCAAATGCAAGTGCCGATGCTTTGTCTAGATTTATTTCATTTTGAAAAATTTATAGCTAGTTGTGATTCAGATTTTTTGGCAAAGGTTATATTGATCTAGCTTGGCTAGCAGACAAAGCCCATAAAACAGTCTCAGTATATAAAGCCCCATGAAACAGTCTCAGTAGACAAAGCCCCATTAAACATTTCTAGCGGACAAAGACCCATTAAAAATTTGCTAGCAGACAAAGGCCCATTAAACAAAACAGCTGTGCGATGATTCATTTTTCAGTAGTAATATGATGCAGTAGGCTAGAAGACAAAGCCCCATTAAAAACTTGGCTAGCAGACAAAGCCCCATTAACCATTTGTAGCAGAGAAAGATCCCATTAAAACAGTTCTACCCCCATTAAAACAAGTCCCATTAAGCAGACAAAGAGCCTCCCCCATTAAAACAGGTTTGGGTTAGGAGACAAAGCCCCATCAGCAGACAAAGCCCCATTAAACAACACAGCTGTGCGTAATGATTCATTTTTCAGTAGTCATATAATGCAGTAGGCTAGAAGACAAAGCCCCATTAAAAAACTTGGCTAGCAGACAAAGCCCCATTAAAGTCCCATTAAAAACCCACAGCTGGTGTGATGATTCATTTTTTTCAGAAGTAATATTGATCTAGTATGGGTAGCAGACAAAGCCCCATTGAAAAGCTTGGCTAGCAGACAAAGCCCATGGCTAGTAGACAAAAGCCAAACCCATTAAAATCAGACAAAGAGCTTGCCCATTAAACAGCAACAGCTGTGTGGATGATGATGATTCAGCTGAGTAATAGCTATAAACTATCAAACAATAAAGATCCCCATAGAACCAGTCTCAAAGAACCTGTATAGAGCCCAATAACCTGTATAGAGATAGTACCGACCCCTACCCTACCTAGCCATCCGTCTACCCTCTGCCCCAAGCAGCTGCACAGCTGTCAAAAAGTGACATGATTGATGGGAAACTCGACTCGATATTGACTCAATATATACTACTCCCGAGTATCAGTGAGGGGAACCCATTCTTGATTGTATTTAACCTGAAACAAAGGTGCATTTGGACCCCTGGGGGTCAAAGTCAGAAGGTTGGAAACAGCACGAACTGGGCAAATTGGAGAATTGAGAATTCTGGGTACAGTGATCAATTTAATTTGATTGTTATTTTGCATAGTTTTGGACCATTTGACAATTATTACCATTTTACCTGGTTTGAATATAACATCAGCTCTTGCTAGTTGTTTCAAAGGTGAGAAGGTAGCAACACTATGTGACACTAGATTTGACATACGTAAAAAAGAGAAGAAACTAAGCAAATAAAGGGCTTTATAAATCTGCCCCATATACATGTAATCACATTCTTCAGAAATTTTTACAAGCAGTGGTATATCAATTATTTTTTGCAATTTTACTGTGAGGGGGGCATGCAACTGTATGGCTCTTTGATATAATTTTAATCTGGGATCAGTAAAGCAAGTTATATCAAGACCAAAAATCAAAAATTGTGACCTTATAGCTGACAAATAGTTTGCCATTTGAGTATGTTTAACTCCATTGAACTGTAGGCATTCAAGGAAACATAACAGACTGAACACATTCACCTGGAATAATTCCCAGTGCATGAAGGCCACAAAGGCCAAGAAGGTCTTGAACATTGTCCCATATGCCTTCTTGGTAGATTGTGAAAAGGCCTGTGCCAGTCTGGATGTTGCCAATACAGTCAAATGTCGCTCAAGTGGTTGACATTCTGTAAATATTGAACAAGCAACACAACATAAAAACAAATTTTTTTATATAGACTCATCAGTGTACAATAAAGTGTCATCAACAGGAATCCATGTTACTGGTCCAACCAGGTCCTGCAATTTCTGAAAATTATGGGGAGTTATATTCCATCTTGACAAAAGATCAGCTACAGGGTTCATCTTCCCTGCCACATGTACAACTTTCAAGTCAACATTAAAGGCACTGGCCCACATGAAAATATTTCTGGCATACTTGGCTAAAGTTTGATCACGGGCCCTTCCATTATTTAGCACCGATACTACAGCCAAATTATCACATTTGATGAGTACTCTCTGACATGACCATGACCTATGCCAAACTTTGAGAGCTACTAATATATTAATCATTTCAAGTTGGGCAATATTGTCATCTTTCCAGGTGGAGGGTAGGGTCATGGCATATACTTGTGAGTCATATATGGCCCCCAATCCAGTGGGACAGGCGTCTAAGTACACAGTTTTACTGGGGTTGTAGTGAAAGAAGGTTACACCATTGAATATGGGCAAAAAAGTATTAAACCATTTTAAATCTTTTCTGAAATCATCATCAATTTGAATTTTCTTAATACTATAGTTTGTTCTTAACAGTTGCAACATTCTATTTAAGAAAACCCTAGCGTACTTGATGCATTTTGCCACATACAGCAATGAACCCAGCAGGGATTGTAGTTCTTTTTTGGTGCAAGTACTTTTAACAGCCCAGCTGTGACACAATTGCTTTATGTACTGGAGTTTATCTGGTGGAATAGATATGGTACACTGGACTGTGTCTACCAGTATACCCAGACAAACCACTTGAGTACTGGGAGGAACTAATTTTTTGTTACTGACTGTCAGTCCTAGTTCAGCTAATAATTCTTGTAATCTGACGTAGGTTTCATTGATTTTGGATGGTAAGGAAATACACAAAAAATCATCAATATAATTCCACACTTGGTGGCCTTCTTCTTTCATAATAAACCTAACACTATCGGAAATTCTCTGGAAGATGGAAGACCCATGTTTAAATCCGAAGGGAAGCGAAAAATCGAGAAAGTAGCTGCCCCAGTGGAGGCCTAGGAGGTCCAGATCCCTTGGATCTATTGGAACATGGCGAAAAGCCCGACTGATATCAACTTTGAAAATTTTACAACCTCTACCTAGGTGAAGTACTTGATCAGTAATATTATCTATGGAAGGATATGTGAGAACGAAATCTGTATCTAAGTACTTATCAGGAGTAACACCAGAATTTACAGAGTTACCTAATGGCCAGCTGAGATCTATTATTACTCTCCTTTTATCCGAACTGGATTTGTCCCGAGTCATAAAGGGGCTGGTATGTAAATTCTGAATAGGGGGTTCAGAAAATGGACCCAACATGGCTCCATGGCGAATTTCCTCCTCCAAATAAAAATCTACATGACCAGGATACTGTGTGGCACTCTTATGATTAATTTTTTCACTTACAATGTGAGTTTTTCTGTCAAAATCGAGAGGGAACCCATATTTTATTAACAATGGTAATTCCCAGTCCCAATATTCGGTTAAGTACTGGGACCATTTTTGATAATTTAATTTTGAGTGAACAGGGACTTGCAGGCCCCTATAATTGGGGGTATCTGTTTTCTTTAACCTCTCATGTAATCACAATATGTCCTTGCATACAGTGTTACTGTTGTTATCATGTATACGGCTTTGTAACCCATAAATAGGAATAAAGCCAAAGAGAGGTTGATTTTGATTCAGGAATTTTTTGTTTGCAGTACTTTCCTTTGCCAGGCGTATTTTTTCACCTTTAAGTGCTGTGTTGATTTCCAAGGTGTACTTATCACCCTCATCCGTATCCCCAACCCCCACCACAGTATTTATTTTTGCAGTGAATGCTCGATTATGGGATGTGTTTGCTGGCTGTGGGTGGACGCGACAGTTACTTTTTTCATTTACAAGGTCGTCAGGTGAACGTGGTTGACAGTTGACAGTGTTAACATTAAGAATTTTCTTACCTTCCTGTTTGCCCTGCTTATACCTTTCAATCTTGGCAGTACCAGTCGACTGACAATCAGTATTACAAGCATCTTCTACAACAGTACTAATAACTTCATTATTGTCAACACTATCACTATTTACAGTTTGTAGCACTGCAAAACGATTAACATGACATGTGTTTGCAATACTATCAGTACATTTTTCAATATTTTTACTGTGTCCCACTTTTTGACGCTTGACCATTATGTCTTTGTATTTACTGACACACGTGGGGACAACATTGTAAGTACCAGATTGCTGGTTATTTTTGCCAAGGCCAATTTTGGCTTTCACAGAATCAGTGTTCACACAGTTTGTAACAGTATGTAATACAGGTTTCATTTTTACTACATCCGAAAACAAAATGTTAGGTTTTGTGTATCTATACATTGCAAGCATTTTTTTCACTTGCTGAACATCCAATAGCTGTCTATCAACATAATTTGAATTGTGCACATATCTACTACTATATACAGGCTTGAACCCATGACTCCCAGCCACTGCATTCCTGCAGTGGCCCCTTAGTTTTTTGAATTACTTTTTTGGCTACAATTTTTTGTCATATGCAATCCATCACAAGTCTCACAGACGTGTCTGTAAAATTGACCCGCTGACCTGTGATGTGAGGGGTATCTGCATGTACCTTCCTGAAAGTACTTGCAATTTAATCCACTTTTTGACTGTATATTTTTTGATTTTTTGGTGAATGAACGAGTGGCAGAGGTTCCAGTAGCAGTGACATGTCTTTGGGCATGTGCCCTACGAATTCGATCGATTTTCTCAGTTTCATTCCATGAAATTCTATCAGCTTCCATGTTTGTTAAAAGTATGGCATGGCATGCCTTGGCGGAATTCCACGAAAAATCCGAAGCATCTTCCATTATATTTCCCAAATAATCTAACATGGAAGCTTTGTTGTTCTCAGATTTTTCCTCCTGAATACACCGGACGAAACCGGAAACCCATTGGGTAATGGAGAGATCATCATATGTGGGTCTGGTTTTGTGAGTGCCCGTTAAAATGAAGTTTTGGGGCCAATCTACTGATTTCTTAACCGTTATTTCCCCAGGGCCACCCCTCTGGGACTTAACCCTACCTCTGGTTGCAGCCTCATTGAGGTTCTTAAGATCTGCCAAACGTTTTTCAACCTCACTTTGCAGTGACTCGTTACTCCTCAAGTATTCCATTGAGGGGACCACACTTTCAGCCGAATTACTTGCCGTATCGCTGCCGTGTGATACTGTAGCACTATTGGAACTTTTGTGGGAACTAGAGTGATGCAAGCTTGCATGTGAGCTACCCTGTTCCAGTGCCGCCTCGGTGCGCTGTACCCGCTTGTCCATTGAATCCATTTTATCACCTAATACCCGTAATTGACGTAATATCTGGTCAGAAACCGTAATTTCACTTGATGGGGAAGGGGGTACAGCCACTTCATCAGCACTAGAAAAGGACTCACCTGCTATGTCCCGTTGACATTTCTTGCCCACTGGTCGAGCGTGTTCCCCTGTGCATTTTGAACAGTAGAAGACCTTTGGCATGCTGAAGCGTTGAACTGAGCAAATAACAATTAAAATAATGTAAAATACAAATATAAAAGTGTAAACTAAAATATAAAAAACAGAGCTCAGTTCAAAACATGTATTCTCTTCGAAATTCAAACGAGTGTGGCGCCAATATTACACAAAGGCTGACTTTTATAGTTGGAACCACTGACCATGACGATCCACAATGCATTGCAGTAGTCTGGTAACAGAACTGAGAGTTATGACCACTGTAAGGTCATATCCCCAAAATCCATGAAGATCCACAAATTATTTTAAGCCAAAGTCATTGAAAATCCGTTGAAAATGGGACGGTTCAGATTTGTTTTTGTAACTAAAATATGATCTGGATGTTTACAAAATGTAAATGATTCATCCTGTGGTCAGGAACTTCTCACATAAAAATTAATAAAGATCCATTCATTACTTCTGGAGTTATCACGAGGAACTGACACACAGAAAGACAAACACACTCCAAAACATGCATGCCTTTCACTGGAGATAATCGAGGTCGTACTTTTCTCGAAATGGGGGCGAATACTGATACAGTTAAACTCCGAAAAAGTGGCCAATTGCAGAAAAACATATTGGAGAGTGAGACCCGATAGTGCCGAGATTTTCAAGATTTTCTGGTATTGGCCACTGTTGAGGAGTTTGGCTGTTGTAAACCCCACTCTGTATCCTATTTTATGCCTGGTCCGAAGATATATGATACAATGTCCCCAAATTGTGTAATGTCTAATGTTTACATAAATTAATCCTCCAAAATGGTCACTGAGAGAAAGTGTCCAATACTGATTAGTGTTGGACATATCAGTCAATAGTGAAAACCTGCAAGTGGGATTTACAGAATGGGTCATCTTCTTCAAAATGATACCCCCCCATGCTTGTGTGCTTTGGCCAGAGAGACAGACAAATAAACAGACTAAATAAATTAACCTCCTAGTGGAGATAACCTTGAAAAAATTTCTTGACCCTACTACACTACCGTAATGTGTGGTAATGAAATGTTGTATGTATATTCCCAGTGTGTGTTGGGGGGGGGGGGGGGGAGGCGAGAAGCCATTATTGATTTTTTTCACACGTTGACTAACTGTATTTGTGTCACTAGCCTTGCTTAAGGCTCAAATTTGCATGATATCTTTTCAAACATGCACATGGATATTTGGTAATCATAAAGCACTCATACATATTATCAGTTAGAAGCTTATCAGACACTGGTTTAAAAGTCAGTACATGTATGAGTACATTATAGAAACTGAAACTCCATTATCTGAACTGAAAACTTTCCCTAACTGCAAAGAAACTTGAGCCTTCAGCAAGGCTAATGTGTCACTAGTGTATATTATCCAACCTAAAAAAGTGGGTAAAGAGGAAGTTTCTACGAGAACGTTTGACTTGATTTATTTGGGTTTAACATCACTTTCAACAGACTGCACATATATTTGAAATTGATTTCCACCCATTATCAACTGACTATATCCACAACAGGTAGTTTTTAAGGGTAGAGGAAACCATTACCTACTGGTTATTTAAGATTTTGTGCTGTAAACTGCAGGGCATTGGTAAAGCATCTAGCAACTTTCCCACACAGGGTCCAGAGGGAACCACAAACCTCAGAGATGGGAGGTGTGTGTGTTACTCTCTATACCACCAATACCCACTATTCAGGTTAAGAAGGGGCCAAAAGCTTTAAACTAATTTTACCCAATCTCAGATGGAATTTTACATCATAAGCCACACAAGGTATTAATGCCCCAAACAACTGCTATTACCTCTGACAAGCAGGCATTAAATTCATGACAGTTTCATTAAGATGCTCTAAAACTTGAAATATTGTAGCTAGGGTAATCAAATTGGTACAAAAGCTACATGGCTAGGAAAGTTAACCTGATAGTAATTTGGCTTAGTTTCGAAAACAAAATGGTCGTCACATCACATGTTTAATGTTAAATGTGATTATTCTATTAAAAAGGCCTTATATCTCCCTAATCATTGCTACTAGGGATTCCAAATGTGAAAACAACTTAAGTCATGGCTTGAGACTCTTTTCCAATTGCTGACTTTTACCTTTGACCCCTTCTTCAACGTCAATGGGGGTTATCTTACTACAAAAGCCTTATATCTCCTAACATACTTCAAAATCGTAAGATTTCAAAGTAATAAATACACTAACACAACAAGCTGTAAACACCTACCTCCTGATAGGCTCTCATGTTTTGACAGGACATCAATCCCAGCAAATGGTGTAGTAGCCCAACAAAATGAATAGGTGGTGTATGTGCCTAAGATGTGCGTTTGACTTCTACAAGTGACAATGCTGAGGACCTGTCTCAATATGAACCTGGCTAATGGGATGTAAAACTCCAACTTTGAACTTTAATGAAAAATCGTCACTTGACAACATACAATGCAACTTCTATTGCTTCCTTCAAGAAAAACCTCAATACTTAACTGTTTGTGAAAGTCTGCTTTATGGGGGTGTTTCACCACTGGTTGGTTGGCCGCACCAACATCTGAAAATTCGTCCTCTAGGTCTGCCGAGCCATCATTGCGGAATTCCTAGGATGGATACTTGCATTGCAATAGCCCTGATTACTGGAAAAGGGTGGAGGATAAGTTCAGAACCAGTGGAATATCCCCCATGCTGTAGGTGGCATAAACGGGAAGCATATCGCCATGAAGAAGCAAAGAAATCAGGCAGTGACTATTACAACTACAAGGGCTTCTTTTTGCTGGTTTTGCTTTTCTCCTGGCCCTGGTGGACGCAGAATACAAATTCCTGTGGATAGACTGTGGATGAAGTGGTTGTTCCTCTGATGCACAGATTTTCAACAGTAGCGGTTTCAGGAAGAAAATCACGGATGGCAGCTTGGGGCTTCCAGCACCTGAACCTGGGGGAGGGAGGGCCAGACTTCTTGCTTGGTGAAGATGCCTTTGCCTTGAAGCCATGGATGGTGAAACCCTACAGCAGAAGGCAACTGACAAGGGAAGAAAGAATAGCCAACTACGGGATCTCCTGAGGCAGGAGGGTGGTTGAAAATGCCTTTGGAATCAGGATACTACTGGGCACCATGGGGCAAAGGCCAAGGGCTATCAGAGACATTGTGTTTACATGTGTGGTGCACCAGGGCGGAGCAGGCAGGGCCCCAATCCCAGCAAATGATGTAGCGGCCCAACAAAATGAACAGGTGGTGTAAGTGCCTAATGATAACTAATCCTTCGAGGGAGGGCAAACATCAACAAGAACTACTGAAAGACTACTTCAATCATGTGGGGGCATTGGCCAGTCAGGAGATGTGTCACCAACAACCCTGGGGGCGGAAGCTGGCATCTATCAGTCTTTTTCAGGACTGCTATCACTCCTTTCAGGACAAAACCAGTTATTCCAAGAACTTTTATTTAAGCTGATGTTCCTTAAACCTCCAACAATTTTCCATAGGAAATCCTAATCATTTATAACAAGTTTTCAAAGTATTTCAAACCAAATCACAAGTCCCCTTTTTAAAACACTACATCAAGTTATGTCCAAAATGATCCCCCTTGAAATGTAAAATTTGTAAGCATTTAAAATTTTTAATTACAAAAATTGCAAGATATTTTAAAATGATCCCCCTTTAAATGTAAAAATTTGCAAGCATTTTAAATTTTTAATTACAAAAATTGCAAGATATTTTAAAGTTCAAAATCTACCAAATGTCTTAGGGGAAACTAAAAAGTTTCTCAAAGGATCTCCCTCCAAAGATCAAAATACTTCCACCAGATGTAAGACATATTTTAAAATGTCATTGCCTTTGCCCATTTTTTAAAAACTTTTTAAAGTTCATTATAATTTTTTTTTAATTTTTCCAAACTTATTAAGTGCTTTTTTAAAAGTTGTTTTTCCAAACTTGTTAAAGAAGTTCAAAATATTTTTTAAGATTATTTTTTAAAATTTTGAAGTTTTTTTTAACTTCAAAACTTTTCTTGATTAAGAAAACAATAGCTGATAATGCCCTGTAATGGAACTTGAAATTGTTTACAGCAGTGGTCCTGAAAAGGACAGATTGGAGACATGGCAGATGTTCTACTGTGGCTGCTGTTTGGTGTCGGCTGACTGCGGAGGAGTTGGAGGCTGGGCTGGTAGCTGCTGATTTTCTTGTTTGTGAGGCGGTGGTGGTTGGAGGAGAAGCACCTGGTGCTGGCGTGTCGGCTAGTAAAAGTGCGGTGTGCCAATCTGTTGGTAGCTCATCACAGACTAAAGATTTCTGAAGAAGCTTGAAAGTCCTGATATGCTGTGTTGGCTTTCTTCGCCTATAGCAGAGGCAACTGATGAAGGGTTGAAGTGCTTTGTCGGCAACAGTGTGAAAGTAAGTGGTCTTGAAGGTCCAGCCTGTTGGTCATCAATGACTGGGAAGGAAGTTGGCTGCCTTCTGGTTTGCTGCTGCTGTCCTTTGCTTGCCATTTGACTCTGCTGAGTGGGTTGGATGATCTGGCTTGAAGGCATCTGTGTCTCTGGGATGGTTAAGCTGTATTCCCTTGCAGCTGGTGCTGGCTGCTGTGGCTGTTAAAATGTCTGTGGCACAAATGTTAAAGTTGCAGTTGAGCATCATGAAAGTGTCTGTTGCTGTGGCTGCTGGGGCTGATGACCACATTCTTCTACTTTGCTTTGAAAGTCGCTCAGTAGTTTTACAGCCTCGTTTCTAAAATGTCTGAAAGTCTTTCTCTTCTTATCCATCTACCTCTGATGTCAGGTAGTTGCAGAAGGCTGTACGTGTTGTTGTCTCCTGCTTTTGCTGGAGGAGTGATTACAGCATGCTTCTCATCTGTGTGAACTGGTCCATGGCCATGACCTGCTGGTCGACTAAGGAACACCCTAAAGCTGTGGTGAGGCTCTTGACGTGTTGAGGCTGTAAAGTGGTGTCTATTGACCGCATTCTGAACTGCATACTGTCAGTCGAGGCTGTGTAGATGTTGTGTGCTGTAGCACCTGGAGAACTAGCTTCTCAGGTCTGGGACTTGTAGTCTGATAATTTTCTGAGTTCCTTGTGTCGGATATGTAACCACAGGAATCCAAACTTGTCCTGTATCCAATTCTGATGTTCCGTCATCTCCTAAGGGGCCTGTCCAGACTTTGATTGTGTCAGCTTGCCGTAACATGTCATTTGCAAGTCAAACCAGGTCTTGCACACCTTGACAAGCAGCTTGCAACTGTTGGCGAACTGCTCCCAGAGACATTCCTTCCTTGCTTTGTCCTTGAAATGTTCATTAGTCTTTTTGTACAACTCCTTGTGGTCCCTCACAGTCCACAACAGCCTCCTCGTCCGAGCCTGTAAGATAGATGTTAGTCATGGGCCCCTTCATGATTGTGATGGTCTTGTGTCTCCTCCAACAGCCTCTGTTTCAGTGTAACTTTTTTCTGTCCTGGGCCTATTTTCTGCAACTCCCTCCTCTTTTGAGTGTGTTTCCTCCACTCTTGTTTCTTCCCTCTGTTGCTATTTCTGTGCCTCCTCCCTTTCTCTTGCCTCCCTTTCCTCCCTCCTCCGCTGGATATATGTTGTTGTGTCCCCCAGCTCAAATTCAAGAACACAGTCAGTGGGAACTTCTATCTCCCTCACTCTTCTGCCTTTCTTAGGACCCATTGTCAAATAATAAGCAGAGTTTATATAAAATACAAAATTCTACAATATAAAGTCAGCCAACTTCAACTCAAAATTGTCCCAGATAATTGTAAAAAAACTCCTTTTTTGAAACACTGCCAGATGTAATCCATCAGATGCCTTATATAGACAGAGATTTCATCAGCAGACAAGCCGTGGGTTGTAAACATGAAGCCAGCTTGTCCTACATGGTCCCGGCTTGTCTGTTGTGTAGTCGGCTTGTCGGTTTTGTGTTTACAGCTTGTCTGTATGTGTTCCCATCTTGTCCTGCTGAGATGTAACTGACTCAATGGTTAAAAACTGGGAGACTTCCCGTCTTGACAGGAAGTGTCAGAGTCAGGTCGGTTATGTTTATGACAGGCCTGTTTGCTTTTAATTACGGTTGGTAAGTGTAGCCAGCCTGTCTCTAGGTCGAGTCCTTGTACTTAACCAAGACAGGATGTCAAGTTTTTCAAGACATGAAGATAACAGTGTAGGACAAGATGGGAAGTGTAACTGACAAGCTGATAGTTTACAGGTGGGGAGCCACAGTTTGAATACAGATTCATGGAGGGTCATTGAATATCAAACATACATGATATTTTGCCAATCCACCGCGACAAGCCAGGAAAACATACTGACCCTAACCGAATCTGTAGACATTGCTCCCGACCCTAGAAAATACCTAGTTACTGACAAGTCGGCTCCAGTGGAACACCCCCATCAGCCACTACACCTCCTTGTATCTTATCTGTTATGACCTAACTACATTACTGGACCAACTCTTACTTTCAATACATTTATGTATAATTGCGCCTTAGAGTATGTCATATGACTGAGATTAAACACTATAAAAGTACCCATTAGAGCAGATTATATTAGAAATGGTAACACTAATCATTACGTACAGTAAGTAGAGCCAGGAATACAGAGAAATATCTCCCTGTTTGTACATACGCCTATTTAGACCATACAAAGAGTGTGGCAGATAATAAATTACAAAATATTTCACAAGACAAAAAAGAAGAAAATCTTGACTACGTAAATACCTCCACGGTTCAGTTGTCCTGTTATCTGCCAAAACCATAAAGGACACACTATAATCAAAGTCTTGCAAAGAAAGATGCATTTATGAAGGTCTGACTTGATATAAACAATCTTCTAAAGGATACGGAATAATATGGTAAACATACTTTGTGGATATATTTCATGCGAAATATATTTGATAATAACAAAAGAGAAAATAATTAAGAAAAAAGATTTATTAATTTGGGGTTTTTACGTCACTTTCAACACTGTACAGGTCATATCGCGACGGGTAGCTGGAAGGGCAGAGGAAACCAGTACATACAGTTCATCAGGGTTCTGTACTGTAAACTGCCAACCAACGGCAAGCAACTACCAGCTTTCCCATAAGAAAAAAGAAGACACAGAATTTTATGAACTAATTATATTTCAATAGGGAAGACCGGTGAGAAGTGTACATTGGGATTACTTCTTAATGTCCAAGGATATTATTTATAGAAGTATTTATCAGTCTGTGAGCCGCACTTTGATGATTTTATTTTTATTTTGAACCTGTGTATCCAGTATTTCATTCATACTTAGCATTTTATAGCTCAAAGTATAGTCGTTTTTCCCCCACCTGGGAACAACAAAAAGGCTTACAAGAATAAAAAGGAAAAACGGTTCCAACTTTAAAAATTAAAGTGATCCTGTACAGCATTGGGTGTTGTCCAGTAAAATCATCAACTTTCACCTGCAAAGATAAATTTAACAACAAGCAATATTCGCAATTGCTATATTAGAGTAGTGTATATATTTGCAATATTATAGTCTTCAACTATCACCTAGTATTATTTATATTTTAAAATGTTTGCAAAATTCTCAAGTAAAGGGGTCATTTCTTTTGGCATTCCCTCACCCCAAAAGTCAAATTGAAGTGAGGTCAATGAAGTTCAAACTGTAGGTCCATGACGCTAAATATTTACTATAATATTTAAAATGGAGTGAAGCATTGTGGATTAACCTAAAAGCCAAGTGATATATTGGAAAGATATGTAACTACTGACCTAACCAGATCACCTACAGCATAGTTCAACCCTGACCCAAAGTACAGATCAAGAGACACTCAGGTCAAAGAGAGGGCACCAGAGGTCAAGCTAAGTACTATGCAGTTTGTATATGGATTTTGAAAGCAGGGTAAGTATTTCTAAGTGGAGTGTGCATAAAATGAAATTAACAAACTAGTTTATACAACAAATATGAAACAATTTAAATCATATAAATGTGTCTTATTAGGATATTTGTCACAAGCAAAATTGTAAGTATATTATAACGTATTTGTGGTAATGTACCAAGCCCATTTTTAAAGTTAATTGATCGCTAATATCATAAAAAAAAGAATTGATATAAAAATGATTAATAATGAAAATAAGGCAAGCTGCTGCTATAAATTATCATAATTTGTCCAAATTAGGAACTGCCCCCTTCCGCCTAAGAGCAAGGGCTCTTCGCAGGAGCTGGACAAATTGTCCCTTAGCCAAACTGGCCTCGGCAAATTGCCCCACTGAAAACTCATCTCTCGGCAAATTGACCTAAAAACTTAACCACTGCAAAATCGGCCCTCATTGAAAAATACACGTGTTTAATTTATTGCCAGCTACAAAGTATATGTGTATATGTTATGTCACCATACTTTAACTATAATCTATTTCCACTTAATGTGTGATAATTTTCACTGTTAGTGATAACTTCTTAAATAATACTAGTACTGTTCTATTATTGCAATTGTCTCTCCGATTGGAATACTGTGACTGATTTTTGATATTCGGGAAGTTTATCTTTTCATTCGGAACGATCCTAAAGCCATCACAAGCTACAATAGTGTGTGTGGTAATTTCGGTACTTCTTAATTAGTTCTCACTTAGATGAGTGTTGGAGTCAATCAAAAACGGTTACGATACTATTAAACTGTTTGAGTTAACTGTAATCAGATCCTGCATTCGGATATCCATCGTAAACGCATCTTAAACTTATCTTACCATTCGTAAAGTCATCATTTTGATCTCACCGCAATCTTAAACCTACCTTAATATTTGCAACAATTCAAAGTCAGGGTTTATTGTCCCGTTCAACAGCCATATTGGACAGGTCCTCAGCATTGTCATTTGTGGGACTTTAACCCCAAACAGAGGTGATAGACTGTGCCAAACTTGCTAATCAGTAGGTCACTGATGACCTTCTTATAGGGCTGTTAGGTCCTCACTGTTAGCAAGTTTGGCATATATTCACAGGATGTAAACTCTGTGTGGTTCGAGTCCCACAAGTCGCAATACTGATAACCTGTCCCAATATGACCGTTGCTGTTGAACAGCACTTAAAACCCCAACTTTGACATTGTCTTACAGGGCTGTGTCAATTCTGCGATATATTGTAAACCCTGCTCCAAATTGTTGATTTTCAGGAATCAGAAACTGAATCATATACATCTTAATGATCTTAAAGCCATTTTACAGAGATCCTGTATGGAAAATATAGAACTTCCCGATAGGTTTTTCGAGTACAGTACTCGCACAACCCACCAGAAACAGTTTACGACAAATTCAAACTGTTGGAAATAGGCGCAAACCTTTCCTTATTCTTATCAGATTTATATCATCATAAACAAAATGTATTGTCATCTTTTTAATCTTACAGCAATCTCAAACCTATCCAACACTCATATAGCTATCTTATTCATCTTATAGTGAACAAAAATCTTATCTGTTTCATCTTAAGGGACTTGTAAACCAATAGGATCTATCAGGAAACTATAGCAAACCTACTGGAAGATTTCCTGAGGCAATGGCAATCGGGAAGCTATCTGGAAGGTATGTTGAGTATCGGGAACACATCCAAAAGTCTTCGGAAACCTATCATAAACTATACCCTTGATCGTGGATTTATTATTACTTCAAATTGTAAACCTATCATAAAGCACATTTGGAGAAATAGAATAGGCCCCTTAATACTAACAAAGGAATTTTTTACATCTTAAACAGATCCTTAAGGTTCATAAACAATTCGGATGAATTGGAAAACTGTTGCAAATTTTTCGGGAGCCTACCAGCAGATTTCTTGAAGCAATTGCAATGTCAATTGGAAAACTATCAGGAAATATATAAAACCTATCCTTAACTACATTCATGGATTGTGAATATTTTGAATTTTTCATTCAGAAGGTAGGTGTATGATTGGATCACAATAATGGAACAGCCGCATAAGTGATATTTAGCAAAAGCAGTGAATACATCTGGCCTTTAGCTATGCCCCTTTGACACTGCAGGCTATCATCCCATGGTTAAAAGTTTGTCTAGGTGGCAGAACCACCCCCAGGTCACCCCATTATGTCTGAGTTGTTCACACTACAGGCGGATGGCCACTGATTGGACACAGTGTTTAAAACATCAATAACAGTCGGATGACAGTATTACAAATGATGGTCACTAAGAGACAACCTCCATTAACCTTAACTCACCTTCGGTGAAATGACTAATACCTTAACTCACCTTATGTCGCCATATTACACTGAGAGATGACCACTGTGGACCACACCTTCAGTTACTGTAGTAAGAAATTTATATGTGTATGCGTGAAATTGTCTGCACATACTCACAGTACCAAAATCAGAGGTGGGAAATTCAAATATTTTAAAACTTCGGAAGGACTCGCAAGGTAACGGACGGTTCACCACTGACCCGCAAGGTCGCATACAGACATCAGATGGTGATTCAATGAGAGGGATGATTCCCCAAACACAGGTTACCTTGGGTGATACCACCTGTAGTGAGAAAGGGGTATTACTAGTTTATGTTAGAATTATTGAAAAAGCAATTATTTTGATGGAGATTAAGTGCCATAAAAGTTTATGTTAGACTATATACCATGTTGAATCCATGGTTTCTGTGTAATAGACTTTTGCCATGTTTGTCCTTGGTATAACATACTGTCTACTTGGACTTAAAAGAGAACAAAGGGCTTTCAATATCTGTTATTATTTGAAAATATCTGTGGTGGGAATTGTCGTATAATGTACTGTAAACTCAATATAATTAAAACCCAAATAATTTAAAGCATTTATATTTTGAAGGATAACTTTCATTTAAAAAGGGATTTAATTCTTACAACATTATATTTTAAAACTCAATAGAAATATATATTATATCAATTATATAAGCTTATAACTTTAGACATTTTGTTTATTAATTATATTTATTACTTTTATATAATATCATGTATCTATCAAAGATAAATTAAAAATAATAGATTTGAACATCTAAGGGTCGATTTTGAAAGCACAGTAATTCTCTGGGTATTGATTCGACTAGGACATTTTATCCTGGAGGGCAATTTAACTGGGGTATTTTATCTTGGAGGCTGATTTGTTGAATGGCAGATATGTCTATAATTTTCTCTTTGTTGTATGTAAATGTTCTATATTGGTTGTAAGGGAACCTCTGATGTCTTACATTTTATGTGAATAAGATGCACATATTAGGGTTGCTGAGATATAGCAGGGCGAAGCTATAAGAATGTTAGGGATTAACTTCGTTAGCAGTTTTAGAGGATATATAGAGGCAAGTTTTGAAGAATGAAGTGTTGGTAAATGTATTGGTACAACACCTGCTATCATAAGTATCTGTGAGAAATTGTCAAGTAAACAGTTGTCAGAACTTAATACAAAATAACAGAGGACGTGAGCTGTTCACCTACACTGGTCTTGTAATGCTGAGAGTATTGTTTGTATTTATTTGTATTTGTATTTATACTCAGTGCAATATCTACATGTACTACAGGACACAAAGGGCTATATAACCCATCCCACTGTACAACTACAGCCCAACTCTCAAATTACTGATATTCCCCTAACTGAAAGACAGAGGCTCAAGGATGATAATTTATCCACATCCTTGAGGTTCTTTAACCTGCCACTGGGGATAGGACCCAATGACAGAGGACCACCATTTTAAGTGGTCATCCGAGCCGCTATGTATCTGCCTGTACCTGGGATTGAACCCACGTCCTCTGTGTTCCTAGGCAAGTGTGTTACCCACTAGGCCACATTGGGAGAGAGTAAGGGGACAGGTCTATGTCTAACTTCTCTTTAGATATTCACAATCTTGCATAGTCACCACCTTGTTGGCGCTTATCTTCCATCCATCTACCATCTTTCTTTCAAGCCCGTTCTGTGAATCGACCCTTATAAAGGCTGTGTTCAGATTTCTTTAGTTATTTGCATATGACATTGCTTTTAACACATTGTATAGATTGTACCAAGACTGGTAGTTTTAAGGGCAGAGCAAATCTGTACCCACTAGTTGGTCAAGCTTCTGCACTGTAAACTGCTGGGCATCAGTAAGCAACTACAAATTTTCTCACACAGGTCTTTGCTGAGAAACCAAGTGCATCCTTTTGAAGTGGGTACCTGTAAAACTATCAAAACATTTTCCTTATTTCCAAAAATAATGTGGAGGACACTCAGTATTGAACCGGATTTTCCTACCCACTACCCATTTTAACAAAACTTTCTTTATTTTTCACAGATATCTGACTTTTTATTTTTGAGAAATTTGTTTACATAATATAACATATTTGTTTCACAGGTACTTACAGTTGGTTACAACTAAACTGTGAGTACCCAGATTTGGATCAGTTATTGCACAACCGATTCCTGAGTCCAGTTTTGTTTGCTTTGAATCACGTACCTAAACAAAATGACAACCGTCTTCATTATATATTCAATATTTAACACAAAATACTCTATTGTTGAGAAACCATGATATTATTTCTGTTCTGATCTGGGACATGCTTAAACAATCCAATTTATGGTTGAAGTTTGTCATTTTAAAGCAACTGTCAGTTTGCTTTTTGATGACAAGCTTGTAGCAGTACAATTAATGCTGCTAGATTTAAAATGTTTTGAGTCAATTGTTTACAGTCAGTTACATATATTTTCTTATTGCAGTTTGGCTGTTAAAACAGATGCAAAACGGTTGTTTAAGTTTGTTACTGCAGATGTAGATGTATTGTGTCTAGCTAATGTGTACAGGAGTTGGCAAAAATGAAAAGAATCAATATCTTAAGGTGAGTAAAAGTCGAGATAAAAATGGTTTGTAACACATACTTAAAACATACTCTTACTCTGTCCAACTACATTAACTACTGTCTTTAAACTCCTTGGGCAACAATTTAGAGGGGAAAACCTTGGCCAATGATCAAATTTGTGGTTTTACAACCCGATCAACTGCAAAGGTTATATTGGGACATGTTCTCTGACAGCCTGTGATTGGATGCTTAACCTGCTGACTCGTTCGGTCAATGAGGACCTCCAGGAAAAAACCTTGGACAAGTCACTTAAAGTTATATCATATATAAATTATTGTTTATTATGAAAATAAAGCAACGAATATTCTTTCCCCAGATTCACAAAAACCTTTTCCTGAGTCCTTGTATGGAATTTCAGCTTTTATGACTTACTGCATGACCTAGTAGGTTTTTTTAAAGAAAGAGTCCTGCTTTGGCTGATCCTATCAAAAGTTTTAGGAAAATTCAGTTGTAGTCCTCAGTCTGATATATACTATAATTGGGGGTCTCTTGCGACAAGAGATCCCAACTCCATGATTATAGAAGAGTGATCAAAGGTAAGTCATAACACCATAAGTCACAGTATCATAAAAGAGCACTGGGTATGGGACAGTCATTGCCCTGGGGTTGAGATATCTGGCTCTAGTTGAGGTTTTTTTTGAAGAACCACTAGGTCAGAGAAATCTCTGATGAAAGAGGTTCTTGCAAGTTCAGCCTGGGAAAATCCTCCTGCAAGTTCCTAGTAAATGGCTGTGATAATAGGTTAACGTCAACTGAGAGATAAAGGGTGACCTAAGGTGGATTAAAAAATATTGATATTCAAAGTAAAATTTGAGTTTAATATATTGGATATATTGACATAATTCATATATTAATCGTAGAAGATAATGTTATTCTATTACTTTAAATACAGGATTTATTGTCCAACGTTTACGAAATATAGAAGATATTCCAACATAATGCTTCTAAAGAAATATTGTGACATTTAATGACAGTAAAATTTTAAGTGTTATGTTTATTTCATTGACTTTTTAATTGTTGTTATTTCACGTTAAACTTGTGAGTTTAAAATTGTGTTTGTTGTGTGTGGGAAAAAGCTGTCCGTTGGTTCAGGTTACCATTTCAACTCTACATCTCTACCTAAACCACCCAGAAAAGTTGTGCTTAATTTGTTTTACAGATATCACAGGCCTTATTGCTTCATTTTCTTTGCAAGTGTTGCCATCACCTTTATGTTTTGCTCATCCTTGTACCAGTATAGTGTGATGTTTGGAAAGGATGTACTGATAAACAGTAAGTAAAGCATTTATAGTTCAGTAATATGTGCATGATTAGTTATTTATTTATTTATTATAGAAATAGACAACAATGAGCAAGGGGTTATAGGAGATTTTACAACGATGAGCGATATTAGAATCACAAATGCGGAGCCTGAGTGATTCTAATTTGCTGATCGTTATAAAATCTCCTATAACCCCGAGCTCGGAGTTGTCTATTTCTATTCTAACATGACATTTTAAGAGATCTTATAAAAATTAGTTTTGAAGCTATTTGTACAAAAATATACGAATATTCTATAAAGTTTTTTATTGAAGGGTGCAGTTGCAGTTGAGCCACAAAATAAGATAACCCTTTTTTTGTTAAACATCTTTAAACTTTAGCACATTCATATTAGTATATTCTATGTTCAAATGTAAGAATCCCTGAATATTGTATTTACCATTATGTCTATTTAATGAAAAAAATCCAGGCTGTTACTTCAAGTTTTCTTTTGGCGGAGCAGCATTGTGAGCAATAAAATAGAATCCATAAGGTTATGCGGGATTTAACAAAGGATTTTTTCGTGTCTTGGCCAATCAGATTCGCAGACACAGCCGTATCATGTTAGAATTGGGGTTTTACAACACTGTACAGGTCACATCACAGCGGGTAGTTGGAAGGTCAGAGGAAACCAGTACGTACAGTTGGTCAAGGTTGTGTACTATAAACTGCCGCCCAACGGCACGCAACTACCAACTTTCCCACTTGAGATAGGCCGGGAGCCGAACCCCGACCTTAGAGGTGGGAGGCGAGAGTGTTAACACTCTACCACCGTGGCCCCCACCAACACGCAAAGTTAAGGCTGCAATCGAGCCAAAAATGGGATTCATTTCTTCGCTTTTGGAGAACCTATTCACATTTGGTTAATCCCACTTCCTCACAAATATTAAATCCTTTATATGACAGCTTATAAATTGGTTAAAATGCTAAAGGTGAATGAATGCTAACCTTCCATTTAATTAAAAGATTAAGACCGGCCATTATAGCCAAGTGTTCATATTACGAGATTTGAGAGGTCTTTGAAGCATGTCCCAAATGGGATATTCATACGGGAGCTGTTCAAGTTGGCCCTTTGCCAATTCGGCCCTTGGCAAATCGGCCCCCTAAAAAAGTTTGCCCTGGGCAAATCGGCCCCAGTTTGAAACTTTTGTAATTGGAACTTATTTATAGACCTGCAGAGAGCATATGACTGATATATATATATATGACATATATAAGAGAAAAATAAAGGGTCCTTTTCAGCAGAAACTGTATGCCTTACTTGGAATGATATGACATTTATTTATTGTAATCAGGCTCTTATTAAAATAAGGGGGGATAAATATGCATGACAATGTTATCACAATAGTGCCAATTGTTTATATGTTTGACTAAGTGTAATTAACCCATATGAAAGATGTCAAGATACTGGAATAAATCCCTTGTAACCTATGTGCAATTGTAACTTGTTAGAAATGATTAAAAGTGCAATTACATTGTCTGCACAGCCTCTGCTGATGGGATTATAAATTTAGTGATCTTTGGTACATAAATCATATCTACACTTATGTATCTATATCTAGGGGGCCAATTTGACCATAAATTATTTTATAGGGTCCGATTTGACCAGCTAATTTTATTTTGGGGGCCGATTTGGCAAAGGGCCGATTTGTCTATGATTCATTCATACAACTTCAATAAAACATCAGGCCTAGTACAGCTGGTGGAAATGAAGTTTCTATTTATTTTTCTTTAGTTTTCGCACACAAGCTACTCAGCCCTCAGACAGATCTAATAGATTTGACTTATTAAATTGAATCCCATATTTAAAATCTCACAAGACAATACTACGGGAAGTGTAAGAAGGTAGCGTGCCCTTTTAGTAAACAGGGAGGTGATTATATTCGGATAGTAACTGGTCAGTCCTTTTGAAGTAGGGCAAAAATGTTATATCAGTAGTTTTTAAAATTTGAATATTCATTGCTTGACCTTAACCTGAGCTTTACACCAAGGTTACATAACTCATTATCTTATCAGGGTTCCTTTCGGCCAAGGTCAAGGAAATTGCTTGACCTTGACCCTTCAGATATTTGACCTTTTAATTCATGTTTTACATACTAAGCCCCTTCAACCAGTGGCTTCAGCAAGTTCAGTTAAAATACAGAATGTGCCATTAAAATATTAAATATGTCAAGTAAATGTGCATAACAAGAAATACTAGTAGATAGAATAGATGTTTAAACCCATGCTGTCTTTCATTTCTTGGTTGGTTCCCTGGGCACTGTAAGTAAGACTCCAAGTATGTAAAAAAGTGGCTTTATTTATTTTGTCTCCTCCTTGGGCCACTGATGCAGTCACGCATACAGCACCACACCTATAGAGAAAGACTTTCTGTCATCTGTATTAAATTCAGTCTCAGAGGCCTGTTGTAAATACAACCTTTTTCATTATGCAATGATAAGGGGACTGACAAAAGCCGTGATTGTCCTTAAAAAGGCTCTTGCCTTGTCTAGCCCCTCTCTTGTACAAAGTTTCACCCAATAATGGTTGGTATTAGCAACTTGATATGAGATCATTTGAAACCACAGAAGTTTAAAATATAAAATCTTATCTTCAGTATTATGCTTTCTGTATATATCTACACAATAAGTCAAAAAATACTCTTCGGTGAATTTTCATTGATTAATACTAAGTTTACATTTTAAACAAAACTATTAAGACAGGTAGGTTTCATGTATGGCGTTTACAAATAATTAATATTTACCAAATATATGTGTTTATCAAATGATAGTATAGGGGCCACGGTGGCAGAGTGGTAACACTCTCGCCTCCCACCTCTGCGGCCGGGGATCGATCCCCGTCATGGCCGTAAGTGGGAAAGCTGGTAGTTGCTTGCCGTTGGTCGGCAGTTTACAGTACACAACCCTAGCGAACTCTATGTACTGGTTTCCTCTGCCCTTCCAACTACCCGTCGTGATATGACCTGTACAGTGTTGAAAGCGACGTTAAACCCCAAATAAATAAAATAAACAAACAAATGATAGTATAAATGACACTGCTGGGAAACAAATGATGAAAATGTAGTATTTACCCTTCAGTCTTATATCCGATTGAATAAATAAATGAATTAAGGGATGAACATGGATCAAGTACCAAATTGACATTCTCTAAGATGCTGATATCCAAGAAGGATTAATCAAATTGCCAGAAAAACTCCATATTCACATTAGTCTCTGATAGGGGAGAAAACTATGGTGGTGGATAGACTAATCTGAATAGGTCAGTCTTGAATTGTTGTGTAAATCTAGTAACATTATCACACATTCAGATGCCTCGAGGGAGCTTGTTCCATTCAGTAGGAACAGTTACTACACAACTGCACATCCCCATACATTTACTGGGTGAAGTTAACGAAACTGAAAGGCAGTTACCCTGTGTGATGTTACTGAGCCTGATTAGAGATAACAAGTATGTGTGTTGGTTGAAAATTATTGCCTTATATGTAAGAAAACTATACTTAAACAGTATGGAATTCTCAATTGGGAGCCAGTCATGTAGTTTATTCAGGAATGGTGTAACATGACTGAACTTGTTTATTTATTTATTAAATCATACACGTAGTATACAAACATAGGAGGTGGAAAATAAACATTACAAGATATACACTGATAATAAATGCATACATACATATATACATTATGCAGTTTAGAGATACATAAGATTTAATCACACAAACATCACCTAACAGGTACACAAGTATTCTATCATATGAGTAATTTCTTCATAGCTGAATTTGGTGTGATTACTCTCTTTGATACAAATAAGATCTTTAATATTGCCACATACAACTTTATCATTAACATTAGTCTGAGAATGTTCATAGATATCACTTCTGTTTTTGAATCTTACTGGTTTTTCAGAAACAAGTTCCTGAGTGCAGTTTAACTCCTTCGCAATAAAATTAATATTTTTACTAACATTGGATTGACTTCCACAAACAGCCATTCTGCCAGCTAATTTGACACAATTATCATCACTATTTAGTACTGTCTTGATAAATTTATTGAACCTCTTGTACAATTGTACATTAATAGGAGAATCATCACATATAAGATGGAGGTATCTACTATGAGTTCTATTAGACAAGTTAAATAACCTTCTTATGGCTTTTCTCCATTCTGTGTAAAATTGTAATATTTCTCTAGATTCAAAATCCCATAACACACTGCCATAAAGAGGCATGCAGAAACTTTTAAATAATTTGTATTTTACATTGACATTAGCATGTTGAAATGTATTAAGCATACTGTACAGAGCAACATTGAATGTATTGATTGCTTGATCAATCACCTTCACTTTCGTATTCACACCAATTATGTGACCTAAATGAACAGCCACTTGAACACATTTAATATATATATCATTATGCCATAAACCAGCAGGTGACTTACCATTTGAACCTGGAAAGTGAAGAAACTGGTACTTCTCTATATTAAAAAACGCATTATATTTCTTTCCAAAAGCATCACATATGTTCAGCATCTCTTTCATTGACGACAAGGTAGGGGCTAATAACACAGCATCGTCAGCATAACCTAATCCCCCCATAAATATGTTTCCAATAAAACACCCTAACCCGCTGTCTTTTAATCTTTGAAACATTTCATCCATATAGATTGTGAACAGTACAGGGGATAAAATCCCCCCCCCCCCTGTTTGACACCATTTGAAACACTAATAAATTTAGACATGCATTTACCCCATTTAATTGCCTGTACATAATGTGACATTAAGGCCTCTGAAGTCTACTAATGCTTGCCTTTCTCGTGTAGCAAAGCAGAGAGTTGCAATAGTCCAGGCAACTGCTGACCATGGCATTAGTCACCTTAACAGATCAGAGAATTGAGTGGTTTTGCAGTGATATATGATCTTGCCATACATTGCTATTTATTTCCTTCTTTTCACAGATGAAGCCCATCAGACCTTGAAACAACAGGTTACTGTTGGTATAATGAGTGAGGAAGGTAAGTGTATATACACATGTTTGTTTCTCCCAATGTACGATGCTTGATTTGTGATACTGATTTTCCTCTCATAAAAAGCGTAAGGTGATTTTTACAATACTTATTTATACACATTTGCATTTCATTAAAGTTATCCTTAGGAAAAAAGCTCACTGCTATGGTGTTTGAAGTACAGACTTTCTAAATGTTTGAAATTCATCCTTTTGTGAATTGATCTGTGATTTGTACATCAAAGGGGGTAAATCTTATAAACTGATTATCTTTCCCTGTGAACTAATCAACAGAAAAAGGTATGGCTTCCACAAATTCAATCCATTATGTTAAATCCAGCCTACATATTAGACAATACATCAGAAAGTAATGCTACATGAAACGAATGGCTTCCACTGGACAGTCTTTTCATAACAGTGTGGAAGTCATCCCTATTGTATCGATTTGTTAACTATTATTCAAGTGATCACTTAATTGGATTTGTCCCTATTGTTAGGGTATCACAAAATTAGCTATGACTGAAACAATTGACTTAATAGTGTTAAAGCTGTTTGAATGCTTTTTGAAAATTCATAATTACTTGATATTAATGTAATTATATTGCTGCTATTTAATATTTCACTTTTTAAATTTTAAGCTTAAATGTCAAACAACAGAAAGAAGAGAAATTAAATAATTGTCATGAAACATTAAACTTTTATCCCACAGAAGACAAACAATAATTCAATAGTTAACAAAGTAATAGTTAGAAAAAGAGTTAAAATGGCTGACAGATGGAGCCCGCCATTTTAAATGGCTCAGCCATTTAGAACCCTTATTTAAACCTACTGAATGTAAACGGCTTGGGGTCAAAATGGCAGTGAACATTAGAAAGAAAGTCTTTCTTATAAATATGTACAAGTGCATTTTATATATAGTCTTATATTCTTGATTTCCTAACATAACTGTTATACTGTAAACAGAACTAGTGATAGATATGCTCTCTTATTGGATTCATGATGCCTGTGGTACCCTTGTGTTCTCTTAAAACGATAAAAACCCTTAAAAAGATTTCTGGATCCCAGCTGCTATCTGGATCACCTCTAAATTTTCATCATCTGTTTCTGGAGTCACTTTCAACATTTTCTGATATTTTACCATTTATTGTTCAAACAAACACAAAGCATCAGCCTCAGTTACACACCCAGCTTGATAGATGTAATAAGCCTGTTGAGTAATATTGACAATAAGAAAGGTTTAGCCTTCATTTTAAAAATATATTTTGCAGAGAAATTGCTGTACATTCAGAAGATGAGATCTGGGAGAATAGAAAATTATTGTGCAAATAAGAAACATGACAACAACATATCTGTTGACTTTGCTAGCATTATTGATGATGCACATAACATTGTTCTAGTGGCTATCCCAAAAACAGGTTGTACTGTGTGGAAAGTGGCTGTATGAAAACAGGAACAGAACTCAACAAAAGCCTCTTTCAAGAACTAAAAGGACCATACAACAGACCAAGAGAATATTAAAAAAGCATGACTCAGACCAAACACGAAATAACAACACCACAATAAGTCAAAAGAGGGCTGCCAAGATTCCCCGAATGGTTTCTCAGAAACAAAAAGTAGGATATCATAATCAATTACAAAGAAATAACAAAATGACCAACACAACAGGAAAAAGTGTAAAAACTAAACACCGAAAAAAGCAGTTCAATAAGTCACTGAGAATACATCAGTTTAACTTCATAAAGAAAAGTGGCTTAAGATGGCTTCATGACTTAAACGATATTGAGAAAAGGAAAGTGCTCGGATCTTACTTCAATATCATAACTGTGCGACATCCTCTAGATCAGTTAGAATCATCATATCAGGATAAGGTGGTGCACTATAAACGAAATGTTGATAAAATTAGGGCAAATTTTGTGGAATTTCTTGCCAAACAAGATGGATTCAACATTTCTAAACAGTTCAATGACACAACAGCTCCCAGGAAATATCAAGACAACACCACATTTGAAAATTTTCTAACTTTCATATTACAAGCTAGAAATCGACACTGGAATAATTTTATGGACAATGCACATCTCTGCGGTATAAAATATAGGTATGTATCTGATAATTGAGAAATATTAAAAAATAATTTATAAAGTAATTTATAAAGAAATTCTTACAATTAATTACTAGGATTTCACTGGGTTAGTACATATTATCTTAACACCATCCAACACATTTGACCTTATACTTACACCCATGATCACTTCTGATGTGACAATTTATTAATCCTTATCTGACCATGCTATTATCCAATGTGCGAGATGCTCTGCCTTCTCCTCTTTCTTAGAGACATTTTCGTTGTTTTGACATGGTAAATTTTATGGCTGATTTGTGTGAAATTCTGTTTGTGAATACCCCACTAAACTCTGTCAATGAACTATGTCAGCAGTACATGACTGATCTATATGATTCACTTCAAACTATCAGGATAAAGCTTCACATCAAAGCTGGTAGAGTGGATTGTATACATGCAGGAGATGGGTCATATTGATGATCATAGCTCGGATAATCCTTACTAGTCTGTTTATAAATCTGGTAATACAAATGAAATGGCTCTGTTGTCTATTAAACTGATATACATCAGTCCTCATCCCGAAGTGGATCTACTGCCTTAGTATTACTTGATCTCGCAGGTACATTTGATACTATAGATCATTCAATTATACTAAGTTGTCTCTGATCATTGTTTTGTCTCGTTGGGTCTGTACCCCAGTAGCTTACTCCTGTTAATTGCTCTCGATCTGTAAAAATTGGCTCTATATTATTCGAAAACTGTAAACCTTTGGGGTTCTTGAAGACTCTGTTTTGGGTCCACTACATTTCTCACTGTATACTACAACCCCAAGCAAGGTCTTTGTTTTGCATAGTTATGTCAAATTGCACTTTAATGTTGGCGATACATAGCTGTTTGTGCAAAAATTTGCCTTCTGCATTCAAAAAGTTAAACAACTGCTCAGCAATATTAAAAAGCAAATGTCTAATAGCAAGCTTAAACTGAATCCCAAGAAGACAGAATCTTTTCTGTTTGGCTCCAAATCCCAAAGAGAGAGCTGATCAAGAAGTTGCATTGGCTTCCTGTCAAATTCCGCTCAATTTTCAAAAATGACTATGTCACAAGTTTCTTCAAACTCATTACCATAAATGCTTTGATGCTTTCTTCTTATACAACTCTGTATGGTACTGGGTGGTGTTGAGGTGGAGGTAAACTTCTTATGGTCCCTCAGTTATTCTTCTATTTACAAATCACTAGAGTAATTTTGCAGAAGTGTGTGGAATGGTTTGACTGGTAAGGGCTAAATCATGGGTTAAAAATTTGCAGGATTTGAATGCTCACTCTTAGTACCCAGAGAGATAACCTGGTTATAGCTGTCAGTGCAAATATTTTGTAATGAAGACAAAACCGGAGGGACCTTTAAGCTACCTTTGTTACTGTAATAGCCATAAATGCAGATGTGGAATTGAACTTCGGAGGAAGAAATGATCCAAGGGTGTACCTACCAAAACTTCTTCAAATTCATTTATCATCCTATCATTTTCACAACTCTGAAAAGCTCTATCATTGAGGATTCTACATATTTCCACAAAACGACCATTATTGGTGACCATGAATTTGTGGTGCGACTCAAACTGATTCAGAATGGTTTTTGTATTCAATTCTTGTTTCTGGTCAATGTGGCTCTTGCTGCTTCATAGAAATACACCTCAAGTTTTCAAAGATTTCCCTTGCATCGAAAGATTTCATATTTCCCTTCCACGTTCTGTATGGCAAATTTGAGCATCGCAGGATTTTGTGGGTTTCTGTTATTAAGCTGAACAGTTCTAATAATAACAGTTATGACCTGTTCAGCAGCTTCTACTGGACTTTCATTTCACAATTTCTGGAACATTAGAAGATATAATGTACGCATCTGGATTCTCCAGAGGATTTGGCACAGCCCCTCTAACTGCTCCAAGCTTTGTTGCAGATCCTTTTGTAGTTTTTCTTGCAAAAATTACTTGTTAACCTCAGCGAAAGAAGCTATAATCGCTTTACAGTCTCCTTCTAACAACCAGTTTACCATCACTTTTCATTTCAAAGTCTTAAGTTTTTAATCAACAACAGACACAATGCAAGGTATCAATCCCTTCTTGAAATTCTTCAATCTTTCATCCAGATAAGATTGAAGATCTTGAGCCTGAAGGCCCATGAAGTTTTATCAAGACTAACAGAGTTTTGGGATGTGTTTGTCTTCGCACTAATTAATCCCACAAACTAGTCTTCTCACCTTGAAGTCCAGCCATAATTTAAGAAGCCCTTTGACACAGTTCACTGGTACTACCTATTAAAATATCTGATTGGTAAAAGTCCTTGGTAAAACCTGTACACCCAACGTAAAAATAATGTACACCAATATTAAAAGCTGTGTCACAAACAATGACAAATCTTCAGTGTTTTTTGCTCTAAAAACAGATACAAGATAAAACCTCTTTCAACCCTTCTGTTTACTCTTGTTCAAATTCTGGCTATTAGAATGACACATGAAAAGGCCATTAAAGATATAGATCTAGACAGAGAAGACTTCAAGATAAGTCAACTCATTGATTAAAGCACCCTTTATCCTTTCGGTATTTCTTCCTTGATAAAAATCATTGTTTTTAGTAGAAATGGTCTCAAAGTGTTTTGGAGACAAAATAGAAAATGTTCCACTCAATATACAAAATATTAATAATCATAAGTTGGGTTTGTCCTGGCAAAAGCGAAGTTCTAAAATACTATTCAAGTGGGTATATAAGGACTAATGAAGACAGACTGATTTGGTTTAATTTGAATTATCCATGTATAATTTTGGTATGTTTCTTTTTTTTCAGCTTTATATCAAAAACAGAAACTCTTAATATGGACCTGCAATATATCATAGCCAAAAAACTTTCAGGTAAAAGAAAAGTGAAGTACATCAATTCTTCAAGAGGGCAAAATAATTATGCCTCACAAGAACGATATCTTCCACTATTTTCTCAATTGCCTAATCCTGAATCCTGGATACAAAAGCTCATGGTACAATATGAAGAAGATATGGATGTCTTTGGCTACTCCTATGCTATAAGAGATGGCAGGGTTTATGCCTCCTGCAGTACTTACATGTTTGGTGGATTATGTGTGTAAATAAGTACAAGTCAATGTTTATGCAAGGAACTGTAGATATTTGTTATTTTTTACCAACTGCTGTCCTGTTAATTACTTGAATATATGGATTTTATAAATTATTTTTGTTAAATAAATTCTTATCTTTGTAATTCAGAATAGAAACGCTAATATATATAATCCAAAATGGTTGCAATAGCCAAAGCTTTGTCTTAAAAATAGCTCTTTTGGTATCAATTTGTTTTTACTAGATTATTTGGTCTTAACTAGCTGTTTGCCGGAGAAATGTATACTGTCAAGGACAAGGTCAGAGGTCAGGAAGTTGAACAAGTATAACACAATAATGGGGTAAAGAGCCTTTATTTTAAAACACCGAACACAATGATAACTAAATTACTGACTTAAGACATTAATGACTCACTTTAGTTAAGATTTATTGATAATAATTCCACTAACACAATACTACTGTCAAAACATTACCAGACGATTTACTGAACTATACAATGACACAGTCACACTGAATATATACGTGTTAACTAAAACTAATTAAAGTATTTACATAAAAGGGACAAGAAAGGCCCCAACCCATTATGTAGAGACTTGTCATTTGAAAGCGTGGGCTACAGATGCTGCTATTTTTGGTGTGTTTTTGAGGTACACGTGTATAGCAGAAGAAGCCTCCTGTGCTTTTAATGCATCTAATGTAACTCCATGATAAGCAGCCCAAACACCCGACCTTCTAAAGGAGTGGAAGTGTTGAGAGGCCGGATTTAAATTTAGGGACATGAGAAGTTTGGAAAGGGTGGAGCTAACCATGGAGGAAGTAAGGATGATGAAACCACAAGGTTTTGATAGCAGGAGGAGGGCAATTTTTGGAAGCTGGAACAAATTGCAGGAGGGACTTGAGTGCTGATACTGGGCACAGAGGGGAACATATGGGTAAGGGGATTTGAACACATAAGCTTTAGTAGAGGATTGCATTGCCTTGGCCCACTTAATGATGATATGTGCACCTGTGTGGTCAAATTAGATATCACTGCGCATGAGGTGACGGGGGGGGGGGGGGGGGGGGGGGGTCAAACAGGGGGGATGGAGGAGGGTGCGATGTTGGAGAGGCGCAAAAACGCCAAATAAGCCAGGAGAAAGGTTGCTTTGTATACTGGCCTGTAAGTATGGGAGTCGCAGGCATGAACCAGCTTAGTAAGAGTGGAAACAGTGAACACAGTTTTGAATGAGAGGGTGCAGTCAGAATTGATGGATACAACTTTTATGAGGACTTTCCTGTGGGAGAGGGCAGAGGTAGGAATGTCGTACATTTTGAAATAGTGAGCAATGGCAGAGACATATGAGGAAAGGGTGTGGGCCTTACTACCATTCTGTGCAAGCGGCTCTAAGAAGGAAAGGAGAGTGGAAGTGTGAGAAAGGGGAAATTTATATTTAATTGAAAAAGCTAGGAAAACTTTGAACTTTGAGAGATAGGTGGCAGAAGTGCGGGGTCTGCGAGCTGTGTCGATTCTACAGTGAGCTTGACGCAGCTGCACTGCACCAGATGACCCTACAAATGCATACATATGCATTGCTGAATTATATACTTTCAATAGGGTAGCATGCACTGTCCTTTACAAACCACCAGTTGACGTCATTAAAAGTATGCAGAAGATTTTTAGTACTATATTTCTCAAATACTCTTGACAAAATGTCTGCCTTTACATTTAAAACACCTGAAATGTGAGTATACTCTAGTGTTATGTCATTGCTAGCTGTCAAAAACCATACAGATCTAGCCACACTTTGCATATACCTGTCCTTAATGCGACCATTTTGCAATGCATATTCTACAGCAATGTTGTTTATGTGAAATCTGACATTTTCTGTTGCCATAAATGAGCAAACGTATTTAGAGCCATCAGAATGTTCAACATTTCTAACTGTGTAATACACAATGATGCAGTGGCACATGCATGACGTGAAATGTGTACACCTGCGAATCCCAAATAGCCCCCATTACAGAGAGGCAAGCATCCATGTACACTTTATTGCGTCAATGTGTATGCGAGAAAATCACTTTACCATTGAACTGCCTCAAAAACTGTATGAACCAGTGAAGATCCTTCTGCATTTCCACTGTGATGGGTATGATCTGAGTATAGGTTCTTAGTTGATTTAGTAGGTGATATAACCAAGACAAATGACCGAGAGGGAAGTATGCACCTGTGCAAGTATAGCAGCTTGCCCAAGAGTGATTGAAGCTGTTTTCTTGTTATGCGCTTCTTACGTAATTTTGACAAAGGTCCAGAATCTGTAAACACGGATGGACGTTTGCCCTGCGTCAACATCACTAACGATTCCCATACATGTGAGAACTCTTGAAGGCGGGACAACATTTTTGGGATTCATGGGAAGGCCCAGATTTTCAAAAAGGGAATAAAGTAGGCGGAATTCTGCATCAGTGTCCCTGCATCTATGCATGTAAACGATGTCATCAATATAGTTAAAGATGACCAACCCTTTGTCGCTCATGATGTGACATATGATGTCTGTGAAACGCTGCCTGTACGCATCCCCATTGGTACACTTATGTCCAGGTAAGTGCTGCCCTTCCAGTGCATGCCCAAAGGATCAAAATCATGCGGGTCTATGAGCAGGTTGTGGAATGGTCTATCTTGGAATGGAGAACGTCCCCTTCTAGCTAATAGATGGTGTCAATTATGGCGTTGACTGACGTGTACTTGAGTGTAAACTTCCTGTTGTTGTATACGTCATCCTTGATGCCACTATTCACTGACTAAGATTAATGATGACCCTGCATGTGTTGTCCTGTTTGGGCCTGGAAAGAAGTAGTGAGTGATGTACTGGGAATGGTAACACGTGACCGGGGCCTACAATGACCGTGTTGGAGTTTCTTGTGCAAGTATGTTTCTATGTCCTCTGGGTAGTTTGACGCAGAGGGATAATTTTCAAACACTTTTACAAACTTTATGTCAGAACTATCAACATACAAGGGGAATCCGTACTCCAGGTATTCTAATAACAATTGGTCATGATGCTTTTTACACAGACTCCTCCAATTATTGATGTTTAATTCTGTGCCTTCTGGTAATTAAACTGGCCTGTTTGTTTTACCTTTAAATGAGCTTCAATAGCCCATTCCTGTAACGCTTCTTCGGCACAAAACATTAATCATATTCTGCATCCTGACACACACACAATTGTTCTTCTATCTTTGTCTGGTTCTGAGCCATGTTTATTTGAATCCGGTTATGACTTACGTCACTAATATCCGACCAACCCTTAAAACTTGTGTAATTAATGTCCATGCTTGATAACTTATTGACACAGTGTAGCACAGAACTAAAATAGTCAGCAGAATGCGTGTTACCATCTCTGTATTTACAATTTCACTAAAATTCCTAAAAACATAAGTTACTATTATTCAGTCTTTTGATGTTAATTTTGCGTTTTCTAGTAGCTGGTCAATTCTGTTTATTGGTGTCATGACCTCCTGTGTTCTTCCGTCTCAAACAATCTTGTAATCTGTGACCGCACAGTTTTCCTACCTGTTGCTGACAGTATGAGCAGGTGTGTTTGTGGATTTTCCCATCCACTATGTGGTCAGATGCAAAAGTACAACTTGGCCTGCGATTGTTTTGGAGCTATTACACGTGCTGTGTTTCTAATTCTGATCTTTTCAATTACGTCTGGGTGTTTCCAGGTACACTTGCTCCTTTCTACTTCTTGCAACAAAACAAGATGCGCATGACACAGTGTAGTCCAATTAATTTCTAACGTGTCTTGGAACAAATGATGGCCATATTCATATCAGATTTTCCCTGACTGTGTTAGATGTTTCATTCTGCATACATACCCTACCATAAATTGCAAAGGGGACAAGTCTTGATAATCCGGAAGCTGACTGCCCGACTGCCCTGGGAAACTGAAGTGGTGCGGCCACCCTATTTCCTTCTTAACATTGTTGTCCCCAGACCTGTGAAGCCCGGATTTTACTGTTTTGTTACCTGACAGTGCTGTTCTGCTAGTCCCTTGCAACTGCTGTAACTTTTTCTGAACCTTCCATTGAATTCTGTCATCTGATTTCAGATAATCCAAGGAAGCAATGCCAGAATGATAACTTTGAGATGTATGCAAAAACATCCAATGAGTCATCATCTGATGATGCAGCTTGACGTTTTTTGTAGTGTTTATTCTGAAGCAATCTGAAGCACATTTATACGACTTTTGGGGGGAACTGTGCGACATTTGAGATGAAGTGTGGGACACACAAGTTGACGACAGCTTCCTTTCCAGTTCTGAATTTTCACTCTCAATACTTTCTATATTCTTGAGTAGATGGTGCAGCTTGTCACCCAGATTAGCGTCATTGACCTGAGAAGATGTTGTGGAAGGGGTAGTGTTTTCCAGTACCTGTGCTGCAGTAACTGCCTGTTGTGTAGGTGACATATCACTGCTCAAGCTATCCCTCATGTTCTCATCATGTTTAGTTGTCGATGGCATCGAACTCCAACCAGCCGATGATGTTTATATCCACATTTTTTTACAATCTGCTACTGGGGGCCACGGTGGCAGAGTGGTAACACTCGCCTCCCACCTCTGAGGCCGAGGTTCGATTCCCTGAATGGCCTCAAGTGGGAAAGCTGGTAGTTGCTTGCCGTTGGTCGGCAGTTTACAGTACAGACCCCTAACAAACTGTATGTACTGGTTTCCTCTGCCCTTCAAACTATCCGTCATGATATGACCTGCACAGTGTTGAAAGCGAAGTAAAACCCCAAATAAATAAATACAATCTGCTACTGTCATATTTTGTGTAACTTTGGGTGGCATCATGTACAAGTTATTCGTGTGTATATCCTAGTGCAATAGCTGAATTTTTCATGTACAAAACATAAGTTGAAACTGGCAAATAGAGAGGAGGGAACCCGATGCCAACCCGACATTTTTTTATAAGGATTAGATGTGGCCACCCCCATGACCTAATAATAAACATTCTATGATCCCCTCCTCAGCTGACAAGTTGTGACAAGCAACAACCCCGAAACTATTTCATAATTGCTTTACATCACAATGACCATGTTAGTAGACTGCAGTTGGCACTTTAAGTGATGTAATATAAAGGCTTTAAAATATTTACAACAACACACTACCTGAATGATCACAGAAGTGTTTAAGCATATGATACTCCACTTCAAATTAAAAATCTGATTTTCGTGACTGTTGGTGAAATGGGTTTGTAAATTGTTTTTATTGGTGCATTACACAGTTCTTTATGGTGTCACTTAGTAATAGATCATTAATGCTGGAGAATTAAGCTCTGGCAGAAAAGATTTATCCAGTTTATAAATTGATAAGCTTTGTCTCTTAATTCGAGCAGTAGAATAGCTACAAATTTTAACTGTATCCAGATCATTCATATCTGATGAGCACTCACTGAATTTGTATAAATAAACATTATTCACAATGTAAGTAACCACGGTGGCTCTGTTTATCTAACTGTTCTAAATGAAGGTTAGAAGGGAGGAGGATTTATAACACTGCCAAATGTTCTTATGCCTTTATTTCACCTTAATGGTAAAATATGATTTTTTTGCAGAAGCATAAATATTTATAAGAGAATATGCAAATGATCCTCATATGATGCTATAAAAGATCTGTATCACTGCTTTCATTTATGGAAGCAGCACTTCTCATTTTTGTTGTTGTGAGTTATGTATTTTCTCTGACATTAGTGAGACATAATATGCTAGAAATCCCTCCTCAATGTAGGGAACATTTATTTAATGGCACATTTAATAACACCCTAAATGAGAATATATTACCACATCAGTAGCTATTTAAAACCATACATTATAATTCCTACAGTAACGACAGCATAAATGTGTTCAATGTTGCCATGAAACTTGTAATCTGAAAGATTTAGCATATCAATTTGCTTTTACTAGTGGATTGATTGACATTATCATTACCTTACTTACATTACTAGGTTCGCTTGTATACAGCTTATCTCTCAATCAATTAATGAATCATACAACACATGTATTTTTTTTTGCAATTGTGGCTAAAGTCTGCAATAATTAAATGCTTTTTTAAATAAGAGTTACTGCTAAAAATGTTGACTCATATGAGTTACAATGTCTGAAAACATACTGGCTTCATGTGACCCATTGAGATTATATTAGTCTTGTAGATGGGTACCAAAAATACATTGTTATGTGAACCTTCATTAGGATATATGTATGTTCTAATTAAGGTGTCCTGCGGCACATTGTTGCTATGTATGTAGCAGCAATTTATTATGCCCATGAGAAAAGAAGGCTGGAATTCGTTTTGGTTTACATGCGTGACCTACACAGTAATGAGAAACATGAATAGTGCACTAGAGTAGTGCACTAGAGTAGTGCATCATTCATGAAAGTCTGGAGACACACCCACTAAAAGAAAAACATATATGGATCCCTAGAAATGCTAGAATTGTAGAAAAGCAAGGCCAAAAGGTGTTTTGGTCCCCTAGTGCAAGCGCAAAGCCATCAGAGACAGGAGTAGTGCACTAGAATTCACAGAAAAGGCAAAAAGACATGTGTCCTTTTAACTATTGGAGGGCAAGAGAGGGAAATTCAGAATGCACAGGTGTTTTCAATCTCTTCAAAGTCCGGGGACAAAAGGACATGTGTCCTTTTAGCTATTGGAGTGTTGTCAGTGTCATCGAAGTCTGGAGACAAAAGGACATATGTATGGGGAAAAAGCGAAAGGACATGTGTCCTTTTAAGTATTGGAGAGCAAGAGAGGGAAATTCGGAATGTACAGGTAAATTTCATCAAAGTCCGGAGACAAAATAAAAGTGATCTCTAGAAGCTGTGGTCTTCAGAAAGACATACAAATAGGGTACAAGGCTCCAGATGAATTCAAACAAGGATCGTCACCTTGTTTTTTCCAGCTATATTTAAATCTGTGATCATCACCAAAAAACATCAACTACGGAGAATAGTACATGATTAGGCTGCCTTTGATTTTTTTTTACTAGCTGCTCTAGCAATTGGTACCTGAGCTAATTTAAAAGAGAAATAATTATATTTCCACACACAAACAAAAAGAAACAAAGTCCTGTCAAAATTAGATGTTTGTACACTAGAAGACCAATGAAAGACTGTTAACATAAATGCAAGTTTAAAATCTTACCAGTTAAGATTCTCAAGAATGAGCTTATAGTATGTGGGTTATAGTATGTGGGTCATAGTATGTGGGTTATAGTATGTGGTGTGGTGTTGTTTTCTGTGATTGTGAAAGATGGATTAATTTTGGGCCTTTGTTGTCAAAAACATATGGCTGCTCTACGATGATTTTGTTTACTGGAGGTTTTAGAAGAAACAATGTGTTGAAAGTAAAGATAAAAAACTTCACAAAAATATGAGGCTTTTTTGACTATCTTTAATTTGATTAGAGTCAGAACCAGTATACTTTAAAACCAGTAAATGTTTCATCAAAAATTTATTTCCCACAAAGTATTAGTTTCCACCCAAAATAAATTTCAATCACAAAATAATTCTACTGCAGAACAGAATTTGTCACAAATAATTCATGTTCCGAAGAAATATTTCAAATCAAGACATACTTCAGAGACTGTGTTTCATGCATCCTGGTACTATTTGCAAGTGTTCAAAGTCATATTTCTGGCAGAGATGTTTAGGTACACAGCATCTTCACTGTAGGAAAAATGTATATCAATGCGCCTGACATTGACAATCTGACCAAGCAAACTTCTTATCCCAATAAAATCCCAATCACTGACGTCATTTTTCATCTGATACAAATACAAGACGAAATATCTATGATGGTAAATTAAGCAATGTGTTACTTTTAGCAACATTTTTCAACGACCATTTTGCAGACAATATAAACGTGTGTTTACCTTGTAAATGGGGTGATATAAACAAAGCAAGATAATGGTAGATGGATTATCTAATAAAACAATGTACATATACTGTACAAGGTGAACATTTCACCAGGCATAACTTTAAGGTATTTCAGCTAATGAGCTGAAGTAAAAATTGATCATTAGTGACCACTAATTCTTGTAATATTAAAAAAAATGAAGAATTAGTGCAATGTCATTATAGCTAAAATTTGTACTAATACAGTATATCAGCCTCTGAGACTCCTCTACCAATTCATTGTGTAAAGTGATTTTTGAATTTCTAGGCTATCCATTTAGTAATTCTTTATCTTTTTATATGCTTGCTTTTTGGAGAGTAATCATTGGCATTTATATACTGAATCTAAAATTCTGCTTCAGGAATAGATGCCAATGACTGATTTGTTAAATTAGACAAAAATCAAGAATAACAAATATACAGTGGCCCTACTTGCAGATATTTAACAAGGTCTACTATCAAAAGTCTAATGAATGAAATCGAAATGAAAAAGGTTATTTAAACAATATTTCATAATTTTCGATAATAACCAATGCACATATTA
This sequence comes from Sabellastarte sp. h YS-2021, assembly GCA_964017235.1. Classification (NCBI taxonomy): domain Eukaryota; kingdom Metazoa; phylum Annelida; class Polychaeta; order Sabellida; family Sabellidae; genus Sabellastarte; species Sabellastarte sp. h YS-2021. The sequence goes on along the minus strand of OZ024929.1, from coordinate 169,969,157 downwards.
TAATGCCACATTGTAATATTAAAGAAAAACTTGAAATTACTTCTTTGTAAAACAGAAAGTCATCCCCGTCAATATCAGAGAATGCATAAACAATAATTCCTGGGGCATTCTTGATTTCTATTCTAACGTCTTTCATATTGAACGCAGAATCAGAGATGATCATGATGTAGTTTTCTTCCCTGGGCTCTACTCTACAAACAATTGCATATACGAGTGTTCTACAAATGTAAAATTGCACAAAAATGATGATTTAATACAAGTATAATTGATTGAAGCTTCATGTATTTGTGAAGTAATATTATGAGACAGTAGCATTTCAATTAAACCACTTTAATTCCATAGCACATATTATGTTGCTGCATAATTTATGACTTTTTATTTATTTATGCATAAATTAAAACTGCAACACAACTTATAGAGTTATTCTGAGTTTTATGTTTTTATGCATTACTTGGCCAAAAAAGGAACCATTTATTCTCATACGAAGAAATTGATATGGCAAGATTTTGCCAGGTGTCTGGAATGTCGTAAAGACTGTATTGAATCAAGTTATCTGAAATTTGTCAGAAGTAATAAAAATGGTGGACAGTTTAACAAAGCATATTGAAGCTAAGGATTGGCTACAAATATAGATCAAAGTTTGACCAAATGTGATTTGAAGCTGAAAATTGGTTATCAGTATAGACATCTTTTTACCTGAACGTAATTTGCGATCCTGACCCCTTTAACACAGCCACTGGATTGGTGTTCCCATTATCGCTCAGGGCAGGACCTTCAATATAGATGGTGAATCCTGGTGGTAGAGTTAAGCCAGGATTTGTTTCCACAGTCTTATCAGGCACACATGGTGCTAATAATAAAAAAAAATCAATTAATGAATTATGGATTCATGTTTTCATATGCATGATAACAAGGTAATATTCAAGAAAGTGACCAAAAAATTGAGTTTTTACATACTTAACAAGAGGATAAAAAGAGCACGTACTTGTAACAAGTCCTCCATTATTGCTTATGAATTCAATAATAAACTTTCTTTTAAAATTTCTTTATCCAGAATCCCTTTATTATTCTTTAATTTCAGAATCAAACCATCTGTTCATTGTGCATTTGTTGATAAAGAAACATAATTTCAGAATCAAACCATCTGTTCATTGTGCATTTGTTGATAAAGAAACATAATTTCAGAATCAAACCATCTGTTCATTGTGCATTTGTTGATAAAGAAACATAATTTCAGAATCAAACCATCTGTTCATTGTGCATTTGTTGATAAAGAAACAAACACACTCTGGCAAAAATATAACCTTCTTGATAAGGATAACTATATTTTCACAAAAAGCACTAGTTAAATATTTACAATAACACATCTGAGAATGCAAATTAAATGAAGGAAATGGAACAAATTAGGAACAGTAATAGTCTCAAACCTGTGATAAAGAGACATTTTTGACTGTATGAAATACACAATAACTTTCCAAAAGCAATGTTCTATACCAATATCAAAGATCAACAATTTTAATGGTACAAAACAAACAAAATGGTATGAAAAAGACACTTTATCCTAAAAGTCTCAAACATGTTCTATGTGGCTGCCATTTACCATAGTTTTTGACACAAAAAATAAAGATAAACTGCATAAAAACAATCAAAAAATAGTATAAAACAATTTTAAAAGGCGAAAAATTTATAATGATTTTTATATATAGAAATTGCATTATGTAGGAAAAGCCCCAGACCAAAACGAGAAACAACTTGCCGGCAGTGGGGAACCATATTTTGGGATCTAGTAATTTGATTGAATGACTGCAATTTATGGCACAAGTGGAACAGAAAATCCACAGTCACAGAGTGTCTCTTGGGTTGTTCAGGCGACCCAGGTGTCAGTCTTCCTCCCGGGTCAGAAGTTGTTGTGGGTACCTTAATATCATCTTAGGGCACCAGTCTAAGTTGGGGTTTCATAACCTTGAAACCACTTATATAACTAACCTTGGGGTTCTGTACCTCTTTGCCCAGTTACCCCAGTAACCATCTGTAAGCAGTAATGCTATTGGCTATTCTTCACTTCCAGTGTGACTTGAGAACCCACCTGGTTCTGGGGTCACTTTGGAATTGACTTTCACAAGGAAAACATGAAAACTTTCCCTCCCACCCTCTCTGAACTTTGATTAGGTCAGGGGTTGACCTTAGGTCAAGTCCGTATTCCACTATTAGGTTGTATTGTATGTTCTTTTATTTATTGCATTTTAACTCATTCTTTTAGTTCTTGTAAACCCTCTGGGGTCCTTGCCCCTTCTGGCAGTCTTAGAGGTCTTCAGGCTTCCTTAGTCAAAATTCACATTTATACATTTAGTAATTGACCTTTAACCCTTTGTTTGCCTGACCTCTTACCTGCTTAGGTTCAAGGTCCCCATTGGGGTCAAAGGTCATTTGTATCACATTCAATGTTGATGGCAATGCTCTAGTCATTGAGATGGACATGAACTCTAATGACAAGTCAGTCATAAGTTTTGCATTGCTTACATATCTATAACTATTACTATATTACTATTACATTATTACTATATGAATTGTAAATACTTCTTAGTAGTAACTTTTATATTTTAATAAACTAGTACCCGCAGTAGTTGTTTTTCTGACTTGGGGGTAGGGACTGGGAGGAGCCAGTGGCCAAAAAAGAGAGCAAAAACTGAGAGGAGTGACAGGAAGTGGACACAGAGGGTAGGGCAGAGGCGGGCACATTTTAATCACAATCCAGGCACAAGAAAGGACATATGACAAATATTTACTTGACAGACTCAGATGATTAGGCTATCGTGGATTAGGCTCTACGACTTGTGGTTTCGTTGGAAATTGTTTGGAAACTTGGAAATGTATTGGATTTTGTTTAAAATTTGTTGGAAATTGGAGCAACACTAGCTTAGCTAACAATAAATAATAAATAAGTAAAAGGAATTGGGTATTCCAGAAAAGGACTGATTGATGCCAGCTTATTCTGTCTCCAGGTTTGTTCCAAACTCAGATCCCGTCTTCCTGTCCAGCCAGTGTACCAAGGTGATTGAAGTAATCTGTTCGTAGGTCTCACCGATGTTTCACCTTCCTCAAAAGGTTCCTGTAATTGTCATTGGGCACATACACCATCTGTTCATTTGAAGGGCTGCTATCTCACCTGCTGGAGTGGGTGCCCAGTCTGCTTCGCCCTGGCGTGTTCTCATTATATTGTACAACACAACACATATCAAAACCATGTCTCTGACAACCTTCGGCCTTTGCTCCATGGTGCCCCGTAGTACCCTGATTCTGCTCACTAATATTTCAAACACATTCTCCACCACTCTCCTGTCTCTGGAAATTCTGCAGTTTGCTATTCTCTCTTCCCTTGTGAGTTGTTTTTTGCTGTAGCGTTTCGCAAGCCATGAAATCAAGGCGAAAGTGTCATCATCCAGCAAAAAACAGTGCAAATCTGGTTCTCCCTCGACCAGGGCTTCAGGTGGCAGAAGCCCCAAGGTGCCATCCTTGATCTTTCTCCTGAACTTGCTGCAGTTAAATATTTGTGTAACTGATAAAGATTCACCAGAGGAATCTGTATTCTGCATCAACCAGGGCTAGCAGCACCGTGGAAAAGAAGCCCTTATTTGTTGTAATATTCACTCCCATATCTCTTCTGACCGTCTTCATGGTGATAGGTTTCTCGTCTAGTGCCCCAAGAGTGCGGGGAACATTTCATCTGGTTCTGAAATTCCCCTTCACCTTTGTTTCAGTCTTCAGGATCAGCAAGGACGTGTACATTTCTCCCGTGGCCAGGTGTCTGAACTTAATTTCCAGTTTCAATCCAACTTTCCTAAAATTGGTAACTGACTTCTTGATGTGGTTGTGTCAGGTGACATCCTGACCAAATTCTGGTAACCTGGAATATCAGTCTGTATTAAGTTGGCCAGGAGGGTACTGTAGCATGCTCTTTTTTTTCTTTTTGAAGGATCCAGGGCATGAACCAGGGGTTTGGTGGCTTTTTTCTTCTCCTGGGTTGTTGTGGCTGTGGTGAAGGTGCTGGTTGAAGAGCAGGTGATGGTCCTTGATTAAGATGTGTCCTTTTCTGTCTGAAAGTCATTATGAAAATCAAGATACTACACTCAATAATAAACAAGGCTGACAGGGGTTTCAGACTACTAGTGTGAGCTGTAAAGCCATCAGAGACTCGAATAGTGCACTGAAGTTGTCATCCATCCCAGAACTAACGTAGCACATTGTGGCTTAACCTCAGTGAAGAGACACATACTCATCATCCTACACCATAATTCATGAAAGTGCGGAGACAAAACAAGTGATCTCCAGAAGCACAAGTCTTGCTAGAGCTCATGATGGAAAAAGGTAGTTAAACTTTTAAGTAGGATATAGAGCAAGGTAGACGAAAGGAACCATCAGTCGCAGCAACCTGCAATTTCTAGGAGCTCCAGTACCACTTCCACATATCAGCAGCAGCCAGCAGATTCTGCAAGGGAATGCATCTTGACTATTCCAGAAACCCAGATGCCAGAAAGCCAGGTCATACAACTAGCTCAAAAGAGCCAAATTGGTGCAAAAGGACAATAACAGCCCGCAGGGCAGCAGACTTCATACTTAGTTGCTGACAAGCAACAACCCATTACAGCTACACTTCACCATCAGCTTTACCAAGGCCTTCAACCCACCATCAGTGGCCTCTGTCACAGGCTAGGGAATTTCACACATCTCAGGCTTCTCTAGCATTTTTGGGAAATACAATCATGAGCTACCAACAGATGGATACCCCTCAACCTTTTACACCAAGTGACTAGCATCAACACGCTGCCTCTCCTTCAGCCACACAACAGCAAGATCCTCCTCAGCAGCCAGCCCAGCCCCCCCCTCAGCAGTCATCTGAGTCCAAGTAGCAGCAGCAGTGGACTTAGTGCACCTATCTACAAAAGGTCCTTTTCAGGAACACTACTGTAGAATGTCCTTGTCAGGACAACTGCTGATTCATAGGTTCTTCTCAGGGCCAAACAAATCCTCCCAAAATAATTGTCCTGCTGACTTGTTGAAAAGCCAAACCAAAAAATCATTACACTGCCCCACACCAAGCACATGGTCCAGTTTTAATCCAACTTGTCAATGCTTCATGCTTGATGCGGTGGTGCATGCGCTCTTCAGTGAGGTGAAAAACTGCTGGTGGCATCCTGACAAAAAAAAGGTTGTTACAGCTTTTCTTTTTCTCTTTGAAGGAGTCATGGTATGGCCCAAGGGTTTTGTGGCTTCCCTCTTTGCCTAGTTGGTTCTGGGGGCTGTGGTGAAGGTGCTAGCTTCATGGCAGGTGGTGGTCTGGACACAGAAGAGTGCCTTTTTATCTGCAAATCAGAATAAAAATCAAAATGTTTATCTCAATAAAAAACAACAAGGTCTTACATCAGTTAGGGCTTTACGGCTTGTCCTGATAGTTTCCTGTCTAGTTGTGGGGAAAAGCATCCTGATCCTAAGTCAGGTCAGGAGGTTGACCCAGGTGAAACCAAACCATATTTTTTGAGTCGTAGGTTTGGTTATTTTGTCAGCCTCAGTGGAACAGCCCTATAAGTAAGTCATGTGACAAGAATATGAAAAAAATAAACATAAGAAACAGCCCCCCCCGCCCTAAAAAGGAAGAAATAGCTTACCCCTTTTACCACTATTTTGTATGCCATTCCATGAATAATATTATACAGAACATTACTTTGTTTTGATAAAGCAGAGGTAGGTTCATATTTAACACCTGGAAAATTGAAAATTAGGAAACTAGCAGTTTGGATACTACAGTCTAATGTATATTTGTATCTGACTCACCAGTTTTGCATGCATTAATTGACATTTTCTGTAATCCCACCATGGAGCCAGTTGATGTCCAAGTAATGGTGATGTAATCAGTATTTGACAAGCCAATTTCAAACACCTTTGATTTCAGTTCCCACCCATTTCCACCAATTTCCTGAAATCAATCTCATACACTTGTGTTAAAACCTTGTTACATCCGCTAAGGAGGTTTCTATTTCCTTTTCTATCAGTATTTGGGTGAAATCACAGCATAGTCTAGATATGATGTTTCCATTATGTAGATTGACAAAAGTTTATTCTAAATTTCAGTAAATGGATTAACTTTGCTCACTTTTACTTTTTAAGTTTACCAGCTTTTAATTTATGTTTTCTGTGTATCAAACTTGAAATCACTTGATTAAGTGTAATCAATTTGTAGCCTTAAAATTTATGGAAATGCATGAGTATTATTATTTAAAGGAATTTCTTCTAATTTTGCTAGATTAATGTATGAGTTTTTTTTATTTAAAGGAATTTCCTCTAATTTTCCTTACAAATTTGCGACAAATATATAGCTCACCACATTCTCGTCAAAGGCTGGACTGTATGATCCAGTTGGAAAAGCTCTGACTCTAACCTGATAATACACAAGAGTGGCATTCTACAGAGTACTCACAGAACACAACAGTTTGCCAAGGACCGGACAGACATATCTGCCAAATTCTATTCTCCATATGCTTCTGCACAATTTAAAATGGCACCAAAGCATGTAAACTGAATTAATATTTCAAATACTTTAGGCACATAGATGTAGATAGATAAAGTAACATGTGACTACACTGGGTGATGTTATTAGCGGTCAAATGTATCAATCTATATCAGTCTTTTTATTGAGAATATACTATCAGATATTCTGTGGACCAGTTTTTACATCCAGTTGATCAGATGTCATTTGATTTTGCTGTTGTCGTGAAAACCCTTGCACTCAGGCACATTTTACATTTGCAATGGTACATATGAAAAACTGCACAAAATAAAATATCTACATAAAAACTGCTTGTATAAGGGTCATTTGAGACATTATTATTCCTTCGCGTCCTTGATTTTGGTCAACTTTTTGTCATTTGTTACCAGATGTTGTTACCAAGTGATTACTCAGCTTTCTGCTCATGGCTATAAGTATGAATACAGCTTATATGAACATTTCAGATGCAATGAAAGCCATTTTGAATGTTGCAATGGACACAAATTCCAAAAGCTTTCATGCAGTTAAATTTTCCTCAGAACATCTGTGTTGTTTTGAATTATTTGTCACCTCATCGTGTTCTATGCAAAAATCATAAACAGGTTTAGACAGGACACCAGTAAACGTTAACAATCAAGGAAATGGTATTGACTTTCGCCTATTATTACTGCATTCTTTGTCACATCTTGAAGTTCTTTTTACTAGCCAGGACAAAGTCCTTTACATTTTTAACCACATTTTTAACTGGCTGTGGACTCATATGTTCCAACCGTGAAGAGCTGAAAGAATGGAGTATTAATCTGTCATGCATCGGAAGTCTCAATCATGATTTATATTAAATACTTGATTTATATCATTTATACTTTAATATATCATTTTGTGTATGCATTAAATATTGTTACCATTTTGTTATGGTAGTTATCAAATATTGCCAATTTAACATAAACATAATTTGTGATGACAATAGTATTTTAAAGCAAATACAGTTTTTCGGTGATAACAAGAGATTTACATCACTTACACTGATACACATTTTTTATTCAACACAAATTTTATTTAATTTTTATGCAATATTATTATATACAAAAAGGAAAACATAATGCCAAAATGAGCACCAAATAAGAAGGGTAGAAATACAGTAAATTATTTTTTATTATTGCTAAGCATAAATAGGAACACTAATCCAAAATGGCGGGCAATACCTGACCCTTTATTGCAGAGTAGAGCAGTCAAGGCCACCAAACAAAAAAAAAAACAGGTTTCCCAATAAACCATAATGGGAAGTTCCAACTCTTGTTAGGCCGAACCTAGGAGATTCCGTTTTGGGACAAACTTTTTGCTAAAACCTTGTAAAATGTAGATTTAATATTTTTCTCTTTGCTGTCTTGTTTCTCTTCTACCAAAATCAAATTACAGTCCGGAAAGAGCTTGAAACTCGCGGAGACTGAAATTGTGCAAATTTCAAAACTTCAGTGTGTATTGACATAAATATCATACTTGTAGCTTAAATGAAGGAAAAGCACATAAAATGATTTCCATACAAATTTCAGCATAAAAGGTGCCAAAAGCCAAAATGTTTTCATCTTTTTCAAATTTTCAAATTCTACTTTGCCCACTTGTGTATGTCTTTTGAAAAATATATGAACAGTTCTGGTTGCTGAAATCCATCAAGAAATACTGGAAGAAAAAAAAATATTGAGGAACACTAACTTTTAGGACACTTCTTCATATAACATCTAAACTTTTTCAAATGTGTTAACAGGTCCACTGTGGCCCAGTGGTTAGCAAGTTATTAAGTTAGTGACAGTGTTGTGGGTCTGTCCCAAAATGATTCTGGCTGCTGATTGGTACGTAAACCCTCAAATGACGTAAACGTTATACTTGTTGCTTTGATAGTTGCTTTGATGTAATTGTTGAATGTACTTATTACTTGCCACAAGCCATATATGGTCTAAATACAAACATATTCAGCTCGGGACACCCTAGTGCCACCTTAAAAATGGTCAACAAGTGTCAATTGTTTTTTAATATGTCTGATACTATGTAACCTACTACTATGTCATGGGGGTGTCCCACTCAAACCGACCCATTGATTCTATGACTCTGGGGTCATTTGATAAAGTCAGGGACAAATACCACAAAAAAGGGCACAAAAATGCTGGGTCGGTTACATCTTCCCTACCACGGCCTGTCTGGATCAAAATCCTTACCTGACTTGGGGTCGGGATTATTTTCTTTATGACAAGCTGGGAAACTACCATGACAAGCTGTAAACCCCTGACAGACAAGTTGTAGCAACCCCCAACAAGCCGCACTTACAAACAGACAGGACTGGAGTATTTTCTAGACTCTTCCAGACTGGACTGATTAAATCCAAAACTATACCACCTCTTTGCAAAGATGCCAGCTACACATCACCGCGACTTCATACATCAGCTTAGGATACTTTTGGTTTTTATCGAGTTTAATATTTTGATTTGCATCTTGATGGTTTCAAAACTATTTCAAACCAAATCACAAGTCCCCCTTTAAAAAACTTGAAGCCTAGTTATGCAAAAATGACCCCCTTAAATGTTAAAATTTCAAAACATTTTTTTCTTTTCAAGATCTCTTTGGGGAAACTAAAAAGTTTATCAAAGTGTCAAAGGCCACAAGGTCACAGATAAAAATCCCCAAATGTTAGCGATTTTTTCAAGTCTAAGTTATATAAATTGTTGGGGCGGGCCAAAATTTCATACCCTTTGCCCAAAGTTTATTATCATTTTTTAAAATATTTTTTTTTCAAAGTTGTTAAAGATCTTATTTTATTTTTTTCCTAAAGTTGCTTGAGATTTTAAACTTTTTTTACAAAGTTATTTACTATTTTTTTTCTAAGTTTCAGATATTTTAAGATTATTTTTTTCAAAGTTTAAATTGTTTCAACCTCTAACTTTTCTTCAATCACACAGTCATTAATGCATTATTATTATTTTATTTATTTATTTTTTTTTTTGGGGGGGGGGGGAGTTAGGGACAAAAGTGCTTTGTGTGATGCAGTGTAATGCTTCTGGTTTGGGAATTTTTGAACAGTAGCTGATTAATTGTTTTTGGAAGATTTGGGTGGTGCTGAAAAGGCTGCTGATTGGTATCGGTTGACTGCAGAGGAGGCTGGGCTGGCGGCTGCTCATGTTCTTGCTGTGAGACCATGGTGGTTGGAGCAGTGGTGGCTGGTGCTGGCATGTTTGGCTGGTGAAAATGTCTTTGGTGTATCAGTCTGTTGGTAGCTCATCATGGACTAAAGATTTCCAAAGAAGCTTGAAAGTCCTGGTATGTTGTGTTGGCTTTTTTGCCCATAGCAGAGGCAACTGATGGAGGATTGAAGTGCTTCGGCGGTGTAAATGTGAATGTAAGTGATCTTGCAGGTCCAGCCTGTTGGTTGTCAATGATTAGGAAGGAAGTCGGTTGCCCTCTGGATTGCTGCTGCTGTTCTTGCAGTTGGAGCTGGCTGATGTGGCTTTTGAAATGTTGTGGCACAAATGTTGAAGTTACATTTGAGCTACCTGAAAGTGTCTGTTGCTGTGGCTGCTGGGGCTGATGTCCATGTTCTTCTGCCTTGCTTTGAATGTTGCTAAGGAGCTTGGCAGCCTCGTTTATAAATGTCTGAAAGTCTTTCTCCTCTAGTCCCTCCAGTTCTGTCCTGCCTTTGCCCGAAGAATGATGACAGCATGGTTCTCATCTGTGTGAACTGGTCCATGACCTGCTAGTTGACAGAAGAGCACCCTGAAGCTGCGGTAGGGCTTGTTATGTGTTGAGTCTGTAACTTGGTGTCTGTTAACCACATGCTGATCTCCATACTGTCTGTGTCAGTCGGGCCTGGGACTTGAAGCCTGATGATTTTTGCTGAGCCCTTGCATTTGATGTGCGACCTCAGGAATCCAAACTTGTCCTGTATCCAACTCTGATGTTTTTGAAACACTGCTAGATGTAATCTGCCAGATGCCACATTCCAAATGATACATTGCGTAAACTGACTTGCCTTATATAGTCACAGATTTCATCTGTTGTGTTTACGGCTTGTCTGTTTTTGTTCCCAGCTTGTTCTGCTGAGATGTTACTGACTCACACTGGCATACTTCCCATCTTGATGGGAAGTGTCAAAGTCAGGTTGGTAATGTTTATGACCGACAGGCTGCTTTGCTGTCAGTTAGTGTTCACGGACTGTCTGGAGCAAAACTGTCATCAAACTAAATCTTAGACTTAAAGGTCATAGGAAGCATTTTAAGAACTATTGTCAATACTGCTTCCCTGCATAAGTTGGCCGCGGGTCGTAAGTTGGCCACCACTCATTTAAATGTATCAAACAGACAAATGTGTGGTTGCACAGGTTTTAAAAGTGGCGATTATAATAAATCTTATTATAATAGACCATTCAAGAATGATACAGGCCTTTAGAATTATAGAAATTTCAAAATATGATGATGGCGGCCAACTTACGACCCGCGGCCAACTTATGCAGGGAAGCAGTAGACACACATAATGTGAAACTTCAATTTTTGTAAAAATAAGATGCGTCTGGACAAGGTTACATGCTATATTCAACCATTTTCTGTCAGATTTTTCAAGTTTTTTACAACTGTCGCCATTACTTTTCACTGGATAACTTTCATAGAAAATACTAGCCTTGATGTCAAAGGTTCATTAGTTTGTAAACAAACTGCCGCAGTAAGCTATTTCATGTACAAACATATTTATTTTCTGTGTCTTGGGAGGTTTTTTGTTGTTGATATAATACATCAGTCTGGCACAGTAAATTACAAAATTAGCCTTGATAAGATTGTTGGTATTTGTCCAAATAAAAATATATATGTTTGAAGAGGAAATATAGTCAAAAACTGTCTTTTCATGTATCTATAAACATTTCAAAAGTATGCATTTTTCAGTGTTTTTGAATGCAATTTATTTGGTGTGAGTGCAACAATGAACTACACAAATAGCCTTTGGAGACTTTTATATTACTCTCATATTAAAAATTATATGTTTAGGGAAGTAGAAACAAGTTTCATAAATAACAGATGTACATGTGTAGTACGTATATGCTGGGCCATCTTTATGATAAATTTGAAGAGATTTTTCCTTGTTTTAAAAACTTATTTTACCACAAAATAATCATTTCTGTGTCTTGGGAGGTTTTTTGTTGTTGATATAATACATCAGTCTGGTACAGTAAATTACAAAATTAGCCTTGATAAGATTGTTGGTATTTGTCCAAATAAATATATATATGTTTGAAGAGGAAATATAGTCAAAAACTGTCTTTTCATGTATCTATAAACATTTTCAAAAGTATGCATTTTTCAGTGTATTTGAATGCAATTTATTTGGTGTGAGTGCAACAATGAACTACACAAATAGCCTTTGGAGATTTTTATATTACTCTCATATTAAAAATTATATGTTTAGGGAAGTAGAAACAAGTTTCATAAATAACAGATGTACATGTGTAGTACGTATATGCTGGGCCATTTTTATGATAAATTTGAAGAGATTTTTCCTTGTTTTAAAAACTTATCTTACCACAAAATAATCATTAAATAAACACTGAATCAATATATGAGAGATTGGGCCCATGGCAAGGATATGTAATGTTCAAACTCTAACCAGAACCATTGCAACACTTTCAACCACAAAACATATGTGTGGTTGGAAGAACCACCCCAAAGTTTTCCAAAATTGGTAAATCTCTGGACATTTCCAAAATTAATATTCTTGTGAGTCACCTGAAGGAATCACTTTAATAATGAATTTAGTTTATTTATTTATTTACTTATTTGGGTTTTAACATCACTTTGAGCACTGTAAAGATTATATCACGACAGGTAGTTTTATGGGCAGAGGAAACCAGTACGTACAGTTGTCAAGGTTATATACTGTAAACTGCCGACCATGGGTAACCAACTACCAACTTTCCCAAATAGTGTCTGCAGTTTGAACCGCAGTCCTCAGAGGTGGGAGGAAAGTGTGCTACCTCTGTGTCGACATGGCCCCTTCAGTTGTCTGAATTTACTGCAGAGTTATATTTGAAAAACCCTTTTCATGCTTTTATTATTGCATTTTTACTGAAAAATATATAAGAAAACAAAAATTAAATGTTAAAAAGTTAGTATAGGAGAAAATTTTGTGATTAAGTAGAATACTATGAGTGTTTACTTACACTACTTGACAGTTTAATCTGAAACTGAAGTGTTTCAACGTCAACACCCTGGGTGAACTTAATGTTATAAGCATAAACATCAGGAGTCCTGAAGATATATTCCCTCTCAGGTGAGCCCTTCAATGCTTGTTCAAACTTAAAAGATGGATCGTAGCCATCCACATACACATAGAAGGATTGTCCTGGAAATAAAAGAAAGAAGGCTGAAAAGGGTTTCGGTCTACTAGAGCTTGCTGCAAAAACCTCATAAAAATGAAAATAATGTTCTACTAAAAATACTACTATTGCTAATTCACATTTAAAGAAATATCACAACAAATTCAACTAAATGGCAGTAAATTTACTATTATAACTATTATAAATTCCTGGAAAAGTTTGATCTCACAAGAAGGATGCATCGCAGTCAACGTTAAGCACAATTACAGATTAATTAAGACATGCATTACAATCTGTCATTGTGGTTTGCAATTTAATGAAATAGTGAATCTTTTTTCAAACAGATAGGATATTTCCTTTTTCGTAACATATGAATTGATCAGTTATGAGCTTGTTGTTTAGCATGAAATTATTAAAGATCTTCTGTATTAGTTTTATACCTAATGTACAATTTCCCAATAAATGATGCATAATCCAAAAAATTATTTTTGATGATATTTAACATACCTTGATGTGTAAAGCAAATGATTAGTATTACATTATGAGTTACCAGATGTGGGCAGAAAGTGGTTAAACTGGAGGGAAATGCTTTATAACATCAATTTATGAATAATTTTTACACTTTATCAATTATAACTTCTGTACAATATCATATACTGAAGAAAAAATGATCCAACAGTAGTTTTGACAGCAATAAATAACAATATCCTCCAAAGGTTATTGTAAGTGTTTCATAACCATGTGTTTGATTTAGTAAATTACGAAAATCACCAAGTAATGTATTATATGAATATATACAGAAGAACCCCGCTGTTACCCCAAACGCATATTTCTCAAAAATATTGTATTATCCCGATTACAGGCCTCACAACAACTGCTTTTCATATATCCGAACCTCCCGCATATCCGAACTGAGTGAATGTCTCTGGAGGGGTTTGGATAAATGGGGTTCTTCTGTATAATATTATTTGAAGAGGCAGGGAAACTTATATGCATAATTATTTTCATTATTATAGCTTACTTTATTTAAATCAGTACCATGAAATAACCATTATACATTACAATTAAGTATTAAATAATTGTTTTGAATTTTTACCTATTTGGTTGTACTGAAGTTGCACACTTGAAGTGTTGCAATCACCTGAAATTAAAAAAAAAATGAAAATAGATGGAGTTAAAAAAAGAATTTGTCCAAGCTATATAGTCATGATTGTATATAAACAAAGTATACAATTTCAGATAAAATTACTTTTGGAAATTGTATATTGTCGATATTATGTGTATATCATATGAACAACTTTTTATTTAACTGAAGACATTTGTAAAAGACAGGAACATAATTGCCATAAATGTTTCTTAAGACTGTCTGCAGACTGAAAAATTCAACATCAACAGTTTGAACCAATATGACCCATGACTCAGTCACTTAGAGATATACTGGGCGTTCACACTATGAAATGAACTCGGGTTGACACAGATTGAACCAGGTTAGAGACTAGTCTGAACGCTCACAACCGGGGTTGACAAGGGCAAATCTCAACCCCACTCAAGAGGTGGATTGAAGCAGATTGGTTCAACCCTCTTTGTAGTGTGAACCCTTTCAATCCGGGTTGACAAGGGTTGAGTGTGTTGGTACTGTAATTATTTGATCTACTGCCTTGAAACAGTTGACTTAATATTTGTATACATAGCTTAATCCTTTGTAAGCAGAAACCTAATTAACCCATAGACCACCAGGAAAGATTGCTGTGTGATTTCTGTATGATTGCAATTATGTCTAAAATGAATATTTGTAATTTATGTAGGATAATCTTATCTAATACATAGAACTATTCCAAAGGATTGTAATTAGTCTGTTGCTGCAAAAGTGGAAAAATCTTTAAAAAATATAGCATTCTTTTTGATTAATTATACACACTTGAAAAGATATTTATCTGAATGGTACCTAATACAAAATTAAGATATTTTATAGTTTTAGTATGTGGAAAAAATTATTGTAATTTAAACAATTTGCATGCATTACATTAAGCTAAATTTGGAGGTTTTACTGTACTCAGTTTTTGAGACTTTATAATCCAGATTAAACTCTGTAGTATGGACACTCAATCCGGATTGAGATCAATCTACTTCAATCTGCTTCAACCCTCAATCCTTGTCAACACGGATTGTAGTGTGAACCCCACCATATAAATCTCTGCCCATGCTTGGAAATGTAACATGAGGTTATGGTGTGCCTCTAAGATCAAATGAAATTGGGGGAAACCAATTTCAGATGAGCTACAATAATTTTAAATTGAATGAAACTCAAATGGCAAAAAGTCTGATATGGGGCAATCCAGTCAGTATCACCTTTATCTTGAGTGATGTTTTACCTTGGCCAATTTAAAAGTTAGCATTTTTCAAGAAAGACTAGTTATCCTTATACATCAAATAATCTTTAAACTTTTCATTACAAATCTTACCTTTTTATTTTTACACACTTTATAGCCAAATGGTATTTTGACCTTGTGGTATGTCTAAACCATGCTATAACACCATTACTTGGTCGAAAATTTCTTTCAATAATTATGATTAAAGAATATTTGGTTTCTAAGAGGTTCTTTATATTCAGTCCACCATGGCCAATAGCTAGCAGATTTACCCTTACTCATCCAAAATCATTACACTTTGGGAATACACTGATGCCTTAATTTCACGAAGAAACACAGTTATAAGTTTATCATAGAATTTAGTTAGCATATCATTGCAATTACAACTTTTATGATTTCTACACTTAAGCCCATCCCATGGTTCAATGATGCTGTAATAGCTCTTCATCTATGACACTAACATAGTTTAGCATATTAGAGTTATCTACCATATTCCAATCCAATAAGGGAACGCTTAACATTCAACTGTTTTACGTAAATCCCTATTTAAATTAATAGTGTGAATAATAAGTTTTACAGGATAATGATTAGAAACATTGTCATAATTATGTATTACATATATGTCAATCAAGATATTGTCACAGAGAAACAGTCAGAGTCTTTACTCTAGTGACATTGTTGATCATATTTGGTGTCCGAGACAAATTTTATAGTTTGTTCTCAGGGAAAAATAATTTCTACTATTAAGAGTAACTAGATTCCTGTTTAAGATCTACAGTAAAGTCCCCATGTATAACTACGTAGTCATGGTTTACTGGAAATTTAGGGCCTGGTCACACAGTTCTATGCAGTCATCACTGCTCATATAGAAATTAAGGGTCCATGAGCTTATACGAAAAGAGATCTTGCAAGTTGGTAGTACACTGTTAAAAATAGGCTGCCTCATTTTAGCCCCCTCGTCACTCACCCTCCACACCCTCTCATATGTAGGGTAAAATACAGCTCATCAGAAAATGTTGTGCACTTTACAAACATTTTGTAAAAATTTGATAAGTGTTGGAAAGATGGGTTTGTCGTGGTGAATGTGATCTATTTAAATATGAATTCCAACATATTAAACCTACTAAAATACGAAAAGCATCAAGCCACAAACAAGCCCGGATGAGTTTAAGTTTTTCAGTTTCTATGTAGCTTATGAGGCTAGACAGAAACTGTGTGACCATTGTGTTACTTGTATTAGGTGATTTAAGACGGTGTCTGACAAGTAACTATCTGTTTTACTACTAATCCCTTTTGCATGATTGGTTATTAAATGTCAGTGTAATTTCAAGTACATTGATTGGTTTGTTTATCTGCCAACAGTAGGAGATCACTAAAACTCTGAGAGCTAAAGAGGTTTATGTGACATCATTTTTCCCTTAAAACTAGGATGAAATAGGCCAAATCCATCTATCAGTAATGTGAGATTTCTAGTGGTGGTGGACCAATTCACGCCTGTGTACCAATTCATGTCCACCCTTAATTTACTTAAATATTTATAAGTTTTCATAGAGAAGATGTTTACCACATCATAGATAATCCAATTGATCATATATATTGGTAATTTATTGTGTAACTGTGATTGTTTTGGATAAATTTAGGGGTGGGCATGAATAGGTACATGGGCGCGAATTGGTCCACCGCCACTAGATTTAGATTTATTTGTTGTTTTATGTTGCGTTCAACAGCCAGGGTCATATTGCGACGGGTAGTTTACAGGTGCAGGAAACCAGTGCATACTGCATTGTACACCACTGGGCATCGGCAAGTAACTACCAACTTTCCAACATGAAGTGCCCGGCCTGAGATTCGAACCGGCAGCCTCAGAGGTTGGAGGCGAGAACTCACCACCACTAGATGATCGTAAAATAATTGATTTGTGTATGACTGACTATAAGCAAGTACTGACCTGACACTGCCCCAAATACGCAGAGAACAAACAGTAGAATGTCAACCCTGGAAAACAATGAAACTCTCCAATCAAATAATAGTCTATATACAAAAATCAGGTTAAAATATAGATAATGGCCAAGTGGTGCTCCATTATGTAAACTTAATGGCCTGAGGCCCAACAGGTCAAAGGGTAATTAAGTTTACATAATGGAAGCGCCACGAGGCAATTATCTATTATTTAAAGCACACTTGTGATGTCATTCTATTGTTAAAGGTGTGCATTATTTTTAGGTAATGCACACTTCTTTTGTTCCAATTTACAGACACCTGAAACAGTCAAATGGTGCCCAATATTTAGTCCAGAAAAATGTACATTGCAAATAATTCACCTTTTTATCAATAGGATGACATAAGAAGTGTATTTTAATTCTAGTAAATCAGTTGAATTATCCAGTTCATTTACCCAAAAAAAGTGTTCTGCATAATAAACAGTTCTGAGTTATAAACAAATTGTTAATCACTTTTATTCCTGCTATCTATTTTAAAGCAAAAATTCTACAGAACAGAAAAAATATCAGAAACTAATATTTACATATGGTTCAATATACAAAAGCCAATCTATAAATAACCACTAATCAAAAACATTGAGATTTGGGTTAATTGGTTTGTCAAGAGTTTTTAAAACAATTCCATAATGTGTAGTATTTCAGGGGAATGTATCCAAAAGTGTGTGAGCTTTAAGTTTGGTAAATTATTCAAAAGTGTGCCTCACTGGGAAAATAATGCAAACTTTTTCATACTTTACCTATCACAAAACCCTGTAAATTAAAACCAATTTATTAATTCAATAATTTAAAACCTTGTACCAAATGATCAACCTAGACAATCTTTGCAATGTTTTCTTTGGTGTGCATACCTTATGGGGCTTTCACTAAATTAGTTCTATGGATGTTTTTTTTTTATTTCAATACACAATCAACATTATTTCACCATGTGTACCACTGGTTTTCCTTTATGGAAAAATATAATTTTGGATAAAGCTTTAAAAGTTTTAATATAATCTGACTGCCACAAAATTTAACCATGGATAATGATAATTGATAAAAATATGGATCTGTGACTTACAGAAAGCACTTTCCAGAAAAAGTTAGACTGCTTAAATTGTTATTTAACAATTCCAATTCAACTTTTATAGCACTTAATCTCTGCCAGAGTGACAGACTCTAAGGCGCAACATCATAGGTATAGTCACAAAAATCATCGTCCTTATCCATAGCAATGGTCGACATCACAGAGAATGCCATATGAGGTGGAAAATACTAAGGAGGATAAGTTTTTTCTGAAGGAAGCAATGGAAGTGGCAGATCGTACATCATCAGGGAGTTTATTCCATATTTTGGGAGCATCATATGCAAAGCTTAGACTAAACTGCTTTGTGGATGTGTAAATAGATGGTTGGTATTGAGGAACAAGTAGAATTATACCATCAGATTGACTCAACCGGGTATTATAGGCACATTGTCTAACTTTGAGAAATGGGCTGAAATATTTTGGACAGTTAGTATGTAGGTATTTGTATACCAGCAAGGCAGTCTTAAAGATGCAACGGTGCCTTATGGGTAGCCAATGAAGGGCTTTTCTTAGTGGAGTGGTATGAGAAAGACATGTGGCTCCACAAACAATTCTGGCCATACTGTTTTGAATGCATTGTAGCTTGCGTAGGTTAGCAATAGATACACCGCTAAACAAGGAGTTACAGTAGTCAAGCCTACTCCCCACAAGTGCGTTTGCAGCCATAAGAGCAGCATCATGAGTCAAGTACTGTCGAATTTGTCTAAGATCCCTCATCTGGATGAAACAAAGTTTACATACATTTTTAACATGTTTGGTGAAGGAAAAGTCTGAGTCAAACCAGACACCCAAATTCTTAACGGCATCAGAAGGTATCAGTGATTCACCCAATATATTTACTGGAAAGAATGGGTTTAACTTTTTTGTTGAGACTTGGAGCCAAATATAATAAAGTTGGTCTTATCAGCATTCAGCTTTAGTTTATTTGCACACAACCACAGTTTGACATCTTCGAGGCACTTTCCAAGCCGACCAAAGGCAATTTCTGCATTTTTGTGTGTCAGGTGAATAAACAGCTGGGTATCGTCCGCATAGAGGACGATGCTGTGGATAATTTGTTGTAGTGAGTGTTTCATGTTACTTTATTAATCTGTGCTTATTTAAGACAGTAAGCTATTATTTTTGTGTTTTAGGGATTGAAAGTACTAGAAACTGGAAAATTACTACTGGTCAGCTACCCAAGTTTGTCACCTACCCAACTTCGTCATATTTGTTTACATCGGAAGTAGTTAGTTATCGAAGCTTTGGTTTTGTCATTCAACTTACGTTACGTGAACTGTTGTTCTATCATAGAAGCAAGTTTGTAGCAGTACAATTGATACACATGGTTATAGTACATGGTTATAGTACATGGTTATTGATTATTCCAATTAGAATAATACAAAGACTCAATTACATCAATTATGAGAAGCTATAGGCTAAGGTAGTAATATAGTTAATGCATGAGATTACTTGCATTCTCCTATCAAGTGTACAATGTTATCTCCAATCATGCATACATGCAAGCAATATCATACATTATTATTTTACAGATACAGTGATTCCAAAATGCCCAAATATATGATGAGTGCATTCCAGATTAGTCTATTTGGGGGAAGTGTAATACTGCCACATAAGTGTCTGTACCCATGCCGACAGTAAACATATATAACTACATTACTAAGTGTTGGTTCATTTTAAAGTAATTAACTTACTTCCATCAACTGTAGGATTTGTACGTATAAATAATAAAAACTTGTAACTAAGAAGAAATTGTGTATGAGGGTTTCATTACCAAATTAAATGACAATGTATTTGAATGTCTCATTTTTTCATCATGAACAAGATGATATGACATGTATTTCAATATATTGTGTAGTGTGCATACATATGACATCAAATGGAATCGTTTTTGCAAGTCTAAATTTCAATTTAGGAAAAATAAGAACATATGAGGATTGTCAACTGGCAGAGGCTCTCCACGCAATTTATCAGAAGAGCATGAGTATATCCGCTGCCTCCAGAAAGTATAACATTCCAAGAACCACTTTGTCACATTATGTGAAGAACAAATGCCAGGATGCCAAACCAATTGGTGGGCCCAAGATGTTGTCCAATTCTGAAGAAAAAGCTGTGGTAGATTACATAATCTACATGAGTGACTGCAGTATGCCCATCCACCGTTGTGAAGTTAGGAAGCTGGTGATTGTAAGCTTAATTCTAAGTCTATGAAGCTTCTTTTTTGAAACAAACAACTGCATATTCTATTGAGTTTAATTCTTAGTTGCATGAATTAAATACACAATCACATATGCAGTACTAGTCCATAAAGGTACTTTTCATACATGTATACAGGACCTAATTCAAGCCAGTGGAATTGAGAGGGCAACTAAGTGCCAGTTCAACCTACTCAAAGGCCATCTGACAAATGGTTTCAGAAGTTTTAGAGCCGCCACCAGGAGTTGACATGGAGAATTCCGCAGACTATTGAGACTACTCGATTGGCACAGGCCAATGAATATATTATTGATGACTTCTTCAATAAGTACGGTAAGTGAGTGACATTTCACCACTGATCTCAATCTTAATGACTTCATGTTGGTGAATGCTTTAACTTGTATTGACAATTTCTGTCAGCATTTATAACATGGTAAATGTGACTAATTCCACTTTTTCATTACAGTGACAGAAAACAATCACATACTTTACGGAGTGAATGCTAAAATGCTAAAGTCTAAACCTTTCTGACTCTCCCCAGTGCCTTTTCAACTGTGATGAGACCAGTACTGGATCCAAATCCTCAAGTCGTGCAACAGTCTATGGGCTCAAGGGATCATCTGTTTACCAGAAAAGGTATTTATTTAGTAGATGCACATGCCCTGCAATAACTGTCACACCTTTAAAATAAATGTATAGGTGAATGTAAAGTAACTGTAACCTATACCAGTTTAGATTTTAGTGAATAACAGTTGATTTTCAGGTACTGAATCATGATCACATCCTGTCTATGACTTGTGTCTCAGCCAGTGGAAGGGTACTGCCAAATTTCATAGTCTTTGAAAAGGCTGTGCCCAAGATTTCACAGCAATGCAGATTGCCAAAGGACTGGATGTTTGCATCATCACCCAATAGTAAACTTCAACAGCTGTCTGCACATTAGCATTTGTTTTGCACCAAAGCTGATAACATTTTCAACTTGTCCCCCACATGTCCTGGATGGTTATCATCCTACCCTATGTTGTTAAACACTTAAACAATATGTCCATTATAAACAACTTATATCCAACCCTCATGTTACAATTAAATTTACTGAAAGAAATACTCAAACAATGCTTGCAGGATCCAATTAGACCACAATTGAGCCAAATGTATTACATTTGAAATGAATATATAAGAAATGATTAAAAATTTCAATTGCTGTCGCAGTACATACATATATGTAACAGGCTGTAACAAGATAAATGGCTCACTTATCGCAAACACGTTGCTGATTTGAACAATCTTTAGCAACTATTTTTACTATGAAATGATATTATTGTTTTAATACCAGTTACAGATACAGAATATATTTTTGCTTGTTGCCTGTGTGCCCAATTTTTAACAAGTCCTATTCAGTTTCAAATCATAATTTCAATAATTGTAGGATACATGGACAGGGACTTGTTTAAGACTTGTTTGTGAAAATTTTCATTCCCAACTGTGGCCATGAACATCCTGTCATACTGCTCATGGACAACCATGACAGTTATGTCTCTTTAGACATTATGAAAATTGCCCAACAAAATCAGGTGAAAATATAGAAATAAGAGAAAACTAAACAATGGCACAAGTAAGCAATATGATGTGCACATTCATTTATTAAAAGAATTTTTTTTAAAAATTTGGAACAAGCAGCTATCTTATTGGTTAATACCGCACTCCATATTGATATCTAATACTACCACCTAATATTGGTTTCAGGTGCACAAAATGTGCAATATCATAAAGTGATAAATGACATCCCTTATGTGTTACCGTTACACTTATCTCATCAAAAATGCAGCTATATTTGATTAATTTACTAGATAAAGACTAAAGGTCAATCAAAATATGCCTTTAAGATTGAAAAACTGGATACACTGGAGCAGGGCAGAAAATATGTAGCTTTACAGCCAAGAGCAACATAGTGATCCAAAAGGCATTGACAGTACAGCTTGGAAGACACAATAAGTAGTAGTTATGCATACTGGAAAAGCAGATTCCTTCATTGAAGCACATATTCCTTGAAAGTTTGTGAAGAGAAAAGGGAATATATATATATATATATATATATTTTGCTCATTAACCTAAAACTAATAATTTGTAACAGGTGGCATGTCAGGTTCAAGGATTTTGGATGCAATGTGATAGGCCCAGAGTGGGTGGAATAAATATCTAAAGGGAATAAAATTACGTAATGCTCTTCAGCACAACTGGGTTTATTAACTCAAAGTGATTAATACTTACTTTTACTTAAAAACAACATTTGTGTTTCAATGTAAAGGAAACACTGCAATCATAACTAACTCCCCACCAAATATAACTAATCAGGGTTGCCATTAATAACTTTAATGTACATATTTTCATCATTTGTGATGGGAATGCGAGTGCAAATGACCTTTCTGAAAGGATCTTTCAATTACACATTAAACATTTCATAGAGATTATATATTAAAAGACACTTGAATTAAGAATGTGCATTAAAAGTGTGGCATCACATATATTAAGGGCTAGTTAAGAATTATTTAAATGGCAATGTGATGACATGTTTGAAATTAACATTCACATGCATGTGTACTGCTGCACAAAATAATATAGTGCATGCATAGAAGCTGTAACAAATGAATAATGTGGTTAAAATTCTGTGAACATAAAAGAAAAGAAACGCTTATTATACACGTCAGGACAATTTATATGATGTACTTCAGAAAGTAAGGAGCAACTTATTTCACATTGAAATAATTTGAATATGCTGTAGTTACTTTTTTATAGAAAAGTTTTATTGAAAATGGTCAATCAATTACTGACATCTTCTGATGAAGCTATATGTAATGACTTAAGGTATAATTTCTTTCCATTTCTTTATGTTTTACAAGCATAAGTGTAACTTGCACATTTTTGTACATTTATAAGATGTGCTTGGCCAATTTATATAGCATTGCCTTTAAAGAGGTATTGGCCACAAATGAAAGAGATATGGTGAATACAGAATAAATATCTTTTAATATCATGATGGCTCCAGCTTCTTTTAATAATGAACCACACATGTAGCTATCAACTGTTAAGTTCTTTTGAGTTTCACTTAATGACATTAACATACACTGAAATATGTATAATATGCAAATTATGAAAGATCTAATTCACAGATTGACATATTAGGTTTCCCCCCACACAACACATATACTTCAACCGTTAGATGTTAGTGTGTTCAACCACGTCAAGAAAAAGGAGTATACATCTCTCAGTGTGACACTGGGGTTTGACAACAATGAGCGCATCCATTTCAAAGATGCATTTTCCCCAGGTTTGGGAAAGGGCCATCAAGCAAGGCGCAACCAAAGCTGTGGTACAGTCAGCATTCAGACGTTCGGTATATACCCATTTGATCCGTGTGCCATAGATACATCCAAAGTATGTTGTTTATTGCTTTCAACACATTTACTTTCACAGTGCACCAAAAGTAAATTTCAATCATAGATCTGTACAATTAAAAATAATTTCACCTTTGAAATTATCAAATATTACATGAAATTATGTTATATATTAGGATGTTTATTTATTTATTTGGGGTTTTATGTCGTTTTCAACACTGTACAGGTTATATTATGACAGGTAGTTGGAAGGGCAGAGGAAACCAGTACATACAGTTGTTTAAGGTTCTGTACTGTAAACTGCCAACCAACGACAAGCAACTACCAATTTTCCCACTTAAGGTAGGGCCGTGAACCAAACCCCAACCTTACAGGTGGGAGGCAAAAGTGTTAGGTGTCCCAGTATTTAATAAGGTACACTTATTAATTTGATTTCACATTTGATTGAAGACCTACGGTCACACTGACATAGACCGAAAAGTATTAGGGTTTAACTGATGCAGTTCACAGGCAAGATAAAATGTGATTGCAGCCACACGTTAGACCACTCTGGCCAAAGAAACACCTCTTTAGAGAGTACCATTCCTTTTGAAAAGAAGTGAGTGTTAAAATAAGTTAATCTCTGATGTGCAGGGCAAATGTAAAGCTGGAAAGTAATTTGAGGAATGTCTCTGCTCTGAAGCATTAACTTAAATCCAGCCATCCACTTGGAATTTTGGCCACGGTGGCAGAGTGGTAACACTCTCGCCTCCCACCTCTGAGGTCGGGGGTTCGATCCCCGTAACGGCCTTAAGTGGGAAAGCTGGTAGTTGCTTACCGTTGGTCGGCAGTTTACAGTACACAACCCTAGCGAACTCTATGTACTGGTTTCCTCTGCCCTTCCAACTACCCGTCGTGATATGACCTGTACAGTGTTGAAAGCGACGTAAAACCCCAAATAAATAAATAAATAAATAAATCCACTTGGAATTCTATGTCCCAGTCAACAGTCTGAGGCATATTTGGACTTGAACATGTACTTTGATTTTTAACCTATGATGATCCAACCTACATAGTGGTGACAGCATCAGACTAAATGCTAAACTTCCTATCAACTGTACCATTGTCAACCATCATTTACAATTGGAAATAACAAACTCAAGTTATTAACAGCTGCTTCTTAATATAATGTTTTATGTCAGATTGTCCTGGAATTATTAAAAACTTCAAATGCAGCATCATTAAAAAATGTATAATTTTGTGAGAACTCAGACTGCATCAGTTGCTACTATGGAAAGTATAATGGCCACCACTTCAGTTTGCATTGAACCAAGTACTCATATGCCAAATGACCATAATGACACAATTGAATACATCTATCAACCACATATGACTTGTCCCACATGTGGCAGATGTCCTCATCCAGTGGAAGCTGTGAGGGATCTGCCAGGAGAACTTAAAGACCTGTTTCTTCTCCCCTCTACCTCACAAAGAACATGTAAATATTTCATTTCCAAAATGTTTTGAGTGTGGTTCAAAGTTTAACCCCAAAGTGTACAGATCATTGATATCGTGTATCAGTAAGTGGAAATGTTCCATTTAATGCAATAAATATTACTGTCGGCTGCACTTTATTCTCCTCCAGATGTTATGTTTCTCCTCCAGATGTTATGTTTCCATAAACAAAATGACTCCACAAATTGAAAAAAAAGGCCAAATGCCAAAAAAGTAGAGCTACTAATTTCATAATTTTAAATATATCTTCATTGCAGCTACTATAAAGAGAAAACGCACCAAAACTTCCAGGGAGATGACAGGAGAAGACATGATGAAAGTGTTGGAGGAAAAAGAGGATAGATTGAAGAAGAAGGAAGAAGCCAAAGAAGAAAGAAAATTGAAATGGAAAAAGAGAATGAAGGAAAAAGAACAGCGGAAAGAGAAACCATCCCCCAAAAAACAGACCAAAAGGAAGAAGACAGAGGAAAATTTAGGAGAAAGTAAATATTTTTGGTACGAAAGATATATCCCCTAATATATAACTGTTTATAGTTTTAATAATTGCAATTTAATTTATTTATTTGACCTTACTCATTGGTATTTCAGCTTGGGTTGGAACACTTGTGAACATGTCCATATCACAGTCCCCATGCACACACAAAAGTTAGGTAGAATTCCAGGACACAGCATTCTAGCACAATTGCTGTACTAATATTTCATGTTATCATGTTAATGAATAGGGGAATTAGTATTGCAAATGTTTCCAATTTATTATGCAGGTGTTTATAGTGATGGTGAGCCTGATGAGACTGTGGAGGATGACAAATGCCAAGCATGTGGACATTATCAACCACCACTAAAGACATATAAGGGAAAGGGGAAGGGCAGAAAGCGCATTCACAAAGTGGATGACATTGACTGGGTGCAATGTGACACATGCCAGCACTGGTATCATTGCCTGTGCTTAAATGTCATTCTTAATAATTTGCCTGAACACTATACCTGCCCAAATTGTGTGCCCTCCTAACTTGTTCAAGTTAATTACACATACCAGATATGTACAATCATTAAAACAGCCTTACAATTGTGTCACCAATACTGTATGGTACAATTAACTATGATGCTCTAATTTGATAAACAATAAAAGTGTACTTGCATTTTGTGATATGAGACATATGTCATATGTGACACAGTTAAATAGTAAATTTATGTGGATGTCTAAGTAATGTTTCTCAACCTTTTCTTCAGAGATCTGTTACACACAGTACAGTCAGCATAAATCCAATCCTATCACTGTTACACAAATATGCAGTTTCCTGAGCCTTAACTGATATTAATGTTTCACAGCCTTTTTTACAACTGCACAAGATGAGTTTCTTGCTTGCATTGTTACTTTTACAATTAACTTTTCAAGAAACAAACTGCTTTAATTGTAGAAGTCCATACATTTACATTTTTATAAGTGACAATTATAGTTTTGGAATAATTGGTGTCTGTTTTGCATGAGAATGGCAGCACATTACATAATCCCTCCATAGCAAGGCAACAACTGGGAGTACCCAGAAAGTGGCCAAATTTAACCTCAGTTTTAGAATTAATTGGTTCATTTATTGAGGTTTTGATGTCACTTTCAACACTGTGTAGGTCATATCACGTTGTTGAAGATTCTGCACTGTAAAATGCCAACAATCCATGAAAAGTACCATCTTTCCCATCTATGTTCTGGGGTTAGAACTGCAGACCCCACAGGTGAGAGACAAGTGTGTGGGCACTGCGTCACCGTGGTCCCTTTGACCAACTTCTGCAAACCCAACTTTCAACCTTCAATCATTACAAGTCAAGAAAACAGATTTCTCTGCCTCTTGCATACACAAACTATATTTCGTGAACATTCTGGCAACATAGAGTTTTGCACAGGCCCTGTCATTCTGCAGGTGTTGGTTGTGCTGACAGGTTGCTTAGCCTGTGTGGGTTTCACTCCCATAAAAGAGAATAATGAGTACCTGTAGTAATACCAGTAGGGCTGTTGAACAGGATGTCTTTGGGCAAGTACTCTCACAACTAACAATGTAGAGGGCATGTTATATTATGAACCTAGCTGTTGCAGGGGCTGACTTGGAGTCAAATACTTTTAAAATTATTAAAATGCAAATGCAAAAACTTTTTCTTTTCTTCAAATGCAAGGTCAAGTGAAAATACTATTCAAAAGTATTTCAAATACTTCTTCAAATACTTTCAACTTCATATATTACCATACATTAATAAATTAAACCTGAATATTGTAACGCAAATTAATAGAGTAAAAATGAGCTACAACAAGTAAGTAGTAAATACAGTATCATAAATAAAAAATATCTGTAGAAAAAACGATTACTTTACAAAAAGGATGTATTTTAAAATTATTTCCTGAACTTTTGAGTAGTCATTTTATAATCACATAACTTCTTCATGAAGGAATGAAGTTTTACCTTAAAATAACATTAATTGGAAATGACTAAAATTGTAACCTTGAACTGAGGGGATTAGTGGTTGCTTTTGTTTCGCCACGTAGTTCATTAGATCAATGCCTGCACCTCACACAATACTTTCCCTTTTCATCATGGACCTTCACAACAGAAAATTGTTGTCCCACAAGAGGCTGAATCTTTCCTAACATCTTGAATCTTCTCAGTTATCTATTACTGGATGTTTGCTTCTGAGCTTATGTATTTTTACGCAAAACCACAATGATGGGACTGTCACTTGCAAGCTGCTGTTTTATAAGCTGCATAATGGATTATTTTTGGACTTGTTGATGTTAATTGCAATATCACTTTATCAGAATTCCTTGACAGAATGTTTCTTTATTCGATGCAAATCTTCAAAGAAGCATATTAATATTAGTAATATCTAGTAAGTCAGCAAACTGAAATCCTTTTATCCTATTACTTTTCAAAAGTAATTACTAAAACCCAAATTACCTTAAACTCACCAATGCATAACCTTAACAGTAACAAAATAATAAATTATATGCTTTGCAAAAAGAAAGGAAAAACAACAAATGCATTCACTTACAGAATAAATTGTATGTGCAAAATGTATTTGAAAAGTATTTGGGTTTGTTTTGAAATGCAAATTCACAAACTTTTCAGTTGAAAATCTCAAATTCCAATGCAATTACTTTTGAAAAGTATTTAAAATGCATTTGAATACAAATACATTTGCAGTTCACCCCATGTCATTAAATCCAATTTTTTTCCATAAATCAGTATTGAAAGAAATATAAATATATATTATAGACATGTGCACTTGTCTCTTCAACCAATTCTTAAGGATGTGCATAAATGTTTTTTTAAGAAATGTTCTTGTGCATATGAAATTATAACTCATAATTCAGTCTCATATTTATTATGGTTGGTACTGATCATAAGAGAGAATCAGATTTGATGAAATAAGTCAATGATTCTCAAGAAAAAGCTGTTTTTAGTCACAAACAATAGTTTACAAGTATGAACATGTGATTATATGCATGCTGTTAACGATATTTTCTTCATTTTTGTGTGTTGTGACGAACTTGGGTAAGTGTTTATTGATGGATTTTAAGAGTGATAATAAAGGTTTTTAGGCAAAACATCTGTTATTAACGAATAATTTTCATTAAAAACGGATGATAATTTCTACCAGATTCACTCCTAATTTCTAATTATTTTAGTTTTAAATAAAAAAATGAGTTCACTGCTTTACCAACAATTTCATCCTCGCAAACTGACAAACTTGGGTAGCTGACCAGTAACTTGTTTTATTTTGTGTTTAAGTTTTGGGGTTTCTCAAGATTTTTATGTTATATGCTTCTCCTGAGTGAGGTATGGGCCTTACGTTGGTCAGTCCTGCGCCCCCAGAGACCCTCCCGGGTGCCTATGAATACCAAATGGTCAGTCCCTGTGCATCCCGCCAAGTCTCTATGGAAATGTGACCCACTTACAAGAGATTGGTCAAGCTTGAGTCAGAAGCTTGGTGACTTAACTGAAACACCAGTTTAAATGTAAATGTTGACCAGTTCACAAGTGTGGATTTTCTTAACTGGTCATGAACTTTTACTTGGACTTAGTGTTTTTAGTGATTTTATGGAAGGAGAACATTTTTTAGATTATACGTTTATACACCTTGTCGTTAATGTACTGTTTTTATGAAGATTTAATAGACATTATAGACTAAACTGCTGGTGATCATAGGATGCTGGAGGCGTTCTGGGGATCTGTTTGACAACCTCAGGCTTGATTGGGCTGCTTGCAGCCCTGCAGAAAGGGATGGTCTAACCTATGTTTCCTATTCCTGCCAGTAGCCCAAATTGAGACCGAGATTGTCAAACAGCAGGGTGCTCAAAGCCTTTGTTTCTTGTATTTGCCAGATACTGTGACAGTTTTTCCTCTAGATATGGGGAAAACAAAATACTTATGCTCGAAATGTGGACAAAAACATTTCCCGCCTACAGGGAAAAAGTGTGTTTTCAAAGACTCAGAGGACAACAATGTTAATGATAAAACTGAGATCCAAAAATAAAAAGGGTTCGTCCCTCATGCTTGCTACTACGACATCAATCAGTAAAAGTGACAACTTTGTTGAGCGATTTTGACACGTCAAGTGACAAAGAAGTGGACAGTTGTGTTGACAGCACGTCAGAATCAAGTGACACAGACCACAGGAAAGCCAAACAACCGATTGCTGGGACATCTACCACACAGAATATCCAAGAACAGATACTGAAAGAGCTACAGCGGGTCAATTCCAGACTGGAAGTGGTGGAAAACAAGGTGGCAGATACAGCGTCAGAGGACTCAGATGTTCCTGAATTATCATATCTAAGATCAAACAAACGCATCCAAAAGAAGGTGGATGACAGATTGGCTGAGTTGAAAAAAAATTTCGAGGTGAAAGGTAAAAGTAAAAAATAAAAATAAAAAAGGGGGGTCCATTGAAGTTTTGGTGGAAAAAAGGGTGGCGTGGCCACATGATGTTATCTTAGCGGGGAAAGGATCGAACCAGGGTTACATATGACCAACCGTCATTAACGCAATTTGCTCAGGGTTTTATCAAAAATGTTTTAGAAGAAAAATCAGAAAAAATTCAGGAAAAAATGTTGATATATTTTGCAGACCTCATGGAGGATGCAACAGATTTCTCGTGGTCGAATGCAAAGGCTGCCAATGCCAATGCAGTAATATTGTGTGAAATGGTAGATTAACATGGGAAGATTCAGACAGATTGGACAGGTTGAGAAGCATTCTTTTCAGAAATCACAAAATTGGGTTCGAGGTGAAAACAGAAAACCGTGGTATTGCAAATCTTTCCAAACAGGTGCATGTTTTCATAACAAGGATCACGAAAATGGGGGAAAATTGTATTGGCATATATGTGCCTACTGTTTACGAAATGGGAAACAGCTGTCACATGGGGAAAAAGATTGTAATTTTGCCAAAAAACAACCAAAAAACGAGTTGGGGGCTGCCCTGCAGTAAAGAATAGCGAGGGCAGCAATGTAAATAGTTTTGGTGACAATTGTGTACTGTCAGAGAGACCTGATGTAATTAGTAATGATGTAAATAGTGGAAATGCTACCAATAAGACAATGGTTATAGACAATACTACTGAAGTTAAGACAAGATTTGTGTATAACTCAAAAGTAGTGCGTAAAAATGTTGAAGGTTTGCTTGCAAACCCTAACAGAATGTATTATGTGCACAAAAACAGGAAACAAGTACATGTTCCTGAGAAAATGAATAAAACGGGTATTGATAAATACTTGCATTGTACTAGAGTTGTCAGAAGTACTAATTCTTTAAACACAAAAAGTCTGTCACATGTGTCAGCTTCAAGTAAAAAGTGTGACTTGGGCCCTACAAAAGGTGTAAACACGACAACAATAGCAGCGAGTCCCACCTTGGCTAGAGACAATAGATGTGTTAAACAAGATGGTCACGAACTGACGCGTCCGTTTGTTATCACTGAAACAAATTCACGCTTTGTATCGCGCAAGGAAGCACACAGACGTGTTAATTGCATTACTTCTAACGGACATTTGTGTGTGTATACAGACAAAAGACTTTCAAACCAGGTTGGTTGTACAAACTCACACAGTTGTGTAAATAACAACAAATCTGCGAGAGTTTCAAAAGCACGCAATAACAATGCCTTGTCGTCTACTGTGGAAAACGCGACTGAAATTTGTAACGCACAGGGTGTTGGTGAAGCAGAGGCACCAAGTACAATGTGAGCTCTCAGTTACACACGATTGTATGATATAAACAATGCAAGTTCAGACAAATATATCAACACCTTCTTGTGTCAGGGTTTGCAAAAAGTCACCAAAGCCTGTGATACGAAGGAATGCAGTGCTTTTATAAAATGGAAAGCCCAAACAGATTTTGATTTTGGATTTGTTCCATTATCTGGTTTTATTATGCCACAACAAACCACTGTTACCTCAGATGTAATTGATTGTCCAATAACACAACATTTCCTGATCAAGCAAACTCAGGAGCAAGAATTCCAATTCGATCACAATTGAATATCCAAAAATGGCATGAATATCTCAGTGAATACTGGGATCAGCAGTTGCTTCAGTTAGTAACCTTTGGTTTTCCCCTGGATTTTAATCATCAGTGTGTCATCAAAGCAGATAAAACAAATCATGCTTCAGCTGTCAAACACCCTGCTGATATAGAAACCTATTTGAAAGAAGAAAAACAATACCAAGCCATACTAGGTCCTTTCAAAGAAAACCCAATACATAACTGTCATTATTTCCCATTCATGACTAGAGATAAGCTAGGCTTGGAAAATAAGCGTGTCATTATTGACCTATCATGGCCTCCAGAGAACTCAGTCAATGCAGGCATACATAAAGACTCATATTTGGGCACTGATTTCTCCTTGACCTTCCCCACAGTTGATCACACCACAGATGCTTTGAAAAATATTGGTAGGGGTGCTCATCTCTTCAAAATAGACATCAATAGAGCTTTTAGACATGTGAAGATTGATCCCCTTGATTATGACTTATTGGGCCTGTTCTGGGAAGAGTCTTTCATTGATACCTGTCTTCCATTTGGGACAAGACATAGAACTCAAATTTTCCGGAGATTGAGTGACTCCATAGGGTACATACTCAACACCAGAGGTTTTCCCATTATAAACTATGTGGATGATTTTGTGGGTTTTGGCACACCATCTGAGGCAAAACTGGCGTTTGACCAATTGTATGAAATTGTCCAAGACCTGGGACTCACTATAAGCCAAAAGAAATTGGTTTCCCCAAGTACAAAAGTGACCTGCCTGGGAATAGTTATAGACACTAAGGAAGGGACTGTTTCTATTCCATCTGAAAAAATGCCCAGATAAATGAATCCATTCTCTTGTAGCAATCAAAAACCACATGTACACATAAGCAACTCCAATCCCTCCTGGGACACTTGCTTTACATACACAAATGTGTAAAACCTTCAAGGTTTTTGTCAATCGAATGTTGCAATTGCTTAGGAGTCAATATGACAAAGATATAATAACCCTAACAGGCGAATTTCATAGAGATTTGAGATGGTTCACAAAGTTCATGGCTGCTTATAATGGATTTTCTCTAAATGATCACAAACCAATAGCACACACCATTGAACTAGATGCATGCTTAACGGGACTTGGGGACAGGTGCGACGAGGTCGGGCAGAGCTCGTGACCCCTTCTTGTGCGCATGTGCTCGGAATATTTGGCTCCAAGCAGCAAAACATGATGTTGACCTGTCATATGTTCACGTGCTGGGTAAGAAGAATGTGGTCGCGGACCGCCTGTCAAGATGGACCAATAGCATCACAGATTGGGGGGGTCTTGTTCCAGTATGTTAAAAATCCCATATGGCTGGCTGTACATATAGATATGTTAAATATAGAAAATGAAATATAATGCTGATATTACATATAGTATACTTTGTTTCAGGTCACAGACTGATGTCTGACCTATCAAAAAGTGCTGCCACAAGAATCCAGACAGCTTTCAGACCAAAAACTCAAAGATGTTACAAGATGCTATTTAGAACTTTTGTTGCCCTTTGTGTATTTGTCAACCTTTCATTAAAGAAGGTCAATGAAAGAAATGTCATCTCCTTCTTGGAGTATTTGGCACAACAGAATACATCAGTTCATATGTTGGCCAACTATGTTGCTGCAATAAAGGCAAATTTTATTATATACAACTTAGATAAGTCATGTTTCAGTGATCCAAAAATTAAGTATTTCTTGAAGTCTGTCAGAATAAACAGGCCCCTAGCTGTACCTAGGAGAAACATCATGTCTGTAAAAGTATTAAAGCATCTAGTCTCCCTATGTGATGGACTATTCATGGGATTTGTATATAAAGCTGTTTTCTTATTGGGATTTTTTTTATTCTTAAGGTTATCAAACATTGACCCACAATCCCTTATATCCTTTGACGCTTGTAGACATATCACTGCGGAAGATGTATTTTTTACAAAAACTGATGTTAAGGTCATCATAAAGTGGAGTAAGACCAACCAGAATAGAGATAAGATACATGTGCTGTCCCTTCCACGTATCAGAGCCTCAAATATATGTCCATTTAAAGCATTAAAACATATATTTAAGTCATACCACCCAAAGCATGACCAGCCCCTGTTTCAAGTCCAAACAAGCAAAGGTTGGTCCCTCTCATTCAGAAGGTGCCACTTTGGCCTTCAATTCTCAGGTTCCCATTCAAAAAATTCAGAGACATGGTGCCTGGGCCTCGGAATGTGTGTGGAGGTACATCAAACAAGACCCA
This sequence comes from Sabellastarte sp. h YS-2021, assembly GCA_964017235.1. Classification (NCBI taxonomy): domain Eukaryota; kingdom Metazoa; phylum Annelida; class Polychaeta; order Sabellida; family Sabellidae; genus Sabellastarte; species Sabellastarte sp. h YS-2021. The sequence goes on along the minus strand of OZ024929.1, from coordinate 169,934,969 downwards.
AAAATGGGTGAGGATATTGCTGATACATTTGCACGAGTCCTACATAATGCTTGAATACCCCTACTGGTTGGGCATTGGCAGTCTCTTATTATGTGATATATGTACATGACATCAAAACACGAAAAACAACAACTATTATTGTGAACTGAAAGGTCACCTCACCTCATCCAAGGTCAAACCCTCCCTTGGGTCCCGTAAGTCAGACATTTACACACCTTGACCCGAATGGGGGGCTAAGGTGTTGCCTGTGGGACCTGGATCATGGTCCCCTATGTCATTGGGTAACCATGGCAACTTACCTTTTTGTGGGTCCCTGGGGGGTTTCTAACAGGACAGTGTACTTGACGTTTCGGGGTTAGATGACCTTCAGTATATTCCTGTAATGTAATGTTATGTATGCAAAAAACCTGGACTGTAAATACAAGTAGAATTATAGTATGTATTATTAACTATACACACCTGTACAATATGTAATAATTGTGTATATATAATAAAATAATTTCCGCACCCTTGTGTTTATGTGGGGACCTCTGGGGACGTTGGGGACTGTTTGTCTCTTAATTGGTAATCAAGAAAAAATGCCTACTGGAAAATTGTCTCCCGGAAAAAAGCCTCATAGAAAGGATTGCCTACTCCACATTGTGTATTTCAGTAATACCTCCCATGAAAATTAATCCACAACATTAAGAACAAAATTCATTTCAACCACAAACAGTGTTTGTGTTCATTTTAGAAGTATATAACAAACTGTAATAGGGTAAATTAAAATCTTTTCTTTGAACTTAAAAACATTAAAAATTTAAATCAAATTTAAACCCAGCAGTAATGCATTTCAGTACTGCAATTGTGCAAATTTAAACCCAGCAGTAATGCATTGCAATACTGCATTTTTGTACTATGTTTTTTTCTCATTTTACTTGAGTAAATTTTGAGCCAATAAAAACACTCATTTTAATATAGTATGCTGGGTTCGATTTTCACAGTGAGTTTGTTTGAAAGTTAGCTGCTCCTTTGATTAAGTTCACAGAAGGTTATTGTAAAAAGTCAGATTGCAAAGAAATACAAAGAATTAAAAAATATTCAACTTTATAAATTTAATTGCTTGTTTTGTATTTGTCAGGAGGTATTTTTTCAAGGTAGCATTTTTCCATGAGGTATTTGTCTATGAATGTTGAATGTCATTCAGAATTGAAAAGACTTTGTAAATGTATCCATTGAACTAATTAATATGAAAGAAGTTGTGAAAACATTTCAATATTGAATGCATTGTGATGAGGATGACTTGCAAATGCTAAGTATCCTTTTGTACTTGGCAGACTGGCCATTGAACTGAACCACAATCCACTGTGAGAAAACAATGTAGTGTTAACTCTCCATTATGCTTAAATAATGGAGAGTTGAAATAAAACCCACTCCTTCAGTAACTAACACTTTTCCAACTGAGATAAGTTAACTTTAATAACTTATTAATAAAAATGATTATTTCATAGTATTACAAACTGGTAAATTGCAATGTATCGGAGAATATAATTAAAGTAAAACAAACCTCATAACTGCTGTAAATCTTAGTTCAATATTGCTGTGCAGAAGTTGTGTCGCTTGTCACCCAATATCAAATTCCTTTTCCTGATTAGAAAGGCCTAAGTCTTTTCATCAACCATCCCTATCGTTAGAGTTTCTGATGGGTAATTTTTATCCATTGCAGGCAGACATTTAAGCTCTTAAATAATAATATAAACCTCTTTGTGACAGCTTGCTGATGATAACATGTGACAATATAAACAAACGTTTATGAAGCTGGGATACAGTAAAGTCTGCAATTTTTGATTCTATATTGGTCTGTGATTTGACTTGATACTTTTGATGAAGCTTTTGAAAACCCATGGAGTTAGACATGTGACGGAACTTATATAATTTTGAATTTCAAACATTCGGGCTTACCCTTTCATAGCTTCATTGGAAGAGCGGGCTATGATCTTAGATCCTGAGTTTGATTTCCAGCTAATCTTTAAGTGACAAGTGATTTCCTTATGTTTTTCAGTGTAGAACCTCAAAGAACTGGTGAACACTGTTTTTTCACGATCTGTGACAAAGATGTGGGAATTAACATGTATGAACTAAATCATGTTAGTAACATAATGGACAAACTACTCAGACTAACTAAACACACATATCACATTTGCAACATTGCTATGTAACACCTAGACATATGCCAAGAGTAAAATGTAACAAAATTTTTGTTCCAATAAGAAATTTTGTAACCGGTTACTTAGGCTGTATCTTATATGTTTGACATGGATCAAATAGAATAAATTTCTGTTATTGTACCTAAGTTGTCATCATCCATGTTCTCTGCTATTTTCATCTGTCTTTCAGCCATTCTTTGGCAGAGAAGATCTAATTGTGTTATTGCATTTTGTTTGCTGATATCTTTGGGGTGATATAGAAAATAAATGTTATTTTCACATGACTTTAGAGTGATGTTGAATTATTTATTTTTCAGAATCATAAATATTTATTCTAAGGAAATTATTAATCTACTGACTCACATTAGGTGCATTAAAAATATACATCACTGACAAAAAATAAGTAAAATGTGAGACGTTATGTTTAATAAATCTCTTTTGACTGTAGAGAGCACTTATATTGGATCGTTTTTTTGTAGCTTTAATGTGAATATGTTGTCATAAAAGAAGTGATTCACAGAAATGAAATTGTGAATTGTTACAGTTACAGACCATAAAGCTATACAGTGATGCCATGATGTCCAGTTTCCTTTTACTTATAGAATGATAGGCACTATCATGACAAATAACATGATAGAACTAATAACACTAGCTTTCTCATCCACAGCTTATATCTCAATCAATTTTTAATTCATATTAAACATATATTCAGTTAGCCGGTATGGTCATTTGAACATTAACATGGAACATATATAAAAGTAGTGGTACAATTTTAAGGTAAAACCCTAGGTTTAACCTTGAACCTTTGATATTTTTAAGAGAACACTGTTTTCACTTTTTAGCTTGATTAGTATCCATCCATCTCGTCATTACTGATGTTAAGCAGTAAAGGGCAACGTTGGTACTCGGGTAAGTAACCACCTGATTTCTAGGCCAGATATGGGATGTATCTGACCCAGAATCTGTGATTTTCAGACATTCTAGTGCACTACTCATGTTTCTGATGGCTTTGCAGGTCAGAGTAGATCAAAAGACTTTTCAGCCTGTCGTGAAGTAGCATTACCATATCAGTATTCTTGTTACGCATATTTTCGAGTGCAATTTTGCTCATTCAAAAATTGTCACTTAGCGAGCTTCTCTTAACATTATTAAAAATCACATGATGAATGACATTTTTTTTATAACAGTTAAAATATTGCCAGGTTATTACTAAAGTGTGTCATTCCTTTAACCCAATTAATAGAAAACCTGCTTCGAGCCACTAGTGCTGCGTTTATCACCTATATATTCTGTTGCTGATTATATTGATATTTAGAACCACTGCTTAAGTGACATTTTGTCTCTGGGTTGTTGTTTTTCCCATCATGCCTTTACCAGTCTGTGTATATGTGCATAAGGATGGATGTCATATATGTATTAGGCGTAAAAGCCACTAGGCCTTACTATCTATTCTGGTAAATTGTTTTAGCAAGGGTTACTGCCTATGTCGTGCCATTGTAGACAAAATTTTCATTCCAGGCATTATTACTGCTAATGTATAAACTCTCCAGTTAATTCTTGCATGCTCCCCTCACAGTTGTCTGCCATATTGTCTTCCATTTGATATAGCCGTCTATTCACCCACTCCAGCTGAGTCAAGATTCCTCTTTGCAACTGCTGTTTGTCCAGTAATGACTTGTTGCCTCCACTGGATCCACTGAGTACGGCATCATCTCGCAAAAGTTCATGTTGTTCCTGTTGTTAACTTTCTGCTAATCTTTGACATTTTCTGCCTGTGAGTGGCACGTGACGCACCTTGCATTTTTTGCATGATTGTTTATTGTCTGGCGTTCTGATCATTTTATGTTTTAATTTTACTATTTCACTGAAAAGAGTTCCAGGTCACTAAATAAACAGAAACACTCAAAATTGAGTGGTCTTATCAATTCAGACTTTATAATGCTCAGTCAAGTTGGCTAAATTTGCAAGGAAATAAATACAGGGTAGACGATCCTTCAACATGAGCAACATAAAGCCTGAGGTTGTCTCAATGACCAATAAATCTTGCTGTAAACACTCCAGTAACGGTCCCTGATAAATTCACAATTCAATCATCTTCCAGACAAAGTTCTGAGTTGCCATAAACATAGTCAACAGTTCCAACGCAGTTGACATACACACAGTAAACACATTCAACAGTTTCAACACAGTATTTTTCACAAAAGGTTACTATAAAGGACCGTCCTAATATTTACGTATGTACACTTTTAAAAACTAAAAGACGATAATAAACTAAAAACACTTGAAATAAAAGTTTGTCCATGTCTCTTGATCAGTTACAATATTTGAACTGATGGAATAATTGGAAATAGCTTAAAGGACAGAGGTCATAGCCAATTATGTAAGCTTGTTTACTTAATACCTTGACAACCATGTCAGAGGTGAAAGCTGCAGTGACATGACCCAGTGAATCTAATTGGGCCAGATCAGACTGGTCCCCTACTGACTCAATTTTCTCTTTGACCCAAATAATAATCCATTAGTTGAGAGAAATGAGTTGTCAATCAAGTTAATGGACTTGGGAGGAAAAAAACTAAAGATCCTGCTCGAAAGAGCTGTGAAGGCAAATGTCCAATGTGCTAAACAGGTAAAGATGCAAACCTTCCTAAAATTGAGACTTTTTACAGCAATCTTAAATTTGGTTGCAGTCAAAACCAGTATATTTTAAAACAACTAAATGTTTCATAAAATATTTATTTCCCCCAAAATACCATTTTTACCAAAAATAAATTTCAATCACATTAAAATACTTTAGAACCTGGGCGACATTTGCCAAAGATTACCAAGGATAATTTGTCACAATAAATTCAAGTCACAAAGAAATATTTCAAGTCAAGAGGCACTCCACAGACTGTGTTACATGCTTCCTGATACTACTGGCAAGTGTTCAAAATCAGATTTCTGGCAGAGACCTTTTGGTATATATTGTTTTCATCATACATAAAATGTATGTCAATACGCCTGACATTGATGATCTGACCAATCAAACTTCTTATTCCAAGGGAAACCCAGTTACTGACGTCAGTGATCATCTTCTGAAAATAAAAGACAAAATATGTATGCTGGTAAGTAAACTGTTATGTCTCTGTGTTTTACTTGTTTGTAAATCGAAGGAAAGTTCATGCTTGTACATTCACAATTGTGAATGTGGTAAAGTCTCAAAGTTTAGAATTTCATTTAAACATATATATTGGAACTGTAACCATCTGATACCATATATTTAACATTTTACAAGATCACATAAGCATATTTTTCAAAATTTTTATTCATTTCCTCAAACAAAGATGAAAATCTTGGAGTCAGTTGTTTTGGTAATGTTCCTCTCGAAAATGTGCGAGATTTAGCAACTTTTACTAAGAGGCAATAAGAGATTAAACAATAAAGAGATTAAACATTAAGAAGATTGAAGATGAAAGTTTGTTTATCTTGTAAATGGAGTGAGTTAGTTTTGTAAATGGAGTGAGATAAATGAAGCAAGATAAAGCAATTTTGTGGGAAATAAAGATATTTAACATTTAAGTTTTATTAAATTTTCCCACCATCTTCACAGAAAATGTGAAAATATGTTAAACTTGTAAAAACTTGTGACAGTGAGTTCATGTCAACTGTTAACCTTAGAGTTTAAAAACTCAATATATGAAACATTAAAAAAAATATATTATTTTCTGGAATTTTATCAGCCATCCTGGATATTCTCCTGAGATATAAAGCCATGGTAATCTAATAAAAGAAGTGAGATAGGGAATGTTTGGATGCATAGGGTACTGCAAACTACATATAACGTCTCCTACTCTGTGTTCAAGGTGTAATTTCATTCATTTTACAATATTTTACTGTGCTGTAAAATCAAGCAACATTAAATCATAATGCAATAGGGAACTACATATGCTTCCAGGGACACTCTGCAAAAGGAGTTTTACAGTTAGATATAGATGGGTTCAAATATGATTCATGACAACAGGTTGAATGGTGGATGGAGTATCATATGAGACAATATACTGTACAAGTTGAAATTTTCATTAAGCATAAATTATAACTACTCAAGGAAATGAGCCTAGACAGGGAAGATTAATTCCTAGGGAAATTTTAAATTTCTAAAGTTGAAACTAACCATTAGCAAATATTGCTTTTCAGCAATTTTGAAAATGAAGAATTAGTTAAAAAATTATTTTCTTGCTAAAGTTTCACTGATATCAGACATTGAGATCTCTCTGCCAAATCCCTGTTTGAACTTTGTTTACAAAATTCCAAGTCATCCATTCACAGATTGTCTTTCTGTGTCATTTTTTTGTGCTCACTTTTTGGATGGTATTTTATTGTCATTCATGTACTGAATGTAAAAATCCTGCTTCAGGAATAAATACCTTTCAGTGATTTGTTTAATTATACAAAAATTTATGATAATAAATATACAGTTGCCCTATTTACAGGTGTTTTACAATGTCTACCATCAATAATCTGAAAATGGGCTTCTAAATGGAAAGGGTTACATTATAGATGTCATAATCTAAATCTGGTTGAGATTACCTGTTTGTAGAAGAGCCAGTTGTCCCCATAAATATCATAGAATGCACTCACAAAGATTCCTTTGCCATTCTTGATTTCTATGCTGAGGTCTTTAACATTGAACGCAGTTGGGGAGGTGATGATGATGAAGTTTTCATACCTGGGGTCTATGCTACATTAGTTGAACATAAGAAAATTGAACATAAGGCAATATTTACCATAAAACAGTGATAAATATAGGTATGGTGGAGTGCAGCTTCATGTATTTAATGTATTTCAATGAGAATTAGTATTTGAATACAACCACTGTAGTTCCATGTCAATAATTATATGGTCACATAATTGATTACAAAACTGAAACATAGCTAATAGAGTAATTCTGGATCTTAATCATTTTATTTATTGCCTGCCATAATATTAACAGTTTATGATCCTGTGAAGAATTTGACATAGTAGAATTAAGAAAAGTCTTGAGCTGTTACCCTGGCAAAATTTTAACAGCTTTTTGGAGTTAGGTAAAGACAGCATTGTATCGATGAAGTTGTCTGAAGTCTGTCAGCGGTACCAAACATGGTGAACAGTTTAAAAAAGCATAACGAGGCTAGGAATTGACTAAATGTACATTAAAGTTTACTAAATGTGAGTTGAAGCTGATAATGGTTACCAGTATAGATTATTCTTTACCTGAGTAAAACTTGCGATTCTGACCCCTTCAATACAGCCACTGGATTGGTGTTCCCTGCAAGGCCTGGGATATCAATGGTGAATCCAGTGGGTGGAGACAGGCCAGGATTTGTTTTTACAGTCTTATCAGGCACACATTGCTCTGTTATATATAAAACAATACCGTGTTTTATGAATCATATTTTCTACTGCATTATTAAAAGGCAATTTTTAAAGAAAGGGTTTCATTTGACAACTGTGAAAAATTTGATCATAGAATTTGAGGTTTTGTCTTTCAGATTTATGTTTGTTTGCTATTGTTGATAAAGAAACAGCCAAACACACTCTGTCAAAAGCATAACCTTACTGGTTGTAACCATATTTCCACAGAAAGCACTAGTTGAATAGTAACAATAACATATCTGAAAATACAAATTAAATGAAGAAAATGGTCACTGGTTGTAACTTTTTTTGCACAGAAAAAACTATTTGAACAGTTACATAATCTGAAAATGCAAATTAACTGAAGATATGGTACATGTAAGGAAAATTATAGCCACAAACCTATGATAAAAACGGCCTTTTAACGGTTTTAAAATAACTTTATAAAAGCAATATTCTATCCCAATGCCAATGATAAGCAGTTTTGTCATGATAACAAACAAAATGGTATAAAAGGACATTATCTACTCCCATGTCTAAGTAAGTCATGTGGCAATAAAATAAAAATGGCGACAATGACAGATTTTAATTTCAAATTTCTTGTCTATATCTCAATAGTCATCCAATTTTCACAATATGAAAGAAAAAGGGGGGAACAACTGAGTGCAGTATTGTTCAAATAATATTCATGCAGAATCACACAAATTGGTTGATGCCAATTGGAGCTAGAGAGAGTAATTTGAATATCCAACTCAGCTCAATTCTTCTTCTATTGGCAGTCATGGATGTGTCAAATTTTGGTGTACACCACTCTAGCACAGTGAACTGCATATGTTTGTGGCTGTATCCATCATTATTAAAATGACGTAAAACTGGTGTGGGTTGGCCATCCTTCTGGACTGATGCTTTATGCTCATACATCCTTTTCCTAAGTGCTCTGCTAGTTTCACCGACGCAGTGCTTTTTGCACTTAGTGCAAGTAATGAGATATATGACACTGCTTATTTCACATGTGATGTGTCTTGGTAAATCTTTAAGTTGCTAAGACTTATGTGTGAAGTTACATTGAATTGTCCTTAGTCTTTTGAACAAGGGACAATATGTGTATTTACCTAATCTTGTGCATATGACCGGCTATGAGCAGGAAGCAGATTTGATACAATTTTCACAATATAGCATTATAAAGCTATGGATACTATAATGAAAGTACCCTTTGCCCATGATCCTTAAAATAACATTGTTTTGGTTGTGAAACGGCAGAAGTAACAGCCTTCTAAACCAACTCTAAAAAATCAAAGAAAAATCTCTGTAGGAAATATGATGTTGGCACACATGCAAAATAGAATAGATTATGAATAACTCCAACAATTTGTAAGTTCGTATGTAAAAGTATAAAACTAAAGTGAGCCAAGAAGAAAAGGACAAGTCTAGAATTTATTTTGAACCTATTTTGAGATCTTATGATTTTCGTTAATGCTCCACTTGGTTAGTAGCATAGGGTATTGAAAAGATTTCAAAATGTATTAATGAAACTAGGGGTTATATATTTCAAGAGAAAAAAATCTGACACCTATAACCAATACTGTTCCATGCAATTTCATCACTCTATATTTGTATCTGACTCACCAGTTTTACATGCGCTAATTGCCACTTTCCGTAATCCCAACTCTGAGCCACTTGATGTCCAACTAATGACGATTTCAGCAACATTCGACAGACCAATGTTGAACACCTCTGTCTGTAATTCCCAGCCATTGCCACCAGTAGTCTGATATTAACCACACACATTTTGTGTTGAACCTTATTGTATCTGCTAAGATTGTAATGTTTTTTGGGTGGCTTCATTGGTGTCTGTGTTCAAAATTACTCCAAAATTGATGAACACATTTTGATCTTGTTTGTGCTTACTGCTAGGTATCCTATCATTGCACAAACTTCAACTTTGTTCAAAATGGAGGGATAGAAAATATAATCAAATTTGAAAATCTCACGAAGTTTCGTAAGGAAGTCGAAGTTATGAGCGTAATGAATTATATATCTTCGTGGATTTCCATATCCAAATTGTGCAAAGTAGGGGCGCAGAATTCTTGCAGATATTATATTGTCTCCCCTTAAAACAATTATATGAGGTTTATTGTTTTATTTTTAACTCAACAAAATATACTTATAATTTGAGCATGTGTTAATGCATATATTGATAACGAGAAGGGTAGAATATGACCATAAGAAGTAGGGAATAAATTAAGCAAAAGATCAAGGCCAGGTTTGGCCAAAGGACTTAGCCTGGACTTAGACTTAAAGTTAAGACTTCTGTTTTTAATTCAGGCTAAATATGTGGTCTTAGGCTGGGTGGATTTCACAAAGCAACAAACTCTAAGGTTTGGCTAAGTCTGGGGCTCAAAGTGAAGTCCGCCTTGGAGTGGGCTTAACTTTAGTAAAGAAAGTCTTAAATATTGCTTTCATATATTTCACTCAACTTCAAAATTTGAAATGGCTGCAAATAAAAGTTAAAATATATATACCACCTCCCTGAAGTAATATTTCGGAGGTTTGCTTGTTCTAACAAGGTTTTCTATTTTAAAACAGCAACATCCCGAATATTCAACAGTTCCATTTTCCATCAGTATTTGGGTGAACTAACAGGATAGTCTGATTTGACGTCTACTTCATGCAGATTGACAAAATTATATTCTATATTTCAGTAAAGGACTAACTTTGCTCAATTATATTTTCAAGATTATAAAATTTTTTATGTATTCTGTGTATCACACTTTAAATCAATTGATTATATGTAATGCCAGATAAAATCCAAGCCTTAAAGTTTATGGAAATTTAAGTGTATTATATTTTAAAACAATTTCGTCTTATTTTAAAACAAATTTGTAACAAGTACATAACTCACCAGATTCTTGTCATAAGCTGGACTGTATGACCCATATTGAAAACCTCTGACTCTAACCTGTTAATACACAAGAGTAGCAGTCTATAAAGAACTCACAGGGCACAACACTTTGCCAAGGAATGGAGAGACATGTCTGCCAAATTCTATTCTCGATATGGTTCTGCACAATTTAAAATGGCACACAAAACAAGCAAACAAATCTAAACAAAAAATTCTACATGATTTAGAGATATAAATCTAGATAGATAAAGTAACATGTAACTACACTGGATTAGCTGTCGGATATATCAGTCTAAATCAGTCTTTTTAGTGAGACTGTAATAAGACTTACTCTGTGGATCAATACACACATCTTGTTGAGCAGGTGTCATTTTTGTGTTGCCATGAAAACAATTTTACAAGTGGGCGTAGTTGATACAAATTGAGTATCATTTGTACTCAAAAACATTTTTCATGGAATATTTTGCCTTTGCTCTATAGTTTTCTCTTATTCCCCAGTCAGATTTCAGTAGGTATTACCCACGTTTACAAGCGTAAATTTTGAACATTTCAAAACTTCCGTGTGTAATGACAGCTGAAGCAGAGGAAACTATAGTTCCTCAAGTTCACAGACAGAAATGTGTCAGTAATTACAGGAATGAGGGATTTCACAACATGCCTTTAAACAAAGGCCATACCGCTTTCGGTGTGATTCTGGCATGACAAAATTATTGCTTACACCCTGAAATGAAATTACCAAGAAATGAGCTAGACAGATTCATATTTATTCACCTCTTTTATATCAATTATGCTGTCCCTTTTACAAAGTGACCTATATATTTAACACACATCAATATGAGCTAAAGCATTGTATATCTCAGATATTCTTGAATTTCTAACCCTGTTAAATGCAAGATGTTATTTGTTGCAAAAAATGTAACGAAACAACTGTACCTGTGTAACTATAATTGATTTCCTTCAAATAATAAACAACAGATACTATAATAATATCCTTTAAATGTGCATGTTACTTATGTTAGTTGTGTTTATTTTATTTTAAAATATGCATAAACATTGATCTGGGCTTTGCAAGTGAGGGACAGCTCTCACTGACACTGTTGAGTGCTACAAGTTCACTGTAAATTGTTGATAATTTTATAAAAACGTGTTGTTATGAAAACTATTTTGATGACAAGAGTGTACCTACCACTAGTAGGACAATGTATACACCAAGACTGCAATGTTTCAGCTGATGGAGTTTACAATAGTAGGAAAACAAAACAGTTCCTTGGAATCCCTTTAAAGTTTACTGTGTCAATTTTCAGCACAACTAAGTGTGGAAAAATATCACTGTGTGACTAGTCTCTGTCTTAATATTTAATGCACATAGTAGATTAAAGTGTGTGGTGGGAAAAACCATCCCATAATATTCCAAAATTGGTTAATCTCTGGGTATTCTAATGGGTCGTATGAAAGACCACTTCCATCATTTAATCAGTTGTTTGAATTTACTGCAGAGTTATTTGAAAACTCTTCATGTTCTGATTATTTAAAGTTGCTGTAAAATATATAAAATAAATAAAAACTGAAAGTTAAAATGTTACTATAGGAGAAACAAGCAGAATACAAAAAGAGCTGACTTACACTACTTGACAGTTTAATCTGAAACTGAAGTGTCTCAACTCCAACACCCTGGGTGAAAGGAATAATGTAAGCATCAACATAAGAGGTCCTAAAAACATATTCATTCTCAGGTGAACCCTTCAGTGCTTGTCCAGCTTTATAATATACATCATAACCATTCACATACACATCAAAGGATTGTCCTGGTAAAGAAAGAAAAAAAAAGACTGGAAGAGGGTAGATTTGCAATGATTCCCATTTTACATTTAAATTAACCATTGTTTGAAACAGGAGTAAATATGGTGAAAAGAGACATTATGAACAGAGATTTGATGACAGATTATTTATTTTTTTTGTGTCCACAGTATGAGTAAAATCAGCATGTTCAGTGTTTTGCAAGCAAACAAGAAGAATAGTGTACTACTGAAAAAATAGTGTTGCTATTGTACATTTAAAGAAATATCACAACAGATTCAAATTGGTTTATTTCAGTTTATTTACTATAGCTTAATGATAAAAGCTGGAATTTTATAGAGGTGGGGCAAATTTATGTCAATAATTATTTTTAATTATAATATCTTACTTTTATTCTAATCTGTGCACATATATAATCTTTATATATTACAATTAAGTAACATATATATTTTTTATTTTTACCTAGTTGGTTGTACTGAAGCAGCACGGTTGAAGTATTGCATTCTCCTGAAATAAAAAAAATAATAAAACGAGTAATGTCTAACCCATGATATTTCACCATTTTTTGGCCTAAAATTTTCTACCCATAAATTATGCATAAGCAAACTTGTTTTCTAAGATGTTCTACACATTCAGTCCATCCTGGACAACAGCTAGTAGATTTACCCTGATGAATTCGTCCTCGGTGAAAATTAATTTCAACTAGTTTGAGTTTTTGGGGTGGTTTTTACAAAAAGGTCTTAGCCAAGTTGTAGGCTTAAACTGGGAATATTTAATATTTCTGTACAAAAGTTAAGCCTAAGACTCGGCTAAGACCTGAATACCACCCCTGGATTCCTGTTTAAAATCTAGGTTTAAAAATGAGCTGCCCATTTTAGCCAATCTGTCCCCTCCCCTATATTCACCCATGCCACATGTAGAGTTAAATACAATTCGCCAGCGGATATTGTGGGCTTTGTTAACATTTTGTAAAATTCAGTAGGTTGCCTGAAAGGATGTGTTTTTTGTGGCGAAACGTGTTTTATGTAAGTATGAATTCCAACTTATGAAACCTAATGGATACTACCAGTACACGAAATACATCAAGCCACAAAAGGGCCCGAACGATTTAAATATTTTCAGCTTGTGAGGCCAGACAGAACTGTATGACCTATGTGTTACCTTTCTAAGGTATTCTTGGATGGTGTCTGGCAAGTCATTATCTGTTTTACCACTAATCCCTCTTATATGATTGGGAGTTAACTGTCTGTGCATATCAAGAACAAGTGTGATATGTTTGTCTTCTGCCAACAGTGGGAGGTCACTTAAACTCTACACAGATCCTTAGAAGTTTTAGGTACAGCTATTTTAAGCGTGAGCTCTAGTGAGGCTCATGCTTCTGGAGGTCACTTTTTTCAGTTTTTTTTTTGTCTCTGGACTAACATGAATTGTGTCACAGTGTGATGAGTAGCTGTCTGTTCACTGAAGTTAAGCGGCAATGGACTACGTTAACTAGTACTGGGATGGGTGACTGCTTCAGTGCATTACTCGTGTCTCTGATGGCTTTGCGGCTCACGCTAGTTGACAAAAACCCCTTTTGGCTTTGTTTCCTTACAGACCAGGATGAATTGGGTCATATCTATCAGTCAGTCATGTGCGATTTGTAGATGATAGTAATATAGTTGATTTGTATATTACTGGCTCTTAGTGTGTACTGACCTGACACTGTGTTAACTCCATATGCCCCAAATACAGGGAGAACAAACAGTAGAATGTCAGCCCTGGAAAACAATGAAACTCATTTAAATAATACTTTATGCACAAAGATCGGGTTAATTTATGTTAATTTAGGTTTAATTAATTTACAAAACTTGCTAATAAAAATGATGAACAATTATTTCATAATATCACTGACTGGTGTATTTAATATGTGATAGACTATAATTATAGTAAAACAAACCTCATCACTACTGTAAACCTTCGTTCAAAGTTGCTGTACTGAAGCTGTGTCACTTGCGACTGAATTTCAAATTTGTTAAAGCTGTGTCTTCTAAATAAAAAAAGCCAAAGCATTTTCATTAACCATCCACTACTGATATAGTATCTGATAGGTATTTTTTGTCCATTTCAGGCAGACATTTATCCTTTTCAATAACAATAACCTGTTTGTGACAGCTTGCTGATGAAAACTTGTGGAAACCCTGTAACAACTTATTTTGTATCAATGACTTATTTTGTATTACCTGACTTATTTTGTATCAATGTTGTTTTTTTTTTTTTAAATTATTACTTTTTATTTACCCCTTTTTAACAAATAAGTGCAAGAGTTCGGGAAGGCGGGGGTAGCAAACCTTCCATCGAACTCAAAATACATTGCCCCTCCATACATAGTATGGAAAACGTATATTACAAATTAGTCATTTACAATCGAGGTTAATTGAGACTTAATATTATACAATGAAGTAATTTTTGTAAATAACTCCTCTGTTTAAAACTAAATACGTGTAGATGGATGTATACTTTACTGTAGAAACTGATTTGCTGCTTTACAAATCTTTTCAAGTCAATAGTTTTGTAGCTAACATTTTCAAAAGAGCATTTTATCCATAGTGAGTAGATAGAATAGCTAACCATTGTAGTACACAGATGCTTATTTATCTCCACATAGTAGTCACCATTAAGACCTAAAACAATATCTTTTAAACCTATATTTACTTTAAGACATGCGCTTACACAAGCCCAGATATTTTGCACGCGTTTACAACTAAATAACATATGTACAATACTTTCTTGCAAATTGCAAAAAGCACAAAGCTCCGATACATTTCTATTCCATTTACTTATTTTTTGGCCACATGGTAATATATTCATCAAGATTTTATATTTAAACTCACGGAATTTTTTATTTGTAATAAGTTTCATATTCAACGCATATATTGTTTTCCATTTGATCTTTAGTTGATCTTTTAATTTAACATCCTATGCCACATGTTTTGAGTGTAAGGCTTTTTAAATTTTTTCTGAATAAAAATTGGATAACTATCTTTTGCTGTGATCATATTGTAATCATAAAACTTATCATTTGCGAAAAATCTAGTTTGCTTGAATATAGAATTTTGTATATATGGACAAATTGTGCTGTCAAACTTTTTTGTTTGTTTGCCAACAACTTTTTTAATCAATGTCCATTCAGCAATCCAGTTGGTTTTATTTTTTAGTTTACAAAGAATAGCAGACTCTGTCAGCCAAGAACCTTTATTATCAAAAAGGTCTTTGACATATATAAAGCCACTTTCTAGCCAATTCTTATAGAACAGATATTGATAATTCATTTTAAAGTATTCATTTCCCCATATAATTTGTGAGAACAGTTCAATGTTGTTTAATTTTATTGCTGGTTTTATTGTTTTGCACGTATTGAAATATATAAAGATATCCTGATCAAACTTTGGTATTATAGAGAGTATGGCTAATCCAGTTTTGGTTCGAAAATTCATTTTTAACAGCTGATTTATGTCAATACCGAGAGGGTGCAGTATCATCTGCAGGACATCAAATAGTTTATTTTCCTTATTTAGGATTTTAGGAATCCAAGATACTTTTAGAGCCTTGATCTTTGACTCAATATCTGGAATTTCTAGACCACCATTTAATTGATTTCCAATTACTGTAGTTTTGGGAACTTTATGTGTTTTACCCCATAAGAAGTTAAAAAACATACTATCAAGTTTTTTAACAAAAGTATTAGGTACATTCAGAACAGTCATGTAATAAACTAGTTTTGGCATAACTAAGCTTTTTAGGACTACTGATTTCCCAATTAGAGTTAGTTTTCGCTTTTTCCATTTTGAAAGGAGTATGTCTATATCATTTATCTTTTTATCCCAGTTCAAGCTAGAACAATTTTCAATATTTGTTCCAACATATATACCTAGACATTTTATTGGGCCTTCACTGAAAGATATACCTTCAAAATTTAATTTATTCGGTTTTAAAGTTCCAAGCCATAAACCTTCTGATTTATTCACATTAAGTTGTAATCCTGTTGCACCAGTAAAAATTTCAATTTCTTGAAGTGCATATGATATTGACTGGCTATCTGTCAGGGTTAGTGTTGAGTCATCCGCATACTGTAACAGTTTTGATTGTGCTTTAGAAATACTTATCCCTTTAACATTTTCATTTTGTTTTATTTGCACAGATAAAAATTCAACGGCCAAAATGAAAAGAAGTGCTGACACAGCACAGCCTTGTCTTATGCCTCGATTCATGGTGGATTCTTTCGAAATCCATCCATTATTTTTTATGCAGTAAGTTGGTGATGTATATAAGATTTTTATCCATCGAGTAAAGTAATCACCAAAACCATATCTTTTTAAAGATTTTATCATAAATTTCCAGTCCAAGGAATCAAAAGCTTTTTCAAAATCTAAACATACAATAGCGCCTGGCAAGTTTTTCTTTTCACAATTTTCTATAATATCATTAATTAGTCTAGCATTAAATCCAATGTATCTTCCTTTGATGTAGCCGCTTTGATCATTCGATATCAGTTTCGGTATAACTTTTTGAATTCTCCTTGCTAGTACAAAAGTTAGAATTTTGTAGTCACAGTTAGTTAAGCTTATTGGCCTGTAGTTTTTTAACAGGGTTCTATCACCTTTTTTAAATATCAGTGTAATAACTGCTTTTTTAATACTACAAGGAAAGATACCCTTATTAAAAGATTCATCTATCATTCTGATAAATATACATTGTAGATCTTCCCAGAATGTTTGATAAAACTCAGAGGTTAAACCATCCAAACCTGGTGATTTATTTCGTTTTAAACTTTGAACGATATCTGAAAGTTCTTTTTTTGTTATTTTTGCATCACAGAATTTTTTTTCATGATTATTAAGAATTTCTTTGGGTCTAACACGTTCAAAATAACTCTCTATAGTCCTGTTGTTGACATTGGTCTTACTATAGAGATTGTTGTAAAATTTAACTGTTTCATTTAGAATATCCTTATCATTTACATGAAAAGTATCATTACATTTAACTTTCCTGATGACGTTGTTTCCCTGTATTTGTTTTTCTAGCCCCAGAAAATATCTACTATTTACCTCCCCCTCCTCTATCCATTTAGTTCTGGATCTTACCCAGTGCCCTTTGGCCTTGTCATTGTAATAACTACTCAAATTATTTTCCAGCTCAAGTTTTTGTACCTGAAAGGTTTCGAGCATATTTTTGTCATCTGAAGTTAAAACCTGTTTTGCTGACAGCAATGCTATGTTTTCATTAGTTTCATCTAATTTTTTTGTGATAATTTTACTAAATCTGATTTAGCTTTTGCGTGTGTTTCGCAATATTTCTCAGAAAATTCTTTTAAGCTTACTTTAAGAATTTCCCACATGAGCTGATGTGACTCAAAGCCTTTATATTCTTCTTGCACACATTTAATTATGTGTCGTACACCGTCTGCATAGTTTTTATCTTTCAATATATCATTGTTTAATTTCCAATACCCAGGACCTTTTTTTGAAGTATAACAGTTATAAGTGGCTTTTAAAGCCATGTGGTCTATCACATTTGTATTTTTGACTGGCTGAGCTATACATACATTATTTAGGTCAAAAAGTAATTTTTCTGAAACAAGAATATAATCTATTCTGCTATAAGACCTAGATTTCTTATCAAAATAAGTAAAGCCTGGGCTACTACTTTTACCAATTTGCCATGTATCTTTTAGCAAGGTATGTTTTAACATATATTCGAAAGCAACATCACTTTTGTCCATTTTTGCAGATTCTGGTGATCGATCCGTCTTTTTCAGACAAGCATTAAAATCACCAGCCACTATGAGATTCTGAATATTGTCTGAATTTGATTTTATGAAATTTTGAAGCTTTAGATAGAATTCTATTTTTTCTATTTCAATATTTGGTGCGTAAGCCGAAACCAAAGTTACAATATCATCATTGATTTGAACATTTAATAACAATATTCTCCCGTCGTTACTGGAGAAACTATTAAGAACTTGACCTGTAAACTTTTCGCTGAATAAAATTGCCACACCTCTACTGTGGCTAGAATTGGTAATACAATGAAAGACACTACCATTCCAGTCAGTTTTAAAAATGGTTCTAACTTTTGTGTGCAAAATGTTTCTTGTAGGAAAATAACATCTACCTCCTGTTCTTTTAACCACAGTAGTAGTCTACATCTTTTAACATGGTCATTAAGACCACGACAGTTATAACTTAGCAATTTAAGAGTACCCATTTAACATAAACATTGTTACAGATTTTTCTATCCCAAATGAAGTTTTTCCATAAAAAATATACACTTGCGCTTTGAACTTTTTAGCAAATTAATAGACATGTCAGATGAAATTTTTGCTAAATTACAGATATGTACATTTTCATACCATATCACAAGCTGGGATGTTTTAAAATACCTTAACATATATATATAGTTTAAAACAGATATGTCGATTACTTCAAGTAAACTTTTCACAGAAAATCCAGTCCAACTATCTAGTAACATATTAAGTAAAATTTCCACATATATAAGTGTCCAGCTATATAATAGCACATTAAGTAGACTAATTTTTAAAGTCCATTTATCTTTGATATGATTTAGAAGTAGAGTATGTATGTCCATAATACAGATTGTTAATTTACTCATCATAGCAGTATTCTGACTCTGCACCACTTTCTTCATTGACAGTTGCACTTGCCTGTGATGATGTTTCTGTGTTTCTGGTACCAGAAAGTGCTTTCTTTCTGTTTGCATCCAATATATTGTCCCTCAGCTTTGTCAACAGTTTACCCATGTTGTTTTTCCCTGGCCATGAACTCTTCTTCACAGAAAGACAATGAGTCTTGTTCAATCCTGTTGACCAGAACAAGTCTCCAGGTACGGCCTCAGCGATTACATTGTGTGAAGATAGAAGTGCTTCAGAGAACTCCTTGCTGCATTTTGCCTTTGCACTCAGGATATCCTGCATGACTTTTACTTTGTGGTCATCCCAGTGTGGATTAAAAGGCAGATAATTTGCCTCAGTTTTCGCTTGAAAAGCAGTTTGAGCTTCAAAGATGCGTTCAGCCGCTTTGTCTTTTCCAACTTGGGTTACCTTAGCGAATTGGTACGCATGTTCAGCACTTTTATGCACCATTCCAAAAACACGAACATCACATGGATAGAAGTTACTTAGCACATCAGTTTTCCAGCAAAAGTTGTCACTTGCTTGTGTTGTTGTTTGGCACTTCCAGGACAGTTTTTGTCACCAGGAAAATAGTTTTCTTGCTTGCAAACAATACAACTTGGAGGATTAGTGCACTGCTTCCTAAAGTAACCCTCCTGGTGACAATTGGTGCAAATTCTTTTAGTAGAAACATTAGGTTGGTCTCTATGAAAGATTCTTATCCCAGTATCTCCAATCCAGGCTCTCCTTGGCAGTGGCTCATCAAACTGCTGCACAAACACAACCCTGTCACCATTTAGCCACTCAGTTAATTGATTGTTTTCATCCCTTGCTTTGGCATATTCAATTTTGGTCTTAATTGCTATACCCTGGGCAATGAGGTATTGTTCCAATCCTTTGTTCCCTTTTGACAAAGGGAGGTCTTTCACTGTTATTTTCACTACATTTTGGTCAGTTTCACCTTCATCAAGCCTTGCCCTCAGTAGGTTATTAGAGAACACACAAACACTATTATTTCTAATTTCAATCCTGTCAGCCAATAACTGGGCCCTTGATTCCTTTGTTTTCATGTAAATTCTCCAAAGCATTCCAATTCTCTGTACCCCCAGTAAGCTTTCACTTCTGACCTTTTTACATACTGCCTCACACATTTCAAACTCCTTCATTGTTTTAAAGTCTGGCAGGTCCCTGGCTTTAACAAAGACCGGTTCAACCTTAGATAATTCCATTTCAGTGACCTTCAATAAGTCACTAATTTATCCACTGCTAATGAAAATACTTAATCCCAATGGTGTTCACTCTTGCATGAATGTCTTGTGTTTATAAATTCTATTTTCTGTATTTATGATACTTTTTCAAAGTTAATTTTATCAAAAACTAAAAAGAGTCCTTTCACAAAATTTACATCATTATGTTCCTCATATGTTTATCCAGAACAAGACTCAGTCCTTTGTTAGGTTTATACAAAACTACTTTGCTGAAAATACAAAAAATCACAGAGCACAAAAAAGCTTGACCTGTCAGATCGATTTGTTTGTTCGGTTTTCCAATTTTGTATCAATGTTTGACTTATTTTGTATTACCGACTTATTTTGTAGTAAAACTGCCTTATTTTGTATTACTTGGCCAAAAGTCAATAATACAAAATAAGCTGCTCTATAGACAACCTGACAAATTTACAGATGCGGATATAATTTTCAATATACTACTGACTAGTCTAATTAATTATATCTCTGTGGAATGCTGAAAATAAGAATTACTATCAGGCGAATGGTAAATGGGCTACAAGATTGAATAAATTAAGGATTAATTTCCTTTGAGTCCATCCTTTGATGGAGACAAGCCTCTATAAAAGGTGAACTGAAATTACTACAAAATAAGTCAGTGATACAAAACAAGTTGTCTATAGAGCAGCTTATTTGATATTATTGACTTATTTTGTATCACCCTGAAATCTTGTCAAAATTCTGCGCACCATTTTGTAACATGTTAAGTTAACTGTTGGTATGAAATAAGTTGGCCAAGTAATACAAAATATGGCAATTTTACTATAAAATAAGTCGATAATACAAAATAAGTCAAAAATTGATACAAAATAAGTCAGGTAATACAAAATATGTCGTTGATACAAAATAAGTTGTTGATACAAAATAAGTTGTTACAAACCCAGAGAAATGTTTGAAACGTTGAACCTGGAATACTGTAAAGTTTGCAATTTTCAGCATGGGTTTAAATATCTATTCAATCTACCAATCTTTTTGTTATGCACATGTATACTATTTACATTTGTAATATTTTTACACATATTTAATTTTAACTGAACTTGCTGAAACCACTGGTTGGAGGGGCTTTGAGAACCTCACAATGAAGGTCAAATTCATAGTGGGTCAAGGTCAAGCAATTTCCTCGACCTTGACCAGAAGTGACCCCACAGTCCTTGTAGGTGACCTTGAAGCAGAGGTCACATAAAGGTCAAGCAATTTCCCTGACCTCGGAAATGCAGGTCAATCCAAATGTAAATGTTAAGCCCCCCAAAGCAATTCCCTTGACCTTGGAAATGAAGGTCAATCCGAATATAAATGTTAAGCCCCCCAATATTGGGTTAATAGTCCAATGTAAGCAAGACCCTGCAACCAGTGGATACTCAGTGTATGGGTATATACGTGACCTGGAAGAGGCGGAGGAAAAGAAGGTCACAAGATGGTAAACCATGGAGTTAACTTGATAGAAGGTTGTGTGAGGTAATATGGTTACTAGTTGATATGAGATCTATATACTGATGGCAAGCACCAAGCATCCAGTAGGATCTAGGTGTAGAGTGCAGTAGTGAATGCTAGTGAGACAGGGGAGGAGAAGGATGGACTGGATGTGAGATAAGTGTGTATAGCGTCAGACTTCCACGTGCCATGTTTTTAAATAAATTTCAGTGGAACTCCATTCTGGTAGGCCCAGGAGGCTCCAGCTCTTCTGAAGGCATGGAATGTCAAAGGAGGCGAAATGTTGAGAAGTTCTGACACAGATTTGAGGTGTTTCCGAGCAATGGAATCAGTTAAAGGAATGTTGTATGTGTTTCTAGACAGTATAAAGAGAGGGTCATTATCTGAAGCAGGATAATGGGAGATCATTTTGTTAAGGGCTGCCACAGGACACGGGAGGGATGACCCAAGACAAGGCAGTGGAAGTGTAACAATGTCTCGACGATTTTGAATGGTTTTGGACCATTTTATGATCAATAGGGCAGAATTTTTAGTGATAATCAAATCCCCTCTTGCCAACTGCCTTGTTATGTCAAAGGCTCTAACTGTGTGAGGGAGGAGATTGGATAATCTCAAAAATGAGAAGAAACATGTGAGATAGAGTGGAATGAATACTTCAGGAGCTTCAAAGTTGTTACAGATGTGTACAATTGAAGTGAGAACCTCAATATTGAGAGTTGTACGAATCCTAGGATGGAGAGGAGCAGTAATCTGAAGTGACTTTAAACACCATGATATTCGCTCATCTTTGAAAGGCAGGGTGTCACACGCATATATGAGCCCAGCTGCCACCTTGAATGCCTGGAAGTCTGACCACATACGGGTATACTGCTTGAAAGTGGAGGGTCTAAAGCCCTGGAGTAACCTGGCTGCTGCAGAGGTGGCCAGCTGGGCTGCAGGTCCCTGGATATCTAAAAATATAGAAGACTTGGTGAAGTATTCATATAAAATAATTCAATTCTGCAAGATCTATATGTGTATCTACCCATACAGGTGTTTGCATAAGACTTAGAAGTTTCTCTAGATGGTGGGAATCGTGGTTCCAGCGTGATAGGAGATCTGCTATGGAGTTCTGGACTCCAGGTATATGTGAAAAAATAAAATCAATGTTGAACATTGCTGCAATCATCCATAAATTGTGGGCACATGTTGCCAGTGTTGTATCTCTAGCTTTACCTGTGTTGAGAACGTCAACAACTGCCATGTTGTCGCAAAAAATTTCAATTTTTTTGTCTGCCCAATGGCTGGCCCAAATTTTAGCTGCCACAACTATATTGAGAATTTCAAGATGGACTATTGAATAGCCTTTGAAACCTAGGGGTATGGGAAGGGCATACACCATGGAACCAAAATTTCCCCCCAGACCTGTCAAACATGCGTCCAAATGGACTGGGATATGAGAAAATGAGTGGTCATAGTATGTAACACCATTGTATTGTGACAAAAAACTCTGAACCATGCAAGATCTCTGAAAAATTCTGGACTAAGTAGTATCTTACTGTTATGACAGTTGTCTCGGAGAAGTTGGAGCATACGGTTCAGAAATGACCGGGCGGGCTTGACACACTTGGTGATATACAGTAAGCTGCCTAGCAAGCTCTGCAAGTCTCTCTTGGAACAGTAAGTGTGTGTGGTCCAATTATTACATATGGCTGTGATTTCTTGCAATTTATTTGCAGGTATAGCAATTGTCTTATCTATTGTGTTAATAAGAATGCCTAAACACGTAACAGCCGTATCTGGAGGTACCAACTTTTTATAACTGATGTCCAGGCCTAGATCCGCCAAAAGGTGCTTAAGGAAATGGAAGGCTTGGTGTATATTTGATGGCAAACCCGTATAAACCAGATCATCAATATATTTGAAGAGGTTGGGGAAGCCACTGACAGTCATAATGTATCTTATGGCATCTTTCTTATGAAAAATTTTTGAACCATGTCGATATCCGAACGCGACCGATAAATCGATAAAATATTGACCTTGGAATTTCATGCCCAACAAATCTATGTCTCCTAGATCTATTTTTATCTGCCTGAACACTCTACTGATGTCAATTTTGAATAGCTGTGCAGCAGGACCTAATTTTGAGAGAGATGCTGTTATATTATCAATAGAGGGGTAGTGAAGGGTATATGGTGTGTCTAAATACATTTCCTTGGTTACCCCATTGTTAAGAGATAGGCCCTTGGGCCAGCTAAGGTCCATGATGGTCCGTTTTTGATCAGAGTCTTGCTTGTCCCTAACCATAAGTGGGGACACGTGGATAGAAAATGGAGGTTCTGTAAAAGGACCTAGTATAGCATTGTGTGTAAGTTCCTCCTGTAAATATTGTTGAACATGATCTGAATATTGTATGGCTGATGCATGATTAGCTTCAGTGGATGCCAATTGACATTGTCTGTCGAAGTCAAGAGGGAAGCCGTACTGGAGTAAGTCAACAACCTGTTGATCCCAGTAATTATCAAGATAGGAACGCCAATTTTCAATTTTTAAGTTAGAAGTAACTGGGATTCGACATTTCAAAAAATTTGGACAACCACTATCTCTGATCATTCTGTGTGTCTTTATGATATCTGGTATTTTGTCATAGTAAACTGGATCCCCTGTGTACAGCTTCAAAGGACCTGTAGGGTTAAAGCCAAATGATTGTTTGGCTGTGTGATCGGAGTGTTGTTTGTAGTATTCCTGATCAGTGGAACCTGCCCCTAATTTGCTATTATGGTTCAAGTTTCCGTATGGGGTCTGTTGGTTAAAAGTCGTGTGTGTACCATTATTGCTGTCACGTGAAGTTTAAACTTCGCAAATGTGTGAACATACGTCCCTAGGAACAAGATTCCCATCAGAATTCCCATTTTTGTTTTTTTTCCCTGCAAAAGTTGTTTGCTTAGAGACGCCAACTGGGGCGAATGTTTGTTCTGTGGGACCATTGGCTGTGTCTTGCACTCCCTAGAGTGCTGTTCGGTCTGGAAATTTTTATCATGCTTGGTGAATTGATTATTCCCATCCGAAAACCCAGTTTTGTTTTTTTTCCCAATGAATGAATTTTTGGCTTACCTTCCAAACCAGGAATTGTATCACCAAGATGCTTTCCAGTCATTTTTACAAGTTCATCTACATGCGATTCATGTGCCTGCATATCATTGTTTACACCCAAGATATATTGATCTTCAAGTTTGTCATCATCCATATACATATCGGAAAACGTATCAAAGATCTGAAACCTATTATTCAATGTGATAGATTTTTCTGTGCAAGAAACGCGTGGTTTCACACCAGCCCCGGTCACAACAGTAGGAGGTGTTTTGGGTGCTTTGATACAATGCAGTTTGTGATTGTGGGTATTGGTTATTTCTTTCTTGTTGCCTACCTTGTTATGAGGAGGTGTGCAAGTGGCAAATTTTTGGGGATATGTAGTATATGTTTGGGTCTTATCCCTGGGAGATTGTAATGCTTGGGCATATGATTTGTTTGCAACTATTTTTTGAAAAGCTCTTTGCTTACAAAAATAGTGAAAGGCAGTTTGTTTGTTCATAGTTGAATCCTGCCTAGCAGTAGGATTAGTCAGGGAATAAATGGTTCTGTCTGAATATATACGGTGGAGCCTGTTATTGTGGTCACCCGAGGTTATTCGTTTTTTGAATTTGGATTCTTCTTATTTTTTGATCTGCACTCAATTTCTGGGTGGTGGAAAGACTTTCCTACTGCAAAACATGCAGCACATACGTGCTTATACAGCACCCCCCCGGGTCTCATGTGTCTTGGAATGGGAACAAGTTCCTAAGTTAAAATAATTGCAGGTGAGTGATTTTGTCTGTTTTTGGTACTTTGGGAACCAGAATTTTGGGTGGTGTGTCGCTGTGCATTGGCTCTGCGAACCCTGTCAATTTTTTCAACCTGTGTGTAGTCAGAAATTTCCCCCTGTTCCATTCTGCATAGCAGAACTGCGTGGCTGGCTTTTGCCGCATCCCAGGAGAAATCATTAGCATCATCAAATAAGCTGATGATGTAATCTAGCATATGATCTTTGACATTATTATTTTTTTCTTCCCGCATTATGCGACAAAAGCCAGCCACCCACTGGACGACTGACAACTGATCATAAGTTGTTCTTTCCTTACTTGACCCGGACAGGACATACTCGTGGGGCCACTTGACGCAGTTCGGGACCAGAACCTCTACGGAACCCCCCCTTAAAGATTTTAATTTGGTACCTGTTTTTTCAGCATCTGCTAATTGTTTCAGACGCTGTTCTACCAGCAGTTGGACTGATGAATCGTTTCGTAAAGTTGTCAAATCTGGGAGCTGGGTGACTGGCTGGCTGGGGGGCAGTGTGACCGGGGCTGAGGCGATTTTGCGTTTAGTCTTCTGACTTTTGGCTTTTGACACATTACTGCTAACCACATTCTGTTCAATACTGTCTAGACGCTTGCCCAGACTTTCTAGCTGTGTTAGAATCTTAGAGTTTATAATGTGTTGCATTTCATCCGAGTTTTTCGGATCAGAAATTGACTTTTTTTCTCTGGGGGAACTAGTTTTTGACACATTGCAAACGAGTCTACTTGGGAGTCATTAATCAAAGCCTCACAATCCGCTTCACTAATTGAAGATTCTGAGTCCGAAACTTGCCCATTCTGATGATTCAACAAAGTCTTCAGGAAGTCTGTATCTTCTGATAACTGTATCTGCACAGGAAACTGAAGCCCTTCTTGCTTGCCAGAACGTAGGTTATATTGTCGAGTGGAAGTGCCAGCCATATTGACAATGTGTAAGTGTAGCAATAAAAAACTAAAACCTTAAGTAATTGTAAAACATCAGACTTGAATTTTCAATGTCACCTCTCTGCCCTCCAGATTTGAAATGGAAGATGGAAGGTCATAATTCAGGGAGGACGAGTATTGGCCAATCAAAA
The DNA here is from genome assembly GCA_964017235.1 of Sabellastarte sp. h YS-2021. Lineage (NCBI taxonomy): Eukaryota > Metazoa > Annelida > Polychaeta > Sabellida > Sabellidae > Sabellastarte > Sabellastarte sp. h YS-2021. The sequence continues at coordinate 169,908,379 of OZ024929.1, read as the reverse complement.
GTCAGAAGACAACCCAGCTGGTTACAACTAAAGTGTGATTGATAATAGGTTCCCCCAGCACTGACCTACCCGGCACCATAATGCCGACCTCTCTCCGAAATCTCCCAATAGTCTTCAGTGCAGAATCTTAAAAAAACTGGTATGCACTGTTTTCCACTATCAATGTCAAAAATGTGGGAGACCAGTACGTATAAAAGTTAAATCATATTAGTAACATGATCAACTTTATTTATTTATTTTTTATTCCCCATTTATTTATATATTTATTTGTTCACCTATTTATTGTTATTTATTTATTTTCATATAGTGTTTTATTTCACACCTAGTACAGCATCGGTTATATTGTGATAGGTAGTTGGAAGGGGATAGGAAACCAGCACATACAGTCGGTCAAGGTTCAAATATTCTTTACCTTCTTACATGAGATAGCTTCCACTATCTGAATGTTCATTGCCTTTGTGTAATAAGACTGCAACTCAAAGAAACAAACTACTAGAAGAGAATTGTAAATCTGTCCAAATGCCATTTAAAGTGATATTTATCTTCAATAAAAATCCATAAATACATCTATATTTGTCATCAGAGTTTTTAAGGGAGGCTATAAGGTAATTTAGAATCTACACTGTAAGAGTACATACTTTTTCAGTAAGTTTGATGAAGCCTAATATTCAGGCTTAGAAATAGAATCTATGTCTATAAACACTTTTTGTTTATATTACCGGTTCATCAATGCCTTAAATCAAATTCTAAAATGGTACGCTGCGCAGTGACCTTGGACACGTCTTTTGCGCAATGCTTGAACCGCGAATATAGAACGGTAATTCTAACATGACACGGATGTGTCCTCGATTCTGATTGGCTAAACGACAAAATACCTCCCCGGTAAAATACAGTGTAACCCCGTCACTCCCTTTTATCGCTCATTATGGCTATCGTAACAAATGAACATTTACAGTAAAATTTGGAATAATTATGCATCTTAAAATAATTTGTCATGTTAGAATAGGAATAACCCCCTCCCAAAGCACGGTATACGCAGAATTTTACCATGGTTTGAAGCAATAAACCCCTCAGGCTTCGCCTTCGGGGTTTATAACCTCAAACCATGGTAAAATTCTGCGTATACCGTGCTTTGGTCAGGGGTTATTCCTATAATAAAGTAACGCTGTTGAATTCTATGTACATCATCCCTTCGCGTATAAATGTAAACAAACGGCTCGCGGTAAAATAAGTGGTTAAAATATTCATAAAATTGTTGTTTTTTGCTTGATTTTAATAACTAGCATATCGTTTTAAAGCTTACAACAAATTGAGAGCAGCTACAGTGACAATCTCTCAATATTTTGTAACAAATTCTGTGAAAAATAGAGTAACAAATATCCTTTATTTTTATAATAGATATCACCATGTATGTGGTATTGATAGAACAGCCAACATGGCGTTGGATTTGTTTTGATTTTTGTGTAAGATTTACTGCTTATTTCGACTAAAATATAAAGGTAACCATTTTAGAATATGAATAAAAGACAAATTCTCGTGCTTTATAATGGTTTTAAACTATCGATCTGCTGTATTAAAGCACTCAGCCCTTCGGGCTTTGTGGCTTTAATACAGCCGCTCAACAGTTTAAAACCATCATAAAGCACTCAAATATGTCTTTTATTCCTATAGTATATGCTGAACTCACAAACATTGTAAATATCTCCGTTAAATGTTTTGGAAGAATTTTTATGCCTACAGTTGGCAATTTACTTCTAACACAGGAATTTATATACTTGAATTGGGTCTTTGCCTTTTGTGTAAACTCTAAGCCATTAATCTATTTGTCATGATCTGTATGTCTTACAGATTTAAAAGTTTACATAGTTTCTTTTACGTGGAAAATGAGTCTTAATATCTGATCTCCTATGATGCATTGATATATTTCAAAGTGCAGTATTGTGAAATACAATCAGTTGAGCCATAGTTCACATAAAGTTTATGTGATAAATTTCAGCCAATTTTTTTTAATTTTCGCAATTTTTCTGCATATTAATAATATGTGCTTCACAAAATGAATTTCTGACTAAAAGTGATCATACTAAAACCTTCGTCTACATCATACAAATTATTTTTGCTTAAATACTAAGTGGAAACTTGTTGATCAAAACTGTTATATTAATAATCAATAAAATTGATAATGACAGTATTTTAAAATTAATTCTAACTGCTAAAAATTCCATTTCAGGGATCTCATTTGTCATAGTGTCAGGATGACGTATTGCACCAAGAAAACCTCTGATAAAATAACTTTGTCAATAACTTAGAAACTACAAAGAATAGTAATTTTTCAGTGAATAGGTTGTAAGCTATTTTTATCATTTAACTTGTCATATGCGAGTTTCATATCTCTAGCTGCAATCATAATTGTTTACATGACAAAAAAAAATTGTGTTTTTACACCCTATAAATTGTCACATTTTCATGTAGATAATTGTGTGCAAGTGTCAGATAGTTATAAATACGCCTATAAATGTGCGAAGAATCTAATCTAATCTACTGCTTTGCAGGCGCAATATCTTCCCCACAAAGGGGAACTCAGTGCACTGACTTAACAAAATCATTATCATAAGGAAAGTCAAGGGGCATTCAAGGTCAGTAATCCAGAGTTGTGGTTGTGACCAAGAGGGAAGGAAACTAAGTCGGAAAACTAGAATTAAAGAGGTGGGTTTTGAGGTGTTTCCTGAAAGATGTGACAGAGGGGCTATTTCTTATTTGGAAGGGGAAGGAGTTCCAGAGAACTGGGGCATAGAATTGGAGAAATGTTTGATTTATGAACCTTGCGGTCGAAAGTGGGAGTGTGAAGGAATTTGAGTTTGGGGGTACTTCGCCTTGTGTTCCTAGAAGAAGTGTAGGGATGAATTAATTCTCTAAGGCTATTTCTTATTTGGAAGGGGAAGGAGTTCCAGAGAACTGGGGCATAGAATTGGAGAAATGTTTGACTAATTTATGAACCTTGCGGTCGAAAGTGGGAGTGTGAAGGAATTTGAGTTTGGGGGTACTTCGCCTTGTGTTCCTAGAAGAAGTGTAGGGATGAATTAATTCTCTAAGGTAAACTGGTTCACCCTGGTTGAGAGTTTTGTATGTGATGAGACCAATTTTAAATTGTATCCTGTATTTGATAGGGAGCCAATGCAGTTTTTTTAACTGAGGGGTAATGTGACAGTATTTGGAGGACCGGATAACAACCCTACAGAGTGAGTTTTGGACTAACTGCAATCTTCTTAACTCAAAATCTGTAAGTGATAAGAATAAGGAATTGCAGTAGTCCAGTCTGCTGCTCACCAAAGCATTTGCTAGAAGAACTGATGTGTTAAGGTCTAAGAGGGGACTGATTCTATAGAGGTCTCACGCATGAACTCTGGTGGACTTTATGACCTGTGACACATGGTCTGAGAATGAAAAATTGGAGTCGAACACCACTTCAAGGTTCCTAACACTTTGTGCTGGTGAGACCTGATTGCCGAGAATATTGATCGGAAAGTGAGGAAGGAGTTGTTTACGGTTGTTTTTGGAGCCTATCAGAATAAACTCAGTTTTTTCAGGATTGAGTTTTAATTTGTTTGCAGACATGAAATTTTGAATGTCACTTAGACAGTTTTTTAGTTTCTGTATAGAGTGAGAGAAGTTTGTTGGTGTTAGTGTTATGTATAGCTGAGTGTCATCGGCGTAGAAATGGTGGTTTATACTACTGTGAGAGTGAATGATTGAACTAATTGGGTTAGTGTAGAGGGAAAACAGAATTGGACCAATTAATAAAACTTTTGTTCCAAAAAGAAATCTTCAATTTTTAAATAGGCTTTAAGATCTCAAATGTTTAACTTAAAATAAATTCCTGTTATTGTAAATTAATTGTCATCTTTCATGTTCACTGGTACATGAGTGGTCACAATTGTGTCCGATTCATAATGTCTGATTTCTATTGGAGTTTATTTTTTAAATGTTGTAACCAGAAGTTTGAATATTTTTCAAATCATTTCCTTTGAGATGGATTTTATTTCATAAATATTTTAAAAATTGAACCAAACACCCAAACTGAGTAAAAAAATTAAAGGACACAATTATGACTCAAACATAATTGTGACCATCCATTTCAGACTCGCTGGAAAGCTTTAAATCATCCACTGGAATAGACATAGAAGAAGTTAAAAGAGCCATACAGTTTAATTCAGACACTCTTGATAGCCTCAAAGTTTGAACTAAAAAAGGTTATCAACATTAAATTGGGCCATATCAAGCTGGTATCTAAAGTAGACGCTTATGAAGAAAATATTTACCAGTTGGAAGAGAGGTTAATTTCTTTAGAGGACAGATCTAGAAGAAACAATCTCAAATTTTTGAATGTGAAAAAACACATCACATAAAGGTGCCACAGAGAATTATGAATCTTTGATCATCAAACTGTGTAGGGAGAATGGAATTGAGCTCAATCCAAGAAGCATTGAACGTGGTCATAGAGTTGGCTTCAAAGGTTCGAGAGATAGACCAATCATTGTTAAATTCTTCCACTATAATGACCACCAAGCAATACTGTAAGCCAAAGAGAAATTCAAGGATATTGGAATTATGGTATTTGAAGACTTTGGGCCAGATGTTATCCATCGCCGCAAGATGTTTACACCAGTTCTAGGTGCAGTCCATGCATCCGTTGGCAAATATAAAGTAAAGCTAAACATGGATAAGCTTATTGTGAACAGTAAGCAGAACACCACCACAGATTTGGAGAAGTTGCCTAATGATATCAACCCGTATGTGCTATCAACAGTAAAGAAAGGTGAAACAACAGCTTTTTTATGCAATTCTCAAAGCTGTCAAACCACTTCCCATCACAGTTCAAATTGGATGGAGTTACCTTTACCAGTGTGGAACAGTTTTACATGCATAAAGCAGCAAAGCACTTTGAAAAAGAGGCAAAAGCTAAATCCGTATTAAGTTGTGATGACCCAGTTGTGGCAAAGAAGCTTGGATCTAAAGTTTGTACCTCAAACAAGGCAGCCTGGGACAATGTTCCTGATAATTACATGCAAGAGGGTCTGATTGCTAAATTTACCCAGAATCATGAACTTGGTGAATTCCTAAAAAGCACCGGAAACTCAACACTGGTCGAAGCTAACCCAAAGGATAAATACTGGGGTGTGGGCCTAGCACTACAAGATAAAAATATCTGGATTAAAAACAAATGGGTAGGGCAAAATAAGCTTGGTAAATTGCTTTCACACATTTACAAACTTTAAAGTAATTATTTTGGCGAGAGCAGTTTTAATTGAGCTGTGCTTTCCGAGTGGTATAGTAATGTTAGAGCAAATTTTTAATCTGTATGCAGATATCATTGAGTGCTTAGTTAACTTTTGTTTTGTTCTACTTCATTTATTTATTTGGGGTTTTTATGTCGCTTTCAACACTGTACAGGTCATATCACTACGGGTAGTTGGAAGGGCAGAGGAAACCAGTACATACAGTTTGTTAGGGTTCTACTTTAATGGACTTATGAGTGCTAATCTAAAAAGGATAAAAAAAGAGAAAAAAAATTGTAACATAAATTTGCATAATTCCTTGATAATTACTTGTGTTAAAGTAGTCCTCATTGTATTTATGTCTGAGGCTAGTACTATTGTATGCCTTAAGCTCTTTTTTTCTTTGTAGTGTATGGTATTTAACTTAAGAGTGTTAAGTTAACAGGAAATCACTCTTAATATAAATTCGCACAATTCCTTGATATTGTACTTATTACTTATGATGCCTGTGTTTGAGGAGCTCCCATTGTATTTATGATGTCTGATGTTAGTACTATTGTATTTAAGTTCATTTACTTTGTAATGTATGGGATTTAACTTAAGAGTGTTAAGTTAAAGGACATGAAAAAAATCTTAATATAAATTTGTACAATTCCTTGATATTGTATATATTAATAATGAGGCCTGTTTGGGTAGTCCTCATTGTATTTATGATGTCTGAGGTTAGTACTATTGTATGCCTTAAATTATTTACTCTGTAATGTATGATATTAAACTTAAAAGTGTTAAGTTAAAGGACATGGAAAAAATATAAATTTACACAATTCTTTGATATTGTAGATATTACTAATGAGGCCTGTGTTTGAGTAGTCCTCATTGTATTTATGATGTCTGATGTTATTAATATAGTATGCCTTAAGTTCATTTACTTTGTAGTGTATGGTATTTAACTTAAGAGTGTTAGGTTAAGTGACATGAAAAAAATCTAAATCTAAATTTGCATAACTCCTTGATTTTGTTCTTATTATTTCTGAGGCCTGTGTTCGAGAAGTCCTCATCGTATTTATGATGTCTGATGTTAGTACTATCGTATGCCCTAAGTTCATTTACTTTGAAGTGTGTGGTATTTAACTTAAGAGTGTTAAGTTAAATGATATGGAAAAAAAGGTCAATATAAATTTGCATAATTCCTTGATATTGTTTTTATTACCTATGAGGCATATGTTCGAGTAGTCCTCATCGTATTTATGAAGTCTGAGGTTAGTACTATTGTATGCCTTAAGTTTAGTAATGTATGGTATTCAACTTAAAGTGTTAAAGAACATGGGAAAATGTTAATATAAATTTGCATAATTGCCTTGATATTGTTTTTATTAACTATGCGGCCTGCGTATGAGCAGTCCTCATCATACTTATGATGTCTGAGGTTAGTACTATTGTATGCCCTAGGTTTAATATTGTTAAGGAAATTGTGTATAACTATTCTTAATATAAATTATGTGTAACTATATTGTTAAGGAAATTGTGTATAACTATGTCATTAAGAAAAAATTCGCGAATCATTTTTCACGTTTAATGTAGAGTAATTGTTACACTGTAAAAAGCCAAAATTACTTGAAACTAAACTCCTGAAAATAATTTTTGGGATTATTTTATTAAATTATTATAGCTAATTAAGTGTATGGCTCTGTGTAATAAATGGGAACATTGTTAATAATCATTTACAGCTTGTTGAAGTTGAGCATAACTTGGTTTAAGATTGAAATTCTGATTATAAATATGGGAACAATTCATTAAAATGGTATTTATAACTCTTAATTTGAACTCTGATGAATTAAATATCATTAATAAATGTATTTCATGAAACGTTTAAGTGAGTTAATTTATAGTTAATTCTAATTTTTCATGAAACTTTTTAGTTTAAAGTTAACTCACCTTTCATTCTAATTTGAAAGCAGGTGTACAAGTTTTATACTTAAACTTGTGTAATTTTTGTGAAGAAATACAGATTGTGTAATTGTAATGAACTAGGTGAAATAAATAAGAACATTATTAATAAATGTCTGCAAAAAATATTGAAAGAGAACATTATTAGTAATAAATATTTACAGATTTTTTCCCCATTCTTATCTTTATACCAGTGCATAGCCTCGTGCTCAAACGAGAATGATTATTTAGTTATTTATAGCCTATAGATACTTATTTACTTAGATTTATTTATTTAGATTTATTTACTTAGATAGTTATTAAACTACAACAAACGAATCTAAATTAAATTTAAAGCTAACTTCCTTGTTGCTTTAAAAATTTTTCTCCAGGAAAAAACTCTCTCTTTTATTTTACTAGTTAATTTACTTTTTTATATACTAATAGCCATGGAAGCTTCTCTTTTGTATATTTGTTTAGTATTTTGTTTTGTATTTCAGTCTCTTTTTGTTGTTTGTTTTAGTTTTGTGTAATCGGTTGCTGTTGTGGTACATGTAACTCTGATTTAACTGCTATAGTAACAAAATACAATGTAGAAATTCATATGAAACGTTTGATCATAGCCTTGCTCTTGTTTGAAGGTGCGCCACAGATCTTCCTGTTTGAAGGAAGTATTTTATTTTTTCAAAAATGGTTGATATAAATATTTTCAATCCTAATACCAGTGGGTTGGGAGACAGATAATTTGCAGTATTTCAGTGTTTAGTTGCAAAAAAAATCTCAAATCTGCTTTCTGCAGGAAACGCACTCCACACCAGACACTGGAAAAGATAGGAGGAACTGCTGGGAAGGTAAAATTGTATTTTCCCACAGTGCATCTAACAGTCGTGGTGTTGCCATCATGATATCAACAGATCTGGACATCACCATCACTGAATTCGATAATGACAGTTCTGGCAGATACATACTGCTAGATTGCATCTTAGACAATAAAAGAATTAGGCTTGTTAACATATACGCACCTACCATAAATAACAAGAATGATCAGAGACTCTTTGGTGAGTACTTGATACAGCATTTAGAACATTATATTGGAGAAAATATAATACTTGCAGGTGATTTCAATATAAACATAGAAAACACTCATAACGCTCCTTATTATAATAGTCTGTTACAACTCATAGAACTTCTTGATCTTACAGATATATGGAGGTTAAAAAATCTGCACTCTGTCAGATTTACAAGAAGGGAAAAAACACGTTATGGTTTTAAGCAGACTAGGATTCATTTCTTAATTTCATGTGGTTTCAAATATTATACAAACAAGGTTGATATATTAACAAGCATTAAGTCAGACCATAGCCTGCTACAAATTTCCATACATCTAGAAAATAAACAAAAGCAAGAAAAGGGCTTTGAAAATTAAATTCTAGTTTGTTACAAGATGAAAAATATATTGCCTTCATGAAATCTGTTATTGAAGAGGCAATCAATGATTCAAAAAACCTCAATCATCAATCCTTAACTTTGGACTTTATCAAATGCAAAATCAGGACAGAAACAATCATATTTTCAATAAACAAAAAGAAAAAATCAATGAACTTAAAGATAATTTAAATAAAAAACTAATAGAGCTTGAAAATATTTCTGCACAGCATCTACTTTAGAAAAAAATCAATGAGTTAAATCAAGTTAAAGAACAACTTGAAGATATCAGCATGAAAGAAGATCATGGCTTGTTTACACCAAATGATGTAAGATGTAAAAATATTGATGAATTTGAAAAGCCAACTAAGTACTTTTTAAACTTGGAAAAGAAAATCATAATACAAAAAGTATCCATTCTCTTGTCTACATTGGCCAGAAAATAACAAAATCAGAAGGAATCATGAAAATACAATATTACCATTTTTCAAGATTGTATTCTTCAAATGAGTTAGAGGATTCGGATTTACAAAAATATCAAAACAAAATAAAAATCCCCCAAATCTCAGATAATGCTAAAGCAGAATGTGACAAAGCCATAACCATTGATGAGATAACTGAAGCAGTCAGAAGCCTAGCCAATAATAAAACCTGGATCTGATGGTATTCCATGTGAGTTTTATAACACCTTTGGCCAGAAATAGGTATACACTAACATCAAAGTTTTCAAAATTTTTCCTTCGTGGTGAACTTAGTTCCAGTCAAAAGCAAGGTGTAGTTCATCTAATACCAAAGAAGGACAAGGACATCACAGACCTAAAATCCTGGAGACCCCTTACAATTTTTAATACCGACTATAAAATTATAGCTGAGCAAAAGACAAAAAATTGTGTTAAAAGAGATTATACATCCTGATCAGGTGGGATATATGGATTGTAGATTCTGCGGGGAAAATATAAGATTAATCTCAGCCATAATAGATTACTGCAAATATCATAAAATTCCCAGTGTTATACTCCTAGCAGACTTTGAAAAGGCTTTTGATACTGTAAAATGGAAATTCTTAAAGTCTGTCTTGAAATGCAATGGCTTTGGTCCAAACTTTAGAGACTGAGTCACAATTTTGTATAAAAATGCTAAAACCTGTGTTACAAATAACGGACATATAACATTATTTTTAAAATTATTTAAAGGTAGTCAACAAGGATGTCTTATAAGTCCTATATAGTGTTCTTGTTAGTTGTTGAAATCGTGGCAATTATGCTGCGGGAAGCACCAGAAATTGGTGGAATAATTGTCGCTATATCAAACTGTGTCAGCTTGCTGATGACATGTCTTTGTTTTTGGGAAGTACACAAGCTGTAATAGCAAGTGTACATATCTTTGAAGAATTTTATCGTTACGCTGGACTAAAGTTAAACAAAAGTAAAACTGAGGTATATATTATATACAATTACAAAGTAATAGTTGAAGAAAAAAGTAGTGGCATTCGTTGGTTAAAAGGACCATTTAAAACTTTAGGTAGTTGGTTTTCTACTGATCCAGAAGAAATTATTAGGCTTAACTGCAATGAAAAACTCAATATTATTGAAACAATTTTAAAGGTCTTTCCTGCTAGATCACTGACACTTCGGGGTAAAATTGTTATCATCAAATCACTAGCAATCCCACATCTCTTCAGCAATACCTCTTAGTGAAAAATTTCTGATTAATTTGGACAGAATGTTAACTAGCTTTATTTGGAGCGACAGAAAACATTTAATCTCTAAGAACATTTTAATCCAGCCAGTGGAATTTGGCGGTTTAAAAATGGTTACAGCTAAAAATATACTTGACACATCTAAGATAATGTGGATTAAAAGATTAAGTAACAACATTGATGCCAAAAGGAAAATACTAGCTAAAAATCTGATGGGACTAGACATAAAGAATATTCTTAAAAAACAGATGTATTCTGCTATAAAAAGTAATATTTAAACTCCATTTTATCAAGACATGTTAAAATATGGTTCAGATTTCTCATAACAAATATCCGAAACATTAAAGACTTTGTTAATGAAAAGTTATATGGAAACCCAAACATTTTAATAGATAACAGACCTGTAGATATTCAATATAGAGACTGGAGAAATGCTGAGATCGTCCTTGTTGGTGATATGTTTGACAAAGATACAAACAAAGTAAAAAGTAAATCAATGTTAGAAAATGAATTTGGCATAACCATGGGGGACATGACATATAACCAAATGACAAGCAAATTGTCAAAAATACAAATGGATTACCCACAAAATAAAAAGATTCTAGAAAAATGCTTGGTAGATATCAGCAAAGTTAAAAGTGCAGAGGTAAATACCTATCTCAACAGATCTCTTGCATCAAATTCCAATAGTCAAGGTAAATGGATAGAATTTTATTCTTTCCTGGAGGGTATCGATTGGAAAAATATCTATCAACTGCCTTACAAAATCTTGTTGTACAGTTATTTAATAACTCTACAATATAAGACTATGCACAGAGTATTTACATGTAATCTCAATCTTCACAAATGGGGCATAAACCATCTCCTGACTGTATCTTGTGGCCAGATAGATAATCTGGAACATTACTTTTATTACCATAAAGAAGTGAATACTTTCTGGATCCAAATATCTGATTGGCTGAGTACATTATTCAATATATCTGTCAATTTTGCTGTTCTCGATATACTTTTGGGTCTTATTAACTACACCCCAAAGCATTTTTATCTTATCAATTACGTTATACTAACTGGTAAATATTTCATTGCCAAATGCAAGAGGAATGGAAGTAACCTATTTTTTAATGATTATAAGTACACTCTGAAATAAAAACTGAGCTTAGACAAAAACGTTTACTTCATATGTTACAAATTACATGTATTTGAGGAAAAATTTGCAATTTTGCATGATGCACTTCTACATAGGTAAATATAAATATGCGTATCTTAAGTCTTGAGATAACATTATCCTTTTATTATCAAACCTTTATGTGGTGTTCTTTTACATAGAGCTAGCTATGTTCAAAAATAATTGTTGCAAATGTAGTTTTGTGTTATTGTATTAGAAAAAAAACAACATTTCTTTTATTGTGTTACATGCAACTGTACAACCAAAATAATAAAAAAAAAATTGTGACCATCCGTGTATATAATCTGTTTTTTTTTCAGCTTTTCTTTAGCAGAGTAGATCTAATTCTGTTACTGCATTTAGTTTGCTGATATATGTTGACTGATATAGAAAATAATTGTCTTGTTGTCATGACATCAGAGTGATATTAAATTGTTTATTTTCAGAATCATAAATATTTATTATGAGTAAATAAATAATCAACTGATTCACATTTGATGCCTTGAAAATATATACATTATTGACAAAATGAGTAAAATGTGAGACATAATGTTTCATAAATCTCTTCTGACTGTAGAGAGCACTTGTATTATGGATTGTTTAATTATAGCTTCATTGTAAATATGTTGTCATAAAAGAAGTGATTTACAAAACTGATATTGTGAATTGTTATAGTTACAAAACCACAAAGCTCTTGCATGTGTGCATGAGATGTATCTGATTCAGAATTTTTTTGTCACTACTCATGCTTCTGATGGTTTTTCGGCTAATGCATGTGTACCAAAAGACTGTCTGGCCTTGTTTCAGATAGAGCTTACTAGGTTCATGGTTATATTTGGTAACTTAGCAGTCATGAAGTACCTATTTTTCAGGAATATTTACAAGTGTAATTTTAATCATTGACGATTGTCACTTAGAGAGCTGATCTTACTATCATTACAAATACCATGAATGACAGATTTTTACTGCAGTTTGTACTATCCCCCAAAGTAATCATATTCCCTCGTTGACTCTAATATCCCATTCACACTAAAGGTGATATAACCAGGTGTTATAGACATTAGACAAGATGCCTCTGTCCTTCAGCTACCGCTTGACATCCTTATGAGAACTTTTGATACAGTAGTCTGCCATACCATTCCTTGAGCGTTCTTCGAAAAATTTCAAAATCTTTAAAATTTCTTCTTAGGGCCTCATGAAGAAATTTCTCATCTTGACCTTCAACAGATAATTTTTCATTTGCTAACTGAAGGTGATGTCCATGGTTTATATAAGTTTGTGACTCGGTCATGTTTTGCTCGCATATGTTCATCTGACGGCTACTGAAGGTGATTTGACGTCAGTGAACATTGCCTCTCATTGACCAATGTTTGTGCTACTGTCATTCTGGTGTCATCCTACTGTTATTCACTGTTACACACCGTGTCCCATAAGTGGCTGTGTGTGATATCATAAGAAAACACCAAATCTCGGAAGATATGAGGCATCCTGGGAGGTGGTTCCATAGCCAAGTAAAACTTCCAACTGTGGGGTATACCAGCTATAGTGTGAATTGGGCATAAAGCGCTTCATTCCCTGAACTCCTTAAATAGGAAATCTACTGGGAGTTACAAGTGCTGTTTTCAACATCTATGTATTCTGTTGCTGCTTATACTGAAATTTAGATCCACTCCTAAAGAGGCATTTTGTCTCTGGGTTTTTTTTCTTTTTTGGGTTTACCATTTTGCATTTTTGTACACAATGATGAATATCACAGGTATGTTTTTGATGTCAAAGTAACAGGGCCTCAATCTCTGTTGTGGTAAATTGTGCTAGCAAATGCTACTGTTTTTTGTTTCGTTGTAGACAATGTTTTTTCTAGTGCATTATAAATTCTAGTATATGAAAACCAACCTACTAAAAGACTATAATAAAGTAAAGCTATGAGTCATAAAATAAATTCCTTTCAGATCTCTATGTGGACAAGATAGAGCCCTAGATCAGTCCTAAACCTAGAGTTGATCACACCCTAAGCCTCAGCTACCGCTGTTGAAACAAAAAGTAAAGCCAGTAGGGTCAGCCAAGGTCAGCCTGGTGCTACCTATCCCTAAATATAACATGGACCTATATCTATCCTAAAGGAGAACTCCCGTGGGACAAGCAACCCCAACCCTATTAATTGTGGTTGAGGTGTAGCCACCAGTGGACTACCCTTGGTCCTCTAGCTGCTATATGTATGTGTCAGATGAAATATAAAGTTTCTTAAATTCAATGGAATAATTACACCTGAAACATATTCCAATCAGTGGCTGAATTACCCTTGAAATATAATCCCATCAGTGGCTGAATTACCCATGCCAACATTGGCCCAACGAAGGCTTGCCAACCAAAACTCAGGCTGCTGAGGTTTGGACAACGGTGGGCAAATGGTGGATAATAATAGGGGATTTGGGGACACTTAGTAAAAAATGATTGATTATGGTACCTCTAAAAATCATATTTCAGTGAGCCCACAATTTGTAACTAACTAATTAACAATTTTAAACATAAAAATAACATTCTCATTCAAATTCACAATAAAAAAGTTGTTTCTGAACATTATAATTTTATTATTTGATGATGGAATATATCATCCTAAGTTACTGCTCCACCATTGTTTATGTTTATTAATGTGCCTTATCAGGGATTCCCTTAACTAAAATCCACCCACAGTCTGTCAATTATTTGCTTTCTGTTAAACAATGGCCACATAACTCCATGCTGAAATCTGATTGGCTGATGCTATAGTGGTAGTAAAATTTTACCAGTGGCTTGCCAACATCAGACTGATGTAGCATCTGCTGGTCAAAAAGCCATTGGGCCAACAGTGCCAACGTCGGACCGATGGATAGGCCAACGTCTGTATGCTATCTGGGTAGTTGGCCAATGGAGGTGATCCACTGGTGGACCAATAGAAAAGCTTATCATTGGCTGCCAACAGTGGGCCACTGATGGGCCACCAGTAAACCTTATTGTTGGCTGCCAACGGTGGACCACTGTCTATCAGCTGGTCAAGCCACCAGAGAACCACCATAAAAAGTTGATGGCACCAAACAGTGGGCCACTAGTGGGCCACCAGTCAACATTGTTGTTGGCTACTGAAGGTGGTCGATCAGTGGACCAATAGAAAAGCTTATCAATGGCTGCCGACAGTAGGCCACTGATGGACCACCAGTAAACCTTATGGTCGCCTGCCAATTTTGGACCACTGTCTTCCAGCTGGTCACGCCAATGGCTAACCACCAGCTACAGCCAATATCGGACTGACTGCTATGCCACTGGCCCTACAGAGTCTTGCTATCTGGGATGTCTATATTCTATGTACACATTGTTAAAAGAGAGCTAGTTTAAAATTAGTTACAAGGTAAGAATTTTAAAGCACCAAGCCGAGTCTGAAAAGAAGAGGGGATGTTGGAGGTGAAAGTTTGTGGTATAATGGAGGCAGCTTGTGATGCATTTTGCAAATTGGTCCAGATTGCTGCAGATCTCCAAAGTCCATGGGCCATTGTGTCCTGAAGAGCTACATTATGATCAAATGCAAATGTAGCCCCTGACCTCCTGAATGTGTGGAAGCCATGGGGCTTGAGGGGGATGTTTCTGTGCAATAAAACCTTCTTGAGAGCATCACATATGTTGGTATCTATTACTTGTTTGTGAGGAGGGAAGGTATTAGCAAACAAAGGAGCTGAAGGAGGCAATAATCTTGAGGTAATCAAAGCTTTCAACGCTCTCACAGGGCATTAATATATATTGTAAATTTTTGGCATCTGTATGATGTGAAAAGATTTGTGATCTTGCAAGGTCTTGGTCCATTTCAATAATAAATGAGCTTCAGGTTGAGCAAAGATTAGATCTTGTCTCAAAATATGCACTGCAGGATCAAACTTGGTAGCACTGTGTGGGGCTATATTGGACATTCTTAAAAACCCATAAAATGCTGTTAAAAATATTGCTCTAAATAATAAAGGGTCTGCCAAAATGTCACATGAAATAGACAGGAAGTACAAAGTCTTAATGTCAAAGATGTCCCTAGGTGTGGGTGAAAACTTTGAATTGATAGAAATACTTCACAAAAGTCTGGCTACACAACTGTCTCTCAATTCACTGTGTTCGATATTATATCTCTGAGCCATGGTTGCAAGAGAAGATATGCAATTGGAAATGACCTTGTGTGAGAGTACATTCGAATGCAGGTATTCGATGAAAGTCAATATATTGCGAAGATTTATCTGAAGATTAAGCCCCATGAAGATAAGGTAAGCCAGAAAAGTCTTGAAATGTGTAGCATGAGCTGCTGATGTGGAAGGTCTGTAAGCCATGTCAATCTTCTCTCAGGCAGATGCCAGCAGTTCTGAAAGTGCAGGGTTGCCACCTGAAATTAGATTTGAAGGTCCAAAATAAAAAATTGAACAGGCACCACATCCCGTATGTAATTATTCTTTAATTCGTTCAGTAACCCTTGATCTATGTTGCCAGAAGAATGTAGCCTAGATAAAGTGTCTGCTTGTAAATTTTCATTACCAGGGATACAAACTACTTTGAGATCTATGTCTCATCTAGCTGCCAGAAGCCAAATACTCCTTATACAGGTTGCCAAAAGGGGATCCCTAGTTCTACCGTTGTCTACCACTTGGACTACTGCAAATTTGTCACAGTAAGCTCTAACCACTGAATTCATCAGTAAGTTTGATTCTACTCAAATGAAATTTTTTTCTAAACACAGCCAAAATTCTATTCAGAAAAATTCTTGCTAGTACCACACACTTGTGCAGGTACAAAAGCTTACCAAAGAGAGATTGGTAAGACTTTTTTGACAGATAACAACATTGCTTAACCCTATAGCACTCCTGGTATATGAGGTCAGGTTTGTCTTGATCTATAGATAGCTATCTATAGAAAATGCAAGACACACAAGCGGTTGATACAAGTAGCCACCCCCCAGATAGAAAGGTCACAAAACAAAGGAGCTCACAGAGGTCAATGCTCTGCGAATTTGCAAAGAGAGGTGAAAACCAAAGACCCCATCTTCGAAACAATGCATACCTAACAGAATTATAGACAGTTCTAAGATCCAGTGGGTGCCGAAGGAACATATTAACACTGAATGGGCATAAGTCCCATAAAATACCACCCCCACCCACACCCCCACCCCCACAAAAAATCTATCCTTTTTAACATCCTGGGGCATCCTGAGCCCTTATTGCAAGTAATCCTTAAAATGGGTTAGGGCTTTACTTCCTGCTCAACAGCCGGGGTCCTATTAGAACAGGCCCCCAGCATTTCCACTTGTGGGAGTTGTACCTACACAGGACGGACAGCCTGTAATTAGGTACCAAATTTTTTAATGACAAGACCGCCAATGACTTCTCTTTCGTTCTGGTATTCAATAAGCTCCCTTGGACACAGGAGCCACAATTTTTTTCATTTAAATTAAGCTTATCCCTTTTTCAGTAAACAATTACTTGAAGAAAATGTTGGAAATTACAAATCAAAATAATAATAATAATAATAACAAGAGCACTCAGAGAGCTCAGACCTATGCCAAGGAGATCCAGTCAATGATCCGGATCACACCCAAAATCTAATCACTTCTTCCTTGTCCCATTTTGGACATGTCCTGAAAATTTCATCGGAATCCGTCAATAACTTTTCGAATTATCTTCCTTTAAAAAATTCAGGGATCCACAAGATCCAGACGGTGATCTGGATCACTCCCAAAATCTAATCACTTCTTCCTTTATCAATTTCTCACATATCCTGAACATTTCATCAAAATCCGTTCATAAGTGTTTGAGATATCTTTCTTTAAAAATTAAATTTCATGGATCCAGAAGATCCAGACAGTGATCCGAATCACTCCCAAAATCTAATCACTTCTTCCTTTTACCATTTTGGACATATCCTGATTTTATCAAAATCCGTCCATAAGTTTTTGAATTATCTTGTTCAAAAACAAACAAACAGAGGGACAGACACACCCAGTCGAAAACATAACCCTCTTGGCGGAGGTAAAATAATAATAATAATAATTATATTGTCTGTTAAATATCAAACATAATCAAATATGGGATATTGTCCACTGAGGTATTTTCCTTTGGGGTATTGTCTGTTCATCCTTCAGAATTGGCCCATAATAAACAGCATTCAAAAGACAAAGTGGAAGCTGGCGTGATTATGGATTATTTGGCCAGGATTTAAAAATTGTATGGCTAAGAATTGTGTGTAATCATATTAAATATTTGTTCCCATTGAAATGACCGCTACCTTCGGTTTGGCTATGAAAAGTTTTAACATGTACAAGGCACAATATATCATGAAGTAAATTGGAGTACTATTGAGGTTAATCTTTCCTTACAATGTATAGCAGCTGAACAACTAAAGAGTTCAATGGTGTATTTGTGATGCCAAATGATCCGATATATTTACTTCATTAAACTGTGTTGTGTGGCTTCATTGCAATTTATTGGACAGGATTGTGGACAATGGGAGGTGTACGTCATTGTTCAACTTGCAAGGTGACTCATGAAGGGACAACGGGTAAGAAATGTTTACTTTCTACTCAAACTGATGGCATCACCAACATGTCAGAAAGTCCTCCCGTCAACTCAGAGCAACAAATTTCCTCTGATCAAACTCTGGCCACAGCCAGTCAAATCATGATTAGGAACGACTCTCAAAGCACATCCCAGTCACAAATCAAGTCATGATTAAGAACGACTCTTAAAGCACATTCCAGTCACAAATCTGTCAACTAGTCAGGATCCCATCCTAGCTGAACTCAAAATTTCACAAAGATTCGGACACCTGGAAGAACAGGTAGCCACAGATAGGCAGGTGTTGACGGGTCTAGTCTCAGAATTTGGTAAACAGGGGCAGGCAGTGCAACAACTGATCAATCAAACACAAGCCATCACACGAGTTAACACAGTAGAACAGAGCCCCAGCTCCCATTCGGCCAATCATAATGTTCAGGACCTACACCATTCAGCAGGAGCCGACAGAGATGCATGTGTCTCAGCTAGGGATTATCCTGAACATATCGACACTTACCTTAACACAGAAATTAAACATAATGCCATCAAAGGTCCATACAAAGACCCTTCTTATGAGAAGCACACCCATGTGTGTCCCCTTTCATGTCTCGAGAAAAGACAGAGAGTGATAATAGGAGAATCATCATAGGCCTCAACAAGCTTCCATAAACCATTTCACAGTTGCTAATCAACATCTTAGCACGGCTTACAAACTTCAATATCCTACATCACCGCCAAACTTTGAGACCTAGGGTCTGATGCCCTTATCTATAAAATTGACCTGTCCAGGGCTTTTCGCCAACTTCCCAATGATCCTCATGATTATAACTTGTTATGCCTTAAATGGAAAGAGGGCTATTACTCGGATCTATTTTGTCCATTCGGCCACAGATCGGGGAGCATGCCTTCTACTCGACTCTCCAACTTCTTTAGGTACCTCATGAACAAAAATTACTACGTCATCTTTTACTATGTGGATGATTTACTTGGGGTTGGCAAGGGCCAAAATATTCTTCGTGCCTGCATTCGGGTGCAGGAAAGTTCATTCCTCTAGGAGCCAGACTAAAAATAAAAGTTTAGTATTTTCCAGTGTACTACTTCTGTGGTCTCTGATTGGTCCTCGTGGCCTCCCTGCATTTGCAGGCTAAAACCTCTGCCACTTTGACTTTGGCAGCACGAGGGGTCACATTGAAAAAAAAATTTTAATTCTGAATTTTTAGTCTTAGGGTTTTATTGTTTATGTTTATGTAGAATCTGTACACTGTACATTGCTGTACTTTGCTGTACTTTGCTGTACTGGTAGTTAATCTGTTCACTGGAATGGTAGAAGTTTCTAAGCAGTACAACTTGCGTTCGTCAAAGACGGATCCGATTCACCTACCTCTCCAGCTCCAGTTGTCGGATGACTCACAGTTTATGACTCAGCTTGTCAAGCAACAGGAAAATTCTAGTTTGGGTTTTGGGTGCTACATTTTCCTTTTAAACTACCCTTTTTGCTTAATAATTTCATCTATTTCTCCTATTTTCATTTCATACTAGTTCTTATGAACCTACATTGACATTTGGCTACCTTTGACCTTGGCCCAGTAGGGCTTACATGTCCTCAAATTATTGGGACCTTTTGTAGTCCCCTGTTTTCTACCAGTGTTTTGACCCTCATTGGTTTTCAAGGTCAGCGTCATTCTCATGACCTTCTTGCCCTTTTGACCTTTACACGTAATTGACCTTTACCAAGGTCACTGATAGCTTTGGTTCCTTGTACATATTCACCAATTCAAACGAAAAATAAAATATCTGTGCTAGAAAATGTGCTGCTTAAAATTTACATGTTAGAGAATAAAATAAATATAATTTTAATCCCAGTATTGGGTTTTATTTCTCCACGAGGAATGTGGACAGTTTTGATATTCTACTCAACATGCTCGACAGATTAGGCTTTTCCATAAGCAAGTCAAAGCTGTCGCTCCCAGCAGCACTTGTTACTGTCTAGGCATTATAGTAGACAAAAAAAACGCTACTCTATCTGTACCTGCTAAAAAGCTAGCAGAAATCATTAAAAATGCAAAAAGGCTAGTAGTCTAACAAACATCTCGAAACAACAACTACAGTCCCTATTGGGTTCACTCATGTTCATTCATAAGTGTGTAAAACCAACTCATTATTTTGTTAACAGGCTGCTAGAAGCCTTAAGAAATTCTCAGAATAAACACATCAAAGTTACAGCAGATATGCACAAAGATATAGCTTGGTTCATAGAGTTCTTGCCAGTATTCAACGGTACAGCCTCATATGATCGCGACACAGTAGAATACTCTAGAGACTGATGCTTGCCTGATGCATGTAGGGGGTGTATGGAAAAATGCAGTCTACTCGGCCCCCCTTCCAGAGAAATTAGAGATAACCCTTATCTCAGCATAACAGACTATGAAATGATAAACATACTGATAGCTTTATGTGTATGGGGCTCAGCATGGGCCCACAAAAAATATTGCTCAGATCTGGCAAAATGGTGGTAGTCACAAAAGATCAGTATCTAGAATCCTATATCCGAAACATTTGGCTACTGACTGCCACTCATGATATACAACTCAATGTTATTCACATACCAGGTAAAGCTAACGCAGTAGCAGATCTACTGTCCAGATGGGACAACAGTCAACACAGTTATCAGCAGCTAAACACATTAGTAGATCACCCTATCTGGCATAAAGTCTATCAACAACATTTTTATGTAAACATCATGTAAACATCATTCAGCATCTCTAGTTGATTCAGTCAAATTTTCATTCCACATGAACACATTCTTACCAGTGCCTTGGCCATGAGGGTCAACCAGAGGCTTCATCAGGGTTACAAACCCTAGACCTGGAGTACCTACAAGAGTATGTTTCTTATCTACATGACATTCTGTGACTTCATTGCTTCTGACCCTCTGAGTCCTTTTCACCATTCTGGCTTTTCTAGAATTTTTGTCATTCAATAACCTTAAACCCACCTCCATCTTGAATTATATATCCGCAATCAGATCCCAGTTTACCTGGTTCAATTTAGATACTCAAGTCCTTTTTCCCCCGAAAATCAAACATATGTTACGAGCCATTGAACTTTCTGGCCATTCTGCCCCCATTCATTAAGCCATTTTTGACATTCCCACTTTTATGAAAATTATAGAAACCTGCCCACGTTTCCCTTCTCCTTACCTCTTGCCTTTAGGGCCCTTTTCCTACTAGCCTTTTTTGGCTTCCTACGTATTTCCAACCTGGTCCCACATTCCAGAGCCTCTTTTGATATTACCAAGCATTTATGCAGAGGAGATATTATATTTCAAAATTCACATGCTATTGTACTCATCAAATGGTCAAAAACCCTCCAAGTTCCCACCAAAGGCACTTTTATCATTATTCCTGTCCATCATTGTGTCCAATCGCTGCTCTTAAAGCTTGGCTAAGAGTTTATCCCTCCTCTCCTAACAGTCCACTGTTTATGTTGCTCTCCGGTTCTCTCACCCAATCTCAGGTTTGAACCCACCTAGCTAAAATACTCACTCATCTTAACCTAGATCCATAAGTGTATAATTTTCATACGTTTCACAGATCAGGGGCTACCCTAGCCTTCAATTCATATGTTACCATACAAAAAATAAAATAACTCGGTACCTGGTCTAGTGATGCAGTAAATGCATACATTATTGAAGATCCACTCCATGTCTCAGGAGTTGCACAGTCCTTTCAACGACTACTCACTACTGAAATACTACTTAAATGCTGTTGGGCCTTGGTGCCTTCTTAAATGTGTTGTGTCATTCAGATGTACAGTAGATCAAATAAACTAGAGCAAAGAAAGGTTAACATAACAACAGCTTCAAGTTCTTCCACCAAGAGTGGTTATATTGTATATATCACCTATTATATGGCAAGTGTATATTCATGCAGTAGTATTTTATTTTGAGGGTGGTTAACATACATGTAACATAATCTTACTCCACCATTACGAGTAGTGACAACTGCCAGAGCTGGCAGCTTTTAAAAGTATAACTATATACAGTATTGTCTTGATTCAAGGGTGGTAAACCCAGTCGTAAGATGGCTTGGCTCCACCTGAGTCAGTGCAAGTAGTCATAGCTGCCAAGTTGGCAGCCATTGAAAGGTAATTTCATATTTAAAATGTTATGCAATTGTACAGCAGGCTCACACAGCCACTGCATTGTTCAAATTGAAATGTTACATTTTTTAGGATTTTTTAAAAAAGGAAACAGTATTTTATGTGTTTTCCAGTTTACATTATCATAACAGTATTTTAATAACAAATCTGTTCTAACTATATTTGTCTGGGCTATCCCCAGATTCACAAGTTACAGTACATGAAAAAAATCAGTAAAGTAGTTTTAGTTGTTTAGTGAGTAGTTTTAACATAGTAACATGTATGTACTAACAATGTAAATTTTTTAAGAATAAAAAAGTTATATTTTTCCGCAATTGCTGGTTTACTGAGTTCCCACTCCATCTCAACTTATCACCTTCTTCATCTCTGGGTCGCCTTTTAGACTGAGGTAGCCTTGATATAGGCTCAATTAAGTTTCTTTGTAAATAGGGAGATCTTTTCGTTTCAAGTTATATAATGAACTCTCTCTCTATATATACTCATTTTTATACCATTCCTCTCTATCTGATAAGCTTATATCTTCTAACACGTATGAGTGCTTCCTGAATACTAAATGTCTGTGTACATATGTGAGAAGGATATGGTACAAATGTGAGCCTTAAGCAGGGCTAGGAGAGACGAAAAATATTAAAATCGGACCAGTAAAGAGATATATGGCGGTGGGCAATGAAAGTTAAGGAAATTGTGTTTGTTTTGGTGTTTGTTAAAACACTGATATCAGGAGGATTGATAGCATTTTTACAAATAAAATCCAAATTCGGAAACGTATATTATTACAAGGAATTAATATGCTATCTATGGCAGTCCATACATGGAAGCTTCAGTAAATTAAGCACCTACTATACAAGCTTAGACTGCAGTGAAAATGATGATTGATTATAACATTAGGATCAGAAGACATATAGATTTCTGACTAACAAATCTGTGGCATCAATTCATCTGATGAACAAAGCTTACTGTCTTTGAGTGTCTGAATTTTACCCCCCAAAATACGCTATTCTTTCTTTAATTTTCATTCTTTTGGTGAAGATTCAATGAAAATTCCAGTTACAACTCAGGCTTTTGTTCTTGCGAAAACAACAATTCGGGGAATTAAATTCCCGCGAAAAAATTCTCATAAACAGTGTTTTGAAGTGGATAATAGAGTCATTTTAAGCTGTAAATTGATATGAAACGTCTTTCAACGGATATACAATAGCAAGTGTACCTACTGTCTGGATATATTATGAGATTAAACTGAAAACAGCAACAAAAATGATAATAATAAAGCAAAATAATCAGATGAAATGTATAACCTTAGAATGGTGATTCGAGAAGAATGAAAAAAATACATTAAAACTAGCTATTTTGAGAAGGTTGGTGTCAAAAGTGTCATAGGGATCATATTAAATGTAAAACATTAGAATGGTGATTTGAGGAGAATGAAAAAATATACATTAAAACTAGCTATTTTGAGAAGGTTGGTGTCAAAAGTGTCATAGGGATCCTATTAAATGTAAAACATTAGAATGGTGATTCGAGAAGAATGAAAAAAATATACATTAAAACTAGCTGTTTTGCGAAGGTTGGTGTCAAAGTGTCACAGGGAATAAAAGTGTCATACACAGAAAAGTAGGTACAGACAATGTTTTGGAAAGTCGGAAAATGGTACATATTTTTCAGTATTTGGCCAAAAGTATTTTAATTTATTTGGAGCAATTCCCCTGTGCATATTTTTGATATTACGTCTTAAAGTGTCTAAACTTATAAAGTTCACGCAGATGTCTCAATCCAAACAAGCCTCATTAATTGATGGAATCTGTTCTGAGTTTTCCCTTGATGTAACTGCCCCCACTTTCAGTTTGTCTGTATTTACTAGAAACAATATGCTAAAAAGAAAATAGTTTTTATTAATTTGAAAAATATAGTCTAGTCTAGTACACTAGTGGTGTACTTGGTAACATACTCTCCTCCCACCTCTGAAGTCGGCGGTTCGAATCCTAGAGGGGTAAGTTAGTAGTAGCTTGTTAATGCCCACCAGGTTACAGTGAAGAATCTTCAAGTAATATGTGCCTGTTTCCTTTGCTCGTAAAACTACCCAACATGATATATCCTATGCAATGTGTTGAAAGCGGTATTAAACACACATAAAACCCTAACCGGTAAACCTTCTATAGTACAAACTCTCCATTATTTTTGCGTAATGGAGAATTAACACTGCATTATTTTCTCTCTTTGGAAGATGGTTTAAATTTAGTTTGGTACATAGTATGTCAAGGGCAGTAGGGTGTGTGACAGTCTCATCTTCAGCATAATGCATTCAATACTGAATTGTTTTCACAACTTTTTTCCTATCAATTAGTTCTGTGGGTACCTTCATAAAGTATTTTTAGTTCTTCATGAAATTCTGGGTGCATGGAAATAATACCACATGGAAAAATCCTACCTAAAAATACCTTCTTACTAATGAAAAAATCAGGTTATTTAATTTATAAAATTGTACATTTTTAAAAATTCTTTGCTTTTTCTTTAAAAATGTGACTATTACAATGTGACCAGGTGTCAATAGAAATCATGTGTTGTGCTGAGTAGTGATTGATAACGGAAAGTGTTTTTGGTCTTACAGTGTGCATTGTTACAGTCCCCAACCAGCCCAAGACAAGCACACAAGAAGTGAGGAGCATTGGGTTTATTAATATATAACACATTTTTTATTACATGTAATGTATACACAATTCATCATCTACTAATATGTACAGATTACAGATCTTCAGCAGTGCCAGTGATACTAAGGTAAAGTGAGAAACGATATTTGCTTGAATTTACTATGACCTGATATCCTTTAATCTATACCATAACCATCAGATATTCTTTCAGCATTCTTTAACTAGTCTTTACCTATTGCATTCAAAACTTTTTGAGGGGGCCATGGTGGCAGAGTGGTAACACTCTCGCCTCTCACCTCTGAGGCCGGGGTTAGGTTCACGGCTCTACCTCAAGTGGGAAAGCTGGTAGTTGCTTGCCTTTGGTCAGCAGTTTACAGTACAGAATCTGGACCAACTCTATGTACTGGTTTCCTCTACCCTTCCAACTACCCGTTGTGATATGACCTGTACAGTGTTGAAAGTGACATAAAACCCCAAATAAATAAATAAATACTTTTTGAAACTACTAGGCCTCATAACTTGGCACACATCTCAATTTGGCATGAACACCGAATATTTATACAACAGTAGTTCAAAAATGTTCAAACTAGATATCCATACTGTGTTAACAAACTTGCCTCCCACCTCTGACGTTTGTGGTTCAAATCTTGGACCCTGTGTGGAAAAGTTGGTAGTTGTTTACAGATACTCGGTAGTTTACAGTTCAAAAACTTGAACAACTGTAAACTTGACCAGCCTTTAAATGCTGTGTAGAATTGTTTTTAAACATCACATGTGGGCGTGCTGAGTGTGGGAAATTTTGACGAAAACTAATAAGTGCAGGAAGTTGATACTTGGTAGGGACATTAGTTGGGGTATAGAAGTACAACATCCTGGTGTGGTCTTGATTTGACCTTGCCACAGTGACCTTGACCTTTAAAATCTTGTTTGTGCTATATCTCAGAAACTCCAAAGTGTAGGAAATCATCACTTGGTAGGCATATTGGTTAGTGGATTGTGGATGTGCATAGGTTGTATTAGTGTGGCCCTGGTGTGACCTTTAACCCTGGGGCTCTCAGAATGTTTTCTACTGCCATATTTGAGACATATCTCCTATCACAAAGATATGTTGTGTTGCAACTGATTTTTATATGCACTTATCGAATTGTGCTATCTCCATTGACAGCTGTACTTTAGTTAATAAATAGATTAATTAATGTATTTTACAGCTTCATGACTTTTAGTTTACACATTAATACTGTTATCGCGCTGTTAAATTGTCTTGTTTTGATACTTTATCTTACTACATTTTCTCTATCTTGAGAGGTATTTCTCCTGCACCGTTGCATAACTTACACTGGTCAGTAAGTCTTCTGATCTTTGTATTGTTTCACCTCTTCAATATCTCATGATGTTCAAGGCTATTTCCCAGGTTGTGGGGTACTGGCATCTCAGATGCCATTTCACCTATTTTGGGAGAGAAGCTTCACCAGTTTCCAGATCATATCAAAATACTCGAGAAAAAGTAGGTTTATAACAAAGAAGGATATGAGAAAAACAAATAGAGTTTTAATGCAGGGGTGTGATTTAAATACAAATAATTTTGTGGTAAGAAGCTGTACCTTACATATGGAAAAGCTCTAATAAAAAGGTATGACTAATAATTTGCTTGCTCATAGTTGATAATATTCACTATTTTACACAGAATTTAACTTCAAACAATGTCATCTACAAAACTAATGTCATGATTGGTCTGATCTGGAGTCACACTGGAAAGTCTGATTTTATAATTCAAGTTCGTCATTTTGAAACTTTGGTCTTATAATCACAAAACTTGCAGCACTGCTAGTAACGCTTCTTGGCTTTGAATGTTTTAAATAATTTGCCTAGAACCACATATGCAATTTATAATAACCAGTTGTTTCCTTTTTTGCAGATTAGCTGTTAAGACAGATTGCATGCAAAACCCCAAATATGAACATTGTTACTGCAGATGTTGAGCTATTTTTCCCTAATTATGTGTGCCGGATTTGGTAAAAATGAGAAGAATAAACATCTTTAGGGGAGCCTTACTGCCCCCCGTCCCCCCTCAAGAAAAAGGTTTTGGACATGAAGTAGGGATGTGGTCTTTGGTAGTGGTGCTATTCCATGTGTAGACAAAAAACCGGTGTACCACAAAGTGCTTCACCCTGGTAATCATCCCCCCCCCCCCGGGTGGAGAATTTCCTAGGAAATCCTACCCTGAAGTATGATTTCCTAGTAAATCCTACCCCCCAGCAGGAAATTCTACGACCGCTGTAAGAATAAACAGTTTACATATTATAAATAATTTCTTAACCTTTAAAAATGAAAATATTACACAAATTAAGTTTATTGGTTTGGGATACTACATAGACAAATAAATAAATACCCCAAAATAAACAGGTGATATCCACTAAATATTTGTTTTCTTAAACTTATTGCATGTGTAGTGATCTTAGTTGACAATTTTTTTCTGATATTAATTCATTTTAGGATAATAACCCATGCACTCAATATTTTCTGTCATATAAATGGATTTTTTCTATAATGCACTTTAATGGTGCATATTCTACATTTTTGTACACTATTTCTCAAGCTTAACAAGTGCAGTTGTCATAATCTTACACAAATTCTGTTTGCATGCCTTTTTTGATCTGAGAGAATATGCCCCTTTTATTAACTGATCAAAGGTTACTAGTTCCTCTCCACTTCTTAACTGTAAAACATAAAATTGCAATTGCATACCTCTTACATTAAATCTGCTATGTGCTTAGGCCTTTGAAGTGTACTCTGGTATATATGTGCTTTAAAGTGTACACCCCTTTTGTGTGAATGAATAGTGATATCAGTATTTAGTTTGGTTTATTATTCATGTGCCACTGGGTGAAAAATGTAGATGACTATACATGAGATATAACAAAACAAAATGTGGTATGCTGGTTTACCGTTTGCACCACAACATTATAGGATACAACCTTGGTATTGCCAAACTATGAAAGTCATAGTTTTAAAGGATTAAAACAGATATTTGATGTACATGTGAGTAGGTCTGGGACAGGTACTAAAAAACAGCCCTGAGTACCCACACTCTGACAACCGACCCAAATTCGAGTAATCGTGAGATTTAGTATCTACCATTGGAAGTCTTCTGTATGCAAATGGTAATGAAACTTTTTTGGTATACCTCTCGCCTTCCTCCTCTGAGGCCAGGGTTAGGTTCACGGCTCAACCTAAAGTGGGAAAGCTGGTAGTTGCTTGCTGTTGGTCGGTAGTTTACAGTACAGAACCTTGACCAACTGTATGTACTGGTTTCCTCTACCCTTACAACTATTCGCCGTTATAATAATAATAATAGTAGGATTTATATAGCGCAAAATTGATACAAATCCTCTAATGCGCTTGAGTCCAAGAAGGGAGAGTCCAGGGACAGGCATGGGTCAACATCTAAAAAGCACCCGCCAGGGTATAACTAAGGTGGTGGGTATGCCAGCCTAAATAAGTAGGTCTTTAGCTGGCTTCTGAAACCATCTATTGTTTGCTGAGATCTGACAGTCTGTGGCAGCTTGTTCCATTCAGCTGGTGCAGCTACTCCAAAGCCACGCCTGCCTATGTGCTTCTTAGGGCGGGTTGAGGAAATAGATAGCCTGTTGCCGCAAGTGAGACTGCTCGATCTTATTAAAGCTGAGAGATATGGGGGCTGTGAGAGATTAATAGCCTTGAATACCAAAAGATTATACTTAAAGAGGATGCGATGTTGAATTGGGAGCCAGTGGAGTTTTTTCAAAAAGAATGTAGCATGACTCATTTTGTCAAGTCTGAGGATGATGCAGCAAAGAGCATTCTGGACTCTCTGTAGTTTGGCTATGTTGGACTTGCATACTCCATAGACTAAAGAGTTACAGTAGTCTAGACAACTACTGACCATAGCATTTGCCAGAAGTATTGCTGTCTCGGCTCCAAGGAATTTGCGAATTTGTCGCAAATCACGAAGATGATAGTAACATGCTCTGCAAACCTTGGCAATATGATTGTCAAAGGAGTTGTCTGAGTCGAAAATAACCCCCAGAATTTTTACTTCCACCACCGGAGAGATATTGTTTTGGAGGAGTGGAACAGGGAAATTTGGTGCAAGCGACTCTCTGATGGCTTTTTGACCTATAATGATAAATTCGTTTTTTTCTGGGTTTAGTTTTAGTTTGACATCCGCTCCTGTACAGACTTGAGACACTCGGTCAGCTCTTCCATGCTAGAGTCAAAATTCCTGGAGTCAACTGCTAGGTAGATCTGGGTGTCATCGGCATACAGGTGATGAGTAACCTTGAATTTTGAAATAACTTGACTGAGGGGACTAGTGTAGAGGGTGAAAAGGAGAGGACCCAGCACAGAGCCTTGGGGGACTCCGAAAGGGAGAATTACCGCCTCAGAGAAACGATCACCTATTTTAATTTTTTGTTTAAGGTTTGAAAGATACGATTGGATCCATGACAAAACAGTACCATCTAGACCAAACCAGTCATGCAAGCAGTCATATAAAAGAGAATGATCAATCATATGAAATGCCGCCAAGAGGTCTAATAATGTTAGGGCCACTGCCTTTCCTGAGTCCACTGAGAGAGCTATATCATTTTGAATCTTCAACAATGCGGTTTCAGTGGAGTGGGAACACTTATAAGCAGACTGGTTGACATTTAAGAGCCCCTCGAGTGAAATAAATTCATCTAGCTGCTTTGCCACCATCTTCTCAATAAGTTTAGATATAAAGCTGAGGTTTGACACCGGCCTGTAGTTTTTAAGGATATTTCTATCAAGGCTCGGCTTCTTTTGAAGGGGGGTGACATATGCCATCTTAAAACAGTTGGGAAAACTGCCTTCTGTGATTGAATAATTTACAATTTTAGTGATGGAGGTGATGAGAATATCAGCACACTCCTTGACCAGTGATGTCGGAATCGGGTCAAGGTCACATGATTTGGATGGTGAGGACTTTAGAATTTTGAGTAGTTCTTCCTCGGACACAGGTGTGAAAGAGGACAGAGTATTTTTAGTGGGGTTGGGTCTAGTAACTAAAGATGGTATTGATGACTGCAGTGTCGATCTTATTTTGAGGATTTTGTCATAGAAGAACTTACAGAAAGTGTTCGCAAGGTCGGTTTTATTTGTGTAGTCAGGTAGAACAGCAACAGAGGACCTGTGTAAAATCTTTTTGAAACAGTTCCACAGAGCCTTGGGATTTCCTTGGTTTTCAGCCACAATGTTGGAATAATGATTGCACTTGGACTTCTCAAGCAGGGAATTATAGTGGTTGATTGCAGCCCGATATCGGCTACGATTACTGGCTGAGTTTTCACGACGCCATGGCCGCTCATATTTCCTCTTGAGTCGTTTTGACTTGAGGATGTCACAGTTCATGAAACCAGTCTCGGCATGTCTCGGTATATTTTTCTTCATGATTGGGGCGTGCTTGTCAAGAAGGCTTCTCAAAGTATTAAAGTATTGATGGCTGAGAAGACTCGCAGTTTTGTACCGGCATCTAATGAGGTCGGATTTCAGGATATCCATTCTAAAATCTGAAATATTTATCTTGTGAATTTTATGGATGGGAACTCGTTGAAACTTACAGGATTCTCTGACAGGGAAGATAAGGCTGAATATGATTGCCTGGTGGTCTGATAGTCCCCCAATAACTTTGGGACTAATAGCCCAAGAGAAGGAATCCCTCACACATAGAGCATCCAAAATATGACCCTGAATATGTGTGGGTGCATTGACAAGTTGTGTAAAACCGAATTGCTCAAGGATATCATAAAATTTCAGTGTCCAGGTGTCATGTTTATCCAGATGAAAATTAAGATCACCAAGGAGAATGTTTTCATAGCCTGATAAAGCAGTACCTTCGAGGAACATGCCAAATTCGTCCAGGAACTGCGACTTTGAGAGATTTGGGGGTCTATAAACTACATGAAATATAACATCTTTAGCACCCTCAGAGCTAATCTGAATGGAGATACTTTCAAAAGCCTGATAATTGTTTTTGATACTTGCTCATAACTCAGGTCCTCCTTGATGAAAAAGCCAACTCCGCCCCCTTTCTTGATATTTTGAGGTACATGAGTGCACTTATAACCAAGAGGGGTGATACTAGAGATAAAACTTTCAGTATCCTCTGGCCTAAGCCATGTCTCAGTGACAGCTATAAGATCAGCATTGTTATTTTTGACGAACTCCAGAAAGGAAGCTGATTTATTTCTGATAGATCTAACGTTGAGAAGACAACCATTAAGAGATCTAGAACCAGGGCCTGGATTGAGACTGATATCACCCGAAAGAGCTAGAAGCAATGATGTCCATGGACTTACATTCCGGAAACTATGTGTCACCCTTCGACAGTGACCCTGGAAAGCCAGATAGGCAAAATTGATGCTATCTACACATGGGTGAATCCCCGTCTCAATGACTACAGGATGGCCTGAGTGCATGATTGGTTCAGATGAGTCAAAATCTACTTTGTGGGTTAGTTGAACGGAAACAGTGACCTGTACAGTGTTGAAAGCAGTGTAAAACCCCAAATAAATAAATTCTAGTCCATTTATGTCAAAAATTTTCATTTTTTGATCCGCACTATCAGCACCATCAACAACCTTGTGAGATTCATCAGCATGCTTTTCAACACTGTTACTACATATTGGTGAAGCAATGTGACAATGTTCTATTTCATCTGTTGTGAAACCACTACACGGGTGACATCAATTTGGGACAGTTTTATTCTGTTTTTACTGTTTTTTGCCACTTTTCAACATAAAAATTTCATATATATTAATAAACAGAAAAGCACCAACATTTCATTGTGTGCTAATCATTTTGTCTTTTTCTATGTTTGTACAAGCCAAAATTAGACACCTCCAAATTACAATCCACTGAATTGAGACATGCAATTTCATTGGCCCCCAAATTTTTGTAAATAGAAAGCAAATGTGTGATTTGACTTTTGTCATGTATGAGCCATAGGAGTTGTATAAAATAAGCCAGAACAGACATTTATTATAAAACTACTTTACGGGAGACAAGAATTTTGGCTGTCATATTGGAAAAGTATGGTATAGTCAACTAGAGGAGCAACAGCCTTATTTACAATAACTATAAAGCACTCAAAATTAATTTGATGTGTCCAGATAGAAGATATGATAACAATGTTTAGTGGTTATTAATTTGGACCAACCTCATACTTTGATGATAACACAAGGACATTTTCCATGTGGTGGAAATTCGCAATGTGTGGAATTTTCTTTTTTATAAAATGTCACATATAAATGTTAAATGTACAGTACTAGTGGGATAAAATCACATTTAAAAATGAGGTAATACTTCTTAAATTCATTGTTTGTGCTGTCAAGTCAAGCAAACAGTTTGTTATCGGTAAAAGTAAAAAGTGTCCCAAATTGATGACCGTCCCAAATCAGTGCCACCCGTGTACTAGTGGCAATATGTTGAGTGTCAGCCTTTCCAGAGACTCTGCCTGCAACTACAGAAGAGAATAGACGACCATCACACAGGGAACGCATTTTACTCACTACTTGACAGCATTGGTGACTCTAGTGATTCTAGTGCTTTCTGAAGATCTACAAGCCTTGCTATACAATTCAAGCGCTTTGCCTTTTGACATAGCGATCAATGACTGAATGTTTGATTGATTGAAATTAGAGTTTTTTACAAACCTAGTTCTATACACCTTTTCAGCTTTTACATTTTCATTTATACCAGATTGCTGATAAGCTGGACCATGTACAAAGCTGCTCAAAGTTTTTGTAGGGCCAGAGCAGCTAGCTGTTCGTTTTTGGCTTCTTTTTAGACCACAAACAATCTTTTCTGGGTGGTTCAACTGCCTACCTTTTTCAAAAAATGTATGTTTTACTCCACATTGTATAAAACCAGAAAAAGTTTTGTTTGAAAAGTTTTTGCACATTTGTTTACAAAAGACTTCTAATGGTAGGTACTAAATCTCGCAATTACTTGACTTTGTGTTGGTTGACAGAGTGCAGGTATTCGGGGCTGTTTTTTTAGCACCTGTCTCAGCGCTACTGTTTATGTATTCTGTACTGTACAACTTTGCTCTCATTGTTTTCACAGGGATTATGGGTCCTATTGCTTCAGGTCCTTGGCAATTGTTACCATAACATCCATGTTTTCTTCATTCTTCTACCAATATGATGTCGTGATGAGAAAGCATATGGTGAACAACAGTAAGTAAAAATGTATGGATTAGGGTATAAGACAATAAACTGAACACCTATTAACCGATCAAAAGACATTGATCTAGCTACATTCAGTTTGTATTTGTAAACACAACTGATTCACAGTTTTAAGAAAAAAATTACCGAAATAGTCAAATACAAAAAAAAAAAAAAAAAAAAAAAAACTGAAAAAAAAAGTGTTTGTTAAAAATATCTTCAAATATTTGTTAAAAAATATCTTCAACCGATATAGTGTCATGATCGAAAATAAATTTGGAAACCATGTCCCAAAAGCAAATATTTGACAAAAACTGGTTTTATATGAATTAGTGTATGGGTGAACATGAAACATAACCAGAACTAAAATGTGACCTATTTGTCATTTAAAGGTAACGTTTTAAGTATTAATTCAGTGTATATTGAC
This sequence comes from Sabellastarte sp. h YS-2021, assembly GCA_964017235.1. Lineage (NCBI taxonomy): Eukaryota > Metazoa > Annelida > Polychaeta > Sabellida > Sabellidae > Sabellastarte > Sabellastarte sp. h YS-2021. The sequence goes on along the minus strand of OZ024929.1, from coordinate 169,874,882 downwards.
AAAGTATAATACAGATACAAGTAATTGATGCATTATTGCATTATTGTGCAACATTTTACACTTTTATTGTGAAATGTGTAGCTTTTTGGGAACCGGTTCTTTGACATTTTTTCTGCATTTCTTTTTTAAGCCACAGCCTTTGAAGTCTGTGCGGGTAATTGTTTTCAGCCATGGTGTCTGGCTATATACATAGAGCGCAATAGGGCAGAAATAAGATTGTCAAGGCTGTATCTCAGAAACTATAAGGTACAGGAATTTGAAACTTGGTAGGGATATTGGTCTGGGGTTGTATGTTTGCATCGTCATGATTTGCCCTTGAATTCCTCTTGAAATTGGCATTGTGACCTTATCCTTTAAAATGTTGCGTGAACTTATCTCTCGGAAACCATAAGGTGTAGAAAGTTAATACTTAGTAGGGACATTGGTTGTAGGTGTGCGACGTCATGGTAGGACGTTGATTTGACCTTTGAACTTGCTATCGTGACCTTAACCTTTAAAATCTTCTTTGGGCTATATTCTGGGAACTGTAAGGTGCAGAACGTTGGTACTTGATAGGGACATTGGTTGCAGCATGTAGGTGTTCAATGATATATTTGACTTTGGCTTTATCAAAATGTTTTCTGTTGCTGTATTTGATACATAATTCTATTGTTAAAATATATGCAACTGATTATTATGAGCTAGACTTCAATTAAGAAATTTTACAGCTTGAAAACTTTAGTTAGTGGTGTGAACAGTTAACAAGCACACTGTATTTCGTTTTGTAAAGGCAGAGATGATGAAATCCTCAAAGAATATTTGAAAACTGGTTATTGAAAATGTCATTAAATTAGGTTTTCTACCGTTATTTCCTTACAACAATAAAAAAAGAAACATATAAATTAAAATCTACATTTCCGTTTGATTTGAAAGCCCCCAAAACCGGTGTTGATTTTCAGAACCGGTCTGACCACTAATTTTTGTTTATTAATTAATGCTGTCATCTTGCTATTGAATAGTCTTCTTTTGATACTTTTTCTGTACAAAGATATTTGCTCTCTTGTTCTTTTGCTCCTCTACTTTTACATAAGTTTCTCTTTCTCTGCTGAAAGTCCTTTTTCTGTTTCATCTCTTCTATATCATTATGATAATCAGCTGGGGCGTTAAGGCGACCCTTTTGTCAGTCCTGCCCCAAGGCAGTCATTGTGTACAACCTTAAAATAGGCTCTGCTACCAGTCTATTATGTTTTTTGGGTTTTTAAACCCCAAATCAGGGCATGACCCTAACTTTGACACGTGACCCTAGTAACCAATAAACAAAGTTACATAATTGGCTGACACTATTGGGTTACTTAATTTCAAGCTTCTAACCTTCAGTTTAAATCAAAACTTTGAAGGAGAGACATGGAAAAAACTTTTACTTTTTTGCTTTTAGTGTTTTATAAGTCATCTTAGGCTTTTAACTTGTGCATATGTATATATAAATGGACGGTCATTTAGTGCAACGATTTCAACTGATTAAAAGGAACTGACTGCGTTCTGTTGAACTTACTTCAATTGTTACGATTCGTGGGATTATCTGGTCATCGAGACAACCTCAGGCTTGATAAATTGGCTATAAAGGGACGGTCTAACCTATTGCTTCACTTATTTGTCGTCCTGGTTGAATTTCTGATAGCCTGTGATTGTAGCGATAGACCATTCAACCCCCGAGTTTCTGTGTATTTATAGTGGACAGTGACTGTTTTCAGAGTGCTAAGGCACAAATTGTGAATTTAAAAATGCCAGACAATAAGAATAACTGTAAAAAGTGTAAAGAACGCCATGCTCCGCCTACAGGGAAGAAGTGCAGAAGGTTGGAGAAGCTACAAGAAGAGGGGAGTGAAACGGGACTTATAAGAGATGCTGCCGATTCGCAAGTGGCTGAGTCGACTGGAGAAGAGTCGCTGAACGGACAGCAGCTACAGTTGCAGATCCTGAACCAGCTGGAGCGAGTGACCAAGCAGTTGGACACAGTCGAGGACAGAATGGCAGAGGCAGCAGCGGTTGCGAATTCTACAAAGTCTAAGTTAAGGTAGTAAAGGTAGAAAAAACCCAAAGTATGTAGAAAGTTTAAGCGAGTCATCATCTGATGACAGTGACACGCCCAGCCTTGAAACTCTGAGATCCCATAAAATGCAAAGGCAGGTCGACAAGAGGATTAGGGCCCTAGAATGCAGTTCACAATCCTCAGGTAATGAAAAAGCACATAAGTTGAAATCAAAATGTGGGGGAAATATTGATGTAGTTGTTAAAGAAAAGGTGTCATGGCCACATGAGCCCATATTAGGGGGAATGCAAAGGCAAAGAATTAGTTATGACCAGTTGAGTTTAACTCAATGGATACAAGGTTTCTGTAAAAACATATTGGAAGAAAATTTGGTTGAGCGTAGGGATGCTATAGTGTCGTACATGGCAGATCTCATGGAGGACGCCACTGATTTCTCCTGGGAAGGCGCGAAAGCAGCTCACGCTGTGATGCTTTGTGAGATGGAGAGGGGCGTCCTCACATGGGAAGACACCGAACGCATCGACAGAATACGACGTGCTCATGCGCAGAAGCACCTTAGTCAGTCAAAACAACAAAATTGGGGTAAAGTGTCCGAAAATCAGAAAAAGCCTTGGTTTTGCAAATACTACCAACAAGGTACTTGTAGTCAAAATAGAGATCATGATGTCAATGGTAGAACCCACAGGCACATATGTGCGTTTTGTCTGGGTAATGGAAAGCAATTAGCCCACCCAGAGAAAGATTGCAATCACAAAAAGATGGGTTCAAAAAACGAACCCGGGACTGCTCATCAATAGGATGTAGCAGTCCTGTTGAGTATAAAGACAGTTCAAAACCAGTTTCTGTACAGTGTGTTAAAAAACAAAGTGTTATTGACAAAACTATTGCTGGTCCTGACACTGTTGACAAAAAAAATTACAGAACAAAGTTCTTTTACAACTCTACTGTGTATCCACGTGTAGTTGATGCCTTATTGGCTAAAAACCTCCTGTTCACTACAATAATGTCTCCCACATTGTTAAAAGTAGAACTGTACTTCCCAGTGTCAGGTCGGGTGATAGCAAGGTGTCACAAACAAGAGATACGAGTATTGTGAGTAAAAAAGAATGTGTAACTTTGAAACAAGGCAGGGAAACCTGTGAGAGTAAAAGCCATCCTGTGGGTGCAGTGGACAGAGGGGGCCAGGTAGGTTGTTCTGCCTCTAAGAGCAGTGCGAACGCGGTTGCCGTCCAACATACGACCATTGAAAGTCACAACAATGGATTGGCTTTACTATATGATACCCAATTAGCGGGTATTGAGGACAAATTTGTCAATACCATTCTAAGTGGCATTAAAACAAAGCAATCCCCAAATTCATTGTTTAATGAATCAGAAATTTACAAAGAGTGGGAAAAACAGTCAGACTTCCAATTTGGGTTCCTTCCATAGTGCGCAAGTTATGCCGGCTGAAGATTATGTTTGTTCACCAGAAGGTCGTAGTGTTTTTAATATCCATGCTCTCGTCCGGGCCACTGGTGTACCAAACTATATGCAGGCCAGAATACCTGTGTCCTCCCAGCTTAATGTAAATGTATGGAAAAATGCGCTTACCAACTACTGGGACCAGTAATTATTGCAACTAATCGAATTCGGATTCCCACTGGACTTTAATAGAAATTGTGTCCTAAATCATGAAGAAGGCAATCACAGTTCTGCCACAGAATTCCCCAGTGACGTTGATGCTTACCTTCAAGAGGAATGCAGTTTCAATGCAATTTTAGGTTCCTTTGAATCAAACCCAATACCAGGGGCTCACACTTCCCCTTTCATGACGAGACATGAGCCCAACTCCGAACGCAGGCGTGTCATCATTGATCTCAGTTGGCCATTAAGGGCCTCAGTCAATGCAGGTATTGATAAGCAAACCTATCTAGGAAGCGAGTTTGAACTGACGTTTCCTTCTGTGGACGACATCACAAATGAATTGAAACGTTTGGGTCGTGGTGCGCCTTTGTTTAAGGTGGATGTAAGTCGTGCCTTCAGGCATGTGAAAGTCGATCCAGGAGATTACGACCTTTTAGGGCTTCACTGGGGTGGCACGTAGGTTGATACGTGTCTGCCGTTCGGGACACGGCACGGCAGCCAAATTTTTCAGCGTCTCGGCGACGCCGTACACTTTATGATGAGAGAAAAAGGCTTCTGCGTCATTGACTATATCGACGACTACGGGGTGGGCGTTCCAGGCGTTGCGCATGACTTGTACAACTACTTGGTTGAACTGATGCGTCAACTTGGTTTGACCATAAGCGAGAAAAAACTTGTACCCCCTAGTACGCAAGTCGTATGTCTGGGTGTCCTCATAGACACGGAACGTGGTAGTATTTCAATACCTGATGAGAAACTCACCCAAATTTGTGACACAGTGAAGCAATGGCAAGGGAAACGCGTTTGTACGAAGAGACAGTTACAATCCATCTTGGGACTGCTTTTATATGTACACAAATGTGTGAAACCAGTGCATGTTTTCCTAAATAGAATGTTAGAGTTACTACGAGCTAGTCACAATGACAAAAAGTTTCACTGATGACTTCAAACATGATCTAGCTTGGTTTGCAAAATTTCTCCCCCAACTACAATGGTGTGAATCTTTATGACCACAAACCCATTCAGGAAACCCTAGAGCTCGATGCTTGCCTTACAGGCCTGGGGGGTCGGGTTGAAAATTGGGTGTATCACCTCCCCCTCCAAAAGGGCTATCAGGGATGCACCATTGTCCATCTAGAGATGGTAAATATCTTAGTCGCCCTCAGGCTATTTGCTTCACAATGGTCGGGACAAAAAATACTAGTAAAATGTGACAACCAAGCAGTAGTTACTATCTTAAGGTCGGGTAGGACAAAAGATCCGTACTTGTCTGCCTGTGCAAGAAATATATGGTACTGTGCTGCCACACACGACATAGACGTTCGGTATGTGCACATACAAGGCAAGGAAAATCGCGTAGCAGATCTTCTATCCAGATGGCAGGGTTCGGTCCAGAACATCGCAGAGTTGTGCTCATACATACCCTAGCCCTGCTGGCTGAACATCTCAGACGAATTGTTGTACCTAGATCGGGAATTATAATCCCTGGTCCCCCCTGTCCAGCTTCTGAAGGTGCGTGTCATTCGAACGCAGTTTAAACTTATCTGTCCTTATTTTTCCTCATAACAGGGGCTGTGTGAATAACTACATTTACTAATGATAGATACTATGCTTTGTTGTAGGAATAAAGAAAATGGATGTGCTGTCAGCTAAAGCCACGTCCCGTCTGCATGATGCATTCAGGCCAAAGACCAAGAAAGCATATTCCATGATGTTTCGGGCCTTCATGGCCTTTTGTATAATTATGAATGTGAAACTAGTAAAAATTTCTGTGAAAGTGTTGTTGTCTTTCTTGGAATGTTTGGCCAGTAACCAATGTTCAGCCACCATGGTGGCTAACTATGTATCAGCTATTAAAGCCAATTTGACACTGTATCATCTGAACTTTAGTATTTGTGACCACCCCAATGTCAAGTATTTTATTAGGTCCTTACGCATAAACAGACCTGTTTCAGTAGTATATCATAACATCATAGACATACCTATGTTGAAACGTATATCCAGGCTGGCCTTGACCTTCAAACAAGGTAGAATTTACAAAGCCATTTTTTCTAACTGGGTTTTTTGCCTTTTTGAGGCTGTCCAATTTATGCCCTCACTCATTAGCCACATTTGACCCTTCAAGGCATCTGATGGGAGCTGACCTTATATTTACAAAGTCCTTTGTTAAGGTCATCTTAAAGTGTTCTAAGACAATCCAAACTCGAGACTCTGTTCAAATAATTACTCTTCCAAGACTCACTGATCAGGATCTGTGTCCCAGAGCTACCCTTAAGTATTTGAAGAAATATTACTCATTTACTGATCAGCCTCCCCTATTCCAATCTTATGGCCCTGGCGGTTGGTCCCCACTCATTGATTCAAGAGTCAGAAAAGTACTAAAGTCCATTAACAAAAAGCTGGGTTTGAACCCTTCCCACTTCACCTTCCATAGCTTTCGAAGGTCAGGAGCCACGTTTGCATTTAACTCCCATATCCCTGTCAGAAATATTCGACGTCATGGGACCTGGACCTCCGACTGCGTTTGACGGTATATTCAAGCAGACCAGTCTTATGGTGAACATCTTGCCTCAGCTCTTGCTTGTAGTATTAATTTGTAGATATCATTTCCTTATGTTATATGCTACCTACCCCTACAGTTGGGTCTTTGGCGGGTATAGATTATGTATTATTCCTATCAAAGGGTTTGACCTTGGCTATTGTGAACCTCAAGGTCAAATTGCGGTAGCTTTAAATTAACCCTCCTCTGTTCTGAACATTGACCTTGCTTAAGGTCACAGGGGGTCAGATGATGACCTGGTACTGATGGGGGGTCCTTTGCTTGCTACTTTCAATTTGACCTTAGGGCTTTTTAACTTATGTACTGATTTATTTATTTTAGTGTATTTTAGTTCATTCTACTGTGCATATTTGTGACTCTATGAACTCTAATGGACTCTAAACTCGATGCACTCTTGCTTGTAGTATTAATTTGTAGATATCATTTCCTTATGTTATATGCTACCTACCCCTACAGTTGGGTCTTTGGCGGGTATAGATTATGTATTATTACTTGATGCAGCTCTTGCTTGTAGTATTAATTTGTAGATATCATTTCCTTATGTTATATGCTACCTACCCCTACAGTTGGGTCTTTGGCGGGTATAGATTATGTATTATTCCTATCAAAGGGTTTGACCTTGGCTATTGTGAACCTCAAGGTCAAATTGCGGTAGCTTTAAATTAACCCTCCTCTGCTCTGAACATTGACCTTGCTTAAGGTCACAGGGGGTCAGATGATGACCTGGTACTGATGGGGGGTCCTTTGCTTGCTACTTTCAATTTGACCTTAGGGCTTTTTAACTTATGTACTGATTTATTTATTTTAGTGTATTTTAATTTATTCTACTGTGCATATTTGTGACTCTATCAACTCTAATGGACTCTAAACTCGATGCACAGTATTATGTGATTATTTCTAACTATTTACTATATAACTATATACATTATTATTATATATATTATACTTATAACGAAATGTAAATAATTATAGTTAGATGTATATATGTTACAGTAAAGTTGTGTAACCAGTAATTTTGCGAAATTACTGAATATTTTAGGAATTTCGCGAAATTCCTGATTTGGTCAGTAATTTCGTGAAATAACTAAAATTTTCAGTAATTTCATGAAATTACTGAAATATTTGAGCAGGAATTTCATGAAATTCCTAAATATTATATGCAGATTAAAAGAATACTTTTTAGATTTTTATTTCACCAAAATTTTCATTTATTCATTTTGTTTGCATGAAAATACAATAGTATCAAAGAACTTTATATTCAATATCTCAGGAAAATTTATTAAACACTCTCCACCTACAAGAGTACAATACTCTGGTATACAGTTCATATATTCAATAATATTTTATATTTATTAAACACTCCACCTACAACAGTCTGGCATAAAAGCTCGTTTAATCAATGATTTTATATTTGCAAGTTCACTGAAATTAGTGAAGCATCCTCCACCTTAATAGTCTGGCATACAAGATCATTTATTCAAAAACTTGATGGTCACAATTTCACAAAAATTAAAACACTTTTGCCTTGTTACTTGTACATTGCATTGAAGCACAACTAACCCTTGTCCCTGACACATTGACAGCTGGTTGACAGCTCCTCTGAGTCTCTGTCTTGACTAACATCATCCTTAGTGAGTAATCTCTAAGGGCAACAATCAAACTGGTTGCGTGAATAGCTTTCCTTCACGACTCCTGCTTTGACGGCGATTCTGTAGAGGTCTGTGTCTTAATCATGATATATTACTAGCCCCGGATCTTGGATCTCCTCTATGTCTGTCTACTTGTGGTATAGAAAGTGCAACAGCATTAAAATCCCTTTTAAACCTATCTTCTATAGAATCAGACATAACTTCCAGTATTAATGCTATAAATTTCACTGCACTTTTGAAGAACTATAAATATCACTATAACACCATAAAGCATGAAATAATCTGATGAAAAGGTCAAATTTGTGTCTCTTTATATAGCCAGGAGAGGATTAATGAGAAACTTTGATACCCAAGTTCAAAAGAAGAAGTCCTCCTTTGAAATATTTAACTGTCTTTTAAACTTTTAATACAGATTACTCAGGTATGAGTTTTCTGGTTCTATCTATTGTCATGGCTGGCTTCTCATGTGGATAAACTCCCCTTTTTGGTGGTAAACACTTTGAACTGATTAAAGATAACTGTTTAATTAACTGTTTGGAAGTACACTGCAATTACCATTAGACTATATAAATCCCCCACCCCCTCACCCATGGCAGACGCTATACTCCATCATTCAATTACAATTACTTGAAAGCTATTCATTGACAAAAGATTGATTAACTTCAAAGGCTTCAAACATACTTCAAAATACTTTATTAATGAAAAACAGAAGACATAAAATAAACCTAGATCCATGTTAAAAATATTTATATTAAAATACAGCTCAAAATGTACAATTTTCACTACTATTATTAAATAGATTACTTAATTATATCACATTATACCTCATATTGTTGCTTCACTAAAACTTATACCAGATAATTAAAAAAAACACCAAATAGTCATACAGTCAAAAACTAATAGCATATCAAATATTTCCTTTCTTTCCAAGTTAAAGTTGATATGCTTATGAAACAAAGCTGTGTGCTTGTGCAAAGTACATGTATGATAATAATATGTATAAAATATGTATTATAATTGATAATATATTTAAATGATAATAATAGTTAGCAAATTTAAGATTAATTTCAATATCAAGACCAATTATGAAAGTACTTAAATAACCCCATGTAAAGGTATCACATTAAATGTTGACTAAACTATTATTACAAACAAAAGGTACATCAGTTTCTAAATTTCTAGATGCACATTAAGTATTTATATTTTAAAAGTCAATTTTGACTTATAACAAAGTTAAGTTTTTCATAATTCTTCACATAAATAACCTTAAAAATGCATTTCCAATATTTCACAAATTTACTGAATGCTCATCAGTAAAGCTGTGTATAATATTAGCAGAGATTTCAGGAATTTCGCGAAATTACTGAAACTTTTAGTTATTTCGCGAAATTACTGACCAAATCAGGAATTTCGCGAAATTCCTAAAACATTCAGTAATTTCGCGAAATTACTGGTTACACAATTTTACTGTAACATATATACAATAAACAAGTACCCGCAGTAGTGTTTTTCTGCCTGGGGTGGGGACTGATGCTATTTCCCGGGCTGGGGGTACAGGCATCTCTAAAGCTATTTTTCAGTTTTGACGAGTAAACAAATTAATTTCAAATATTTCAGTTCTCTGGAAATGTAGTGAAAAGCAAGAGTTTGTACTTTGGTACATGAATTGTAAATATGTATGTGTTTGTATGTCTACATAGTGTATAAATTTGACATTCTCAGTTTGTCACTGACTTTTGAATAACAAAGTAGGACAAGACAGACATAAAAAGCACCCCTTGTGATGTTGGTGATTTCTAAATGTTTTGCAGAGTATGACTTTCAGCGATTTGGACCAAATTTCATTTTTGGAACTGTCAATAAACGAACCATTGAACTTCTACAAAGATTGTCCAAACAATAGTCATTTTAGGGTTTAATTGTTAAGTAGTCACTTTTTACATTTGTTGCTGGTACTTAACTCACAAACACCAAGCCAGCAAAGGTATAGGTAATGTTTCATAAAACTATACATTTACACCTGTAACTGGATCAAAATTCTAACTTGATAATGTGTTTGAATTTACATCTACATTTGTGTTAAATTGTAACACATGGACTTTAATATAGAAGAAAAAATTGATGCTCTATTGTATTCAAAATTGGCTGATATCGGGGGTTGGGGGATTATATTCACCAAAGAGACAGGGATACCAAAACACATACAGTAGAACCTCACTTATCCGGCCCTCTATGATCCGAATCTCCGGATTAACCGATCCGAAACCTTGTCTCCCTACATTCAGTTTAAAAGAATGGTCTACCATGAGCGATAATACAGCATTTTACACATTCTCGGAAACCATTAATTCTAGTGCTTTATAAAATGCATTGTTCACAGAAACGCCCAACTTCTTTGATCTTTAATAACATAGTTTCAATAGGGGAGGGATTAATTCAATTACACGACCCCGCTACACAACTTCTTTGATAATGCGCTAATCAATGAAAGTCTATTCGATTGGGTTTCGCAAATTTATAATCTCCTGGAGTAGGTTCACACACTGACAACGTGTAGAAAAGAAAAGACGTCAACAATGCATTACCAATCAAACACACGTATCACTGAAGGCGTGTTCGCTTGGGGTTTTACAATATATAATCTCCCGGAGTTTTTCTATTGGCAATTGAGTAGGTCCATTCACAGACTGACAACGTGTATCAAAAGAAAAGACGAAAAGACAATGCATTACCAACCAAACACCCCTACAACTGAAGGCGTGTTCACTTTGAGTTTTACAACAAATATCAACTGCTAATGTGAAGTAAAATTTATCAAAACAAACCAAGGAAGTTATGATCAAAAAGCATTGAAAACTTCTTCAGATATGGGTTTTTATTTGAAATATTTGCAGTGTGAGTTTTACTGTTTTATTTAAACCCTGCCCCAAAACAATAAATATCACTAATATAGGGACTTCAATTTTGATTTCGTTAAGAGGAAACTTTAATTATATGGTTTCATGAATTTAAATTCCTCCATTTAAATGGGGGTGTATCGGAATCAGAACAGTTTTATATTAACTACCTCCTGATCTACACATTTTTGACATGGACCCTTCCCTGTTGTTACTTATTGTTATTGATTGAAGTTAGTGAGATTTTCCTATCAAAAGGCTCATTGCAACCTATGACATGTGGAACTGTATTTAATTTATAGCTTGAGTTCTTTTCTGATATTCTGTGTATCTACAGATCAATATTTCCCTCTTCATTGATAAATCTATTTGGTTCTTTGTATTGTGGCCTTTTCTTGAAATGCTCCCTCATTCTTGTCACTGAAGCTTTGTCTGATCCTATGAATTTTCTTTGTCTTTGTTTTAACTTTGTTTTAAATTAATTGAGGTGTGAATATTACATCCCAGTAAACATTTTTAGGTTTTGCAAATGTTTGATAGAAAACGTTAGGCAATGTTAAAAATGATGGGTACAAAAACCATTTATAAGAATGTTTTAAAAACATTTTATGTATACCGTTTATTAAACGTTTAATGATAAATGTTAGAAAAACGCTACAAATGACCATATAAATGTCTGAATAATAATGGCGCCAGAGGTCAAATTAATAACTTTTTAAGGTTGCTCACCAATGAAAATAATATTTTTATGTCTAAAATTGTAAGATAGTGGCTTTAAAAATGTGCCCCCGTTCAATTCTTTCTTTTCAATTCCTCTAAAATCCCTTATTATTACTCACCGCCATCTTTGTTTGGACATGTTTGAAGGTGAAGGTTTAATAAGCATTCTGAAAATATGGGTTTAAAAAACGTTTTTGACAAATTGTTTGTAAAACATTTGATCCACAATGTTTTTAATCATTTTATGTGTACTGTTTATAAAAAACATAATGATGAATGTTTGAAAAACATATCTAGCATAACCTTTATTTCTTTAGCTATTTTAAAAATGTTTAAAAACGTTTCCAGCCAAACCTAGCTTCTTGAGTTATTTCACAAACATTTAATAAACGTTTTCAGTAAAAACGTTTGCATATAGAATGTTTATAAAACGTTTTTTAAACATTACAGCATAAATGTTTGCTTGGAAATGTTTAGAAAGCCTTAAGATAGGGTTTAAATAGGTTTTAAAACGTTGTGTAAACGTTTAAATCATTTAAAAACGTTTCTAATGTTTACTGGGATGTATAATTATGTATAAAAGTCTGCAAATGGCACAAGGGTTGTAGGTTTGTGTCCATGGTTTTAAATTTTCCTTCAGTTATGTACCAGCAAGTAAGACTGTGGTTGTAAAATCTCATTGGTAGCTATTATGAAGCTATGGAGCTGCATCTGTGAAAATCTAAAATAACACAGATCAATCATCAAGAAGTACTTAAACAATAGTGCTTGATAGAGATCCTTTAAACTCATTGGTGTTGAAGGTACAAGTGATTTACTTATTGGCAAAATGTCAAAGTAGCTATTCCTCAGCTAGCTATATGGAGCAACAGCTCTGAAAATTTGCAAATTCGTGCAAAAAAGTTGATTGCAATGGGTTGTAAGCTTAGAAAGTTAGAACCCCTGCGCAAAAGTTGCAAGGTCTATAAGAACAAAATATTTTGTAAGAGTGAAAGAATGCATACAGACTGTATTGATTTGATTATTGGTGTTGAACCTCATATACTTTATTTATTTATTTGGCATTTTACATCGCTTTTAGCACTGTACAGATCTTATCACAATGGGTAGTTTTGTGGGCAGAGTACACACCAGTACATACAGTTGGTCAAGGTTCTGTACTGTAAACTGCCAACCAATGGCAAGCAACTACCAGCTTTCCCACTTGAGGTCAGGCCGAGAACCGAACCCCGATCTCAGAGGTGGGAGGCGAGAGTGTTACCACTTTGCTACCGTGGCCTGTGACAGTCATGACAGTAGTTAGATATAAATTTTACCTAGACCTGATCGCCCATAAATTTGATGGCAACATTTGCAGAACATCCTATTTTGGTATCAGCAGTCAATCAAATTAGTTGATTATAAAAAGTCAGGGTTTACATCCTGTTCAACAACCCAGTCATATAATTAAGACAGGCTTGCAGCCAAATGTCTCCCTATCCCCATACCATACCCCAACCCTCACTTGCCAGGCACCACCCATTACAAAGATGTTAACATATAGTTAAGGTTTTCCCAGTATTATACAATTTAAAATATGCAATATGTATAATCTGTACTCAAATGAGCCTTAACTTTCTTTTCCCTTCTCCCCTGATAATCTCCAGCACTCTACTCTAGTTTGGGATTTTTTGGGAGAAGTAACATTTTGGGTGAGGAACCCCAACAAATACACTTGCTTAAACATAAATGATTAATTTAATGATTCCATACAAAAAAGGTATACAAAATAGGTAATTCTACATTGCTGCTAGATGACATTCCCGCTGAAGAAAATTTTGTTCGATCTATTTGTTCAACACCAAAGCAATACTGCTACCACTGAAAAGACAGCAAACTCAAGATAAAACATGTAAATATTCGTCTATAAACCTTTATTTTATATGTAAAAAATCCCTTCAGATATGTTAAAAGCACTTGGGTTCGTTTGACGAAAATATAAAAGCCCATTCTTAAAGTTAACTGCAAATTGCAGGCAGGCAGGTGGCATGACGCAGAATATCAAAAAGTAGTTGAACAACATCTTTCACCAAAACATTGTAACTGTAACCGTTACAAAGAAAAAAGTGTCTGTTTAAAATCTCGTCCAGGCAAAATCTCAGAAACCATAACGTGTAGGAAGTTGCTACTAGATAGGGACATTGGTTAGGAGGTGTAGGTGTGCAATGTCATGGTGTGACCTTGATGTGACCCTTAACCTTGCTGTAGTGACCTTGACATTTAAAATCTTGTTCAGGCTGTATATCAGAAACCATAAGGTAAAAGAAGTTGATGCTACATAGGGAAATTGGTTATGGGATGTCGGCGTGCAATGTCATGGTGTGACCTTGATTTTACGTTTGACCCTGCCATAGTGACCTCGACCTTTCAAATCTTGACCAGGCTATATTTCAGAAACCACAAGATGTAGGAAGTTGAAACTTGGTGGGGAAATTGGACATTTGGTGATGTAGGTGTTCAATGTCATGGTGAGACCTTGACTTGACCTTTGACATTGCTGTAGTGGCCTCGACTTTTAAAATCTTGTCCATGTTATATCTTGAAAACTGTAAAGTGTATGAAGTTGATCCTTTGTATGGAAATTGGTCAAGCAGTGTAGGTGCACAACTTTATGGTCTAACCTTATTTTGACCTTTGGGCTTGCTGTAGTGATCTTTACCATTAAAAGCTTCTCTAGACGAAATCCCAAAATCTGTAAAGTGTAAAAAGTTGATATTTTGTTAGGCCATTACTTAGGCGTTTGGGTATGCAATTGCATAGTGTGACCTTGATTTGACCTTTGCAGTAGCAACCTCGAACTTAAAAATCTTGTCTGGGCTATATCTCAACAACTGTACGGCGTAGGGAGTTGATATTTGTTAGGGAAATCTTGTTTGGGTCATATCTCATAAACTATAACGTGCCAAAAGTTGATTCTTGGATGGTTCGTGCAGGTATGCTACGTCATGATGTGATCTTTAATCTTGGCCCTGCCAAAGTGTTTTCACCTGGCATAATTGAGACATATTTCTCTTATCACAAAGATGTATGGATTGCTGTAACTGATTATTATTTGCACTTTTACTTAATTGTGGTATTTCTATTGGTAAGCTATACATCAATTAATAAATTTTACAGCTTCATAATCACAGACATTTTATCTCTTAAACATCGTTTTCTCTACTAACATTATTTGGGCCTTTACATAACTGAGATCGTTTGATGTGAAAGTCTCCTGATCTTTCTACTGTTTTCGCTTTTACTATCTCAAAAAATATTTCCCTGGGATGTGGGGTATGGGCATCTCTGATGCTATTTAGTTTAATGTTGCCTCATATGACTCAAAGCCAACCATTTGTCTCCATCAAAATCTGAGGTAGTGGCAACCAATCAAAACGTCCATTTTATGATACAATATGGCAGCGTCCTTGATCATCACTTTGAATGTAAATATGATAAGCTTTTTGGCAAATGCTAAAAAACGTCAGATTTCTTATGAATGGAGGCAAACTGGTGATTGTATGTTCAAGGTTTGTTTTAAAATATTGTTATTGACTCGAGTATGACGACTCGACGGTGATGCAGGACACCTGAATTGGCACTGTTACCGCTTGTGACAACATTCTGTTCAGTAGAGTACGATGAAATTTCTTTTCCTTGTGATGTTACAACTTAAGATTATAAGAAAATGTAGACACATTCATTCACTTATTTGTCTTTCAGAGTGTCTGTCTAGTTAGAGTTGAAACATAGATCAGAGTGCGTTTTTGTCATTACATTGTTATCTGTGTTATCACAGGTGAAATCCATCTGACCTTGAAACAGCAGCTTACTCCTGTGATAATGAGTGAAGAAGGTAAAACATAACAATGCAATATTTTAGTAAAGGTAAACTACACCAATGTTTGTTTTACTTAATATCATGAGATTTGACCAAAAAAAATTTACATCTTGCAGATTTTATATTTGCCGAAATAAAGTTATTGTGGCAATTCCTCAACCTCAGAGATAAAAATACAGTCTTTCAAAACAAAGATTTGCAATTTGTCAAAACAAAGATTTTTTTCACATACCAATTTCAATTTAACACTTTCTACAGGACTATGGGTATTATATATTTGTCTTATAGACTGCATATGTCTATGCATAAATATTATGTGGAATGTTTGAAAAGGATGAGTTGGTGGCACCAGTATCTTGGCATTATGAGCATTTCATTGAAATATCATCATTATAATTTTAAAACCGGCATCTTGCTTATCAACACATACAATTGAAGGAAAACTTAAAGCATAAATCTGAAGAAATTGAAAACTTTTCTCTCATAATTTTTCACATTTGAAAAGTTCATTGCATGTTTCGGCTTCATTAGTTTCACTTCCTGTCAGTGGCCTATTTGAGTGGGGGTATAATAAAAACACCTTTTTTTTGGAATCCCTGAATTGGAGTGGTTTTACATTGATGGCCTCCTGATCTACACATTTTTAATACCAATACCTCTCTGATGCTTGGTGACTCTTGATTGCTGGATCATGTATGTCAGATAATTATTAAAAGTTGAAACCAAAACAAATTCTGTATATGCTCTATTTAAAATGTTCAATTTTTTTTTTAAAATAGACAGTCAAACATGGTAGGTGATATGCCATTTTCTTTGTAATGGTGGAAATAACTCCCAACAGGGGTTTCTGCAAAGTGCAAGCATTTTTTTGTTAAAACACAAAAACATGTCAGAACATACCCATATATACATTATAATGACAATAAGATAAAAAAGTATCACTTTATCCCAGATGTTGTCACGAGTTGGATTCGAACCCACCATCACAGTGATGAGAGCTAGATGAATAAATGATTGGTAAAACTGGGCTAGTTTGTAACTGCACTGAGGCTTCTGGTACCTCACATAAAAATTACAAAGATTATAAGTTAAATAACTTGTTGATCAAAAAGTAAAGTTTTGAATTCACAGAATAAATTCAAAGACCATGCATGGCTCATCAAAGCATTAACTACTGAATCTGTTTCTTGTTAGATGATAAGTATCTTCATAATAACTTAAAATGCCACCTGAGAATGTTTCCAGTGTGATTGTATGAAAAAAAAGAAATAAAAAATTGCTGTACCTTCAGTTTTAAGCCTTTTATGTCTGAGACACATGGTAATGATCTTAATCAATTTATTATTTGTTTTAACAAAGGGAGGCAAACACCATCAATAATCCACGCAGTCCCTTGTTCTTGAGACCTTGAAGTGCCCATGTCAGTTACACTGTGTACACACTACCTCCAGTATTGAACACTAGTGTGTCTGTTTTTGTGCCATATGGAGGATCAATATTAAGCAAAAATTCAGGTTGCTGTATCAATCAATATTTCAACATCGTAACTGTTAACATAAGCCATGGGCGATATTCGAGATTTTTGAGAAGTTGCACAAATTAATTAAGGAAATAATTAAAACTTACTATAACGCCACCAAAAATACATGTTTACAATAGACCATAAAAATACAATGAACAAAAACATATTTAACAAGATTTTTTATGCATTTTGTATACCACCAGTTTTCCTATCTCTTAATTCTGTGAAACAGAAAGTAAGTCAATGACCATGTGAACAGGGGTGGCATCAGACTTGACCTAGTTTTCTTTCAGTTGTAGTGTATATTAGCCTTATTGTTTGATTGTTGTCTGTTGTAAGTTATTTCGTTATTAAAAAACTGGTAGTATGTGTAGATATTGAAAGATCAAGCACCAATCCCTACACTACTTCCCCCAGAGTCAGAACCTGGACTCTGTGTATATATTAGGTACACAGTGGTATAGTGGGTAACACACTTGCCTCTCACCTTTGAAGTCCTGGGTTCAGTTTCTGGCCTGATCTGAAGTAGGAAAATTTGCAGGTGCATGCCGGTGGCCAGTGGTTTTCAGTGTGGAAACTTGGCGTCAACCAATATGCACTGCTTTGCTCCATTCTCAATACATATGCACCTATGCAGTGTGTCCAGGTCAATCAATTAATGTATTAATTATTATTTCTATAGCGCTTTATTATAATTACTCAAAGTGATTATAGAAAACTAGTATCATTTTGTAATTAAAATCAACAGTTGTAAATTTTTCTAAGAAGAAATGTTTCCAGTTACTTTTTAAATTTGTCAACTGAGGTAGCAGTTCTTTTAGAATCATCAAGATTGTTCCATAGTGCTGGGCCCATGTATGAGAAGGCTTTTTCACTGAATCTTTTGGGGATGATCAGTTGATTAAGTCTATATTCCTTGCTGGATCTAGTATCTCTAGATGACTGATGAATGTGGAGCAATTCTGAGAGATGTTTGATTCATGATTCAAACCATTTGAAGGAAGTGCCTGTGATACCATATCTAGCTGACAATCTGTGAAGTAAAAATTAAAAAAAAATTAGTTCTAATGTACAAAATTGTCAATGCATTATCCCCCAAATATCTTCAAGAAACACTTCCCAGGCAAAGTAATGTTCATTATAGCTTTAGAAATAACAGAAATATCCAACAGTTTCTTTGCAAAAAAGATTTCTTTTATGAATCATTCTTCCCTTCCAGCATCAGACTTTGGAACAATCTTAATTTTAACCTCAGGGATATACAGTCACTTAATGAGTTTAAATCAAAACTGAACAGAAAAATAAGTAAAAACTTTAATAAAGCTTGCTTGTGGCACACTGCAAATTCTGCAGTACAACACAGTAGAATGCGCATGGGCCTGAGTGCTTTAAATTCTCAGCATAAGGCATACAATTTCATATCTGAAGACTTGTGTCCAAATTGTCATGAAAAAAAGAAACTGTAACCCATTTTTTCTTTGAATGCCCATTTTATGCTGCTTTTAGACAGGAAATGCTACAGAATGTTGAAATAATTATACAAGATTACTCTAGCGTTGAAACATCTGATTTAGTTAAATTATTTTTATACGGAACAGGAATTTTTGAAATAGATGTTAATTTATTTGAAAAAATTCAAAACTACATATTTCAAACAAGAAGATTTGTTTTTAAACAGTAATCCTTTGATCATAAAAATTAACACACACGCTATGTACCTGTTATTTTTAGATTGAAAATATACAATCACTTAATCATTCATTTCACCCTGCTGTATTTTAAGATAACAAAAAAGTGTCAATGTTTTAGAAATGGTTAAATTGTTAGTGTATTTATGTATTTTTATGTATGGTATAGAATGAATATTTTTGTTATGTTGGACGAAAGCCCCTCGTGGCTATAAAGCTGTGGGCAATCGTCAGAAAATATATTATGTTTAAATAAAAAAAAAAAAAAGTCTGTGAAGTAATATATCAGGATCAATGGTGTCAAACGCTGCACTTAAATCCAACAACACCAGTGCGGCAAGTTTCTTCTTACCAATACAGTTGACAAGGTCATTTTGCACTCTCAGTAAAGTGAAAAGAGCGATATGTAGATTGCATAGTTGATCGCAGATCATATTTACCCATATGACTTTTAAGTCTTTCAGCAACAACTTTCTCAAGTAATTTGGATACAAATGTTAAGTTACTAACTGGTCTGTAGTTTTTCAGTAAGTGCTTGTCTAGATTATCTTTCTTTATCAATGGAGACTGTTAGCATGCTTTAAGTCATCTGGAACACAGCCTGTTTCTAGTGATTTACTGATAATCCTAGTAATCAGAGGAGACAGCATGTCAACATGTTGCTTGACCAATCAATAGATAATGGATCATTCTCACAGATTAATAACCCAGCTATCATATTATGTATACATTCAGTACGTACCTAGTTTCAATAATAAATATAATAATAAATCTTCCCTGATTTGCCATTAAGATGATAACCTCTATTTAAAAATACTCCTTTATTTTAAATTACTGCACCTTTATCATTATTTTGATTGAGCTACCAGTGGGTACATCATTTGGCTGCATGGAAATTGATATTTAATGTAAAAAATTATCAATATCAGCTGATACTGGTTGATTGGCGATTCCAAGATACAATAAAAGTTTTGTCCTGGTACATCCGCAACAGAATGCAACTGCTAACAAGTGAAGTTGATCAAATGAAAACATGGCAGTTCTGGTAAAAACACATCAAAAACTACATCTATTTTTTCCAGATTTAGGGTTTATTTCAACTATTTAATGCTTGCATAATAATGTGACTCATAAGCCTATTGCTCACTGTAAACAAAGAAAAAAAATAAAATGTGACTCTGCTAACTGCTGTTAAAATTTGTTTTTCAGAAAAGCTACTGTACATCCAGAAGAAAAGATCTGAGAGAATAGACAATTACTGTGCCAAGAAGAAACAGGGAAACAACATATCTATTGACTTTGCCAGTATTATTGATGATGCACATAAAATTGTCCTAGTGGCTATTCCAAAAACAGGCTGTTCTATATGGAAAGTTGCTTTATATGAAAACCGGGAGAAAACACACCAAAAGGCTGTCTCAAGAACTAGAAGAGCCATGAAACAGACTAAGGCAATTTCAGAAAAGCATGGTTCAGACCAGAGACCAAATGAGAAGACCATAATGAGGCCAAAGAATGCTACTTATATTGTGAAAAAGGATTCTAAGAGACAAGCAGCACGATCTCATAGACAACTAGGAAAAAGGAAAACCACCAACACAACAGGGACTTATGTTAAGACGGGTCATCTAAAACAGCAGACCAATTATGCACGCTTGAATATTCACAATTTTGAATTCATTAAGAAGAGTGGTTTACGGTGGATTCATGATTTGAATGATGTTGAGAAAAGGAAAGTGCTCAGATCTTACTTCAATATCATAACCGTTCGGCATCCTCTGGATCGGTTAGAATCATCATACCAGGATAAGGTGATGCATTACAAGCAAAATGCTGATAAAATTAGGGCAAATTTTGTGCAATTTCTTGCTGAACAGGATGGATTCAGCATTTCTAAATATTTCAATGATAGAAAAGCTCCCAGGAAATATCAAGATAACACCACATTCGAAAATTTCCTGACATTCATATTACAAGCCAGGAATAGACACTGGAATAATTTCATGGACAATGCACATCTCTGCAGTGTAAAATATAGGTATGTAATCTTTCAGAAATTGAGAAGTTTTTTTAAGTGCAAAGCTGCATTTTTATGAATTTTATTGAACAAAGCTTACTGGGTTATTACATGTTACCAATAGCTAATTCCTGAATGGAGTTAATGTGTAAATATACTGACACCTGCTATGGGTTGATTTGTGGGAGTCTGTTTCATTTTGAAAATGTTCTAACTCTTTTCAAGCTCATAAGTTGATCATTTTATAGAAGGTAAAATTAATGTATGAACAAAGTTAAAAATGTAACAAAAATATATATATATTTTTTCATATTCTATGTCTCTAAAATTGACTTCCAGATTGGACATATTTCAGCTTTATTAAAATTGTTTTTCAAATCTATATAAATTAAGAAGTGTCCTGATAGAAGATGTGAGTAATTGCTGACACAATGAAAAACTCTAAGTAGATCAAGCTTATAAGCAGGGTAAGAATAGCAAGGTTATATAAATATTTATTGTATGGTATTCTTCAGGATGTTCCAGGAAAGCATATGTCACACATTTCTGACGGCAGACTCAAGCCACGACTGGATGAGCTTGTCTACTTGTGTTTCTTGTTTCTTGGGACATCTTTAGTTGAATTAGTTGGGATTTATATTTGGTAGTCACCCATGCAATCCCAGCGCAACTCAGAAAGCAATTTGCATTAGGGATGCCTTTTCAAAAATATTTGAAATAGCTTTTACAACCTCATGAACTGTATTAAGATTTACAAGGTGGAATTATGAAGGTGTTGGTTGGCGATTGATATACTGGTACTGAGGAGAAAGCAAATTCATGCAGATGTTATTGTAATAAAAGGTGTAACCTAGCCTTTATAAAAATTGAAAATAAAGTTTTCAATGCAAGTTAATGTTGAGAGAACTTGTCAGCAGGCACATAAAAGCTAATACAACTAACTATTCCCAAATATTCTTTTGAGAATTTCATCTGAGTAAGGTTACTTTACATTCCTCCTCCTAACAAAAACGTGTTGAAAATTGGTTTCCATCCTGATCACCCCTGCAAGCAGTCCACGTCCCAATCTATGAGAAACTTGCAAAATGCCACATTAAATAAGTTAACATTAAGCTACATCTATGTTTTGTGTATTGTTTATGCATTCACGTAAAACAGGAAGAACTATATAGTTGTTAATTGCCTTCTTCCTGTCTGAATAAATGAAATAAAAGTCACAAAAAATTGCAAATTTAATACATTTTACAGATAAGGAACATGTTTTAAAACTTTGTTTTATATAGTTAACATTTTATTAGTCTTTCAGAACATATGACATAAGATTTTTGGTATATCCATACATTCGACCGCTGGGAATGCCCTAATGAAAGAGGACTGCAGTTTTACTGATCATTGAGCCACTGTTTATCTGCATGTATCTGGGTTCGAACCGACGCCCTCTGTCTTTGTGGGCCAGTCCTTTACCCACTAGGTTACTATGATAGATTGAATATTTGTATGAAAAATAAATTAAATGTATCTGTAAAAGTAAGAAGACGTAAGTTAAAACCATATATTAGGCAGACAAATCAGACCTAATATCAAGTTTTGCCCAATAGAACGTAATATATGGAAATAAATGACAAATAGTTGGTTTGGCAGTATTGAAAATTTTCTAAACAAAGTCCATTTTGAATTACCTGAATACCTTGTCAAAGCCATGTGTTGCACATACGTTTAAACATGTAATCATCAATGTAATCATAATATTGGGACATTTTTTTCTTTCAGCTTTATATCCAAAACAGAAACATTGAATATGGACCTGCGGTATATTATAGCCAAAAAACTCTCAGGTAAAGGAAAAGTAATGTACCTTAACTCTTCCAGAGGACAGCAGAATTCCACTTCACAAGAACGATATCTACCTCTGTTTTCACAATTGACAAATCCTGAATCCTGGATACACAAGCTCATGGTACAGTATGGCGATGACATGGATGCCTTTGGCTACTCCTATGTTATAAGGGATGGCAGGGTTTATGCCACCTGCACCACTCATGTGTTTGATGGTGTATGTGTGTAAATACCCTTGCATGCAGCTTCAGATATTTGTCTTTTGCCAGCTGTGATATTGTTAAATACCTGAATGGAACGCATAAAACACTTAAAATAAAAAATTTTGTTTTGTGAATCTCAGGGGAATGTTACAATACTATACAGTTCTATCTGACGATTAATTACTGAATTTAATACATTGTTAATATAGTTGATCAGGTTAAACTAATATAATGAAAATCAAGTTAGTTTAAGATCCTGATGACATACAGCTTTTACAATGAGAAATGAGAACTAATCACCAGGCATGTTTGTTGTAAAGCTAACTAATCTGGTGGGTTTTGGTTTGGGTTTGTCATTAGCACAATTGAAGAGAGAGGAGTCATCTCTAATTGTGAATTAATCATTGATGATAAACATAACAGAGTCACTTGTAGAAAAATTTCCTGTGTCATTCCTTCAAAGCTCTAATTCTCTGGTAGTGGAAGTAAAAAATCTAGATGTGTCTCTTTAGATGCAGAAAGCACTTTTGACAGTCTTATAGCTAAGGTCTGTCTAAGGGATTTGTGACGTTTCCATAATTTCTTAACTTATGATACTGAAGTTCTTGTGGCAGTAGTTAACCAGACAACTGTAATTCCCTACTATATGGGATCAGCAATGCCAGTGTTGCCAAAATTCAAAATGCTCTGTGCAGCATTTGTTTTCAGCTTGGACAGAAGAAGTTATATCACACCCCATCTACAAACACTCCAGTGGCTTAAAAATTTCATATGGGATCCTTTTTAAAATTGTTTCTTCTTTGAAGCCATAATTTTTTCCCAAAGTCCATGTTTGTCATCTTTGATGAAGTCTTGTAGTCAGACTCGAAATAGACTTTTTATTGTGTATATACATCTTACCTAACCATTAGACACAGCTATTAGTCCTACACCTGCCGGTTCTGCCAAACATCAGAAAAAGATCCCCTGAGTCCCCTCCGGCCGGACAGGTATTTCCCTTTTTGCTAGGTGGCTAGTTCATCCCATACTCCCCAGGTGGAGTAAAAGCCCACGCTTCTCATCCTTTTGTATCAATCCAAAGACATGACCTGTCCTGAGAACTGAAAAGCGGGGACGGAATGGTGGGACTACCCAAAGGCTGCTGGGCAGTTAGTGGGAATTGTGTCATGAACTCTCCTTAAAATTTTCAAGCGGGTAACTGCATAAAGGTTCCAGGGAATAAACCGGTGTCCGGTTTCCCGGAGAGATTGCTCCCCCCCTCTTTTTTCCTCGTCTGACTAGGGAATAGAGGGAAAGAGTTCACACGTCTCTGGGAATCCAGCCACTCCTGATAAGTGAGGCCAAGGGGTGAGAAATTGAAGCTCGAAACACTACACTAGGAATACCGGGTAAAGTACCCCAAAACTAATTAAGTTCCTGAACTAGAAGAACTTAAACACAAGAACCATAAAAAGAGATCTATAGAACACTATTATGCAATCACTGGTATTGGGTTCAGGGCCATATGTTAAGTACAGAGTTCATGTTAACTTTCACACATTTGATGACACTGCCAGCTGAGATACTCCAGATAGCCTACATTTCTTAACTCTGAAGGCCAGTGATGTGGTGATCATATACAAGCAGGCAGCTGAGCAGATGCTGATCATGTAGTAAATACCTATAACACTGTCGCTCCTATGCAGATGTGAGGACACAAGTAATAAAACCAAGCCACTTCAAGTAACATGAGGCACTCCGTCACACGATAATTATGTAGGTATAGGAAGTTGACATCAGCCTTGTTAGTGAGCTTCATACTGGCTCTCAGGGCCTGTATGGTTACCATAGATGACATATGTAACTCCTCCATGTGTCATGAATGCTATATTGAGATATGATCAGAGGGGAAGACTGTTCACAGACTTAAGCATTGCAGATGATAACCATACACCATACTAGGGAAGATACTGAAGTAAAAGTGGTTCCCTTGCCATACGCGATCCCCGCATGTGATCTACAACTACAAAAACTAAAGTACAGTCAGGTACATAGGTTGAGCTAGGGCAATAAAAGTTTTTATGAAACGTGTGACATGTTTGGTTTCAAAAATTTACACTGAATATGGCTACTTTTGGCGGGAGGTTAAAGTTCAATAACTAGGTTGAACAAATCAAATAGTTATGTCATTAAAACAATAAAGACCTTTACGGCCTTCTCACGGCTTATCACCCCCTTAATGGGGAATTGTTTGCCTTTGGCATCATATACTTTCTAAATTCTTGCAATTTATCATGCTCTGAAATATGGTGTAGATACGGTGTAGGGATTAATTACAGCATCCAATTATCATTAATGTGTGTTAATCACCTTTAGACTCAAGAAGTTATCACTATTATACACGAATATTATATAGATAATGGCCAAGTGGCGCTCCATTATGTAAACTTAATGTCCTGAGGCCCTGACATTGTGAAGGGTAATTAAGTTTACATAATGGAAGCGCCACCAGGCAATTATCTTTTATAAAACCATGTAAATTAAAACCAATTTATTAATTCAATAATTTAACAACTTGTACCAAATGATAAACCTAGACAATCTTTGCAATGTTTCCTTTGGTGTGCATACCATATGGGGCTTTCATAAATTAGTTCTATGGGTTTTTTTATTTCAATACACGATTAACATTGTTTCAGCATGTCTACCACTGGTTTTCCTTTATGGGAAAATATAATTTTGGATAAAGCTTGAAAAATTTTAACATAATCTGACTGCAACAAATTTTAACCATGGATAATGATAATCGATAAAATATGGATCTGTGACTTACAGAAAACACTTTCCATAAAAAATTAGACTGCTTATATAACAATGCTGTGGATAATTTGTTGTGGTGAGTGTTTCATGTTACTTCATTAAGCCTTTATTAATGCCTACTCCACATTTTGTATTTCAGTACTGAAAATTAATCTACAACATTGAGAACAAAATTCAGTTCAACCACAAACAGTGTATCATTTTAGAAGTATATAACAAACTGTAATAAGCTAAAGTAAAATCTTTGTTTTGAACTTAAAAACATTGAAAATTTCAATCAAATTTAAACCCATCAGTAATGCATTTCAGTACTGCATTTTTGAACTACATTTCTTTTCTCATTTTACTTCAGTAAATTTTGAGCCACTTAAAACACTCCATTTAATATAATATTCAGGGTTAGATTTTAACAGTGAGTTTGTTTCAACAGTGAGTTTGTCAAACCACCTTAAGTCCCATTTATCATAAAGGTAGTCACACACTAACCTAGAAATTTAAGGAAAAAAGGATTCCTCAGTAAAGGAAGGTTAGTGAATAGCAAAATTCACGATTTCCTTGAAATTTAGGGATTTCCTAGATTTTTAAGGATTTCTTAAAATTCAAGGAAAGAAAGTTACACTCCTTTGTTTCGGGGAAGTTTAATGAATACTAAAACAAATAAAGGATCAAGAAATAAAAGAAATCCTTACTTTTTAAGGGCTCCCTGGAATAAAGTAGTTTTAGTGAATACCAGCCATGGGACTAAAATGGACAAACTGTGCTATTTGATAGCAAGAAAATTTGCATGCAAATTTCTGAGATTATTTTAAAAGTAGTCTTCAAAATGGAAGACCTTTTTGCGGGCGTTGGCTCTGTTACAAATTTACTGGCGATAATATATTCATGGGTCCTTTAGAAGAGAAGAGGTCTCAGTTTGATTTTCCACAATAGGTATGATTCTTAAATATTTGGGTTAAGAAATGACATAACCTGAATTAATTCAGCCCCAACTGTTTATGAAACATGGATTTTGTGTGTTTATGTAACTAGTGCTTGAACCTAAAAAATAGTGGAAATGTCAAAGAATCAAAGCACCCTTGTGTGACGTCAGAGGTCACATTTTTATGACATATGCAAAGAAAATATTTTGTTGAAGATTTTTATTATGTAAATGTCCACTGTGGACCTGTTGTCATCAAAACATATGTCACCAATAAAATTAATCTCGCCTTTATGAAAAAAAAAACATATTTTGTTCTGTAACATTGTTGGGCTTAATTTTACTCTTTTTACTTAATATATAAATTAAGTAACAGTAAATAGCAGAAATCGGAATCTTGGGTCACTTGATTTGCCATATTGTATTCTCCATTTGCATCTCCCTATCAATCAAATGCAATAAGCCATGATAATCGAATTTATTGTGCAGGTTGTAAATTCCCATTCCTATAACCCAGTGTCATTGGTTTACTTGTCAATCATTAATGCATCAATGGTATAAAGAGAAAACTGTGTTTATGGGGGTAATTTCTGAACCAGGAAATTGCAAGGACAATTGTAGGGACAGAGGCCACTATTACTTATTTAATGCAGAAAGTGAAATGACAATGGTGGGGAACCATTAATGATACGACAATAATAAAAGCAGAAAGAACAGTCTCAAACAGTGCTGCGTTGTCACCAGTGATCAAGTCTAACATAATCTGTTTTGAAATCTATTTTTCCTGTGAAACATTCCTGGAGTGTGAGATAATCATAATACTAACTGTATAGGATAAATAAACTGCACAAAGGTAATACAACAGATGTTAAGACTATGATTGGCTCTCATCCAGTAAAGGTCATTACAGCATATAATCAAAATGAAGAAGCTACAGGTGAACAAGGTGCAGATCAAAGCAGAAGTATCTATGCCAACTACACTAACACAGATCTGTACAAGGCTTTGAAACCTTTCCTCACCAACCTTCAACTGGTTGGCTTGCACCACAAGAAAGAATATCAATTGGACAAATGCATTAGTAAAGACAGTGGGCAAAGGAAATGTAGGCTGGCACTGACACCTTCTCAAGTATACTCCTTCATCATTTCTCTTCTGGTGACTTTAAACACTTTCAGATATTTTTATACCTTTAAGGACGATAACAGCTTTGGAACAACTCTTTTGGACAAATTACTATACATTGGCTGGAATTTGCTGTGCACAACCAAAATCCTAGCCTGCTTCAGAGCGTCCCACAAGTATACCTGCCTTCCAGAATTTTTCTTGGAGTGGGAAAAGATACATGCGAATGACAAGGATTGTGTCAACCTGAAGTTTTGTCGTAGAAGTGCCTACATCTACAGCATCACCTGCTGGACTTTGGTCACTGTTAATGTCGGAGTGTCAGTGTATGCCATTTATTTTACAGATGCATATGATTCTTGGTTGACTCCATTCAGCAAGAAGGACAGCTTCATCCACTACTGGTATATCTACCAGATAATTATCACATTTTATTCAAACACAGTGTGGATCTTTCCCATGGCACTTCAGTACATGATATGTAAAATTCTGTATGTAGAATTTAAAAGGTTTAACAAGTGCTTTAAGAAAAGGTTGGTTGAAAATGGCTGTGAAATGCTTGAAGAATTCGAAGACATGAGACAGAAACATCAAAGTCTCTGCAAGCTTGTAAATCATGCTGATGACTTCTTATCATTATACAATGGTGGTGTGGTAGCATTTGCTTTATTAGGAATATGTATAAACCTCTATAACCTTATATGGTATGAGGAAGTGAGGCAAGATTTCTTTGCTGTGTTTGTGCCCCTGTTTTGGCTGACAGCAATAACAGTAGAACTTGGATTTGTCTGCATTGGTGGGATACTGATCAATACCAAGGTTGGACTTTTAAGCCTAATACTTATGCCAAAGCAATGAGAAATTACTGATCAATTGTTATTATATTTAAAGAACATATGATGTTGGTATTATAGTTTGTTATATGATACCTAAAACAATACACCAGTCCCAAAATTTGCACAGCTGATTATTATTTTTTCCACTTGAAAAGTGAAATTATATTAAGTGTGTTGTAATGTATGTAAATTGAGTTAACAATTCCTAACTGTCTTCGTGTACCATTTAACATGAATAATACACTAGTCTCACACCTCCCAGGTTTGGGATTCTATGTCCAACCTAAAGTGAGAAAATTGCCTGTTGGTGTCTACTGGGTTTCACTGCAGAAATCAACTGGTTAGCACTGCTTTCCTCCAGCCCCTCAACTATCCGTTGTGATATGACCTGTACGATGTGCTGAAAGATATGTTAAACCCCAATCAATCAATCAGTCAATCAATGCCCGTTGTAATGCCCGTTTCCAACACCAAGTAATTCTTGATGGATAGCTAATCTAACTATCTTTTTTATAAAATTTTGGAAGACGTGCCTAGTTCCCAGCTTTCACAGTAACATGCTACAACCCAATGTCCTCATTTACTTTTGGTTGTGGTTCAATCTGCTTCATACTTTGGTTAGATGCCTTTGTTAGGATTTGTTTCTGGGCAGGATGCTCCATTCTACATAACTCAAAATATGCTTTGAATTTGAGACCGCTTCTTTAGACTTCCTTCAAAGAACTTCACAAGCTTAGAAAAAAAATATAGACACTGGAGGGGTGACGTGGGGGAAGGGATATTTGGGGCGGCTCATTCTTATGTGTACTACCAAGATATGTGAGTCTGTTTACTGCCACAAGGATGAGGTCTTCAAGGGACAAGCAGGGGCCACAGTGGCAAAGTGGTAAAATCTAAGGTTGTTGGTTCAAATCCGAAACCTATGTGGGAAAGCTGATAGTTATTTACTGAAGGTCAGCAGTTCATTGAACAGAACCAATTGTATGTACTGGTTTCCTCTACCCATAAAACTATCCGTTGTGATATGACCTATACAGTGTTGAAAGCAACATTAAAACCCAAATAAACAAAAATCAAGCAAATATACATAAAACTAAAAGTACGGAAAGGTGGGAGCAGGGTATTACTATTGATATTTTTATTGTATATTATCACTTTGTTGTTTCTGTAGGCACATGATGTGCAAGGTATGTTGTACGATATTCACCTGACAGCTCTCAGAACGGAAAAGTATCAGCAGGTAACATACTTAATACCCTACTACACTTTTCTAATAAAGTGACCTAATGTACCCATGTTTATTCTAGATCCCTAAAGTCACAATACCCTGTCACTTCGTTTCATTAGGTGTAGGAAAACCATTAGGTTTTGTTGGGAGGGAATAATATTTTGTTAATGGAATTAACATACACCTTTAAATATAGATTCATCCAATAAATCCACCAAAACTTGGTCTTCTGCTGAGGTATTAGAAAAATATATCCTAAGTGACCATAGCCAGATTTACCTATGTTTCCACACCCATATCAATACCTATTCATCTAAAATCCCAATAAAAAGAGTTTTCCTCCACATTGATTGAGACTCTATCCGGTGGGTCATTATGTACTGGGGATTCAGGCAGATGAGGGTTTGGCACCTTAAGGTGCAAAGGGGTGAGTAGATATAAGCTCTGGTGAGAACAATCAACACTCAGAAATCATCTCATCTTTCATCTAACAACCGCAAACATTTTATTTATGTTAATGTTGTGAGAGCTAGGTTTCAGATCCATGAAAAAAGTCACCATAAACTATTCACTACCAATGGGCCTCATTCCTAAAATAGCTGGTTTTGTTGGTCCAACGAGAAGCATATTGTGGTACATTTTCATGCTACCCCATTCACACTACAGGAGGTATGCCCCGCTGTCATAGGCCTCTGGTGAAACACCCCTGTCCCTTAACTACTCTCCGAGGTCCATATGTGACTTTGTGACCTTATCATGAGCATATGCAGATAAATTTCTTGCTACAGTAACTGAAGGTGTAGTCCATGGTGTATATAATATTGTGACTTGGTCGTATTTTGGTTTAACACGGCAACATAAGACAAGTGGAGGAAAATGGATGTTTTACCATTGTGTCACTAGGTCGCATACAAACCTCAGACGGTAGTTGCAGGACAGGGAATTTCATCCAATGGCTACAACTGTTGATTGTACCCCCTGTAGTGTGAATGATACACTGAATCTCGGAAGGTATGTGGCATCGTTGGAAGTGGTTCCGCCCCTGAGTAAAACCTCTAAGCTCGGGACGTACCAGGTATAGTGTAAATGGGGATTAAGGAAGCTGGTTTTTTTTGCCAAAGTCACAGGATCAGTCATATATATACAATGAAATATCAGTTGTAACACCACACAGATATGTTTTTAGGACCTTATAGCTGTTGTAGCTGCCTAATGACTGAAAAGAACGGTCATGAGTATTTGGGAGAGTAATGCTCATTTGCAGGTTATGAAACATGTCTTATATTTTATGAGTATCTATGATAACGTTTATTTTGCTTCAAACCTCTGTGAATCTGAAGAGATATGTCATATGACAAACAAGATTTACAATCTAAACAACACTGTCGGGATAGTTGGGAGGCAAACTGCCGACTCTGGAACAAGGGTATAACGACTAATTCAATACAAGATCAACATTGCCCTTGAAGCTCACTCTTTGTAAATCCCTTTATTTTTCAGCTGCAACAATTTTTATCCCGAGTAAGCAACACTCAGATTGGACTGACAGCTCTGAAGATGTTTGTTATTGATAAAAATGCAACACTAACCGTGAGTATATTGCATTGAAGAACACTAATTTTTGAAATTATTAATAATGTTATAGAAACATATTGTGAGAATTTAATATTTGTAATTCAGTTTGATTTTGTAACCAAAGTACTTGTTAAAATAAATGGAGACTAATATGTGATACATCAAAGTGGTCAATCCATTTAGCTAAGGAAATTGGAAACAGAATAATGGTTCAAATGAAATATATAAAGTCTATTCAAATCAATGCTAGTGTAACATTCATATCTGAAATTTTGGAAGAGTTTCACCAATATTCACCAAGGATATATACCGATTGTAACATGGCTGTATCAGTGAATCTGATTGGCTAATTTTTTTAGGAAAAATATCGTTTGTAAAATCCGCGTAAATTCTATGATTAAATTATCACTGGTTGTTCAATCAATTGGGCCTTATCATTGTTTTTGAGACATTAAGCAATTCAGTTTTTGTTTGTTTTATTGTAAATATAGAATTTATAAAAGTATTTATGTTGTTTCTGTTACATAAAATGATTTACAATGTGTCACGTTCTGATAGAAAAAACAGATTCAATTCTCATAGCTCTATAGTATCACTCAGGCTCCATGACCCTAATATTTCCATTTGTTGTAAAATATCTTATAACCGCTTACTTGTCATTTTCTACAATGCCTGTTTCACTAAGGTTAAAAATCCTAATACTACACTACTATGGCATTAGGGCTTCCATGTAGATATCGGAAGTACTGTGGTAGTCATGTGAGAAAAGGTTACGTTATGATGTCAGAAAGAGTTTAACATGCCTTTACAACACCACTAATAGGTAAACTACACATGATATGGATAAATATAGTTAATCTCCAATGG
Organism: Sabellastarte sp. h YS-2021; assembly: GCA_964017235.1. Lineage (NCBI taxonomy): Eukaryota > Metazoa > Annelida > Polychaeta > Sabellida > Sabellidae > Sabellastarte > Sabellastarte sp. h YS-2021. The sequence continues at coordinate 169,842,927 of OZ024929.1, read as the reverse complement.
TTACAAATTATGCACTTTAATGTTTTGTTGTTTTTTACTTCTTTTGTAGCTAATAGGACTATTGATTTCCTACTTCATCATCATTGTCCAGTTTTCTTCAGCTCCATCCACACAGACCACCTGTAACTGTACTGAAGTTCTGAACAACCAAACCTTGCATTGCTTCATCAAGTAACTCCACAGTCTCACATCTTACACATTGGTGATACCTGGATAGTTGACAAAAATTTCATAAGTCTACCACACACCAATTCCCAATCTTCTAAACAGATCATCTAGGACTGTACTGAGAATCGCAGCAACCAAGCTTGGCATTGCAAATTGATACTCAATGTTATGTATGCAGGCCCAGAGGTTTTAGTATAAACGAAATGAGAAGTTTTTGTATAGGAAAGAGCCTTATAAATCTGTTATTTCAAAATATTTTGTATGTGATTGGTTATTGTTTATCACGGTCATTATGTTGCTAACTCATAAAACACAGAATTCTATATAGGCTATTCATGACTTTACTGAAGCACGCAACACCTCCAAAGTGTAACATCTTAGTGACACCTTGCTTGGTACCTAACTTTACTCTTCCACTTTAGTGAAAACTCTGTGTACAAGTGGTGCACACAAAAGAGCCTAATAAATCTGTTGTTTCAAAAATATTTGTGTTTGTGAACGAGTCTTGATTATTACACTCAATATGTTGCTTTACAAAACCCCAAAACATACTCTTCTATACAGGCCATTTATGACAATACTGAGGTACACAACAACCAAATCTTACATTGCTTGACCAAGTAATTCTAAATTTATTTATTTATTTGGGGTTTTATGTCACTTTCAACACTGTACAGGTCATATCACGACGGGTAGTTGGGAGGGCAGAGGAAACCAGTACATACAGTTGGTCAAGGTTCTGTACTGTAAACTGCCGACCAACGGCAAGCAACTACCAGCTTTCCCACTTGAGGTCAGGCCGGGAACTGAACCCCAATCTCAGAGGTGGGAGGTGAGAGTGTTACCACTCTACCACAGTGGCCCCCAAAGTAATTCTAAAATGTCAAGGTCTTCATACTTGCTACACCTGGACTGGTGACCTCTTTGTCGTCTTTGAAAACCACACGACAATACACAATCTTCTGGAAAAAGAGGTGATTGCACTACTTATGTCCATATTAATGAAATGCAAGAGGGAAGGTAGTTGGATTCCCTTTCCTATGTTCTCTGCTGGAGAAAAGGTCCAATATTGGTCTTCATTTTGGATAATTACTGTTGGTAGGTGCACTTAGCAACTGTATGGAAAACATATAATATATTGTTAGTCAACTACTATGGTGAACATTTTGATATATGTTTCTTTTTAGCTTTGCTTAATATAGCAAAAAATAAGCTCTATGAAAGTTTAAATAGAATTAGAACTTTCTTTTAAAATGATAACTTAAGTAATAATATCTGAAATAAAAGTGTTCCTCAGTTTAACTGTTGTAAATCCTTTCAAATAAATTGTCAGTGACCTCAATGGCCTATAGGGTCTGCAGGTTAGGCATCTAACCCACATGTGGCCTCTGTGGGTTCGACTCCCACAGGTGACAATACAGGAGCTGTTATAATATGGGCCTGGCTGTTAAATGGAATGTAAATCCCAACTTTGACCTTGACTTTAAATAAATTGTCAAATCATGTATAATTTAATTTCCTTATAAATATTCGATGTTATAAGTCTCATTATAAATTAAAAACTAACTCAAACCTTTATAAAACAGGCTAAAATCATTTAAGCTTTTAAAAAATCATAGCAGTTTCTAATTTGCAACAATCCCTTCCACAATGCTTTGCAGTTCAGACAGGCTAGGTGAAGGTCATTGCCGGCAGTACTAATTCTTTTCTTGTTAAAAATGACTGGAGTCTAGTCTATAAGGGAAGGTATTTAAATTTTTTCTGAGAGATATTCTCTTTGGTGAATTTGATAAGAATGGATCACATTCTACGATTTGATGACACTAAGAGTCAACTAGTCTGCCACATCAGTTTCGATCATATTTCAATGTAATAGAATTATTTAACAGTTTTATAGAGTCCTTTTCCAATAGCTTATGTAAAAGGACTTTTTAAAATCTGTTCATGTAATAACAAATGTCGCAATGTGAGTCTGTTTTATTGTTTCAAAATGCCTGAATACTAAAACACAAAGGATAAATGAGTAAAGTAAATCAAAGGTGCAATAGAAAAATTACATATCACAGATTTGAAGCTACTGCTTGGTTCTGTGGATATTGGGTAGCCAAAAATAATTCAAGTGTGCTTTCATCCAATTGTCAAATTTCTTGTGAAACTCTTCAGGCATTAATTATAAGTGAATAACCAATGAAATTTAAGGAGGTCTATATTAGTATTTTATGTGCTTTTTTATTATTTTTTTATTATTAAACCATACACTTCACTTTCATTTTAAAAGATATTATGTTGTTACTGGTTATCATATTTGTTGTAACATAATATGGACCCTCTGCAGGAGCTCACTAACAATAATGTACAGAGTACAGCTTTAAAAACACTAGTATTTGAAAATGAAGAAGTTACTAATACCCAGAGTGAATAACTGACAAAAGGTTCCTGCTAGACATCACTACAGAAAATGGATCAACCAAGGTTGAGCCAGTCATCAGCCATATATGACAGAAGACAACAAATATTTCTCTTTTCTTGACAGTAAAAATAACTTTTAAAAATTAATACAAAAAACTGAGATGATACACTGTTACATGAAACGATAAATTTACTAAGACATATGCCAATCTCTGACGATATAATACAACTTGATATATACCAATAATAAAATTAAAACTCATTAAACCTGTCTGTTTACACAGAGAAAAATATAATGAAAGCTAATAAAATATTTTTTTGGAGATTTTCTTTATCAGATTAGCAAGTATCATTCTACTAGCGGCATAAAACAGCAGCATAAAATGAAAGCCAATAAAATGTTATTTTATTTAGAATTCTCTTAAGTTTATCAACCAACAAACCATGCACTCCACCAAGTGACAAAAATACTGTTGTTTGTAAAATTAATGTGTAAAAACATCATTAAAATAGCTTGTGAGAAATGTTCTCAAGCATAATCAAAGCATTAGTTCAGTTGAAGCCTGTGCAAGCAAACACAAGACCATCGGCAATAATCAATGCTATACCCTATATTTCTGATAGGCTAATGGCATCCATACAACAGACTAATGTACTCATTAACTCCAAACATTTGGCCTTCATTAAACAATGGCTCATATATTTCCTAATGTCAACGGCCATTTGAAATCATGCTTGTTACACAAGCAGAGAGCCATAAGCCATTTGACCTGTATATATTATGTAGTAGTAGCAATGTATACATCATTTTACATTTGTATTTATTAATAAATGGTATCCGCATTGGTGTCTCTGTCTTGGGGGTTGGGGACTGCATAGTGTATAGGTAGCTGTAGGGAAACTCTGTTGCTGGGAGGAATTCATTTGTATATGGGACACGCCCTTAATAGTGAGAAACTTGTGGTTATCAAATCAAAGCATTGTTGTTAATTATTAATTGTACCCAGAGTAATATAGACCAATCGAATTATTGTGTCTTAAAATAACCTCTTGAAGTAAGTTACAAGTTGAAGTTGTAAGAAGGTATATTTTTGTCTAATTTTAGAGTTTCAAATGCTGGCAAGTTAACACTTCTTCAGTTCAGGTACCATCTGGAAATAATATGAAAAATTTACTGCTTTCTGTCATTACTAAATAGTTCCCATCAATACAATGTGTTAAATGTCAACAAACTTATAACTATGAAACAAATGATAAAGAAGGTATCATCTCTTATACTGATTCCTGTTAGTGTATATATTCGTATGCATATATGACCTGCAGGTATGGTCTGTGTTAAGAAATTGTAACAGTAAAGAAATATCAGGATTGTTTCTTTGCAAAAGGTTTGCGATTTGAGCTTGTGACTTGCTTGAAATTTCGAAAGATTTTTCAATGACTGGTAAGCTCCTACAAGTAAGATATTCTTGAGGATGTTTTAGATTTAGTTTTTATTTGGTATCAAAAGGTCATTTCAAAGAACTGAATGTGTGTTACTAATGTCTGTTCACATATTTACTCCTTTCTTGAGTTTATCTTAGCAGTTATATGAAATTGTTGCTTCTTAGATATTTCCACAGTTCAGGTAGTTTCCTGCTAGGTAGGTTCTTTAGGAATGCTTCTTATGGCCTCAATGCAAAATGATTTCCGCCTAATGTTAATTTCAGAGGCCTGCTAGTTCTGCTCCTATTTTGTTGAGATATATTACTTAATCTTGGTCCACTGTCTCTTGGACTTGCAAATTGTATATTCATCTGGAATAAGGGTTCCCCGTATTATTGACATCATTTCATCAAATGGTCTTACTTGCCCAAGCAGAGATTCACATACGACCATTCGTTACTGACAGTCTCCACCACTCTGTCACATTTTAAATTCTGTCATAAGCTCAGGTTGCATGGTATTGATAGGGGTATGGGGTTCCTGATCAATCACAATCAGTTCTTTGCTAAATCGGCCCCCTCAAAACTCAAATTTGCCCCCTGCAAACTCACCTCCCAGTTGAAAACAAACAATAAAAGAAATGCAATTAGAGTACTTTTATAGCACTTAATCTTCATCATTTGACAGACTCTAAGGCTGACAAACATTTATTTGTGAAAGTTCATCAGGTAGGCATGTATCAGGTAAGCACTCCTTAATTGTAACCTGGGGCCGTATTCACGAAAGGTCTTAATCTTAGTCTTATCTTAGGCTTAGCCATTTTTATATAACTATTGTGGTTTTATTGGGTCATGTGACCATATTTGTACACTTAATGCAGTTATACAGATATTATACTGTTGCTGGAATTTCAGACATCAGATTTTTTTCATTACCCATACATTTTTTCAATCAAATAATAGAATTTTTAATAAAATAATTTTGTGCAACACAAAAATAACATATGTAAAATATTCTACGACAATTACTTTCATACTATTAATATCTTCAGGTTGTATTTTGCACTTACATAAACATTGACATGCTGTCCTTCATTGAGTTTATGCCATTGAGTTTATGCCAGGGGATGTAAACACAAGTGAGTTGTTGGTTTGACCCTACATGTGCCACTTTGATAAAAATCAATAAATGAAAATATTATTGAACAACTCATGTGATAACAGTGCTTCATTGTGTCAAGGTCAGTTAACAAAGCTTGTTTTTGGGGAAAAAGAAACATCTTCAAGTATTTATATATTTTATGTCAGTAACATGACAGGTGCAGTTAATTACCTTTTATAAAGAACATATTTTCAAATCTTGTTATATATTTTGAGTAAAAAATAATATAAATAGTGGAACCAAAAGCATAAAAATATTTTATAAAGTGATATATAAAACTTTCAAAGTGGCATATGCACATTAATCAATATGTATTCATTGTGGATATTTTTTGCACATTGTGGATAAGTTTTGCACATGAAAACCTACAAACCACTATAAAACATAAAATAAAATACATTGCAGAGATGTGGTAAGAATTTTAAACTCAATGTTAGCCATATGAAGTTTTGAAGTGGAGAAAACATAACATGGTGGCCATATTTGAGACTGGTCTTAAATATTTAAGACCACCCCAGCCAGTCTTAGAGTTATGACCAAAGATAAGACTAAAACCTTTTGTGAATTGCTCTAGGACTAAGTCTAATGTCCTAACAAGTTTTTGTCCAAAGTTTTGACAAAAGTCTTAGAGTTCAGACTAAGATTAAGATAAGACCCTTCTTGAATATGGCCCCTGGTTCCTATTAACGGGAACTAATGGGGGATAATTATATATAATCATGTTACGTTTGTTTCAAAAGGGTGACAACTTCTGAAGTGATATTAAGCAAATATGCAATTCACATATATTGAGTAACTTTGAGATAATATTTAATATCAGACTAATTTAATGGCAAAGAAAAATGAAATTAATATAATGGCCTTGTGTATCTTCATGAATTAAAAGCATTGTCAAATACCAGAGTCATCTTTGTTAATGTGCCATATTTTTATCGTGTTTACTTGTGACCTAAGCAGTCAGTGTAAAACAACATTCTGTTATATGTTTTACCCATTAGTATTGTTTGGATGTCCATTATCATCCGATGAAGTAATTTTAATAGAATCAGTAAAGATTATTCCTTTTTTGGGTGTCTACAGAAAAAAAGACTGTTTATGTTTTGTCAATAAAAAGTAACACAAAGTAGTTTTACAGTCACACTTTGACAAGACAAAATACCGACGACATTTTTTTAAAGATTTTCTGAATAACAAAAGAAAACGGCCTTTCATATATCACTTTTAACTGTAGGAATTATTTTTAATCTAAATATGGAGCTTGAAAACCAACAGATACTAAGTGTATCAATGAATATGAAAAAGAACAAGTCACAACAATACCGACCAGAATCTGTGGCCATCTCATTTGAGGACCAAGAAGAAGACATTGATATTTATAAAGCATACACTTCAACTGACCTGTATAAATCTTGGCATACTTTTTTCATTAGTCTCAGATTCTTTGGACTACATCATACCAGGATGAGTTTTTACAGACAGTCACAACAACATACAGCAACAGTAATGACACCAACAGGCAAGACAAAATGTTCTTGGGAAAATGTGACATTGTCCCGTGGGTATGCATACTTTGTAGCTGTTGTTGTCACACTGAATCATCTGAGATATTATTTTACGTTCCGAGGGAACACCGCATTTGATCTGGAGTTTTTCAACAAAATTATAGTAAGCTTGTGGACATTACTTGGTGCGGACAATGTGATTGTTTGCTTAAGGGCATCGGAAAGCTACAACTGCTTCCCCAACTTTTTCTTAGAGTGGCAGAAAATACATTCATCTGGCAATAGGAATTTTTGCTTGAAAGTTTGTCACAAAAATGCTTACGCATATAACATTGTATGTTGGATATTAGTAATCTGCAATATGGCTGCAAATATATATTTGATGTGTTTCACTGATATGTTTGAATCCTGGCTCACTCCATTTGACAAAACTAATGCTTATGTGAATGTACTGCATGGAATCAATCTCTTTGTCATAACTTACCTTTGTGCAGCTTGGATGTTTCCTTCAGCCTTACACTATCTCACATGCCAACTTCTCTACACAGAATTCAAGAGATTCAATGCACTTTTCAGGAAACAACAACTGGAGAGTAAGTTTGAGATAACTTCAAACTTTGAAGAATTGAGACAACATCATCAATGCCTGTCCCGGCTTGTCAGTTATGCAGATGAATTCCTGGCCTTGTACCATGCCGGTATTGTTATCTTTACACTGGTATCAGTGTGCATCCATTTATTTAATCTGATATGGTATACTGATGTGAGTAATGATCCATTAATTCTAACTGTGCAGTTGTTTTGGGTGATGTGTCTTATCGTTAATATGACATTTGTTTGTGTTGGAGGAGCAATGGTAAATCATGAGGTAATGTTCTTCACATTTTTTTTGTGTGTATTAAATATGTAATATTTGATACTTGGGGCCGGATTCACGAAAGGTCTCAAGTCTGAGATTTTGGTCTCAAATCTAAGATTTTTCTTAGATTTTTCTCAGATTTAAGACCTTTTGCTCAGCTGGGATTCACAAAAGATCTCAGGTTAAGATTTTTCTCAGATATGGTCTCAAATCTAAGACTGCCTAGGGGGTGACTTAAGTTTTCATAAAATAGAGTATATGTAATAAAAAGTCACAAAATGAAAATAGTGAAGTATGACATATTATTTAACTTGTAATACAAAATATGAATATATATTAAGTGTTTGTACAAAAACAACAGTAAACATTTACATTACAAATTTACATGAGTGGCTTGTTTTGCTGTTATAATCGGTTCTTTTGAACGTCAGTACAAATTATAGTAAAAAGACAATGTTTTGCTTGATTGAAATATTCTAAAATGTAAGTATATATGGTAGAGTGCTAAAATATAAATGTGTATACTTTCCAGTAATTTCAACAAAATGTTACATCAGTTTTGATTGGTCCAGATTCAAATCTTGGCTGAGATTTTGGTCTCAGCTGAGATTTTCGTGAATCTCAACTTAAGCAGAATCTCAGCTGAGACAAAAATCTCGTGAGACCTTTCATGAATCTGGCCCCTGATGTATGATTTATTGTATTTATACAAAAATAAGGTACATATTTATCCGTATAACCTAGATGAATTGTGAAAATTAGTCAAGGAAAACATACTGAACAAAGCAACTCACCTCTTCAAGTTAAAAGTGTAAAAACCAGTATTCCCACAACCATTGATTATTGATCTTTGATGTCCCGCACTAAGAGATTTCCTCATTCCTTTGTTACCTAGGGCTACGGTGGCAGGGTTCAAACCCCGGACATTATGTGGGAAAGTTGGAAGTTTCTTACTGAAAACTACAAGTCGTGATATGACCCGAACAGTGTTGAAAGCGATGTAAAACACAAATAAATAAATTACTTTGTTACTTAAATAATCTGATTCCCGTTGAATGGAAGATATTGCTTCTGTGAGGCAGTAGGTTAGATATGAAAAGAATTTTAATAACAGGCAAAACTGGCATGTTTTATAATAATATAATGGTTACCTGGTAGATTTTTATATATACATATACGACAATTAAATATCATAGTCTTATGTAACTTACACTATTCTAGAAATATATAAATACATTTCACTGTACCATTTTATTTGTGTGTGTGTGTGTGTGTGTGAAGGCGCATGTCGTACATGATTGGTTACATGACTTCAACTTAAACGGAATTAACATTGACCAGTTTGCACAGGTAAAGTATATACAATCGTTAATACTGGAAAAGAGAGATCTATTGTTACATACTGTTTTAACAGTATTATATTAATTTCTAAAATTCACTGATAATATTTTTTTCATCTGTTATTACTATACAGCTACAATTTATTTTCAGCTGTAAATGTTTTTACAATGTCTAACATTCATTACACATTTATTTGTGTAGTATTTCTTGGTATTTTATACAGCTGAAGATGTTTGACCATTGTTTATCATAGGCTACACATTAATTACTCCATTATATATTGACCCTTTCTATACAGCTGAAGATGTTTTACTGTTATCTAGCAATGAGTAAACATTAATTAATCCATTATTTTTGGCCATGTCTATACTGCCAAAGATGTTTTACCATTGTCTATCATAGACTACACATTAATCAATCCAATATTCATTGGCCATGTCTGTATAGCTGAAGATATTTTACCATTATCTGTCGTCACACATTAATTAATCCATTAATTATTGGTCATGTCTATATAGCTGAAGATGTTTCAGTCACGAGTCTCTTCTAACCAGATAGGACTTACCGCCATGAAGATGTTTGTAATTGACAAACCAACCATTCTCACAGTAAGAACCCAAGACTTTATATTAACTTTGTTTTATCCTATTACACCTGGCTTAATTATGTTTCTATTTGAGTCAATATATTATTAAAAGTACTACTTTCAAATCATTAGAGCACACACAGAAAGGGAAAACATCATTGTCTCATCAAGTTTAACTTGTGACTTGTAATATCTATCTATTCCTATAATAATAATTATGATTAAGATTGTGAAAAGACACTAGAAGTGGTGATTAACAGATATCTTATGGCTGATAGTCCTAGGGCCTATAGAATCTTACATGTTGAATAATAGTCTTCCTTTCTTTTCCACTCAGAACACAATGCTCTGTTTATGACTGACAAGTCCCATTCTCTTGAATGGAATTTAGGCAACTTCTAAACTAGACTAAAAGTCTTCAGAAATTAAGCCTAGGCATTGGCCTGTGATCCTTACAGCATTGTATAACATACTTTAAAACTTGCATAATCCATTGAATTCGAATTCACTGAAAATACAGTGCAATTTGCTGATAAAATTTGGTGTCAGTAAAGGTGCAACCACAGATTGAGATGATACATTTTTAAAGATAGAAAAGTAAATTATATATCAAAATCATTTAAAAATAACAAAAAATAAAAGTTATAATTCTGTCAAATATTCATGGGTAATTTGATATCCCATGTCTCCTGTAATTTTAGCTTACATTCTCTGAATTACAAATATTTCATGGTCCTATAATTCTTACAGAACTGGGGATGCCTAGAACAGGGCAATAGCTCCTGTACTCTCGAGAACCAAAGATGTATCTAGCACTAGATTTGTAGAGTTGGTTTTCGGGTTGGCTCCAGTTGAACACCCCATTATAGTCACAAAGTCAAAGTTGGGGTTTTACATCCTGTTCAACAGCCATGGTCATTTTGGGACAGGTCAACATTTGCCACTTGTGGGAGTTGAGGGCTAGAACCACACAGATGACTTATAGTCACGCCATTAAGGTAAAATAATGTTTTCAAATCAGGGAATACCTCCTTAGCCTTGGCCATTCAAATCAAAGACTTTTTAAAAAAAATCTCTCTTACATTTGTTCCTCCCAGTATCAAACGAAGTTGGCAAGCACTGGATGATATTCCAAATTCTTCACTTTTAACTGATAGTGTATATATCTGTTTACTGATCCAAGTTAGAGATAACTAAATGACAATCAAGAGCATCAAGAAAAAGGTATGGTATTGTTTGTGAATTGTAACTTGGATCAGTAAACAGATATATACACTATCAGTTAAAAGTGAAGAATTTGGAATATCATCCAGTGCTTGCCAACTTCGTTTGATACTGGGAGGAACAAATCACAAACAATACCATACCTTTTTCTTGATGCTCTTGATTGTCATTTAGTTATCTCTAACAATAGACTATCTGCTAAAATTAGTCTTTATAAGGACAGATATCAACTGAAATCAAAATGTTTCAAAAGGTTTCTATTTTCTTTTTCAGATAATTGGTCTGCTTATCACATACTTTGTGATTATTGTACAATTTTCTACAACAGCACCAAATGACAATGGATCTAATTGCAACTGTTCTGCAACTTTACAAAATGCATCTCTGAGTTGCTTCACAATATGATGTTTTAACACTAATGACAGGAAAAAACATTTACAATGTTAGTATTGATTACTGTGATATTAGTCTACTATGTTATAGAACGTTTACTATTTTGTTTGATTTATTTGATTAGTAATCATCATCTGCCACTTCATTATTAAATAACTTATTTGCATCACCAAATCAAAAGCCTCAGAGAAATTCTAACGTCCACAATCTCTTATTATTTCAACCCTTCTTGCTGTTTTATAAAATCTCTGGTTTTTCAAATTGACCCAGGACAACTTTTATTTATAGCGGTAGTGCCACTTACCAGCCTGTAAAATCTGGAATAAAAATTAAAATTGAAACAAATTGGGAAACAGGATTACAAAAACTGCCATAGTTTATGAGGTTTGTCCTTAGGTTTACAATTTCTGGTTGGCAGAATGCTAAACTTATGCCAAAAATGTATTATGTATAAGTTATGAAGGGACTTGGAATAGAAATGATTGTGAATTTTTTAAACAAATTTATTTGCTGCCCTAACGTCATGTACTGTGGACTCCAGTTTATTTGCACTTTTCTGAAACATTAGTAGTATCCCTAACGTTGCTGTTACATATTAAAGGTAACTCTGGAGTATGCCTAGTTTTGCCAATCCAAGGCCCCTACAGGTTATCTTGCACATACATCCCCATCAAGACCCCATTTCAGGTCATCCAGGGCAAAACTACGCAACTGGGAAGATTATAAACATGTTTAAAACTTTCCATAGAACGCCACATTGACCACCTGCTGCCACAAGCTGTCCGGGAATACTCCAGTCCAGATACCCAGTAAACATTTATTAGGTTTGAAAACATTTGAAGGGAAACATTTGGTAAAGGTTAAAAATGATGGGTGCGAAACCTATTTATGAAAGGTTATCAAAAAGTTTTGTGTGAGTCATTTATTGAACATTTAATTGCTACTGTTAGAAAACATTACAAATGAACATTACAATGTTTCAGAAATATTATTTCAACATTTTTCACCAACATTAACATTGACTTGGTTCAGAGGTCAAATTCAACCTGTTTTCAGGTTGCTGAGCAATGAAAAAAAAATTATGTCTAAAATTGTAAGATAACAGCTTAATAATTGCACCTCCATTCAATTCTTACTTTTAGGCATTGTATGGGGGGCAATTTTTGACAAAGTGCCTTAAAATCCGCTGTTATTGCTCACCACCATTTGCAAATGTTTGAAGGTAAACATTTAAAAGGCATGCTGAAAATATGGGTACAAAAGCTGTTTGTGACAGAATGTTGTCAAAACATTTGATAGAAAACATTTCAAAATCATGTTAAAATGATTGGTAAGAAAACTAGTTTCTATGGAATGTAAATAAAACGTATTTAAAGCAAATATTTACAAGACATGGTCAACGAATGTTTTTAAAATGTTTCATGAAAACTGTTTATTAACCATTAAAAGGAACATTTAACCATTATACTATTTATTAACCATTAAAAAGGAAAACATTTCCAGCATATCCCTTATTATTTGAGCTGTTTTATAAATGCCTTAAAAATGTTTCCAGTTAAACCTCAGTTTCATGAGTTATTTTATAAACATTTTAAATGTTTACTGGGCTGTATTAGCCTCGGGTAACCTCTTTTGGTCCCAAGTCATCTATGACAATATTTGGACATTATTTTGATGATATTTTCCCACAATATACGCTATCAAATATCTGAATGCAGCACAAAGAAGCAGCCCTTTTATTTGAATCACTGTTTGATCACATGGGCCAACTGATGACTCACAGACCGACATTCACCCAGGACAAACTGTGCCATTTTTAGAAAATTTTTATTGTTTCCCCCACCGTATCCCTAGACCACAGCAGGTGGTCTTGCAGGCACAGTGGGAGCATCCACAGATCAACAATCCAGGGGGTCCTCCCTGGAATGTGGAACAGCCCTATAATCGATGTTAATGCTATATTTTTGTACATATTTCGGCACATAAAAAGAAAATACAAGAGGCAACACTTGTTTTATTCTGTCTTTTATAAATACTCCATCCATAGTTCTGCAATGAACATGCTTGAAGGTGCTTTTTCCATCAGGCTTAGTTTGTCTTGGATTTCTTGGTACCTCTGTAAAAAATCTATTTATTGTTCAGCCAAATACCCCACTTAATAATTTTCCACTACACTAGATTCATCAAAAATATAGATTACCCTTAACTACTATAACCTATACAATCTTCCTTAAATGTAGTTTTAATGCAATTCTGACACAGTACAATAAACAGCTTTGCATTGGACAACAATGCTGTTTGATGACCAGGTCTGAATAATTAATGGTGGGAAAGCAATGGGTTCGCGATGGCTAATGTTTTGTACGTGTATGTAGTGATAGGTACTAAAAGGGGCTTTCACACACACCTCCTGTTTCATTTCCTCGGCCAGGTATATTATGTAATCAGTTTTATTCATTCGTTTGTTTATCTGGCTTGTAAACTTGAAAAGTTATGGAAGAATTCAGCAAATGTTGACACGGGAGACACAATTAGATTTTGGTGGTGATGTTGCCGACTGTATTGATCCATTAATTTGTGAAGGTTTTTTAAACATTGCACTCACAAGTAATATTGCAGGTGTTGGGCCTTGACAGAGCTCCTAGCTCTCCAAGTACTTTTCTAGTTAATGAAAGTATGAATAGATTACATTATTAGATTGCCTTGCATTGTTGAACTACAGTACACCAAATACATGCACAAAGAAGGAACCAAACAGGCATGTCTTTATACATCTCATTTTAAACTGAGATGTCTCAGTCATATTCAAAATACTCTATGAAGGGTAGGCCATATCACTATTTAATTAAAACACCGACGTCATGCCAGTCACAGAGACTAACAAACCAGTGTGTTGAACCAGAAAACGGCTCTTTACCTGGTGCAGATTTACCATGTGTCAGAATAACCCCGGAAATAGTTTGTAAAACGATTGCTTTTCTGGCCAAAGCCTATTTTAAGCCCAAAATTAATAGGTTAATCTAAATTACCCCCAAACAGTCATATATAAAACTAATGACTTTGTTCCAATGACCATTAGTACAAAAAAGTGATGAACAATCTGTGAGGATGGAACCGTGAACTACTCGCACAGATGACTGACAATAAAACCACGATCAAAGTAGTATAATATGTCAAGTGTCAAAAGCTGTGCATAGTGCTTGTGTATGAAGCAATGAGGTTTCAGAGTAACTTGGTTGGTAACAAATTTGGTAAATAAGGATGTGATTGGCACCTTTGTGAGATAAAATAACCACATCTCTTTACTAACATTGTAAACCTTTTCCAATAATTGTTTTTCCTTGGAGTTACATTTCTGAGATGTTACATTGGTTGGTTTAAGAATTTGAGAGAAACAACTCTATTAACCTTCACAATAGGCACAAATTTAGACTGTTGCTATGTTTCAGATAAACTTGTTCATGGTACATAACAGGGGGTGTCAGATTTCCAGACAGGAATACAGGGACAGGGGTTTTAGGCAGATTTTAAGTAATTGCAGAACATTTACGGCCATTCTTGCTTATATGAATGGAAGGGTATAAATGGGACACAACCCAATGTAGTGTAGTTAATTGTCATTAATTGTCATGGTTGTCTTGCAATGGATAATAGAGTCAGCAATTTGTTATATAATCAGTTCTGGTTCTTTAGGCAAAAAAATTGCCAGTACATATTGAATTATTGAAATTAATTTGAAGTAAAATGCCAGGAATACCAACTGTGTCATCAAAAATGAACAATTATATCACACCATTAAAAGAGGTATCTACAGTCGATTTGAATGAAGAGGCAGACATATATGAGTTATATACTTCTACAAACCTCTACAAATCACTGCAGCCATTCTTCATCAACCTCAAAATCTTTGGCTTACATCACAAAAAGAAGTTTCAGCTTGAAACAACAGATGCCTGCACTGAAAAGACCAAAAAATGGTCCTGGAAAGATGTTACTATGTCACAATGTTATGCCTACTTGATTACTCTTTTGATCATATCAAATCATCTGAGATATTATTCAGCATTTGGCAAAGGAAGTGGCTTTAGTTTAGAATTTCTTAGCAAGATCATATTTTGGGCATGGACATTGCTGTGTGTTAATAATATGATAGTTTGCCTCAGAGCATCTCATTGTTATAGCTGTCTTCCAGAATTCTTCTTGGAATGGCAGAAGTTACATCTGACTGACAATGAACCTTTCTGTCTCAGATTTTGTCGTAAAAATGCTTACCTCTACAGCATTGTTTGCTACTTATTGTTGATTGGGAACATGTCAGCTACTGTGTATTTATTATGTTTCACAAATCTGTACAAGTCTTGGTTGACACCTCTTGATAAATCCGTTGCACATCTCAATTTAGTGTATGGGGTATTCATTTTCATACTTATTTTCTTGAGTGCAGCTTGGATATTTCCCATTGCACTGCAATATATCACATGCAAGATTCTTTACCATGAATTCAAGAGATTTAATACGTATTTCAGGAATCAACAAAGAGAGAATAACTTTCAGATATTTGCAAACTTTGAAAGAATGCGACAAAAGCATCAACAGCTTTGTAAACTGGTGGACCATGCTGATGACTTTCTGGCTTTGTATCATGCTGGTGTAGTAGTGTTTTCACTGGTAGGGATATGCATCAACATTTATAACTTGATATGGTTTGAAGAAGTACGCACAAATTTCTATATGATTGCTGTCCATTTATTTTGGTTCCTGTCTTTACTATTGAAGCTGGGCTTTGTCTGTATTGGAGGAGCTCTTGTAAACCATCAGGTAAAAGTTTTATTGGTACTATTTGCTGTAATTACAGAAATAAACATTCACATTACAATCCTTTAACTTTTATGTAGTTGTCAAATGGTATTCTGTTACTGTTTACCACATAGTGTTGCATCATGCAAATATCTTAAATATAAAAGCTTGACTATAAAGAGATGCTTTTTCTGATGTTATGATTACAATGACCATATATTATTGAATGATTCAGATGTTTTACAACAAAATTACAATTGTGCATTATGTAGGTGTTTTTAAGGTGGAAGATTAACCATATGTACTTGTATCAAGCAGAAGTTTTAGAAGTCAAAGTTTGAATGTATGTATTGCATCAAACAGATATTTTAAAGCTCAATCCTTAACTTTATGTTGTTGCATCAAGAAAATTTTTAAGATTATACATTTGAGGTTGCCTGCTAAGATTATCAAATAGTTTGCAATGTTTTTATCAAATATGCAGGCTCTTCCTACTGAAAGGGTCATAGTAATAAGAAAACTCTGTTATTGAATGCATTTCTATTACAGTCAAATTTTGTAGATTTGTAGTATTACAATATATATTAAGCGTTTGCTGTAGCTAAGGCCATATAAAGACAGGCATCAGGTGCATCCTACATTATAATGAGCCAGCTTCTAAGTTACAACTACAGGAAACTGAACCTAATAAATAAATGCCAAACTTATTAATATTTTTATCACATAAAAATTGGTGTATCATCTACAACAATTAGTACACAGTTATCTTTAAATTTATGTGTTTATTTTGATATTATATAAATATGCGAAAGCTTTCTTCATAGTTGTAATACATGTAGCATATTCATATTAAAACCAATATTATTTAGGCCCATGCAGTACATGATTGTTTATATGACTTTAACTTAGAAAACATAACGCCAACAGGATTTTACCAGGTGAGTAAAAAGATTAGCTATTCCATGTACCTTTTAACATTCTACCTAACAGTTTACTATGGCATTGCTTTAAACTTCATCAGCTGTTTAAAAAAAACATATTTTCTTTACATGCTTTACATTTCTTTGTATCAAGAAAATAAACAAAACACTCAGAAATACTTATGGTCTGTTCATGCATAAAACACCTACACTGTTCGTAATGTATTGGATTTATATGATATATTTATCAATGTATATATTTACACAGCTAAAGATGTTCCAGTCACGAGTGTCATCCAGCCAAATAGGACTGACCACTATGAAGATGTTTGTAATTGATAAGCCATCTATCCTGACAGTAAGGACAAATTATTCTAGGCTTGATCCACTTTAAACCTGCTTTAGACTATATGATGGAGTGAATTTATTGTAATAAAGATATTTGGTCTTGTCAAGGGGCAGTAGATTACATCCTTCTGAGTTGATGTAAGCAAAGATCATATAAGGATATTGAGTTCTATTGATTAAGGATATTGAGATTGAGTTCTATTGATTAAGTGTTTTTTATTTGTTTTTAAAGTGGTGTAACTGGTGATAGATGGTGCCAAATATTGCTTATGTCCTGTTGAACTCCTGTAGTTATGGGTTCAAATATAACTCTTGACTAATTATGGATTAAATTAAAGTCCTAATGTAATCTTAGATGTAGATTGGACATGGTTGTAATATATGTAGCATGTACTAACAGCAAATTAATATTACTCTCAAACGATGTCAAATATTATCCCTAAGTGTAGTCTTTAATGTCCCATCAAATCAATAATGATCCAATCTGATAATTAAAGTTATATGATCTGCCTTGTCCACTCACACTGACACCAATTAGTATTATTCTATCTTGTTAAATTTCTGATCAGATTTAAAAATTTTTATCACTATATTTGACAGTGTGAAGAGGGATTGTATCTGAGGGTATTATATTGGTCTGCCTAGGTCTGCGCAGACCTTTACAATTTACGGAGTAATGTTTATTTTCTATATTTCAGATCATTGGTCTTCTGATTACCTACTTTGTGATCATAGTACAGTTCTCTACTACTGCTCCAACTGTAACTTCAACTGCCTGCAATTATACAGAGATTATTCAAAATGCATCCATGCACTGTCTCATCAGCTGAACAATGTCTATGTTGTATTTAACAGAAATAACTATTATAAGGATGACATTCATAAAATTTCAAACTCTCAGTTTCAGAGTGTGCATATGAATTTCAAACTTTTTGATTTCACAATAATCGGGTCTTGTAGACTAAAAGTGATAATCCTTCCTCTCATAGTTTTGACAATTATAGATGGCAATTATTCTAATTCTAATTCGACTTTTTTATAGTGCTTAAGCTCCACTGAGTAGTGGACTCTAATGTGCAACAACACAATAGCAGTGTTCAAGTTCAAAATCCAGGGACAGAAATAGGTCAGCACCACGGAGAATCCATAAGAGAAATTGAGCTAAGGAGGATATGCCTTTTGAGCTTCTTTCTAAAAGAGGCAATAGTGAGTGATGCATGAATGTTTTCAGGAAGTGAATTCCAAACAGTGGGAGCATCAAAGGCAAAACTGAAACTAAACTGCTTAGTAGACTTGTAAATTTTAGGTTGAAATTTTGGTACATTGAGGAAATTGGCAACACACTGACTATGTCTAGTCTTGTAAGTAGAGCAGTATGTGGATAGGTGTGGAGCAAAATATTTAGGGAAGCCAGTATGAATAAACTTGTACACCAGGGTAGCCAATTTGAACTCTGAACGAAAATGAATAGGGAGCCAATGGAGTTTCCTGAGTATATTTACTCGAATTTGAAACAGTTCTAGCTACACTGTTTTGTATAGACTGAATCTATGAAGATTGAATTTGGAAAAACTCCTGAAAAGTGAGTTACAGTAGTCCAACTGACTACTAACAAAAGCATTGGCAACCGACACAGATGCATCCTGAGTCAAGAACTGCCTAATATTTCTAAAATCCCTCAGTTGAATGAAGAAGCCTTTATAAATATTCTGCACATGTTTAGAGAAGGAAAAATCAGAGTCAAACCACACACCCACGTTCCTGACTGACCTGGAGGGGTGAAGGGGGATGCCTAAGATGTCAATTGGGAAACATGCATTTAACCTTTCTCTCTGTTTCTTGGAGCCAAAAAGTATGAACTCAATTTTATCAGGGTTGAGTTTGCTAGCCAACATCCATTCTTTGACATCTTGAAGGCATCTGTTCAACTTATCAAAAGCAGCTGAGGCAATCATGTGTGACAGATGGATATAGAGTTGGGTGTCATTGGCATAGAAATGGAAGTTTACACCTTTGTGTTTACCAATCAGTGTATTAAGGGGAGATGTGTACAGAGAGAAAAGCAAAGGGCCCCAAACAGAACCCTGAGGGACACCAAATAGGAGTTTTTTTTGTAAATCTGACAAAGTATAACCAATCTTAACAGCCTGATAACGTTCTGTCAAATAAGAAGAGAACCATTTGAGAGCAGAGTTACCAACACCAAACCGATCATGAAGACAGCTGAGAAGAGTGGAATGATCAATAGTATCAAAGGCAGCAGAGAGATCTAGAAGTACCAAGGCAGTGGCTTCACCCAGAGATAGTGACAAATGAATATCATTTTTGATGGACAGCAGAGCCATCTCTGTTGAGTGACCTGACTTATATGCTGACTGGTATGAGTTGTCCAAGCCATGTCCATGGATATGATCAACCAGCTGTTTAGCAACTACATGTTCCACCAGTTTAGAAATGAAGCTAAGTCCAGATACTGGGCAGTAGTTTTTCAAATCAACAGGAAGAGAGGCCTTCTTAATAAGTGGAGTGATTACAGCTTTTTTGAAACCATCTCGAACCAGTCCCTCACAGAGTGAACAATTTACCAATTTGGTTATAGATGGTAGAAGGATGTCAATGCATTTCTTAATAAGGAATGTGGGCAATGGGTCCAACAGGCAGGATTTTGTGGGTGATTTGCTGATTATTTTACCAATTTAATCTTGAGTGACTTGAGTGAAGACTATTAATTTAGGAGGGTCAGAGGGGGGATGTACAGTGTTACAAGACACAAATGAGGAAAAATGAATTTTCATGATTTTATTTGAGAAAATATAGCAAAATGATCAGCCAGTGACTTTGAGGATTCATGAGTGGGCAGAGTAGTGCCATGGAATCTATTCAGGACTTTGTGTAACTCCCACCACAATTTCTTTAAATCGTGGTCATTGTCAGGGCTAAGTTTTCTATAATAGACAGTCTTGTCCATGTTCGCAAGTCGATTACACCAGGTGATTTGACATCGAAGATGACTCCTGTTGTACTGACTTTTATCTTTATGCCAAGCACATTCAAACTGACATCTGAGTGACTTTGCAAGGCGATAGGTCTCCGACAACCAGAGGTGTCTGACCTTTCTTTAAGGTCAGACCGAAAGTCAGACATATTGATATGATGGTACCTCCTATAGGATATACTTTATGACAGTTAACAAGAGAGGAAGGAAAGTTGATAGCACATTTGATGACTGCATGATCAGATATGAATTCACAAATCTCAACATGTACGCCCAAATCTTGATCACTGGGGGAAAGAATGAGATCAAGGGTATGACCATGCCAGTGAGTGGTATTGTTAACTGACTGTGTGAGATTACATGATTCTAAAAGGGATTCCAATTTGTGGCTATCAGTACAAGGTACATCAACGTGTATATTAAAATCACTGAAGATGAAGTAATTAAAATCAACAGAAGACAGAAAACAAACAAAAGACATAAAGTCATCAAAAAATGGAAGAACACAGCCATAGTACAGAGTAGCTAGGAGCAAAGTTTGACACAAAACTGAGACTTATATAGCAATATTTTTAAAGGAACTGTAATTTGGGGTATCTACCTTGTGATATTTGTATGGATTGGGAGTGAAAAAAGAGAGTACTTAATGAGTATCTAAATAGAATATTTCCTACAGTATAAATAGTACGAATAGTACAATAATTCAGTGGCTAAATTGATGTCAGGTACTAAGTCTTTGGCAAGCCTTGAGATTTGTCTCAAATGTGAGACGATTTGGTCAGCTGAATTGACTTAAGTTGACCAAAGAACAAAATGAATCTAATCCAAAAATAAAATAAAAAATTCAGCTGAAATTTTTCATGTCCAAGATGTCTGGCATTTATAACAGTACCAGATACTTGTATGCTTGAACATCACTGAAGGTGGCCAGAAGCAGGATTTACAGGGGGAAAAGCCAAGAAAAGGCTTGGCTCTTATGACTAATCTTTGCCACAGCAAAAAATGGCACAAGATCAATACTTACCCAGATAATATCCACACCAGAGGATGCATACTCTTTATCCTATCCTGCATTATGTAAAGCATGTGCTTTCTCTTTGCAGGAGATGGAGCAAGGTAGGTTGTCATTTCGTGACTCCATAAAGAGGGCCTTAAATGTAGCAAGTTTGCTACAGATAGTTTTTGAAAACTCATGTAACTTACAACAAGAGAAGACAAAAAACTTGCACATTTTCATTGAAGGTACTTGCAGTCATGATACCAATCTTGCCTTGTGCAAGCACAGCTATCTTTACTGCTGGAAGGAAGGTAGGATGAATAGCTACACCAGGAGTAATCAAGCACCAAGATAAACAGAAAACGAGATATTACTATAGAAGACCACTTGTAAAATAAAAAAACAACACTATTATTTGTCAAAAGATAAAGAATACTGTGACTCGGATTGGCTTATACTAAACACTATAGCCCTGTTTCTTCTTTCGGGTGAGTGTGCCAGCACATTTAAAGTACAACATGTATTTTTGCAATGATGCTTGTATTGAGGCTTTTTATGATAAATTATGCTATAATTGTGACACACTTTTACTTAAATCCTATGTATATCATTAACAATCCTGTTTGCACATGTGATTACTAGAAGTATTATTGGTTTTAACACTACCCAGTTAATGAGTGTGAAGCATGCGACCCCTGTCGCACTGTGTCACCCCTAGATCACTAGAATGTTGAGAGAAATTCTGACAGTTAAAAACAACTGCTTTTCCTGTTAATACTCACAAGGCACGAGGGTTTGGGCTGAGTACAAGTCAATATACTTGAATATTAGTACAAGTACATAAAAACTTCTAACTTAAAGTACATTTTTCCAGCTCTAGTACTAGTACATTGGAAAGCATTCTGTGCAAGTAACAGTACGTTTTAAAAGTTGTGTGCTTAAAGTAGGAAAACATACAAAAACCTCTTTTGCTAGAAACGAATACTTTTTTTCCAAGTAAAACTGTTGATGGACATGTAAATGTCAGCTAGCTTTTTAAAATTGGGCTTGATGAAATATATAAAAGTTTCTGTTTTGTGTTTAAAAACAGCTTTTTGAGATTATATACCCAGCGTTTAGAAAACAACAAAAAAGACATGTTCATTCGATTGAGTGAGAAAAATACTGTTTATTGCAAAAAAAAAAATGCCCTATCAAAAGTATAATTTCAATAGCCTGTGAAAATTACTCAAAAATAACGAAAGCATTAATTCAGCTGAGGCTTGTACAAGCAAGCATTACAAAGCTGTTCTATATCCCAGCTTCTAATAGGCTAATGACATTTATACATGTAGTCTAATGTACTCATTTGTTCCAAAAGATTGGTCTACATTCAAAGTTTTACTTGTCATACAAGCACAGAGCTTATGAATTCAGGACACACACTAAACAATAAATAAGTTGGTGGTGAACAAAATAATCATTGTAGCTAGTTATCGATATTGTAGTTTATAAGAGACCAAGGGTATTATTGTATTTTTAAATAGCCTTTTAAATTTATAAATGAAATGGTGTTATAACAAAGCATGATGTGGTCTTATTCTTGAGTTTGAACTCTACCAAATTAATACTTTCGGGGGCTGGTTTCACCAAAAGACTCACCAGAAGATTCACTAGATTTAGACTCAAAGTTAACATTTAGGCTATTAATCTGTGCTATTAGACATAGCGGATTTCACCAAACAGCAAAGTTTATACTTTGTTTGGATCTCGGGCTTAAAGTTAACTCTACCTGGGAGTGGGCTTAACTTTTGTATACAAATACATAAATATGGCTGCCTTAAAATTTGAAATTTGAAAAGTAGACATCTCAATTTTCAACTAGTTAAAAAGTTTACTCTGATGGGCAAGCTTCTGCAAGTAAGTTAAGATATGTATTCCAGAAAATGTTTTAGGTTATTTGGTATCAAAAAATCTGCCCATTGCATCAAACAGATTTGTGCAAAAATAATTAAAAGCAAACCGAAAAAAGATATATATATATATATATATATATATATATATATATATATATATAGCCACTTCTAGCCAAGAAAATTGTATTTGTCTATGTAATTTATTTTAGAGGCAAATAGAAAAAAATATAAATATATAAATGCAAGATACACTTGTAAACCGATTACCACATTAGCCCAAATACTTTTAAGCATTTTCAAAGCACTTTTAGGGTGTATAGAGTGAGTCTACCAATATTGTAAGTATTATACAATTCAAGAAAAACTGTAGCCATGTAAAAATGCATTTCAGTAGGAACTTTGAACATTGAAATTCCAAATTAATTCCACCATCCTCAATGGCGTAATCAGTACACTCTCAATCCCTTAATATTTGTGGATTATTGCTACTTGCAGGCAGTTTTAAGCAAATAAAACGGAATTTTTGATTTGCAAAGTTTGTTGTTTGAATCAATTAAGTTAAATGCTGTTCAGTAAGTAAACAATATCTGGTGAATATAAAAATCTAAAATTAAAAAAAATCGTGGAAACATAGTACTGACGCAAATGATAATGAAACTGCTGGATAATTGTAATGCCGTTAGGCAGACTGACCCAGGTTGATATGGATGTTTTAAATATGATCTGTTATATAAATGTTTACTCAATGCTTAATGAAATGCAAACATTCAGTGTCACTAATGTTCAATAGGGAAGATTTTTGCATTTGAGTCATTCTTTTGAGTTTGCTCCTCTCATCTGATTGTAGAAAAAAAAATGAAATTTGTGTAATTGCCTTGTGCATTTACTTGAGATAATGAACTAAGAGCCTAGTCAAATATCAGAGACAGCATTGTCAATATGCTTTATTTTTGTCTTGTGATCTGTTTTCCTTTGTGACCTTAGTAGACAGTGTAAAAACAATATCCGGTTAATATATTTTCATCCATTTTGTATTTTGTGGATCTCCATCTTTATTTGAGAATGTGATATTTACAGTTATTAATAGAGTCATTAAATAGTTATTATTTTCTTTTGTTTGAGTCTAGAGAAAAAAATATTCTTTTTTGTGTATTATCAATAAATTAGAGAGCAATGGCAAAGTCGGCTATAAAGGTGGTCACACTTCACAGAATTAAGGCAAACTGTCCAGTATAATTAATCAGAAAAAAAGTATAATTAATCAGAAAAAAGCTAAAATCTGTCATATATAAAATGTCACATGTGGAAATTATGGTTTTATCAAAATATGGGGGTTTGAAAATCAACTGATAGTGTATCAACTGATACTGTCACCACATCATCAGATTCTTTGACCTTTTCATTTAACCAAGATAAAACTTCTACTGACCCATATAAATCTCATGTCCAGTCACACTACTGTGGTTATAGGTTTTACCTGACAGGGGAACCACACCTCCCAGGACATCTCATAACTCATTAACCTCGTTAAGGTGTATCCATCACACTATAGGCAGTATACAAGCCACAGTTACAGGCATTGTGCGAAACACCCCTTTCCTTCGAAAGACCCCATCTGATATCTGTACATGACATAGCTTTAAGAATGCTGTAAGATAAAAACCATGACTGTACAAACAATAAGAGAGATTTAAGATGGTGTATGCGAACAGAGATATTCAACCTCAGCAATAATGATTTACAATAGGTTTAAGACCCTATAAATTGTAAGTTCGGGAGGTAAACCCATTGTGTACAGAAGTTATGGTACTTCCCGATGGGTTTATGATTGGGTGAGCTCATAAGTTCATCTGAAACAGTTTATGATAATATTAAATCATTTGAAACTCGATTGACACCCACTCCTTATCAGGTTTTTATAATCTTGAAGCTACCTTAAACTTATATTTTCACTTGCATAGTCATCATGTTGATCTGACAGCAATCTTAAACAAATCTTAATAGTTACAATGCAATCTTTTCCATCTTAAGATATATAATTTTCAGGCCTTTTGAAAGTTTATCAAGCATAACCATATTTCCTATACAGAAGTCTGATTGCAAATACTCTATGGCTTATATGGCTTAACTTTATTTGCTTCAAATCTTATTTAATTTGCAATTTGATTTATGATATACATGTATTCAGAAAAAAAAAACTATACATGATTTTGAAAGTACACCAGAAAAAAAAACAAGTAATAAGTTGAGAATATCCACCTTATTAACTTTCTCATTTCCACCAGGGTTGGATTTTTGACATCGAAAACCTGTCTTTGACGTGACAGTGTTAAAAACTGGTTTAAACCATCAAAAACTGTCAAAAACTTTAGCAAGGGTATAAAACAGCCAAAACCCCTGAGAGGGTAAAGATGAGTTAAACTAATTCATTATATTATGTTTTATTACATTTGCCTCACATTATGGTACTTTTTACATAACTTTATGCATCAAAACTAACAAATAAGCAAATTTACTTAAATTTAAAACACAATGAACAAGCTATCATTTAGTAACAGAGGTCACAATTGTCACAAATGTCCAGAGTTATACTGCCAGTGATTGGAATAAGATTATCCCTGCCTCAGCACTGGTTTGAGAAACTACCTCAAATGCCACAATAATCCCTTTAACTGGCCTGAGTAAAACTGTTAGTGAATAGAGTAAGACATTGTCTTTCAATAGTTGGCTTACTGTCATTAGTCCGAAAGTGTAGAGACCAAAATCATGCCTGAGTTATGCTTGTCAGTGAAAGATGATTCTACAGTCCACATAAACATTATTATAAACTTCCATGTTTAATTTTGATCTATAATATGTCTGTTTATGTCAATATACTCAGAAATCAAAGTTGATGACAAAATTTTTACTGGTAGTATATGTCAATGTCTACATGTAGCCTTTTTTCTCAATGAAATTAGATAAAACGTAACTTAAGAGGAAGCATTTTAAGGCAGCTTTAACATTGTTTATAACATTTGAAGATTCATAATTGTCTTAGAAATTGAACATAAGGTTTCAGTATGTAAAAATATTCATAAGACTAAGTTTAAGACATATAATCCAGTTTTTTGAGAATATTCCTTGGGGGTTTTTTGACGTTTTGGATATTTGGGCGTCAAAACCCTGTTTTTGATGTGACGGTTTAAACCGGTTTAAACCATATGTTAAAACCTGCCAACCCTGCATTTCACTGATAGAAGAACACTTCTTCAAGTATTCTATCTTCAATAATTTCCTGCCAGTGTAAAATTAAGATGACAAGCACTGGATGACAAGAGGCAGATCTGGAAGAGGGATGTTTTGGAAGATGACAGTCTTGTCAAGTGTATTGTTTTCTAAAATCTCTCTCACCAGGTAATATACCAGTTGTTGAGTCCATATCATTGTCAAACTGAAACAATGTTAATGGAGATCAGATACATTTGTGTGTGTATTTGGGTGTACAATGCAAGATCTCCTGTTCTAACAAAGAATTAATTAATTTGTAAACCTGTTCAGTTTAACAATGTTTAAACGGCAGATATACACTTCACAATAATGGAATAACTATGACAATACCTAAGTGGTTGCTGCATTATCTGTGAATAAATTTCAGTTTAACTGATAATCACATGATTACTTCAGTTTATCCAAATTTCACTTATATATAAAGTTGATATTTTATCAACATGTATTGTTGCCTTTGACTTATTAAATTTGTAGATAAATTTAGATAAAATTATTAAGAAATTATTTAGATAAAATTTAATCTCTTTAATAAGTTTCAGTTTATTTAATCAATTATTTTCAATTTTGTGCTTTCAAAATTAAAAAAAAATTAACCCTGACTGATATTTTAAGATGAAACATTTGGAAAAGAGAGAATATAACAATAAAAAAATAATATTATAAGTCTGTCTCCCTTTAAATTTAGTGCATACGTTGTGACAGATTTCTCAAGAGACAGCCTTAAGTTGTTGCTACTGACAACTAGATATACAGTTGTTAAACTATCAAATACAGTAGACAAGCCACTTCAAGGGTTATTTCACAATATTTTTTCACGAGTATAAGTGGCTTTATGTATATGACAATTGATACAAAATGTGCTAGACCAGGTACAAAGTATCTGAGTATAAAATACTAGGTTTTAAATGTCAGTACCACAACACACTCTCTTCGTTTCAGAAAATGCTCTGCCTCTGATAAAACACATTTTGCAGTTTTGGCAGATAACTTAAATGATTCTGCTCACTGCCAAACTTTTTGGCACAAAATTCTCTTTTAAAATACTTGACCTGTGTGAACAGATTAAATAAAAACAATGCAATTGTTATTTCTGGATATTAGTGATAGCCTGCTGGTGTTCTTCTCAGAAAGGCTGCCTGCTAAAACAAATGTTTACCATGACAGATATTTGCTTGAATAAACCGTTTCATATATCGTTGTTTTATCTGGCTTGTTAATCACACACTTTATAATTACTATGCAATTCTTTATCAATTATCAGTATCAACTGACAGTGGACCCAATTCTAACTACTCTAAGACTTTAAGTAATGCATCTCTGACTTGACACACAATATGATGTTTTTTGTAAACCCGACGAACTGTATGTACTGGTTTCCTCTGCCCTTCCAACTACCCATCGTGATATGATCTGTAAAGCCACGTAAACCCCCAAATAAATAAATAAATCAAGTGTGGAAACTTTCAAGGTTTGGATCGCCAGGAGTGCATCCTTAGACTAGGTAATTGTAAAAGATACTAGATGATAGTACCATGTTTTTGTATAAACTATTGTGGTGTACATCAAATGTAATAAAATATCCAAAATGCTTGTTTTATTCTATCTCATTTAAATAATCCATGATTTGATCTCTAAGTGGCCATATAATATGCTTTTAGGCAAACCAAAATAAGATTAATCATGAATTTTCAGAGATTTATACAATTAAAACTGCATTTGATGTAGTTCGCCTAATTATAATGAAAATTTAAAAATAAATGAATAATACTTGTTACCAGAGTCTGTACCACATAGTGAACACTGATTAATGAGCAATAAAACAGATTTATGCTTTGAATTTTTATTTTTTTTGTATTTCTTTGTCCAACAATTTAACCATAAATAGAGAACAATTACCTTGTGAGTGAAAATGATAAAAAACTAGACAAAAGATTTTTTGTTACAGAACATTTGTGTGTCAAAATGACATGCTGGATAAATGCAATAATGTTTTTGGCGGATTAATCAATGTTTTTTTTTAGTCTCAGGTTTTTTTTATCTCTTGACATTAAACTAGTTCTCGAACAAAATGCCCCTATAAAATGCAATTTTAACATTGTCACCCCACTTAATATTTCTTTCAAGAATTCCACAAAACTAATTAATTTGATTGGTTAAAGGGGATAGGAAAAGAAAATTGATGAAAGTAAGGTATATACCCTAACAACTTATTTCTGGAAGAGAGTACACAATACAGCAGATAATTAGATTTTTTTTATCTCCACTGCAGAGAATGTGTGTACACTTCTGTGTGAAATCCCTCCTCAGTTGAACTACGTCACTGTAGATATACTGCACAGTGATCCTGTTTATCACAGTACAAAACTCTACACTTGTACAAGTCCCTTTTCTTGTGTTAACAAACATTAAAACTAAGTAAGATTTATATTTAAAATATTTAACAAAAATTGAAAAAAAAAACTTTTTGGACCAATATAACTTATGCCTCCTTTGGATTTAAAACTTAGCCTTATGATCTGTGGCTACAAATATGATTTCTAATGAGGTATATAGTCAAAACAACATTTTAAAACTCTGTTGTTTTGAACCAAAGAAATCTTCTGATAACATTTGATGAAACATGTTTGGATAGCAGTCAAGATAATAATCCTTAGCTGATTTATTAATGGTGAAAAGAGAAGGAAGTATAGTTGATTTGAAGTAAAATTTAGTACTTCAGTTTTGTAAACGTCACTTTTATTTATACATTTTGCAAGCTTTTAGGGACAATGATAACAATTTTATCCATTACTGGTCTGATCATTTCTTGTTTATTAATAATTCCAATATGTAAAAAATTATTGGGGTGGCTGCACATGAAGTCACTAGTTCCCATGTAGTGTATATCTGAAGGCGGCAGAGGTAGATAAATAGGGTTTAAATGGACAATAATTAAGAATCTAAGTAATCAGGGTAATTTTTTTCCTGTTTAATCTCACTTTACATGGCTATAACGTCCTATTTCTGGTCCAATTTTTATAATCTGTTCACCACTGTATTCAATTTAACGAGCAATGACCCAGACTGAATAATTAATGGTAGGAAAGCAACAGGCTGCACACTGACTAATAGATCATAGGTGTGTAGTGCTAGTTCCTGTTGACTTTAAGGATTTGTTTTATGGGGCTTTCACATATCACTTAAGCCATTATAAAAATGCATGATTAGACTGGATTATAAGGTTGTCTCCAGTTCAATGTGGCACAGATGTCACAATGGTCCAATAAGGCTACAGACGGTACTTTCTGTGGTTATAGATACCAGGCAAACATATGTGGAAAGAGAACAGCATATATAGGGATACAGATAAGCTTGTGGATTGCAAAACACACTAAAGTTTACTTATTTAGTGTTTAAAGTCAGGCTTAGTACCCTTGTATTAGTTTTGTTTTGGTGGGTATTTAGAGGGAAGTAGTACCTAGCACTCAACTCCTGACCAACGGTAAGCAACTACCAGCTTTCTTACTTGAGGTCAGGCTGGGATTTGAATGCAGATCCCAAAGTCAAGAGGCGAGTGTGTTACCACTGTGCCTCTTATGCATTGTAAACTGTAATAAAGAAACAGGATTGTAATCGACAAACATACAGCTTAACTTGCAACAGACAAAAAAGAGGGAATGACAAAGAAAAATTTCTTTATAAATTTCTGTTTTGCATTTTAAAAGTGAGATAACAATAAAACAGAATTGTGTTTTTGGTTACAGTATAAGTATTCACTATATGCTATAGGTTTGGCTCATGCTGTTGCAATGTGTGATTACATCTTGCTTTTCAAAAGCCAACTAAGTTTACTCATACTGCAGTGTTGAGGCACAGTTGAGATACAGTGCAACTGCACTGCTAGTTTTCACTTGATGCAGATGCAAACACTCCTCTACTTAGGTGCAAGCACTTTCACTTGGTTACTTCCCACCAAATTATTCAATTGGTTTTAAAATTATGTATAAATTTTTACCACCTTTTGAATGATAACCATATAGAAAATATCCAATTTATGATTCATTATGCAGGAACCCACTTTCTCCTGCTAACTTTGGAGGGTAAGCATTTAGGAAATAAATGCTCATTGGAAAGTAGGTAGACATCAAAATAATCAGGCAGAATTAACCAATTCATGTAATTAAATGCCATATCGGGCATTTCTTTTACACTCAGATTACCCCTGTTATTTGCTAATAATTTAATTTTGCACAATATTTGTGTTTCTTACCTACATGTGAAACAACATTCTCTAACCTGACTTACCTGACTTGACTTACTTCCATTCCCACCAATTTAAACTCATGGTAATTTATGTAGTTTGACATAGTCTTAACATGACAGATTATATAACTGATAGGACTGATGGATTGCCAAAAAGGACAGTGTGACTAGGGATTTAGATAGATTGGAAGTCACACTTATGTTTATGAGTATTCCTGCTTTGATTGACGGAAGCATATAAATGGGACACAGTCAGGTTTAGTTCGTTACTATTAGGACAAATGCGCATTGTGGCAGTGTTACAATGAGTAGTACTGTTAAGATATATATGGACTGAAATGTCAGGAATACAAACAGTGTCACCTAAAATGAACAATTACAACACACCTGTGAAAAAAGTATCCATGGTTGATTTGGATGAAGAGCTAGACATATATGAGTTATACACTTCTACAGACCTCTACAAATCACTGCAGCCATTTTTTATCAGCCTCAAAATCTTTGGCTTACATCACAGAAAGAATTTTCATCTTGAAATAACAGATGCTGGCACTAAAAAGACCAAAAAATGGTCCTTGAAAGATGTAACTCTCTCACAATGTTATGCTTACTTTATTACTCTTCTGTTCATATTAAATCAACTGAGGTATTACTCGGCATTTGTTGAAGGAAGTGGATTTAGCTTAGAATTTCTGAGCAAGATAGTATTTTGGGCATGGACATTGCTGTGTTTTAACAATGTGATAGTTTGCCTTCGAGCATCACATTGTTACAGCTGTCTTCCGGAATTCTTCTTGGAATGGCAAAAGTTACATTTGACTGACAATAAACCTTTCTGTCTCAGGTTTTGTCGTAAAAATGCTTACCTCTACAGCACTGTTTGCTACTTCTTGGTAATTTGGAACATCACTGCCACAGTTTACATAGTATGCTTCACAAATTTGTATGATTCTTGGCTGGAACCTTTTGATAAATCCATTGCATATCTTAATGCGGTGTATGCCATATTTATACCCATACTGATATTTTTGAGTGCAGCTTGGATATTTCCCATTGCACTACAGTATATCACATGCAAGATTCTATACCAAGAATTCAAAAGATTTAATGCTTGCTTCCAGAGGCAACAAAGGGAGAATAATTTTCGGATATTTGTAAATTTTGAAACAATGCGGCTAAAGCATCAGCATCTGTGTAGACTGGTGGACCATGCTGATAACTTTTTGGCTTTGTATCATGCTGGCGTTGTAATGTTTGCAATGGTAGGAATATGCATCAACTTTTATACTTTCATCTGGTTTGAAGAAGTAAGAAGCAGCTTGTATTTGATCATAGTCCACTTGTTGTGGTGTCTGTGTATCTTGTTGAAGCTTGGATTTGTCTGTATTGGAGGAGCTCTAGTAAACCATCAGGTAATCATATTTAAATTTATTTGCTTTTATTACAGAAATAAAGATTACACAATTTATAACATTGCAATCCTTTTCTCATTGTAAAGATTTTAAAAAGTAT
Organism: Sabellastarte sp. h YS-2021; assembly: GCA_964017235.1. Classification (NCBI taxonomy): domain Eukaryota; kingdom Metazoa; phylum Annelida; class Polychaeta; order Sabellida; family Sabellidae; genus Sabellastarte; species Sabellastarte sp. h YS-2021. Next base: position 169,810,886 of record OZ024929.1, on the reverse strand, counting down.
GTTTCATGTGTATACACTTGGAAATATTTGAAAATTTGTTCTTCTATTGAAATGGTTCTCTATTACTTTTTCGCTATATAGTGTTGTATCATGCAGATGTTTTAAATGTATACATTTAAAAATAATGCATCATGCATGGCTATATAATATTGGATCATGCAGGTGTTTTAAATATAAACATTTGAAAATAATGCATTGCATCATCCAGGTGTTTTATGTTCAAAGTTTGGTTGTGATGTTGCATGAAGCAACAATTTCAAATGTGAAAATTTGACTATGCTAAGCAGAAATAAATGTTTGATAATAGGGTGTTGCATTGTGCAGATGTATTAAATGTAAAAGTTTGACTATATGGTGTTGTTCATGTATATGTTTAAAATGTTTGACTACATTTTGCAAATATTACACATGTAAAATTTGACTCCATGGTGCTACATGAAACAGATGTATTAAGCTTAATGTCTGACTGTATGATATAACATCATGAGTCTGTTTTACAATAATGTGTTTCATCAAGCAAGTGTATTGAGGCTTTCTCCATTACAATATGCTATGTCCAGGTCACATAGTGAGGATGTTTGCCGGTGAATTTCAAAGAAAAGTAAATTCTTCATTCTTTTTAGCGGATTTCTATTTGTTGTCCCTTTGTCTTCAGTCCTCATCATATTTTGCCGCCCCACTATGACCATCACCTGATGTTTGAAACTATTGCAGCTGTTTGCTGTCTTTCATTATTCTTTGCAGCTAATTCCCCTATTGTCTCCTTTGTTCTTCATGTACTTTGAAGAACTGGCTGAGAGCAATGGGGAATTAGCTTTTAAAGAAGCCACAACAATGAGTAAGGAATGGAGAATGGGCTACCGTCTCTCCCCCAATCTGTGGAGAGGGATCGCAAAGTGTGACGATTATTAGAGAACACTGTACAAATGCAGAGAGGGAGCCATCAATAAGCTACTACTGGTGAAGACTGTCAGTGAACTTGTTGCGAATTCCTGGAGACTATATATAAGAGGCAGGTATGTGTGGATAAGATCATTTACGAATTCAATTCTCTTGAATATACATCACAGCAATTTTGGGAAAATTTGTACACTTTTTGTGGAATATAATCATGGTGAAGAGACCAAACTTGGATAAAAACCAGCAAGCTGAGAAGAGACCAAGCCTAGCTAGAAACCAGCTTGACTGAACAGCTAGCTATTTCTACTGCAGTAAATGAGTTAACACAAGAGTCTGATACAGGGCAATCTTCAGTCACCACTAAGCCATCAGCACACAGTCATCAGGCACCACATAGTATACAGTCACTACAAAGTCAGCACACAGCCAGCAGTCCGCACACAGTCACCCCTGCCTAATGATGACTCCCAGCCTGAGACGGAGCTGGGCATACACAGCCAGGAATAAAAGGCGGGAAAACCTGCAAAACGAAAAAAAATATTCAGACTCACAGATGCCCAAGAAGATGCTGTAGCTGAGTGGTTGAAGGAAAATGCACTAATCTGCAATAAAGGGAAGAAGGAGTACAGAGATGTGGACAAGAAGAATGCCCTTTGGTCTGCTCAGGGCAGTGTCATGGGCTTTTCTGGATCGACTTTACAGCTTTTCATCTGATTACAATTAAAAGTTCATGTTACTAAAAATAAAAATAAATTGTATGTTGCATTTTAAGATGAGTCTGGTTATCTGTCAAGAATTATTTGTAATAATTCATTTTACATTTTTGAACAATACAGAAAATATTTCCTGTACAAAGGATGACAATATACACTTACTGGACATATCTGAGAGTGATTTATGATTGTCTTGTATGCTTTTGTTATCTTTATGTGATACAGTCTTTTGAACTTTATTGATTAGAAGTACTTCTTTATGTCATGGATTTTGAATCCGACTTAAATGCCTTTTTGCTGGTATCCGTTCTGTCCCAGCCACTGAGCTTTCACTGTGTGCCCTTGTCGGACAGGAGGACACCTCAACCTAGCAACAGGAAGAGTGATGTAGAATGTGTGCTCATAGTGTTGCTAATAGATATGTTCATTCTTGACATTTTATTATTCTTTTATAGCCTCATTGTTAAAAATGGGTTGTTACTTTTAAATTTATCTTTTAATAAATTATTATATATTGTTTACACGCTTCTACCGGTATTAAACTTGTTTTTCTAACTTTTGTTGTTATTTCCCGTGTTTTAGTCACTTTGAACTGATACTAACCGGCTTGAATTTGTATAAATTGATATATTTTAAAATTATTATGTGAATGCTTTTGAACAATACTTAACCAGACTTTAAATACTTCTTGACAAATATCAAAACCATTACACCTTAGCTGTAGTGCCTCTACATTCGAAAATATTAGTGCAAGCAAAAAAAATTCAGATGACCTTCAAGGTCTGGCTTTGATTTTCAGTTGCGGTACTTTCTAATGCCATAAAATATTTTTATGAAACACATTGATCTTTATTTTATGACTTTATGATAGCTAATGATAATAATCTCACATGCAATGATATTGATAAAACCAATGAGATAAATAAAGTCCATAAAATATCCACACATGTATCAGTTCTTTCAAATCAGAATATTTTGTCACCTACAGGTACATTGTAATAATTTTTCAGATAGTCTCTGCTTCTTAGTCATATTATTGTCCCTATTTCCACCAGTAACCTCCCCACATCCTGTAAGTTAACACCCTGTCTCCATTGTCTAGGCAACAACCTATGATTGTCATTCTCATGATCTTCAATGCCTTGATGAACACCTGGGGATATGTTAGCTGCATAAAATGATGCAAAAGACTTTTTTGTACACAAGCACAATACTTTTAAATGCAGTCCTGGCAGCAATTCGAAGCCAGCGAAGCAACTTTTCTGGACTGTGTTGCTTCTGTTGTAAGGTTGGATCTGATGTTTCTGACTCGATAGATGTTTAGCATAGCTACTTTGCATTAATGGGTAATGTTTTGTTTGATAGATAGATAATTAAAATTTAAGTGCAAAAACACAAGTGTGTCATACTGCACTAAAAAATAAAATAATAAATACACTAATTAATATTTACAACAAACAAATATATACAAATACACAATAATTGGCAAAAAAACAAATCACAAGATTATTAAAGTTGACTAGAAGACAAAAAAGATAAGTATAAAACAAAAGTAAAAGAGAACATCAAATAAGGTAAAACATAAAAATAATAATGGAGTTTAACTATTACAAAATAATTTTATAGAGAGACTAGAAAAACATAAACAAGAAAAGAATGAATAAAAAACCAAAATATAACTATCACAATATTATACAAGACTAGATTTTACAGAATAAATTAACATGAGGAACAGAGAACAAAATAAATTAATTAAAACTTTTTGAACAAACCAACTTCTTTTAAATAATTGGTAACATTAAAAATATTTTCATTAAATAAATTTTTCATTGAGTTTATATTTCTGTAATATTTAATTCTAGTGTCACGTAGGTCAATACAGTCTAATAATATATGCTTGACTGTATCGGTACAATGACATGGAATGCACCAGGGCATATCTTCACCTTTCAACAGATAACTATGGGTGAAATAAGTGTGTCCTATACGGGCTCGAGTTATGACTATTTCCTCCCTACGAGATAAACCCGTCCAAACATAAAAATCTCCTACTGTAGGGTTTATTTGGAATAGTTTATTATCAGGACACGCATTCCATTGAGCTTGCCACTTTTGTTTAAAAACACTATTTACATTTAATGTTTTGTTTGAAGTTAAGTTGGTGATCTAAATAGAATCCTAGCTACTTAATGTCAACACCTGAATTTACATCTTCACCATACACTTCCAAACTATTTGAGAAACACTTTTTCAGTTGTTTAGGATGACAAACAGGATGAATTCAGTTTTAGAGCTGCTCATTGTAAGACAGCTGGAATCCATGTATAATTTTATGTCCTTAGCACAATTTTCCAAGCACCCAAGAGTGTTAGCTTCAGCTGTAATGTTGTTGGCTAAAAATTACAATTTGATTGCATGGTCATCTGCATATCGATGCAGTGACATGTTAGGTGAAACCATGTATTTGATAGTAATTGCATAGTTAAACAATTGGAACAGCACAAATGCCCTGTGGTACTGAAAAATCTAGCGGCATTATGTCAGAATAGCTTTTACCTACGTTCACACATAATGATCTTGGTTGTAGATAGTTATTGAACCATTTTAAAGCATTTCCAGATTTATCATATTGTTTGTTCCATATTCTTTCTCTTCTTCTTACTTTCACTATTCTTTTCTTCTAGGTACAATTCTTTTCTCTACTAGTGGAGCATGTATGTCCAAGCATAGTTTCAAATTAACTTCAAAATGTTCAGCTAATGCATCTACATTTGTTGCCTCTTTATAAGGCATTTTTATTTTACACAAGTCAATATATAACTGGTCTATACTTCTCTATTCCAATTTCGCACTGGTTTTACTTGACTTTTTGGGCTCTTTTTGTGACATTTCAAATAACAAATTATAACACAACGATCTGACATAAACTTTCCTGGAACACATTGGAACATTAAGTTACTGTCACATTTTGTGATTACTGCATCTAATATGTGTCTAGTTACATGGTGTAAAAGTTAACATGTTGTTTGTATTCCAGTATTAACTACTTCATTCATTGTTTCTGCACCATATCTTTGCCCATCATTTAAATGAATGATAAGGTCACCAAGAATGATAAAGCCTTTATTGTCTTCTACTGCTAGGTCAGAGAGTTTATCACTGAATTCATTAGAAAAGTAGCATTTGTTATTGGATGTTTCTTTGAGTATGGAGGATGATATATTTAATTTAGTGTGACTACCTTTTTTGAAGACCAACCCTCCATTTGGCAAACTGAAATGATTTAAGTTGACACTCATGAAGTTTCTTAATTATATACTTTTTCTTATAAAAAAGTGCCAGACCCCCATCTCTAGATTCCCTGCTGATAGCATCTAGGCAGTATCCACGTTTTGTCAGTTCACAAGTACTTAACCAAGCGATACTTCATCTTTATTTGGCAGGCCGTCATGGATTTTGGAAATTTTAACCATATGATCACAGTTTCCTACTTCTTTTGCACGAACCTTGGGGAATTTCAAGTTGCTTGATACTACCTCATTCGACATATTTGTCATAACCCTCCGACCACTGTGTGACCTGGGGATTAGGTTTTATCGAGATAGGCATGAGGAATCTCACATGTTGCCATGACCTAGATTCTAACCAACATCTAGAGTGGAGGGAGCACAGTGATTAGACAAGATAATTGTTAACCTTGAACTATTATTTGCAAAGCTATTTGAGGTCCTTGGCGGCCTAGTAGTTGGCACAAACAGTTATCTCTGTGTGGGTTCGACTCCCACAAGTGACAATGCTGAGGATCTATCTCACTTTGACCCTGGCTGTTGAAGGGGATATAAAATCCCAACCTGGACTTTGCAAAGCTAATTTATCATATTTTCTTGGAATATTATGTAAAAAAGTTTTTTATGTTAAAACAGTTTACACACCCTTTATAATGGTTGGAATTATTAATGTATGTATACATTTTAAACCAATATTTGCAGGCCCATGCAATACATGATTGCTTGTATGACTTTAACTTGGAAAATGTCACCCCAACAGAATTTTCACAGGTCAGTATCAAGGTGAAATAGCTCAAACTTTCATGACAATTCTGTATGGCATTATTTTTTTATGAATTCTGTTATGTTCAATTGCTGTTTAATTTACACATTAACTCTAAATGCAAGATGATAGTGTCCAGATACCAAAACACTTACAACAAGAATAACACTCACAGATATCAGACCTGCTATAATGCTCAAGACCTCGAATATGCTTTACCAATGAAATGATAAAAATTCCTTTGAAAAATTCAGAATCCAGACCATGATCCACCACTACCACAATCTGTTCCTTGTGTCATTGCCTACGTTTCATGAAAATGTCATCAAAATCCATCCACAACTTTTTGAGTTATTCTGCAAACAAACGCCACCAATTACATTAGAGCTCGTTGTCTGAGGTATTTATATTTATTTTGAAAATTAAACACTTGTTTTGGTGGTATTTCAGTTTATCCATTCACTCAATATATTTTTTTCACAGCTGAAGATGTTCCAGTCACGTTTGTCTTCTAGCCAGATAGGACTGACCACCATGAAAATGTTTGTCCTTGATAAGCCAACTATCCTGACAGTAAGAACAACTTCTTGACTTGATCCAGTTTAATATCTACTTAAGCTGTGCAGTTAAAGTGAAAATATTGTAACATAAATATTTAATACAACTTAAAGTGTGGAACCCTTTTAATCTAGTAAAATCATATGAAGATATTTCCTCAATCTATTCGATATGTTTCTAATAAGCTAAGTGCAGGCAGATTATGAAAGTGTGTTACACTAAAAATATCAGTTGATTCAAAATCTATTACAGTCTTTCAATGGCTAAGTACATAATAATTTAAAATTTATTTCCAATATTTTTTGCGATTGTTTAATAATAATATATTAAATGTTTTTCATGAAAGTTAGAGAAAGAAAGAAATCTTTTACAATGTTTTTATTGATTTTGATTTAGTGATACCTTTAACACATTGTATTGATAAAAAATTACCAGAAATGGATCAGGCTAAGTTAAAGGTGACTATTTTACCACCCCCTTAGAGTGTATTGACCAAGCTATGATAAAATAGAAAAATTTGGAAAATACTTAAAAAAATTTTATACACTCTCCCCATTTTACTGAATAGTGTTGATTGCTGCTTTTTTTCTGTATTTCAGATCATTGGTCTTTTGATCACATACTTTGTGATCATAGTACAGTTCTCTGTTGCTGCTCCTGCTGCAACATCTACTGGCTGTAATTATACAGAGATTATTAAAAATGCATCAATGAACTGTTTCATCACTTGAACAATAGCAAGTTTAAACGTGTAGGGAGTAACTCAATCGTCCTAGTTTATCCACATTAGTGCACCATTTACAAGCGTTCGTTGTAGTCATGTTTTATTGGCAAATATATTGTGACCAGTACAGCACTGGATGTTGTAATAGATTTTGGTAAAACCCCCTATTATAGCATATTAAGATGGGTATGGCATTTGCCCAAAGCTTAACTGAAAAATGCTCCACTGGTTCCCAGTAAAGCGCAGGAAACATTTCAAACTGGTTATCATATAAATTTCCACAACATGGCCAACCAGTATAGCTCAGTATTCTATCAGTACCTTGTTTAGATATACCAGGTTCAGCTCATCATGTCTGTATATTCTGGAACTCTCTGCATCTTCATGTGAGAATAAGTCTCTTTTAGGAACCATGTTAAGACTCACCTCTTCAAATGAAGCTTCTGCATCTGGTATTTCCCTCTTTTACACCCTCAACCAAAGGGGGGCGGTTGGGGGTTGGTGGGTTGGTGTTGTTTTGGGTCATACACTCACCTCCTACCTCTGGGGTCCCTGGTTCGAACCCTGGACCTTATGGGGGAATGTTGTTAGTCCTTACCAATACATAGGGATTTGTGTGGGTCTGACTCCTGGCAAGTTGCCATGCTGAGCACCTATCCTGATATGACCCTGGATATTGTACAGCACGTAAAACCTTTGCTTTTTAAAACTAGATTCTAAATCAGAGCTTGTTACTCCTGTCAATGGTTGAGTAGGCAGGTCCTACAGATTTTGTGAAATTACTGTGATTACACATAAGGGTGTGCAAGCTCTCATTCCTTGTGCACTACCTTGACTGTTTTGACATATGTTGTTTATTTGGGTTATATAATTAATTGACCTTGGTTTCTATTCGTCACAGGGATATGTCCTTTCTTTTGGTTACTCGCATCTGCCATTTTGTCATGCAACATGCAACAGATCACACCTTTGGGGAAAATTTCTTTTAATTCAACAATTTTATGTTTTTTAATCTGACTTTCTATTTTAAATTGAGATTGAGGAAACACCTAATAATCCATCTAAGATATAATTCAGCATTCCTATACAGCTCTAGCTTGCTAGTGATGAGGACTTTATGACTGCACTTAGACCTTCAACATCGGGGCAAGTTTATTTTTCTGAGCATACTAATACCAGTAATTTTTGGACATTGACAGATCAGATATGATCAATCATTCGGATCAAAATTTTTCAGAACAGGTTATTAGGGGTGCGGAGACTTCCGTTGGACAAGGACAGGTGCTCACACCATGTCAACCATACTAGTGGTTCGGCCACCAGGAATGATATTAATAGGAAAATTCGGGCACAATTGAATAGTCTGGGTAATTGTTTGGCCTCTATTGAGAATAAAACAGCAGTGAAAACCTGTAATATTTATTTGTTGTTATACGTCGTGTTCAATAGCCAGGGTCATATTGCGACAGGTAGTTTACAGGTGGACGAAACCAGTGCATACTGCACTGTAAACCACCGGGCATCGGCAAGTAACTACCAACTTTCCAACATGAAGTACCCGGCCCGAGATTCAAACCAGCGGCCTCAGTGGTTGGAGGCGAGAACTCTAACCGTTACACCACCAAGCCCCTTCGAAAACCTGTAAGAAAACTAATGCACTGGAAAATGTTAAAGAGTTCTCTCTGGCAAGCATAAATTTATAGAAATTATTAGTAACAATATCCGTGTATGACATTGCAGTACATAGCAACAATAAACACCCTAATATCGTTCAAATATCTGAAATTTGACAGTAAAAATTATTGCCAGGCATGTGGTATTTGTAAATATCAATGAGTTATTTCAATATAAGTTATGTATGTACAGTCAAACTTGTGTATAAAGACCGCCCAAGGGAAATGCTAAAAATGGTCTTTCGTAGGGGGCGGTTTTCATATAAAACCATTGATTGAATTCCTTCCTTTTCCTAAAATTTCTCTTTCCATTCATTAACCACTGCAAACCACAATCTGTTTGACATTAGCATGTTAGAAATCATTCCACAATGAAGCGGCTAAGAAAATAGTGGTAAAACTTACTGAATTTTTGGAATCATGTTAATTGGTTTAAATAATTATTTAACAAAATACAAAATGTACATAAGTACATGTAACAGTTGGCAGACATTTTAGATTAAAAAAGTTGCCATTATTAGTTCTGCTTGAATCTCTCCTTCATTTGTAATACCAATTTCAGACCATATTGTAAATGTCTTCTGGGAAAAAGTCCTTGCAAAGTTCAGCTAATTCCTTATTCCTTTCATCCACAGTGTACTGATCAACACTCCCCCGTTTTTTTCCTTCACAGCTATTCATATGTCACACTTTCTTTAAAAGGATTATAGCAGTCCCTTGTTTTTAATGACCAAAGAAAAAATCTGTGTAATGTTAGTTGGAGGCCTCAATTGAACATGTATGTGGAAATGGACAATGCGGACAATTCCCCAAACATGGCCCATCCATTGATTAGCAGATTAGCCTCAAGTTTTCATTGTGTGGTCTCTTGTATAGAGATTTTTTGTTTCCTTGGGAATGATTTTGGAATCTCTGGTCAAAACAAAAGAGTGGTTACTATTCGGGGTATGTTTTATATCTAAATTTCCTAGGGGGAATAAAAGTGGCCTCAACTAGCAAGTGGTCTCTATTTGTCTATATTATTGATTGTAACATCATTATATATTTATATGCAATACATTTAAAAGGCATACACATCCATCAATGTAATGTCATATATGAGTAATAACAGTATTTACATATTTATTTATACTGTAGCAAGCAATCACTGCAACTGTTATTATATGCAATGAGATTTCACATATCATGAACATTGAAATTTGTACAAATTAAGTAATAATAATATTTAACACGTTCCACATTTGAAATGTCCATGTGCTGATGGGGTACAGTAAGTAGACACACACAGTGAAACCATCTGTCACACTCATCGCACCCTAGCCACTTTATTTCATCATTTGGCTTTGATTTCCTTTTGGCTTTGCCTTTTCCTGTTTTTGCAAGTGGATTGCCCTCCTTACAAATACAATAGATGAAAGTGTCCACTTTATGTAACACATTGTTGTTACTGTCTTAGGTTTGAATGACATTGTTGTCATCTGTAAGAATATATATATTACCAATGAATAAAACCTTAATTTTTATTTTTGGCGTGCATATGTGGTAATTGTTGTTGCATGTAAATATGTATGAATGAAAATAATCAACATCAACATCTGTTTTATTAATTAAGTAATCTACCATGGTGTGGCTGTAAATCAGCATTAAACTACAAGATACAGTAAAATTAATGTTTGACATCACATCCTCAGTAACTTTACAAACTTTTAACTTCTGCAGCTATCTTTTGTTTGTCTCTCAATTTGTCTGATTTTTATGAATGGATGTGTAAAATGCAATTCAGAGTGGATGCATGGAATTGCTTAGATTGTTTGAAGGGGTCTAATTATAAGGGCGTTCAATTTTAAAATGCAATCTAAAATGCAATTCACTGTAAATACACAAAATTGCTTAGAATGTTTGATGGGGTCTACTTAAAATGGCTTTTAAGTTTAAAATACAATCCAGTATAGTTATTTAGAATTGTATTTTGTTTTGTGTTTTTTGTGTTCCTGAGCTAAAGTTGATTTGTATCAATAATATTTGTTTCATAATTGGACAGATAATTCTGCCCCTTTTTCCCCTTTTCCGAAAACTGTGTGCCCCTTTTTTCCTGTAACTTTTTTTCTGTGTCCCTTTTTCCCTGTGCCACTTTTTGCCTGTGCACCCTTTTCCTGGATTTGTATTACATCTATATTTCATATATATAATGTAGTGTAACATATGGCATCATGACATGTAAGAATTTTTATATTTATATGAATTTATACCTATTCCACTTGTGGTTTATGCTACAGAGTTTTATGGGATGTTGATCTTTTTGATGATGTTGGTAGGTATTTCTCTTCTTTGTCCAGAACTAGTTTCATCATTTCCATTAATGTCATTTGGTGTGTAGTGCAGATGCTTCTATGTTTGATATTGCTGTGTGACATTGTTCACTTGTGACTGAAGAAAGATACAAAAAAATTGGATATCAATGGGCTGCATGGCTTGTGGCTCAGTGGTAACAGGAGCATTTTCAAACTTTAATAAAGGTTAACAAAGTTATGGATGTGACATAAATTAAAAAATAACAGAAACTATTAGTGACAATTGAATTAAATATGGCTATGCACATGTGTTTGCATGAGCATAGCAGGATTTGATGACACAATATCTTGAAATGTGTTTCCCAGGGACAAACAAATTTTGTTGAACTTTCTTTTTACATGGCCAACAATACGAATATCTTGGGGTTGCAAAATATGAGTGTTGTGTGGTGGGATCCCGATGATTTCAATTTTTATTTTTCAAAGGAAAAAAAATTCTATAAATATATATACTCATTAGTGAGTTTGCCTTTTTCTATAAATTTTGTTGATGTGCATTTATTGAAACATTAATGCCCCATTCACACTACAGGTTAAAAGTTAGGAGGTTTTTCTATGTGGCAGAAATGCCCCCAGGTCGCCTCATTTTGTCCAAGTTGTGCACACTATGGGTGGACAGTCACTGATTGGACACAGTGTTATAACCATCATTAATAGTCGGATGACAGTACCACAAACATTAGTCACTGAGAGACAACCTCCATTAATCTCAACTCACCTTTGGTAGCCATCATACTAACATGTGGCAAAATGACCAATACCTTAACTCACCTTATGTTGTACACTGTGGACTACACCTTTAGTCACCATAGAAAGAAATTCATATTCGCAAATGTTAAATCGTCTGTCCATGCTCATGGCATCAAAATTTAAAATGTTTTAAAACTTCAGCAGGACTCGCAAGTTAATAGACAGTTCACCACTGACTCACAAGGCTGTCTACAGACGTCAAACAGTGATCTAAGGACAGGGATGTTTCCCCACAGATGGGTTACCATGGATGGTACCACATGTAGTGTGAATGAGATTTAACTGAGTCATTTATTTTTTGTTTAATTGGGGTTTTACGTCGCTTTCAACACTGTACAGGTCCTATCACGACGGGTAGTTGGAAGGGCAGAGGAAACCAGTTCATATAGTTCGGTAGGGTTCTGTACTGTAAACTGCTGACCAACGGCAAGCAACTACCAGCTTTCCCACTTACGGCCATGACGGGGATCGAACCCCGGCCTCAGAGGTGGGAGGCGAGAGTGTTACCACTCTGCCACCGTGGCCCCCAACTGAGTCATTTAGGTGTAAATTATTACTGAGTTGTTATTAATGGATAAGTCATGTATGGAATGAAGCAGAACCTGCGCTTTACAATTCCGATCAACTGCATCTGTGACATTTTCACATAACATTTGCAACTTGTAGGAGCCTAATAATTAATATTATTATTAATGTGTGTGTTTGTGATAAAGAGATCTGTTTTTTTGTGAGGAATTGTTTATGTTTTTTTAAAATAATACTAACGTTTGAGATTTGGATAATACACATAGAGAGAGTTTTAATGGTATAGATACCTAAATAAGGATTATCTGAATACAAACTCCAGTTGTGTTTTTTCCATCAAGTTTCATGTTTACATGTTTCTCAAAGCTCACCCAATCATGACTGGGTAAATAAACAGTGAGGACAATTTGTCAAGTGATTAATCTGGAACCAATTAATTGAAAAGAAAACTGTCTAGATGCTGTGGTCTACCAAAAACCTAATGCCCATTCAAGGCTACAGGAAAATGTGTTCAATTCAGGTGTGAGGAGCATGATTTATGACCCTGTTGTGAACTAGAAAGAAGACGTATTGATGGGGCTAATGTACCAGAAGTTTTAATAAATGAGGCAACACAGTTTTCTAATAAGATGAAATCCAAGTCTTCCAAACTTGCAACCTCAATTTAGTCCATGGGGTTCAACCCAGCAGATGACAGTGATGATGAGGCCTTACTTAAGCCACTCCAAAACAGTTCTGCAAGGGATTCAATCAACTCTACAAATACCATTGTGGAGACTAAATGTAACACTATTTTTGACTCATTGCTATCATATATTGTTTTTTTTTCACTGCAAAACTGCACACTTGACCGCATTAGAAAATCAGTGACAGACTTTTTCTCACAAGACTCAGTCTTTCACTCCAAAAATCTTTTGTGGAATGCAAGTGACACTTCAGGTTATTGGCGAAAAAATGGTTTATAGGGATGGTTCTGTTTGAACCCAGAAAGAATCTCATGTTGATATATTAAAAGCCTTTCAAAAGCTTGATAAATACAATAAAACACCACATATTGCATTAGATGCTTTCAGTTTAAGTAAAATTCCCAAATTCAGTCCTGAAGAACTGAACAGTCTATCAATGGTTGACAGACAGAACAGGTTTGACACTCGCCTAAATAATTTTCAAGAAGCTTTAGATTTTGTGATTGCAGAGAACCTGACCTTAAAAGAAATATTCGAAGAGATCAAAAGGCCTATTAAACCATCTCATGCCCAAATTTTTGCCAGGGAGACCCCTCAAACAGGTGGGCAGTCGCAAATGATATCTCATGCAGGGACCCCAAACATCTCAAAATGACAAGGAAACCCTGAATCATCAGGTGTCCAATCTACTGCAAAACAAGCAGTTAAACAGCCATTGGGCCACAAGTCTGCTCAAGCTATTCCATTTCTTAGTTACAAAGAACTGAAAGATACCGTTCAAGATGGGGATGGCTGCAGCACTACATCTTCTGACCCTTTTGAATTGCCAAAACAACAAAGACCGCGTATTCAATGCAGAGAATGGGGGAATAACATTGTTAAAGGAAAGGGTCAACATGTATGGGTCAACCTTGCAGGGGAACTCTCACACAATGTTTTTATTTACAGAGTTAATCCTGACACACAAATAGAAGACACAAATGCATTTATATCTGATAATGGATTCAGTGTTGTTACACTAGAGTGCGTCTCTAACCCTGCTGCTAAGTACAAGGAATACAATCTTGAAGTGCCTTCTCATCAATTTAAAGACCTATTTAATGAAGAGTTATGGCCTACTGTGATACATGTTCAAAAAATTTTTAACCCATGGAGACACAAAGTAGCAGGTATTGCTCATCAAACCAGTGACTAACAAAAGGATTATTATTCACAATAATTTAGTTGTGGCTACCTATAATTGTCAGGGTCATGGTCTAGGTCGCATTGATTATATTTCTGAGTTGTTAAACAAAACTGACTTATTACTTTGGCAGGGGCATTGGTTTCTGAAAAAAGAACTTGATCAACTTGTCAACAAATTTGGGGACATGAATGTATCTTGCCATGGAACTTCTGGTATGGACGAAACTGTAATTCTTGAAGGTAGGCCATATGGAGGTTGTCTAATAATGTGCAAATCTGCAATAAATGCAGTTATCAAACCTTTAGTTTGCATTAGCAAACATATTTGTGGAATCCAAATGTGTTTTAAAGGTGTTAACTTTTTAGTAATAAATGTGTATATGCCCTGTTTCCCAGATAGTAAGAAAGAGTCAAAAGAAGAGTTCATTGACATAATTGCAGAGATTCGTTTGCTATGCAGATCATATGACTGTGAAAACATAATTATTGGAGGAGACTTCAACATAGACTTTAACAGAGATGGCAGTTGTAAAGAGCTACTGTGTGACTTTATTTCTCCTGGAGGACTTTCACTAGTAGAAGACATTGATGGTACAAGTCCATACTCTTTCAAAAGCAAGGCAAACAAATCTCAGTCATTAATTGATCATATTATAATTTCAGATGCTCTTGCTCAAAGCTGGTAAAGTGTAACATTTTACACGATGGTCATAACATGTCTGACCATTCATCAGTAATGTTTGAAATTGATTTCTCAATTGTTAACTTCAAAACTCCACTGAACTCCACTAACTGCAATCAAATCAATTGGCATAAATGTACAAAAGATAATTTAAGTAACTACTAAGTTCTAGCCAGTTCACTCAATCAAATTGTTCTTCCTATTTCAGTAATCCTTTGCCAAGGTCTTCATTGTGATACACATTATGCAGAAATTAAAGAATTCTATACCAGAATTGTACTGGCTTGTGTATCTGCTGCCTACACTTGTGTGCCCAAGTTAAAGTCAAAAAAGATTTATAAAGTTCCAGGATGGACCTCTATAGTTCAGGAAGTAAGAGAAAGTGCTATATTTTGGCATAAGATATGGAAGAACTGTGGCTCAACACGTGAGGGTATTGTATCTCAAATCCAACGTAATTCTAGGGCAAGATATCATTACTCCCTTAGACAAGCTAGAAATAATGAGGAAAAAATTAAGAAACATTACCTGGTATCAGCATTAATTGAAAATAATAACAGAGGTTTCTGGTCAAGTGTGAAAAAGTACTGGTAAAAAGAATGTAGTGGTGAACAACATTGTAATAACTCAGACAATATTAGCTTATTGTTTGCCAAAAAATATTATTATCTTTATATGTCTGTTGGTTACTGTTCCTCAGATATGAAAAGTATCATCACTTCTCTAAAATGTCAAGTACCAATCATTGTGTGAAAATGAAGTGTGTACAAAAACATTATGTATCAGAATATGATGTTGGTTCTGGTGTGAAAAAACTAAAATTTGGTAAAGGAGACATGCAAAGTGGTCTTGTTACTAACTATATTATATATGGTGGCCCAGTTTTATGGAAAGTTTTATCAATGATGTTTAATGTAATGATTACACATAACTTTGCTCCAAGTAACATTTTAACTCCAACTTCAACTATTGTTCCTATCCCCCCCAAAAAATAGAAAGTCACTTAATGACTCAAATAGTTATAGGTCTATTGTGATGAGTGATGTACTAAATTATATTATACTTCAAAAATTTGAAAAGGTACTCATTTGACTTGTACTTCAAAAATATGAAAATGTAATCGTCTGACTCACAGTTTGGACTCAGTTTTGTGGTAAATGAATTCATACAATATCATAAAAACAGAAACTCAAATGTTTATATTACTATGCTGGGTGCTTCAAAAGCTTTGACAAAGTCAATTATGTAAAACTATTTAAGTTATTGATAAAAATGGGCTTATGTCCATTATACTGTAGGTTCATGGTTAATCTTTACACATTACAATCTCTGAATGTAAAATGAGGTAACTGTTTTTCTTACACTTTTAAGGTCTGCAATGGTGTGAAACAGGGAGGGGTTATCTCTTCAGTACTGTTTGGTATATATTGATCAGCTGTTGAAAGTTTTAAGTAACTCTGGATTTGGTTGTTATATTGGAAAGGAATTTTATGGTTGCATGAGTTATGCAGATGATATAGTAGTATAAGTACCAATAAATTGGTAGAATTGGCATATAAGGTTGGCTTAGAATATAGTATCATGTTCACTGTTTAGAAAACAAAGTTTATAAACATGGATAAAGATCCAAATAGAGTTAAAGATCTGCACTTTAATGATATATCTATTAGTGCATGTGAATCTGGGGAACACCTGGGGAACTGGATTGGTAGAAACTGTAACAGTGTAACATACATTGATAGAACAATAACTGAGTTTAATTGTTTGGTAAATTATATTAGTTCTACTTTTAGTTTTACACCATTTGATGTCAAATTGCAACTCTTCAATACTTATTGTATGCCAAAAACGGTTCTGTCCTTTGGGATCTTAGTAATAAAAAATGTGAGGAATTTTATACACAGTGGCATATAGCTTTGAGAAAATTGTTGTCCCTTCCTAAGACAACAGCAAATAATTTAATAAACCATATTTGTAATTGCCATACAATTGACAATCCGTTGGCGCTTAGGTTTTTAAAATTTATGAACATGAATATCACATCTGGTAATATAAAAGTTAGAATGTGTAGTAATCTGGTTCAGCAGAGAATTGGCTCAGCAGCAAGCAAGACTCTGCAGTTTTTTAACAAAAAGTTTAATGTAAAGTGTGACTCTGATCTCTTCAATTTAAGAAATTTTTAAAATGCCCTCTTGTGGATCACAGTGAAATATCTTTTCAGGTCTAATTTGTGATATTTTTTGAGATACAGGTCTAATTTGTGATATTTAAGAGACTATGAATACCATTATTTCACATGTCAAGAATATAACGATCTTCTTCCGTTAGTGTGTTGTCAATGAGTACCTAAATTAACTCTGCATGTACTTTGCTTAATTTTCTTTTTGTACATATATGTTGCATTGTACAAACTGTATGTTCTTTTCTTTGTCTGTTCATTTGTACTGTTGCAATTTTGTACCATGAGTATGAGAAATAAATAAATATTTTAATTAACTTAGCGCACTGAGTGCCTGATTGTGGGCAAGATATTGCACCAGAAAAAACAACAGAGTAGATTAGATAGATGATTTAATCTATTGTAGTCTACCTTATTGATATTTAATTTATTGTAGTCCAATATTGATAAAGCTTATCACTTTCTTTTGGATGTTCTTGAAAAATTAGGTGTAGATATCAGTGCTAAAGTTACATGCACCTGATACCCAAGTGGTATGTTTTTGTATTCTTTTTAATGCTATGGACATAACCATGTAAATTCCTTTTGAAATATTGCAGGTAATTATTTGAATGTGTGCAAAACGGTAGGATAAACAAAGTAGTTTCCCTTTTAGGCTCACTATTATATATCACTAAATGTGTAAAATCAGATTTTTCGTAAATCGAATGCTTCAATTACTTGGAGATAATATTGCAAATGATAATATTCAGATTACCCCCTGAATTCAGGAAAGGGGGCGCTAGGGACTCACTCATGCAATGTGTGCTTGCAAATTGTGGCTGCTTACAGCTATTTATAATATTTTATTACTTGCATTGCATATACAGGGTGAACACAATTCTGTGGTGGATCTGCTTTCCAGATGAACTTATATCCCCCAAGACAAACTTAAATCCCCAAAATACACCCAGAACCCAGTATGGATTAACAGCCATATTGATCTAACTTTGTTGAATTATGATTTGTAGCACCTTTTCATATTTGTGTGTTCAGATTTTAGGTCTGCGACAGTGGCTTTGGCCACCCAAGCCTTTGATATATTACTGCAAGGCTTTCAACCAGCTACCTTGATAGCTTACAGGAGGATGCTTGCGCTCTTCCTGGCCTTCCTGGTGGCCTTGGACCTGTCACTGCCCCAGTGATTCTTCACCTGTTAGGCATCAGAGAATTCGTTTGTTCATTAAATCGGTAAAATTTTATAGGCCTTTACAACCAGTTTTTGAAACATTGAATGATGGACATATCCTTGAACAGATATTGTTAGCATGTAATTATTTCCACAGTTCTTATATTTTCAGGGCTTTGTATTCCTTTGTATGTTTTTCCTTTCTCAGACAATCTAACATCCTTCCCCATTGTGTTGCGACCTCCAGGAACCTGTGTGTGGGCCACCTTAATTTTTTACATGATTATGTGGTTATTATTATTAATTAGTCAAAACTTTTTGGATGGGGCCATAACAACCACTATTGTTGGCCTCACCCTGAACATTTCACCACAGTGTCCTCAGAAAGGTTTGGAAAGTATGCTGGCTACTGGTACTAGAGAACTTCATTTGTTTCAGATTTTTCAGCCAAGAGGTGATGTTCCACTAACTGAGTCAGTTTCCAGAAAACTCTGCATGGACATTTCAAAGATTATGGCCTTTCTTAGAACTAATACATGTCATGATTACAACAGAGGGGTGCCACATGGGCTTTGGACATGGTGTCCCCTTACAGGACATAAGGGAGCAGGGCACCTGGGGCTCCTCATGGATATATATACAGCTTCTCCCGTAAGCCTCCTCCTCTGTCTTCCACTCCTTTTGTACCCACCTCTCTTCCTGGCTATTTCTTCTGGGTGCCTTGGAAGCTCCACCTTCCTACCATTGGCATGAATTTATCTGCCTCTCGTGCCTGAAGTATGTTTATAACCTTATCAGTTGGTCGGGACTGCTCATTTTATTACCTTATCTGATTACTTTGCATCCAGGCCCAGATTTTGTGTCTGGCCTCTTTAGTAGATGGTGTTTCTTGAGCAATGTTTGTATTACACTTCATTGCGACCTTAATATTTGACCTCTTGTTCTCTCTTTTATATTTGGCGCCTGGTTATCTGCCTAATTTTGGCTCGCCCTTGGAAAGACATTCGGCTTAACCTTGAACCATGCCTTCGACCTTTTAGCTGTTACTTTGAACTTTTATTAGTAATTATACATTTCAAATATTTATAATTTGTCAATTATGTATTAATGTATTATATACAGATATGTGCACATTATGAATGTAACCATAAAATAATTTTAGTAGTCACTTTTACACATTTGTATATATTGATGTGATAAAATATATAATCCCAATCTTTTCATTTGTTGGTGCCCAGGAAATGTATTGGCTACTCCAAACAGCAAATACTTAGAAAGGATTTTTAACATTGCATGCTGCCTTGTCATACTTCATGAATATTTCTGAGACCCTTTAATTGAAAATAAAATAGTTCTCAATTGCCAATTCACCAAAATGTTATGCTGCCCAGTCCAACCCTAACAGAATGTTTAAGTCATGGTAACAGCATAAATAAATTTTGCCTTCCAGGTATTGAACAGATATGGAAAAAAGTAACATGCTAAATCCCCGCAGGACAAATATTTGTAATTTGGAATTTTAACACAAAAATGAATAAATTATATTTGTCAGGAAATTTTAACACATTTTTGGATAAACTAGAGACAAAGCAGTTGTCAGCAAAATAAAAATAATAATGCTTTTAAAATGGTAACCAAATAATGTATTTTCAAATACATATTCAGAGGAACCTCAAAGTAAATACAGCAAAAACCAAATGAATGACATAAAGGAATTTGTATGACACCATTAGTAGATTTGGAGAATCAATGAAAATAAAAGCCATAAAAATTATATGCCTCTGTGAAAATGCATCTGTGAACAATGTGTCAGATTATTTTACCCATTAAGGAATATAGATTAGAATAATGGTAAAATACATGTTCCACAAAAATGCTGTTGAAAGTTTAATACGGAAAAGTAATCCTGCAGTTTTGCAAAATATGTCACTTATGAAGAATAGATTGAGACTGCTTGAGAAATATAGTTATTTTCATGCATTATAATGAATATTTATTAATTAGTATCTAATATTGGAACAAATAAACTATTTTTGGATAATTTTGCCAGATATTAATTCTATAGAAATGCCTGAAGGTGCAGAAGATCTTGAAGATGATTTTGATGATTTCAGTCCCAGCTTCAGCAACAGCCATATTTCGAGTGGAAGTTACACATCATTGCCTGTGTTCAAAGCATTGCAACCTTACTTCTTCAGTTTGAAACTTGCTGGACTGTTTCATAAGAAAGATTATGGTATAACTCACCCAGGTGACTCTTGTAAAAGTGCAAGATGTTGTGACGATAAGAAAGATCGTACAGATAAGAAGAAAGTACTGATATACCCATCCCAATGCTATGCCCATGTGTTGGCAGTAATCATATTTTGCAATACAATCAAGAACATTTCTGTCATACTTGTACAAAGGTTATTTACAGAAACTCTGATTATCTTGATGGTCACGGTAAATACTGTGTGTGTAGCAAGCTTTATATTTTTCCTGAGGGCTTCGCATCTTTTGAGCTGTTTCCCGAGTTTTTTTATGGGATGCAACAAGCTGCTTTACTTCAAGAAAAATGAAACTGTCGGCACACATCATTTAAGAAGATCTGCTTATCTATATTGCATCATGTTTTGGTCAGTGACTTTGGTGGGTGTGGCAGGCATTACATATAACATATTTTCCTTGACTATATTGGACGCAACAATATATCCCATGCAACTGTCAGACCAGTATGCAATGATCTATGTTGTTTATGAGTTAATACTTTCTTTGTATCAGTGTGCAGCGTGGTTTGGAATGATGATCCTTCATTTTGCAATCTGTAAGATCTTATGCAGTGAGTTTAACCTTTTCAATGAAAGACTGAGGCACTCTGTGAATATGAAAGAAATATATCATCACAAGAATTTAGAGATCTTTAGTGCCTGGCATATGCAGATCTGTCATCTGGTTGGTCATGCAGATAACATTCTTCATCCATTTACTGGAGCATTCATAGCTTCATCCATCGTGACTTTCTGTCTTGAGATGTACAGTATTATTTGGTTCAACAAAGATAACAATGGGGATTTGGTAATGTTTGCAATAAACATTTTCTGGACTCTCTTTTTCATGTTTTTGTATGGAATGGTCTGTATAGGTTCAGCATTGGTAAACAGCAAGGTAAGTAATGCTAACTTCACCATTCTACTCCAATAGTTTAATTGTCTCCAACTGAGCAGGAAACAAACAAATTAAGAAAATATGTAAACTTTACCATATTTGGTCCTAATTTGGTCCTAAGCATTCATGATGTCAAAACTGTAATAAAGACCACCACAGCTTTAACATGCTTTACTTGATCAATAGTCTCAGTAAGGGACTAATAAAGTAACAGATATATGCAAAAAATGGCTTTTTTTTGGACCAAAACAGCCCATTTAAAGTTTTAAGCCAGATAGTTTAAAAAATTCCTGACTTTGACCCCAAATCATGTTGAATTGAGGTTAAACATTATTGAAAATGTACAAGTCAGGAAATCAAAAGTCTTTTTGTATCCAAACCATGCTCGCACTGTACATGTGCAGTTGTAAGGGTCAAATAGCAGTTTGAATATAACTTCACAATACAATTTTTATTGTTGTTTATCTATGCAAACAGTACTTAGAGTACATGTATAAGGTAAGCTAGAGATTTAAGGAAGATTATGCAGTATTGAGAAATACAAAAAAAAGAATGAATAACAATCAATTAACCTACTCATCATATGTAAATGTCTATATTTCTTTTATTTTGTCTTAACTTAAACAAGTAAAGTCTGTGTCTGTTGTATAGCAGGGTAATACATAGTAACCAAATTTAACTGATACTACTACAACTGGTCCTACAAATTTCATCTTATTTAGGCTCATGAGGCCCTTAATTCCCTCCACCAGGTCAACATGATCAAATTGAATGCAAACCAGATCGCTCAGGTAAGTGTTAATATTTGAGGTGTTATAAACTAACGTTTTAAATGTGTATCATTTAACCAAACTAAATTACACATTGTATCACGGTGCACTGAAGTTTGTTGCAACATATTTAGAATTCTTTCCAAATGTGTATTCTTCAATCTGTCATATTTTCAGCTGCAGGCATTCATAATTCGTCTGTCTACATCTCAAATTGGCTTGACTGCAATGAAGCTTCTTGTTATTGATAAACAGACCATCTTAACTGTACGTACATCTCTTGTTTAAATTGATAGAGAGGCCATCTTTACTGTGAGTTAATATGTTCAAGTAAAATGTATAAAATAAGGAAAAGCTGACATATATGTTTTTACCTTCTACTAGTCATAAGTTAATTATATTCAACCTGCATGCCATGTAGTGAATACTTTTATAGCATTTAATCTATATCATACAGGGGCGTAGGAAGCGATTATCGGTTGGGGGGTGAGGACCAAACAAACAAAATTGCACCGACTCAATGCAAACATATCCCCAGACAGGTCATCTCTCAAGCCACAGGCATTCACTGGGTATTTTTCTAGCACCCATGTTGTGTGATTCACATTAATATAAATTATTTTTCATTTATTTTTATTTTTGTTTTGTTTTTGTCAAACCATATTTTCATTTTTTTGGTCAATTTGAAAAAAAAGTCCTCTGGGTAGATTGTTGATGTGCCTCATGTACAGGTTAAATTTCTATTTGCTTAAAGCCTTGGCTTCTGGCACATGTAAAAAGAACATAAAAGAACATCTTAAAATATTACCACATAGGATTTTGGTTCTATCAGTCACATAGTATGACAGCTATAGGGCTTGAAAGTAACAAAAGTCCATAAATTAGGTCTCTGTGGGCATTTTAGAGACCTTAAAGTAACTTTAAAAACTAAAGCTACCAACTTCAAATTTATGACAGACAAACATTACAGATAGAAGTCATATCTAATACAGTTTGAGACTTGTCAGACTTTCCATTTTCAAGTCAGAGGGCAAAATGTGTGAAAAATGTTGAAAAAGAGTTACTCGGGTGGGTGTTTATCGCCCTTGTTTACAGGTTAATGTCTGTTTAAAGCCTTGACTTTTCACTCATGTGAAAAAATACTAATAAATTCTCAGATAAGACTTCAGCTCTATCAGTCACAAAGTTGTTCAGCTATAGGGCTTAAAAGTGGAAAAGGTCCATAAATTGAGTCTCTGTGGGCATTATAGAGATCTTGAGGTGATCTTAAAGTTTAAGCTATTGCACAGATATTGCACAGATAAATATTACATATTAAAGTTATATCTACTACAGTTTAAAACTTGTAAGATTTGCCGTTTTTAAGTGCAAAATATGGGAAAAATATTGAAAAATGTCTAAGTAGGGTCTTTATAGGCCTCAAACACAATTTTAACCTTAACATAAAGTCTTGATTTTGGTATATATAAAAAGATTATATTACTGTGCTTCCTGGTAAAATTTGAGCCAGATGAGCTGCATAGTTTTGATGCAGAGGGCATTATTTCGTTAAAGTCAAATTTCCGACCTTAAGGTGGTCATAAATTCTTTATTATTAAGACTTTAAGTTCACCTTAAAATAAGGTTCCTCTTCTAACTCAAATACACATATGTGCCAAGTTAAAATGAAATCCATGAAAGTGTTTTGGGGTTATCGCGCACACAAGTCATAACATTTGGCAGTGGCTTGATGGAGGTGAAACCTGTATATCCAATACTTTTGTCTTGGGATATACTGAAATATATACAGACAGCGCTCTTGAGTTTTTATACTCTTAGATATATTATAAACTTCTTTAGCTAAGCTTTGCCCTTCAAAAAAAATTTAAAAATGATAAAACCCCAAAGTTTTATATATTTCATGTCTTTACCTGGGATTTCCAATGTCCAAATCAAAAAGATTATTAAATAATTAGCCAATGGTTTATCTAAAGGCGTACAATTGGTTGATGAACTTTTGAAGTTTTTCTTGCAATACATAATTGTATCTTAGAATATCATAAGGTTGGCACTTGGAAATATATTTTTTAAATATCACAACTGATAATAAACAACACTTAACTAAAGTCTTTTGTTAGGATGATTTGTTAATATTTATAACAAGTTTCACAATTTTACAGAATGTATTGCATGTAGTTAATATACAAATTCAAGAAGATCTAATTAAAATACTTTTATCGTGTACTGAAGGAAACCCCTTTGCGTTTGAAAGATATTTTTAATATCTGGACCATTCTTTTCCTGGAGGAGGACATGATAATAAAATCATATAAATTTACCAGATGTTTCCAGAACCTTGTAACCTTTCCTCCAAATGCCAGGCTGATATAAAATCTATTTTTAGCAAGGTTAATCCCCAAATTAAGCGGGGATGTATAATCAGTGGACGAGCTAGGAATTTGCATAAACTTTAAAGTTTGAGTTTAGTTCCATTGCAAAAAGTTGGTGGGAAAGACATCTCCGCCCCCAACTGTATGGCGAGAAGGAAAATAAAATCAAAATTGAGAAGCATAGTAGGTCAACAGTTTTTCTATATTTTATCACCATATATAGTAATTATGAGTTGTACAATATATCAATTAAAACTATGCATGCTTAAAATTTGTATTTTTCATAATATACAGAATATAAAATGTACTGCACTGTATCAAGAGTTATAGCCCATGGACAAGACTACATATGCCCTGGGGCTGGCAAATTTTCGGCCAGTTATAGCTGTCAGTTTAAATGGAGGCTAGATGTGGTACCTACTGTGAAACCCAGTTACACAAAATTTTGCTACAGAAGAGAAAGAAAATTTAGTCATGTTTCCATATTGCTATTCTATACACAAAAAGAGGTTCCAGTAATCTCCACCGTTTGTCAAATGGCGTTATATGCGCATAGTAACAGTGGCGAGAAATAAAACATAACTTATTTTGGCTATCTTTTAGTGCACTTTTATATTATATTCTAATTTACTGTATAATGGGATTGCACAATACATTAAGAAAATGTATATTAAACAAGACATTTGAATCAGTGTAAATCTCCTGTTATCACTCAAAAATACATTTGTGCTTTAAATAAATTGTCGAATGAAATATTATTTTATGAGTAATATTTCATGTTTTAATTTCGTGTATACATACTTAAAAGATATCTAAACTAGAAATACCACTAGGTGTTCTGGGCCCATATTCACGAAGGTCTTAGCCAGGGCTTAGGCTTAAAGTTAAGACTTTTGTCTCAAGTTTCTGCCCAAAAACTGCTAAGACTTTTGTCTTAGGCTTAGTGGTATTCACAAAGAATTTAAGACCGTTCTTAGGCTTAGCCAAGGGCTCAACTTTAAGGCTGGTTGGTAGTGGGCTTAACGTTTGTAAAGAGGACTTAAATATGGCCGCCGTAAACTTTTCTCCACTTCAAAATTTCAAACGGCTATAAATAAAGTATAATTATACAGAACACCTGACTAAATTAGTCTTTGGGAAGTTTATATGTGGTAACAGGGTTTTCCATTTCAAAACAGCACTTTTCCTTAGATAAAATGCATTTAATGAAGGATACATGTCATCATTAGTATAGTTTGAATAGAAAAGAAAGGTCACATGACACAGAAAACCACTGTGGTTATTTGATAATCTTGGACTTAGCTAAGCCACCCTTTGTGAATATGGTTTTAAAGACCACAGTGCATAAAATTTTTTTTTGCATTATTGTACAGATTATGTGTGTAACAACACACCTGCCAAGTCCCATCTTCAAACTCCCACTAGAAAGCACATTAAAAGCCAGTTAAATCTGACAGTTGGAAAAACAAAACAGATCCCTCTATGAAACTGTGCCACATCACACAAGGCGATTTCCCACTCTGATTTCTGTGTGTCCAATACAAAATAGTGTAAAATGAAGTGAAATTAGTGTTTTATAAACTGGCTTGGAAAGGGTCAGCTTCAGTCAAAAACAAAATTTTTTTTCCTACACTTAGTGCAAAGATTCTTCTATCAAATAAACTTGGAATATTGTGTGGTCACACACAAATAATGCTGTTTTTAAAAATAATAAGCACTACAATTTGACTGTAACTTGTGTTCAAAATAGTGAACAAGTGTGTAGCTTTTAGTTTAACAATGCAGCTTCTGATAGTGTGTCAGTTTTTAAATAAACTGATAAGCAAGTTTTTCACCCAGTTCTTGTCCACATTTTCTTAAAATGTCATAAAATTTTAAGGCACCCTTGATTATCCAAACTCCTTATTATCAGAACAGAAAGAGTTAGCTCCAAGGTTCAATAGTCAATATTACATTGTATTAGTTATTATGAACAAATCAATATTCATTACTAGTTCTAGTTAACCATTAAGAACTGACAGTGACAATTCAAGGGCAGATACAGCCTTTAAGTAAGGTGGGGGTTCACATCAGACATACCATAACTAAGGGGGTCGGGGGGCATGCCCCCGGGAAAAAAATTAATTTTTGGTAAAAGTATAGTGCATTTCCTGTAAATTTAACACCACTCTCAAGAAATAATTTTGTACTTTGGGTTGAACCCCTTTACATTATTTTTCAAAGGGGGGGTCGAACCCCCTGAACCAACCCCTGGATGCGCTAGTGCAATTTATAAAACCAGCTGGTCAAAACACACTGTAAAAGACTCAGTGTATGAGGCTCTTTTATATTGGGCTACACTGCTACCAATATTAAAAGTAAGCAGGCTGAAATGACCAAATGTTTAAGCACTCTGGTTCAGTACCAGGATGTAGAGTTTAATACACTGGAGATCTGAACCACATTCCGACATTTTATTGACAACAGTGTGTCTTTCATGATATCTACTTTTAATAGCTGTGTAGGGGTCAGATTGCAATGTTCATGTAACTTTGCACCTGAAAGTTAGTACTTTTAAAGTATGAAATTTTTTTTTCATAAACAATATTTTATTGAAACAAAGGCAAAATCAACAAAGCCTTCTCACAGGAAGAACTATTTACAAAAGAATATGAATAGATGATAATAATGATGAAGTTGTTGACATATAACTGATTCCCTTAAAAATTCTTGTACTGCTTCAAAAACTATCTTTTTTTGTTCAAAAGTCAAGTTGTAATCTCCATTTAAATGAAAATCAGTGGTTATTGTCGGTAAAACTCATAAACATTGACTGTCTATTTTGAGTATGTAGTCTGCATTCTAAAAGAAAATAAGAATTGTTTTCTACTGAAAGGCCACAGTCACAAGTTGAATTTTCTGTAATATGTAAATTATGTGCAAGATGTTCTTTAAGAGGACTACAGTTTATTCGCATTTTTGAGTGTATCAAGTTCCAATGTCTATCACCTGTACTAGATAATGTAGTTACACATTTAAAAGAATCATCTAATGTATTCCATAATTTTATTCCAACAGGAAAGAATGAATTTTGATGAAATTCTTGTTTGTCATAGAGAAGAATAGTGTACCCATACTTTGTTGATTATAAAATATTTTAATGTACTTTGGTTGAATTGTATGCAAGAAATAACCAAGTTAAAGACTATGCTAAAAAATTTCATTGAACGTTTTACAACC
The DNA here is from genome assembly GCA_964017235.1 of Sabellastarte sp. h YS-2021. Classification (NCBI taxonomy): domain Eukaryota; kingdom Metazoa; phylum Annelida; class Polychaeta; order Sabellida; family Sabellidae; genus Sabellastarte; species Sabellastarte sp. h YS-2021. The sequence continues at coordinate 169,783,237 of OZ024929.1, read as the reverse complement.
CAAGCCAAAAGAAAAAAAAAAAACCACTTTACTAACAATGATTGATACACATTAATAAATGTATGACTGTAACCCAAGCAGCTCTTACAATTACATTACTTATGGTTAATATTTAAAATGTTGTCTGTACAGAATCCTCACTCTCTCTCTATCATTGACAGTTTTAGATGGAGTCTGATTGAGAGCTTTTATATTGAAGAATAAATGCTAATTATCATATAAAATTATAAAAACTTTTCAAACAAAATTATCCTTGTTCAGTTAAAGTTAAACTTCAAAAAAAAAAAGTCACTTCCAAATGCAATTAAATCAGCTACATATTCAGTTACATCCAATTCTTCCCAATACATTTATAACAAAAACCACAGCAAATCTGCACTTGTGTTCCTTGTGTTTCGTCACACCTCCTCCAAACATGTTTTCAGGGATGTTATTCTATATGCCACTTTGAGAGGCTGTATCTCAGTGGGGGATGCTCTGATTGATGTCTAGTTTTCATTGTTGGGATTGTCTTACTCACTGGCATACACATACAAAGTTTTAAAGAAACTTTTTTTTTCATGCACTGTGGACTTTAAGAAAAAACTTACCTGAGACAAAAAGCCTTAACTTTAAGACTGGATTTAAGCCTAAGACCTGGCTAAGTCTAAGGCCCTTCGTGAATACCAGCCCTGGTTTTATGGCAATAAGACATGACTACTGGACTAGTCATCTGTAACTGTTTTTAAAACATTTTATGTATACCATTTAATAAACGTTTTATGATAAATGTTGGAAAAACGTTACCAATAAACATTATGTCTGAATAATAATGGGGTCAGAGGTCAAATTCAGTATCCTTTTAAGGTTGCTTACAAATGAAAATATTATTTTTATATCTAAAATTGTAAACAAGCATTATAAAATTGGGGTTTAAAGACATTTGATAGAAAACATTTCAACCTTTTAAAATGATGGGTATGAAAACCAGTTGATATTAAATGCTTGTAAAACATTTTCAGTGCAAACAATTACAAAACATTGTCAACAAATGTTGTTTAAACATTTTAAGTGTATTATTTATGAAACATTTCATGATAAATGTTTAAAAAACATTTCCAGCATGACCTTCATTTCTTCAGCTATTTTATAGGTGTTCAAAACGTGTCCATTCAAACCTAGCTTCTTGAATTTTTTTATAAACGTTTAATAAACGTTTTCAGTAAAAACATTTGCACAGAGAATGTTTATAAAATGTTTTTAAACATTACAACACAAACGTTTATTTGGAAATGTTTAAAAAATCTTAAGATAGGGTTTAAATAGGTTTTTAAAAGGTTTTGTAAATGTTGAAACCATTTAAAAACGTTTCTCATGTTTACTGGTTTTAAAAATAAAAGCATTTCGTCAGCCACACTAGGTAAAGGTAACCATAGGGGATACCAGACACTTTTTATTTCAAAGTGGACTGGCGTCGCATCTAATCAGAATTGAGGTAGGGAATGGCCAAGGTAGAAGGAGAACTGAAATCACAGGTCACCCTGCAGCTGCAGTTACACTACAGACTTTTATACTACATGTGGTAGGCAGAAAGTTTGAACAGTTTTAAAGGAATCATAGACAATTCTTCTCATTACAAAATCGGCCCCTGTCAAATCGGCCCTCAGAAAAAAAAGTATCCTATTCAAATCGGCCCTGGTTAAATTCGCCTATAAATATTACATGTGTATGTATATACTCAGGAATAATCGTGTCATTCCTAAAATTATTCTACATCAGCCTATAAGTTTGTTTACATTACCACCAGCTAAGCGTTAAAACTAACGAAAGAGTGAATGCATATTAATTATTAAGTTTTAAATTCATAAATGAAATTCATCATAAAATAAAATATAAAACATTAAGAATTTTCAACTTAGACTCAAAAGTTATACAAATATTATACAGATGTTAATCACACAAACTTATATTAATATTGCACAAATAATAATGCATTAATAATGCAAATTGTTATAAAAACAAAAGGGGGCCACGGTGGCAGAGTGGTAACACTCTCGCCTCCCACCTCTGAGGCCGGGGTTCGATCCCCGCACGGGCTCAAGTGGGAAAGCTGGTAGTTGCTTGCCGTTGGTCGGCAGTTTACAGTACACAACCCTAGCGAACTCTATGTACTGGTTTCCTCTGCCCTTCCAACTACCCATCGTGATATGACCTGTACAGTGTTGAAAGCGACGTTAAACCCCAAATAAATAAAAATATAAAAACAAAAAGCAAAGTTACAAAACAGTTCAATGTTCAAGCAGAGTGATTATTAACAAAGCACACTAATCAAACAGTAACAGATATTGAGAGCCACTTGTTCTTATAAGGATCACAAAAATTAAGATTCCATCTGCATAGGCTATGCATTAATTATAATTACACTTTTAATAATCCTTACATAAACAAGTATGTAATGGATATAGGTTAAATGGATTAAATGGATCCAGCATCCAAATTATCTTTGATGTGTGTTGATCACACTTAGACAAGGTTTTCACCATTATACATAATCATACAGAATATCCACAATTGCAATTAAGGCATGCAGACTCTGTGTTGAAAAGGACCCCTTATTCATCGGTTTCAATAATCCTGAAGAAATATCTTTATGAACCCAGTTCTAATTACAAAGGTGTTTCAACTCTGGCCGATTTGCCCAGAGCCGGATTTTAAGGGGACCGATTTGCCTAGGGCTGACTTTTTTAGGAGGCTGATTTGCTGAGGGCCGATTTGGCAAAGGACTGATTTGTCCAGCTTCGTTTTAAAGAGGTCCCCAAGGGTAACAAGTTTAACAACTTAACACAGATTGTCTCCTCTGTGTGGGTTCGGCTCCCACAAGTACTGGCTGTTAAATTAGACGTAAATCTCCGCCTTTGACACTACTCTGAACAGTTTTAAATTTTTGTGTGGATGGCCAAAGAAATCAAAGAATGCCACTGTAATCTTAACTGGTAGAAGTATGGCAATGCATGAAGAAATGAGGAGTTAAACAAAACAATACCACTTCTAGTATGATGGTAAATAGATTGTGCGAATTAAGGCCCTTTCAAACAAATGATCTTTCATATACAAGTCCAACACTTTAAACAAACTTTTTTGCATGTATTTAAGTGATATATTTCAGATTCTTGGTGTCCTAGTATCATACTTCATCATCATGGTCCAGTTTGCTATTGCTCCTGCTGGTGTGACGTCAGCATGTAACACTACAACCTACATCTACAATAGTAGCATAACACCATGAAACTGGCAGCCGAATAGTATAGGTTATGCCATAAACTTTCACAAAATAAACCTGAACAGATGATGGTTTTCAGAAGAAACTGTTTAAGATTTGATATTGAACGTCAAAGTTGGGATGTGACGTCACTCTCATAAGATTTGATATTGAACGTCAAAGTTGGGATGTGACGTCACTCTCAGCAATAAGTAATAATTGACAAAAGACAGCAAATGGTATTTAGGGCGAAAAAATCAATAAATATGAAAATTTTGATGCTGAACATACGCGTTTTCTATCAACGTCTAGAATTACCTTTTTGATGTTTTGTACTTTCTACACAACGGGAATGATGACATCATGAATTTGGCTTGTCATACACCTTGTCATGGGAACTTGTAAACATTTTATGTGTACTGTTTATCAAACATTTCATGATGAATGTTTGAAAAATGTTTCCAGAAAAAACCTTAATTTCTTCAGCTATTTTATAAATGTTTTAAAAACATTTCCATTCAAAACAAACTTCTTCAGTGATTTTATAAACGTTTAATAAACGTTTTCAGTAAAAACATTTGTATAGAGAATGTTTATAAAACATTTTTTAAACATTACAGTACAAACGTTTGCTTAGAAACGTTTAGAAAACCAAAGATAGGGTTTAGTTAGGTTTTAAAAACATTTTGTAAACGTTTAAACCATTTACAAACGTTTCTAATGTTTACTGGGTCAGTGCAACCCACATAATGAAATTTGTTAGATTCAAACCTCTGATCACTGAAGTGATTAAATACACTATAAACCATTAGTCCACTGGTTATCATGTTTGATATTGATCCTGTACCTTCTGCATTGAACCTGTACATTCTTCAATTGGAGTATGTCTAAAAAGTGTGGATGTCACTTGTTATTCTAAATAAAATGCTTCTTCACTTTCAAAACACTTTTTCTTAAATATTACACCATTGATTTGATCTTTTTAGATAAATTATATTTATTGCAGTGTGTTCCACTGGAGCCAACAAGTTGGTAACTATGTCTTTTTGGGGAGTCCGGACCAATGTTTACATAGTCTCTTAACAATCAGTTGTAGTTTCCAGGCTTTTTGTGAAGAGTTGGTGAAATATCCAACATTTTCCACGACTGTTTCCGACTCTTGCAACAGACTCTAAGTACATCCACCTAGCAACTGCATGCCGGTTAAGTTAAAGGCTTGGCGGTTACACTTCTCACCTGGTAGGATAATACAACGCACTTGTCTGTATCATGCATGTGGCTTGTCCCAAATATAGCTTTCCAGACTATACATAATGCCAAACTGAATGTACTTGAAAGAAAACCGACATATGGTACTGTTGGTAACCTTAGCTGACATGTCTATAAAGGGAGAGAGAGAGGTTGTTGCGGGTCTGATAATTGAGCACAGATAAAGACAATTGAACTATTTAAGACAATTTAGTTTAAATACGAGTACCAGATAAAATATTGTCAATTCAAACAACAGCACTCCACAACTTGCATAAAACCACGTTTCAAGTTTTTACTCTCACATACAATCTCGCACATCTGACTCATTACATCACATTTATGTCAAACATCACTAACACATTAATCCTGGACATAAAACATAAAAGAGAATATGTATAAAATATGTAACAATGGTACAGGAAAATAAACAGTTCAATATACACAGCTATCAAGGTCCATCAACATAGTTCAGCACATCAAAATGTCTCTCATAAAGTTCAACATCCACAAGTATCACAACTGACATCAATAGATTCCACCACTGATATCAATAAAAATTCCACCACTGACATCAATAATTCCACCACTGACATCAAGCTATCACCAGTAATGTCCACACACAAGATGCCACCCATAAATATAAACTCCAACAAATGACCAGAATCTTTTGGTCACAGGGAAACAGCTTTCCCAAGGGAAATCTCCAGATGAAAAGTATATTAACCACATACAAAGACCAGCTGAAATAAACAGACAACAATTGGAAATTATGTACAAAATAGGAAATACTACATTAATATTGCAAATATTCGTTTATTTGTTTATTTGGGGTTTTACGTCGCTTTCAACACTGTACAGGTCATATCACGACAGGTAGTTGGAAGGGCAGAGGAAACCAGTACATACAGTTCGCTAGGGTTTTGTACTGTAAACTGCCGACCAACGGTAAGCAACTACCAGCTTTCCCACTTGAGGCCATGACGGGGATAGAACCCCGGCCTCAGACGTGGGATGCAAATATTCGATTTTCATACTAATATTATGGGTTGAAATATGTTTCAACTATTTAATTATTATAGTATGTTTTTTCCATGTAAATATAAGTCATGATTGATGTATATATAAACAAAATTTATCTTGAAATAATCCTTCCCACAGCAACTGGTCTTCCTACAATGAACAAAATGTGTCCCAAAAGACAACCTTCCACACCAAAATTCACCAGTACACTAAGTATCAAATGCCACACCAACACACAGTGACAGGAAAATCCAAAATCATTGGTGCACGAAAACCCATTAGGTATTGCCAAAACAAAGTTCATCAATGACAAATGTATCAATGTATCATATGTGTGTATCATATCATATGAGTGTCATATTTCACAAAATATAAAGAAAAATCCAAATTAAAACACCAGGAAAATATAACATAAAATGTAGCTCTCAACTGTTTACAAACAACCATGATCAACTCTGTGAAAGGGGTTGGAAAGGTTACAGACAGAGAGGACAGAGAACATGGAAAGAGGAGGAGACTGACGAGGGAAGGACTGAGAAAAGAGCTAGAACAGACACTGATGTAGAATCAACTCAGTCCAAGAAAAAGAAGGCACAAATCAAGTCTATCAGATATGAAAAGCTAACCCACACAAAGTCAGGACAAGCTGCAGTGAAGAGCACTGAAAGGCAAACCTGGATACATGAGAGACCACTGGATACATGAGAGACATGAGAGACTGAATCTGAGATGGAAATCAGCATGGCGTCAGATGTTACTCATCAACCACAAGCCCTTCACACTGACCAGCTGCTGTCACCACCACCACTGCTGAAGATTCAGTTCTAGATCAGTTCAAGGAGATGAGATTGATAATTTCAAGTTTCTTGGGTGCACGACAGAATTCTACTTCAAATTCTCCAAGATTCTACTCTACAGTCCTCCTGTAACTATCTCTACTCAGAGATTTAGCACCCGGAGGAGTGAGACTTCATCATCATCATCACAGCCAGCATCCTTTCTTGTTGGGGATGACCAGCAGCCTGGGCCTTCCAGACAACTGACGTTTGCATTTTGAACCCCACAAAGACTTTTAACCCGTCATTGTTCGCCTCCATCCAAGTTGAAGAAAGTCAGCACAACACCTCTGAATTATCAAGTCTTTTCGGGAGTATTCCATTCGTACTGCAGTAACAGCAGATCGACAAACCACAACCATTTTCACCTCCACAACTTCACCCAGCACCGTCAACAGTGCCAACTTCATACTCAGAAAGAACCAGCAAGACCTCTCAGCCATTGCAGCCAACAGAGTCGGCCCAAGTCAGCAGATTAGCTTCCATAAGTGCTTATCAGGACGGCTCTCCCCAAAAGGCCCTTCATAGGGCCACCGGAATCTTCCATAAACAATTAATAGCTGTGCTTTTCTCCAAAAATAAATTACACCTTCCAACACTTCACACACCCCCAAACACATAGCAAAAATAAGTGAATGACTTAAGTGAATGTATACAATCAAGTATACAAGTAAAAACATTTCAACACACACAAAAAAAATCAATTAGAATGAATGTATGGATGGACTAACAAACAGACTGATACTAACTGCCTGACTAACTTTACCAACATACCTGACAGAGTCACTGAAAGGCTGACTTACAGACACTAAGACACTTATTGAATGACAACCGACAATGACTAACTACTGAAGAGACTGACAGAGACCAAAACGCATAGTAACTGACAGTATTATTAATGACTGCTACAGTGTCTGACAGAGTGATAAAGAAGGATTGACACAGTAACAACAGAAAAGACTGATTGATGTTTTCCCAGATGACTGATGCTTTATTCATACCGACTCTGTTCACAGATGATTCTATAAACTTTCGGGGATTTATACATCAATAATGTACTTCAATATGGATATAACTCCATCCAATGAGATTTCACATATCATGAAATTTGTCCAAATTGAGTAATAATATAATTTGACACATTCCACATCTAAAATACTCATCTACTGATGGGGCTTCAGTAAGTAGACACAGTGAAATCATCTGTCACACTCATCGCACCCTAGGCACTTTATTTTGTCTTTGATTTCCTTTTGCGTTTGTCTTTCTCTTTTTTTGTGTGTTTTTGCAAGTGGAGTGTCCTTCTTGCAATTTCACTGATGGAAATGTTCACTCCATGTGACACAATGTTGTTGCTGTCTTAGGTTTGAATGACATTGTTGTCATCTGTAAAAATACACATTTTACCAATGAATAAAGGCTTAATTTCCATTTTTGGTGTCCATATGTAGTAATTGTTGTTGCATGTAAATATATGTGAATGAAAATAATCAACAACAATGTGTAGCAATTACAAATGTTTTATTAGTTTAGTAACCTACCATGCTGTGGATGTAAACCAGGACTGCATCAATCACAAGATTCAGTAAAAGTTATGTTTGACATCACATCCTCAGTAACTTCACATACTTCTGCAACTTTCTTTTGTTTGTCTCTCAGTCTGCCTGATTTACAAATGGATGTATCTTATACAAAACTATATTTAATGTAAATTCTCACCACATATGTATGGAATCATATATGTATTACATATGTATTTCATATATATAATGTTACTTATAGCATTATGACATGTAAGCAATTTCATATTTATATGAATTTATACCTATTCCACTTGAGGTTGATGCTTCAGTGTTTTGGGGGGATGCTGATGTTTTTGATGATTTTGATAGGTATTTCCCTTCTTTGTCCCGAACTAGTTTCATCATTTCCATTGATCTTATATATGGCGTGTAGTGCAGATGATTCTTTACTTTTATTTTCTTTTTGATTAGCTCGGTTGTCATCAGGAATTGTAAATGCAGATTCTATTGCAGGATCCAATAGCCTTACAAATGGAATCACATGTGGATATCTTCCACATGCGTGATGGGGGGGCTCAGTGGTGTAGCAGTTAGAGTTCTCGCCTCCTACCTCTGAGGCCGCCGGTTCGAATCTCGGGCCGGGCCCTTCATGTTGGAAAGTTGGTAGTTACTTGCTGATGCCCGGTGGTTTACAGTGCAGTATGGACTGGTTTCCTCCACCTGTAAACTACCCGTCGCAATATCACCCTGCCTGTTGAACCCGACGTAAAACAACAAATAAACAAATCCACATGCGTGATATTGTTCACTTGTGAATAAAGATACAAAACATCTTGGTTTTCCCAATGGGCTGTATGGCTTGTGGCTCTGTGTGAACAGGAGCATTTTCAAGCCTTAAATAACGGGTCGCAAAATTATTGATGTGACATAAATTAAAAAAATAACAAAAATTTTTGTGACAAATGTAATTAAATATAGCTATACATTTGCGTTTGCATAAATGTATTAATTTGTCAGATAATTGAGGAAAATTGAGTTGAAGCAGTTAAACATTTACCAATATTCATTACACTGCTTAACTTTGGTATTGCTTATATCCTGTTTTTTATGTTATTGTAAATAAAGTACTAACATGTAGTTGTCTTGTATTTGTGATTCATCTACTGCCATAGGATCAAATGGATGGATTCTACTTTGACTAATGGCATTTTTCCATGCAGCTGGGAAGCAGGATTTGTTGACAAAATACCTTGAACTGCATTTCCCAGGGACAAACAAATTTTGTTGAACTTTGTGTTATCATGGCCAACAATACCAGCATCTAAGGGTTGCAAAATAGTGTTGTGTAGTGGGAGCCCGATGATTTCAATCTGACATTAATGCCCCCTTCACATTACAGGCAGTATGCCCGTGGTTAGAAGTTTTTCTCTGCGGCAGAACCGCCCCCAGGTTGCCCAACGTTGTCCTAGTTGTTTACACTACAGGCAGATGGCTACTGATTGGACAGGGTGTTTTAACCATCAATAACAGTTGGATAACAGTACCATGGAGAGACAACCTCCATTAACCTCAACTCACCTTCTGTATCCATCGGACTAACATGTGGCTAAATGACTAATACCTTAACTCACCTTATTTTGCCATATTACACTAAAAGAGGAAACAAAATTGCAACGTTATGTACAATGTGGCCCACACTTTCGGTTACCATAGAAAGAAATTCATATGTGCATGTGTGAAATTGTCTGCGCATGTTCTTGGTACCGAAATCAGAGGCGGAAATTTCAAATGTTTTAAACCTTTGGCAGGACTCACAAGGTAATGGACGGTTTGCCACTGACTAGCAAGGTCATCTACAGACATCAGATGGTGATTCAAGGACAGGGGCATTTCCCAAAATGCTGGTTACTGTGGGTGATACGTAGTGTTAATGATTTAACGGAACCATTTAGATTAAAATTATTACTGAGTTATTATCAACAGATAAGTTATGTATGGAATGAAGTAGACCTGTACTTTAAAATTCTGATCAACAGCTTCTGTGACATTGTCAGAGGTGCATAACATTTGCAACTTGTTGGAGCCTAATGATTAATATTTGAATTAACTGATACTGGTAGTAGCTTTGTAATACAGTGAAAATTTTTTCCCTTTGATTTGAATTCAATGGTAATACTCCTTTTCCTAACATCTTATATGTATTACATTGATACTGGTAATAGCTCTGATGAGACACAATGAATGGTTTTTTCTTTTGAATTTATCCACCAAAGGTGGATTGGAACTCATAAAGGATATAGATTTTGAAGAGGGAAATGAATATAATTCTTTAATTTAATTTTGATAATTTTATAAATGCTTGAACTAAATAAAGCTATTTATCAAGCTGTCTTGTTAAAATTTAATTATAGAGCAGTTCAAAAAAGCAATGTGCTCCTTCAAGTTAATGACATTAAAACTTTACATGTGTTTGTTCACTTCTATGTATCTATTACAATGTTATTGGTAATACTTTGTTTTCTCACATCTCTAAATATATTTTATTGATACTGGTAATACCTTCGATGTGAGTAAGTGAATATCTTTTTCTTTCTCAACAATTAAATCTTCAAACATGTGTTCTCTTCTCAATATGTACTATATTGTTACTAGTAATACCATGTTTGTGCACATGTATTACATTTATACTGGGAATAGCTTTGCAATACAGTGAAAGCTCTTCCTTTGAATTCATCAACCAAAGGCTACCATATTTGAATTCAATGGTAATACTTTGTTTCTACTAGTAAAAGCTTTGAGGTGACATAATGAGAGTCCTTCTTTTGGATGAATCAACCAGGTTGATTCAAACTTATAAAGCATATACATTTTGAATTGGGAGACCAGTCTAAATTTGTCAATATACTTTTAAACTATATAAATACTTCAACAAAATAAGGCTCTATATTAAGAATACTTCAACAAAATAAAGTTCTTTATTAAGTCGCCCTGTGCAACATTTAATTAATGAGCAGTTAAAAAAACAATGTGCTCATTCATGACATTTAAAATTTTAATGTTTTGTAGACTTCTCTACATTGTCAATATTTTGTTTTTTCATAACTTCTCACGTCTTTTCTCTATATGTACTACATTGCTAGTGGTAATACCATGCTTCATCGCATTTATTACATTGATATTGGTAATGACTTTGTAACGCAGTGAAAATTTTTCCTTTGAATCTATCAACTAAAGGTTATCTGATTTGAACCCATCAGTAATATTTTGTTTCCTAACATCTCTACACATAGGACTTTGATACCGGTGATAGCTTGGTGTGATACAGTGAAAATTTCCCTTTTAATTTTTTCAGTTAAAGAGTAACAGATTTGCACTCATGGGTAATATTTGGTTTTCTAATATTGATACATGTATTATATTGATACTGGAAGCATTGATACTAGTAGAAGCAGTTCCATTGTAAGAGCTTGAAGGTTGATTTGAACTTATAAAGCATATTGCTACTGAACGGGTAGCTCAGTAAAATTTTTTAAATGTAATAATGACAACAACATAAATGCGTCCACAAAACAATGCTCTTTCTTGAGTTGTACAACACTTGAGTAGTCCAAAGAAGGGTGCTCCTTCATGATATTGAATCTTTTATTTTTTCTTAATTTCTCATTATGCATTATATGATTATTGGTAATACTTTGTTTTTTTCACGTTACATTGTTACTGGTAATACTTTTTTATTTATTTTTTTTTTTTCATACATATACACACTTTGATCCATTTACTCTTTGAATGTCTATTCACCTCTCTATATGTACTACATTGTTACTGGTAATAATTTTTTTTTTCTCATATCACTTTATGTATTATATTGATACTGGATTGGATTGATTTTGAAGCAATGCTACTATAATTGGTTATGACCAGCCATTAGCTTTTTCCCACATTCTTGCTTTTTGTGATTCACCATGTTTTTGTTAATACTTCTTTTGTCTTATTTAAGTTTTGTTATGTGTTCGTTTTTGACAATTTTTCACATGGGTACTGTTATAGTCAGGAATGAAATGGTAGTGTTTTCTGAGGTAATAGCAACAGAAGCCTCACATGATTCTGATAATTATGTAAGAATATTTCATTTGCTGTTTATCATAGATAAAAACAATTTTAAAATGTCTTTGCCTGTGGTGACCATTATTTCTTGCTGTGGCTATGCCATTGTTAAATAAGGTTGTTGTGTTGTCTGCAAACTGTAGGGGTTTACAAAATATGAAAAAGAGACCAGATGTCTTAACATATTTCAAAGAAATGACTGCTAATATAATATGTCTTCAAGACACCCACTGGATTGAAAAGGATATACCCAAAATTAAACAGTTATGGGGAAATGATTGTTATATCCATGGATCTCGAACGAATGCACGTGGAGTTGCAATTTTCTTCAAAAACAATTTTGAATACGAAATTATATCCCAAACATATGATCGTGAAGGTAACTTTATATGTTTAACTGTAAAAATTACATCTGCTATCTTTAATCTTGTAACATTGTACGGACCAAACATAGATAACCCTTCTTTCTACAGAGAAATAAAAAATGTTTCCCTGAAGAATAACCCAGATTACTATATAATCTGCGGGGACTTTAATATGATCCTCGACCCAAATATCGACAGCTATAATTATAGAAATATCAACAATCCAAAAGCAAGAAAAGAGGTTCTACATATGATACAAGAATTGAACTTATGTGATACCTTCCGAAATTTTCATCCCACCACACGTAGATATACATGGAGATCTCGTAATCCACTGAAACAAGCACGCTTGGATTTTTTTTTAACTTCGGATACGATAATAGATTCAATTAATAAATGCGAGATTAAACCTGGTTATAAATCTGACCATTCATTTATTGCTCTCGAAATTATTCAGAATAAATTTACCATAGGAAAGGGGATTTGGAAATTCAATAACAATTTACTTAGAAATGAAGATTACATTGAATTAATAAACAAAATTATAGACAGTGAAATTTATACTTACGCCATTCCAATTTACCACCCAATTTACCTCAAAGGGAACTATAAAGATATTCTTTTCAAAGTTGAGGATGATTTATTTTTGGAATTACTTTTCCTTAAAATACGTGGCGAAACCATTAAATTTTTATCCATCCAAAAGAAAAGTCAACTAACAGAAGAAAAGAACCTGATAACAGATATTGAACAGCTAGAGAACACAGGGTCTATAAACTCACAACTACTTCTTGATAAAAAGGCCACATTGGAAACCATTAGAGAAGAACGAATTCAAGGCCAGATGATCCGATCCAGAATTCAATGGCTACATGAAGGGGAAAAACCATCAAAATATTTCTTTAACCTTGAAAAAAGAAACTACTTAGAAAAAACTGTTAAAAGGGTTCAAGACAAGGATGGTCAATTTATAACTGAACAGAAGAACATTTTAGAATATATAAAAAATTTCTATGAAAATTTATTTAGCAATAAGGATGATACACTAGAAAATGTCAGTCTAAAAGAAATATTAAAGAATGCTAATCTCCATAAAGTGTCTGATAATAAACTGGGTGATCCAATTTCTACATTGGAGTTAAGTGAAGTATTAAAAAAAACAAAACATAACAAGACCCCAGGTATGGATGGCATTACAAGTGAATTTCTAAAAGTTTTTTGGAAAAAATTAAAATTCTTTATTACCCGGGCAATTAATGCCTGCTTTAAAAAAGGAAAGCTGTCAACAACTCTTCGGCAAGGAATAATAACTTGTATCCCAAAAGGAAATAAAGAGCGGTATCACCTGAAAAATTGGAGGCCTATCTCACTCCTGTGCACTACATACAAGTTAGCATCTGGTGTAATAGCTAGCAGAATGAAAACTGTTCTTGACAAAATTATTTCTGTTACTCAAAGAGGTTTCATAGCGGGTAGACAAATTAGTGACTGTACAAGACTAGTTTATGATGTTATGCAAGCTGCTGAAACAAATAACCTATCAGGACTTCTTCTTTTAATTGACTTTCAAAAGGCTTTTGATTCAATTTCTTGGAATTTCCTCTATAAGACCCTTGATCTATTTGGTTTCTGCCCAAAGTTCATTGACTGGATTAAGCTATTTAACAATGATATTGAAATGTATGTCTTACAAAGTGGGTATCTTTCTAAAAAAATTAAAGTCGGGAGAGGCTGCCGGCAAGGTGATCCTATAGCTCCTTATTTATTCCTCACAGGAGCAGAGATTCTGGCACTCCTTATTAAATTGAATCACGATATTGTGGGTCTAAAACTTTTTTCGCATTGCTATAAGATAACACAGTTTGCAGACGACACAACATTGATCTTGGATGGCTCACAGCAATCACTACAGGCTGCTTTAAACACACTTGAAATATTTGGTAATTTTTCAGGACTAAAAATGAATAAAGAAAAAAACCAAGGTCATTTGGATAGGCAGGAAAAACACTCCAAAGATAAATTGCAAATTTCTGAAAAACTTGATTGGGGCAAAACAGATTTTAAATTGCTTGGGATAAATTTCAACGTTGATTTAAATAAAATGCCAGTAATAAATTTAAATCCCATCTTGGAAAAAATTCTCAAAGATATATTTAATTGGCAATCAAGACAGCTTACACCAATGGGCAAAATTACTGTTCTGAAGACTATGCTAATATCAAAATTTATCCACATATTCTCAGTACTACCAATATCAGAATCATTTATTTATAAGTTACACACTATATTTTTCAAATTCCTCTGGAATAACAACCCAGATAAAGTTAAAAGAGAAACTGTTTGTTGTGACTATTTAATGGGTGGTTTAAAAATGATTAATGCCCATGCATTTATTAAATCTTTAAAGGCCAGTTGGGTGAGAAGAATATTCTGTGGCCCAGAATGTCAATGGTTAACTCTGTTCAATGAAATGTACACATATACTGGGAAATTGTATTTCGAGAGCATGTGGGGAAATGTTCTTATCAAAAAGACGTCTAATGCTTTCTGGGTTGAGGTTATTGAAAACTGGCAGATTTTTTGCAGAAAACAACAACCAAAAAGCAACATGGACATAATGAACACTAGTATTTGGTATAATCCAAAAATATCAAGAGAACCTCTATATTTCTCACATTGGTTTAACGCAGGAGTGTTCCTATTAGGGGATATTTTAAATGACAAAGGTAAAATTGAATCATTCGAAACACTTCAGAAAAGATATAGCATCAATTGTAATATACTAGATTATTACAGGATAAAACTCTCTGTTCAAAACTTTGTTAAAAAGTTCAGTTTTGAAGAATCCTTTAATTACTCTAGACCATCTTGCCCTTTTCATCTACGGATTCTCTTTAAATCAAGTAAAGGAGTCAAAGATTTTATGAAATCTTCCTCAGTAATCCTGGTAGTAGGTCTGTAGCACAAATAAAATGGCAATCACTTGTTGATGCAAACATCTCAAATTTTTGGTCAGTAATTTACAAAATCTGCTTCAAATCTATATATAACAACAGTTATGTCTGGTTTCAATATAAAACAATAAATAATATTTTAGGTACAAATTATTATCTGCAAAAAGTTAAAATATCGGAGTCTTCTCAATGCCAGTTATGTAATGCTAACCCAGAAACCGTTACCCATCTGTTTTCAGAATGTAGAGAAACTCTTGAATTATGGACCAATGTAGAATATTGGATATTAACTAGAACTGGCACAAGCATCAAATTTGATACAACAATGAAAATACTTGGCTATCATAAATATGATTCAAACTTTTGGCCTGTCAACTTTATACTTATTACAGTCAGATACTATGTTTTTAAGTGCTCAAAACAAAACAAAAATTTGAATATATTTCAAGTGCAAAAATTAATAAAAAAACAATATGATGAACAGAAACTTCTGAGTGAATTAGATGGTCGCAGTGAGATATTTGAAAGAAGATGGCACAATTGGAAAAATTTGTTTACTAATATTTGATTATGTGTAATCCAAAACAATGAAGAATTGTTGGTAACGAATATTGAAAACAATTAGTAAAGAGTGTGTGATATGTGTGATGTTCTGTTTAAAGATCCTAATTATACTTGGTTTCTATTTATCTGTTACATTTACCATGTTCCTGTAATTAAAAAGTATCTTACAGATATTAATGTACCTATAAAAATAAAAAAAAAACAACAAAAAAACTTAGTGCACTGAGGTTCCGATTGTGGCGAAGATATTGCACCAGAAAAGGCAATAGATCAGATTAGATGATTTAATTTGTTGTGGTCTACCTTCCTCTATTGATAAAGCTTATCACTTTCTTTTGGATATTCTTGAGAAATTAGGTCTAGATGTCAGTGCAAAAAGCTACAGGCACCTGATACCCAATTGGTCTGTTTCGGTATTCTTTTTAACACTATGGGCAGAACAATGTAAATTCCTTCTGAAATTTTTCAGGAAATAATTTGAATGTGTGAACAATGGTAGTTCTAAAATCAGTTCCAATCCCTTTTATGCTCACTATCATATATCAGTAAATGTGTTAAATCAGGCAGATTCGAACGCTTCAATTACTTGAAGATAATGTTGCGAATAATAATATTCAGATTACCCCTGAATTCAGGAAAGATCCAAACTGGTTAAGAACTATGGTAGAGCTAGGGACTCAGTCATGGCAACTTGTGTTCGAAAATGTGGCTGTTCTTCATGGTCTACACGGTGGCCTTGGATCTGTCACTGCCCCTGTGATTCTTCACCTTTGAGGATCAGAGGATTCCTTGCTTCATTGAATCGGTAAAAATTAACAAGCCTTTACAACCAGTTTTTGAAATATTGAATGATGAACATATCCTTGAACAAGTATTGTTAGCATGTGATTATTTCCACAGTCCTCATATTTTCAGGGATTTGTACTCCTTTGCATGTTTTTCCTTTTTCAGACTATCTAACATACTTCAGCATTGTGTTTTGCCACTGTTGTTTTTACATGATTGTGCGGTTATTGTTATTAAGTGATCTCTGTCCTGTCCCTGGGTCTTTTACCAGGGGGTGCCAGATGGGCTTTTAGATATGGTTGTCTCTTGCATGACATACAGGAGCAGCACATCTGGAGCCCCTCATGTAGATGTATACAGCTTCCTTCCTCTACCTCCTGCCCTGTCTCCCGCTGCTTTCGTACCCAACTCTCTTCCTACTTTCCTTCCATTGGCATTAATTTCTGTACCTCTCGTTCCTAAATTATGTTTTCTACCCTCTCAGTGGGGTGGGATTGCTCATTTTATTACCTTATTTGATTACCTTGCACCTGGGCTCAGATTTTGTATGTGGCCTTTTTAGTGGATGGCCATTGTTAAGCAATGTCTGCATTACACTTCACTATGACCTTCATTAACCTTCATTATGATTAGGTTATCTACCTAATTTTGGCTTGACCTTGGTTTTTGTGGAAGGAATTCACACTTGGCTTGGCCTTGAACGTGGCCTTTAACATTTTGGTAATAAGTATGAACATTGATTACTAGTTATATATTTTAAATTTTTATCATTCCTTAATTCTGTGTTAATGTATTATATACAGATATGTGTACATTATGAATGTTGCTTTAAAATATTTTAGTAGTCACATTTACACATTAGTATGTATTGATGTTATAAAATACATAATCCCAATCTTTTTATTTGTTGGTGCTCAGGGAATGTAATGGCTAATCCAAGCAGCAAATACAAAGAAAGGTGTTCCACAGAAACTCAGAGCTCTAGATCTGAGCAGACTCTGGCTGGAACTTTACCTTTGACTCTTCATCTGATGTCAAAATTGACATATTAACATATGATGAAAGTCAGTGGATCTCAGATGCAGATTTTTGACATATGTGTTTAACATAGAACAAGAGCATCCAAAGAGCACAGACCTCCGCCAAGGGACATAATAATGAGTAAATGTGAAAATCAGGATTTTTTGCATCCAGAAAGTAATCCAGATTCACCCTTAAAATTTAATGGGATCTAGGCTGGATAAGAGCCATCTTCTGACTTTTTTCATAAAGATCCAACCAGTACTATTTCGGTTATCTTGATAACAAGCAAATGGACAAACAGACAAACGGTCATGAAAATAATACCTCACTGGCATTGTTAATAAAATAAATAAAGTACTAGACCATAACATCTGTCTCTCACTACTCTCTAAGCCTTGAAAGCAAAGCAACATGATTGGAAAGAGTGATACTAATTTAAAATTCAATGTTCAAGTTCAAAGCTTACTTGAAAAGTACAGTGAGAGGTAGTAGAGGAACATTCAAAATGTATGCTACCAGCAGCCCTAGTATCAACCAAAAAATGCACTATTCACATTGTCAATTTAAATTTCATGAAGATATTTTTTTACAATACATGCTGCCTTATCATACTCATGAATATTCATGAGACCCTATCACTAAAAGTGAAATAGTTCCATATTAACAGTACGCCAAAAAGTTATACCAAATCAGTCCAAACCTAAAAGATTGTTTACCTCAAAGTTAAATGGACAAATAAATTATAATATTTTCCCTTTAAAAGTATTGAACAGATATGGAAACAAGTAACATGGTAAAATTCAGGGAAGACAAAAAAGTATAATTTGGATTTTCTAGCACAAAAAAATGAATAAATAATGTTTGTCAAGGAAATTTAACACATTAGGGGGATAAATTAGACACAAAGCATTTGTCAGCAAAATAAAAATAATAATGTTGCAGTAATGCCTTTAAAATGGTAACCAAATAGTATGTTTTAAAATACATATTCATGAGACCCTATCACTAAAACTGAAATAGTTCCATATTAACAATACGCCAAAAAGTTATACCAAATCAGTCCAAACTTAAAAGATTGTTTACCTCAAAGTTAACTGGACAAATAAATTATAATATTTTCCCTTTAAAAGTATTGAACAGATATGGAAACAAGTAACATGGTAAAATTCAGGGAAGACAAAAAAGTATAATTTGGATTTTCTAGCACAATAAAATGAATAAATAATGTTTGTCAAGGAAATTTAACACATTAGGGGGATAAATTAGACACAAAGCATTTGTCAGCAAAATAAAAATAATAATGTTGCAGTAATGCCTTTAAAATGGTAACCAAATAGTATGTTTTAAAATACATAGTCGAGGAACCTCAAAGTAAACATAGGAACGTCCAAAGGGAATTTAAGGGAATTTATATAACACCACTAGTAGATTTGTAGAATCAATAAAAACAAAAGCCATAGAAATTATGTGCCTCTGCGAAAAAGCATCTGTAAACAATGTGTCAGGTTACTTTGCCCATTAAGGAATATGGATTAGAATAAGGGTAAAAATACATATTCCATGAAACTGTCATTTAAGGTTTAACACGGGAAAAGTAATCATGCAATTTTGTATTATATGTGACTAATGAAGAGTAGACTGAGACTTTTTGAGAAATATGGCTACTTTCATGCATTATAGTTAACAAATATTTATTAATGAGTACCTAATATTAGAAAAATATCACTATTTGGGGATATTAATTCTATAGAAATGTCTGAAGCTGCAGAAGATCTTGATGTTGATTTGGAGGACTTCAGTCCCGGCTTTAGCAACAGCCACAGTTTAACTGGAAGTTACACATCATTGCCTGTGTTCAAAGCATTGCAACCTTACTTCTTCAGTTTGAAAATTGCTGGACTGTACCATAAGAAAGATTATGGTAAAACTCACTCAGGTGAATCTTGTACATGTCCCGGGTGTTGTGACCATAAGAAAGATCCTACAGATAAGAAGAAAGTGCTGATATACCCATCGCAATGCTATTCCCATGTGCTGGCAGTAATCATATTTTGCAATACAATCAAGAACATTTCTGTTATACTTGTACAAAGGTTATTCACAGATATTCTGATTATCTTAATGGTCACTGTGAATACTGTGTGTGCAGCGAGTTTTATTTTTTATCTGCGGGCTTCGCATCTTTCGAGTTGTTTCCCGAGTTTTTTTATGGGATTCGACAAACTGCTTTACTTCAAGAAAAATGAAACTGTCAGTACACATCATTTAAGAAGATCTGCTTATGTATATTGCATCATGTTTTGGTCATTGGTTTTGGTGTGTATCACAGGAGCCATATATAACATACTTTTCTCGACTATATTGAACGTGGCAATATATCCCATGCAATTGTCAGACAAGTATGCGATTATCTATGCTGTTTATGAATTAATATTGACTGTATATCAATGTGCAGCGTGGTTTGGAATGATGATCCTCCATTTTGCAATCTGTAAGATCTTATGCAGTGAATTTAATCTTTTAAATGAAAGACTGAGACACTCTGTGAACATGAAAGAAATATATCATGGCAAGAACTTGGGCATCTTTAGTGCATGGCATCTGAATATCTGTCATCTGGTTGGTCATGCAGATAACATTCTTCATCCATTTACCGGAGCAATCATAGCTTCATCCATTGTGACTCTCTGTCTTGAGATGTACACTATTATTTGGTTCAACAAAGACAACAATGGGGGTTTGGTATTGTTTGTCATACACATTTTCTGGACTCTCTTTTCAATGTTTTTGTATGGAATGGTCTGTATAGGTTCAGCATTGGTGAACAGCAAGGTAAGTAATGGTAATTTTACCATTCTACTCCAATCATTTAATTGTCTCTAATTGAATAGGAAACAAAAAATTTTAAAAATATGTAAACTTTACCATATTTGGTCCTAATTTGGTCCTAAGCATTCATAACATCAAAAGTGTAATCAAGATCACCACAGTTCTAACAAGGTCTACTGGATCAATAGTGCAAGTAAGGGACCAATGAAGTAACAGATATAGGCCAAAAAATGGCTTTTTGGGGACTAAAACAGCCCATTTAAAGTTTTCAGTCCCATACTTTTGAAGAGTTAAAGTTATCATCTCAAATTCCTGACTTTGACCCCAATTCATGTTGAATTGAGGTTAAACATTACTGAAAATGTGTACGTTGGGAAATCAAAATTCTTTATTTTTTTGCTTCCAAACCATGCTTTCACTGTCCATGTGTAGTAAGAAGGGTCAAATAGCAGTTTAGTATAAACACAATTTTTCATTATTATCTATGCAAACAGTACTCAGGGTGCATGTTTAATGTAAACTAGAGATTTAAGGAAGATTATGCCGTATTAAGATAGACAAAAAAAAGAATGAATGAGAATCAGTTAACCTACTCAACATATGTAAATCCCAATATTTCTTTTATTTCATCTTAACTGGGACAAGTACAATCTGTGTCTCTTGTATGACAAGACAATACATATAGTAGCTAAACTTCAGTGATACTACTAAACTGTTCTTCAAATTTCACCTTTTTCAGGCTCACGAGGCCCTTAATCCCCTTCACCAGGTAAACATGATCAAACTGAACGCAAACCAGATCGCTCAGGTAAGTGTCCAAAATTACTTGTGTTATTTGTTTTATAAAAACAATAAACTAACATTTTAATGTGTGTCATTAAATTAAACCTAATTGCAAATTGTGTCACAGTATTCTGAAGTTTGATGAAACACATTGTCGAATTATTTTCAAATGAGTAATCTTCACTTTGTCATATTTTCAGCTGCAGGCTTTCATAATTCGTCTGTCTACATCTCAAATTGGCTTGACTGCAATGAAGCTTCTTGTTATTGATAAACAGGCCATCTTAACTGTAAGCAAATCTCTGCTAATGTTAATGTATATATTGATAGAGAGGCCATCTTTACTGTGGGTAAATATGCTCATGTAAATGTATGAGATAAGAAAGAGCTGCCACATATAACCTTCTATCAGTGCCAAGTTAATTATATTCAATCTAACAAAACTATGTAAATTATATAGCATGCTATGTAATGAGTACTTTTATAGCACTTAGTCTATATCATATACCAGACTCTAAGGCGCTAAAACCACAAAGCAAGAAGGAAAAAAGTCAAAATCCAAATGCATAGCAGACCAATAGCATTAAACACCAAGGAGTCAAGAGAACAATTTTTCTATGTTTTATCACTATATTTAGTAATTAGGTATTGTAAATTATATCAATATATCAAACAAATGCCTTGGGGCTGTAAAGTGCCAATCATTGGGCCAAATTTTGGGCAGTTATAGATGACAGCTTAAAATGGTGCTAGATGTGGTACCTACTGTAAAACCCAGTTACACAGCTCTAGGTACATTTTTGCTGCAGAAGACAAACAAAATTAAGTCTGGTTCCCATATTGCTTTTCTATGCTTAAAAGCAGGGTCCGTTAATGTCCACCATTTTGGACAACTGGTGTTATTTGGGCATAGTAACAGTGCTGAGAAATTAAATATAACTTATTTTGGTTATGTTTTTAGTGTACACTTTTATATTCTCTTTTACTGTACATATCTGTGTAATGGTATTGCACAATACATTAAGAACATGTATCTGAAGCAAAACATTTGCATTAGTATAAGTGGTGTAAATCTCCTAGTGTCACTCGAACATACATTTGTGTTTTAAATAAGTTATCATTTTTTTATTTTATTGGCAAAATTTCATGTTATATAATTCCCAGTTTAGATAATAACACTACTTAAAGCTATATAAAATAGATATAAATAATTTAGGTGTTTTAAAATAAATAAGCAAAGTTCCGTTTTCACGCTAATTAGAAACGATTAGTAGGCTTGCCATCTGTAACTTTAACATGAAAGTGTTTTGACATCCAGACTAGGTAAATCTCACCACAGGCAATACCCAACACTTTTTGTTAAAGTGAACTGGTGTCCCATCTAATCCGAATGGAGGAGGAGAATGGTTAAGGTAGAAGGAGAACTGAAAGGACAGGTCACTGTGCAGTTGCAGTTACCCTACAGATTTCGATACCACATGTGGTAGGCAGTAAGTTTGAACAGAAGTCCTCAGCGACCAAGGGTTAACAAGTTTGGCATCTAATCACAGGCTATCACCTTAGTGTGGGCTCCTACAAGTGCTGGAAGTTGAATCGGATGTGAATCTTCACCTTGACTTTGAACATTGTAATATTTTTGTGTCTACTGCCAAAGAAATCAAAGAATGGTACTCTATGCAATCTTAACTGATAGAAGTGTGGTAATGAAGAAATGAGGAGTTAAACAAAACAATGCCATTTATAGTATGATAAATGCTAATAATCCAATACTTTAACTACACTTTTGTTGTATGTGTTACACCGATATATTTCAGATTCTTGGTGTCTTAGTGTCATACTTCATCATCATGGTTCAGTTTGCTGTTGCTCCTGCTGGTGTGACATCACAATGTAACACTACACATGACATCTACAATAGTAGCATAACACCATGAAACTAGCAGCCCAATAAAAAAAATTATGTGATGTCATAAACTGTCTCAAAAGAAAAATGAAAAGAAGACATTCTTCAGTTGAAGCTATTTGTTACGATTTGATATTGAAGGTCAAAGTTTGGGTGTGATGTCTGTGTCAGCAATTATTGGGGAGTATAATATTCCCTTTATGGAAAATACCTGTATTGTGAAACCTACAAGTGCCCTTGTATGTTTCACGTTTGCTTTTTTTGTCTGGAGGTAACTTTTTCAGGTTCCCTCACAGGTGGCCTTGGCCTTCCAGAAACATCTAGCCCGTGACTCTACTCCCTAGGTTGGGGCTTGGGGTCCTTCCCGGTTTTTTGCATCATTTACATTTTTAGTTTGTTTACTAACTTCATATTTGATTACATAATGATAATTGACTACTGAGATCACACGATAATCGCATGTAAATATTCATTATATACACTTTATGCTTATCATGTTAACGGCTAAATGTTGCTAATTAACGTCTAGTTAATTGTGAAGTAATAGCTCATTAATTAAAATGTTACATGCATTAATAAGATGCGGATGATTATTATGATCACTAACCTCTCTGCCAGAGGTAATGTACAAATGACTAATGCATGCTTGTAGAGGTTAGCTAGTTAATGTAGTCACTCATGCTTATAGTCGGGGTGACCTTATAGTGTAATATATCAGACATTGTAAATAGATCAATTTGCCGTCATCCCTTACATTGTACATAGTTGATGTGAAGTATTGTAGTAAATAGCAAGAAATAAATGTTAATGCGTCCCCCAATGGTTGTGTTTCTGGCTTTGGGGAACTGTGCGGAATAAGAAAATTTATAATGAAGTTTAATAATAGCTTTGTTGTAGTATGTCTAGGAAGTGTAGATTTCCATTGTTATTCTAAATAAAATGCTTCTTCAGTTTCAAAACACCTTGTTTTTAACATTGTACCGTTGTTTGGATCTTTTTAGTTAAATGTTTATGTTATGTAAGCATGGAAAAGGTGATTTAGGTTTGTTAATGTAAACTAGCCACATATATAAAAACATGACTCTTAACCTAAAGGTAGGCACCTTTACTCTAATTAAGCATTTTTAATGTATATTGAAAAGTTGGGGTTCTATATTCCATTCAACAGTCATGGTCATATTGGAACAGATCCTCAGCATTCTGAATCCACACACAGGCGATAGTCTGTGACTAGATGGCAAATGTGCCAGCCACTAGGTCACATAATGCATCAGATTTCAACATCTGATAGTGATAATACAATAACAGATGATCACATAATTAAGTTGCTCAAAGGTTAAGGTTGGGGGTTTTACGTCCCAATCAAAAGTCAGAATTAAGTTGGAATACCTTGTTCATTTGCACCGGAGACAGTATCAACAAGTTCTGTAACTTCTATTGGATTAGTAAGTAGTATACAGCATTTTTGTTTCCCATAAATTTTGAAACTTTCACCAGAAGAAATCTTCTATTATCATCTGTTCCATATAATTTCCACAAAGATGAAACAGATCATTTTGGCTTATTTATTGTCACAATATCCCCGACATGGTTTTTATCAGTTCACCTGTAAAATAAAAAGTTTTACTGCACTATATCATTGTCTTGACTACAAAAACTCGTCAATAAAGTTACTTCGATCGAACAGAAAGAAGAAATAAGTCAATACTTTCACCAATAAGCAATATCTACATTTCACTGAAGTTGTTATTAGCCCCAGTAGCTCAGTCGGTTAGAGCGCGGTACTTATAAACAGTACTTGATACATCTTGCATGTATAAAGCAGCCTACAAGACATGCCGAGGTCGTGAGTTCGAGCCTCACCTGGGGCATACTGTTTTGAATGTATGCTCAATAGTTACTACTGTTATCTGCCCCGGAAGGTTATATGTTGACTGCATATATTTGTCTGTTCTTCTGTGTGCTGCCTCATTTACACCAAAACAATGCAGTGCATCAAAGTTTTGGAAAAAAACTACAAATTCAAATAGACACAAACAATTTTCAAAAAAAAAAAAAAAAAAAATTTCAAAATTTCTGTCTTCTATGTTTTTTATTACTTTAGCTTTGGGATTGATGTTACCTCAAAAGAACTTCCGAGTGACCTAGTGGTTAGCAAGTTTGGTATTTAATCACTAGGAGTCACCTCATTGTGGGTTCCACTGTCACAAGTGACAAAGCCGAGGATCTGTTCCGATATGATCCTGGCTGTTGAATGGGATTTAAAACCCCAATTTTGAACATTACTGCAAAAGTAGTGAGTGGATCTTCATGAAGTTTTATGTTGGTAGGGCCTGGGGACAAGAAGAAGGGATTACATTTTAGGATCAATGTGGATTCTGGAGACTAAATATCTTAATTATTTTTGGGAACTGCCCGCTGGTGGTGGTCTGTAAAAGGATTAAAACAAATTAACTTCTTACAGTGCTTTTAAGGGATGGTAACGTAATTGCTTCTAGAGGTCAGAACCCTGATTTTGGTCCAAAACTCGCAATCTGTACCACTGTAATTTTTCGAAATGTTTAATATCTTTCCATCGTCAATTCGGCTACAACCATTGCCTCAACCTTTTATGGTATGGTTCACACCTGAAAAAGTCCACTGAAACGGGAAACCTTTTGAAATCCTCCACCAAAATCTGATAATGATTGCTAAGATGGCATTGTAAGTATGTGCATAACTTTCCATCACAGAACATTATTCATGATTTAGGTGCTAGCATAAAATGCCAAACAGAGTTACTTTGTAATATAACTTATCTTGTTATATTACTTACACATAAACAAATATAAAAATTGTTTTAAGATATTCCCACATACTATTTTCACGAAGGTATTGTTATTACACTGTACTTATATATATTTATACTTATATTTGGAAGACATAATGATACTATAAAGAGGATGTCGTCTTAAATATAATATTCAGTCATCTATATGTATCTTAATTGAATAACATAATTTCGTAATTGGTTCTGCTTTGGAATGGAGGTCCTCAGGGGCCTACTGGCAGGCAAGTTTGGTGTTTAATGACAGGCTGTCACCTCTGTGTGGGTTCGAGTCCCACAATTGGCAATGCTGGGATCCTGTCCCAATATGACCCTGCCTGTTAAAGGGGAAGTAAAACCACAACTTAGATCTTTGCCCTTATTGGAATGTTAAAGAAGAACAGAACACCAGTAGTATCATACAATGTTGGATTATTTAACACGCTGTGAAATATTTAAATTGGTTTCAGTTGACTGAGTTGCTTCATCAAATCCAACCTGCGACATCTATAACATCTTTCAGACCCAAACCAATGTCCTTACTTTCCACTAAGACTTTTTCTCCATAATTTCTGTTCTTTCTCGACATCCCCATGATTGTGGATTGTGCACCCTTTCTATATCCCAGGATATCTGATTTTTATTATATTTGTTTATTTATTTTTTTTTTTTTTGGGGGGGGAGGCATCCAACATGGGGATTTGTTGTACCTTATAATCTACATTGTGCAGAGGTCAAATGCTAAAGAAGTCATACTAGAATTAGAATTTAAAAGAGTTGGAACCGTCTTCACTTGCTTACATTACAGATTGGTTATGAAATATTGTGTCATTTTAGATATAAGACTCATGTTGTGGAAGAATTAAACAAACTACATGATATTCACAGATCATGCTTACTTCCGGTTTCCGTGGCATGAAATGACTCAGAGTATGTCTATTCCCCTGAACATAATGCCAGTCTGTCGCAGGTTGACCTACTCAACCACTGTTAGTAACCATTTGTACTCCTTGGTGAAGAGGAACAAGTATGTGTAAAGTACCAGGGTACAATATCCATGACCTAGCTAAGGATAAAACCCAAACCATCTGCTCTGAATTCCAATACTCTGAATTCCGACCCCCAGGCTAGAGAGATTGTATGCATATGATCATTTACATTTTAAGTATGAATTAAAACATGACTAGTTCATGTAATATTTATTATATAAATAATGGCCAAGTGGCGCTTCATTATGTAAACTTAATGGCCTCTGAGGCCCAATGGGCCAAAGAGCCATTAAGTTTACATAATGGTAGTGCCATGAGGCAGTCATCTAGTAAAAAAACCCTGTGAATTGAAACCAATTTATTAATTCGATAATTTAACACCTTTAAACAAATTATGAACCTAGACAATCGTTGCAATGTTTCCTTTGGTGTGCATACCATATATGGCTTTCACTAAATTAGTTCTATGGCTTTTTTATGTCAATACACAATCAACATTGTTTCACCATATGTATCACTACTTTTCCTTTATGGGAAAATATAATTTTGGATCAAGCTTGAAAAGTTTGAATATAATCTAACTGCAACAAAGTACAACCACGGTTAATTAATTAATTTATTTATGGTTTTATGTTGCTTTCAACACTGTACAGATACTATCACGATGGGTAGTTGGGAGGGCAGAGGAAACCAGCACATACAGTTGGACAAGGTTCTGTACTGTAAACTGCCGACCAATGGCAAGCAACTACCAGCTATCCCACTTGCGGTCAGACGGGGAACCGAACCCTGATCTCAGAGGTGAGAGGCGAGTGTTACCACTCTGCCACCGTGGCCCCACCATGGCTAATGATAATTGATAAAATATGGATCTGTGACTTACAGAAAGCACTCTCCAAAAAATTTAGATTGTTCATATAACAATGTTCATGCTGTAGATAATTTGTTGTGGTGAGTGATTCATGTTATTTTAAAACAGTAAGCTATTATTTTTGTGTTTCAGACATTGAAAGTTGTAGAAACTGGAAAATTACTTACTTGTTTTATTTTGTGTTGAAGTTTTTGGGTTTCTTTCGTGCGTCATAATTTGGATTGTACATCAACAACAATGTACATTCTGAGCCACTAAAACACTCCTTTCAATCAATCAGTTGTTCAAGTGCTTAATCTCTGTTTCTACGGATTCTAAGGCACACCATCCAGTTCGTAAGGAATAAATCATCAAGACATTAGACATGTTCCAAGTCGTAACCAGGGAGGCGATCCGGTGTTCGGTCGTTAGAAGCTAAGGTGGAAATGATTTCTGAAATAGGTAGGATTTTAGTCGACTTTTGAAACAACAGAGATTTGGAGCACTGCGGATATCATGTGGAAGATCATTCCATAACTTCATGGCATCATATGAGAAACTGTTGTTGAAGTGGACCTTTGATTTATGGATGTTAGCACAAATTCTTGGGGTTGGAACGTCTTGTGTACACGGCAGATTTGTACAAGGAGAGATATGGTGCAATATACTTAGGCTGGCCAGTGGTGAGGTACTTATACACCAGAACTAATGTAGTATGCTTGGCTAGATTTTAACAATGAGTTTGTGTGAAAGGTAGCGGCTCCTTTGATTAAGTACACAGAAGATTATTGTAAAGTCAGATTGTAAAGAAAATGAAAAAAAAAAAAAAAAAATATCCAACTTTATAAATTAAATTTCTTGTTTTGTGTTTGTCAAGAGGTATTTTTTCAAGGTAGTAGTTTTCCATGAGGTATTTTCCTATGCACCATGAATGTCATGCAGAGTTAAAAAGACTTTGTAAATGTACTCACTGAACTAATTAATGTGAAATAAGTTGTGAAAACATTTCAATGTTGAATGTATTGTGCTGAGGATGACTGGCAAATACCCTTTTGCTCTTTACAGACTGTCCATTGAACTAACCCACATTCCACTGTTAGAAAATAATATAGTGTTAGCTCTCCATTATGCAAAAAATAATGGAGAGTTGGAAACTAAAAGGCTGAGAAATGATTAGTAACACTTTTATTATACCGACTCTCCACGGTAGTTAGATATAACAGGATTCAAAAATTTAATAAAGACAATAACACATTTATCCATGAGTTCCATCAAGTAACGCTCTCAAGTATCTACCTGGAGTCCAAAGATAACTAACCATGCAGTAGTTGTGTTGACCCATTTCACTAATTACTGCAGCAATTTCCAGCTTTTCGACCAAATCAGAGATGCATGCCTCTCCGCCAAACCAATAAACTCAAAATTTGCATAAGTAAATGCCATGTAGCTCACATTTTCGAATATTGAAGTTTGCAGTCTGTTCAGTGCCAGTTTAAATCATTTTCACACCTACTTGATTAGGACTGGCATTAATCTTACCATTTCTTTAAGTAGTTGCTATGAGTTCAGGCCTTAGATTCATTTTTGTTATAAGGCTGTGATGATTAGCATGGAATTGTTCAGTTCATAATAAGGAAACAGCTTAATCATTCTACTACCATAGCTTTGGCCATAAATGTAGGAACATCACAAAGAATGACAATTATTACTGTGATTATAAACCACAGGATATATGTGCCCAAAAATTTGTGTACAAACAACATGTATGCCAGTATTAGCAATCCATTTTTATTTCATTTTTCTCTATCTTATATCATATTTGGCTGCTTTTATGATCTACGAACATATAACCTTTGTGGTAGAATTTCAAATTCTACCGTAGAAAGTCTAATTGGAGTGTCTACCAGTAGAGTTTCTACAGATATGAAGTCCAATCTTGAAGATTTGGGTATTGCCCTGGTGTCCAAAATCAAATAAACCTGATAGACAGCTTTCATAAAAGAACAAAATGCATTTCAAAGAAAATATTTTACTGTGACACACATTTAACACAATAAAACATGACAGAAACTGAAATTTTCAGTCTATATCAAAATTTTATAATCAACGTCAAATCCCACCACAATTTTTCAAGGAAATTTTTAATATAGACATTACTAACTGATGTAAGAGTTAAATGTCCTAAACAAGTGTTATACAAAGTACAGTTTTAGCCAATTACATTTTGACAGCAGTCACTTCCAGCCTTTAATTTAGGTGAGCATTTAATACCTATGCTTTTGCAGCAGCATTTATTAGATTTCAGACCCCAGGGCAATACCCAAATCTCCTGGATTGGACTTTCTACCGGTAGAATTTGAATTCCACCAGATGGGACTTTGTACCATGACATATATATTATCATTACTACAAATCTCTTTTCTGTTGCTTTCTCTTCTTGAATATCAACAGCAGAATAGCATTACTTTTATAGACAACAATGCCATTGCTCAGTTGATAAAAGAGTTCATGGATGCATTTTTAATAATCTCTGTAGAATTACAGGCAGTTGAAGTTGCAATTGGAGCAGTGGCAGAGAACTGTACTATGACAACAAAGTAGGTAATCAGAAGACCAATTATCTGAAATATAGCAAAAGCAGAAATAAAGTGCATTCTAGATGATTTGATACAGTAATACATAAATACAAGGTATTTTCAAGCTAAAAAGGAGGGAGGCTTGCCTTCAACCTCTGAGGTCACCAATTTGAATCTCGGCCTGAGAACTTCATGTTGGAAAGTTGGTAGTTACTTGCTGATGCCCAGTGGTTTACAGTGTAGAAACTTGACCAACTAGTATGCACTGGTTCCTCCACCCATATACTGTCCGTCGCATTATGACCTGGCTGTTAAATGCGATGTAAAACAAAAAAATAAAGTTAATCAAGCTGAAACGATGTTCTCAAAAAGTATATTAAAAAGTGATGGTGCTTTTATCAAGAGGCTTATCATATTATTGCTAATGATACCTGTTAGGATAAATGCTGGAAAAGTTTTAAAAAATTTATGAAATGATTTTTTTATCATCTAGATTCAGTAAAATTCAAACAAATGAATGTTTCAAAATGGTCAACAAAAATATTTTATAAAAGAAATGTATCTTATTCATGAAACAAAATAGTAATTTATTAAGAATTTAAAATTAAAACTTTATTAAAAATGTTTTCATAATACTGGGGGCATATGGATCAAAGAGAGATTCAGTACAACTTGAATTCATTAAAGGGCCACTGCAACCAAATGTAACAAGTATATTTTTCAGATGAAAAACACAGAGTGTTATTCATGCAACACGACTGACATAAATAACCAAGCCAGAATACACCCAGTTGTGTATTATCAGCACTTTTATCTGTTGAAATGTATGTTTCTGCTACAGACCGGGAGAAATTAGGTCAGGTTACTGCTTCTGTGTACACGTCATCAACAGAAGAAGTACTGGCTTTTCTGTTGTTTCTGTATGCAGAGATCAGTTGCTTTGTCAGTGTTTTCTCTTCACTTTATTTGGAACTTTTTTGGAATACTTAAAGGGCCATTGCAACCAAAAAAAACTATTTTCTCAGTATATGGAGTTTTGGATAAACCAATTGAGGAAAAATACAGATATACTGCATACAGACAGTTTGTAAGATGGTGCAGGGGATATTTAGGGAAAAAAACAGTCCCTCCTCCTTTTTGTGTTATAGCTGTCATTAGGCAAAAATTTAATTCTCCTGACTTTGTTGGATTCAAATATATCCACAAACATGAAAACTTCAAATTGACACGGTTTTACATGGACACATGTTTTATTATACATTAACATTCTGTTGGTGATACAAACCAAAGTTTTTTTTTACATAAACAAAAACAAATTAGCTGTGAGATGTTTTCTTTTCATGATATTTATTGTGACAATAGTTTTCATAAATCTAAAGTGACTGACTGTTTTAATCAATTGTGAGATCATTGCTTGTATAGCTTTTATGTTCCAAATTGCAAAGACTACTCTGTGTGGCTGTCACAGTGTTTGCATTAGCGTAAAAATTTTGGGAGTCCCAGGACCCTTTGGGATTTAAAAAATGGGGTCCCCCCGAAAAAAATTGAGTTACACAGCAACGTTGTAAATTTGAAGCCAACATATGTATTCTAAATTGTAATAGTTTTGGACTTCAACTGAATGAAGAATTAGAGTGCATCCATAATTGGTGTATTGATATTTTTTGTTATAGATTTGAACTTTTTTTTTTAAACAATCAAAGTGTGTAAAAATTGGAAAATCTTTATTCTTATATTCTCTACAAATATTCAAAGTTTCTTGTATTCTAATAATTAATTACAAATGTTCAGAATTTGTCATTCTTAATGTTCTCCACAAAAGTTCAAAGTACACCTCATTCCTTCATTTCTACATTCTAACCACGAAAAGTCCTTTAGCCATTCCTGCCTGAATGATCTTTTGCGTTTCTTGGGTTCTGGCCTCTTGTTTGCTTGCCATTTTGTACAAGAATATACAGAAAATATAGAAAAACGTTGGTTTATCACTCTTTTGAAATAATATATTTCTGGAAAAAATTCTTCTGTCTGCTGTCATTTTGAATAGAAATATATAACCACATCAACATTTTGATTGGGATGTGTGCGCATACACAATGGCGACGAAGTAAATATTGCAGGAAAATGATGAGAAAGGTATGTTATTTTGTAAAATATATGCTTAAGTTTAAAAGTTCTGGCATCTTCACACAATATATTTTA
The DNA here is from genome assembly GCA_964017235.1 of Sabellastarte sp. h YS-2021. Lineage (NCBI taxonomy): Eukaryota > Metazoa > Annelida > Polychaeta > Sabellida > Sabellidae > Sabellastarte > Sabellastarte sp. h YS-2021. The sequence goes on along the minus strand of OZ024929.1, from coordinate 169,750,638 downwards.
TTGTACATGCATCCTGGAGACATTTTCACTTTGTTTTGAATGTGTCCTGCCTTATAAATACTGGGTCATATACTGGAAGGAAGGTGTTAATGCGATCTCTGTGTCAGTGAATTACAATTCATCTTCCGGCTGCTTTTTTAACTGCTATGATTTATTTAATGATTTTATTTCTTTTAAAACTTTTTGATGAATAAAGACAAATGCATATGTGAATATGCCCAATTCATTAAATTGTCCATTTTGTAAAACAGGTTAAGAGTTTTAGTCAAATAAGACATATAAAAATATGCAAAAAAAAAAAAAATTACAGTGAATTGTAAATTATAAACACTGAAGACACTGTTCTAATACTGTTCATATGCAATAAATATATGTTTTAATGTATAGCTGATGTTTGAGTTATAAAGAGACATGCTTTATTAATAAATGCCTAATTGTATGAAATATGTCTGTTTTATTGCAAATTTAGAACTATGATTATCAATTTCTGTGGTAAAATAGGATTTCTTTTTGCATAAACATTTGAATATAAAGTGTAAGTTAATGTTCACAGTAACAGTGAAGCAATAAAATACTTTTATGCATGAAACTTTCTTTTTTCATACATGGTATTGCCTATTTATGAGCAAGCAAAAACTGGACAAATTGGCTATTTGCGATCATTATATGACTTTAAAATGGCTGCAAAAACTGGTCTGTATATTGCAGATGCTGAACATAAAGATAATTCCAAATAACGATGCTATAAATGCTTTGTAATTTAAGAAAACACAAGGTTTTTAGACTCCAAAATACTACACACGCACTGTTTTTATACTGATATGTGAGTACAGGAGATTGGTTGTGTTCATGTGATGACGTGTGTACACGTGATCCAGAGGTCAAATGTTCAGTAAAGCAGATTTCTGCAGGAAAGCTAAACAAAAGCATTTTTTGTGGCTTTTCCAGTGGTTGTGTGTATATTTATCTATTGGGTTGGGTACTGTGTGCTTTGATGAACTTATTCTGAGAAAATAGTTTTTTGGTTGCAGTGGCCCTTTAAATTACTTAGAATAGTTTATATTTTTGTCCTCACTGTATTCCAGATATTGAGGGCAATGAGGTAACTAATCTACACTCAGTTACCTCATTGCAACATTTGGAATACAGTGAGGACATGTCCTAATATCAATGCACACAGTTGTATCAAGTGGTGATATCCTCCTGCATTTCCCCCAGTTACCTAAAATACTTCATAATCTAATCTAATCTAACCTACTGCTTTGGAAGCACAATATCTTCCCCACAAAGAGGAACTCAGTGCGCTAATTAAACAAAATCATTATCATAGGGAGTTGAGGGGGATTCAAGGTTGGTAATCCAGGATTGTGGGTGTGACCGGAAGGGAAGAAAAACTAAGTTGGGAAGCTAGAGCTGAAGAGGTGAGTTTTGAGGTGTTTCCTAAAAGATGCTACAGAGGGACTATTTCTTACATGGAAAGGAAAAGCGTTCCAGAGGGCAGGGGCATAGTGACTGAAGGAATTAGAAAAATGTTTAATAATGCAAATACATTCACCTCTTCTAGTTGTAAGTAGATTTTAAATTGGATCACACCTAGAACAATTTGTTCTTACCGTCAGGATTGTTGGTTTATCAATAACAAACATCATCATGGTGGTTAGTCCTATCTGGCTGGAAGAGACACGTGACTGGAACATCTTTAGCTATGTAAACATACATGTTGACTGAATTAATTAAACAAACTACAGTCAAAAATGTGATAAATCCTAGAACAGGCCATAACAATCAGCAAAAATAGGGGTGGCATAGGGACAATAAATATACACACTATGGTAGGATGTCCTGAAAGGGATTCTAATTCTTGGCCATGTGCTTGAACTGAATATATGAGTAAGCCCCTACCCAATGAATTACACAAAATCTCATATGTTTATAAGGGTGGCCATCTAAGGTTAATATCTTGAGAAAGTCGTGGAATTAAGAAAGTGGTTTTCCCCAGAGTGTGACATGTTTGTTTCAGAAATCACTGTATCTTGACTAGCACTGATAGACATGGTGGTGCCCGTTGATAAGCCTAAAAGAATGGGTTACCTAAACATCACCTTCTTCTGGTCTTTTTTATAAATAAAAATAAAATAAAAATCTTCTGCATATTATCCGACTTCAACTTTTAAAAAGTTGATCCCATCCCAGTTTGTATTCGGAAGTCACATTATGGAAATTGTACTACTTATCTTTTCACTCAGAAAGGTCAGGAGCACACAAAGAGGGATCAGAGTAACTCTTTTCATATTTTAAACGTGCTTAAAAATCAGAGTGTTACCACTATGCCACCGTGCCCCCAACTGGGCTATATAAAGAAAATGCATAATTTTAACAGCAAGTTTGAACATTCAAAAAGTATGAAGTATATTGTGAAAAGCTGCTGAAACTATTTCATTTTTACTCACCTGGGAAAATTCTGTAGGTGTTATATTTTCTAAATTAAAATCATACAACCAATCATGTATTGCATGTGCCTGTAAAAATATTAATTTCAAAATGTGAATCTACATACATTTATACCATCTCTATGATGCAATATTATATAGTCCATCTGACCTTTAAAATATCTGGTTGATGCAAAACAGTATACAATCAAACTTTCTTCTATAAATTTTTACATTTATATGCATGACAACACCACACTCTCAAACTTTTAGATTTAAAACATCCACTTGAGGCCACTCCATTCGGCCAAATTGTAAAAAAATCACTTCAAGACATTCAATTTTACCAAAAAAGTTCCCAGTATATTTACATATAAATTCCAGACTTAGAGTCAACATTATCAGAACAGGATGGTAATAAGGTCAATCAATGTAAAAGATTTTACTCATGTAATAAAATGAAAAAACATTCAAATATAACTCTTACCTGATGGTTTACTAGAGCTCCTCCAATGCATACAAATCCCAGGTTCAGTAAGGTACAGACACACCAAGATAAATGGATAGCAATCATATAGAAATTGATTTGAACTTCTTCAAACCATATCAAAATATACATGTTGATGCATAATCCTATCAGTGCAAATATTACAACTCCAGCATGATACAAAGCCAAGAAATCATCTGCATGCCCCACGAGTTTGCACAACTGTTGATGCTTTTGCCGCATTTTCTCAAAATTTGCAAATATCTGAAAGTTGTTTTCTTTTTGTTGCTGCCTGAAGTAAGCATTAAATCTCTTGAATTCTTCATAAAGAATCTTGCATGTGATATATTGAAGTGCAATGGGAAATATCCAAGTTGCACTTAAGAAAATGAGTACAAAGAAAATGATTCCATACACTAAATTGAGATGTGCAATGGATTTATCAAGAGGTGCCATCCAAGATTCATATAGATTTGTAAAACAGAGTAAGTAAATAGTGGCTGCCATGTTCCATATAACCAATAAATAGCAAACAATGCTGTAGAGGTAAGCATTTTTACGACAAAAACTGAGACAGAAAGGTTCATTATCATTGAAATGTAACTTTTGCCATTCCAAGAAGAATTCTGGAAGACAGCTGTAGCAATGACATGATCTGAGGCAAACTACTGCATTATTGACACACTGAAGAGCCCATGCAGAAAATGTTATATTGCTGAGTAAATCTAAACTAAATCCACCTGTTTTACTAAATGCTGAGTAGTATCTAAAATGGTGTAATATGATCATAACAGTGATCAAGTAGGCATAACATTGTGACAGAGTTACATCTCTCCAGGACCATTTTTTGGTCTTTTTATTTCCAGCATCTGTTGTTTCAAGACGAAACTTTTTTCTGTGATGCAGTCCAAAGATTTTGAGGCTGAAGAAGAATGGCTGCAATGATTTGTAGAGATCTGTAGAAGTGTATAATTCATATATGTCTGTCTCATCATCTATATCAGGTGTGATATAATTGTTCAATTTTACTGACATGGTTGGTATTCCTGACATTTCACTTGATGCAAATGTCTACCATGGGGTATTTTTTTGCATAGAGAAAAGGTGCAGATTACATTCAATTCCAAGTTATTAACTATATTAGCTATTGTAAAAAGGCCCTTTTAGCCTTAAGGCAATGAACTTAATCCAACTGTGTTTGTATTTCATTTATTTCCTTCCATCGATCAAGCTGGAATGGTCATAAATGTTGTTGCAAATAACTGGTAATCTAACTAAAGACCCTGTCTCACTGTTCCTGTCTGACAGTCCTTATATGGAAATGTAATATTAACATGTTAATCTAAACCCACCATAAAATCAGCATTTATATCCATTTTGAAGGCTTGTAGCTTTGATGTACTGGAGTTTGATATCACCAATAACACATTATATAGGTCATATCACAGCTGGTAGTGTTAGGGAAAGAGGAAACGAGTACACTCTAGTTGGTCACGATTTTGCACTGTTAACTGCTGGACATCAGAATGTACTTACAATCTTTACTACCACCATAGGACTTTAGACATAATGTTTTGTAAAGACACCTTATCTTATGTAAAGTTACTCTTGAATGCTAGAATGTATTATAAACATGGTCCACCAAAGTAATGTTTAGATGGCTCGAAATACTATTCAAAGCATCTCTAATGTGGGAGTCATCAACTAAAATTGAGCTATATAAGTGTGTGTCATTTGCTTATGGCCACTTCCATATGCATTTATTTGTTGTGTTTTATTTAAGTATGCATGAAAGTGCCTTAAAACAGGTCACCGAGGCTACAGAAAATCGCATCATATATCATGTTTGAGTCATATAGAAGCCTTGCTAAAGACTCAAATTTCTCTTAGTAGAAGAGAAAACATCTAGTTCAGATAATGAAGTTCAGATAATGAAGTTTCAGTTCATATAATATTTTCTTATATAGGCCAGGGCTTTACATGAGCATACTGCTTTATGAGCTAGCATCTCCTGACATGTTTTGCATAGAACTGGCCTAGTTAGTATGATCTTCCTTGTTCTCTAGTTGAGTAATCTATTTATATGCTAAACTAATAGAATTTTTGTGTGTTTGTTTCTCAGGAAATGTATTTTGTATAATTTGTTCTAAAACTTTATGGTGATTATATTGTATATATTCTTTCTAGAACATTTTAAATGTCAGAACTTTGTATAAAGAGTGGAAGACCTGGATGCAGTTCAGTTGTTTTTTTTGTTTTTTTTTGTTTGGGGTGATTATATTGTATATATTCTTTCTAGAACATTTTAAATGTCAGAGCTTTGTATAAAGAGTGGAAGACCTGGATGCAGTTCAGTTGTTTTTTTTTGTTGTTGTTTTTTTTTGTTTGGGGTTTTACGTCGCTTTTAACACTGTACAGGTCATATCACGATGGGTAGTTGAAAGGGCAGAGGAAACCAGTACATAGCGTTCGCTAGGGTTCTGTACTGTAAACTGCCGACCATCGGCAAGCAACTACCAGCTTTCCCACTTGAGGTCGTGCGGGGATCGAACCCCGGCCTCAGAGGTGGGAGGCCAGAGTGTTACCACTCTGCCACCGCAGTTCAGTTTGGGTTGGTGTGCTATATCAATGGATCTCTTTGAAACTGCTATACTTGCTATATTTGTGTGTCAAGTGGGTACAAATTGCTTATTATAAACATTTTTGTGAGCTCATACTTGAGTAAGCTGGATGTAGTGTATGGCCAGAGAGTGGATTTGCTGAATTTGGGATATTGTTCACCTCTTGAAGAGGACAACATAGCTGTGCAGATATTCTGAATATCTCGATAGAAGTATGTTTAGTGGATACTGACATTGATAAAACATTGTGTGTTAGATTATGCCAAACAGGTCACAGGGCAGATTTCTTGATACAGTGGACTAAAATAACTTTACATGGATAGGACTGTAAGTATGTCAGATTGGTTTCATTATTGTATAAGTGTATAAACTATTAAGAATGTCTCAGTTGATAGTATTTATTTTGGTAAATCAATTTGTAATTATTTTGTTAAATCAATTTGCTAAGTTAAACTTTTTGTATTTTCCTGTTACAACAGCGCTTCGTACAACACATGTATGAGTGCTTTATGAATACATAGAGAATATCTGTGTACATGTTTCAAAAAGATATGGTACAAAGTTGAGCCATAAACAAGGCCAGGCATAGAGTGTACAACATCGCTTTACCAATATCAATTATTCAGGTCTGGTCATCAAAGAGGATTGTTGTCCAATGTTAATCTATTCTTATTATTATTGTATTTGTTGCTTCAAAACAGTTTAAAAAGCACTAAGGGTCATTGTGCAGGGAAATATTCACTAATGGTTTGGGCTTTTAGAGACAATAGAAACCCCTGTTTAGTGAATCTAGTGCAGTGGAAAGCTGATTAAATAGCAATAAATAGCATTGGGTATTTGGCTGAACATTCTACTGATTGTGCTTTTTATGATAATTGAGATACCTTGTTTTATAAACAGATCAGGGTCAGCTGATAAACAACCTGAAACTAGATAAAAGAAATGTAACAGAACAAGTAAAATTTGTTGTTCAAACATATTCATTGCAGAATGATCAATGTGTTGAAGCCCTGTGTGGAAACTGAAGAATAATTTAGCCTAGGGACTGACAAATCATGAACTTTATATAGGCTATGTCATGCTTAAAAGATTTTGTAAATATATATTTTAAACATCTTTCCTTTGTTTTCTGCGGGTGTAGGTATGGGAGTAAAATACACTTGCTATTACAGTAATTTAGATTAACAAAACTTTTACATTCCTGATCCACCAGTTCGTTTGAATAGTAACTAAAATAAGTCCACATTTACCGAAAAATGTATTATCTGGTAATTACTGTATGAAATCTGGTTTTCAACTCAGTTTAACCTCGTCTTTCTATTTGACTTCAAGTCCACATGGTGGTTCAAACTCTTTACACAGTATGGCAACTTTAAGGGTGTGTGACCAAAAGTTACAAACCTCTCATTGCTCCAGTCCCTTTAAAATAGCATTTCTTGTTGTATAGCCTCGTTTCTCATTGGATGACCTTTGACCTCTGGTTTCTTTGAAGCCAGCCAAAATTGAATCAGGCTTCACTTTTGATAGAGAGGTCAAACCAGTCAGCCACCATTGGTAACATAAAAAAGAAAAAAAAACATATTTTTACCTCCGCCAAAGAGGTTATGTTTTTGCCTTTGTTTGTGAGTTTGTGAATTTGTTTGTGAACAAGATAACTCAAAAACTTATGTACGGATTTTGATGAAATTTTCAGGATTTGTCTGCCAAGGTACAAGGAAGAAATGATTCAATTTTGGGAGTGATCTGGATCACTATCTAGATCTTCTGGATCCACGAAATGTAATTTTTATAGACACATAACTCAAAAAAGTTATGGACGGATTTTAATGAAATTCTCAGGATATGTGCTCCCTTTGCGGAGATCTGTGCTCTCCGAGTGCTCTTGTTATAAGTGTTCTTATAGCATTTTATGTTGCGTAATGCTGTTTTAGTTGCAGGATATGCTCACTGTATGGTAACAATATAATCTCGTATTTTAGATTCAGTTAATATAACATAATTGAAGTCACATTTTCTGCTGATACTTATATAACTCCAGCAGGTGTTTGTTTATGTATTCCTCTCGATTTCAGTATCATTTATGTAAACAGAGTCACGCTGATATCACTTCAGTATTTTAGATTTAGTTAATATAACACTATTTAAGTCACAGTTTTTATGCATGCACTATATAAGGTGTTCTGATAATTTATATAAGTTCAGTAGGTGTTTGTTTCTTTATTCCTGATTCAGTATTACATATGCAAAAAGATTCACCTTAATAGTATAATCTGTCACTGTTGCTTCAGTATTTTAGTTTCAGTTAACATAACACTATTGAAGTCACAGTTTCTGTGTGCTGATACACGTACTTTATATAAGTTCAGTAGGTCTTTCTATACACATAAGATAGGTGTCAATGAAGGTCTCCACCAGGATCTTATGTTTTATTTTCTGTCATTTCTAGGCTCACGGCCATAGAGAAAGGATTGACAGGACAGCAGCAGATGCAAGGTGATTTGGCTTCCACGTCACGTGGCATCACTTCTCCGGCTGCCAGTAACATCAATTCTACCGTGAGTTCAGAGGAGAGTGATGTTGAGGATGACACCATCCTACCCAGTGCATATTTCTTAAAGAGCTCAAAACATATCCAAGATGCGATTGAAATTGACTGCACTGAACAAATGGGGTCAGTTCAACTCTCAAATGGGCAACAAAGAACATGTAACAGTTAAACATCAAGTGCCATGGCCCCAGAACTATGTACTGGCTGGTATTGCTAAAAATATAATAGTATATGACAGTAGTAGATGTTGAGTCAAAAGAACTACAGGTGATTAAAAAATCATAAAAATTGATCCAAAATTATCGAAAAGTGATCTAAATTACAGCATATGGTTAGGTAAGATGGAAGAGCTGACAGATCATTGGATCCTAGACCTGTCAGATCGGATTCAAAACCTAAATTTCACCCTGTGGATGCTTTCTTCAGATATGATTACAAAATTTTGACTTTTACTAGATGGGCAAAATCCCATCTAATTCGTCCTGAGACATATGTTAAAACTGGGTTTTATTATTCTGGGGACTTTTATTAGACTTTTGTTTTAGCGTCCGCCAGGGGAGACGTGGTTTTTATATTTTCGTTTAAAATATTTTACTTTCTCCATAGAACTGGTCGGTATTTGATATATTTTACTGTAACTATATGTATTTTATCAAATAATTGTAAACAAATAGATTACTGACTGTCACCACACCCAGATATCAGTTAAAAGTGCTGTTTGTCATTAAACGGGTATTATCGCCCACTCGATAATTCCCGCGGTAACACTTTCATTGTTCCACACACAAAGCAGATCAAGTGTATTACATGTAAAATAGATATATATAATAAAATATTGTTTACCAATTAATTATCCCTGTCCACTGTTTGTTATATTCTAATCCTACACATCTATCAATCATATGCACTAATCTACTCCTTCCTAACCTACCATCTTTTGATTTTGGTACTGTGATGCTGTAATTAGAAAGGTTTGTACATAGGAAAGGTAGGTGCACCTATTTCTAAATTTTTATTTTTGGCTTTCATTGGTCATGCATTGCACTTTTTGGTTCTGTTTTTCCATCCTCTTGACTGTTCGGTCAACAACCCCCACCAAGGAAAATAGTTTGCCATCACCAAAAATTATTCACCCAAGTTTACTCTCCTCTTTGGACAGTTGCAACATTGCTTTTGTCGCCCTGCAGCCCCACTGTCGTCAAGTGACGCACTGTTTCAGAAATGTCAACCCTTGGTGGTCCATCATCCTGATTCTTTCTGGTGACATTAGTTTCAACCCAGGTCCATCAGCCAGAAATATCAAAGCCTGTCATCTGAATGTCCGTTCATTGCGTAACAAAACATCAGCATTTAGTGATTTTGTTTTGTCAAATGATCTCGACATCGTTGGTGTCACTGAGACATGGCTAAGACCGTCGGACACACAAGGCCTAATGGATGAGATAACCCCTGCAGGTTTCCAGCTTCACCACGTCCCACGCGAGAACAAGAAAGGAGGTGGAGTTGCTGTCCTTGTTAGGAATGACATTGATAGCGTGCGTTGTCAAATTGATTGGCGGGAAACGTTTGAACACATTACCGTCAAACTGTCAGATCGACAGTCAAGCCAGCTCCAGGTACATGTAATTTACCGACCTCCAAGTACCAGCAAAAGCAGATTTATCGAGGAATTCAACAGTTTCATGGAAGCAGCTGCTTTGTCACCACATGAAAATATTATCCTGGGAGATGTCAATATCCAGCTTGACAGTCAAAATTGCTGGACAGAAAATTTCAACACAGTTCTATTGGATTTTGATTTTGTTCAACATGTGTCAACACCTACACACATACAAGGACATATCCTTGATGTACTCTGCACTAGTAAATCCCTAACTTCCTCAGTTCACCATTATGTAAAGGACGGCATATCAGACCACCTAGCTGTCTTTTTCACTACAACATTCCCTGTCAAAAATTCCTGCAGAGTAAAATGGTTGAAAATCAGGAAACTTCGTAAGATAAATAAAACTGAATTTATGTCTGACATTGAAAATTCTGAGCTTATCCAGGCTCCTTACAAAACAGCTAGCTTACTTTCACACCAATACTTTCATACCCTTAGGAACATACTTGACAAGCATGCACCTGAACATGAATGTAAAAACCCACAACATGTCAACAAAGGGTTCATCAACAGTGAGATTTTGGCAGCAAAGAGACGTAAGCGCAAACTCGAAAGGGAGTGGCGAAAGGACAACTCTGCCATAAACCGCAGTAGGTATAGAGCCGCTGTGAACCATTTCAACCGTCTCGCGGAATGTGCAAAAACCAAACACTACAGTGATATGGTTAGGGAAAATGAGGATAACCCCAAGGCCTTGTGGAATTCCATAAAGAAAGTCCTCCATAGATCACCAAAAATGGTACTTCCAGATTATACCACCATGAACAGTCTAGTCAACACTTTTGGCAGGTATTTTGCAGACAAAATTGCTAAATTAAGATCTGGATTATTGTCTACTGATGCCGATCCCCCTGTCTCAGGTTCCTACAAAAACAAGTTTGTTTCTTTCCGGACCATGTCAGAGGAAAAAGTCCTTAAATCATAAAGTCCACACCAAATAAATCATGTGACTTGGATCCCATCCCAACATCATTGGTCCTTGAATGTATCAGTGTGCTCCTGACTCCTATTACAAATATTGTGAACTACTCTCTACAGGAGGGCAGTTTCCCATCCTGCTTTAAGACTGCACATGTTACACCCTTGTTAAAAAAAGCTGGTCTTGACAAGAATATTCTCAAGAATTATCGACCAGTGTCCAACCTCAGCTACATCTCCAAACTCATAGAGAAAGCTGTGGCTAAGCAGATAAATGAGCATATTGCTCACGAGGGTATATCTAACGAAAACCAGTCCGCATATAGAGCTTTTCACTCAACTGAAACGGCATTGCTCAAAATACAAAATGACATTGCCACATCAATGGACAAGGGTGCAGCTGTTGGATTAGTCCTTTTGGACTTATCTGCAGCTTTCGATACAATAGACCACTCAATCCTATCATCCTGGTATGGCATTGATGGGGTAGTGCTTAAGTGGGTCCAGTCATACCTCAACTCACGCAAGCAGCGCATCAAAATAGATGGACATCTTTCAGATGCTTTTCAACTCCCTTACAGGGTTCCCCAGAGCTCAGTTCTAGGGCCACTCCTTTTTACCCTATACACAACCCCTCTCAGTTCAGTCATATCTAAATTCAATGTCACCCACCACTTATATGCAGATGACACACAACTTTACTTGGAACTCGACTCTAGGAACTTCGATTCCAGTATCACTGAATTAACAAATTGCCTTGAGGCGGTCCAGGCTTGGATGGGAAATAATAAGCTTAAATTAAATCCTGACAAGACAGAATTCATAGTGATTGGTGATGATCAAATTAGAAGTTCCCTGAAGTCATCTTTTCCAGTGAGTTTGCTTGGCAACACCATGGAACCAGCTGAATCGGTAAAAAACCTTGGTGTCATCCTGGATGCTGAAAATTCAATGCAAAGACACGTGGCTAATCTATGTCGCATAAGTTACTACCATCTCTGGGAACTACGAAGGGTACTTAAATCATGAAACAGCTGTAAAGGTGGCAAATGCCTTGGTAAGCAGTCGTCTGGATTACTGTAACTCACTGCTTTACAACACAAAAAAGGCATATACTAGCAGACTACAGAGAGTTCAAAATGCCTTATGTCGGACGGTGTGCAAGCTAAATAAATACTGTCATGTTACACCCTTCCTGCATAAACTACACTGGCTCCCCATTCATTACCGTATACTGTTCAAATATAACCTCCTCATTTATAAAGCAATACATTTGAGCCAACCTACATATCTCTCCGCTCTAATTAGGCGGAGTGATCTCACACGGGGCAATCGCCTATCAATTACCTCATCTAAACCAAATAAACGCTCAGGGCTACGCAGTTTCATAGCAGGGGCTCCCACAGAGTGGAACAAGCTTCCTCAAGCCATCAGAACCATAGAAAGCATTTCTGGTTTCACAAAACAGTTGAAAACATACCTTTTAGATTGGCTTATCCTCCACCATAGCCTATCTCCCCTACCAGACGCTAATATGGAAACGGACATCTTTCTGGAACTGGACTATCCCTTTTTGCACATCAGTGCCTTAGAGGATGTTTACATCAAATTCGGCGCTATATAAGTGTTTCTTACTTACTTACTTACTTGTCTCAAATTATTGGAATATTTTACTTGAGCCCATGGGCTCAGCCTTTATGGATTTCACAAAAGGTGTCAGTCTCAGCTTTGGCTGAGCCACTGGCTCAAATGTTGAGACTGGTAGAAAGTGGGCTTAAGTTTTGTAAACAAAGGCTCAAATATGGCTGCCATAATTCTTTCTTCACTTCAAAATTTGAAATGGCTGAAAATAGGGTACAAGCATATAAAACAACCCCTGAAGTAGTCTTTGGGTGTGTTTACATCTTTACAAGGTTTCCCATTGCAAAATGGTATTTGACCAGAGATATTATCTGCCAAACAAGGATCATATATGTCATCAGTAGAATATTTTTACTACAAAATGTGGTCACTTGACACAGAAAACCACTGTGGTTATTTGACAAGCTTGGTCTCAACTGAGACTCCTTCTGTGAAAACCGTTTGAGCCAAAAGACTTAGCTGAGCCAGAAGGCTCAGATTTAAGCAACCAATGTTATGCATGAGACTGGGCTAAGTCTGAGACCTTTCATGAAATCCGCCCCTGGAGAGGGAGATAAGGTGATCCTGTCTATGGTGCAAGATTAACCTGACTGAGTGGGAGAGCTATAACGTACCAATGGAAGAGCACCAGAAGCTCTCTCCTTATTATAATAATACTATAACTTTATTTCAGACATAATATTACAGTATGTTAGTCCACAGAAACATAAGTGTACAACATAGAGTGGTAGTAAAGAAGAACAAGATTTGTGTAATTAATTCATATAAATATAAATATGAAAAAAAACATGTACTAATAGAGAAAAAAAAAGATACATTTATCTGTTGATCACATGGGACTGTTGTCCATTACATATATACATATTTGTTCCATATTTTAAGGATAGTAGAGAGTTTTACAGCACAGCTTGTTAAATATGACACCATAAGAGCATTATCACTTGTATTTATTCTTTGTAGCAAACTGTAGCAGGATATTCGACGAATTTCTGGCAAAGAGCAAATATTTTTACTTACAAACATGTTGGAAGCACTGCAGTACATTGGTTGCTTAAACAACATTCTAAATATGTTGTTGTAAGAAACAACAAATTGTGACATAGTATACATGTAAGTTTTAAAAAGAACACATTTAACTTCTGAGGAGCTATCTGAAAACTTATTGCATAACATGTTTCCTTTAGCATAGTTAGCTTGAACCTGTCTTAAAAATGTCCTTGTCATCTACCAGATTGCTAGTAATGTAATGTCCTAAGTATTTGTATGTGTCAACTAAAGATAATACTTTATCATTAATGTATATGTCAGGAAGTTGATTCTTACAGTGACAGTCAAATTTACTTAAGGCTGTCATGTATACAGTTTTATTTTCATTGAATCTAAGATCTAGCTTATTACCCTCATACACACAACAATTTATCAGTTCTTGTAAGCCTTTAGCTGAAGGGCAGAACAAAACAATATCATCAGCATACATAAGATGATTAATGCACATTCCTTTGAAAGAGCAGCCTATAATTTTACTGTTTAACTTTTCACTTATTTCATTCACATAAATATTGAAGAATAGGGGAGAAAGTATCCCACCCTGTCTAACACCATTTATTGTCATGAACGAATCAGACATAACTGAGCCCCATTGAACACACACTTCACTATGAGAGAACCAGAAGACCAGAATTCGTAAGATGTAGAGAGGTATACCCTTTTTGTGTAGAATGTGTATCAATGTACCATGGTTCACTCTGTCAAAAGCTTTGGAGGCATCCATAAAAGCAATGAAAGATGTAGATCCATGCTTATGCATAAAATTCAATATTTCCTTCAGAAAAAAAATACACAATTCTGTCGAATGGCCTTGTTTAAATCCAAATTGATTAGGTCTAGTATAAAGTTCATCCTGGAGTCTTTTGAGTAAGATAATTTCAAATATTTTTGATGCTGTAGAGTTGAGTCCAATTGGTCTGTGTTTTGTTCTTTGTTTTGATGTTATGTCCATTTCTGAATTACCAATTGTTATAATTATTAAAGTGATTATTAAAATCCAATAAAAATCTGAAATCTATGTGATGACTTTTCTTTTCATATGTATATGACAAGATATCTATCTCTAGATTATTGGGAACACATGACCAGACATCACAATATGTTCATTTTTTGCCTTTAATAGCACCTTATCTAACAATTCATCATTGAGACGACTGTATATCCCCAGACATCTCAATATGTTAATTTTTTCTTGATTTTGATATCACTTTATTTTATCTCTTGGGCATTGAGTAAGTCCAATGACCATTTCATGTAGAACAAAGCATATTCTAGATCAGAACAGAACAGACTTGACAATCTGTTAGACTCAATTTTTAAATCATTGTTTACTTAAATCCAAGGAGTTCATTAGGTACTTTGAGATAACCTACTAGATCAGGGGCCGTATTCACGAAAGGTCTTAGACTTAGCCAGGTCTAAGGCTTAAATCCAGTCTTAAAGTTAAGACTTTTGTCTCAGCTAAGTTTTGTCTTAAAACCTTATTCACAAAGGGTGACTTAGCTAAGTCCAAGATTATCAAATAACCACAGTGGTTTTCTGTGTCATGTGACCTTTTTTTTCTATTCAAAGTATACTATTGGTGACATATATCCTTCATTTAATGCATTTTATCTAAGGAAAAGTGCTGTTTTGAAATGGAAAAAATAGTTACCACATATAAAATTCCAAAGACTGCTTTAGTGAGGTGTTTTGTATAATTATACTTTATTGACATCTCTTTCAAATTTTGAAGTGGAGAAAAGTTTATGGCGGCCATATTTAAGTCCTCTTTACAAAATTTAACCTCAGTACCAACCAGTCTTAAAGTTGAGCCCTTGACTAAGCCTAAAACCGGTCTTAAATTCTTTGTGAATACCACTAAGCCTAAGACAAAAGTCTTAGCAGTTTTTTTGGCAGAAACTTAAGACAAAAGTCTCAACTTTAAGCCTAAGCCCTGGCTAAGACCATTCGTGAATACGGGCCCTGAACATGCCTAGACATAGCAAAGCCATCAATAATTAGAGGCTATTTCATGTAGATCACTGCTCTATAGGCAGATTGAAACATATGCCACTAAATTAAGGAAACATGTCTAGACTTGTCCCCAGCTCATTTTTCAATTGCATTATCAATTAATAATTGCCTCATCAGCTAATTTTTAGGTGTTCATTTTCAATTTGTTTAAGGACCTGATTTTTATGTGTAAATTTCTAATTGGCAAATATCTTGCACCAAACTCTATATAAAGCCGGGATATGAATCCCTAATGCATTGAATCTATTTCCTACAGTTTACAATCAAACGTACCAGTACCATTTTTTAAACCTTTAAAAAATAACTTTAAAGCTATGGCTAAGACTGTATTACTTAAAGCACCAACTGGTTCAAAGAAAAGCTGGCTCTACAGGCAATAAAAATAAGAAATCATTGGCAAGTATCTCTAATCCCAACATATCAGCTCCATTTAAGGGGTCATTTCAAATCTTCTTAGTAATGCCCCAGATGTTCCTTTTCCTGAGAGTAATAAAACCATGGAGAAATAAAAAGAACATTCCATAAAGGAGGTACACAATATGTACTTTTTCAAAAAGCAAAAGCCAGTCACGTGTTTCTGTTATGTCGAATGGAGCAAGGTGAGATTGCTAGCTGGTCAGAAACTGAAAAAATCACAGAAGAGCAAAAGCCCAGAGACATATATCCGGCTCCCTGACTAATACTGGTGGCCACAAATTCAGAAAACAGACCCAGACTGCTCAGAAAGGTACAAAATCAATGCCTTGTGTGTACTTTAATGATAATACTTGCTCCTTCGATAAACACCATGAAACACAGGATGGCAAGGTCAGTACTCAGTGCCAGTGATTGTAAAAAATCAGTAAAAAACGATTAACCCTGGGTATGGTTACCAGGGCTCAGTTACAACCTGATCATGTACAGGAAGATTGCCATAATATTGCTAAAAGCAAAGATGTAGCTGTCAACAATAATGTTGCAAAAAATTTAAATAACCAATATCCTTGTAGGTTTGTGTATAATCAATCTAGTTCTGATTTGAATATTTTGAAGCAGGAAATCTCCTCTTCTACAGCTACTTGGAATTAGTGGCTAACAGCCAGTGACATATGTAAACCTGTGATACCTGGTAAGTCCTATGCTGAGGTTTTGAAAACTGATTTACCGTCCCAATGCATGCAAAGTTGTGCAAGAAATAGGGTGGCCACCCAGCAAAGGCACCCTCAGGGTAAGCTTGCAGGGTGGGGGCACATTGCACCAACTAAGAATTCAAGTATCAGTTCTGACAGCCCAGCTTGTAAAAATACTACCAAGGTAAATGTTAAGGTTGCACCTGATCATATACAAGAACCAGTTGCTGTTTTTAATAGATTTTCTCCCTTGTATAAAATTGAAGTATTGAGTCAGAGAATTACTGTTGATGACACACTGAATCTAATCTAATCTAATGTGGACTTTTATAGCGCTTAATCTCCATCACTGATGGACTCTAAGGCGCATCTAAACATCAAGCAAGGCAGTTAGCGTTAATCAAAGGACATAGCCAGGTCGTACCAAGGAGACACAGATGTGACAGAGAGGCTATGGTGGGTAGGCTTTTGCAAACAGGTATGTTTTAAGGTTCTTTCTGAAGGAGGCAACTGATGTTGCACTGCGAACATCTTGAGGGAGGTCATTCCAGATCTTAGGAGCATCAAAGGCAAAACTATGGCCAAAATGTTTGGCTGATTTAAAGACTGATGAATGGAAAGGAGGAACTGTAAGGTATTGACGATCTGGGTGACTATGCCTTGTACTATAGGGACAACTACTACAAGACAAGAACGGTTCGAAGTAAGAAGGAGAACCACTATGCAAAAATTTATACACACGTGTTGCGGTTTTGAAAATACAACAATACTTAACAGGCAACCAGTGGAGTTTCTGTAGAATGGGTGTAACATGAGCATACTTTCTATGATTTGTAACAATACGAGCAAGGGTGTTCTGAATACTTTGCAACTTGTGCTGATTGAAACCGGACAAACCTCTGAACAGAGAGTTACAATAGTCCAGACGACTACTAACCAAGGCATTTGCAGCAATGACCTTGATTATGAATTCTCTGACATTGAGGGTGACCTTGGCATCCTGGAGTCATGTGTGGACAATTGTGTAAATGTGACAAATTGTGATGATTTTGATAAATTATTATTGAAAAAAAGAGTGGATCAGAAACTGGTTCAACAAGCTAGGTCGTGTTCGGAGTATGCTACTTGCAAAGAACAAATGGGTAATGTGTTCGGTGTCATTCCATTGTCACCTTTAATGCTTTGTAAGGTCCAAAAACTAATCATGCTAGTATATCTGACATTCTTACTCTGCACAGGGCTGTGAGAGTCCAACTGTCCAAATTATGTGGGTATCCGGATTCCAGTGGCTTCAAAATTAAAAATCAAAAATTGGAAATATTATTTGGCAGATTATTGGGATAAACAGTTGATTGACCTACTGGAATTCGGCTTCCCGCTCAATTTCGACAGGAGTTTCCAATTGCAGTCTACTGAAGAAAATCATGCCTCAGGTAGATAGCATGCACATGATATACAATGTTATATTCAGGAAGAGTTGAACCATGGTGATATGTTGGGACGTTTTTATGAGAAACCAATACCTTTGCCCATATCTCCCTTCATGACCAGGGAGAAACCAGACTCTGAGCTGGCCTGAAAACTTTTCGGTTGATACTGGTGTTCAGAAAAACACATATCTGGGTTCGAACTTTGTTTTCAATTATCCATCCGTTGATGACATTGTTAAGAAACTTATTGAATTTGGACCTGGATCTTTGTTATACAAAGTTGATATTAGCCAAGCTTTTAGGCAGCTTAAAGTTGATCCAGGGGACTTAGACCTCTTAGGACTCAAACATCAATCCTATTTCATCGGTCAATCGATACCATTTGGGTACAGACATGGTTCAGTTTTCTTTGAAAAAGTGAGACATCAGATATATTATGAATTAACATGGTTTTCAACATTTGTACAATTATGTGGATGATCTAATATACTGTGGTTTACCCTCTAATATTCACAACTCTTTTGAGACATTATTAGAGCTTTTGACCCAGTTGGGTCTTACTATCAACCCTAAGAAGTAGGTGCATGTACCTCCTGAATTTGCCTAGGTATACTTATTAATACTGAAACCAGGACCATGTATGTCCCTCCAGATAAACTTGACAGTGTCCTTGTCATGTGTAACCGATGGCAAACCAAAAAATTCTGTTCAAAAAGGCAGTTGCAGTCACTGCTTGGCTCCTTGTTGTATGTGTCAAAGTGTGTCAAACCTGCTCGTACATTTCTTAACTGTATGGTCATGCTTTTGAGGGAAAATTTTAATAAAAAAAATATTTTTCTGACCAGAGACTTTTTCAATGATCTGAACTGGTTTCACACATTTTTGACACAGTTTAATGGAGTTGTGTACTATGATACTAAGCCTATTCAAGCAGAGTTACATTTGGATGCATCCCTCACTGGTATGGGGGGAATTTTTGATAATAATTGCTATGCACTTCCTATTCCTAAACATTTTCAAAATTACTCTATTGTCCATCTTGAAATGATAAACATTTTAGTTGTTTTAAAGATTTTGTCTTATCAGTGGAAAGACAAGAAAATTCGAATTAAATGTGATAATATGGCAGTGGTGGAGGTGCTTACCTCTGGAAAGACAAAAGACGCCATATTGGGTGCATGTGCTCGTAATATATGGATTCTAGCTACTTTACTTAACATTTCTATTCACATTGAGCATATTGCTGGTAAATTAAATGTCATCGCGGATTTGCGTTCTAGATTTAAATTTGATCAACAGTCTTGGGAGTTGCTTAACACATATGTCCCCAATATGTCATGTATTTCCACTCATATTGACTTTACTTGTTTAATTATGGTATATAGTTTCAGATCACATGGTTGCTTCAGCCCAGTTGACCACCAGAGCGTATGCCCAGCTTCAGGATGCATTTTTGAGACCTATGACTCAGAAAACATATGGGGATATGACCTACTACAGAAATGTCCCAGAACTTTGGTTGAGATATAAGCCACATTGGGACATATGCTAAAGGTCAAAGGTAGTAGTATGGTAATGATAGTATTGAATTATTTAATAATTCAAGTTTAAGTTAAGCAAGTATATCATGTTCCCCGAATCAAGTATGGAAATGGTAAGAGTGTGACACAGAAAACCAAAACTAAATATAATGATGTTGCTTGAAAGTAGTTGAATCAGGGGAGGAAACAGTAGGGAAAGCTTTCAATTTTGACCAAACTGCATCATATTTCCAAGTGTTGCAATGTAAATATGCTACATATTCATCTACCTACATTGCCATTTACGGAATTTCTCGTTATAAGATGAGAGAATAAATATCACAAGTCACCATCTTTTTGCCTCATTAGTAAAACAGTAATGATATTTGCCATGTTTGATATGTGGTGAGCTGAGACCACCATATCTCAAAGATCCGTGTCTCTATTGATATATTCCTTGCTAGTTGCAGGAAACTGAAAAATGCTGAGAATTGCTTTGTGTCAGTTTCATCATGCAGACTCTCCAGATTTGCTAGAGATAAAAAAAATCCAAATTAAATAAACTGGATAAGACATCAGTCCAAGAAGAGACCTAAGGTGGAGGATGGTCAAATGGAAGTTGAGCAGAAGATGATTTAAGATATACAATCCAGACACTGCATTTGCAGAATTACAAATTTTTATTATTTAAAACTACATGTTAGTATATTAGACACCACAACATTTACTACACTCAACTAATTACACAAATAAGCTTGCATGGTCATCATCACTAGATAACTCGAGATTGTGAGATAAGCCTGATATATTAAAGTATGAAATGTCCATCAGACAGTTAATATCTACATTGTCTTGGTAACATCAGGCAATCAGTAAGATATAATACATAAACATAGATTATGTGATACCATTTGAGTACATATAATTGTAACAACTAAAATAATATAAAATATCTGTTACATAAAACATACATGTATACATTGTAAACCCAATTACAAATAATTAATATGTGCCCATGTATAATTGTAGTATATTATAATAATCATGACTAGCTGCCAACATAGATGAATCTAGATATTAAGGTCATGTACTTGACCTTGAACTAGCTGTACAAGTTCACTGAAGGTGTAAAAGAGTTTATTTAAACAAAGAATGGTGGAAACTGATGACCCCAGGTATTTGTGCAGAGTGGCGGATGGATTGCAAAAATAAAATTCTCAAAACAGTCAGTAGCGGGGGTCAGTGACAATTGGCAGTAGGGGCTCACTCATTGTACTGATCCACATTGCCACAATACTTAGGAAATGAATACACAGTCAAAGAAGAAAACCTAAGGTGGAGTAAGGTCAAGTAGTCAATAAGGGGAATCCAGATGAAATAAACTGGGTAAAACACTTACCAGTGTTTATCGGGATATTTCTAAGCATCTACCAGATATCTTGAGATATATAGCCATACATTATTTGGACTGACCTGTTTTACTCATTCCTGTAGCAATTTCAAGCATTTTCAGTGACACATGGCTATGTGTTAAAGCCAATAAACTATTTTATCAGCTAAGGCTATGCAGCCCACTTTATTGCCCGGAATATGAAAGTCTGTAGCCCGGTTAGTGCTACTTTGAATTATTTACACCCACTTGCTTAGGGTAAGCAATGTTACTTCCCAAACTACTTGTCATGGGATAATGCCTCAGGATCAGTTTTTGTAATATGGCTGAGATAAGGAGCATATTATTGTTCTGTTCATAATAATGATGCAGCTTAGTCACTCTGTCAGCACAAGGAACAGCACAGAGAGTGACAGCTATAATCACTGAAGCAAAGTGCAAGAAAAATTGCAAACCCAATCATATCATAGAGGAATGTTAATAACGCTTTGAGTCCTGTAGTACATTGAGATATTGCGCTGAGTGTAAATACATATTAATAATAATAATATTGTAGCTAATTTGTGTACAAACAAGGTGTGTGCCATAATTTGCAAGGCATTTTCCATCTTTAACGCTCCGTTGACATGTGATGCTGTTTTGATGAGGTATACTGGGTATACTGTTTATTTCATGTAAAGCCCTCTGAATAATGTTAACATCTGTGTTAAGCAAATTTCTCTATTTAATGTTTAGCTACTACTAATATTCTATGAGGTCCTCAGTGGCCTAGTGGTTAGCAAGTTTGGCATCTAATCATAGGCTGTCACCTCTGTGGGTTCGAGTCCCACAAGTGGCAATTCTGAGGACCTGTCCCAATATGACCCTGGCTGTTGAACGGGACGTAAAAACCCCAACTTTGACTTTACTAATATTCTACTACCTACTATTAACATAATACCATATTCATTATCAACTCTAGTGTTACTGTTAACAGGCAGTTAAATATCTTTTCATATTTAAATTTTATGAATGTTGCTTGTTACCTTTTTATGTGCATTGCACATTTTTTATGTGGAGTCAATGGGGTTATATTGAGCATAAAGTTGTGACACTGTGGATGAGACTATGGGAGTAGGTCTCACCGTGTCCACATTAGGAATGTTATTGTCACTGCCAAGGATGTACTAAATTAATGATTGCTTGCTTGTCTGTTTGTTTATTTGTTAGTTTGCTTGTTAACTGGATGGCACTAGCACCACTGGTTGGGTCTTGATAAAAAGTATGAGAAGATGGGTTTTGGTCCAATTGAAATCCCATTATATTTTGTGAGTGACCTGTGTTACTGTTTTGATACACAATTGTCAAAGATCTGGATTTTCCCATTATTACGTGTCTTGGCGGAGGTATGCGCTCACTGAGTGCTCTTTTTTGAGATTGAGATGGAGATTTTGATTTTTTAGAATATCATTCATCGAATAGTATTATTTTATATGCAATATTCTAATCTAATGTGGACTTTTATATGGCTTAATCTCCATCACTGATGGACTTATCGTTAATCAAGGGACATAGCCAGGTCGTACCAAGGAGACACAGATGTGACGGGAGAGGCTATGGTGGGTAGGCTTTGGCAAACAGGTAAGTTTTAAGCTTCTTTCTGAAGGAGGCAACTGATGTTGCACTGCGAACATCTTGAGGGAGGTCATTCCATTGATCAGTTGATAAAACAGTTCATAGTTGCATTTTGAATAATGTTTGTACAATTACAGCCATTTGATGTCACAGTGGGAGCAGCAGTAGAAAACTGTACCATGACTACAAAGTAGGTAACCAGCAGACCAATGATCTGAAATACAGAAACTGTAGCAATGAACAGCAATCCATAAAATATAAAGGTCTGTACACACCAAAGACATCTGACATATGACCCTTAGATACATACTCTCTTAAAGCTGGTAAAATATTGGGGAAAACATTTTAAAATTGGACCATATATAACAAGGTGACAATAATTTAAATAAATAATTTAGAAAGTGTATGTTATTATGTTAATGGTGTCTTCTATTAAAAGTATGAAAATTCATCAAAATGAAAATAGGTTTCAAAAAGTTTACCTCCAGATGAAGTATTCATTTGAAAGGGTGATGTTTGTAATGACTTGTTTATGCAAATTAGATTCGAGTGCAGAATCATTAACAAGTCTAGGCTGCCTTCCTGCATCCCTAAACTTCCCTTAAAGTTTTGATCTATATTATTATATAGATAATGGCCAAGTGGCACTCGAAAGGGCCGAAGGGTCATTAAGTTTACATAATGGAAGTGCCCCGAGGCTATTATCTATTATAAAACCCTGTAAATTAAAACCAATTTATTAATTCAATAATTTAACACCTTGTACCAAATGATCAACCTAGACAATTTTTGCAATGTTTCCTTTGGTGTGCATACCATATGGGGCTTTCATAAATTAGTTCTATGTTTTTGTTTTTTTTAATACACAATCAACATTATTTCAGCATATGTACCACTGGTTTTCCTTTATGGGAAAATATAATTTTGGATAAAGCTTGAAAACTTTTAATATAATCTAACTGCCACAAATTTTAACCACGGATAATGATAATTGATAAAATATGGATCTGGGACTTACAGAAAACACTTTCCAGAAAAAAATAGAATGCTTATTTAACAATGCTGTGGATAATTTGTTGTGGTGAGTGTTTCATGTTAGTTTATTAATCTGTGCTTATTTTAAAACAGTAAGCTATTATTTTTTGTGTTTCAGGCATTGACAGTACTGGAAATTTACTTGTTTTATTTTGTGTTGAAGTTTTTGGGTTTCTCAAGATTTTTATTTTGGGTGCTTCATTGTCTCCTGATTTGGAATCAAGGAAAAATGCCTCCTGGAAAGATTGTCTCCTAGAAAAAAGCCTCATAGAAAGAATGCCTACTCCACACGTTGTATTTCAGTAATACCTCCACAATTAATCCACAACATTATGGACAAAATTCATTTCAACCACAAACAGTGTATCATTTAGAAGTATACAACAAACTGTAATAAGGTAAATTAAAATCTTTGTTTTGAACTTCAAAAAACATTGAAAATTTAAATCAAATTTAAGCCCAGCAGTAATGCATTTCAGTACTGCATTTTTGAACTAGGTTTTTCTTCTCATTTTATTTGAGTAAATTTTGAGCCACTAAAAACACTCCTTTTAATATAATATGCTGGGTTAGATTTTTACAGTGAATCTTTGAAAGTTAGCTGCTCCTTTGATTAAGTTCACAGAAGATTATTGTAAAAAGTCAGATTGTAAAGGAACGCAAAGAATAAAAAATATCCAACTTTATAAATAAAATTGCCTGTCTTGTATTTGTCATGAGGTATTTTTTCAAGGTAGCATTTTTCCATGAGGTATTTTTCTATGAACTCTGAATGTCATTCAGACTTGAAAAGACTTTGTAAATGTACCCACCGAACTAATTAATATGAAAGAAGTTATGAAAACATTTAAATATTGAATGCATTGTGCTGGGGATGACAGGCAAATACTAAGTACCCTTTTGTTCTTGGCATACTGGCCATTGAACTAAACCTCAATCCACCGTTAGAAAATAATGTAGTGATAACTCTCCATTATGCAAAAATAATGGAGAGTTGAGACAATGGAAGGGTCGCCCATCTGGGTTTTATTTGTTGAAAGTACCCCAAATCAATCAAATATAACACAGAAAGAGATTACCTTCTACCTTCAATGTTTTAAATCTGCTCAACGAAATATTATCTGGATGAAATGCATTTTGTTTGTGAAAACATTTCATAATATATTAAGAATTTAATATTAAATTTTATCGAAAAATGTTTTATAATATTGGGTACATAGGGATCAAAAGAGTTTCAGTTCAATTTAAATTATTGAAATACTAAGTGTAACCTACATTACTGTAATCCACCCTCATTTACCATATTGCAACATTTGGAATGAACCCATTGTATTAAGTGATATAATCCTCCTGTATCTCCCCCAGTTGCTTCAAATGCTACATATTGCAAATACATTCACTTCATCTGCTAATCTTAATTAGTTTTAAATAAGATCACAGCTAAAATAATTTGTTCTTACCGTTAGGATAGTTGGCCTATCAATAACAAACATCTTCATAGTGGTCAGTCCTATCTGGCTGGAAGACACACGTGACTGGAACATCTTTAGCTGTGTAAACATACTTGTTGACTGAATAACTCAAACAAATTACATGTGATAAATCCTGGAACACACTACAATTATAAGGAAACACAATAACATGGTGGCATAGGGACACCAACTACACATTCAGAGGAATATTGGTACACAAATTGGTTGATGCCTAGGGATGTCCAAAAGAGATTCTATTCTTAACCTTGTGTCTAGACTTGGTATTTTGGTAAGCTTTAGTCCCTAACTATTAAATTGCAAAAAAAATTATCTGTTTATAAGGGTCTCCATCTAATGCCCCTGTTCCACAAAAGGACTAAGCCCCAATTAATCCCGCAAGCCTTAATCCTTGAGAGTCTGTGATAAAACATGAATAATGGGTGAGGCAATGGAAACGGGATCCAGTTCTGCAATTGTTCTCAGGAAGTCTCACACCTCCTCAGATACTCACGATTGTTCCCCTACTAAGAACTAATTAAGCCACGATTGTGATATAATTCAACACCGATCCTGGGACACACCTTCCTGGCACTAATAACAGATTTCCTCAGACAGCTATGGCTGATTTTGTTTTTTTTCTTTTCCATGGGGGGTCGGGGATAGATCTAGGATTAAGCCCAGACCTCCTGGGACTAAAACTAAGCCAACCTGGCATTAACAGTAGCAGGAAGTCTACATAAGATTCTGTAAATTTGGGTCTGAGGAGGTCTCAGGAAGTCTGAGACTGGAATATTTGTGGGAAGGGGTGACAGTTGATCGGTTGTGCAAAACATCAAACAGTGTTTGATTTTTAAACCGAGCACAACAGATCCAAACAGATTCAAGCAGACTGTCTGGACTCAACATTTTGAGCAAACTGATTCACAAAATACCTTGATCGGGAGCCTTATGCCCCTGTTCCACCAAACGACTAAGGGTCCCGATTAAGGATTTTTGGGGATCTGTTTCTTGAAAATATAGAGTCCCAGACTGTCTGCTTGCATCTGTTTGGATCTGTTGGGGTCGGTTTAAAAATCAAACATGTTTGATATTTTTCACGACTGTACCGATCCACTGTCGCCCTTACCCACAAATATTCCAGTCTCAGACTTCCTGAGACCTCCTCAGACCGAAATTTACACAATCTTCAGGTATCAGGTATCAGGTATCCATGTGCTTAATCTCCGATGCTCGCGGATTCTAAGGCACACCATCCAATCATAATGTAGGAATCATATGTCGAAAACCATAGCAATGTCGTCACCAGGGGATCATCGGTGTTCGGTAGCGAGAGAAAGCTAAGGAGGGAAAGACTTCTGAAACAAGTAGGTTTTAAGTCGCCTTTTGAAACATGATAGCGTTGGAGCAGTTCGAATTTCCAGAGGCAAATCATTCCAGAGTTTTGGAGCATCATATGAAAATGACTTATTGAAATGAACCTTGGACTTGTGAACTGAGGAACTGTAAAAGGGTACATTGAGGAACATTTTTTCTGGATTACTGCGCCTTGTCTTAACAGCAGATGTATATAAAGACAAGTATGGGGCAAAGTATTTCGGCTTTCCAGTAGTGAGGAACTTATACGTGAGTAACAGGGTTTTAAAAATGATACGTTGTTGAACAGGAAGCCAGTGAAGAGACTTTAGGATTGGAGAGACATGAGAAAATCTGGACACCCCAGAGACAAAGCGTGCCAAGCAATTTTGGATATTCTGAAGCCTTGTGATATTCTTAGAGGACAAACTGCGAAACAGAGAATTACAATAATCCAGACGACTACTGACCAATGCATTAGCCACCATTATTGACACATCATAAGAGAGAAAGCGTCTGATGCGATGCAGATCTCGAAGGCTGGTAAATGAGGATTTAACAACAGAATTCACATGATTTGTGAAGCTGAATTTAGAGTCAAAAAGTACACCTAGATTCCGAACAACATCATTCGGAGAGAGGCAGTTTCCCAAGATGTTCACAGGGAGAGAATCTTTAAGCCATTTAAACTTATCCATAGAGCCAAAGGCTATAAACTCCGTTTTTCCAGGATTTAATTTAAGCTTATTTTCAAACATCCACATGCGAATCTCATCCAAGCAGGCCTTTAGCTGGTGAAATGAGTTGGGACAACTTCCAGGAGATAGATGGATGAACAACTGGGAGTCATCTGCATAAAAGTGATATTTGACATCCTTAAATTTTGCAATTACATTACTAAGGGGGGAAGTGTAGAGGGAGAACAATAAGGGACCAAGAACGGAGCCCTGAGGCACACCAAAATTTAATTTGAAACATTCTGAAACAACCGAGCCAATTTTGACAGATTGAAAACGATCCAAAAGATATGATGTAAACCACCTGAGGACATAACCAGTGAAGCCAAACCTTGTTGATAGACAGGCGAGGAGTGTGTCATGGTCAATCGTGTCAAAGGCGGCCGACAGGTCGAGGAGGACTAGGGCCGTAGGCATACCCTTAGACAATGACAAGTGTATCGCATTCTGAATACACAACAGGGCGGTTTCAGTAGAGTGTCCAGCTTTATAGGCAGACTGAAATGTGTTACC
Organism: Sabellastarte sp. h YS-2021; assembly: GCA_964017235.1. Taxonomy (NCBI): domain Eukaryota; kingdom Metazoa; phylum Annelida; class Polychaeta; order Sabellida; family Sabellidae; genus Sabellastarte; species Sabellastarte sp. h YS-2021. Next base: position 169,723,092 of record OZ024929.1, on the reverse strand, counting down.
GAGATTGTTAGAATCAATATGAGACCTTATTTGAGAAGCAACAACACGCTCCACTAACTTTGATAAGAAACTCAGCCCAGAAACTGGCCGATAATTCTTGAGGTCATCCTTTGGCAATGAAGTCTTCTTGATGAGAGGTGTGACTATGGCAATTTTGAAAGGTTCTGGAAAGACACCATCTTGAAGAGATAAGTTTACCAGCTTAGTAATCGAAGGGAGAAGAATGTCTATACATCTTGTCACCAGGAAAGTTGGCCAAGGGTCCAAAGAGCATGTTTTTGATGGGGAATCCTTAATGAACTAATGGACTTCGAGTTCTGAGACCAATTGAAAAGAGCTGAAAGAGGGAGGCTTCCTTTCTTGAGGAACACACTTTGATGTACATTTTCTAAAAGTGTTTCTAATTTTATTAATTTTGTCTATGAAAAAGGAGCCAAAACGGTTTGCCAGTGATTTGTCATCAGTACAGGATGGAAGGATAGAGACCTGGGACCTGCCCAGTACCTTGCCCAAAACTCGCCACAACTTCTTACCATCCTTACTGTTTTCTTTGACTAATTCCTGATAGTAATTTTTCTTGTTCTTATTCAGAAGGTGGTTGCATCTATTTATCTGCCGTCTAAGACGAGCACGGTTTAATGGGGTTTTGTCTCTCCTCCATGTTCGTTCATATTGCCTTCTTAAACACTTGGCGGTTCTGAATTCATTTGTTATCCAGCCAGGTGCTGGTTTAGCTGTATCTTATGTTGTCTGAGACTTCCTGGGACTCTTAATGCCAGGTCGGGTTAGTTTTAGCCCCAGGAGGTCTGGGCTTAATCCCAGATTCATCCCCGACCCACCATGCAAAAGAAAAAACAAAAATCGGCCATTGCTGTCTGAGGAAATCTGTTATTAGTCCCAGGAAGTCTGAGGAAGTCTCAGACCAGTCTGAGACCCAGCAGGTATGTCCCAGACAGGATCGGTGTTGAATTGAATCACAATCGTGGCTTAATCTGCTCTTAGTCGGGGAACGATTGTGAGTTGTATGAGGAGGTCTGAGACTTCCTGGGGACAATTTGGGTTTGATCCCAGACCTGTATCAGGATTCCATTGCCCCACCCATTATTCATGTTTGTTTCACTGACTCTCAAGGATTACGGATCCAAATCCCAATCAAGGCTTAATCCTTTGGTGGAACAGGGGCATTAGTCATGTGGTGGAACAAGGGTATAAGTAAAATTTTTTCAGAAGGCGTGGGATTAAGAAATTGGTTTTCCCATAGAGTGTATCATGTTAGTTGCATGCAGCTGTACATTTAAATTTTTCAGACATTGCTGTGTCTTGACTAGCACTGATAAACATGGTAGTGCCCATGAAAAAGACAAAAATAGGGAGTTGCCTAAACATCCTCGTCTTTTAGGCATATTTATAAGTATTTTTGCTCTTTGGACCACAGGAGATCTGCATATTATCCCACATATCATATTATATTACTTTTATAAATTTGCTCCCAAAATTTATGCTTGGAAGTCAACTTATGAAAATTGTATAACTTATTTTTCACTCAGGACGTTCGGGAGCACACAAGGGATCAAACTCTTTCCATATTTTAAACATCCTAGTGGCAACGACCAATATTTGTGAGAGTTATGGATTTGGGAGGTCTTATGATAAGTCTTGTAAATACAACTGCTGTACATAAAGACAATGCATATTTTCAACAGCAATTTTGAACATTTGAAAATGTGAAGTATTTTGTAAAAAGGTGTTAAAACTAATTCCTTTTTTTATACTCACCTGTGAAAATTCTGTTGGTGTTACATTTTCTAAATTAAAGTCATACAACCAATCATGTATTGCATGGGCCTGTAAATGTATTAATGTCAAAACGAGAATACAAATATGTTTATACCATCTGTACAATACAAAATTATATAGGCCAGACTCTGACCATTAAAATATATGCTTGATGCATTCTTAAGTTCTTACACTGGTATGCATAATACATCACTCTGTCAAACTTTTACATTTGAAACATTTGTTTGGGGCCACTCTATTTAGCCAAATAGCAAAAAAAAATTACTTCAAAAGATGTAACTTTAATAAAAAACTTTCTAAGTACATTTACACATGACAGACTTGGAGTCAACATGATCAGAATAGGATTATAATAAATTCAATCAATGTAAACTTTTATTCATATAATAAAACATATAAAAATTCAAATATGACTTTTACCTGGTGGTTTACAAGAGCTCCCCCAATGCATACAATTCCCAGGTTCAATAACATACAGACATACCAAGATAAGTGGATAGCAATCAAATAGAAATTGATTTGAACTTCTTCAAGCCATATCAAAATGTACATGTTGATGCATAATCCTATCAGTGCAAATATTACAACACCAGCATGATACAAAGCCAGGAAATCATCTGCATGCCGCACAAGTATGCACAGCTGTTGATGCTTTTGTCGCATTCTCTCAAAGTTTGCAAATATCTGAAAATTGCTTTCCCTTTGATATCTCCTGAAGTTAGCATTAAATCTCTTGAATTCTTCATAAAGAATCTTGCATGTGATATATTGAAATGCAATGGGAAATATCCAAGCTGCAGTCAAGAAAATGAATACAAAGAAAATTACCCCATACACTAAATTGAGATGTGCAATGGATTTATCAAGAGGTGCCATCCAAGAATCATATAGATTTGTGAAACACAGTAAGTAAATAGTGGCTGCAACGTTCCATATTACCAAGAAGAAGCAAACAATGCTGAAGAAGTAAGCATTTTTCCGACAAAACCTGAGACAGAAAGGTTCATTGTCACTGAAATGTAACTTTTGCCATTCCAAGAAGAATTCTGGAAGACAACTGTAACAATGAGATGATCTCAGGCATACTATTACATTATTGACACACTGCAGTGTCCATGCAGAAAATGTTATATCGCTGAGAAAATCTAAGCTAAATTCAGTTGTTTTACTATATGCCGAGTAATATCTAAAATGATTTAATATGATCATAACGGTGATCAAGTAGGCATAACATTGTGACAGAGTTACATCTCTCCAAGACCATTTTTTGGTCTTTTTTGTTCCAGCATCTGTTGTTTCAAGGCGAAACCTCTTTCTATGATGCAGTCCAAAGATTTTAAGGCTGAAGAAGAATGGCTGCAGTGATTTGTAGAGGTCTGTAGAAGTGTATAATTCATATATGTCAGCCTCCTCATCTATATCAGGTGTGATATAATTATTCGAATTTACTGACATGGTTGGTATTCCTGACATTTCACTTGATGCAATTGTCCACCATGGAGTAATAAGGCAAAGGTGCAGATTACATTCAATTCCAAGTTATTAACTATATTAGTTATTGTAAAAACTGATTAAGCCAACGAACTTAATCCCACCATGTTTGCATCTCATTTATACCCTTCCATCAACCAAAGCTGGAATGGTCATAAATGTTGTTGCAAATAACTGGTAATCTAACTAAAGACCCTGTCTCACTGTTCCTGTCTGACAGCCCATTATATGGAAATGTATTATTAACATATAAATCTGAACCCACCATAAAATCTGCATTTGTATCCATTTTGAAGGCTTGTAGCTCTTATCTTTTTGAGTTTAACAAATTGTATAGGTTATATCAAGGCTGGTAGTTTTAAGGGAAGAAGAAACTAATACACATTAGTTGGTCACGATTTTACACTGTTAACTGCTGGGTATCAGATGTAACTAACAACTTTCCAACATAGGGAGAGGTCTGGGGTTGAATCTTTCAGCTTTAATTTTTTTCAAGCAAGTGTGTTAGCCCCCTGAAGGGCTGGTAGGGTTCTATAACTAAAATCGAGGAATTCTTAGTCTATGTGCATGCTGATGACATCCCAATTAATGACAGCAATTTTGTCCCACATTGTCATTTATGTTTTTCTGTTTATATGTGTTTTAGTCTGGGAAGGAAAAATTAGAAGAAAAGTAAAATTGCAGTTACATATCCGTTTTTTTTAAACATTTTTTATCTGATTGGCATCAATAGGATTATGCAGGGTATATTTTATGATACTTTTAAAACGGGTTTAACATGTTCCCCATGTGCAAGGTATTTTCCCAATAGCTTCCTGATTCCTGTTTGTGATGGTTGCCCCATCCATCTGATGGGTATTCAATGGGGTTTACAATGGACTTAAGATGTAAAAGATAGGTTTACAATCGCTATCAGATGGAAAGATTTCTATAAGATAGGTTAAGATCACTCTAAGATGCAAGAAATGACAATCTGATTGGTTCACGATGTTATAAATCTGATAAGGATCGGGAAAGGTATATATATATATATTCTTTTCAGTTTTCTGCATATAAATATCACTTTATGATTTAGGTGAACATGGATTTGTTTACTCCACCATGAGAATTTACAGAAACAAGTTTCAAAAATTTTACACATCTTGTATTAAATAATGATACAATCTATCATGTTAACACAATGTAGAACTACAAAAAATGTAGGGAATCAATGACTTTCCAGGATTCAAACACAAGAGTTAAGATTAGTAGGTATGGAAAAAAGTCAGAATGTTTTATTGTATATGCTAGTAAAAGGAAGCAAATATTAAATATATTAAACCTAGTATTTTCAAAAACAAGGAATGACAGGAGAAAGTGGGGTGTTTTGTGGGTCTATACGCCAGAACATCACTATAGGACATTAGACATAATGTTTTGTAAACGTACCTTCCTATCATGTGCAAAAGCTACTCTGGAATGCTAGAATATATAATAGACATGATCCACCAAAGTAATGTTTAGATGGCTCAGAATACTATTCACGCCATCTCTAATGTGGGATCCAGCAACTAAAAATGAGATATATGTGTGTGCCATTGGCATATGGCCATCTCTGTGTGTATTTATTTGTTGTGTCTCATGCAAGCAGAGATGCGTGAAAGCCCCTTAAAACAAGTCACCTGGTCTTTAGAAACTAGCACCACATATATCATGTATGAGTCATACAGTAGTATTCCTAAAGGCTCAAGATTCTCTTAATTAGTGAAAACATCTCGTTCAGATAATGATGTTTCAGTTCATATAATGTATTCTTACATATCTAGCTATGGGGCCACGGTGTCAGAGTGGTAACACTCTCGCCTCCCACCTCTGAGACCGGTGTTCAGTTCCCGGCATGGCCTCAAGTGGGAAAGCTGGTAGTTGTTTGCCGTTGGCCGGCAGTTTACAGTACAGAACCCTGTTGAACTGTATGGACTGGTTTCCTCTGCCCTTCCAACTAACCACCGTGATATGACCTGTACACTGTTGAAAGCGATGTAAAACCCCAAATAAATAAATAAATACATATGTTGGCCTTTTTCGTGAGCATACTGTCTGACGATCTTCTATCACCTAACATGTGTTACATATGGAACTGGCATTAATTCTTTCTAGAACCTTAAAGTGACTTATTGCATAATTCTTTTTAGAACATTCTAGAAGCAGTGGAAGTGGAAGGCCTGGCTGCAGTTCATTTTTGAATTGGAATGCTATATGGACAGAGGTCTTGGAAACTGCTATACTGTGGACCAAGTTATTTGTGTGTCAAGTTGATACAAATTGCTTGTTATGTACATTTAGTTGTGAGCTCATACTGGAGTAAGCTGCATATAGTGTGTGACTCTATCAGAGTGTGGATTTACTGAATTTTGGATATTATTCACCTCTTGGAGTGGACAATATAGCTGTGCAGACACTCTAAACATCTGAATATAGATATTCTGTGTTATTGGATGCTGAACCACGGAACACAGACATTGTGTGTAAGAGAACGCCAACAGATCACAAGACAGATTGCTGGATACATAAAACTAAAATTACTCAATTATGTGGATAGTACTGTCAACACGTCAGGGTATCTCAATTGACTGTATTTATTGTTGTAATTGTTAAAAAAATTTAAGTAAAACTTTTTGTCTTTTCTTATTGCAACTTGAGAGCAATCGGTAATTGCTACTGTTCTTGCTCCATCAACTGTAACACATGTATGAGATACATACCAATTATCTGTGTACATGTTTGAAAAAGATATGGTACAAATGTGAGCCATTACCAAGGCCAGTGATATAATATAGTTCATTGCTTTCCCACCATCAATTATTCAGGCCTGGTCATCAAAGAGGATTGTTGTCCAATATTAATCTATTCTGACCATTGCAGTGCTTGTTGCTTCAAAACAGCAATTAAAACACTATGGGTCATTTTGCCTGGAAATATTCGCTAATGGTTTGGGCTTTTAGAGACAATAGACACCCCTGTTTTGTGAATATAGTGCAGTGCAAATTTGATTAAATAGTAATAGACAGCATTGGTTATTTGGCTGAACGTTCTACTGATTGTGCTTTTTCTGATAATTAAGATACCTTGCTTTATAAACAGATCGGGTCAGCTGATAAACATTCTAAAAAAATAGATAAGAAACCTAACAAAACAAATAAAATTTGTTGTTCAAACATATTCATTGCAGAATGATCAATGCATTGCAGCCCTGTGTGGACACTGAAGAATAATTTAGCCAAGGGACAGAAAAATTATGAACTTTATATTGTATGTCTATTGTATGTCATACTTAAAAGATTTCGTAAATATGTATTTTAAACATCATTTCCTTTTTTGTAGAGGTGCAAAGAATGTGTGTGTAAAATGCACTTAATGCTTTCAGAGTTATTGATGTTAACAAAATTAACATTTAGGTCCAACGCAGTTAGGCATTTTCTTTAAGTCCATAAGGTGGTTCAAGCCCTTTACCCAGTATGAGAAAAAAAATTACCCAACAATTTATTCATTGAAAAGGGCTTCATTGTCAATAAAAGTATCAACTTTAAACTTTAGATATCCCCACCTTTTCTGTGTTTTACATTCTGATATCAATGTAACTTAAATGAGCAAAAAGATAATATACCTTTCTTATGATATATATGACATATTTGTAGGTTACATAACTTTAGAAATACACGTATTTGCAAAATATAAGCAGCACTTATTTACGAGAAATAGGTAAATCATATCCATATTGAGGGGCGTTAGAGTACAAAATATTGTATGAGGTCTTTGTGTGCTGGCATATTGATACATGATAAATCTATTTATTTATTTGGGCTTTTACGTCGCTTTCAACACTGTACAGGTCATATCACTACAAGTAGTTGGAAGGGCAGAGGAAACCAGTACATACAGTTGGTCAGGGTTCTGTACTGTAAACTGCCGACCAAAGGCAACCATCTACCAGTTTTACCACTTGAGGCCGTGCTGGGAATCGAACCCCAGCCTCAGAGGTGGGAGGCGAGAGTGTTACCACTCTACCACCGTGGCCCCTGATACATAATAAAAATGTTGATTCTGCAACTACAGAGGCTTAAGAAATATTAGTAGCTTTTCTTATTTATACTACCCATCGTGATATGACCTGTACAGTGTTGAAAGCGATGTAAAACCCCAAATAAATAAATTATACTTCTTTAATACAAAGTAATATTTCTTATGTCCTACTTGTACTATTTTTGTCTGTTACTTTTTTCAATTATTATATAGCAAACAGGAGACTTTCTAGACTGATTTTCCTTGCCGATGTCATCTCTATGGCTTATAATGGGTTGTCATAATTGTCAGGCGACTTCCTGGCCGTTAATTTTATTGGGGTTTTTATATGGGTGTGCACTGGTTTCCCCTGCCCATAAAACTACCAGTCGTGATTTGACCTATACAGTGTTGAAACCGACGTTAAAACTCAAATAAATAAATATATGGGCGCACATAATAAATTAATAATGAATATACGAGGACTTCATGTTGGCATAAAGTTCGTTTCAGTATTTGCGTTTAATAAGATTTTCTCCTTTGTATTGAGAATGTAGGTAAATATGACGTTTATCTTTTTATATGGCAAGTGTATATGCACTTTATCCCATACTTTTCGCGATTGAAAATAAACTTTAAAGAATTTTAACATCTTTAAAGGTGTATATTCATATTTTCAAAGCACTGTAATTCTACTTTGCCTCCATTGTTAACTATTTATTATGCCTCAAGTGAGTTTCAGCCAATCAGATTGCAGTATTTGCGGGCAATATGGGGTGATATAGCCCATTTGGGACAAAAAAAATCACACAGAAGCCCTTTTCGCCTAGAAATTTAAACAAACTATGTGTAGATGGTGTTTACTTAATATGCCATTGTCACGTCACATAATAACGTTATTCATTATATGAGAAAACAACGGAGGTGGGGGGGGGGGGGGGGGGGGGGGAGATGACGTGAATGGGATTGGTTTGTGACATCATATTGTAAGAGACTTTTCACAAACATCCTACTCTCTTAGCCTCTACTTTTTCTACCCTACTTTTTCACTTTTATATACAATTACTGCTAAATAAAAAAATAAAAAGCAAATACTTTCGGTATAGTAAACATGAGGGGGGGATTGGTTTGTGACATCACATTGTATTGTAAGAGACTTTTCACAAACATTCTACTCTCTTAGCCTCTACTTTTTCTACTATACTTTTTCACTTTTATATACAATTACTGCTAAATAAAAAATAAAAAGTAAATACTGTATAATAAACAGAATACAACACCTCTTTCTTGGCAATATTGTGATTTATAAAGCCCTTGGCCAAGCGATATTGCCCTTGAGCCAATCGGCTCTCGAGCAATATCACTTTACCTTGGGCTTCATAAAGCACAATATTGCCCAGAAAGAAGTGTTTTATTCTGTAAATAATAATCACATAAGTAAACAGTTTAGAAAAAAACAAGTTGTAAATATATAAAAACAGATATTTGGTTTCAAGTCTTCTAAAACATTTGGGCCGAAAAATGTAGATATCGTCTATAGTGTTGTTTAATTATTTTTTATCAAAACAACATACTAGAAATATTTACTTTATTTTGATTGTAAGGTGTACTTGTTTGACAAGCTTTGTATGTTATTACCTTTCTTAATGATGTTTAATGTGTAATGTGAAACAGGCAGATACCTAGTGACTTGGATGACCACTTAAAATGGTGGTCCTCTGTCATTGGGTCCTATCCCCAGTGCCAGGTTAAAGAACAAATGGATAAATGGTCATCCTTGAGCCTCTGCCTTTGAGTTTGGGGAATGTCAGTATTTTGAGAGTTAAACTCTACTTGTTTTAAAACACAAATATAGTTCAACAACAAAAATATATACAAGTGGGGTCTTGTTGAATTAGAAGTCTTTGTTTGAACATGAAATAAGCTTTTAGGTAGTAAAAATATTATGAATATGTTGTTCATGCATAGTACTATCAGTCTCAGTAAACTTTGACATTTGACCAAAAATTCTGAATATACACCTTTAATGTGAGATATTGGTACAGACAGATGAAAATACAACTCACAATGTGCAAATAACATAAGTTATGACTTATCACCCTTATGAATAAACCAACAGATCACAGGATTAAATGGGAAAGTTAGTTTCCTGTCGCTGCTCACATGTTTCTAGTACATAATGTTGACCGACTTGTATTTAGTGCTTTCCTCCATTCCCTTACAATCCATTAATGTATGAACCATACAATGTATTAAAATAAATGTTAAGCCCAAACCAATCAGTCGGTCAGCCAGTCAACTTTATATATGTACACGTGTAAAGTATACACAATGTCATGATTTACTGACGACATGTTAAAGTCATTGCTGTTATTCCATTCCCCTCTTTGAGTTCACAATACAGAACCTTTGCCAACTGTAAGTACTGGTTTCCTCTGCTCATAAAACTACTCATCGCGATATGACCTATATTGTGTTGAAAACGACATTAAAACCGAAATGATAAATCAAACAAATAAATTCTTTGATCCAATCCAGTATAAGTCAACCATAATAACAGAAAGTGAAAACAACATTTATAATCAACAATCTAGTTTATGGAGAATGGGACTAAGACAGTTTAAAGTATCTTCTAACACAAATATTTATTATTTATCTGGTCTAGTTATTCAATTTCAATGGACATAATGTAACTATATTATCAACATATTGCACAACTATATTATTTCCAAAGAGCATAACATGGACGTTTATTGCACACGTAATTAGAAATCTCTCCTAGAGCGCAGACCTCCGCCGAGATAGATGGGTATTCTATATTGTAATTTCAGCAAACAAACAAATGAACAAACCCCAATACATAACCTCCTTAACAGAGGTAATATACAAAACAATGACTGATAACCAGTGAGAAGCCTGCTATCATGCACTATATATTATACCACTTTTCCACTGTGGCGGGCTCGCCTCTAGAGCAGCCCAATGATGTAGTGCAGGGCATAATTTTATTAGTTGTATGACTAACATTTACATGATTGTGAATGTAGTAAGTGTTATCACGATGTTCATAGATGAATGTCCCAAATATAAAACATGTTTAAAAACATTTACTAATGAGCATTTCTGTCGCAGGTACAGATTGTTTTTGTTTGTTACCCCTGGTCTTTATTTTGATGTTACAATTTATCATTGCACATTTTGACTAATCTTGTCCACTCATCTGAAAAAAATGGTCCTGAGGTATCTTGTCAGAAGCGAAGATTGCTCATAAGAGTTCCGGGATTACTTTATGAGAGTTTATCATGGCTTGGTGTTACAACTAATCTTTCTTCATAGTAGTACTCACTGGCAGGTACTTGGGCTAATCTTACTGACTGCATGACTTATATTTTCACTCCTACAGAAACCACATATTATGTCAGTTTGCCCACCAATTTTTAACAGGATCAGTCATAACAACTTCTCAAGTGTGAAATAAATAGACAAGGTATATATAGCGGACAGTCTTGCAGATAGGACACTCATAACGGACAGAATGAGTATTCCTCTTATTTCATCGTACTGTCCTTTCCATAAGACTGTCCACCCTTGTAATAAGTTATAAAATTACAACATTATTATTATTATATACAAGGAAATATAAACTATAATCTGTCAACTGAGTCTGTGTGTTTCATGTCTAGATGGCTATCTTGCAAATATGAAAAGCATGTTAAAGAATTGTCACAAATTATCCATAATCACACAAATATTGTCTTTACTCTGTTACATATTTTTAAACACGTAAAATCTATACAAGATTATATATAAGTATTTCATTCACACAAAAATCTTATCTTTAATTTTCTGCTATATTGTACATCTTGTTTGATAGCTTACTGGCTCTCCCATCAGGATCACCTCTGCTTTTGGATTCTGCAGTCCTTGATCGAGAAATGAGGTCATCATTATGCCGAGAATACTTGTAAATGTCTCCCTGTCCTTGACTTCTCTCCGTGTGTCCTTGTAAAGGGGGCAAGGTCACAGATATTGGTGTACTTGGCCTTTTACAGGAAGCTGGGGCTCTTGTTGTTGACTCTGTAGGATAGCTTCCTGTTAGACGACCTTTACCTTCGATCCTTGGCGTCCTCAAACCAACAGGTGAGGATATTTGTTCTTCCTGTTTCCTCATCAATGGTCTGTCATACACAAATAATTTCCTCGAATCTTTACTCTGAGAGTTTGTGTCATCTTGTGGTTCACCCCAAGCTGCAATCTGCTTTAATCTACCTGGCTTTTCACCAGAAGGTTCTGGAAGTCTCCTTCTGAACTTGGTAGAATTGTCCAGGACTTGCTTAAATGCAGCTGATTGATGTCTGAACGATGCTTTGTCCTCCAAATAAATTGTTGATTCAGGCATACCAAATAAATGTCGATTATCTGAGTCAGTTTTAGATCCAAATTTATCAGCCATCCCTGATTTTCTGTCAACTGAAAGCAGTCTTTAATCTTTTCTTTTATAGTTACAATTTACATGTCCAGGAAATACTTTGGCGTAAATATATCCTAAAAGAATGTACACTGGTGTTTCCAAACCGTCTGCTTATAAATATGGGTCCTTTTCTTTGTGAATGCAACAGTATTTTTAATCTTTTTTGTTTCTTTGTCATATTTTTCTCAGAAACAGACAGCCAACTGTGTGATTTTACACACATCTTTCTGGCTAATTAGTAATAATAATAGTGCATATAATTTTATACAAAAGCCATACCCAGGTGTAGTGTTACCAGTGAGGGTATTATTATCTAAGTTTCTAAAGGCAAGATGCATTAGATTTTCTGTTTGGCTTCATATTTCAATAACCTTTGACGCCTACTAATTAAGGATACACATTCAGTGATAATGGGTAAAAATGGAATGGTTTTTATTTCTTAAAGATTTATACCAAAACAACTAATGTATACATGTAGATGTGCTCAGACATCTTATCTACAAAGACAATTTAAGATCATCTTAAGCATTAAATTAATTCTTGACTTACATGACAAAACAAAATTCACAAAGATACGCATAAAGCAAAGATGATCTCAAGGAGTATAAATAAGCAAAATATTCACAAATGGTTGTTTGATAAGTACTCCTGGCTAACCATTAAAAGTGTTAGCAAACTATTATTTCTACTTTTTGTGAAATATGTATCTTTAAATACATATTTAAAAATACATATATAACAAATATTTAAAAATACTAAAATGCAAAATTAAGACTTTGAGATTTAGCAAGCCATAAATTGCACTCTATAAATCACCCACTCAACAAAAATGCCTCTTGCAAATCAAAATCCAAACACCCTAAATATCTAATGTTGTCAGTTTGCCATAATCTTGTTGTTCGTGCAACCTTTCTTTAACCTCGTGAAGGTGTGAAGTGTAACTGTACAATTATCACAGATGCTAGCCTTACTTTTCAAACATATTTGGAAAGCTTTGATAATGAGCATTTCTGTTAAAAACATTTGTGACTGATCTTTTCAGTGGCAAATGTGTTGCAACCTATCTTTTGGATGCTACAGCCCATTCTTACTGACTTACGATCTGTCCTGTCCACTCCTCTCATCTTCCTGTGAAAATGTAGCCCAATGATTTTTGTCTCAACAGACGATAAGTCGTAGCAATTCTGCCAGTTTCTCTCTTCCAAGAGTTATCTGAACATCATGTTACAAAGGTGAATGTTGGTGTCCTAGGTCCTGTACAACAGCCAGGGCCATATTGGGACAGATCCCTAGCATTGTCAGTTATTTGAGCCGACCTCACAAAGAAATAACAGCCTGTGATTAGATGCCAAATGTGCTAACCCACTAGGTCAGTGGGGACCTCAACCCACTGTTACAAGTTCACCACCAAATTTAACAATGCTGAATATGAAAAGAAATATCAAGGGATGTGATACACTTGATAATTAACAAAGAGACTATCTACATTTGCAGTCATGTCACAACAATATCTCACCACTGTATACATCTTACAATTAATGGCCACTCTTAGTTACATGTAAAAGTTGCATTATGGTTCAGCATGCTGAGGGTTATTCAGAGTAAGATACGAGGTCATTGTAGATCTGCAATGCTGCTTGTGTTTCTGAAAAGTATATTTACAGAACATTGGATGCTTAAGATTACAATTTCAGAATTAATTGCCCCTGGACACATCTACATATAGTGTTGCCCATGCTGCCATAAATTTTAATACAGCCATCAGAAACCTCTAATATTACTGGTAAGGCGGTGTGTTGTTCGGTACTGTTACCTCCGTCACAGAGGTTATGCCTTTCGGTGGCTATGTTTTTTATGCTAGTCTGACTTTTTGTACGTCTGTTTGTTTTTCTGTCTGTTTTAGTGATGACTCCAAAACTAATGAAAACATCTCCATGAAATAGTTTATATGGGTCGGGCTTCACCAAAAGAAAAAGTCATTTAACAAACAAAAATATACAAAAAGAATGCCAAATTTTTAATAATACCATTTTCAGTAAATTTGGGTTTGTGGTTCTAGCTCTAATTCTAACTGGACATTTATTTGTGTACTTATCTCCCCTTTAAAAAAAGGGACTCTAAGGTGCAACAACACAAAACAGCAACCAATTCCAGTATCCAGGGACAGAAATGAGGCCAAGCACCACAAAGAATACCAGGGGATAATCAAGACTAAGTTGGTTATGCCTTAGTGTACAGGTAAGTTCTAGTTGTTTTCTGAAAGAGGCTAGGGATGGGGAAGCACCAATGTCATCAGGAAGAGCATTCCAAACACTGGGAGCTATAAACAAACTGTTTGGCAGATTTATGAGTAGAATGGTAGAACTTTGGAACAACAAAGACATTCCCACCGCTTTGACTGCGAGTGGTACTGCAAGAACTACTGTAAGAAGAAAGATATGGAGCAAAATTACTTAGGAAAACCAGTGTGAAGAAACTTGTTAACAAGTGCGACTGTTTGCGATTGTTCCAAAACAATGCATGGATCTTTCTGAAAAGTAGATGTCCATTTGGCCAGAACAAAACCAGAATTCATTGCATTTCAGGAAAGATCTGCATCATACTCTGCATACCAAAGAAACCCCAGAAAGTAGACGGTCACATTTGTAATGATTTAATGGTCATTCAGTTACTGTCACAAAATACTTAGGTTTAAAATATTTTAATTGATAAAGCTCACATCTTAAGATGGCTAAGGAGAACATTGCATATCACAAGCTAAGTTGGGCAGCCTATCTGAAGTCTGACTGCCAATTTAGATTCCTAAGTTGAACAAGGGTACTTATCTACTAATAGGCCTGTTCCACTGAGGCGATCGGCCTCCCTAATTGGGTTAAAGTCCTGAGAATTTATCAGATGTTTTGTTTGAGGACCCATCACAAAACCCATCTTCGTGTTAGACTTAAACAAAATCTATTAATACACCACATCTAAGTGCTTGGATTTGATTGGCCAGTTGTTTCAGATGGACAGGTTTTAACATTCATTGGCAAAATAAAAAGTTCTCTATCCCTGTTTATCTTTGGGTGGATCTAGGGACTGTTTGTTGCACAAACTAAAATGGGAAAGCTACTAAAAATCTTCCGTCAACTGCATAAATCTTTACTTATTTCATATGTATGAGTGTATTTCTTAAACTTAGTCTTGATTTACGTTGATGCAACTTTGATTTCCTCCCTCTCTCCCTCCATTCATTCATTCATTCTTTTGATGACTCAATAATTTTTCAAACATTTTTAGCATTTTTAGTTTCTCTTTTTACGTTTACACTTATAAAAGCCTTAGATTCCTCCAACTATGGATTATTTTTATTAAAATTATAGGGAATCTGGTTGAAATGATTCATTGACTATATGCGTTTGGCATTGTGGCTCTAACACTGTGAAGTGGGGTAAAAAAGTACGGCTGATTGATAATGACATTATGAGATAGTTTCTGCGATAATAGTCTACAAATAAATAATAATGATAATCTCTCAAGGAGTTCATGATACTCTAAGCATATTACTCATAGCTAAAAATACATTGCATGTGTTTGTCCTAGATTTTGTGCTTCCCTAGGAGACACACTATGTTTGCCTGACCTTGGCTTCTTCATATTTACATCCCTGTTCCACTGTCACAAATTTGCTACCGACCACCGCCCCCCCAAGATATAGTTGGAAGGATAGTCTTGTTTGACTTGTGTTCACATTCATGAAGGTTGGGTCAAGTCTTGGCCATTACAGATGTCTGTCCCAGCTTTTCAAACAGGTTTAAAAACTTTGCAACCGATCATTTAGGTTTTGATCAGAGGCCTGTAAATCAAAGCCTTCCTTCTGCTATTGAATTTATTAGATACTGGTCATATTAAGTAAAAGCAAAAACCATTGTTTTGTTTACTGTCAGTTAAGTTTATTTTAAAAACACCCTCAAATTTAATGATAACTCAGACCCTGTCAACTATTTGTTAAGTAAACCTTCTATTCTCTAAATCCATATAAATATAAAATTAGCCATTGTTGTAAACCTATAAAACCAAGT
The DNA here is from genome assembly GCA_964017235.1 of Sabellastarte sp. h YS-2021. Lineage (NCBI taxonomy): Eukaryota > Metazoa > Annelida > Polychaeta > Sabellida > Sabellidae > Sabellastarte > Sabellastarte sp. h YS-2021. The sequence continues at coordinate 169,707,234 of OZ024929.1, read as the reverse complement.
TATTGAAGTTTTGTACAGTAAGGTTATGTGGATATAAATGGTAATTTACATAGGTTTTACAGTAATTGAGACACTTCAACTGACATTTTATTGTTGCTAAGTATTCGTTAGTTTGCTATTTTATGAATACTTCCATTTAAAACTTCCACCCTGGTTAGCTGTAACTCTGTTACGAACTACCAATGTGGTCGTACAAGTTATATTGTCCACATGTTTCATGATATTGACTGATCTCCCTGCTGAGTGGTCTGCCTCATGAGAAGATAGATCGATTATCGCGATTATTCTTCCCAACTGTGATTGTAGCTTGGTGTTGTGGGTTACCTTCATGAATTGTAGTGGTCGAAAACAAGTCATAATACTTGCCTAGTAATATGACTTGTCCTATCAGTGATTATTAAATGAGACCTTAATTTGTACTTCACATTTTCCGGACTTTTTTGAAAGGAAATAGGCTAGGTTTCGAAAGATGCCTTGTCAGTGGAACAGGGGTATACAAGAAAGCCAATATTTAAATTTGATCATAGGTATTAGTTATTTGATTACAAATACAAAGTAAACTTAGGTAGATTTAGCATTAAATGATATAATGCACCTATATATACATATATATATATATTATATATATACTTTACTGCTGGAATAATTAAGAGCAGAATTTTCCCCATTTACTTAAAGAATTTACAATATAATCTTAGGTCTTATTTTCCTATCTTGTGATAGGAAAGATCAAGACAGATTATTAAGATTATTAGATTATTAAGATCAAGCAGTTTTGCATGGATTAACAATTGATATCAATAGCGTGATTGGTTTGTTTACTCATGTGAAATCACCTTAAATATGATTAGGTATTATAATGTGTGGGAGTGGACTATGGTTGTGGTGGGGGGGGGGGGACCTAAGATCTTTCTATATCTTGCAAGTCTTACAAATAGTTCTTATGAATTGCCAAAGATATAAGCTTTAAACTCCAGAGAGAAGGAACTGTAGAAAGAAAATATATTTCATAAATAGTAGTCTTGTGTACAAGTGATAAGGATCATTCCAGAGATAGACAAAATGAAAGCAGCAGTGTGTTTTAAAACTACATACTTCTAATATTTTGACACAAGCATAATTAAATATATAAAAGGGTACATATTTACATCTTTGTGTAGATGTGCTTAGGATTTGTTTCTTAACTCCAGGTATGTATTAATATTTGATTTACTTTAGTAAAATTAGGTTTAATTCCGGCACAGACCTAATCTGGACGCAAGAATGATTTAAACGACAAAGTCAACATCTAAGCAATCAAAAGAGCTGATACAGAGATATAGATTTGTTAGTTGTATGTCATTTTCGCTATGTGCCAATTTAGGTAACTTATTTCCTGCAGATTTCGCATTCCCGCCCATCAAAAAAGTCATGTAAAAGGTGAATTCGTTGGTTATCTTTCAGGAGAATTAGATTTGTAGCCAGAGGAAATTCAGGTTATCACCTCCACCTGGTGGAGGTTATGTTTTTAGAAGTGTCTGTTTGTTTCTTTATTTGTCTATATTCATGATATCTCTAAGAGTAAGGCCTGCCAAGTGAAGAAGTGATTATATTTCAGGAGAGATCACATTCTACATTCCCAAAATGCTGAATATTCAAAGGTCCCATTGTTGATGTATTTTCAATAACTTTGGCTTTCCGGTTGACATTAGGCCAAAAAGCAATGTGTGGATCTTTATGAAGTTCTTTTGTATGGGTAGGACCTGACCAAAGGAAGTAGTTATTACATTTTGGGAAAGATCTGGATCATATTCTGGATACTAAAAAACCTGAATTTTCAGAATCACACCCTGGTGTAGGTCAGTGGTTCACAAACAATGTTTATTCATATTATTATATAAAACCAAATTAAGATAATAATATTACAAAATATGGCCATATTGTACTTCGCAGAAGCTTTGATACATTGTTATTACACAGATAACAAGTTACAAAATCATTGCTGTAGAATATGCACCCAGCATTGCAGCAACTTCACACACAGAAAGAGCAAGTGATACGTTGTGTGCTTTGAATGAGTTCAGCACAACAATAGTTCCTTACATGGCACTTTGCTATGTTGACAGCCAAATTCAAAGTTGGGGTTTACGTCCCGTTCAACAGACAGGGGTCATATTGGGACAGGTTCCCGGTATTGACACCTGTGGGAGTCAAACCCACACAGAGGTGACAGCCTGTGATTAGATGCCAAACCTGGTAACCTACTAGGCCACCGAGGACCTCCCATGCTGATAGCAGCAGACATAAACATCCCACTACACAGATAAATGAGTACAGTTGAATGTCAGTGGCCTTGGTATAAACACAAATTCCACTTCACATAAATGGTGACAAGTGGGCAGATCACCCTGTGGAAAGCAATACATAAATGGCCGATGTAAACACTGGTAAACAGGTAACTAAATCTACACGTGAATGTAAGAACATTTTTATAAACACTATTTCAAGGAGTATTGAAGATCCACAAAATGACACATAAAAACTCCATAACACATAACTATAAGCTGTCGGGCAGAGTTCACAATAGTCTACAAAAAATTATTGTATAGTATATATATCTATACTCAGCGCAATATCTCCATGTACTGCAGGACTCAAAGTACTATTTGACCCATCCAAACTGCAGAAGTACAGCCCAGCTCTCAAGTTACTGACATTCCCCTAAGTGGAAGGAAGAGGGTTAAGGATGACCATTTGTCAGCGCCCTTGAGGTTCTTCAACTTGCCACTGGGGACTGGACCCAGTAAAAGAGGACCACCATCTGAAGTGATCATCGGAGCCACTAAGTATCTCCCTGTACCTTGGTTTGAACACACGTCCTCTGTCTTCCTAGGCAAATGTGTTCCCACTAGGCCACAGTGGCCCTACTTATGAATAATGGACTCAAAATAAAATTAAATGTGGTTACACATTTATCATAAGCAATATAGTTATTCACAATGGGGAGGAAATAAAACTCATTCTGAATGTACATTTCGAGGATATGGAAGAGGGGTGTGTCTAATACTGGCCAATTGAAAGAACACAATACCCTTTGCAGATTTTATGACATTTTACAAGTTTTTGCTATTTTACTAACCTGGGAAGCTGCCCAGGGTAAGAGTATATAAGACTATTACAAATTTTGGAGGGATATGCAATAATACAGTTACAATGTTTGACAGTTAAATTACTATAAGGAGAAATTACTAATCATGAAAAATAATGTACAAAACTCCAAGTGACCTTGACGTAATCTCAAGGTCATGATCAAAGACAAGATCTACTATACAGTTTTGTATAGAAACAACGGGTCATTATCCTGAGGTTTGTACAGGGTGATAGCCTGTCTACGGGCCCTGTAAGGGCAGAGATTCGAGCCTGGAATACTAGGGAGCATGAGCAGGTGTACCTAGTCCACATTCTGAATAGTCTTAGACCACTTTATTATCACTTTTACAAAGACTTGGGTGAGCTATGAGAGAAGACAAAGTCTGTATGCCAATGATATTCTTGCTAGGGACATTTAAATGCCTAGATAATTTCAATGATTTCTGAAAAAAATAACATTCTGATGCACAATATCCTATCGATCACTAAAGAATATATTGAATATGTCTCAGTCAAACCCCCCATAAGTCATGGTTAGGAAGTAAAAGTGGATTGGTTTTCAATGACCACGAGGAGGATTTTGACATTTTTCAGCAATCAAGATTCCACAAAAAACAATGGAAGTGATACACTGTATGATAACCAAAATCAGTAAGAATCAGATATTAAGTGTGCTATGAACCATTGATTCGTTAACTGCTCTTTTTCTGATTGCTCTCATGAATGTTTGTCAGTGTTAAGAGTATAATCACATAATGTTTTTACAAAGAAAGGTTAAGCTGAATCAAAATTCAGATTAATGTTTACAGAAAATGACTAGTTTTATCTTTGGCTTAAATCAGCATTCACAAAGTATAGCTGGTTTTTGGATTAAGTAGATTCAATTATATTCAATCACAAATTTAATCTACTTTGATGGTTAGATCATAGTTCATCCAAAAGTCGGACCAACAATCAGCCAAACTTCTCTGTGAGTACCAATCTTTGTTCAAATCCGATTTGTGGATTAACTTACACAGATCTTTTGCTGATCTTTGACTTATCCCTGAATAAGTCAAAGATTGGGCCCACATTGTGTTAAGAAATGCAATTGTTCATTAACATATCACCTTAAAGCCTGTTGAAAGCTAGTTTTGCAATTGATATCTTGGACATTCCACTGAGCCCTGTTGATTCAGTGTGGTTGGGTGTGGTTTGATTCAGATTTTTCCTTGTCCAAGCATCTTCAGAATGTCTGCAAAAGTTGTTTTGTGAAACTCCGTCATTTCAGACATGTCAGGCGGTTTCTTACTCATGATGTTTCTGTACTTGTGGCTAATGCTCTTGTTAGTAGTCAGTTGGATTACTGCAACTCACTTTTCAGGAGCCTCTCCAAGTCAAATCTATGTATATTACAGTGCATCCAAAATAGTGCAGCTGGAATTGTATCAAACACCAGTCGATACACCAGTGTAAATCCTGTGCTTAAGAAATTGCATTGGCTTCCTGTTGAGCAGCGCATGGTGTTTAAGACAGCAACACTTGCTTACAAGTTTCTTCACACAGGTTTTCCTCGGTATTTTGCTCCATATCTTTCTTCATACAGCAATTCTTGTAGCACCAGGCTCAGCCAAAGTGGTAGCAATTTCCTTGTCATTCCAAAGTTCTACCCTTCTGTTCATAAATCTGTCAAGCAGTTTGGTAATAGTTTTGCTTTTGATGATCCCACTGTCTGAAATGCTCTTCCAGATGAGATTCGTGCCTCTCCATCCTTGGTCTCTTTCAGAAAGTAGCTTAAAACCTACCTGTACACCAAAGCATATCCACCTTAGCTTAGATCATCCCCTGGGGTTCTCCGTGGTGCTCAACCCCTCTTCTGTCTCTGGATATTGAAATTTGGTCTACTGCTTTTTTTGGTTTTGTTGCGTCTTGGAGTCCTCTTGTACGGGGAGATTAAGCACTATAAAAGTCCAATTAGAATTAGAATTACACTCGATAGCAGTTTAAAATACTCACCATTTCACACCAATCAGAAATAGCAATACAATTATTGATGGTAGAGTTATTTATAATTTTGAAATTGAGAAAATATTCTGTAACTTTGTGCATTAACTTATCCAACAAGGACCAATAATGGAAAAATGTGCAAAATATTCTTGCCAAGGGCTAATACAATAGAAGAATACAATAGAAGAATACAATTATTAATTCCGCTTTAGGAAAGGCTAGCAAGAGATAAAACCACTAATTCTTGTGAGTTATGATACAAGAAACCCAGATACCATGCTCTATCCCCTGAAATATGGAGATATGTATGATTGTAGCTACCACACATTAGATAAGTACACTTTTGTAATGTAGCAAAGTATTTAATGGTGTAATTGGGAAATATTTCTCTTAAAAGCCCTAGTAAAACAATATTTTTTCTTAATTAATTCTAGAAACATAATTTTAATATACATTTCTCTCTCATAAGTAAAGCTTTACAAAAGTGAACCAAAGAGTTCCACTCACTTAATTGTGAACAAAAACAAGTTCTTCCGGACATAAAATAGTCATAAAAAGCCCAGCCATCAGATAACTTAGGAGAAAAGGATATGCAGGCTGAATGATAAAAACTCCCTAATATGTGCACGTACACAAATACAAGTAATGGGACTGTTCCACTTTACTGAATCGCCCGGGTCCCTCTCTGAATCACCATGTTTGACCATTCCTATTCATTCTGGAGGAAAATCATGTGACTTTTGCACAGGAGGGGTGGGGGTTTGCTATGGGTCTAAGCCAGGCTTAGGCAAAGCCAGGGACTTAAATTTGAACCTGTTGTCTTAGCTAAGTCTTGGTCTTAAATTGTTTTTTTTTTACAAAAGCTGTATTAGCTGAGATCAAGCTCAGACTAATTTTCAAATAACCACACTATGTTATGTATGTGACCCTTTTTTCACTTAAAAATATATTTTTTGTGACATATATCATTTGTTTGATGCTTTTTTATTTTAGAAATAGAACTATTTGCCAATAAAAAATCTACTAACCACATAAAAATATTTCAACACTACTGTAGGGCGGTTTTCTGTATATTTATGCTTCATTTTCAGCCGTTTTTCAAATGTTGAATTAGAGAAAAATTTATGGCAGCCATAGTAAAGTCTGCATTTACAGAAGTCAAGCCCACTCCCAGGTGGTCAAGCCAAAGACTTAGACAAAAAAAATTTAGCAGAAGTCAAGCCACCCCCTAGGTGGCAAGCCCAAGACTTAAAGAATTCATAGAAGTCAAGCCAACTTTCAGGTGGCAAGCCCAAGACTTAGACAAAGAATTTACAGAACTCAAGCCAACTCCCAGGTGGCAGGCTCAAGACTTAGACAAAGAATTTACAGAAGCCAAGCAAACTCCCAGGTGACAAACCCAAGACTTAGACAAAGAATTTACAGAAGTCAAGCCAACTCCCAGGTGGCAAGCTCAAGACAAAAGTCTAAACTGTAAGTCTAAATCTGGGCTTAGTCCTTTTGTGAAAATGGCCCATGGAGTTCAAATTCCTCTCTCTGTATTGCTAGAAGCCCAGGACACCTTCCAAAATACTAGATAGCATTACTTGATGGAAAGAAATTAGTCCCCGATAATCTGCAACTTTTGCAAGGAATGGCCTAGGAGCTTCTTCTAAAGTGAGCCAGTGATGTTTAGGAGAGATTCCTAACCAATGTGAGTAGTTCTGTATTTGGGGATCTAAGCTATTCAGAAATTTTCTGGGAACCAATAATTATGTATCCAATGACAATGATTGATCAAGATTACTATCGAATGATCAAGGAACCATTCTGAACCTTCACCAAGGATATAGGAACCCATGAGCAATACAGCTTAAAAGGCAGCATTTGGGGCAATGTTCCCAATGATTATGAGAGATCAACAATTATTGAGAGTGCCTGGAGATATAGCCTAATGTTCTGCCAAACAAATAGACCTTTTCAACAAACAAAGGCAGTTTTGAGTCACATGATCAAACTTTGGTAAATACAGATCTGTATTCACAGTGTTGGTTTGTACAGTGATTCATCTGCAGTCTCTTTATTTTCATTTTGTTCATTTGGAAATATTTAAAAACAAGGCTAAAGGGGGTTTTGGTCCCCCAGTGCAAGAGCAAAGCCATCAGAGACACGAGTAGTGCACAAGAATTTACGAAAGTCTGGTGGCACAAAGAAATTCCAAGTCAGATACATCCCGCAGCTGGTCTAGAACCCAGACAGTCACCCATCCAAGTACTGACATTGCCCATTGCCACTTAACTTCAGTGAGCGGACAAATACTCATCAGGTTGCACCATAATTCACGAAATTTCCCGGTGAGAAAAAAAAGGAAAAAAAGTGATCTCTAGAAGTGAGAGCTTTATCGAGGTTCGCGCTCAAAAATGTCCAAAATTCTATGCATCAATATCTTTCACTTTACATATTTTGGATATTTTTAACACTTGGCTATCAGTGTATAACGTTTTATTGTTAAAATACCACATTGGCACATAGGTATCCCATCAAAGTTTACCAAGGAGGGGAAACTTGTAAAACTTGTAAGTTTTACTTTATCTTAGAATACCTTTTGTCACAGAAGTTCTAAACTGCAGTGTACATTTTAACAGAAGGATTCCAAAAGACTACAGAGTTACTTTCATTTGTAAAAGATTTCAAATCTTCAAAGGTACATGAATCTAGTTATGCACACATTATTGATAAGTGCAATACCTTTTCAACAACACTGTGGAGGATCTAAAATCATGGAATGTGATTAGAATACTCCCCAAATTCCGATTCTTGGAAGACAACATTCAAACATGTTCAACTGCTTATCATAGAAATAATTTTCTATGCCTTAAAACTATAAATTATATTCTAATTTTTCACTGGAATTTATCAACAGAATAAACTTCATTTTTACCAACTATAATTAACACATGAAATATTTCCTCAAATTTATATGATTTATATTGTTTTGATGAACTATCAGCCAGTAGAAAACCTAAAATAGTGGGATTTTCAACAACCGCTTCTTAAATATTATTTGCGTATTTAAATTATCTTCCATAATGAAATCACTAGACCATTCATATGACTAATTTCTAGGATGGTGTTTATACTTACTATTTTTAAGGAGAGGTTTTTCTTCCATAATGATGTGAAAATTGGAATACTGGTTTTACCATACATTTGACTAATTTCTAGGGCGGTGTTTAAAACTTGCTATTTTTAAGGAAAGTTTCATGTGATACAGCCAGTCAAGTGGAAATAATATAACTTCCTCGAACTTTCAAATTAAACAAGTGTAAGGGTGGGCAATATCTAACCTAACTGTGACCAACCAAGCCCAAATTATACTTTATAGTATTGTCTTTTCACTCTGACCTTTGACCTTACTCACTCCTTGAGAAACTGTGCCCAGCACGGCCTGTGAGGGGCCTGCTGCCTCAGTTTCCACTCTACCTTAAACTTTGCCACCTTCTATTCTGACATACCATTTGACAGGAGTTGTCATCAAGGGGTTCAACTTCCTAACCTCACTTTGAAAACTGTTGGCCATTTTGAATTTGTGGTTAATTCATCTTTATTTACATTAGATTTTACAGCATTTATTCACATCTATATGATATACAGGTCTATTTGCATTTATGAATTTCATGTATACATCTCTATGTATTCCTGACTTGATATGTAAATAACAGTATGTGTATTTGTGTAATGGATGACAAACAAAGTGTGGTAGTAATTAATATGTGTATTTTGGCATAATCTGTAAATACATATTAGAGTGAATCATGTATATTTAAATAAAGCATTGCTCTGCATTGCATGTGTTTCCTTGTCCCGGGGCAGGTGGGGGGTCTGATAGTATTGTCAGTCATACTTGAATGAAATCTGTTCACCCCTATTCCTGACCCCCCCCCCCCCCCCCCCCCCCCACTTCCCCATCCTTATTAGTATGGACTATAAGTAAAAGCTAAGCCATCGAGATTTTTTCGAAAAGATCAGTTAAAATGCTATTTTTTATATTTTTCAAAGGAAGCTGCCAATTTCAAGCAATATGAATTCAAATGTTTTGATTTTCCGTTTGAAATACTTCTTAAAGCAATAAAGCTGTGTGAAAAGAGTGCATAAAGCAAAAATAATTCAAGTAAAAATTTTAAAATGCAGCAAAACTGTATAGCCGGCAGTGTTTGTTTACCAAAGTTAGAACAAGTGAGGGGGTGTTTAAATGGTCTATAGAGAATATACACAAATAATCTGAAACATAATTCAGAAATTTTTTAAAACATTCCGAAACCTGTTTTTTCATTCTTTTAATCATTCCAACACACTTTTCGAGGCAGTGAAACAAGAGTTTAAGAAAGACAATAGTATTTACATCTCACAATAAATCTGGTATTTTTTACGGAAAGCTGGAGAAGCCTAACTAAACTTACACTTTGTTAATACAAATTTTAGTTATACATGCATCACTACTTGGCAATTTCACACAGTCAGAACACAACATGGAGATTTGCAATTATGTTGTTCAGTTTGGAGGGTTTTTTAGTTGACACTTTTGGTGTACAGTATAACTACACACAAAAACTGTCAAATGATAAACCTCCATAAGCGCTTTGAATATTGCTTATGAGTGAAATTATAAAAATACCTTTAACACTTCTTTGGTCCAGGCAATGCTCAGATAACCTGTTCAAAGTGCCATCATCAACATTTCATGAAAACTTTTGCTAACAAACAAAGAGGCAAACAGACAAACACACACACCAATTACATAACCTCCTTGGAGAAGGTAATTGTTTTTTTATTCTGAACTCCTTTTGACTAATTTAAATGAACAATAAACTTTTAAATACCTTTACTGATTCTCCTGTAAATGTATATTGTATTTAGATAAGATTATAATGAGAAAATAATTAAGTATTCTCTGGGCTACCATGGAGTATAAAACTGTTTAAACTTCAACAGCTGAGGAAGTGTTTAAACTTCAACAGTTGAGGAAGCTGACTCTAACTGCACTTGTTGAATCAGTGGGGGGTTATAGTCTGCTTCAAATGTCAATTCGTCGTATTTGAATAGGAAATACCTGTGGTTGTAATATGTGGATTAATGTAATGAAAATTCCTGAGCAGGCAAATCTGTTTAAAGCAGATTGTATAATTTCATTTTAGGCATTTTTGCAGTGATTAACAATCTGTATATAATAAAATATAATTTTGAATAACATGTCATCATATTGAGACTATTTTAAGGAGGTTACAGATGATTAAATATTTAGTTTGTCATGGTTAAAAGTACATTGTTAGAATATATTAGTGTTCATTGATATATTTGTCCTTTTTTATCATTTTATATCTAACTTAGGGAGCCTGAGGGTAAATCTACATTTCTCTTCCGGAGTAAAAAAAACAATCTTAAAGATTTGCATTGGAGACAATAAGAATAACTAGGTACATCAGACAGCTGGATATTAACTGTTACTGTGATATATAGAGTGCAGCTAAGCCATGGCTACAACTGGAAGTTCAATTGAATTGAGACAAAAGAAAAACCAAATAGTACCACAAGGACAGGAATCAGACAGTCGTGGACAGCAGAACAAGGATGATGATGAGTTCTTTAAATGGGTTCAAACCCAGTTCACCCATCTGGCAGGAGAGGAGCAAAGTATTGACCAGTCACAGTTTAAACAGGCTTTGGGGATTAAAAATGTAAGTATTTACTTCTACTGCTCTTTTTCTTGTCATCTGTCTGTCTGTCTGTCTGTCTGTCTGTCTGTGCGGTCATGATAATTCAAGCAGTAATGAACAGATGATCTTTTTGATAATTTTGTGTGAGTAAGGTCTGACCAAAGAAACAAATTAAAGAATTTGAAAAAAAAGATCCAGATCATATTCTGAAAACAAAAAAATCCGGGAATTTCTAAAGGTCATATTTTCAATGTACTTTCAATGATTTTGACGCTCTGGTTTTAACATTACTCCAAAAGTAATATGAGGAATGGATCTTGACAATCAGGAGCTGATCGGTTTAATGGAACAGCCCTATCAGAAATTATACTCTTCTTTGAATTACTGCCATCAGTTTTATTGATACCACCACGTCCTAGTTCTATATTCTCGTCTTTGGCCATGATGCTTGCCAATTTTTAATTAATGACCAAACTTTTACAAAATTGTATACATTGGAAATCTTAATCACTAAAGTTGACAAAAGACAGCAGAATTATCAAGCATATTTTTAATATTTTTTTTTTTGGAAAATTGGTCACGTTTCGTCACTATATTCACAAAGTTGGGATCTTCTACATAATTTATCTTTATGATGCTAATTCCAAATCTAAAGGTCGAGGTGCACTCCATTCGTAACCTGATAACAATATAAAAACTGATAACACTGTTACACCCAATCATACTGAAATTATATTGGTCGGGTAATGTCTGTCCCAACTTTGACAGAAAGGGGGTGTTTACAAGCTTGCCATCTGGCTATCAGTTTTATTGTTGACAGATCGGAAGGATAGGGCATCTGAACCTATTTTTTGAACATATCACCATTACAGCTAGTCATATCGAAATTGCATAGGTTGGGGCACAGGGGCACAGGTCCGATACCAAGGGTCAGGATGCATTTGCACTTTCTCTGCTTTTGGGGGGTAAATTTGGCACTATAATTCCCTGATCCACCCCGAGTTTATGATCAGGGCCTCTGCTCTGTCACGCCTTGAATGCGGTATGAGGCCTGTAAAGTTTGGAAATTTGAAAAACGTTTCCCAGTCATAACAGGTGTATTTGTTGTGATTTTAGAACTACTTTGCTGAAAGATTCTTCCATCTGTTCGACAAAGGTCATTCGGGTACAATTGACCTCACAGAGTTCATTGAAGGAATGACCATACTGACAAGAGGAAGCCCAACAGAAAAGCTCAAGTTCTTGTTTGATGCTTACGATGTAGATGGTAAGTAAACATTGGTTTAGGTATTCTGCCACTTTGGCCTACACTCCTGCCAGGGAACAGAGAGGACCTGATTTTCAACAAAGGTACATGTATAAGCAGATGTATAGTGGCTTAGATGACCACTTAAATTGGTAGTTCCATCACTGGGTCCTATACACTATGGCAGGTCAAAAGACTTCAGGAACGTTGATAAATGCCCCGAGGCTCTTTTACTTCTGAGAAAGTCAGTCACTAGAACTGGGACTGTACTTGTGTAGTTAGAACTGGGCTAAATAGCATTTTGGGTCCTGTAAGAAAGTTGATATTACACTGAGTATAAATATATACCATGCAATACCTTCTTACCAATGATATGATTATGACTCAGGTTTTATTTGTGATGCTGTTTGCAGTCTCTCTGAACATGAACATGTGAAGCAAAGACTGCTTTCACCAAATGTTTCTAACATAAAAGACTCGATTCATATTCACTAAACATCCTTTATTCCAAGAAATCTTTAGAAATTAAATATTTCCTGGATCTGTTGCTATTTCCTTTGTGGTAGTATTAAAAATCCTGGACAACTGGGGAAATTTAAACTACTTATACTTTATACTGCCCTCATTTCTAGGGAAATGCACTAATGACATAAGACATATCAAATAACTAATGCTTAAAAATTGAAATATATGATATTCCTCAAGTAAGGAAAACTTAAAGGAACCTTAGAACAGAGCTGATAAGGTCATCTTACCAATCTTGTAATGCTGATCACTAGTAAAGAAACTCAAAAAGGATTCTTAGTCATGGCTAGGTCACATATTTCCTTGTGGTCATATCTGCAAGTGTTTAATTTCTGTGTTGATGACCACATCTCTATTGCTCCTAAAAGAGACCTCATATCTTGGTAGAACATGTGGAAAATGAACTAGAACATGTTGAAGAATGAGCTGCTCCTTATTTCTATAACCTCCTTCCCCTCACTCCCCCAACATGTATGTTCTAGTACAGCTCTTGGGAGGTTATGGCAGGTTTTTAAATATTTCAAACCAGTGGTCATAAACACAAAGTGCATTCCAAGTTGTGTTAAAATTGATCAAAGGTATCTTACCTATATGTGAATCTCTCTTGATGTATCTTACCAAAATACAATGGAGAAAGAACCACAATTGAAAGTACACATTCCAAGTGGTTGCAGCTCATGGTTTGAGCATGCAAAGGTATGACCTAAATATAAATAGAATTACTAAAGGCCACCAGGTATAAACAGAGCTATTACAGTTATTAAATAGAGTTGTTAAAGGCCACCTTGGAAATCATGTAACATTGTTGATCACACTCGTTTAAGTATGTGTTGCCTCTAAATAAATACAAGGTGGACATGGGTTTTGGTCTACTTGTGCAAAGCCATAAGAGACATGAGTAATGCACTGAAGCGGTCACCTGTCCGAGTACTAACATAGTCCATTGCCGCTAAAGTTCAGTAAAGAGACAGGTGCTTGTAATCGTATGCCACAATTCATGAAAGATTGGAGACGAAAAAAAAAATGAAAATAAAAAATGAAAAAGTGATCTCTAGAAGTGGGAGCCTCGCCAGAGTTCGCACCTAATAATACTCATTTCATACATACGTTTTGAGGGCGCCATGGTGGCACAGTGGTATCACACTCACCTCCCACCTCTGGGTTCGGAGTTCGAATCCCAGCCCAACTTGAAGTACTTGCCGTATTAGTATTAGCCTTGTTTAAGGCTCAAATTTTGCATGATATATTTTCAAACATGCACATAGACATTTGGTATTCATAAAGCACTCATACATGTTAACAGATAGAACTGCATCAGACAGTCTCTTAGCTGTTTGTTGCTTTAAAAGTCAGTACATGTATGAGTACATTATAGAAACTGAAACTCCATTATCTGAACTGAAAACTTTCCCGAACTGCAAAGAAACTTGAGCCTTCAGCAAAGCTAAAATTTTATTCTCCTCTACAGGCATATGAGCTAAATACCAGGACATACAAACTGGGCAACGTTTTTAATAATCATGGATCCCTGTAACCATTGATACTTTGTACAAGTATTTTTTGTATTTATTGAGAAATATAAAATAATTTTTACTGAAGCAAAGTGAAGGCAAAAGATAAAAAAAATATAAAAATTTGCACCAAAAGAATAGTTTTATTATTTACAGGTAGAAATCCAAATATAATGATGACTTTATCAACTATTTATAGTCTTTCCACTATATTTATTCTGACTAGTGAGGCTGAAGTAAATTTTCAATGTTACAGCTGCAAATTGTACAAACCTGTGTTTCAAAAATAGACTTCTTATATGAAAGGGCCCTAGTTCCTAGCATAAAAAATTCATTTGTTTATAGGGAAAACAAAAGATTGTCTTATCTTTCACACTGTTAAAACTTATGTATGCAAGACTATGTTTTAAGTTGTATCAATATCTATGTTAAAATCTTAAACTGCTGTCTCACTGTCATGAATGGCATCCCCAAACAACGTATGGCGAAAATGAGGGTTCAAGGATGTTTGGACGAAGTTCTAAACTAGCTCAGGGGCAACAGTATGCCAGCCGGGCAAATTAAGGTCCCGTGCCAAACTAGCCCCAAAACCCCATCCCCTGTAAAATCAGCCCCTAGACATCGATTAAAGAATCTCACACCTGACTTTGTCATGTTGTCAATATATCTGCTACTTCAGACACTGCCTGTGTTGTCACCTGCACTAAAACTAGGAAACAACAGTAAGGTAAAGAGATATGGCAATCATCCTTACATATACACTTCTGTTCAATACTTCTCATTCATCCTCTGGATTTAAAAAAAAAATGTTTTACACCTTTTAATAAAATATTGGACCAGTCACTAGTTTATCCTGGAGTCGGTGCTTTGAGTATGTACAAACATCTTGTATGTAATAAAGGATTTATATGGAGCCCAAAATAGGACATAATGATTTTTATTTCAGCATGTATCTTTCCCTGTGGTCTAGTGAGTAACACACTGGTCTTGGAATAAGGAGGACCTGTGTTCAATCCTAGGTACAAGCAGATCCATAGCAACATGAATCTCTATTTAAAATATTGGTCCTCTGTTAGTGGGTCCTATCCCTAGAGGCAGACTAAATGACCTCAGATATGTTGATAATTGGTTACCCCTGAGCCTCTATCTTTCGATTAAATGAATGTAAGTGACCTGAGCTTGGGTCGTGCTAATTAAGCCAGGGTGGGTTATATAAACATTTGAGTCCTGTAGTTGTATATCCGATAAATCTAAACTTTGCTATGACTGATGACATGATGCCATGGTTTTAATTTTGTATCTTAAGTCACTGACCTCTAATCATTGCACACATCAGAATACTTTATTTGTAATCATAATAATCATGCATTATTTCATAAGATTAGAAACATGTTGGGGCTTGGACAGCCAGATGGATAGGTGATGCTAAAAATGTTATTTATGTCATCTAAAACAAATGTAATATAGACAAAGGTATGTCCTAAAGGAAAACAAGTGAAAGTCTGACGCAAACAAACAAATTATTGTTTTATATTTTATCTTGTTTGTTTTGTGTGATTGTAACTCTAGTATAAACTCTAGTATAAACCAGTATAACCTTATTTTGTGAATAAAATTTAAAAATTTGCTTTCTTTATGATCAAAGTGCTTGTCATTCCCTAGTCTCAAGGCACATGGCAATCTGACATCCATCCTGGCTTTCATAAAAGAGGTCAATAGACAGTGTTCAAAGAGATTAAGAGCCATAAAGAAGCATGACTAGGGTAGACCCACAAGACCTTGCCATAGACTCAAGAATAATGCTTGATATCGACCTTAATTTTGTGGTATATTGGATGTTTGAAATAATGTATTCCCCATTTAAATTGGTCATGTGACTTCTGCAATTGTATTTTGACACTATTTGCTTACCAGTTGGTTTTACTGTCTGCAAACATGTCATAATAGATACTTGTGTTAATCAGTATTGCATTTAAAAAAAAAAACACTACAGACCAAATCAAAATTGAACCATCATAAATAATGTTTAACAGAATACCTTTCTACTTTTTCCAATACATTGGGTGAGTAACTGTTCAGCTTTAGTACTGAAGTGATGTGGAATACATAAAAATGGATGAGTTCCTAGGTGTGTATGTGTACTTGTGTACTCTCATACTCATGACTTAATTACTAAATTATTATGTTGTTATGACCAAAAGATATTGTTAGTCAAACAACACCTTGGGAGCATGATTTATTATATCTTATTATATCATAGAAACCCAGATGATCTGGTGATCACAACATGTTATGAACACCAATGATGTGGTGATCACTTATTTTGCCATGTTTTGGTGCTGACCAATTGCAAACTATCTGATGAGCATCGGATAATATTGTGACCTCCAGATGATCTGGTGATCACAAGAAACGTGGTTGTGATACATTATCTGGCGATGTGATAAAATGGCTAAAATATATAACATATTTAATTCATGTCTTAAAAGGGGCTCCATAAATTTGAATATGAATCATGCATATAATGTATGATATAATTTATATTGGTGTCAAACTAACTCAGGGTTGTATTAAAGCATAAAACCAATAATTTTCTATGGCTGCAAAACAAAGTGTCTGTAATGGGCATATTTGCTGTGCAAACTTCACTCAAGTCTAAATCTAAAGTGTGTGCATGTGTTGCATAGAATCTTTACACTGGTGCTATTTGACATAATGCCCATATTGTGCACATGTTACAACTTCTGGTCAGAAAAAATAGTATAATTTTCATTGGACTACAGGAAACTGGGTTTTTTTTGAAAGTTATTCATGAAATTAAATTATTTGAAGGTCTGCTAAAAGTTAACAATACCCATTTTTATTTGAGGATCAAATTATGGAAAATTATCTGTAATGTTCAAAATTAAGCCACGCAGGTAGTTATAGGTCTCTTTTTTTTGTTCTGTTTAAGTATGAGAATACTTTATTCAAAGCACTTACAAAGGTAATTTTACGAATTTGGTGACCAGCCAGTAATTTACTGAATCCTTGTTCCAACACGGAATGGGCGGTTTGTTGAATTCTGGCTCTGAACCTTAAGTGTTATTCACAAGAGGTTGGGGGTGAGGCTGGGATGGGGTTTTAACGGAGATGAGTTTCACATAAATGGAATGCAAAGCCATGGCTATTGTAGCTATAAATACATTTTGAAAATAATGACTGTTCCCTGCTTTAGTTGTGTGTCATAATTTGGCAAAGTGTATGTGAAACTTGCTCAGAGGTGACTGCTAAAATATCAATTGAGAATATTCTTTGTTAATTTTATATAAAACTGGAACTCCTCATTCCTACAAATACTGGCACACTTCTGTCTCCATCAACTTAAGAAGTTGTAACTTTCCCTGCTTGACTTGTCAGTTCACACACAAAAGTTTTGAACTGTTCAATGATATTCATGGTGCTTTTTGGATGTCTATGGCTGGGATAGAAGGGGTTAAAGGTTCTGCCCCCCACCATAACTTGGCAGACTTCGCAACCTGACTCAAAGCACAATACAGAATACTGACCAAGAGCTGGTAATCATTGTAACACTCTTGTATTTCTGATAATATATAAGAGCCCATAGGGACACAGCTGTTTATTTAAATCAAAGTAAATCCTTGTTACTGCACTTAAAAAGCAAGCATTTATTAGGAATTTGTATCCTGGTTGTGCTATATAATGGCTATTAAAGACTTGGAAAAATGTTTTTGTGATATGTGACATTCACAGTCGGAAAGAAGGAACTTACATTTCAGGAAACGGTATCTGGTATTTCCAGATAAGGTTGATATAAGGTCTATATTGGTTGGCAATGTTTAATAACTTGTGCGGTCAACCAAATTGTGAACTATACCCTGTGTGTTTTGTTTTATTCAATTTTGAAAATCAAAGACCAATACAAAATAAATTAACCCATTAAAAAATTAATAAGAATCATACAGAAAACTTTTGCATACTTTCCCGATAGAACTGGAAATATATATAGCCTGCCGGTTATCTGGGTGGCAGTGAGTTTTGGAGGTGTTGATTGATATGATACAGCACTGACTAAGGGTGATACAGTGGGAGAGTGGTAATACTCTCGCCTCCCACCTCTGAGTTTAGGGTTCGGTTCATGGCCTGACTTCAAGTGGGAAAGCTGGTAGTTGCTTGCCGTCAGTCGGCAGTTTGCAGTACAGAACCTTGACCAACTGTATGTACTGGTTTCCTCTGCCCTTCCAACTATCTGTCGTGATATGACCTGTACAGTGTTGAAAGCAATGAAAAAACCCAAATAAATAAATACAGCACTGACTAGAGTTCAAGCAGTGCAAAAGCTAAATAACTTGATATACAATATTCATTAGACTCCATACAATATTCATGCATGCAGGAAATGGAAGTATAGAGCCAGATGAACTGAAGACAGTGATGAAACACTGCATGGAAGAAAGTGACCTTCAAATTAGTGAAGAAGCCCTGGAGACCTTGACCTTGGCCCTTTTTGAACAGGCTGATGCAGACAAGAGTGGTGTGATCTCATTTGAAGAATTGAGAAGAGTGCTGGATAAACATCCAGAAGTTACAAAGAACCTTACCATCAGGTTTTCCAAAACTCCTCTTATTTTTGTAGGCTGTAGCTAAATTTCATAATTATAATCTAGGAGCTTATGTTTTTGGTGTGTTCATTTGTCTGTGTTTGCGATAAGTTCAAAAGTAATGAATACATTTTTCTGAATTGTATTATGAAAGTAGGATCTGACCAGAGGAAAAAGTTATTAAATTTTAGGAAAGCCCAGATTACATTCTGGAAACTGAAAAATATCGAATTAAAGGTCCAATTTTCAATGACTTTGGACTTCTTGTTGACATTACTCAGAACATAATGGCTGAATCTTTATAAAAGCGTTCATTTGGATAGGATCTGTCCACAGAAATAAGGGTTTACATTTTGAGAAAGATCTGGTTCTAATTCTAATTCCAACAATACTTTTATGGCACTTAATCTCCATCTATTGACAGACTCTAAGGTACATAATAACAGAAATAAGAGATTTTAGTCGTTAAAACAGAAACATTGCAGTGGTCAGCAACATGGAGACAGACTGAAACAAGACCAGAAAAACTAGGGTGTGTAAGTTTTTGCAAAGAGATACGTTTTCAACTTCTTCCTGAAAGAAGAGAGAGATTTGGCTGAGCATACATCATCAGGCATACAATTCCAAACCCTTGGTGAATCATATGCAAAGCTGGATCCCAGTTAAGTATACAAAAATTTCCTGAATTGTCGGAACCACCCTTCCCTCCTACTCGAGGTCTGCACTCTTCTACTGTTTTCTAGTACATTGTGTATTTTAGGGTCGACTGAAAGGTGAGAATATTTGTATTATTTTCTCAAGAATGCAGATCAGTTTCCTTTTTTTCATTTACTAGGCCATTATTCATGAAACTTGAGAAGACGAAATTTGTCTAAAGTCCTAAGTTTTGGTTTCAGGGTCTGAGACCATTTTTGGTCTGAAACTGGGTGGCTATTCACAAAATATTTGAGACTAGTCTTAATCTAAGATTTAGCTTCAAACTTAAGACTGGTACATTGCTATCACAAACATTTTGAGAAAAGTCTCAAGCAGCATTTTCTCTCAATTGAGGAAAATACATTATTTGTGATTTTTATTTAATTTGTTTTTCAACTTTTGATTGCTCAAATCAAATAAGGAATAATTTACAACATGTCTACCTCTGTTAGATTACTATTAGCATGTATGTATGAATATAATGACATTTAAGAGTTTTCTGAATTCAGACTTAAGTGGCAACAATAAGTTTTCACAAATTACCTGAAATGTCATGTATTAAAATTGCATGTTTGAATATCTGTTTGAAAGGTTGGCATTTGGGTAGATAATAAATTTATCAGTCTGATTAGGTTTACTTAATCCTTCCAAAAAGGTGACAGGCAGGTTTGGTTTTGCCATAGCTGCTGCTAAATGTCAGATCCCAACAGACCATCTTAAGTTTCAGTATCAAACTCAAGACCTACCTGTCCAGGCTAACATACCTCACCGACATAGTTATCTCTCTCTCCCAGGTACTTACTAGCTTATGGCCTCTGCCTGGTTTGGAATTTCGTCCTTTTTTTCGTTTTTAGAGCATTGGAGGAAGTTATCAATTTTGGGTTACAGAATTATTTTTATTATCTCTTATCATTTCTGTCTCATGAATACATAATCAATTCATTTGATTTAGTGCTGCCAAATGGATGAAACCACCAAGGCCAAAAGGTTCTAAATCTTCTAAGAGGCCTGCTTGTATGACCAGGAACTACTGGATCAACAACCGAAAAGCTATCTTCTGGGCAACCATCTACTTCATCATCAACATTGGCCTCTTCCTTACCTGTATTAGATACAAAGACTTCAATGCTGCTGTTATTATAGCCAGGGGCTGTGGGATGTGTCTGAACTTCAACTGTGCCTTTATTCTGGTGTTGATGCTGAGGGATTCTTTGACCTGGTTACGGATGATGCCGTTGGCTCAATTCTTACCCATAGACCATAATGTGGCCTATCATAGAAATGTGGGATACATCATCATCCTTCTTTCACTGGTGCATACAGTGGCTCATTATGTGAATGTTGGTAAGTTAATGTATATTTTTAAGGCCCTTACACACTAATAGTTATATAACACAGTTTTTATTTTGAAGAATTATTCAACTTTTAATAGATAGGGAGCTATCATTAGCATACTTTTCAAATTATTATTTTAGAAGTATTTTTTCAAAATTGTCCCTTGACAACTTGCTTTATAACGGCATTGCTTCTTGCCACCCTGAAGTATCTGGATTATGTCATTATGTTCCTATCAAACCTTTTTTCAAAAATTTTATATTCTATTAAATGTTTTTATAGGTAGGGTGAACCTAGGATTCCGGTTTTTCGTTGGAGAGATGCTGTGCTGTTACATTTTAAAATGAACATACTTTACTAGCTGTTATTTTATCAAGTATTAAAAATTGAATTTTATGTAACCCAGTTTAAAGAGGCCAATGAGGTATTATTTTCATGACTTTTTGTCTGTTTTTCTGTTTGTCTGTTGGTTTGTTTGTTTATTTGTTTGATAGAATTACGCAAATAGTACTGGTTAGGTCTTCACGGAAAAAATACCTGATGGGTCTTGGTCTAAGTTAGATCCCATTTAATTTTGAGAGTGATCTGGATTACCATCTGAAAACATAAACAAAATTCAGATTTTCCCATTTATTTATTATTACTTGCCTTTGCAGGGAGTATGTGCCCTCTGAGTGCTCTTATTTTATCTTAAGACACATCGGTTTGATGTGTATGGGGCTTTAGTCATTAATCTCATCCAGATATTAGATTCTAATTCTAATTGGACTTTTATAGCGCTTAATCTCCACTGAGTAGTGGACTCTAAGGTGCAACAAGACAATAGTAATATGCAAATTCAAAGTCCAGGGACAGAAATAGGTTAGCACCACAGAGAAGCCATAAGAGAAAATAAGCTAAGGAGGATATGCCTTTGCATAGAGATAGGTTTTGAGCTTCTTTCTAAAAGAGGCAATAGTGGGTGATGCACAAATGTCTTCAAGAAGTGAATTCCAAACAGTGGGAGCATCAAAGCCAAAACTGAAGCCAAACTGCTTAGTGGGCTTGTGAATTGTAGGTTGAAATTTTGGTACATTGAGGAAATTGGCAACACTCTGACTACATCTAGTATTGTAGGTAGTGCGGTATGTGGATAGATGTGGAGCGAAATATTTAGGGACACCAGTATGAATAAACTTATACACCAGGGTAGCCAGTTTGAACTCTAAGCGAAACTGAATAGGGAGCCAATGGAGTTTCCTGAGTACTGGAGTTATCCGAGTGTATTTACATGAATTTGTAACAATTCTAGCAGCACTATTTTGGATAGACTGTAATCTATGAAGATTGACTTTAGAGAGACTCCTAAAAAGTGAGTTACAGTAGTCCAGCCGACTACTAACAAAAGCATTTGCAACCAACACAGCTAGCTGGATCCTGAGTCAAGAACTGCCTAATATTTCTAAAATCCCTCAGTTGACTAAAGCAGCCTTTACAAACATTCTGGATGTGTTTAGAGAAGGAAAAATTAGAATCAAACCACACACCCAGGTTCCTCAATGACTCGGTGGGGTGAAGGGGTTGCCCAAGATGTTGATTGGGGAACATGCATTTATGTGTGACAAATGGACATAAAGTTGTGTATCATCGGCATAGAAATTGAAGTTTACGCCTTTGTGTTTACCAATCAGTGTACTAAGGGGATATGTGTACAGAGAGAATAGCAGAGGACCCAAAATAGAACCCTGAGGTACGCCAAACAGCAGTTTTTGTAACTCCGACAAAATCTTAACAGATTGATAGTGTTCTGTCAAATAAGAAGAGAACCATTTGAGAGCTGAGCCACCAACACCGAACCAATCCAGAAGACAGCTAAAGAGAGTGGAATGATCAATCGTATCAAAGGCAGCAGAGATCCAGAAGTACCAAGGTAGTAGCTTCACCCCGAGATAGTGACAAATGAATATCATTTTTGATGGAAAGCATTGGGTGACCTGACTTATATGCGGACTGGTATGAGTTATCCAAGCCATGTCGATGAATATGATCACCCAGCTGTTAGCAACTACACATTCCACCAGTTTAGAAATGAAGCTAAGTCCAGATACTGGGCGGTAGTTTTTCGAATCCTCAACAGGAAGAGTGGCCTTAGATTAAAGCAAGATACAGTCTTTATTATCCGAAAATATGGAGAAAAACTTAGTTTGTATGCAACATACACTTATTGAAATTAATTTATGGAACCATTATTATAGAGAAGCAGAGATTGTCCATAACATAAAATATAAAAGTAACAGTTCACACTACAATCCGGGTTGAAGCAGATGGTAGCACTTTTACTAGCAGATTCATTTCAATCCGAGTTGAGTATCCACACTACAGAGTTTAATCTGGATTGAAAGTATCAAAATCTGAGTACAGTAAAACCTCTAAAAGTAACTTTATGTGATGTGTGTAGATATTCCTTAATGGATTCTTTTATTTTTTCCATGGTTTACAACTGTAGGAAAGATCTCACTTCATATTATTTATCATACAATTGATTAAATTATTAAGTGATTAGTTTATATCAAGCACAAATAATTTTAAGATTGCTTAACTTTTAGCAACTGATTAATTGCAATTGTTACATATATATACTTATTTAACTGTCATGTTATATTTATAAATTTTATGCCTAATTGCAATCATGTAGAAATCAAATAAAATCAATTTAGGTGGCATTGGTTCCAATTAGCATTTCTTGCTAACAAAGGATTAATGCACATACATTGACACATTATAATAAGCTAAGCAAATGCAGCAAGGCAACAAGTCAATTGTTTCAGTATCTATCCACTCAATCCTTGTCAACCCGGATTGAGAGAGTTCACACTACAAAGGGGGTTGGATCAATCTGCTTCAATCCACCTCTTGAGTGGGGTTGAGATTTATCCTTGTCAACCCGGATTGTGGGCCTTCAGACTTGTCTCCAATCTGGTTCAATCTGTGTCAACATAGGTTGAATCACTGGTCTGAAGGCCCAGTATAGCTGTTTGGTGGATGATGTAAATGTTGTATATGATCTGCCAAGGGAGGCTACTATGGTCAGTTACATAATAAATATCCATGGACGAAGACATAACAATCCTTTTGTATCATTACATTACATTAACATTTATATAGCGCCTATTAAACTAAGCGCTTTACAATATGCACAATATACAGTAAATGCCTACCAATTGTATGCTGATCTCAATAGATAGGTTTTTAATTTCTTTTTGAAGTCCAGGATGGCATTACAACTTCTCAGTTCAGCAGGTAAGCTGTTCCATAGGCGTGGTGCAGCAGAACTGAAAGCACGGTCACCATAGGTTTTACTTTTGGTTCTTGGAACTCTCAGCAGCTTCTGGTAACCTGATCGAAGGCACCTAATTAGAACATGTTGAGTCAACAGGGATGGAAGGTAGTCTGATGCAAGGCCATGGATGGCTTTGAAATATAGTAGGAGAACTTTGTATTCTATCCGTTGCTGTACTGGAAGCCAGTGAAGTAATTTTAGTATGGGTGTAATATGATCAAATTTTCTGATGCCACAGACTAGTCGTGCTGCTGCCTTTTGAACATGCTGGAGTTTATGAATGAGAGCTACTGGTAATCCATAGTAAAGAGCATTCAAGCTTAGACACCACCAGGGCTTGGACGAGTACTTAAGCTGCCTCCTGTGTGAGAAAAGGCCATATTTTGTGAAGCAAAAATATTTTATGGAAAGCAGATCTACATACTTGCTGAACTTGGTGTGCTAATGTCAGGGTCTCATCGATCCAAATGCCAAGGTTTTTTGCAATAGGGGCAGCCGTTATAGTATGCTCACCTACTGTTATTGAATTATGAACAACTTTCAATCTTTGAGACTGTGATCCAACAAGCAGAAATTCTGTCTTGTCATCATTAAGTTTCAGTTTGTTGTTAAACATCCACCCTGAAAGGTTTCTGATACACAACTCCACTGTATCAAAGGCTTCAAGTTGTTGTTCCACATAACTGGGTGTGGCAGATTTGTATAACTGACTGTCATCAGCAAATAGATGAAAGAGTAGCCCTGAAGATCGGATGATATCACCAATAGGTCTGGTGTACTGAGAGTACAACTGTGGGCCAAGCACTGATCCTTGAGGCACACAGCATTCCAAGAACTGACTGACTGAATATGCACCAGCAATGCTAACTTTTTGAGATCTGTCAGATTGATATGATGTAAACCAATCCAAAGCAACATCTGTGATGCCAAACATATGTTTTAGCCTGTAGAATGTTGTGGTCCACAGTGTCAAATGCAACTGACAGATCTAACAGGGAGAGTAGGATCACCTTTTTGTTATCTAGGTTCAATAGTAGATCATCAAAAATTTTTATCAGTGCAGTCTCTGTGCTATGATAGGGACGGTAGGCAGATTGGAGAGGTTCCTGGAGTTTATTGGTGTCCATATGATGTTTGATCTGATCATTGACTGCCCTCTCGGTGGGCTTAGACAGAAAGCTAAGATTAGAGACAGGCCGATAGTTTTTGTAAGTCAGTTCTAGACCAGGCTTTTTCAGAAGTGGTGTAACTATTGCCTCTTTGAAGCTTGGTGGAACTTCTCCCCTTGATAGAGAAGCATTTATGATCCTTGTGATAGCTGGAGCTAAAGCATCAGAGCATCGCTTCAGTAGGTTTGTGGGAATAGGGATATCATTACTTTCTTTGTTGTCGGAGTTAGTGAACTGATGACAAATTTTGGAAATTTTGCTCATGAAGAAGTCACTAAAATTATTTGCCAGTTCCCCCTGTGAGTGATGAGGTGGTAGTGGTGTCTCAGAAGTTTCTTGCAAGAGCGATTTTGTGAGTTAGAACAACTTCTTTTTGTCCATCTTATTTTCAATTATGATATTCTGGTAGTAGTCCTCCTTAGCTTTTTTAAGAGAATCAGAGAAAGATTTCCTGCATCTGGTGAAGCTAACCCAGTCCTCAGGATTGGCATTCTTACGCCACCTTCGCTCCAGCTTCCGTAACTCAGGTCTTTGCAGTTTTAGAGACTCACTAAGCCATGGTCGCTTTGGTCGGACAATGACTGTGCGACTTTTGAGAGGAGCAGGCTTGTCCAAGAGTTGACGGAGGGAATGATTGTATTTGCCAACAAGCTCCTCTGTCTGTGCTGTTCCCAGGGCAACCCAAATCAAGACACTGGATATCCTGTTTGAATTGATCAATGTCTATCTTCCTAATGCACCTGTACTTAACATCTTTCGTTGTTGGTGGAGGTTTGTAGCACAAAATATCACACAGAACACTGACATCATGGCGTGGCTTCAGACTGGGCAACTTGTAACTGAGCAGTGTACATATACAGCCATCAGTGATAGATCAATAGGGTTTAAATGAGCAACAAGTGCACTCGGAGAGCGCAGACCTCCACCAAGGGAGCTCAATTCCTGGACTATCATCAAAATCCACCCTAAAATTATCTGGCTATAACTTCCTTAAAAAACCTGGATCCAGATGATCCAGACAGTGATCTTGATCACTCCCAAAATCTAATCAAGTGTTCCTTGTCCCATTTAGAAAATTTCCTGAAAATTTCATCAAAATCCATCCATAATCCATTTCAGTTATATGTCTTTAAAAATTGCATTTCATGGATCCAGAAGATCTAGATAGTGATCCGGATCACTCGCAAAACTGCATCATTTCTTCCTTTTACATTTCTTTCTTTTACCATTTCTAACATATCCTAAAAATATCATCAAAATCCATCCTAAAATTATGTGGCTGCCTGGATCCATATGATCCAGACAGTGATCCAGATCACTCCCAAAATCTAATCATTTGTTCCTTGTCCCATTTAAGACATTTCCTGAAAAATTCATCAAAATCCATCCATAACTTTTTGAGTTATCTGTCTTTAAAAATTACATTTTATGGATCCAGAAGATCCAGATAGTGATTCGGATCACTCCCAAAATTTAATCATTTCTTTATTTTACCTTTTCAAACATATCCTGAAAATTTCATCAAAATCCGTCCATTAGTTTTTGAGTTATCTTGTTCACAAACAAACTCACAAACCCACAAACCAACCTAGGTGAAAACATAACCGCCTTGGCGGAGGTAATAATTGAGGACATAAGCAATCATGGCACCTTCGTTCTTCACTTAACCTTATTTCTGGTCCAAATTGTGTTTAGTTTAATGATCCAAACTCTACCACAATTATGGTTGTTTCATGGTATTTCAGCACAGATATCAATATGTAAGTTTACGCGTCTGTTGTGACCTAACAAACTATCAATTTTGTAAGTCTATTAACACTGGTGTGACAGAATTTTCCATCCAATTTTACTGCAAAACGTGGCCTTTATAGATGAAATAACAATTGCACCAACACACAGTTTAAATATCATAAAAAATATTTGGATAATTTTTTATTTCAATTCACTCTTTCCATGGAAAATTACAGTATTTCTATTGGTGACCAAGATATCTTATTGTATAGCTGTCAATGACGCTAGCCCTACTTTGGTTGTATAAAAGTTCAAATGCATCAAACTATTGAATATGATTCAATGTGATTTGCTAAAGTATTAGCCCCTCTAAACTAAAGAAAATGGTGAAAAAATATATGTAAAAATTGGACCAGCAATATGGAAGTTTTATTCATTTTAACTGGTGTTCTAACCTATATGCTGACAATACTGGCCATATTTCACAGACATAATCTGTGCAATCAAGATTAAGGTTTGTATTCTTCAGATTAGCTAGATTTGTGAAATGCAGTTTCCCTGGGATAAGAATCCAAATGGAAGAAATAAGATAAACCATTTTTAATATAATAAAATTATCTGATTCTTAAAATTTGCTGTGGCAATTTGCCGCCATTATTTTGCAAAACATTATAGGTAATCTAATGAATCTGAATCCGTGAATCCAACTCCAGAGGTAGATCAACAGATTCATAATCTGGATTAGGAATCTGGGCCCGTATTCACGAAAGGTCTTAGCCAGGGCTTAGGCTTAAGGTTGAGACTTTTGTCTCAAGTTTCTGCCCAAAACCTGCTAAGACTTTTGTCTTAGGCTTAGTGGTACTCACAAAGAATTTAAGACTGGTGTTAGGCTTAGCCAGGGCTCAACTTTAAGACTGGTTAGTAGTGGGCTTAAATTTTGTAAAGATGACTTAAAGAATGACTTCAGTGTTTTTTTTTCACTTCTGAGTTAAAT
This sequence comes from Sabellastarte sp. h YS-2021, assembly GCA_964017235.1. Classification (NCBI taxonomy): domain Eukaryota; kingdom Metazoa; phylum Annelida; class Polychaeta; order Sabellida; family Sabellidae; genus Sabellastarte; species Sabellastarte sp. h YS-2021. Next base: position 169,679,299 of record OZ024929.1, on the reverse strand, counting down.
GCAGGATATGATACTCTTGCCTATTTAAAACATATATCTGGTACTATTAGTACCCAAAGTAGTATGTTTACTTCATATACAAGCTTTTATAACAGGAGATAAATTTCAAATTTACAACTGCCTCCTTCCGCTCTTTTCACCAGTCACGTGGTGTGTTTGCATCATATGTGTTCATGGGCTTGTATGCAGGGATAAAAACAGTGCTATGTATACAGTATATCTGTTTTTGCCTCCTCTATTTATTTTTGCAATTGTCAGTTTAAAATGGTAAATTGTACATAGTTATTGAAGGATAAAATTAAGAATTACATAAGTAGCAAAAGGAAACTAGAAAAGATTTTTTTTCTGATTTTTCAAAATGATCAAAGCATATCATACTATTCTCTTCTCTTCAATTTATCCACATTTATCTCAGACACAAAGGTCATCTGTACATGATCTCAGCTGAATTTTAATATCTAGATACTGAGGCTAGTAAATTTAAATAATGATGCTGTTCAAAAATAGTCAGTTATTCAATTTTACAACCTTGGTCAGGGCAAATCAATAGCTAAAAGGAGAGAGATGTAAATTTTCAAAAGGTTGGCTCCATGTTGAGTGTTTATATCACTTTTATCATAATTATAAGGTCACATTGCAACAAGGGATCATCATTTATTCAATTATATCATATATTTAAATCCACCACCGCAGAGATGAAAGTCTGGAGGTTTACAGAAAATAATGAAACCAGAGTTAAGTAATTTTTTTTAAAAAGTTAATATATCCAATATGAGTCAAGTTAATATTTTCATGTGATTTTAGAAGTGCTTTTGAATCCTCAAGTAAAAACTTCTGCACTGTAAGTAAAAACTAAATTATAACCAACTATTTACATACTATTGTGACTGATCATTTTCTTTGTTCTCGTCACATAGTTTTTATGTTGGATCATTTATTGAAACCTCTAGACACACTTGTTTTGGACAGAACTGGTGGACAGCACTTGTGTTGCAAAAAACTCATTAAAATGCACATGAATAATCTAATACTGTGAATTAATATTTCTCTGATCTGATAGATGGAAAATTGGAAGGGTGAGGGAACAGAAGATAGTAATAGTCAGTCAATAGTCTGGAGTTGAATTACCTTAATTATCATAGTTACATCTCTGGTGTAGGTGGTTCAAACCCAGAACCCTATATGGGAAAGATGGTAGTTTCTTACTGATGGTTGGCAGTTTACAGGACAGCACTGTGTATGTACTGGTTTTCTCTGCCCATAAACTACATGTCGTGGTATGACCTATTATACAGTGTTCAAAGCAACATTAAAACAGAAGAAAACTTAAAGTTGTAGTGTATAATTCAGCAATTACAAAATACACCCCTGTTGAAGGCTTGAGATTATATACAGTAGATTTGGTATAAGTAGAACTGCCATAAGTAGAACATTACCATAAGTAGAAGTAGTTTCTAAGTCCCAACAATTATTAGTGCAAAATATAAGGATAACTAGAAGTTCGACTTACAGAAAGTGGCCATAACTAGAACCTAATTTGATGCACAAAGTGTTACTTTTCAATAGGAATAACAAGGTATAAGTAGAACCTATAAATGTTGTGTGTACAGAAGTGTCAATCTCCACAAACGTTGTGACAAAATAGTATCATTGTGACACTCTGTACCTGATTCCTCACTTTTGTGTTTGTAAGTCTGACCAGCAAACAAATAAATTTCAAAGTAGGGTGATCACACAACTGTTAATTATTGCAAGAGACTTAAATTACATAGTATTTTTAGTACCTCATACATTTCTCAAAGTGGGTATAACTAGAAGTTGCCATAAGTAGAAGTAAATGGCTGACATTTTGTAACTTCGACTTAGACCAAATCCACTGTATTTGTAAATACCAGCAAATAATATAATATTTATTTGCCTTCTGGACTATTTCTTTATATGTTATTTGAATAGTTAAATAATATGCTAAAAATAAATATTCACACAAATGAGCTAAATTTTAGATTTCCAAAGTTAATAAGTGTGCACTTTATAGAGTAAAACAAATGTTAACTGAAGCTTTTCTGAATTGATATACCTTTCTTCACACAAAAAGGCTAGCTGGCCCAGATAATACTTGATACTGCAGTGTATACTTTCATCATGAAACATTTACCAGAAACTCATCTCATTTCACATCTTATAGTTGATAAAAGAAGGGAATGTTATAAATATACACTGACACTGTTCACAGCAAAGAATATAAACAGTTCTTGTTCTCAGTATTAGTGTCGGCAGTTCACCCCCATAGTGGATCGTGTTATATTTATCTTTTGTTCTATAAACTCACACATTTTGTAAGTTTTATTTGCTCAAACTACAGTTAGAACATTGTTACTTTTACTATATCCTTGAAATGCTCCATTTTGTAACAGATAATGTAATGTAAAAAGCAATACATATCAGAACAGTTCTAAGCTAAAACCAAGGCAAGTGAACACAAATGACGTCACCCACACATGTTTATTTACTTCATGTGCACTCAGCAATTTTCGGGAGGGAACATGTGACTACACAAATAAGGCAGTGCTTCTGTACTTTTAAATGCAAGTTACAGCAGATATAGGCAACTTTGACACATAAAAGTTTGTCAGTATATCTATAATATATAAAGCTTGAATTTACACTTAAAAAATCGGTATGTAAAAAACGCTGATGTCATCCTTTAAATATGGCCGCCATAAACTTTTCTCCACTTCAGAATTTGAAATGGCAGTAAATAAAGTTTAATTATACAGAACACCTCACTAAAACAGTCTTTGGGAAGTTTATATGTGGTAACAAGGTTTTCCATTTCAAAACAGCACTTTTCCTTAGATAAAAAGCATTAAATGAAGGATATATGTCACCAATAGTATAGTTTGAATAGAAAAGAAAGGTGACATGACACAGAAAACCACTGTGGTTATTTGATAATCTTGGACTTAGCTAAGTCACCCTATGTGAATACGGTTTTAAGACAAAACTTAGCTGAGACAAAAGTCTTAACTTTAAGACTGGATTTAAGTCTAAGACCTGGCTAAGTCTAAGACCTTTCGTGAATACAGGCCCTGGTCAAATCACAAGCAAATCCATTAATCTTAGGAATCCATACTTCATCGATTATGTCTGTGAAATGCCCCTACTTGTAAAAATGAATAATAAGCATTGCTTCATATTTGAATTTATATATTGTCATACCACTTCCAGCTGTAAAAAAGTCTATTTTACATATGCGAGGCACGGTGCAGTATAGCACAGCTAAATAACTGAGAAACCAGAGCATTTGGAGAACACGTGCTTTGGCCAATGCTCATAATAATAAGTAAATGGGAAAAGCTGTATAAGTTTTTGTATCCAGATGGGGATCCAGATCACTCTCAAAATAATGTAATCTAAGTTGGACCAAGACCTATCTTCTTATTTATTTTAGGAAGATTCAAACAGTAGTATTTGTGCAATCCAGATAACAAATGAATTAACAAACAAACGGTCATTAAAATAACACCCCTTTGACAGACGTAATAGCAAAAGTAGTTTAGTTCTTGTACATTGTACTTGTAGATGGTCTCTAACAGTTTGGTATGGATACTTCTGTTTAGAATATTCTCTATGTTGTTCAAAAAGCCACATGGCTTTGCAACAGTTTTCACCCAATTTTCATTTATATTTGGGTTTCCCACACGTTATAGAAATGGTAATCTTTTGTGTGGACAATGCAATTCTGGCTGTATTTACCTAATCATCAAAATATTCATCTTTTGAGTTTTTACAGGAAACATTTCATAACTGCACTTCTTCTGTGTGTATATTGGTACATATTTTAGGTCCACAGTGTCCCAGTGGTTAGCAAATTTGGCATCTAATCACAGGCTGTTACCTCTGTGTGGGTTCAAATGCTGTGGGCCTGTCCAAATATGATCCTGGCTGTTGAAAAGGATGTAAAACCCCAACTTTGAACTTTGTATGACTTGATTTAGGTATATGAAATTTGCGGCGTGTGTTTGTTTACACAATAACTTAAACGGGTGTGGACAGATTTTAATGAAATTTGCATGAAATGAAGACAATGGCACAAGGAACAGATGTTTAAATTTTGGTAGTGCTCTGGATTCAGAACATTTGTAAAGGAACATTTTTGGCATTGTACTCATGAGCCATATTGGAAGTATTAGTATAAGTGTTTCAGTGATTTTCTAGTTAAATAGTGTAGTTTATCTACATTGCCTCAGATGAAGGATAGAAGAACTGAAACCCCGATGGGGAATTATAAATTTTATTTTTACTAACACATAACTACACTGTTTTATTTACAGTTGTAAAAGCTTAAACTGTACAATTTGAGGACACCCCAATTAGAAGAAATAACTTGCCCAATTGAGGTGACCTCAACTGAAGGTATAAGTCTGACCAGTGTAAGTAAAAATTGAGGTCACCTAACTATAAGGAAAGAATTTGAGATGAAAGTATGATTTAAGGTTGAGTTAACGTGACCTCACCTTAAGGTTTTAAGTTTGAGCAGATTGCGTAAGTTTGAGGCCACCTAAATATAAGGGAAAAACTTAAGAAAAGATAATAGGTTAAAGGGCGACCTGAGGTGATAACTATGAAAGGTCAGGTCACCGTAAGTCCATTTTGATACTTGGTATAAACACGATCAAACATATATATATTCAATAAGGGTATTAGGTTTTGCACCAATTCTCCAAACCAGTGAAGAGTCCTAGAATGATGTCAGTTGTACCAACATCCATTTGAAAGTTCAACTGATTTGTAAAAAAGAGGTAACTAGGATTATGTTGCAAAGGTTTTTGTCTGAGTTTCCATGTGTCAGAGCTCAAGAGCTTTTTTAAAACACAAGCATTAGTGCTAGTGGATATGTCTGAGCTGACAACTACCCACAAAGTTTGAAAATAAGTACACTGTTTTATCCTATTGCAATTTCTTAGAATTAATTGAAAAAAAAGTATTGATAAGACATACTGTCACACCCAATTTGCATTTTCTGGCATTATGTGATAGTTTTATGTTACTTTTCTTTAAATTAATTGAAACAGACATTTTTCCCAAGATAAGATGTCTAGCTTATGTTGACGTTTTTTGTCTCCAGGAAAAGTAATACCCCTTTCACACTACAGATGGTCATCCAGTGGTTAAAAGTTTTCCCTGGCAGGGGAACCACCACCAGGTGGCCCCATTTCTTTTGATATGTGTACACTACAGGCAGATGGCCACTGATGACAGCACTACAAACATTGGTCACCAAGAGACAACCTCCATTAACCTTAACTCACCTTCTGCGAAACAACCAATACCTTAACTCACCTTATGTCGTCATATTACACAGAAAAATGACCGAATCAAAACCTTACGTATACCATGGACCACACCTTCGGTTACCATAGAAAGAAATTCATATGTGCATGAACAAAATCGTCAGTGCATGCTCACAGTACCAAAATCAGAGGTGAAGACTTCAAATACACGTACTTTAAAACTTTGGTCAGACTCGAAAGGTAATGGATGGTTTGCCACTGACTTTGGTAACATTTCCCCCTAACCTGTTTCAACAGACTCCTGTATTCAGCAGTTGTATATCATATAATCAATCAATCAATCAGTTGTCCACATGCTTAATCTCTGTATCAACGGATTCTAAGGCACACCATCCAATTCATAAGGCATAAGTCATAAGACATTAGACATATTCCGAGTCGTTCCCAGAGAGGTGGTCCGGTGTTCGGTAGTAAGAAGCTATGGTGGGAATGATTTCTGAAATAGGTAGGTTTTGAGTCGACTTTTGAAATTGGAGAGATTTGGAGCACTGTGTATATCATATGGAAGATCATTCCATAACTTAGGGGCATCATATGAGAAACTATTGTTAAAATGGACCTTTGATTTATGAATGGAAGCACAGTAAGAGGGAACCTGAAGGAACAAATTTTTGGGATTGGAACGTCTTGTATTCATGGCAGATTTATACAAGGGGAGATATGGTGCAAGATACTTAGGCTGGCCAGTGGTGAGGTACTTATAAACCAAAACTAGGGTTTTGAAGATAATACGTTGTCTAATGGGTAGCCAATGAAGTGTCCTAAGGGTGGATGTAATGTGAGTGTACTTTGAAGCAGCAGTGACAAACCGTGCAAGAGCATTTTGAACATATTGGAGCCTTGTAGCATTTTGGGATGACAAACTGCGAAAAAGAGAATTGCAATAATCCAAACGACTACTGACCAGAGCATTTGCAATCACCACTGATGTATCCACAGAAAGACACCTCCTGATGCGATGAAGGTCCCTGAGGCTAATGAAACAGTATTTGATAACAGAATTTACGTGATTGGTGAAACAAAACTTTGCATCAAAGAGAACACCCAGATTGCGTACAACATCTGCGGGAGAGAGGCAATTACCCAGGATATTGACAGGAAATGAGTCACTGAGCCATTTGTGTCTGTCTTTGGCACCGAAGACTATGAATTCTGTTTTATCAGGATTTAGCTTGAGTTTGTTTTCAGACATCCAGACCTGAATATCATTCAAACACGATTTAAGATGGTCAAAAGACTTGAGACTATCATCAGGGGATAAGTGAATGAACAGCTGAGTGTCGTCCGCATAGAAGTGGTAACGGACTCCAGTATATTTTCTGATGACTTGACCAAGAGGTGTTGTGTAGAGGGAAAGCAGAATAGGACCTAAGACAGAACCTTGGGGGACTACAAACTTCAATTTGAACAAATTCGAGAGACTGGAAGCAATCTTGACTGCCTGAAAACGATCCTGGAGGTAGGATCTAAACCATAAATGGTTGAATCTTACTATGTTCATGCAGTGACATTCCTGTTATGAGAAGACCTACATTATATTATTGAGCGTCCTTTGAGCATGTTTTCTAGAGCACCAACTACCGATAGCAGATTTATCCCCTTTATACTCATGTCTCGAGAAAGGAAGGGGAAAGGGTATTGCAATCAGATCTGTTGGTATGTGTGTACTTCTATTTGTGCACATAGCTCAAAACTTAACTTCTCCTCTAGTTCATATTTCCATACAAGGTAGGTTCTACCTGTGGCTGATACATGGTCTGGATCCGGATTTGCATCAAATCACCAGAATTTTTCACAATCTACATGCAATGATTTGTTTGTTGTAGGACACTCCTTCTCACTGATGTTATTGGAAATGTTTTTTTTTTCACCCTACAATGGGCATGTTGATGCCAAATCCCGCTTACCCTCCACATAGCAGGAAAGTCAGATAGCTTCAAACTTAGATGTCAGGTTCCTCCCCCCCCCCATGTTTATATGTCTATAGTCTGTTGATAGTATCTAATCTCTGAGGCAGGGTATTCTAAGGTATGGGGACTGAACCCATAATTCCTTTCACTGGATAAATGGGGACCAGTGTCAGCTCATGTTGGCTTAAAAACCAGTCTGTCTTTGTGTTGTACTTGCACATCCTGTCAATAAGATTTTATCAGATTAAATCCAACATTTGAGCCATCATATGATCAGGGGCCAGAAAAAAAACATAGAAAACTGCAATTACTAACCTGGCAATGGAGACTCACAGATGAAAACCTACTGTTGTGATGCATGCTTATCGGTTAAAATCTACCACAAAATTTACTGATAATTTGCTGAAAGCAATGAAGTATTATGAGGGAATAGTTCTTCCGGAGAAGCAGGATTTTGCATGTTATACCCACTCTCTTGTATGTCTCCCAAGCATTGCTTGTCACCCTCATCATTTTCCGGTTATCTGGTTTGCCTGTTTGTGTATTTATCACAAACATCAACCAGTCAGTCATACTTTCACACAAGATGGAGTTTCTCGATTCTCCTCAAGGATCATCTGATATGGATAGACAGATGGACTTTTTTGGCATTTCTATTTTTTCTGTCCTGAACAATGTTACTCGTGATAATAGCTCAGCAGGCTCTGCCTTAGCAGTACAGTGACGTAAAGGCCAGAATAAGTGATAATTATTCATGTGTGATATTAAGCTTGCTTTGTATCACATCTTTCTCATTTACACAAAAGCATTGACACAAGTTACGACATATAACCCAAAGTAACTAGTCAGACTGGTCTGTCTTTTGGTAATATGTTAATGTAGAACCAGTGCAATATAGATGCAAGAGTACAATTATTTACACTAAAGCTTTATCATGTCCATTTGCAGTCTTAAGCAAGGCTAATATCGTTTGTTTAGAGTTTGAATTTGGTGAATGGGTTGGAAATACTTTTAAAGTGGCTTAAAGTTTTTATTCTTATCAACACAACTACCTTGTTGTGTTTCATGTTAACATGTCACGTATTCCCATGGATATGCTGAATCCTGAAGGAAAATGATAGGTGACACTCCCGACAATTTAATCCAAAAAAGATCAACCCTCTGCTCCCACCTGTGTGGCTGCTTAAAAAGTGTGTTTTCAAGCCCACTGCGCACCATACCAAGGCGAGAATTAGCGAGACTTGTTAAAAAGGTTTGCTATCCAGTAAGATACAAGAAGTATGCACATTATACCTGAAACCAATTTGTACAAGACGAGTAACCTTGTTTCAGTCCCCTCAAGGTTCCCCAACACAGTAAGTGCACGACAGAGGATACCCAGTTTTTTCATAACATACAAAATCATATTTAACATTGAAATTTAAATGTCCAAAATGAATACACAATAAGTTACAGAATTACATTTAATCTGTGTAAATATAAATAAAATGATCACCGAATTTTAATACAAAAACAAACCCTGACCTCTACAATTTATAATGGGGTTAAGGCCAAATTCAGAGATCGCAATTAGTGACCCTAAGAAAGGTTAAGTTAAAAGGGTTTTACCTTAGGGATCAATTTATTGGATTTAAGTCAAGATCTTAGAAAAGTAAAGGAAGTAACTCTAAATTTAAGGTGACCTTAAGGTCAGAGAATCATTTAGATTAAATACATTCTAACATGAGGAGTAAAGACGGCAGACGACATGTCAATTACCATGTTATTTAGGGGAGGGTTTTGGTGGGCAGTTTTTCCACAAATTTTGCAGTTTTTGCTCTTGCCAACAGACGCTTGCAGTGGGCTTGGGGTCAGAGGTCACACAGGTGACTCAATCAAGTTGTTTGTTTACATGGTAGTTGGGGTAAAATCTAGGAAACAAGGGTGGTCACCAAGGACCTCCGAGTTTTTGCATTCACACATGATGGAGTGCCAATAAGTTTAAACTTACACAACTCCCTATTTCAAGTAAACAATCCAGAAAACGCCCCTTCACTGAGTCGACAACACCACTCTAAGGCCACCGCCTGTCTTCTTCTCTGGCTGTCCTAACAAGGACTTCAAATACATCAGCTCTTGTAAGGATCAATCCTTGCCACTGCAAAGTCATCTTAATATGGTTGTGACTCTCTTATGTATTCATCAATAGACAGGTGACCACATTTGGTCTTCAAAATGTTATACAGGACATCGCATGCTATGGTGATAGTAGATGCCAGCAATGGTTATTGCTGGTTGGTTAACATGAGCTCCCATCATCTCCTCCCCATAGGAGGTTGTAAATATTCTGCTTTGGAGACAGGCCCCATTGACAGAGGGGTATCATCAACCAGGATATTTGGAAATGAATCATCTTCCAAGATGAAAAAGGGTAGCAGACGTCTGTTCAAAGTGGTTCATTTGGGTGGTGGGAAACCAGTGGAGTTAAAGATTGAAGATCTGTAAAGCAGACCAGGATCCACTGCCATCGAGAGGAAGCAATAGTTTACACCTATGATAGGTGGTAGTCAGCATGGCAGCTAAAATTCTAAAATCTCTATAAACAAGATAGGTGTTTTCATAAAAAAGATCTCTACTGTCTGCATCTATAAAAAAACTGTCTATAACAAATAAGACATACAAAAATAATAATAGTTTGATAAGATTGACCAACTCATGCGACCAATCCAGGCATTTGCTTGGACACCCTGCATTTCATCCAAATTGAACTTCACTTCAATAGGGGTGATCTTTTTAGCCAGGCACGGCTAACTTTGGCAGAATCCAGGAGGACCTTAGACATGGAACCCCCTCACAGATGCCTGGGATAGGAGATTGGGGTGAGATCAGGGTCTAATTCACGGGAACCCATTGTTAGTTCAGGTCACATCGCAGCACAACAGTGAGCATTTTAAAAAAATCCTGCATTTCCAGCCCTCTCCACTGATCCACTGATCACAGCAGGTATTTATCCATACACAATTGGGCATTTTGATGCAGAATGTTTATAGGATTTTCTATCACTTATCAGCAATATTTGAGCTATTGGACACCAGCAAATGTATGCCCTCTAAGAGTGATCTTGTTATCTGTTTTAATACTATGACTTATCTTGTCTGGTCTTTTTTTATGATAGCACCAACCTTGTTGTTAAAGTGGAGGCCCTACCAATATAAGAGACACCTCTGTATATTACACAGACAAACATAGAGACTTACAGACAAACAAATGCACCCAAAAACACAACCTTATCGTGGGGGTAATTACCTTATGGCATTGTAAAAGTTTTGCCCCAAAAACTCTTCCTTTTGTGTTACAAATTCCCTGGTAGTGAAATACTTTATAAGTTGAAATTTTCATTATACATTAATTTTAGGTACTTTAATGACCTTTTATAGTGAAAAATAAATCTAACTGAAATTTTAAAGCTGTATTAATGCCTTAATGGAAACTTACCATGAGTGAAAATTAATTCTAGTGAATATCTTAAAAATCAGAAATTAGGGAAATTTTCTTTTAGCTAAAATTTCTTGTATATACAGTAAATGCTCAAATATTTAAATAAACTGTGTGTTTTTCAGCTCTTGCACTGAATGATCCCGAGACTGCTTTTCCCAATACTACATACTGGGAATTTGTCTTCACACTGAAGAGTCAGGTCGGCTATGTGGGACCGGGGTTTGCCTATCTGTCTGGCTTTATCCTGATGGTCATCCTACTTGTCATGTTTGTGTGTTCTCTTCCTTGCATCCGGAGAAGTGGACACTTTGAGGTATTCTATATATGTCCAATTACATATTTTATATCTTATACAACAGGCACTGACCCCTGCTATGTCTTTGTTTACATGATGATGGATGATGCTTTTCTATATTATCTGGTAGAGTCTGTCTTTAGATAGAGATTAAGCACCATAAAAGTAATATTTGAATTAGAATTAGTTGCAATGTTGTTGATAATGTTGCTCCAATAATGTAGTCACAAAAGTAATTTCAATGGTTATAAAACCCATATTTTTGGTCGTAGAGTTGGGGAGCATAATTGTGATCATTCCATTTTTAGTATGTTTACAAATGTCAAAGTTGGGGTTTTGTGTCCTTTCAACAGCCAGGATCATATTGGGACAAGGACCTCTACATTAGTTTCGGAACATTTCAAAAATGAATTATACATTATTTCAATAACAGTATTCATGACTTGTGTTTATGATAAGCTAAATTACATTAGAGACTTCAGGAGGCTAGCAGATGTGAATGAGGTTTCAGATGTATTGTCTCAAAAGTACAAAAAAATTAATCCGTCTGTGTAATTTGTCAAAATTTAATGTTTTGTTTAGACTGTCTGAGACAGCCTATGGTGTTATGCAAACTTAACAGCTTTACTTAGCCTGTCTTAAGACTCATATTTGAAACATGTCTTTTCAAGCATGTTTGTGTTTAATAAAGCACTTGTGCATGTTAGGGGATATATGCTCATATAGGCATCTGTCTTAGCAGTATACTGATATAAAATCACTATATGTATGAGTGTATTGTATAAACTGAAACTTTATTATCTGAACTGAAAATTTGCCCTTATTGTAAAGAAACTTGAGCCTGCAGAAAAGCTAAGCTTACTTGTGAAGATACTTTTTGCATGTGTGTGTGGTTTTACATATTGATGTTTTTAGATGCAATAAAACCAATCTACTGATACCACAAACACCCTACTGAAAAAAAATCAAATAACTAGCCTGGCACAATCCTGTCTTAATAAAAGGGACACTGAAAATGATGTAAATATATCCCCAGACATTGTTCCCTTTGGTTCGATCATAAACCATGATCAATGTGTTCCGGAATGGCTCATGACTGCTGGTTAAACACCAGAAACAGGCGGGACTGAATCATGTGTATCCCTAATACGTTTAAGTTAGAATTTTTTATAAACTTTCTGTCATCTTCTGTGACCCTTATCATATTTAGTATTCAGGAACTCTATCCTAATGCTATATTAATTTTCGCAACAGCAATCTTTTCCATCTTAAGTCAGTCGTAGCAGCTGTATAGACCTTCTTAATGCCCCTGTTCTACCAAAAGATTAAGTCCCGATCCTGTCTGGGACCCTTAATCGTGGACAGTCTGTGGAAAAAAAAACAAAAATGGGCGGGAATACTGAGTCGGTATTGAAGTCTGGGATTAAGTACAGATCGGCCTCAGGAAGCCTCAGGATGCCTCAGACAGCCCCAGACAGTCCCCGCCTGGTCTGAGACTAAGAACCGACTAAGCCAGTTTTCTGGTTGGTTTCAACCACAATCCTGTCGTACACACACCGACTGGGTCCCAGGACGCCTCAGGCCTCCTTGGACTAAGAGCCGACTAACCCACGATTAACTCCCGGCATCCTCAGGCATCCTCAGGCCTCCTCAGTCTTCCCCAGACCAGGATCGCCGATTCTTGTTTTGCAAATTTGCTGGATTTTCTGGGTATATATATATAAAATCCGCGATCTAATCACCATTGCTTTTCTAGGAACACAGCAGGATGCCACCTTTTAATGGAAGACAGATTCAACAACAACTTAGGGCTTTTTTGGTTTTTATTCAGTTACAAATAATCATGTATTTCCATTTTTTACGTCGACCACAGCAACCTCCACCACCACCACCAGCACCACCAGCACCCATACAGAGACCTAGAAGAAGGCACAACATGTGGGTCAGGCCATGGCTACTGCAGAAAGAGGAGAGGGGGGCCTACCACAACATTATGGCTGATCTGTATGCCACAGACATTCCAGGATTCACCAACTACATGAGGATGATCCCTGAATTTTTTTAAATGATAAAGACCAGACTGGAACCACATCTAGCCAGGCAGGCCACCAACTACAGAGCTCCAATCAGTGTTGGGGAGAAGTAAGCCCTCACCATCAGATATCTGGCCACTGGAGAGTCATACACATCATTATCCTGTCAGTTCAGGGTTGGCAGATCCACCATTTCCAAGTTTCTACCAGAGGTCTGCAGGGCCATCCAGGATGAGTTCACCAGAGAGTACCTCAAATGTCCTACTACTCCAGATGAGTGGAAAGAACTGGAGAGGGAATTCAGGATCAGGTGGAATGTTCCACATGCCCTGGGAGTCCTGGATGGGAAGCATGTGGCCCTGAAGAAACCCAAGAACTCTGGAGCCCTCTACCACAACTACAAGGGGTCCTTTTCCATTGTCATGTTGGCCCTGGTAGATGGACAGTACAAGTTCAGATGGGTGGATGTGGCAACTGCTGGATCTTGCTCAGATGCCCAGATATTTAATGCCTCTCTGCTGAAGAGGAGGATTGAAGATGGCAGGATAGGCTTCCCTGACCCAGCTGCTATAACCCAGGGTGGTCGAGATGTCCCCTACTTCATCCTGGCAGATGATGCCTTTGCCCTGAAGACCTGGCTCATGAAACCCTATGGCAGAAGGATGTTAACAAGAGAGGAAAGGATTGCCAACTATAGAATATCAAGGGGCAGGAGAGTTGTGGAGAACGCTTTTGGCATCCTGGTTTCAAGATTCAGAGTGATGAGGACCACCATTGAACTACCCCCAGAAACAGTTATAGAATTGGTCATGACCTGTGTGGTTCTGCACAACATACTCAGAAGCCAGTATCAAGGTCAACCTGCTGGTCAACAGCCTGGGGAGGAGGATGATGATGATGTGCCTGGTGATTGGTGATTGCTGCTGGTGGTGGCCAATACAGAAACCCTGCTAGAGAGGCCAAAAGATTACCTGAAGGACTACTTCAATAATGAGGGAGCAGTGGCCTGGCACGATGGCAGAATATAAGTCTTGTTGCAGTAAACAGTCCTTTTCAGGACTAACTATAACAGTCCTTTTCAGGACTACCAAATATTCCAAAAACAATTAATTAGCTATGCTTGCTACAGACGGACAGACCCCATGCCAAACATAACTTGTACAGACGGACAAACAGACAAACCCCATGCCAAACATAACTTGTTCAGACGGACAAACAGACAAACCCCATGCCAAACATAACTTGTACAGACAGACAAACAGACAACCACAAATTACCCACCCAACAAACAGACAAACCCAGTGTTAAACAAAAGCCAGACACAAACCCACACATAATATCCTAAATGGAATTATTTTTTTATATAATTTGAAATCCACATCCTAATTCCACCATTTTTTTTTTGTTCATGGGTGGAAACTTATTTGTAGCAGAAATGTTTTCATGAAAATCTTCAATTTTAAATCATCACTTCTATTCAGAAATATGTGGAAAATATAACCATGGAGCTGGTTTTGTTTTCAGTAATGGGGGATTGTGTTTGCAAAATAGTTTGTCAGTTTGTTTGCATGGGTTCTATTTACTTTTGGGTTTCTGTGTTTCTTGGTTTGTGGTTACTGGTGTTGGGTTTGTTTTTGGTAGTGGGGTGTTAGGTTTGGTACTGGGTTTGTTATTTGGGGGTTATGTTTTGTATTGGGTTTGTCTGTTTGTGGGTTGGTAAGTATGTAATAATGCCTTTTAACTCTAGGGAAGGTGTAAGTGTTGGACTTTTCAATTACAGATTTTAAACTATCCCATGGATTTTAATCTAAAAATGGGCTGATTAATGGCCATATTGGGAGTTATTCATAATTTTTTTTATGTGGCCTTTTTGTTATGTGTGGTACCATGGGTTATTTATTTCATGTTTGGGGTTGTGTGGGTGTTGGACTTTATTTTTTTTTTCTTGTGATAAGTATTTGTACTGAACTTTTTTGTTTTGGGAGGGGAATTGGAATAACTTGCAGCTGAATGATTGTTTTTGGAAGAATTGGTGGCCCTGAAAAGGGCCTGGCAGGTCAAAGACCTGCCCTGACTGGATGGCTACTGAGGAGGCTGCTGCTGCTGTTGAGGCGGTGCTGAAGTGGTGATAGTAAAGAGCTGCTGCTGAGGCTGCTCGACGATCTGTGTTGATGTCAGATCAGGTAGCTGGCTTAAGATTCCACTCAGATTGTGTCTGCTCCCTTCGTCCTGTACAGTTAGGACAGATGTAGGGTTGCTGAAGCCAATGGGGCTTGGTGTATAGTACACAAAACTGCTGCCAGCTGCTGCTTGAGTGGAACTAGACGCCTGTGGAGTGGTTGTTGGCAGTAGGCCGACCCTCTGGGACTCCGTGGTTACAGTGGCTGATCTTCTGGGCAATGGCTGACGTCTACGGTTGCTCTTAATAGTTTTGATGTCTCTAAATATCTTGCCCTTTAATTCTTCAAATTCTTCTTGAGTCATCTTTTCGGCCTCTGATGCCACGTAGTCAAAGAAGGGCTGCCTGTCTGACTTCTGATGCAGAAAACCTGAGATAAGTGTCCTCATCTGCTCAAAGTGTTCGAAAATCTTGGAGTCTGTTGTTGAAACGGGTGTAGATGTAATGATGGACTGACTCCTCTCCCTCAGGACACTGAACTCAAGGTGTTCTGTGTCAGTAGTTGACCCACGTGATTCGTCCTGCCTGCTGGTATTTGGACTGGCCTCAAAACCTGAACTTCTGCTGGCCCCCTTTCTTCTGATGTGGGTTTTAAGAAAACCCATCTGTTGGTAGATCCAGGATTGTCTCTTGGTCATCTCCCTCGGGGCTTGGCCAGATTGGAGCTTAGACAGCTTTCCATAACGCGTTCGCTGGGACTCGAACCAACGTCTCACATCAACGGGCTGGAGCTTGAGTTCTGCAGATATTTCTGCCCAGAGAGCCTCTCTTCTGGTCCTGTCGTGGAACCGTGGATGTTCCTTGTCATACAGTTCTGGGTGTTGCTTTACAAATTCCACAATGGAAATTTCCTGACTGTCAGTAAAAGTTGCACACACCCTGGCTCTCTTGGCTGAAGAATGGCATTCTATATCTTCTTCACACCTCTCTTCTTCTTGTTCCACAGCTTCCTCAATAGCTGGATGTTCCTCAATCTCGTCCTCCTCTCTCCTCTCAATCACTTCCTCTGTAACTTCAACTCTTTCCTCTACTTCACTTTCCTTCTCCCTGTCATCCATCTTTTTCCTTCCTCTTTTCCCTCCTTTCTCTTTCCTCATAATCCAGTTGACAAAATAATAAAAAATAGTAAAATGTGAACTGTGAAACTGTGAAATTTGCCTTAAGCTCAAGTATAATATATATAAAATAAAAACTGAAAACCCCTACAAATCAGTGACACACGTCTCTCAGTAGCCAAACAGTCAGTAACAATGACAAAGTGTGTGCGGTCGCTTATATAGTCCCAGACCTGCTCATTGCCTCGTTTTAATTTCCGACACGCGGAAAACAGTCGGTTCTTAATCTGTTGTTAGTCCCAGGCCTCCTGGGGCATCCTCAGACCGTCGCAGACTAAATTTGTGCTGTCCCAGGTGTCCTGGGGAGGCCGGTTTGGATCGGTTAGGGTCGGTTACCCTTAGTCAGGGCTTAGTCCCAGACCTTGATTTTTGGGTCCCAGGACACCGCAGACGGTCTGAGGCTTCCGGGGACTAATGCAACCGACTCACTTTCCGACTGTGTAAATTTGGGTCTGAGGAGGCCTGAGGACACCTGGGACTGGACATTTTGTTGACGGCGGGAAATATGAATCTGTTGTAGTCGTGAGACATACCAAACATGTTTGATTTTTCACACGGCCCCAACCGACAACAACCGACCCTTACAGAAGGTCTGGGACTAAGCAAATATTTCAAACCGACCCCCCAAAAACCTTAATGGGGAGCGTTAGTCGTGTGGTGGAACACCCACATAAGGTTTGTAACCCATTCAGGACATATCAGGAACCAGTTGGATGCATTCAAGTATCGGCTGGAAAATTTGAAAATTTTTGTTTTTATATTTAAAATCCATCTATCTTCTGTGGATCTTGACCGATTCTAATTTTTCAAATCAGGAACAAGGTGGATATGCAAGTACAATCACGGACCGGTTCCCGGACAACAAGGATGGGGTCTACAGATGATAAGGATGCCTACAGACGGTTTTTACAGATGGATTTGTGGTTTCCCACTCCACTCGGGGAGTTATGGAATGACACTTTCTCATGGAAGAAAGCCTGAATAAGGGGCAATTGGTTTGGCTATTGCTCATTCACATTTTGCATTTCGGTGAGGATACATCAATGCAACAACTTTACAACAGATACTGAATATATTTTGCTGGCATATTTAGTTAAAAGTATTGAGACTTTTTTGTTTAAATAGGAAATTTGGTGAATATTTCTGTGATATGCCACCAAGGAAAAGGTCAAAGAACAGAAGCATTCAAGAGGGAGAGAAGATGTCCACCCAGACCAGGAGTCCAGAGGTGGATGAGTTGAGTTGTGTACCAGAGACTCAGCAAAGCAACAGGCAGCTGGGGTGGAGGAGTTGGTGGTGGGAGTGGAGGATCCTGTCCAGATGTTGGATATAGAACAGGGTGACATCACGTTTGAGACACAGCAGGATTTGGATTCAAGTGATGAGGACACACAGGCCACACAGGCTGCTGCGGAGACACAGAAGGGCAAAGGCAAGGGCAAGGCCAAGTCATCCAGGGAAGGGCAACATGTATCGGAAGAGAAGACTGACAAAAGGAGCAAGAAACCCACTGTTCTGTTTGGTGCTGAGGAGGAGCAGAAATTTGTGGACTTTTTGCGTGACAATAAAATTCTCCACAAGAAGCATTTAATGGACTACAAGGAGAGGTCAAAGAGGGAGGTTGTGTGGGATACGTTCTGTGAGGAGAACAACATGGACAAAGATGCCTGCCAAAAATGGTTTCAGAGCCAGCTCACACTCTTTGGAAAGGTCACTCACATGAGTTCGGGCCAGGGTGAATCACAGTTGACAGAGAGGCAGAAATGGACCAGAGACAATTATGACTTCCTGAGGGACCACATCGTGTGCCATCTTTAAGCAAAAAGTGAATCCAGGGTTCCCAAGGGGACTACTTCCCAAGCCATCTCAGCAGCGGGCTCATCATCCAGATAGGAGACTGTGCACACAAAACCGTTCCAGGATACTTCTCGCCGAGAATCCACTGATGACGTAGCAGACCTGCCCCACCAAGATACATATACGCCCACTACTAGTAAGTAAGTAAGTAAGTAAGTAAGAAACACTTATAAAGCGCCAAATTGATGTAAACATCCTCTAAGGCGCTGATTGTGTGCCATCAGTGTAACCTCAAGTATAGCAGATTCTGACCTCCAATCAGCTCTTTCAGAATTTCAGAGGGGGATAACAGAGTTAAAAGAGATTGTGTTTAAAAAGCTGAGTGATGACAAACCTGATTATCCAAGACTAGGCTTCTGTGACTTTTTAAAGGTGGAAGTGGTAGAACTAACAAGTGATGCGTATGATGAGTTTCAACAAGAGACATTTAACTTAGTGATGCGACTTAAACATAGGGACAAGCAGCAGCCAGGTTTCAACCTTCACCCAGCACCAGTATGGCCCAGACCGCCATGTACAGGCAGGCCTCGACTTCACACCAGTATCCTCGGTCTCACACCCAGGTGAAGGCACCACAGCAGCAGATTCAAGAGACATTTACACATGTACCACAGGCACTTCCAAAGCAGCAGCATTCACAACATTCACAGCAGCACTTTCAACAGACATTCACTCAGAAACATGGACCAGCTCAACAGCAGATCCACGGTCAGGTTCCACAGCAAACCATACAGCCACAGCACCACATGCCACTGATGTCAGCGTCACAGCCACTGATGCAGCAGCAGCAGGCAATTCAACCACATATGCAAATACAGCATTCTATACAGTCACAGCAGCCAACACACCAGCAACAGCATCAACAACCAATCCAAACATAACAGCCGATACAGCAGCAGCAGCAGCCCATGGAACAGCCAATCCAAACACATCTGCTGATACAGCAGCCGCCGCAGCAGCAGCCCATGCAACAGCAGCAGCACCATCAATAAACTGTCCAATGTTCACAGCACAATCCACACAACAACACAGCCAACAAACATCACAGCAGCAAGCCTCACACAGCACCACTTCTTCACAGCAGCAGGCACATACTTCAATAACATTCCAAACACATGACAAGATATCAGCATTGGTGCCATGAACATGCCTCACTTCCAGCCAGTCGACAACACATTAACCACCCAACCAGCTTCAGGTGACCAGTAGCCAGTCATTGCCAGCCAAAATATCAGCACTAGCTGATAATTTTTATAGGTCCTTCTTAGGGCAGCCAAATCTTCCAAAAACAATTATTTGAGCTATTCTGTTGTTCTCCCGGCCAAAAATTGGCAAATGAAAAATACCACACACCACCCAACAACCCAAACCAATACATATAAAGAAAAGGAATGGCCCCAAAATAAGCAAAAGCCCTACTATGTCAAACAAATTTAATTCCCCATAGCTAACACTCACAAAGATTATTCTCTCAACCATATAATGAACACCAAACAGAAAAGATAAATAAAAGCCCCCACCCACACACCGAAAAAGAGTTTAATATTTTGCAGTACAAGTTATCTTCTAAACTTCATCCCCCCAAAAAAGAAAAAAAACAAAAAGTATAGTTTAAATGAAACCCTACCACCAAAGATTCTTGTTTGAACCCATGTCGAGAATGCTGGGGACCCATCACTCCACCATCATTCATTTGTACCCTGGAGGGGGGCATGCTTGCTTGCTTGCCTGGCCATTGTTTCAAAGGATTGTTTGTCAACCCTATGATTCTGTCACCACACAGTTGGGTCACAAGCCATCAGTGTACACAAGCAGAACAAAGGAAAGCAATGTTTGGTATTTTAGCAATAGGTGTTTTGATCACCTCTTCATTATATTTTCCTTGTGTGACCAATAACAAGTACCCATTGACCAATGACCAAATGTTAAGTTATCTTAAGTGAGTAATGTGATCTCATTCTTGACCAAAAAGATGAAGTTATGTGGCAGTTAAAATCAAACTTTGGAAAACTAAAACAAAACATTTTATTGGCAACAGTGACATAGACCCATTATAACATTGACACAGACAATCATGTATGATACATGAAAAAACATAAAAAACATCATTAAGAGAAGAATGTTCATTGTACTAGATTTGACAACATAAGTGGCCATATTACTTTTGTAAAGTTCTTATTAACGACAGTCCAGTACTATATACATTCGAGCACAAGTGTCATTCATTTTAAATGTTTTTTGGTATTAAAGTCTTGCAATGTTCGAATTACATTTAAAGAGTCACAGTATCACTATATTTTTAAACTTAAATTCTGTCTAGTTGCCCGAGGAGATGCCCTTAATTCACGAAATAATCCCTGAGAATATTCCTCTGTCTTTTACTGCCTCCATTGGGTTGCAGCCATCATATGGAATGTCATTGCTCTGTAGCACTATCACAGGTTGGCCCTCTCCTCCGAAGTCAGCCTGTTGACCCGCAGGGGTATCTGATCCTCAGTAGGTTGTGCAGTACAAGGCAGGCCATGACCAGCCTGTTCACCACTGGGGGCTCATGCTGCATCGGGCCAAAGGTGTTCTCAACCACCCTTCTTCCCCGGCTGATCCTGTAGTTATAAAACCCTCTCCTTGATGTCCAAAGTGTGTATGGAATAGGGCTTCATCAACCAGAGCTTAAGGAGGAAAGTGTCGTCCCCAAGGATGAAAAAGTTCCCCTTTGATCCACCAATCCCCAGGGATTCACAGTGCCCCTACCTGTGATTATGACCATGGTTGAGGATGACAATATGTACCTCTGATGCTATTTTTTCAAAGATAACACCCATATGGGATTATATTTTTATTTCTAATTTTTCTACCATTATGTACAACACTACAGGCATCTTTGTAAATTAGGGTCACCTTAAGAGAGTTAGAAGAAGCTGAATATGAGGCCACCTCAAATAAAGATTACTTATGAAACTACTTTAGTGTAACCATAAAGTCAATATATCATGAAAGTTACTCAGTTTAAGATGAGCATTCAAGCTAAGGTGGCCTTAAACAATTACATACAATTTGCTACTTACTTATAGCCAAGGTAAGGTGACCCTAATGATAAGAATTACTAATACTGTTAATGATAAAATGTATATCTATATGTATACATATGTATGTGAAAAAACGAGGTAGATGCTAACCTCCACTAGTTAATAAAATGGTAAAACATATTCCTAACTAAATCTCACATAAAACGACTAAAAGTCCAACAGGTAAGTCCATCTAGCCTTATGCCTTAAGTAGTCGAATATTTCGACCCCTTAACATCAAGTGAACATGTTTTGTGATTAGTCTAGCCCCTATATACAATAGCCATGAAATCGAATATTATATGTATATATATGCATCTGTATGACTGTTGGGCAGCTGCATCAATGCATGAGCTTCGATCCACTGCAGATCCATATGTTGGTTTGCACATGCACTGAAACTACAAACAGTCTGTTAGCATTTTACCACAATTTTGGTGCACCCAGGTGCAACAATAAAACACAGAGATGGAAATTAAGTCAATAACAACATGTATACCACAGTACTTGGAGCTTATATATATATATTACTTTGACACTGTCAGTTAAATGTTCCTGTGCAAACTTAAAACCACAGGAGAAACAGTTAAACCCTGGAAATTAATGAAATGAAGAGAAAATGAGAGTTCTTAAAAAGAACAGATTTTTGTAGGAGACAAGGAGGGGGGCCCCTGCTAGCTAACAAGCGCCAGTGCTGTGAACCCCATTGGTAACAAGCTAGGAGCACATACATGGAACTCACCCCTCCCCTGCGCCAAAGAAGGTGTTAAGTTAGGTTCACAGAAGGCCGACCTCCTGGATCTTGCTCCAGGTGAAATGAAAGATGAACCAGGGTGGGTAAAAATTCTTTATAAAATACGTCCTGCCCCTTTGACTTTGCAGTGTTGACTGAAGGTTGCCAGGAGTTTGGCGCCAAACAAATGACCAATACCTCAATACCCAATCAAAGGTATTGAACAATAAGAAACTTCTTTAGTGTGGTGCACTGAATAAGGTGGAGCCTGGTGTTCCACCTCCCCACTCTCAGGGACGCCGATGCTGCCATCCTCTATTTTGTGCCTCAAATTGGAGTGTTTGAAAATCTGAGCATCTGAGCTTGACCCGGAAGCCCCCACATCCACCCAGAGGAACTTGTAGTCTTCATCCACCAAGACCAAGAGTACTATTGAGAGGAAGTCCTTACATTTGTAAAAGAAGCTGCCTTCCCCCTCTGAACATCTGATTTGAATATGCTTTCCATCCAGGGCACCCAGGGCATGCGGAATGTTCCAATCTACGGCAGAAGACAGATTCCACCTGCAACCAGTCATCTGGGAGTGTGGGGCACCACATCACCTGACCTCCATATGCCCTGACGATAGTGTCACAGACCTCAGGCACAAAGCTGTTGATGGTGGAACTGGACACCCTGAAAGCATACTGCAGGGTGGTGTAGCTGGCTACAGTGGCCAAATGTCTGAGGGTGACTGCCAGCTTCACTCCTTGACTCACGAGATCTCTCATCCAGGTCCTGTCCCTCTGGAGCTCAGCAGTGATTCTCTGCTCAGGCGGCATCCGGATGAAGTTTAGGTATGCTAAGGGTCATCTGACTGGAGCCTTGGCATCTGTCTGATATACTGCCCCTCTTCTTCACACTCACACATCTGGCTAGTGACCTGAATCTTACCCATTTTATAGCCATAGACATTCAGGTATCCAGTGGTCACTAACCTCCAGGGAGACACCTGTAATGTTATCATAAATCCCCCTTATCTATAAACTGACATCGGCTAGAAAATTATGGATCCGTAAACCCCATCTGTGGGTGTCCGCATAATCCTTAAACCCCTCCGTGGTGTCCTTTAGACATCCTGGGGGATCCCTGTGTAGTCCTGGCATGTCCTGTAGTGTTTCCACTGTACTGTGGGTGGTCACAGACCTGTAGCCATGGATCATCCGCAAGCATCGAAACACATCCTTGTAGCATCCTGATCATCCAAAGAGTGTTCTGTGTCGCATCCGTAAAATCACTCACTTGCTCAGAATTCCACCTCCCCAAAACCCTCGATCCGCAGTAGATCCTTGTCAATTACCATATATGGAACCGTGGTATAGATCCTCGGGGGATCCTTGGATGTGTAACTGGCCTCTTAGCAATCTCTTTTAGCCCATATCTTGAGCGAATCCACTATTTCTTGCAGGGGGGAAGCTAGAACATTTAATTTGGTACCCCCCCTGATTTTTTGAGAAAGTTGTGGTTATAAATGCAATATTTGTTAGGGGATGGGATATTTTATATATGATTACTGATTCCACTAACAAAATGGTATGCCTACAAATACTGGCTTACACATAAACTTTGCCGCTGTCTTGCCACTTCTGCTTTACCCTTCTGAACCTGCCCCTAGTGACTTAGAGTCTGTCTGTTGACAGAGATTAAATGCAATAAAAGTATTCATAACATTACATTTTCATGCATGTTGTTCCAGATTTTCTATTTCACGCACCTGCTCTACTTGGTCTTCTGGGTGTTCCTCATCCTCCATGGTCCAATTTTTTGGTACTTCTTCATTGTACCTGGGATAATTTTCATTGTGGAGAAAATAGCACCACCATTCCTCAGAAGGGCCACAGGCAAGAAATTCCACATCAAGAAAGTCACACTGTTGCCATCCAAGGTAAGTTCTGGTCATAATCTACTTACATAAAATATATAATAATAATAAGGCACACTTGTGTTCATGAGAATTCTTGTTGCTTTAACAGAAAAACTGGGTGAATTATTCATCTCTTTTCAGTGCCCTATGCTCATTAATTACAATGATTAACATGCCAGTGTGAGGTTTAACAATTTTATTCAATAACATGCTATATATATCTAAATCTAAAATAATATTTCCATACTGCAATACTGAGATTAATGTTAGTTTAACAGTTGTTTATATTTGACATTTACAAATGTCTGTGTAGTAAACAAAAGTTGCTTACTTAATAGTTAAACGTGTGAAGTAAAAATTTACATATTTATTATAATATAATGTTAATTAATTCATCAACTGGATTAAAACATTAAAAGATCAAACACCCCCTTTAAAATGCAAAGACCTTAGGCATTTATTTTAGACATTATATGGTAAGCAGCTTTTACAAGGATATTTATAGCATTGCTTAGGATTCGAATTATTTTTGAAATTAGGGAAAAACTTCAGCTTTTATAATGTACACATACATATACACATCTTGTTTTTTACATCAGCATACTGCTACGACACTACTGCTACCCTAACGTATGGGAGTGCTTTATAAGCACCAAACATTTGTGTATATCGTTTAATAAATATAGCATTTATTTCAGCCTTAAAAGCAAGTCCAGAATATTTGTTTTACAATTGCTCTGACCTCAAACAGGTAACTCATTTAGTCATCAACTACAAGGGACGATTTGACTTCAGACCTGGAGATTATGTGTTCATCAAGATCCCTTGCATTGCCAAGTTTGAATACCACCCATTTACGATAAGCAGTGCACCAGAGAAAGACGGTATGTCATTTTAATAGATACCACGTCTTGTACGCTTTCCACTTTTAATACCCCAGTTCCACACTCAATTGCTATGACACATGAAGATAACTTGTAAAACTGTACCCCTTCAATTCTTGTTTAGACTAGAATACTACTAATTTTTTCTATTGCGCTAAGATATTTGAAGTTCATTTTAACAAAATAGTGAACAAGACAAGTTATAACACCATTAAGATAAGTTGTAGCTACCATGATGACAAGATTGATAGTGTGAAAGGTGTGGGGTCAATATTATTCAGAAGCCCTAAATGTAAAGGGAAAAGGAGTACCAAGAAGAATCAACATGTTAGTAAATCTAGTACCACTGGTAGAAAGAAAATTATGAGGTTAAATATACCTAGGAACTCTTTAGTCACAAATGAGAGTCCACTAGCGGATCCAGGGGGGGGGGGGGGGGGGGGGGGGGTTCAGGGGGGTTCGATGTGAACCCCCACCTTACATAAAAGCTGGATCCGCCTCTGGAGTCCACAGTCGGAATCATCAGTTGACAATGGGGGGCGTATTCATAAAAGTATTAAGTTGCCTATAGTTTTATGCAAAAGTTAAGCATAAGACTTGGCTAAGACCTTTCGCAAATACAGCCCCAGATTTTTAAGCATGTCTTCGAATGCAGCAACTACAAACCTGAACTTTATAGAATAGAATAGAATAGAAACATTTATATAGCGCAAAATTGATGCAACATCCTCTAATGCGCTTGAAATCAAAAAGGGAAAGTCGAGGGACGTTCGAGGTCATGATCCAAGGTTAGCGCCCGCCAGGGAGATGTACTATGGTGGAGGATATGCTAATCTAAACAAGTAGGTCTTTAGCTGGCTACGGAAACCTGTTATTGTTTGTTGTGATCGTACTGATTGTGGGAGTCTGTTCCATTCTATGGGGGAAGCCACTACAAAACCTCTCCTACCGATGGCCTTTTTGTGAGAGGCTGAGGAAAGAGAAAGACGATTTCCACGTGTTAGACAACTGGTTTTGATCAAGGATGATAGGTATATGGGTTGAGAGAAATTTATAGCCTTGAAAGTAATTAGATTGTACTTAAACAATATACGGTAAGTGATAGGAAGCCAGTGTAGTTTTTGAAGAAAAGGAGTGACATGGCTAGTTCTATCAAGTCTAAAAACAATTCTACAAAGGGCATTTTGTATCTTTTGGAGTTTAGCAACATTGTACTTACTGATGCCATAAAGTAGGGAATTGCAGTAGTCAAGTCGACTACTGATCATTGAGTTTGCAAGCAAGGCTGCAGTTTCCACACTGAGGAATTTACGAATACGTCTTAGGTCCTTAAGGTGGTAGTAGCAGGCTCGACACATATTAGTTATGTGGTTGGAAAAGGTGTTTCCAGAGTCAAAAATTACACCCAGGTTCTTGACTGTATCAGTAGGGGAAATAGAATTTCCGAGAAGTTGAGTAGGGAATTTATTAATGAGGGACTCTCTGGCTTGTCTATCACCTATTATAATAAATTCAGTTTTCTCGGGATTGAGTTTCAATTTCACGCCAGCCATCCAGTTTTGGATACATGTGAGACACTCTGTAAGCTCAGCGAAACTGGAATCAAAATTCCTATTGTCCAATGCTAGATATATTTGGGTGTCATCAGCATATAGATGGTGGGTGACATTGAAATTGGAAATGATATTACTGAGAGGGGTTGTGTAAAGGGTAAAAAGGAGGGGGCCCAGGACAGAACCCTGAGGCACACCATACGGAAGTGAGAACACATCTGAAAAGCTATTTCCTAATTTAACCTTCTGTTTCCGGTTTGAGAGATAGGATCTGATCCACCTCAACACAGTGCCATCAACCCCAAACCAATCTCTTAGGGAATTAAAAAGAATGTCATGGTCGATAGTGTCGAATGCCGCTGAGAGGTCTAGCAGTGTGAGTGCAACAGCCTTACCAGAGTCCAACGAAGCAGCAATGTCATTCTGGATTTTCAACAGCGCTGTTTCTGTGGAATGGAATCTCCTGTAAGCGGATTGGTTGACATTGGAGAGCCTCTCGCTATCGATATAATTATTTAACTGTTTGGCAACTACTTTTTCGATCAGTTTGGATAAGAAACTAAGGTTGGATACCGGTCTATAGTTTTTTAGGAGATTTCTGTCTAAGTTTGGTTTCTTGAGAAGAGGGGTGACATATGCTGTTTTGAAACAGTTTGGGAAACTCCCTTCTTTGAGTGAATAGTTTATAATATTGGTGATTGGAGTGACCAAAATGTCCGCACACTCTTTGACTAGTGCGGTAGGGATTGGGTCCAGGTCGGATGATTTGGTGTTGGATGACCTTAGGATTTTGAGGATGTCATCCTCAGATACAGGCTCAAAAGAGGTCAGGGCACTGCTATTACTCTTCGGTATTGTGAGGGAAACAGGCACTGATGACTCTAAAGCAACTCTGATTTTCACAATTTTGTCACTGAAAAAATGACCGAAAGTGTTAGCTAAATCAGTAGGACTAATATGATCGGGTAGGATGATAGTTGAGGTTTTGTGCAAGATTTTCTTGAAAGTGTTCCACAGAGCCTTGGGGTTACCATTATTTTCAGCAATGACAGTGGAATAGTGCCTGCGTCTTGATTGTTCCAGTAGGAAATTGTAGCGATTGACAGCAGCTCGATATCTTCTCCGGTTGATTGCAGAGTTGTTACTGCGCCATACTCGCTCACACTTGCGCTTCAGACGCTTTGCTGAGAGGATGTCTGAATTCACAAAGCCTTTGTCGGGGTGCACTGGAGCCATTTTCCTCTTTATTGGGGCATGCTTGTCTAGAATGCTGCGCAAGGTGTTGAAATATTGGTGACTGAGCAAACTGGCTGTTCTGTGAGGATGCTTGATTAGATCAGAATTCAGGATGTCCTCTTTAAAATCCGTGATGTTTATCTTGTGAATTTTCCGGGTATTAACTTGTCTAAATTTGCAGGGAACCTCAATAGGTATATTGACCGAAAAAGTGATGGCTAAATGGTCAGATAGCCCAGCTATAACCTTAGCGCAGAGTGCCTTTGAAAAGGTGTCCCTCACACATATGACATCTAATATATGGCCATGAATGTGTGTTGGGGAATCAATAATTTGGGTGAAATTATATTGGCAGAGGGAATCATTGAATTTCTGCGACCAACCGTCCTGTTTATCCAGGTGTAGATTTAAATCACCTAATATTACATTTTCACAACATGATAAGGCAGCACCTTCGACAAAGGAACTGAAATCCTCAATGAAATTGGCTTTGGAAACATTGGGAGGCCTATACACAGTATGGAAAACAATATCCTGAGCATTGCCTGTGGATAGGTGAACAGATATGGACTCGAAGGTATTGAAACACGGTTGAGGCAGAACCTTAAAATCGATATCATCACGGATGAAAAACCCAACACCACCACCTCTCCCCTGCTGGCGTGGAACATGAGTACATTTATAGCCCGGAGGAGTGACACTTGCTATAAAGCTGTCTGTGTCGTCTGGTCGAAGCCAGGTTTCAGTGACCGCAATAATATCAGACTTATTGCTATTGATAAATTCTGCAAGAGCAACAGACTTGTTTCTAATGGATCTAATGTTTATTAGACTCCCAGTTAGAAGGCTAGTATTTGGGCCAGGATTTATACTGACATCCCCTGAGAGGATCAACAAGATGGACACCCATGGGCTGACATGTTTATATGAATGTGTTACCCTACGAATATGTCCTTGTATAGCCAAAAAGGCATAATTGACCCCATTGAGACATGGGTGAATGCCAGAAGCAAAAAATATGGTTGAATAGGTGGGGAAAGAAAAAGGCAGACTTGAGGCAACAGGAATTGGTGTTGTAGAAGGGTTGTCAGTGGTGGTATTGGTTGCTCGAGCAACCAGCAAAAAGTAAAGACAGAGCCAGAAAGTGCAATGCATGTCCAAAAGAAATACCAAAAAAAAAGAAAAAGAAAACTAGAAAAAGATGAACCTACCTTTCCTGTGTACCCACCTGTCTAAACAGCAAACCATAGATAAGTAAGTTTAAGAACACTAAAAAGATTGGTGCAGGATTAGTATGGACAAGGTGTGATATTGTTTGGTTGTAATTTTATTTAAGTTATTGGGTTAACTAGTTATGGTAAGAAATGGACAAGGTGTGATATTGTTTGGTTGTAATTTTATTTAAGTTATTGGGTTAACTAGTTATAGTGAGAAATGTTGAAACAATGTGTGAGAATCCGCGGGAAATGTCCGTTGAGCGATAATACCCGATAGAGCACTATTTACAATTTTACCAAGTTGAAGGAGGTAATATGTGCAAGCAGTGAATGTTAAACAACTAAATATTTTATAAAATGACAATAAAAACAGATACAGACCAGCAAGCTGTGTAAAAACGAGAATATTAGTACCGGTCCGTTATGACAATATAAAAACACGTCTCGCCTGGCGAACGCTAAACCCCAACTTTATGACTGAAAATACAGAACCTATATGACCAATAAGATTTTGTTTGGGACACTATTATCAAGACAAATAAAGAGGTCAACTACTCGAGGGTACAACTGAGGTATGTTCCACTGTTGCTCCAGAAATAGCTGTTTTTCCCACTTTCATGCAATTCTTGAGTACATTCTTCTCTGCCTTCAAACCACTCCTGGCACATAAATTACCCCTATGTTTTTGAGTGTGTCCGTTTATTTGTCTATCTACATGTTTTTGTCTGTGTTTGAGATGCAAAAGTGATGGATAGATTTTATCAGAAAAAATATGTGGGAAGGGCCTGGCAAAGGAAGAAATGATAACATTTTGGCTTAGATCCCTGTCATAATCTGGACATAAAAATAAAATTCATGAATTTCCAATAGTCCCAATTTTAATTATTGTTTTGACTCAAATTACATTATGTGGATACATGGCTGCTGGTGGCTGAGGTCTGCACTCTACAAGTGCCTTCTAGTCAATGTTATTAACCCAAACACCAGGCATTTGAATTATCAAGCCACATAGAAGCCATTAAACCCAACGTTTGCATGGTCAAAACATGCTATGTTTGTGTGTTTTTGATCCATTTTAAGGGGAATTTTCTCTGCACGTGAGAAGTACTGGACACTGGACTCAAAACCTGTACAAGTATTTTGAAGAACATGGTGATGATGCTGGGTTTATTAGGAGATCACAGGCATTCAGCATAAGAGGTATTAATAGTTTACTAGATTATATATTCTAGTTCATTCCCCAGTTAACCTTAACTTAACAGTCCTAACAGTCTTGTATCATCCAGTATTCTTTACAGATGCGACTTACTGGTTTACTAATCTGTGTCTTCGAGAATATCTTAGAGTTACTACTGACTGGGTTTACTAATTTGTGTCTTGTAGTATACTTTACTGTTACCACTGACTAGGTTACTAGTTTGTGTCTTCCAGTATATTTTTAGTTATCACTGACTGTGTTTACTGATTTGTACCTCCCAGTATATTTAAGAGTTATCACTGACTGGGTCTACTAATCTGATTCTTCCAGTATATTTTACAGCTACCATTGAGTAGGTTACTAAATTGTGATTTCCAGTATGTTTTAGAGTTACCATTGACTGGGTTTGCTAATTTGTGTCTTGCAATATACTTTGCAGTATCCAATGACTGAGGTTATAAATTTGACCCTTCCAGTATGTTTTAGTTACCTTTGACTGGGTTTACTCATTTCTGCCCTTTCAGTGTATTTAAGAGTTAAAACTGACTGGGTTAACTAATTCGACCCCCTTAAGTATATTTTACAGACTAGGTTATTAATTTGTGTCCTCCAGTGTATTTTAGAGCTACCACTGACTGAGTTAACTACTTTTTGTCTTGCATTATACTTTACAGTTACCACTGACTAGGTTATTAATCTGTATATATTTGACAGTTAAGCCTGGGTTATTAATTTATGTTTTCTAGTATTTTATCAGTTCATACAAGTTATTGTAGATTTTAAACTACTGCTTCATTTATAACATTGGAACAGTGTAGAATATATCATAACTACACTGAAGTATATAGTAAAGATACTAGATTTATCCCTTAACCACAGGCTTAATAATCAACTCAGCCCTTTTACAAACTAGCAACCCACAAACATGGTCCAGCATATTTAAGACTTAGACGTTTATACAACAACTCAGTTTGTGAAAATATTTTCTTAAACAATTGAGATACAGAAATTGTAAAGAGATGTTTGTGTTATTTTTTTTCTCTTTTTCCACCTTCAAAGATAATGTGAAAGGTTCCAGTTCCATGTGACCTGTGTATCACATTATAAATAGTTCTGGTCTGCGTTAAAAAGAACCTAAAAACATAAAGGAAACAAATGGTTGGGCACATTGCGTGCCTTTTCCTCATTTCTTTATATGTAAAATATGAAATATATTTTAAGCAAAATATGAAAAAGTAAAAATGAAATAAGTATTAAGCAAATTATTATTATAAACACAAAGGAAATAAATGCATGAAGGAGTTTGACCTCCTGTAATAGACTTTGGCCTCAGAGTTCGACTCAAACAAGTATCAATGCTGTGGACCTGCCCAAATATGATCTTGGCTGATGAAACTGACACAAAAACCCTAACTTTTGTACTGCATTCATGTAAAATTGCTTTTTGTCATTTGAAATATGTAATTTATGAGCACTTGAGCTTCATCCTCTATTGTTTATTTAATTCAGTGGCATCCTTCAAGAGAAGTTGGAAAAAAGGCAGCAGGAATGTAGGTATATTTAAAGTTTTAAAGCTACAAAACAATCATGGGGTGAAGGCATTCATCGGGGGCCCTTTGAAAAATCAGGATTTTGTTGTATCTAGAACATGATGGGATGTTTCCTAAAATTGAACCATTACTTTTGGAGTTCATTATCTTTGGAGTAAACACACAGACAAACAAACAGACAAGTGAACGCACCCAAACATACAATCTTCTGGTGAAGGGGATAATATATTTACTGAACTTGTATGCATGCGATAAAGATGTTTGTCATTCAATCCAAAAGTGAAATATATTCTGTAATATTATTTTGTAGATTATTTTTTTGCTTTTATTTAATAACAAGAGCACCTGGAGAGTACAAACCACTGCTAAGCCCCAACCAGTTTTTTTTTAAATCCTGGATCTAGAATTGGTTACTGATCCCTAAAATAAATTAGATCTATAAAAAAGTAAACCTCACTTACTGTGAAATTATGATGTAATTCTTTTCAGTATTCTTTTCCGTATTCTTACTAACATACAAACAAACAAAATGAAATAATAGCATAAGCTTCTTGCGAGAGGTAATGATAACAATGCATTCCCATTCTCAACTCTGTAAACATACTTATAATTGGATCATAATGCAACACTGTATGACAATTAGCAATAATGCACTGTTATATAATCAAATTTGAACCTAAATAAACTGCTTCTATTTGCTATATAGTCTAACTTTGTGAAGAAACAAAATGGTTCCATATAAGTTATAATCAGTTTACTACTTGGAGGGTACTTTTCACCCAGTGCAAATTGGCACATCATTAAGCAAACACTAACTTCAAATGGTGGCCATGGCTGTTGAACTGGATATAAAACCCTGGCTTTGACAAAACTGTGGCCAATCAGAAACATTGTTTTCAATCATTTGATTTGGATGTTGTACCTTGACTAATAATTGGCAATTTAAAGTGCTGATTTCAGGTAAACATACGTTTATCACCCATTAAAACACATTGAAAGGTTAATACTTTTTGTGTAAATTAGTAATTAACTTGAGCTTGGGTCGAAGCCTGTTCTGAAAACAACAAAACATCCACTCTAAGTTTCGTATAAGGAGAGTTAGTAACAATAATGTCTTCAAATTATGGCTGAATGCCAAACAGAAAAGTAATATGTTTTAATGTTATTTCCACTTATTTGCTTTCAGAGGGAGAGTCAAATTGACACCTGGAAGAAGAAATATAAAACCAAAGAAGTTGACATCCAGGTACTTTATAGTCTAAATATGTTTTCTTATATTGACTATAAGTTAATTTGAAACATCACTGCCTTCAAAGTTGGCAAATATAAGCATCTTGGGTATAGCTGAGAAATTATGTGTTTCATTTGGCAAGAAAAATAACTAATAAAAATAATAGAAACATTTATATAAGGCAAATTTGATAAAAAAACTCATATGTGCTGGAATTCAAAATCAGGGGAGTCCAAAACCAGGCAGAGTTAACTCAGTAGGTGCCAACCAAGAACGGATGACTATAGTAGTGGATATGCCAATCTCAACAGGTATGTCTTGAGCTGGATCATGAAACTGGAGCTGGTCTGTTGAGATCCAACAATTAATGGAAGCCAGTGGAGGTTTTCCAGACATGGTGTGACACAGCACATTTCCTATCTGGAATGTATGATATATGGCAAAGAGCATTTTTTAATTGTCTGAAGTTTGGCAATGCTGGATTGGTTGACTCCATATTATAGGGAATTACAATAGTTTAATTAATTGCCAACAATGACGTTTGCCAGAAGCACTGCAGTATCGACACTGAGGAACTTATGAATGCATCTCATATACTCTGCCAGAGAAATAGAGCTTTGAAGCAATGAGATAGGAAATTTTGGTATAAGTGCTTTTCTAGTATCTCTGTTATCAATTATAACAAACTCAGTTTGTAGAGTCTTTCGGTAATATATCCGGCTGCCATCAGCATACAGACGGTATGTAACACTGACCACCTCTGTGTCCCATATTTAGGACATATACAGTGTGCTTTAAATAATAATTTATCCTTACTGCTTAGCCGCATAACTTGGCACACATCAACTTGGCATAATATGGAAGAAAATATTAATTGACATAATTAATGGTTTTAAACTCAACAATTGGTTGTCATCGCCCAAATATACCGTATTATGTAGTTGAGATGACAATTGACATAAATTGTTTTCGGGGATATCTAATTTTAATTCAAAGTTCACAGCTCTGCCACTTGCAGATTCTAAGGGGCAACATGTCCATAATCTTAAATCAGATATGGAAAGCATGAATGAGATCAGCAGACATAGAAGCTCCAAGGAAAAAAGAAAACTCTTATGGATAAGCTTTGAAGAAACCCTAAGATTTTAAAATTGATCTAAAGGATGACAGAGAGGTAGCAAATCTGCAAATTGTGACAACTTAGGACACTGATTTCCGGCATAAGTTACATTATCGCCCCTTAAAAACCATTCTGAAAAAAAATGTTTTGGTTCTTATTTTATGTTATTCAAATACATTCATGACTTGCACTAGTGTCAATGATTTTTTTGCACTTAAAACAAGCAAAAATAAGGTTTTTAGTCTAAGTTGTACCATGCTAGGACAAGAAGCAATATGTCAATTGGTCAGTAAGTTGTACAAGCATTTAGCTTTGTAAGGTGTATTTTGACTGGTCCCATGCCAATATGAGGCACCAACTTTATGCAAAAATCATATTATCACCTCAAAAAGTCACTGTAAAAGGTTGATTATTAGAAATCAGTGCACATGTATGCTCCATACGACACCTGATGCCAAATTTGTGACACCGATTTTTCCCTACTGCTCCCTGCTTCGGTGTATTGTAACAAAAAAATCGTAGAACAAAAATCTCGAATCCCATGTCAGATGTCACAAGCCGTATACATGTGTATGTAGTCATATATTTTAACAGAATGAATTCAATATGGCATAGTTTTCCTCCATTTTGTAAATTTCAGGTGTCAATTAGAGGACCATATGGAACACCCACAAGAGAGATCTTTGACACAGAGCATGCTGTCCTCATTGCCTCTGGCATTGGAGTGACACCCTATGCTTCCATTCTACAAAGCATTTCATACAGAGTCCGCGCTGCCAAAAAGACCTGCCCCCACTGTACAAAGTCTTTTGTGGACAGAGACAGTGTCACCGGAAGTATGAAGCTCAAAAAGGTGAGTTTATTTGAGGTTTTAGATCGCTTTCAACACTGTACAGGTCATACCAAGACTGGTAGTTGGGAGGGCAGAGGAAACCAGTACACACAGTTGGTCAAGGTTCTGTACTGTAAAGTTGGTAAGTTGATCAACGTTCTGTTCTGTACCAACCAACGGCAAGCAACTACCAGCTTTCCCACTTGAGGTCAGACCGGGAACTGAACCCTATCTCAGAGGTGGGGTGCGAGAGTGTTACCACTCTGCCACCGTGGCCCCGTAACTAAAAGGTGGGAGTTGATTTTGTACAATGTATGTGTACAGTGATCAAGTATGTTCTGTATTTGAAGGATCATTAAATAACAAGTTAACAAATACTGTTACTATTTTGTAAATCTTTAAGTATGATAAAGATAATTAGATATTTAAGTTTATATTTTTTACAATTTCAAATTCTGTTTACAAAGAAAATTGAATCAAAAGCAGTGTATCAATGACCAAATAATAATAATAATGAAGTATTATAAAGCTCCAAATTATATTATTTTATTAATGCTTTGGGGGGATATAAACTTCTTTTCAAAACATGTGAAAATACAATCATTTGCAAAAATTTTACTTCCTATTAACACTCAAAAGTCAAAAAAGACATATAAAGCAAATTAAAGTAAGTGATTATGAGTTGACCACAAATTGGTGGTTAGCTGTTCCAGGGGCGATTCTCTACAATAGGTCTCTGTGATATAACCTCAGATGTAGAAAGGCCTGTTAAAATCCCATGTAGGATCTTTACAATTCCTCAGGTGGATTTCATATGGATCAACCGACAGCAGCATTGTTTTGAGTGGTTTGTGAGCTTACTACAACAGCTGGAGGAGGAACAAGAAGGTGGCTATATATGCTATATATCTTAATTAAATGTAGAAATAAAGTCATAAAGTGTACTTTGTGTCTCCTCATCATAGATTGCCAATACGTCAACACAAAATCCTTATTTGTGTCTAACTTATTTATTTTTTTTATTTTTTACATCATGTCTATTCTATATTAGTCCATTCTGTACTTTTATAGCGCTTAACTCTGCAAAAGCAGACTCTAAGGCAAAGCACCAGAATACAATTCAAAAATCATCATTCCATAGCCATTGCCAAGTCCAATACTACAGAGATACAGCATAGATTAAATGCTAAGGTGGGAAAGCCAATTTGAAGAGATAAGATTTTAGCTTTTTTCTGAAACAGAAGAGAGTTGGGACAGAACGGATCTCATCAGGTAAATCATTCCAATCTGTAGGAGCATCAAAATCAAAGCTGTGGCCAAAGTATTTTGGGATTTCTGTACAGATGGATAGAATTGAGGAATCCCACAGAAACATTTTATCTGGCTGGTTGTATCTTGTACTATATCTTCCACAATGAGTAGACAAAAAAAAACCAAAATAACTGGGATGACCACTGTGAAAAAAACGTGTAAACTAGAATGGCAGTTTTGAAGATACAGTGAAATTCAAAAGGGATCCAATGTTGTTGTTTGAGTTCAGGAGAGGCCAGTCTATTTGTTACAGTTTATGACAATCCTAGCAAGTGTGTTTTGTATAACACTGCAGTTAGTCTTTGTTGAAACTGGACAGACTCCTGATAACCAAGGTGACTACTCACCAGGCCTTAACTGAAACAACTCATAATTTGAAGGTGTCATCATCACATGAGTAGGTGTCATCATCACATAACATAGACCTCTAAATAAAATAAACAGACCACAGTGCAGGGGCGGATCCAGCTTTTATGTAAGGTGGGGGTTCACATCGAGTAAGGTGGGGGTTCACATTGAGTAAGGTGGGGGTTCACATCAGAGGTGGGGGAAATTTTTTTTTTTGACATATTGCTTCTAAGGGGGTCGGGGGGCATGCCCCCCTGGAAAAAAAATTTTGGGTAAAAATAGAGTGCATTTCCTGTAAATTTAACACCACTGTCAAGAAATAATTTTGTACTTTGGGTTGAACCCCTTTACATTATTTTTCAGGGGGGGGGGGGGGGGGGGGTCGAACCCCCTGACCCCTGACCCCCCCCCCCCTCCCCCCCCGATCCGCTAGTGCAGTGGTCTTGGTCCTGGTCCAAATTTTAAAAGAAATTGTCATCACTTCTTCATTTTCTGGCGGGATTGTAACTGAGTTTATGGGATAGTTGAGTTTATGGGATAGTGTTGGGCTGGTCTGGTGTGTACAGACCTTTAATAAGTCTAAAATAATAGACTTCTTATGTACATCTTGATAATTATCTGTTCTAATCACAAATTTCAGTTGCATTTGTATCTTCATTGGTTGAAATAGCTTGGCTTTCACATAATATTTACAGAACACTCTTTACGTTTACCAATATTGTGTTTTATGAAGCCTGAGAGTAAGTGACATTTCCTGATACCCACAAAGACATCAATTCGAAGCAATTTTTGCAACAAAAATTAAATTTGCCATCCTGCGTCAAACAATAATGTAGATGCTAAGGGTAAATTCATTTGGAGAATTAACCAATTTTTAGATTTCTTAATATTTCATTGTCTACATACACAGCGCATTTGAAGATTTCGGAGATGAAGTTTTAATTAAAGTAATATTTTTTATCCAAAAAAATTTTGGAAATATTTACTTCAATATCTTTTGATTGACTTATACACACTTAATAAAATAAATTTGCATAAGATATTTAAATAGTACTATAGTATTATGCATATACATGTTTAAAATATGTGTAACAATGAATGAGCATGTATATGTCTATTTATTTATACATCTGGTACATATACATGTGTAATACGTACAATAATAAAATATATTATAACTATTTATGCATCAAATGATTTGCACATACAGTTTTACATTATATTTTCAGATTCAGGTTTTGATGGATTTCTGGATATGACCATGTTCATGACGTCAGCACTGTCAATGAATGACATGAAGGGATTTGGTCTTCAGGTAGCACTGGAGGCCATGCAGAAGAAAGGCCACAGAAATGTACTGACTGGCCTCAGAAGCTCACTGAGACCAGGCAGACCACAGTGGAATACTGTAAGTTGGCCTTTCTAAAGGGGTTATCACATTTTTCTGTTCCAATGAACACATTTATGAGCATAAATATTTGAATCAGTTGGACCAAAACATTTCAAAAGAAATTAATGCTTAACAAAAATATAACTTCATGCAATATTTTTGCAGAAGGTGTTACTTTGACATGGTTAAAGCTCAACATCATTTTCAAGCTACAGAATACCTTTGGGTTTACAACATATTAGTAGAAACAGTAGATACCCAGCTCAAAGACAACAGGTTTGAATCTTTGCATTGACCTTAAATGATGACGAGGCCAAAAAGTCTTTCAGTCTACATGCATAAGCTGCAAAGCCATCAGAGACATGAGTAGTGCACTAAAATTTATGAAAATCTGAGGACAAAAACCAAATTTCCTCTCATTTATGTACTCCATACCTGTCCTAGAACTCAGACGGTCACCCATCCAAGTACTAACTTGGCCCATTGCTGCTTAACTTCTTGAAGAGGGCGGTACCCATCATGCTACACCACAATTAATGCAAGTCTGGTGGCATAAAGTAATCTGTCACACCATGAGCCTCGTTAGAGCCCATGCTTCAAAAATTCACTATTTGCTTGTTGACAGTTGCTGGTATATACTTTTGCATTGTAAAATCTGCACTTCTCACTTTGAAAAAAAAAATATTTGCGTAAAAGCTTCACTCGTTGCAAGGATTTGATTGATTTAGGGTTTTAGACAGATATGCAGACTTTTGTATTTATGAATAAAAACTAAAAAGGGAGCAAAACATAAAACAGCCTCAGTTAGTACAGTTTTCAGGTCACCTTAACAATCATATAAAAGTGTCGGTACTTCAGTCCTTTACCTCAGGGTCATTTATAAAAGGTTTTCTAATGTACAAAAAACTAAGTGGATGCTATAGTTTATGGTCACCTTACAGATCTATATGTGCTGCTATTTGCTCAAGTGATTAAGCTGCCAGTCCAGGGGTGGTTTCTTAAAAGGATTTTATCCAAGTTTTACACTTAAAGTTGAGAGTTTTGAGTTAAACTTAGCCTGTGATCTTAGACTTTGGATATTTCCCAACAAAGCTTTTGTTCAAACAGGATAC
Source organism: Sabellastarte sp. h YS-2021 (assembly GCA_964017235.1). Taxonomy (NCBI): domain Eukaryota; kingdom Metazoa; phylum Annelida; class Polychaeta; order Sabellida; family Sabellidae; genus Sabellastarte; species Sabellastarte sp. h YS-2021. Next base: position 169,640,396 of record OZ024929.1, on the reverse strand, counting down.
AGTACTAAATGGGGAGCCAGTGTAGTTTATACAAGAAGGGTGTAATATGGCTGAATTAGTTTTGTTTGCAGGTGATGCAATCTAAGATATGAAAAGAACAAATATAACACCTCCTTAAAGTAGTCCTTGGAAGTTATGGTAACAAGGTTTTTCATTGCAAACCATCACTTACCCTAATAGCCCTTTCACACTACAGGTATCCGCCACAGTTATAGGCGTTGGGAAAAACACCCCTGTCTTTCAATTACTGTTCAAGGTTCGTATGGCACCTTTGTGACACAGTGGCAAAACGTCCATTACCTTGCGAGTCCCACAGTTGTTTTCAAAAGTTTAAAATTTCCACCTCTGATTTCATATGGTGAGCATGTGCAGACAGTTCCATGCATGTACATATGAATTTCTTACTGCGGTAACCAAAGATGTGGTCCATTGTGTACATGTTTGAGGTTGTGACTCGATCATCTTGCGGTGTAATACGACGACATAAGGTGAGTTGATGTATTGGAAGTTTCACCACTGTTTGGACGGTAGAAAGCAGCTCAAAACCTACCTGTACACCAAAGCATACCCACCTTAGCCTGGATCATTCCCCTGGCATTCTTCATGGTACTTGACCCCTGCTATGCCCCTGGATACAGAAATTTTGATGTCTGCTTTTGCTTTGTTGCACCTTAGAGTCCTCTTATTTGGGGAGATTAAGCGCTATAAAAGTCCAATTAGAATTAGAATTAGTTGAAGGACACAGGGGCACTTCTCCAAATGCCTATAACCTCAAATTACACCGCCTGTAGTGTGAACAACTCGGAAATGTGGGGACCTAGGTGGCAGTTCTTCTGGTAAGTAAAACTTCTGACCATGGGAAAGAATATGTCACTAGTAGTATATTATTGAGGATAAATGAAGGGTCACATGATACAGAAAAACCACTGGTGTTATTTGATAAATTAGTCTATGCTTATTCTTAACCAAATCAACCTTTGTAAAATCTATTTAAGCCCAAGGCTTAACCAATAGCTAGATCATATGTTCCATGCTGGTCTCAAGAGTTACATACAGACACAGGGTTCTAACTGGTTGGAACTTGATGTCAGCTGGTTGTGTTGTATGTGTTAAGTAGTATCCGTAAGGTTTATATTTAATATGTTGGGCCTTGTATTGGGGTAGGATGCATTCAACACAGAATGAACAGGGTAATGGGGCCAGGGCAGCACTTTTGAAATGTTTGTCATAGCTTTTACATCCTCTCAACGCGGTGTATTAAAACATGCTGGCAGCATGGGTGAAGTAAGGTGGCAGTGGTTTATGGGGTGGTGGTGGCTCATTTTAACCATGGACTATCAAGACACCAGTAACAGGACAAGATGGTGAAGCAGAATTCAAATATAACTTGCTATGACCGCCTCAGTGTGAATGGACCAATAGACAAAAAGCCCAGATTTAAGTCCGTGGCTTTTCGTAAGACCTGCATAAGTCTAACACCCTTTATGATACTAGCCTAGATGTGACCTGTATGCTGAGACCAAAGTTTTACTGAGCCGAAAAACTCATTTCAACTACTGTTGCTTTGTATGATATTATATCTATTGTGTTTATTATTTCATTTATCCATGTTTCCATTATGACCTAATGTATGTGTGTTCTGCAGGTATTTCAAGATTTGAACTGCCAGAAGAAAGGCAATGTGAAGGTGTTCTATTGTGGCAATCCAGCCCTCGGCAAAATACTGAAGGAATACTGCGATGCATTTGGATTTGGGTTTTCAAAAGAGACATTTTAGACAGGCACAGTAATTACCAATGCGGCTATGTTTTCGGCAGCATGCATTTTTCTGTTTGTCTGCCTGTTTGTAACTTGACAAGTTATCGATAGACTTTGATGAAACTTTCTGGAAAAGTTGATAAAGCAACAAGGGACAGATACTTTGATTGTGGTCACCATCTGAATCCAGGAATTTTTAAAAGATTTTTTAGCATTGTAATCATAAGCATAATTAGATGTCTTGGACATTGACAGAGGTTTACACTCTCTGGGTGCTCTTCTTTAACATGTAATTTTGTTTTGTCAATCTTACACATGTTTCTTCCAAAGTTTAGAGGCACTAAACAACTCGTGTTGAGGATAACAATTATTGAATGTAATTTTGCTATAAACCAAGTGGCTAGAAAACTCTGATATCATTCCAAATGAGAATTCTAGAAGAAAGTAGAAAAAGTATTGCTAATTTGTGGGATAATTTAATGTGTGATAATTGCTAAAAGTTTATTTCTTTGAGCTTTAGTGATCCCCAAGAGATTTTATAGTTTACTACCTGCCATTGTGGCCTAGTGGGTAACACTGTTCATTAGAAACATTGAATGCGTGGGTTCGATCCCAGGTGAATGCAGACACATGACAAATGTGACATTGGCTTGGGTAACCAAATATAATGACTATCATCTGTAATTTGGTGCTATCCCCTGGTGAAAGGCTACAGACCCCTGGGGCATTTATAATAGTTCATTCCTGATTCTATGTATTTCAGTGGAGGAATGTCAGTCATTAAAAAGCTTGAGCTGTACCTGTGCAGTCAGGATAAGTTAAATAATACTTTAAGTCCTGTAGTAAACCCTGTTTCTCATCTATGGATTGAATCTCATTATGGTCAATTTATTGATAGATATATATGTCCTCCATAGACTGAAGACATTTGACCTTGAAGCTTGTTCTTCAAGTTCAGCCCTTGACCCCTAAAATGCCCCACTGAAGCTATTTTTGCAACCGAGTTGATCACTTCAACACTTGGAGATTTTTTTTTTTTTTGGGGTGGGGGGTGGGGGTGGGATGGGGGTCGTTTGCTTGTATAATTTTAGCTTAGTTTCTTATGTCCTCAATATTTTTGCTGCTTTTGTAGATCTAAGTCCATAGCTAAGTGAATAATAGCACTTGTAGCTGCTTTGTGTAAATTGTTTATAACTCTAAAATGACTGCATTTACAGCATTTTACTAAAGTATGTTGTTAAGCTACTTTGTATGTACCTACAAGATGGTACATGTTTTTTTGAGGTAATGAGTAACAGCTATTTTCTGGGTTAAACAGTAAGGAAAATGAGTAAATGACTTTTTTTATTTGTAGCAGTTATTCAATTTAGAGATTCTTTATCAAATAGGTTGTTCAGTTTATTTATTTGCGGTTTTATATCGCTTCCAACACTGTACAGGTCATATCACGATGGGTAGTTGGAAGGGGAGAGGAAACCAGTACATACAATTGGTCAAGGCTCTGTACTCTAAACTGCTGACCAACGGCAAGCAACTACCAGCTTTCCCACTTGAGGTAGAGCCGTGAACTGAACCCCGGCCTCAGAGGTGGGAGCGAGAGTGTTACCACTCTGCCACTGTGGCCCCTAAATAGGTTGTTCAGCTACTTTTTGATGACCTGTGTTGTGGCAAATTTTCAGAACTGTAGCTCCAGTGCTAACTAAGTAATAAATACATTTTGTCAATGAGTGATTTGGGGCAAAATTTTGGACCCCCAGGAACTAATGAGTACTCCTTTACAGATTCTAATAATTTAGAATTTTTCAAATTTCAGCTGCCATCTTGAATTTTGGTGAAAATATAAGAAATTGTATATCTTGAAAACTGTAAGAGATAGAGCGATTTCGGGCTAACCTTGGACACTGTGGGTACTAAAGACACTCTCTAGAGGACTACTCTCTTAAGGTCCTTGAATAATTTTTAATTTTGGCCACCATCTTGAAAAATGTCATGGATATATCTAACATCTAGCCACAGATGCGTGTCCTTTGTCTAGTTAGTTTTTAAATTTATTATTGAAGCAAAGTGGTGGAAAATAAAAGAACAACATCCCTCTATTACTTGGGTAATTTTTCTATAACCCCTCTGCAAAAAAATGTTCAGTAAAAATAAACAAAGTTGATTAGCCAAGTACTAACTGTAAACTTTGCTGTTTTGGTAAAGTTTTTTGTAATATTGTTTGAGTTAGACTTTCATCAAGTCCTTTTGTCTTTTGTGAAATATATGGGTACTGTATTACTTTTGAGCCTAACAAAACAATTTTCAGTGACTACCCACCTTATTCCAGAATGCTTGTGGTATAATGAACTCCTATAAGTTTCTAATATTCAGGTTACTGGTGGATACAAAGACCTGGAGCAAGTCTATGTTGGAGTTAAATAACTTAGTTGCTTAAGCCTGGTCTCAGAATCAAATCTGAAACTTTTGGCTCAAATATTCAAAAAAAAAAATTTTATTTTTGGGGGTCTGTACTTAGATTTAGATGGACTTTCATTCAAGGGATTTCACGAAGAGACTCATCTTAAGATTTGGCAAGTCAATTTGCAGTACAATTTAAGTTCCCCAAGGATGCATCTCAAATTGTGAGCCCTGAATTTCAAGGTTTATTTTTGGACTTTGAATCAATAAATATTCAATTCTAATAGTACTTTTATAGCACAAGAGACTGGGCCAAATCTGAGACCTTTTTGAAAATGGTCCAAGGAGATCAATGCAATAAAAACAGTAGAGATGCCATATATTTGCTTCAATTCCAGTATAATTTTAAGGAATAATCTCCCTCTATAAGTGTCAAAGGACTACTTTCAAAGTTCTTTAAATATATTCAGAGTGAGAGTCCTCTCCCAGCGTTGTTAAATTGGTTTTCTTGTTTTGAGAATATTTTGTGTATTCTGGATTTGGTATAAGATGCTAGTATTTGATTTCTCTGTTCACTAACATGCCTTGTATTCATGTGTGTTAGTGTCTAAAATTATTTTTACTAATTTTGAAGCCTTGAGTATTTATTATCTTATTCCATTTTTAAAAAGTATTTCACAGTTATATTTTAAATGCTTGCAACATATAACATGTTTGAGAGGGCCAGATCAGGATTTACGGCCCTAGGACATATCTCTGTATGGCTTGATGACCTTTTCAAGCAGGAATAATTGTTTTAAATGCCCAAATAGTATTTAAATAATTTCAAGTTTCTATATTGATAAAACATTAGTGTAAATTCTAGGGATTCCCCTTCAGCTCAGCTGGTTAAAGAGCTGGACTTGTGTGTATTTCTGTGCATAATCGAAAGGTTGTGCGATCGACTCCCAGCAGAACCAATCAATAATATCTTTTACAGTACAATAACCATAAGAATAAGGACATCATCCAAAAGGCAAATACATACAGAAATGGACACAAGGAATGGTGTTACCCAAACATAAGATTCTTAAAGCCTTAGAAATGATATATCCCTGATGTATATATCATATAATTATTTTTGAAATTGTTAATGTGTGAAGTGAGGACAATGCATATCTCTGTTAGGGTAGGGGGTATGGGAATCATACTGCCATCTGACCTGTTCTGACATATGTGTATGGGAATCATACTGCCATCTGACCTGTTCTGACATATGGGTATGGGAATCATACTGCCATCTGACCTGTTCTGACATATGGGTATGGGAATCATACTGCCATCTGACCTGTTCTGACATATGTGTATGGGCATGTTTTGGACAATAAATCAATGTTGTATATTTAACACAAATAAAAATGCACACCAAAGCTTGTATTCAACAACTGTTATTTTGTGTAACTTGGTAAATGTGCATTAGTAAAACTTGTATGAAATATATTGTAACAGATAATTCACAAATTGCAACAAATGCAATTCTCATGTACAAGTTGCACTTTGTACAAACTGCAACTTGGACATTACAGTAACGACAAGTCTTTTATAAGAATTCTGTAAGAGTAACAAATATGAAATTCACCTGTAATAAAACCCCATTTAGTTTCATTCTCTTGTGGGATATTTACACAATCAATGCCTTAATTAATTCATTAGCTATTATGTAATTATTACTTATCAAACCTTTGTGTAAATCAAAACCTTAGATAGGTTACTGTTGGGTTTTTGTAGGAAAAATCCTTCAAATTTAACAATAACTCTGACCCTATCGTTAACTAATGGTTAAGTAAACTGTCAGTTCTTTACATCCATATAAACATTAAGTTACAGTTGTTGTATAAAAAAGTTACTGAAGTGTTGTCCTGTAAGGTAATGTGAATATATATGGTAATTTACATAGGTCTAATAGTAATTAAGACTTTTAACTAACATTTGTGACCCGGAAGGAATATCTACAGACAATTTAATGGCTACTGAAAATGTAACCACTACACTATCGTATTGTCATTAAGTATTCAATAGTTTGCTATTTTATGAATCCTCCCAGGCCCCAGATTAGGTCTTTGATCTCCCTGATGCAAAGTTGAAAGAGGTATGCAGCATATATAGAAATGTATATCATTAAGGTGCCTTAATAGCTATTTTATTGCTTTTACATGCGATTGTGATATTTTATAGATGATGTAGAGTTTTTATTAGAATGTGCTACTATTTTAAGATGTCTGTATTATGAAAAATACAATATATTTTTATATATATATATGCCTGTAAAATTGTTTGTGATAGCAGAAAGAGCTGAATAAAAGCTGTTAATAAATGATATCTCAATGTGTCATGAATAATAACTCAGATATTATTAAATCTGTTGTTCCAAAGCATTATTAATAATATAAAGTTGACATAATCTGCATCATTTGTCATATTTAATATATAACATGTAAAATTTTAACTATAATGTAAGTTTTAATAGATACTGACTGAAAATAGAGTCACTTCTCTATGGAGTATACGGTTCCCGGCACGGCCTCAAGTGGGAAAGCTGGTAGTTGCTTGCCGTTGGTCGGCAGTTTACAGTACAGATGGGAGTTGAACCCACTATGGTCAGACTGTGACAGTAATTAGATGCCAAAGTTGCAAACTACTGGGTCACTGAGGCTACTGAGTGATCTTCTAAGAGAGTATTCTTAAAGTGATTATATTAAGTAGGCGTTATCATAGCTTAAAAGGCCAACATTTTGCCACTTTGGCTCAGACCAAATACACTGTGTTAAACAAAACATAACAGGGCTGGGATTCACAGAAGGTCTTAAGTCTTAGACCATTTTTTTGCTTAGAACAGTCTTAAAGTTATGACTCTTGTCTTAGCTAAGATTTCTCTTAAATTGGGATTCACAAAAAGTGCTTAGCAAAATCTTAGCTGAGACAAAATTTGTGCAAAAAGTCTTAACTACTTTGAATTCAAATTAACAAATTTTAGTAAAACAAAAATATTTTTCATCGATAAATACAACAAACATGCTCTTCAAAATTATAAAATAGATTTGTTACTTTTTTTTGGTTAAATTATGTAAACATAGTAGTCTTTGTGTTTTATTGTGAGTCAGCCATTATTATGACAATATTTTTACAAAAAGAAGGTAAAATGTGGAAACGTATAGGTAATTAAATGATGTAAATTTCTATTACAGTCCACAGAAATTACTTTTATAGGAAGTATAGATCACCGTAGTATTTTTTTGTTGGCATATCAAACGGTAAAATGTAAATACATGCAATGGAATATTTTAAAAATGACTTAAGTCTGCCTTGCAGTGGTCCTAAAGTTTTGACAAAATCTAAGACAAATTTTTGTCTAAGACCTTTTGTAAATCCCATTTTGTCTAAGCAAAAAAAGTCTTAACTTAATGACAAAATTCTTGCACAGTTAAGACTTTTCTCTTAAAGTTAAGACAATTTTTTGTCTAAGACCTTTTGTGAATCCCGGCCCAGATGTTTTATGGCACAGCTTTCTACTCCCACGCTGTATGTGTTTCTGCAACAAATTGGGAGATATGCAAGTAAAGAAACAAGGCCAGAATTTCTTTTAATCTAATTGTGCGAGCTGCAAAGCAATCCATAAAAGTAGTAAGTAGTGCATAATTCATGAAAGTCTGTAGACAAAACAATAACAAACAAAACAAAAAAAGATCTCTGGATGTGTAAAGCTTGGATAGAGCTCACACTTAAAAATAATAACAGTACAACTCCTGTACACAATGATACACACTTTATTCTTCAGTTTATGTAATACATCTTTATACGCAAGTGGCAAAACTACAGCTGGGCAACTTTCCCAGTAACAACACAGGACAAAATATTACAAAATAAAATTCAGCTCTTATTATCACAAGCATGTGATGTAAGATAATTTTTCTCTTACTCAATTATGTAAATCTTTTTTTATCTTATTTTCATAATCTTATGATATAAAAACCCATTCACTCTTCAGGTGGTATCACACACGGTAACTCGCATTTGGTGAAACGTGCTTGTCCTTGGATCACCGTCTGACGTCCATATGGGACCTTGCAAGTCAGTGGCAAACTGTCCATTACTTTGCAAGTCCCACGGTTGTTTCCAAAAGTTTCAAATTTCCCTCCCCTGATTTCAGTACTGTGGGCATGCACAGGCGATTTTGGGCATACGTGTATGAATTTTTTACTACGGTAACCGAAGGTTGGTTTACGGTGTACAGAAGTTTGTGATTTGGCCATCTTTCAGTGTAACACAGTGACATAAGATGATTTAAGGTATTGGTCATTTCGCCATGTGTTCGTCTGATGGTTAGTGAAGGTCAGTTGAGGTTTAACGGAGGTTGTTTCTTGGTGACCAATGTTTGTAGTACTGTCATTCTACTGTTATTGATGCCGCCGAGAAAAGCTCCTTACCGCGGCATGTGCCAACTGTAGCGTGAATGGGGCATTATATGTTTAAAAATTGTGATATCACAAACTGCAAAATATTGGGATATAAGCACTTTGACTTGCATTTATTGTAAATAGTTAATTACATATGTATTATACTCTATGTACCACTGCATAAAGTCCCAATGTACAACAATGATTTTCATTTCTAACTGGACTTTGAAAGAGCTTAATCTCCCCTTTTATTAAAGAGCCTTTACAGTTTAACACGGTGCAAACACGGTAAACCAATTTTAATATCTAGCAACAGAAAAAAGGTCAAGCCCCAATGGGAATGCTAGGGACATATAGAGACTAAGGTAGGTGTATGCCTTGCCCTGAAGGTAGGATTTGAACTTCTTTCTGAAAGAGATAATAATGGGGGATGCATGAATCACATTGGCTAGAGCATGCTTCTTGATACAATAAAATAATACAATACAAAACAAATTTTAGTTCATTAACCATTCTTCAACTTTTACCGGATGGCAGGTATTGTCAATATAAAGTATAGATGGCAAGTAAAAATTGCCATATCTTCTTTATTTCCAGTCTGATCTTGAAAAAATGTTTCCACACTTTGATGACTTAGGTTCCCATGCCGCTTTTTGCTGCAGAAAAGGGTCCGATATCGGCTACCATTTTGGATAATTAACCTTGTAATTAGTTACACTCCACCATGATATATTGAAAAGCCTAATGTAACATTTTCCCTCAATTTATATAGAGCATATTTTGATATTATGCCCCCCCCCCCTTTTTTTTATTGTAGAATGTTATGGGATAGTAAGTTTTCTTAAATAGAAAACATATATCCACTTAAAAGTTCATATCATTTCTTAACTCTGTCGAACTAAATTTTTTCCTTAATAAGTTACCAAAGCACTATTATTTCATTATCAACATGTGATATTATAATTCCACTTATTCACTATATAAACCTAATATAAACATATATAAATATATAAAAATAATTTATTTATCTAAAAATTCAAGGAAGTTTCTGATTTATTCAGTTCCACAATGCGTTATTTTTCAAATGGACAATGTGAAGGTCACTTTAGGTGATACCAGTTCCATTTCTTTTAAAGTGGGCTGGTTCCCACTCCACATTTTGTTTAGTGAAATGAAGGCTCAAAACTGAGTCTATCATATCAAATTGAGAGAGATATATTTTTCAACCTATCCCTCTCAGAAACTGTAGTTTCTAAGACCTGCTGTGTACCTGTGCACTACTTTGCTTTAAACTCAAATTTATTTGGAATATCCAACAAATACTCTTAAATATACATATATAGCAATATCTATTTTATATAATTTTACAAGAATATATGGCCAATAGATGTATATTTATATAACAATTGTGAAACATAGATCCTGGTAAATTCCCATAATTCCTTGCGGTTTTGGGGAGGGTAAGTTTTCGGTAAAACAAAATAGCCACATAAGAATAGTACAGGCCTTAGCTTCATCCATAACTCCCCAGCAACTGTATAATCCTACATCAATCTGGCTGCATAATCCTATATAAATCTGACTGTATAATCCTATATAAATCTGGCCTGCTGTGGAGGATAATTCTGGGTTGGGGGATAATTACCCTGTGGGAAATTCATGGGCTGGCCTGGATATCTGAACTGTGGTGTATTTGTTCCTGAGGTCATTTGCCTATTCGCCATCCTTGCCTGACTGGTCTGGGAGTACGACGGTTTGATCCTGTGTGTATAGGGATTACTAGATTTGGCGTACGGATTGGGTTTGGATTTCGTCACGGGCTTGTCTGGTGGCAGGTTCTTCATGACATGGAGAGAATACGCCGGGATGATGCGTTCCTTCTTTGGAGCTCCAAACATCCAGATCTTGATGATTGTCATGAGTATGACGACAAACATGATTGCAATCAGGTTGCTGGTGATGGCTATCCACATGTGTCTGAATCTGGAAATAGAACATTCCTTGCAATATGACCTCTGTTTTTTTCTAGGGGGGAAAGGGGGCAGAGTGGTAATACTCTCACCTCCCACCTCTGAGATCAGTGTTCGAATCCTGGCCCGACCTCAAGTCAGAAAGTTGGTAGTTGCTTACCGTTGGTCAGCAGTTTACAATACAGAACCTTGACCAACTGTATGTACTGATTTCCTCTGCCCATATAAAACTACCCGTCATGATATGACCTATACAATGTGTTGAAAGTTACGTTAAAAACCCAAATAAACATCTGTAGTTTCTAACCATAATTACGTGGTTTTCTTTTAATTAAAATATGCAATGACACAATCACAGGTTACAAAAATATTTTAGTAAAGTCGGAAAATTAAAGTAATCCACCTGTTAGAATGGCTGTTAAATACCAATAATATAATTTGAAATCAGCAATCCAACTTGCATACAGAAAGTCCCCATTGTCACTCCGACTACCTTATATGGTATAGGAAAGTGTAAGAGTCTTGTCGCAGACAATCAGTTGTTAAGAAATATTAATTGTTCTGGTTTGCGCCAAGCTGAGGCCTGTGGGGAGGAGTACACAATAGAAAATTCTCCCAAGTGACATATATGAAAAATATATTACATATCAAGAAGAAAATACTATATAACCACCATCTTGAATAAATAATAAGTCCTTATTTACAGAAATAATGGGTGGATACACGCTCGCCTCCCACCTCTGAGATCAGAGTTTGAATCCCGGCCTGACCTCCTGTGAGAAAGATATGGTAGTTGCTTGCCATTGGCCCGCAATTTAGAGTACAGAACCTTGACCAACTGTATGTACTGGTTTCTGTTGCCAGGTACTAGGCATGACAATAGATATATAAATGAAAGAAAAATTACCCAAAAGATTATCATATATATATGTTACAGTAAAAATGTGAAATCGGTAAATAGCGTATTAACTGATTTCACATGTTTACTGTAACATATATATGCACTAAAGATAAATATTATGCAATTTAAGCAGAAAATGCAAAGGTTGAATTGTGTATGTTTTGCAGGGACATTGTACACACAATAATGCAAAGTATTTAATCTTTGACCGTGGAAGCCTAAAACCTCTAAAATAGATCAAAAGCACATTTAAGTGAAAAAAACCCAAGCTTTTTACGTGTTGTGACCTTGCTAAAAATATTATATCTAATACTCTGAAAACTTCATAGCACACAGAATACAGGTAAACAACCTGTTTTATCCTGCGAATGTCCCTGTCCATATAAATGGAGCGACAAGAAATATTTAAGGGTGGCATTTATTAATGAAATTATATTTCAAAAATATGACATATGATATATTTACAGTTATATATTGCACTAGAGATTTTTATAGAAACATGTTGTCTGTCTGATGTAAACTTTGTGGTAAATATGTGACTTAAAATAAATCACAAATACAGATAAGCACAATGTACTTACCCCACAACCATTTTAAATTCTTGGTTTTCTGACACTGGTATTATTCCAAAAATATGATCTTCTATAAAAACAGAATCCTAAAAGATATCACCTGTGTTTTATTTTGATATGGGTTTTCATTTAGCATAGATCATATTGATTAGTACAAATACCTGTCAGTTGAGATAAAAGTTTATCAGTTATTTGCAGTTACAAAGTTCAGGAACAAGAATATTTCTTATTAAAATACCATGCAAATGATAAGAGTGTGTATGTTCACCCGATATTTTGTGCTGATATATAAGTAACTAATGAGATTTGTTCTTAAGTCAATTTAAATTTCTCCCCAAAAACAGTATTAAGTTGTTGCTATGTCTTTGAATAAGGTTAGATTAGACTTAGTCTTAGTACTTATATAGCCACCATTAGCATACTCCAACACAGCTATATTATTTTATTTCCAACCTGAAACCTTCAGTTCATTATTACTTCGGCCAGGAGATCATGCTTTTGGATATGTTCATTCGTCCTTTTGTGAACCAATTTGTTTGTTTGTATTCACGAAAAGAAATGTGTAGGGTCTGGCCAAAGGAAGATATACTCTGTTCTGTTCAAAGATCATTCAGATCAGAATCCAGACAGAGTCTCCAGAGATTTTCCCCCCTATGTTCCATAAATATATTTTGCAAACGGTGAAGCACAAAAGACTCTACAGAGAAGACATGAAAGTTGAAAATTTTAATTACTTAAATGTAGCTTTTATAAGCTACAAGCTTACCATGTGGGACTGAATGCTTTTTTGGTTGCCGCGAGGCACAGACGACCAACGCTCGAGAAAAACAAGCATGTAGTTGGTTCGGCCTCATAGGTTGTCGTGACGTCATCACTTCCTGTGTATCAGCCTCCTTTTCGTTGAGATTAAACCCATGTCCCCTCAGCTGTAATACAGCGGGGAGGTAGGGTGGGACTCTTCTCAGTCCCACATGGTAAGCTTGTAGCTTATAAAAGCTACATTTAAGTAATTAAAATTTTCAATTTTATTGCGCTACAATAGCTTACCATGTGGGACTGAATGCTGAATTCAACCGCCCGGTGGCGGGATTACAGCTGAGACTGGAAGGTCTGAATGTTGTTTTTCTCGAATTGAGAGTAATAAAAAATAGTTCCGAAAAATTTCCAGTCTGAGTCCCATTTACAGAGTCCCAATCCTGAAGGTCGGACTTGTAAAGAGCCAAAAACCTGATGAGAATATACAGTGTTGTACACTGTAGGGTGTTTGGAAGGAGGATTGTGTACCCGGAGTACACAGATAGGAAGAACCCCTAAGGGCTATGACGTCAGAAATGAGGTCAAGGTTCGAGAATTGTTATTGCAACCTTATTTATAAGACAACCTTATGGTCCCAAGAATTTAAAGTTAACGTAAATTTAATATGAGAGACCTTACCTGTAACACCCTGATGAGGTAGCTTATACCTAGACCTGGGGAGACTCCTGAAGGCTTAGCTGTAGCGGACGTGCCCCCCCCCCTTTTCTTCCCGAAGGAGACATCACTGAGGAGAAGGGTCTAGGACCTGTTGAGCCGCTACTACTGGTCCCAGATACAAGTTGTTGTCGTTGTCCGACCAAGTAAGGTCTTTTAGATAAAAATTGGTAAACGTGTTGTGAGCTTTCCAGTGACACGCTTGCATGATCTGGTCCACCGATACCCCACCGTAAAAAGCCTTAGAGGCTGCGAAGGCCCTAATGTCATGCGCTTTAACTTGGACTAAGTCCAAGGCTTGCTGGTCTGCTTGCTTATAACAAAGTAGAATGGTTTGTTTCAACCATGAAGAGAGAGTAGCGGGTCTGATATCTGAGGTATGTCCTTTCTTGAAGGAGATGAAAAGAAGAGACCGGGACCCTCTCAGGTCCTTGGTTCGGTCCAGATAGTACCTCAGAGCCCGTACAGGACACAAGGTCCTGTCTTCTTTGAATTGTCTATCTACAATGGTAGTCAAGGCAGGAATAGTCACCGGAGACACACTTTGAGAACCTTCTCTTGCTAGCTGGTTTTTGGCTATAAAATCTGATGAAGGGAACAAGGCTACCTTTTCCCATTGGCCTAGATTAGATACTTTGTTTGCGACCCAGGCGTGGATTTCGCTGCGGCGCTTGCCGGAGGCCAGAGCTAGCAAGAAAGCAGTCTTGAGAGTGAGATGTTTGAGGTCTGTGTCTTTCATAGGCTCAAAGGGCGCTTTTGTGAGCTCATTGAGGACAACAGATAGGTTCCACTGAGGAAGGTTTCTGGAACTCTTGGGGCGATCCCTGTGAAAACTGGAGAGCAACCTGTGAAGGTCCTCATTATGGGCAATATGCTGGGCCGTAGGGCCCAGAGTGTCAACAATAGCTGTCCTGTAACCATCAATGGTAGAGGGGCGCCTGTTTAGGTCTTGGTACAGATACATAAAGAAATCTGAGATTTGCTTCACAGATGGTGAGGAGAAATCCACCGAATTATCTCTGCACCATTTTTCAAATAGGGCCCACTTTGATTTGTAGATGTTCCTTGTTGAAGACCGCTGAGGTGCAGCAATTCTCTCTGCCACTTCCACAGAGAAGCCTTGTTCTTGGAGTTGTCCACTCCTAGAGACCAGGCGTGGAGGTTGAGGTGCTGCGGGGAGCTGTGGAACACGAAGTTGTGGGACTGCTTGAGGAGTGTTGTCGACACCGGGAGTTGCAGAGGGATCTCTGTTGAGAGCTGCACTAGGTCCCAAAACCAGGGCATCCCTGGCCAGCCTGGGGCTATTAGAATGATCAGGCAGGTGCACTGCCTGATTTTTTGGATCACCCTGTGAAGGAGAGCCGTTGGAGGGTAAGCATAAGCAGTGAGACCCGTCCAGTCTATGTTTAGAGCATCTATGTCCCAGGCCTGGGGGTCTGGGATAGGAGACACGTACAGAGGGAGCTTGTGGTTCAGATGAGTGGCAAAAAGGTCCACGTGGGGAGTGAACCACTTTAGGCAGATCTGTTTGAACACCTGTGGATGAAGTGACCATTCGGTCGACTGGACCTGGTTCGACCTGGAAAGTAGGTCGGCCATCACATTCAGGCACCCTGGAATGTGCCTGGCTTTCAAGGTTATGTGATAGTGGTGGCACCAGGTCATGAGTTTCCACAGGAGTGCGCACATCTCCGCCGAGTGTGTTCCCCCTTGTTTGTTTATGTAGGCTACCACAGTTGAGTTGTCCGTGGCAACTAGCACTGTTTGGTCCTGACACTGGTCTTTGAAGTGTCTGAGAGCCAGAGAGACAGCTTTTAATTCTAGGACGTTTATGTGAAGTCCTTTTTCCTGGGGAGACCACAGACCCTTGGTGGAACTTTGATCTAAGTGAGCGCCCCAACCTACGTTTGAGGCGTCGGTAAAGAGTTGGATACTGTGGTCTTTGGGATGAAGGTCTGCGCCTCTCATCACATTTGTAGGATTCTGCCACCAGTCCAGATGAGCAGAAATGACTTCTGTCCAGGGAAGGAGGCTGTCCAGCGACTGAGGAAATTTCCAGTGCTCTTTCAGGTGAAACTGAAACGGTCTCATGTGAAGGCGTCCCTCCGGGACCATCTTCTCCGTTGAGGCTAGCAACCCAATTAGAGACATCAAACATCTTGCAGTCAAAACATGTTTCGACTTGAGTCGTAGGATCAAATCCTGAAGTTTGAGCCATCTCTCTTGAGTGGGTTTTACAAGGGCTGAATCTAGGTGGTATTCGTAGCCCACGAACGAGAACACCTGAGTTGGTTTCAGTTCTGATTTCTCTTGGTTTATGATCCATCCCAAGGACTGGGTGAGATCTACCACTGCCCGAGTGTTCACTAATGCTTCCTCCTGGGACTGAGACCTGATCAGCCAGTCGTCCAGGTATTGGTGAAGTCTGAGTCCTCTGCTGAGGGCCATGAGTTTCACTTCTTTTACGACCATGGTGAATACCTGGGGGGCTGTGGCTAGTCCGAATGGGAGCGAGGTGAACTGGAACACCTGTGACCTGTGGCAAAATCTTAGGTACTTCCTTGAGTTTGGATGGATGGGGATGTGGAGGTAAGCGTCCGACAGATCTATTGACGCTACCCATTCCCCTGGAATCAGAGAAGTCCTGATGGACTCTGGCGTTTCCATTTTGAACTTTTCTACGTGTAGAAAAGTGTTGAGCCTGCTTAGGTCTATTACTGGCCTCCACCTTTGGTGAGGCTTGGGTACAAGAAACAGGCGACTGTAAAACCCGAGAGATTTTACATTTTCCACCCTTTCGATAGCGTTCTTTAACAGGAGAGACTGGATGCAATCGGCCAAGGCTTGGTCTTTTTGAGGGGCCTTGTACTCTGACACAATCAGAGGAAATCTTATCAAGTTTGGCCTTGAGAGGAATGGCAGAACGTAGCCATTGGTGATGATATTTAACACGTTGGCTGAGCAATTGTTTGCGTGCCAGTCTCTCCTGAAAGAACGGAGGCGACCTCCTACTGGTGGATTGATTGAGGCTTGATAGGAGTCATTGGGAAGAGGGGTTTCCACGCCCTTTTCCTCTGTTGTGGGGTCGAAAACGACCCCTGGAGCCTCTGAAGTTTGGTTTTCCTCTAGAAGAGGGAAACGAATAGTTGCTGCTTTGGGAGGAATTGCCCCCAAAGGGGCGTTTCCTGTAGGAGCCTCTTCTCTTATTGTGGTGGGAACCACGAAAGGGCTTATTTTGGTAGGGTCCGAAACCCTGAGTATCTTTTGAGGTGCCTTTTTTGAGAAGGAAGTCCTCGCCTTCCTTCACTGACTGGGAGTTGAACAGGGAACGAGTCCAGAGAGAGGAATTCCTGAGCTCTTGACGTCTGGTTTCCCCTAATTGTGGCTGCAGATGGGACATTTCGGCTTCGCGTCTAAGCAAGCCGGAAGTTGCCATTGTGTAAAGTTCCCTTTGTAAAATATGGGCAAGGGATTTGCTCAGGCAGGTTATGGCCTTATGTTGAATAGTGAGGGTCTTCTCCCAGAGATCAAAGTAGTCATAGGCCTCATCATAACCACGTTTTACTGCTTTTTCAGGGTCGGCACCTTTCCTGACCTGGGACTTGACCTTCTTGAAGGTCTCTTTTAGTCCATAACGACACCTCCTCATGGTGGAGTTGCAGGAGGAGGATGTCTTGGCAAAAGTGGTCGTGAAATTCAACGTGGTTAAATTGTACCTTGCCTGTTGTTCTAAGTCCTTGAGGACAGAGAGTGGGACCTTGCCTAAAGGGGCCCCCGAAGGTTTAGGAGAAATACAGATCTTAGCAAAGTCTGCATTTAATTCTTGGAGTTTCTCCGAAAAGCAAGGTTGTCCAACCTTGTACCACTTAGAAGTGGAAGGGGGGGGCTTTGGGTATTTGCCCTCTGCCAGGTTTGCAGCCATAAGGTCATTGTTGAATTTGTCAAAGGCATCTCTTATACCAGAGTTGAGGGGCAACATAGCTGATGGACCCGTAGGTCTCAGCTCCTGGACGGCCACCTCGTCATCGATACCTATGATAGCAGTAGCAGGTCTGGGGACTGAGTCCCTCGGATCAGGTAATTTGAGGATACGTCGAAAAGTATCTACCTCCTCCGCATATTGATTTGGGATGTCAGCCAAAGCTACATCCCTATAGTAGGGCGGATCAAGGTCAATTTGAGGATGTTCCTGATCATCAGAGGCCATTCTCTGGGGTTTGGGAGACCTGTGTCTACGTCTAGGGGACTGATCCTCCCCTGACGATGAGGGCAAATATGTGGACCTTGACTTATGTTTAGACTTGTCAGAGTGCTTTTTTGGTCTAGGATATGAGGGGCGATCATGATCGGAATCAGATCCCGAACCTGAGATTGGAGCATGGCTAACCTTGTGAGAGGACGTCTTGGGACGAACAGACTGTGTATGTTCGGAAGAGCTAGGACGAACGTCCGAACCTTGCTCGGCCTGAAGGCGAGGAGGAAGAGAAGGGCCATATTCAATATCCATGGGTTCTGAAGCACTGACAGAAGTCTGAGGTTCGGTGCGAACAGCCGAAGAGGCGAGCTTATCAGCCAGCCCTTGTTGAGATTTTAGGAAATCGTCACGCATAGATTTAAGGGCATCATAGATGTTGGCTTGAAAAGCACCCAATTTCTGATCAAATTTGTGGTCCAGAGCCTTCTCTACAGAAGAATGGACTTTATGATGTAAGGCTGTACTGGGCGTGGGAGGAACAGTACGCCCTGGTGTAGTAAGAGGCAAAGGATCGAAAGATAAGGGTCTGGGACGTGGAGGTGAAGTAAACAAATGATCGGCCGCAGCCTCAAGCTCGGCTTGCGATCCAGAAAACGATTCAAAAGAATCGCCAAGAACCTCGTCCCGATCTTTGTCCGAAGCCTGTGAAGTGGGATGTTTTTTCTTGTATCGTCTTCTGTTAGCAATTTTAGTGGACTGTTCGTCTGTGAAAGACGCACAGATTTGACAAGTACCAGCTTTTGTAACACACAGATCATCGCCCTTCCCAGCATCTCTGCAGGAGGGACAATAGCCATGACTGTCGAACGGCTGACAGAAATGATTGCATTTGCTGGATCTGGGTTTATCTTTAGAAGACTGGTGGGCGGTGGCCATGTTTTAATGCAATAAAATATGAAATACTCCGAACCGTAGATTCGAGCAGTACTAGTGTAGTGGCGAGCACACAACACGTGAAAAAAGAAGACGTTAAAACTGACAAAATAAAGCACCGGAAGTGCTGAAAATTGGGTATAAGATTCTATACTGCTAAATAAGGGAAAAGCCGAATTATGGACGAATGACAAACAATATATCCAGAGATATAATAGAAAACAGCTTTGAAGACTTAGCAGAGCATCCAATATGGCGGCGACCAACGAAAAGGAGGCTGATACACAGGAAGTGATGACGTCACGACAACCTATGAGGCCGAACCAACTACATGCTTGTTTTTCTCGAGCGTTGGTCGTCTGTGCCTCGCGGCAACCAAAAAAGCATTCAGTCCCACATGGTAAGCTATTGTAGCGCAATAAAATGTGTATTTATTTATTTATTTGGGGTTTTACGTCGCTTTCAACACTGTACAGGTCATATAACGACGGGTAGTTGGAAGAGCAGAGGAAACCAGTACATACAGTTTGTCAAGGTTCTGTACTGTAAACTGCCGACCAACGGCAAGCAACTACCAGCTTTCAAGAAAGTGTGTAGTGGGGTCATCAACTGCAATCTGTCACATCCACTATGCCAATGCATGATTTAATCTGAAGAAAGTGGTATGTATGTGTTAGCATATGGGTCATTGAGTTATTGATTGTTTTGTATTCTACAGGACTGGTCAAGTTAATACTGGTATTTGTTACAATCTGCTAGAGTGATCTTTTTATAGATTTGGGAAAAACACCTAGGTTTCTAAAAACCCCACTGTGATTTCTATAACCTTCTGGACATTTCCCTAGCTGTAAATAGGTACAGTAAGCCAGGCCATATTATTATAATGTATTTTGCGTGCTACAATTAAAGGTTAACTGTGTCTTAAAGCTGCTATGCCACAGTATCCTATGGACTGCTACATTTTGTTTTTTTTAACTTCAAGTGGATAAATACTACTAGATATACAGATTTTGTGGTGAACTCTTATTGGAGTAAACTGGATATAGTGTGTGGGTTTACCAGAGTGGATTTGCTGTATTTCGGATATTCACATCTTGGTGTGAACAGCAAAGTTGTGCAGTCACCCTGAATATCTGGATATGGACATTTTACATTATTGGACTGAAAAGATCACAGTATATGGACATTTTGAGGTATCAGATGGTTAACAGACCACAGGATACGGACATTTATGTGTAAGTGCACACTGAATGGATCTCAGGACAGATTCCTAGAACAGTCGAGTGGACAAACTTGTTTAACTGTTAATTACCTGGACAGAACTGTGGTCAGGTCAGATTGGTTTCATTATTATAATATTTTGATATTGTACAAACTTTTAAGAGTATATCAGTTAACTGTAACTATTATTTTAATTATCAAATAAACTTGTTACAACCGGTAATTGCTACTGCGCTTGCCACTTGACCTTAACAGATCCAATTAAAGTGGCAGAAATAACAAGACAAGATGATGGTTGCAGTGAGAGCCTCTTTTTTAAATTTCAAACAATTTGACCAAAGATGTATCTGTGATGAGATTCATTTTGTTTTTTTTGGTACTATCGGTGAGGGTTCAGGCATTCTCAGGCACTGGTTATTTTCACTGGCATGCAACTAATAGCGAGAGTTCAATAGTACTTGAAAGCCTTGAAAATGTGTAATTGTAAATAAACAGATTTAATTTGACATTAAAAACTACATAAAAAGAAAAAAAATATTTACAAATAAATGGTGTCCACAAACATGTTAAAATATGCTTCTAGTAGGGTTATTTGGGACAATATTCCTTACTTCCTTCAGTTTGGGCACCATTTTGTTATTTATTCAACAAATGTTCACAATAAAAATAAGCAATTTCTTCTTGATATAACCTCTTCTGTATTGCTTTGCATCAAATAATAAACCTGATATAAAGACAATAACATTTTAACTGTTTTAGCAGTTTATACTAGCCAATTTCTTATTTAAATGCTAGATCATATGCTGTTACAAATTTTCAAATGAAACTGTCACTATAGCTTGCATGTCAGTGCAAAACCACTGTTATAGCCACAGGAACCCAGTCTAACCAGTTTGTCACCTCTCAGGCCCTGCGGAGGTGGGGGTAGTGCTCGGTGGTAGAGTGGGAAACACAGTCACTTCCCACCTCTTAGGAAAGTTGATGGTTGCTTACAGATGCCCAGCAATTTACAGTGCAAAATCCTAACCTACCAGTGCATATGTGTTTCCTCTGCCCTTAAAGCCACCCGACATGATATAACCTAGGCAGTGTGTCCAAAGCGATATTAAATCCCAATAAATAAATCAGGATTTGATTGCTGGCACACAATGAATTTGAGAAGTTGGTAGTGTATATAATGGTCATGGTTCCCATCATCTTTTCCGATTTAAATTCCCTGTTTTCCTTGTGATGTTTATATTTTTCCCTGAACAAACTGGTGAAGGATGAAAATGTCAAAATCGGTAAAAAATAAGAATGATTACTTACAGATTCTTATTAAATATTCTAATTTAGCGCCAAAACATCAAACGTGACCTACAAGTCGCGACCCGCGGCGCGTGAATGCAAATAGCTGTTACTCTTCAAAATCATTCTGAAGTTTTCAAATGCCCTGTGTTTTCCCTGTGTTTTTCCCAAATTTTCAAATTCCCTGTGTTTTCCTGTCTGGAATTACTTTTCACAATTTTCCCTGTTTTCTCTGTGCAGTGGGAACCCTGAATGGTGATCAACTAGTATGTGCTGCTTTCCTCCTTCCCCTTCAACTACCGGTCCTGACCTGACCTATATTGTTGAAAGTGACATCAAAGCCAAATCAATGAATGCAATTTTAGAAATATTACATCATCTGTGTGCAACTGTGCTATTGGAATAATTGACAAAAAAGAAAACCTGCACATATATTTTACAAACCATTTATTAGAACACATCTGTATATAAATATTTATAATGCAAAACAGACTAGGCTCACAAACAGCAAAATTTGATCCACAGCACAAAACCTATACACTTGCTCTCAGTATATACATTTTTCTATTCAATTTTTTGAATATTACTTTTTTGCTACATAAAAGTGCTATTCCATTTGTAAGAAATAAAACAAACTTCCCTTTCACAAAGATATCTGAGCAATGTGTAAACTTGAAAAGACTAAAGCCCATTGCATATATGTGCAGAGCAGCTAAAACCTTTGAAACAAAAGAAGCAGTACACTGCTTTAGATAAAGGTGGTGAGGGCACTAGTAACACAAAAGTGTTTGCTACTTTTTCTAAGGTTCTTCATAATTTATGTTTTTCTTATAATAGATTACAAAAGGTCATTTTTTCACTAGCACTGAACATAATATCCAGGCAAATAGCTAATGATATATAATCCATAATCTACTTGGCCTCCTTAGCATGCTTAGAAATGTGCCACTCCATATCACATACATATTTATCTTGGGTTTGATTGTTTTATAGAAAGAAAACCCAAGTTTCTCTATACAACTTGGGTCATATTACTTTCAAGTAGGGTTGCCATGTTGAAATGTCAATAATAATGTCTCACATGATCAAAAGGTAATCTCGGTGGAGTTCTGTCACATGATCAAGATGTAATTATAGTAAAAATCACATGATCAAAATATTTTCACAGTAAAAATCAATCACATGATCAGAATCTAACCATGGCAAAATCTGTCATATGATCAAATATACTCACTGTAAAAATTTTTCCTGTGATCAAAATGTAATAATGGCATAAAAACTCTCTTGATCAAAATGTATTCATGGTGACAATCTCTCATGTGATCAAAATGTAATTAAATATGATACAGTCACAATAGGCTAAAATACATACAATAACTACAGATACTACATTTTCAAATTCATTTAAGGAGCAAAATTTGACAAAACATTCAGCGTATATCACTGATATTATACAACAACAAAAATACGGAATCCTTTTTACTCAAAACAAAAGTTCTATATATATAAATTATACTATATATTTACAGCTAAACTTATAGTAATAATTACATCCCATGTACATGAAACGTGAATACCAACATGTAAATAGTACATTATTAATACTTCAGTTCCACACTCACAAGTTACTATAAGACTAAACCGATTTTATAGTCCAATCATGGGTAAAGGCAGGAAAAATATGACTTTTTGACCACCACGATTCATGAAGATAACTTTCAACAGCCGAGTCCTGGGGCCGGTTTCACAAAGAGCCTTACATTTTGCCAAATTTTTTACTTTAGTCTTAGCTAGATCCAGGACTTAAATGGATTTCACAAAGGGTGACTTAGTTAAGTCCAAGTTTATCAAGTAACCACAGTGATTTTCTTTTTCATGTGAGCTTTTATTTCTATTCAAAATATACTATTGCTGACATATGTCCTTCATTTGATGCATGTTATCTACAGATAAGTGCGGTTTAGGCTAAGTCAGGGACTTAATTTGGGCCTTTTGTCTTTGCTAAGTCCAGGACTTAAATGGAGTTCACAAATGGGGATTTAGCTAAGACCAAGTTTATCATATAACCACAGTGGTTTTTCTATGTCATTTGACCCTTTATTTCTAGTCAAAATATTTTAGTGGTGACATATATTTTGTGTTTTATTTATTTTACCTGTGACAAAATGCTGTCTTTGAATGGAAAGCCTTGTAACCACATAAATATTTCCAAGGAATCATTTAGGGAAGTGTTCTATACATTTATTTTTTTTCAGGCATTTCAAATTTTGAAGTGAGAAAAATATATGGAGGTCATATTTAAGTCTTTGTTTACAAAAGTTAAGCCAACTCCTGGGTAGATTTAGCCAAAGCCTTGACTTAGCAAATATGTGAAACCCTCTTAGATCACAGACTTAGCCTCATTTTAAGACAAAAGTTCTAACTTTAAGTCTAAGTCTGGGCTAGGTCCTTTTGTGAAACCAACCCCAGTGGCGGATTTCATTAAAGGCCTCGGACTTAGCCCAGTCTCAGGCTCAGTCACTGGCTCAAATCTGAGTCTTTTCGGCTCGGCAAAGTATTTGTTTCAAACGGATTTCACAGATGGGTCTCAGTTAAGACCAAGCTTATCAAATAACAACAGTGATTTTTCTGCGTCATGTGACCCTTTTTTCTTGTCAAAATATTCTACTGATGACACTTATGTTCCTTGTTTGACACATAATATCTCTGGTTAAATGCTATTTAGCAATGGGAAACCCTGTAAACATGTAAAAACACCCAAAACTACTTCAGGAGGTCATTTTATTTTCTTTATTATTATTATTATTATGTGTTTATACTCAGTGCAATATATCCATATACTACAGGACTCAAAGAGCTATTTAACCAATCCAACTGTACAGGTACAGCCCCAACTCACAAGTAACTGACATTCCCCTAACTGGAAGATAGAGGCTCAAGGATGACCATTTATCAATGTCCTTGAGGTTCTTTAACCTGCCACTGGGGATAGGACCCAATGACAGAGGACTGCCATTTTAAGTGGTCATCCGAGCCACAATGTATCTGCCTGTACCTGGGATTGTACCTTATTTTCAGCCATTTTAAATGTTGAAGTGAAGAATGAATTATGGCGGCCATATTTGAACCTCTATTTACAAAACTTAAGCCCACTACCTTCTAATCTCAGCATTTGAGCCAGTGATTCAGCCAAATCTGAGACTGAGACCTTTAGTGAATCCATAAAGGCTGAGCCCATGGGCTCAAGAAAAATGTTCCAATAATTTGAGACAAAAGTCTCAAGTTTGAGATTCACACCAGGCAAAGACCTTTCCTGAAATTCGCCCCAAAATTTCTTCAGGGGATATTTCCACAATACCTGCTTCATGAATAAAAAAAGCTGTTAAATACATTAGGGTGATTTTTTTACACATGTTGGGTCTTATCCCTAGTCCTCAAAGATCAACGAGATCCACATTCAGTATTTTTTTCGGGATTTTTTTATCAATACCTGGTTCCAGATCCCCAGGTGAGGGTTTGTGCTCCCTCTGGTACTACTAGTTAATTCCGTAAAAGAAAATTAAAAAATTACACAACTTATCCTTAAACATATGTAACTGCACAAAGCTTGCTCCCAATGCATTTCTAATCAATAAAATTTTACAAAATAAAATTTAAAACTTAAACAAAACTTAAAAGCAAGACAAAAATAATTTATTTACATGGTAAACAGAAAAGAGTAATTACAATACTAGTCAAAATAAACTAAATAAAGCTTTCATAGTAATAGATTTGGTATCAGTTGTAATCACAAAGCAGAATAAACATGTGGAGACTTTTATTAGGCTTTTAATATTAGTTATTTTAGTACATGACCTTGAAAAATGAAAATTAACTTCCCCCGGATATTTACAATCTGTATTTATCCCTTTATTAAATCTCGGGTAAATTCTTAAGAATTTAAAATTTAAATTTCTTCTAGCTCTTTCTACTTCTCCACAGAATATCATTAAATACCGTAGAATTTTTGACATCCAAATAAATACTGTCTGAATATGAGATTTTACAAGTGTGTGCTCTACTAAAATTTATAATGTCCCCCTGTTTTATACCAACATACATTGTTTATTTCAGGTACATTTTGTTATCCTAATAAAATCTCACTCTCTTGTAAAGTTTATAAAATAGAGGTTCTCCTCTAAGTGTCAATTTGATTTTCTTCTACACAAAATACATGTCCTAAATAGGAGGACACACAGACTGTGAAAATTTTCTTTTGTATTTTCAGTGCCCCATACTATAGATAATTAGTGTTAGAAATTGGTTGACAAGTGCTGCTTTTTGTTAATATTTCTAACACGATGCAACCTACAAAACTGTTATACATGTCGTTAAAAAAGGTAACTTTTACTGAAGTTCTTCTAGTTTTTGTTGGGATTAAAATCCATGCAGAAATGGTGGAGATATCACAAGTTAGAGATTGAAGTTTTTATGTTCACTGGTACCCTTGTATATATATATGACCACCTTTATAAACTGTGCCTTTAAATTTAGACTACTTTTATTTATTACTCATAAAGAATGATAGATAATAAAAGTACAACTTCCCTCATGGGATATATATGGACAATATATCACTTATAAAGATTAACAATATAATATACATGCTTATTCAAGGGTTTTTCTGGGGGCCACAGTGGCAGAGTTGTAACACTCTCGCCTCCCACCTCTGAGGCCGGGGTTCGATCCCCGTCATGGCCTCAAGTGGGAAAGCTGGTAGTTGCTTGCCGTTGGTCGGCAGTTTACAGTACAGATCCCTGACAAACTCTATGTACTGGTTTCCTCTGCCCTTCCAACTACCCGTCGTGATATGACCTGTACAGTGTTGAAAGCGACGTAAAACCCCAAATAAATAAATCAAGGGTTTTTCTATTATATCTGAAATGGCATTAGTACATAGTGTGTTTCTATAGTTTACCAACATAAATATTCACAGCAACGTTCTAGTACTCATTAATATTCACACTGAAGGCACATAATTATGCTGTATACTAAAACTATAATTTTTTCAGTGGTCTAAGATTTTTAATATACTTTTAATTTTATAAACAGGATACTGTAATTCACAATATTTCCTTAAAATCATTAATTATAAATATATATTTTTTTAAATTTGTACCAATATTATATTACATTTTATAATTATATACAACATGGTGTACAAATCTGAAAATCACCATAATAAATATCTTCTGCACTTACTACACATACTTAATATTTGTACCATAATTATAATAATCATACAAACACTACAAACTATTAACATATGCACATTTCAATGAGTAATATCTTAAACTGGATATTTAACTGACTCTAAAGTATGTAAACCTCTCTAGTCGTACATTAGTGTAATCTAATGATGATTCCTGAGTCAGTAGAATCATAAAATCATGCTCAATAAACCACAGTATCCACTGGATGCACCTGGTGAATACAATCATTTATTCCCTCCATCAAACAATCTAATCTGATGTTATTTTTGCTGAAGCTTGCAAACAATAACCTTCCAG